>JAZHRO010000055.1:19200000-20450000 GCA_037157565.1 Thalassia testudinum | reverse complement strand
TGCCTTTAAAGAAAATTCAGTAAAACTTCTTGTTAATCTTAGCAACTTCATTAAAGGGAAAGAATATCTTAATAAATTATTTGCTTTGCAAAAACCCTCCTTAAACAAATTTGGACTTGGATATTCTAGCTTTTCTCAACTTTCAAAAGTAATTAAAGAAGAATTATCTCTTAGCCAAAAGGTTGTAGAAAAAGGCATCTTCCATAAACAATGGTTATTGGAAGACAACTAACAACTATGGACTCGAAGAAAGATGGGTATCAAAAGCCACATTGCAAACTTGTTTGGTAAGCAATGGTGAAGTTGATTTCTCTAAGTGGATTTTGGCATTCATTAAGAATGTAATTAATCCTATTATAAAGGCTCCAACTGAAAGGAAGAAATATGTCGGAGCATCAAGTCAAAGGACTTTGCTTTATGAACAGTGAATGCTCAAAGTACATAATTAGAGACAAAGAACTCTTCACCAACTTGGAATAAGTATAGAGGAATGGTGACCTTCAGCAACAATCATAAAGGAAAGCTTACAGGAGTTGGCACCATTGGCAAAGGTAACCAATCCTTTAGTCATGGTATTTGGGTTAAGGGACTCAAGCATAATATCTTGAGTGTTAGCCAAATATGTGACAAAGGATTTTTTGTTTTATTTACATTTGAATTTTTTTAGAATTCTTGATAAAAATAGTATTGAAATTCTTTTGGAAGAAAAAGTCATAAAGATATATAGTTGTCATTAATAGAAATGATGTTTATGAATGCTAGGTTGCTTCTAATAATGAACATGCTTTATGGCATAAAAGGTTAGGTCTAAACTTTGAAATGGTAAAAATTCCATGTGATAACACTAGTGCCATAACTATTAACGCGCTTTCGTCGAAGATTAAAAATGCATTGTAGTATAGTGACTAAAGCGTATCAACATTCAAAATTTATAATTCAAAATCAAGAGAGTTTTGAGGTCATCTTAGGGAGCAAGAGATCACAAATTAAACCACTAATCAATGCTTGAAATGAAGCACAATATCTTGATGCAAAAAGAAATATATTGACTAGCAATGTCAAGCTCAATAGACAAGAAAAAGATGTGCTAATAAGGCTAAAAAAAGTTGTTTGCTTCAACTTTGACCAAATGCCTCAACATTTAAAGAAATTCACTGCCATTAGATGTCTGCCTTAGTCTTCAAACATCTTAAAGTGAGAAATCAGATGTCTAGACCAAGTTTTGGGCAAGCAAATCAGTCCTTCCCCTCTCTGAGCCCAAGCAAACCCTCTCTCTTCCCTTTCTCTCTAATAGGATCCAGAATCGAACCCAGACCCGCTTAGTTGTTAGTGGTGGGTGAGGGTGTGCGTAGGTGACCCGACCCCCAGTGTTCTTGGGCGAACAGCTAACGGGCGTAAAGCCTTATGAGGGCATTTCAAAAATAATTTCCTATGAGGTGGGGCTATCTTTTGCCCTTTTTCTTCGCTGTTGTCGCAAGCTGCAGTTGGAAGATGCTTGGTCCAATTGAGGCAGTTGAAGGCGTGAAGGGCCAATGTGACTACCTAGGTGTGTTCTTCAGAGGAGTTCATAGCTATTGGAGGAGCAGCCCTTGTCGTAGGTCATTGGATGTTGCTTGACGTTGTCGGAGAAGACGACGACTTCAGTCGGGTACCTACAAAGATGAATACAAGCCCTTGGCTCAAATTAATCACACCAATAGCACAGACGAGACATGCCGGAGCTAAACCCTAGGTCTACTGGGTGTAGAGTTGAACGATGGTGAGTGGCGAAGGAGCTTCGAAGGAGCTTCTTCACCAGCGATGGTGAGTAGACATGGAAGTGATTTGAAGTGCAATTACCTTAAGCAAAAGGTTCGTGGAGGTGTGGGAGACCTTTTGCCCAACGTAATTGGGTGAGGGGAAAGCGGAGGAGGGCGGTCGATGAAGGTGGTCTTGGCGGCAGTTGTCAGTGTCAGGGAAGAAGAAGAGGATGATGAACGAAGCTATAGAGCTCCTTAATCCTAATTGGTGGGGAGAGGATAAGAAGCCCTAAGGTAATT
Organism: Thalassia testudinum; assembly: GCA_037157565.1. Lineage (NCBI taxonomy): Eukaryota > Viridiplantae > Streptophyta > Magnoliopsida > Alismatales > Hydrocharitaceae > Thalassia > Thalassia testudinum. The sequence goes on along the minus strand of JAZHRO010000055.1, from coordinate 20,447,961 downwards.
TGAAGAGAGGGCGAGGGGAGGGGTTCATTGGTGGTGCACCGGAGATGGAGGAGAAGTTATTGGAGTCAAAGAAGAAGAATTGGAGGCCCAAGCTTCGTGGGAAGCTTCGTGGAAGCAAGGGGGGAAAATCCCTCTGCCTATTGTATGTGGCAGAGGGTGAAGGAGGAAGAAGAAGCTCTGGTGGTGCTTCAATGTCCATCGGCGTGGAGGAAGAGAGGGAGAATCGACTGATTGAGCATGAAGAAATGCTTATGGAAGTTCAAGCATTTAAATAGAGAGGATTGACGCACCAATTGAGCAAAGAATTGCAAGTTTGACTTGTGATTTTGGTTGGTTTTTGAGCTCGTGAATCTCGGCTCGTCGTCGTCGATTTCGTCTAAATTAGATCTCGAGAGTAGGTTCATCCGATCGAGCATGACTTGAAGATCAATCCCACCAAATTTGGTAGGAATTGATTGATGTTTGATGGTTTAAATCTTTGATTGAAATTCGACGGCATTGGGTTTCCTAAAAGCCTCTGCTGCTGCATTTGGAAGGTTGAAAATGACGGCGGCAAGGGACTGTTTGCAACGATGACAAAAGATGGGGGCCTGGTTGTGATAAAAACACAGAAGATAGGGGGCCATGTGTAATAAATAGAGATCTGTGGACTAAAATGCAAACTAGGTTAAGATAGACTCTAATTTGGCTCAAATTTTCAGGTTACACTAATTTGTACCTAAGGAATCTAATGGTGCTCTCAGATTTGAGTTTTGATCAAATTTAACTGGAAACTTTACACAGAAGCCCAAAACATAATAAATTCCCGCCTAAGTCTCTACTTTTGGTCAAGATGGGTTCTTTTGGTTAAAGTGAAGGTTCCAAACCTCTTAAAATATTTTTAAATGATTTTTAGGAGATTTAAATTACATTTATTTCCACCAGAACCCGTTTATTTGAAGTGAGGCTGTATTTAGGATTTTTATTAATTGAATAATCCTTGAAACGTGAAAAACCTTATTTGAGTCAGTCTGAGCTCACTTCTTGGAAATTCAAGTTCATTTAACCAATAATTAACCCCTTATTAATCCCTTAGTTAATATGCAATTGTGATTAAGTGTTAAAGCAACAGAATTAACGGGATTTCCTATCTTCTCGTATTCAGTTCAGAACATAGTTATGATCTTCTGATGAACATTAAAGAGCATTTATCACTGTAATTAGGCAAAATTAGATTAATTAACACCAATGATGGTGCTACCATCAATAACCTTGTCAAAACATCCTGTACATCATTATAGGACAAAACACATTGATGTACGCCATCACTTTCTTAAGGATAATGTTTTAAAAGTAGAAATTAGCTTGCAATTTATAAACCCATAAGAAAAACCACCTTATATTTGTCACAAAATATTTAGTGCAAGATAAGTTCACTCATGTTAGAAGGAGCTTTTGATATTTGTACTTTGAATGATAAGAATGTACTATTTTTGAAATTAATTGATTTTCGAAATTAATTGATGAAGTTAATCAATTAACTTCAAAATGATTTCTCTCTTGTCAAGAAATCCAATTTCGATGGGGTTTCTTGATATTTTTCTCATTGAGGTCTTCTTAGACTCTTATTCTCATCCTTATTGATATTCTCATCCTTATTGATGTAATGAACCTTTGATATCTTAAAAATGTCCTACCTTTATCAATTATCCTTTCAATCTAACTCATAAACTTCATAAAGTAGAAAATCCAAAAATTAATCGATTAGCTGCATCAATTAATCAATTAATTTCTACTAGTTATAGTTTTTATGAAGGAATGCCCTTGTTGAGGGGCATCTGGGTCTTTTGCCCTTTTGCATTGGTTTGAAGAGGCTTTCCTTACCTCTTAAATGTCTTATGTAAATCTCCTTACATGCACGATTTCTTCATCCCATCTTCTCCATACACTCAAGCCCCCTTTCTAAACCCTAGACTCACTCCACAAGGAGATTTTGCGAGACCCTGGTGATCAAGCTTGTTGGACTATTGAACCATGCCTCTCTTACTAGTGTTAACCTATGGTTTGGGTCACTCACGCAAGGTATCTCTTATTCCTTGTTTTGGGTTTCTTTTTCATGAGATCTTTAATGAGAAGATTTGTTCTTGGTCTTGTGGTTTTGAACTTGTTTTTCTATTCTAAAGAGGTTCCACAAGTGCTGCATAATCTTTTTCCTTGAATTCCTCTTGGTTTCTCTCTTCATTTCTTACGCCATTTTTAGGTTTAATTAGTTTCCTGGTCTTAATTAATTAGATTAATCGATTAATTTTAGTCTATGTTCTGGACTTTGTTAGTTCATCAAAAATGGCCCCCAAAAAGAAGTGGTGAGGGTTCTTGTACCAAGACCCCCACAAAGTCTAACCATGTCTCGCCTTTTCTCTATTCTCCTAAGACCAAGCAAAAATATTACTCCTCCAAACTTGAATGACCTGTTGTATTATTCTTTGTCCTCTTATTTTTAAAGAATTGAGAGATGTTCATAATGTTGATATTGATGCTTTCTTTGCATTTCAGAAAATAAAAACCACTTTCATGCATCATTTAATGTTAGACTTGTTGTAAAAGGTATTTACCTATCTCTTGTTTGTCTCTTTTATGGCAATCTTAAAGAAGTTGGAGAAGGAAATGAAATTGTTCTTGAGTCAAATGTTCTTAATACTCTTATTCAGGTTGATGGAAAGGTTGTGGCTGATATCTGCAAAATTGATCTCAGGGGCAAAACTTGGGAATAAGTAGCCTAAGAGATTGAATTCAATGATGTATGTAAAGCTCTTTTGCTCCCTAAAGAATATACACATCCTAAGAAAGACCTTTTCTCTAAAAAGATTGATTTTGCCCTCATTTTTTAGCTCGAGTCATCGATTAGAGTTTTTTTGGCAAAGGTGGCAGATTTAACCATTGTCCTCGCCACATTGCCTATGTTGTCTAACGCATCTTTAACCGCATTAACCTCAACTGGCCTCTCATGATCTTAACATACATGCATGAGTCATTCTAGTACTCTTCCCTTTGGTATTCTTCTTTCTCATATTTTTATGAGAAATAATCTCGACTTGATGCAACAAATTGTGGACACCAAATTAGAATACTTTGACAGTACTGCCATCAAGAAAATGAATAAGGCAAGAGATAGAGCTCGAACTAAGGATGATGCCAATGATGATGATGACAATGCTGATGATCCGCCCTCTCCTTTTACCCCAAGTGCTGATGGTGCTAGATCTTCATTTGGAGCACCACTACCTTTCCTTTCTTATCATGTTCCTCTGGATGACAATGAACATGCCTACAATATTGATTGGGATTACATGTAGGTGGATTGTAATCTTGTCTATATGAGGGGAATTGGGCTTCTTATGCGAAGACAACAAGAAGATAGAACTTGAATCGCTCAAGTTTTGGGCAGCATAAAAGCTTGTTTCAACCATTTTGAAGTCAGTGTCAAGAACGACTTGGCTGAAATTAAGAATGATCTTCGTGTACTAAAGTAAGGAAACCATCATACCTGAAGCTTTAGGTTGCTCTCTCTAGTTTCTTTTTAGCTTCATTCAATTTTCCTTTCCATGTAGCATGTAATATTAATGAACTTCTTAGTTGTGTGTGATGCACTCCCATTGTATGGCTTGTATAAACTTCTTAGATGTGCTACCCCTTGATAAACCTTTGTATGGCTTGTATGGCTAGACCTTTCTTTTGTTTGCACTCATATATTAGTTGTTATGCTTGGTTATTAGTATTTTTGCTCTTTTTAATGTTGACAAAGACGGGGAGAAAATATTCTATTAAGGAAAGCATACTAAAGATATTATCAATAGGGGAGCATGGAAAGTTTTTCATGAGGGGAGTTTTATATTATCATTGATATTTATATCCTTAATGCCTTTCTTATGATATATGATGATCATATCTTTATTTTCAAATTCATTTGCAAACATAACAAAAGGGGTGATTGTTAGTACTAAACACTAATGAACCTTGATTTTGATGTTAACAAAATACGTCACCTTTTGTGGATGAGTTATAATTTTGTTGATGTAGCATTTAAATCCGTAAGAGGATCTATGATAGTTATATATGTGACGATGATGAAGAGACACAAGCTTTATGTGATGGAGCTTAAGAGCTCCAAGAAGATTGCTAAAGGACTTCATATAAAGAAGAAAAGTTCATGAATAAAGAAATTTTTATTACTTAAAATTATTGTTAAAGAGCCATGAGTACACTTAGTACCTATCATGTTACGACCCAAGGCCCCACCCTAGTAGGAACTTGAGGTGATTTACTAAACTCTCAAGATCTGATCGTCCAACATATAAACATAAAACAACATTTACATGCATAACATATTACATCACCTATATAATGATAGAAGAAACAACTAAACTAAAAACTAGCAAAGAAAATCAATCATAGGCATCATCATGCATGAGTACACTATTGAAGAAAGTAAAACTAATTAAAAGTCATACTAAAGGGAACTAGAACTGAAGCACTATGACATCTACCACAATTATGGTGCTGCACTCGGATTGGCACCGTCAACTCTGATAGTTGTAGGATCTAGCTATAACTAGCTAAGACCTGAGTATAAAGTCCATGAGAAATGTTGGCAAACATTGAGTAGAGTAGAGAAAGGATTGGATCTATGTACTTTTACGATTTGGGGCATATGATGTTAGCAAATGTTTTTCTTTTTACATATTACATTGGAACGAACAGGTGGAATGTGATGGACATGTCAAAGTGGGATGAACATGCGAAATGGAATGGCGTGTTATTTTTCTTGTGTCAAAATGTTTTCGATTATGTAGATTGATTTTTAATAGTTTGAATTTAACAATCTATCACAGGGAGGATGAAATTCTTGTTATGTTTTTGGTAATTATCTATCTTGGCATGTTTCAAGGAATTCTGATTAATTCTAATTTTTTATTTGTGCATGGTCTCTATTGTCTCTCTAAACAAGTATAAAAGGGCTTTTTTCTAACCATATTAATAGCAATATCAAGTAGCAATAGTAGTAGCAATAGCAAGCAACAGTGGAAAGGGCTGAAGTTGACTCTACAAGAGACGACCTTAGCTGAGGTAGACTTTTTAGAGTTGGCTTTATGCTGATACCTAAATAACAATATAAGTTTTCCAAGGGCTTTGCGTACAAAAAATTTCCCCTTTCCTTCCCTTACCTTGGTTTCACCTCCGTGTGAAAAATGGTGGTTGCCTTGCATGCAAGTGAAATTCCCACTTCTATATGTACCCAATCTTAGCAACCTTGCTTTTTGCTTCATGCCTCCCCTTTAATTCCTCTCCAACTCAACCTCCCTTGGTCTCTGATATTTGCTCCACCCCTCCCCCTCGTTGGAAATGGATGGCAAGCTTTTGTGTCTAAAAGAAGCTCCAAAGGACACCAAGAATTAGTAGCACACCATGTTGTTCTACATTGTTGGCAAGCAACCTTGCTTCTAGAATTCCGATCAATTTGTTACCCACATGTGGAAGACAATGGGAATTCATGTGCTCCTCTCCATAGAAAATGTGATCTTTGCTCACTTTAGCTCTATAGAACATTGCAAAAAGTGCTAATTGAGGGGGAGGTGTATGTGGTGGGGGGTGGGGGGGATTGGATGGTTCTTGCAAAAAAGGAATATTGTTGTCATTAATTAATGGAGAACTTTTATTAATCCTCGATTATAGGCAAAGCCTATAGTCAGTTTGAATCCAACAAATTATAATGATCACCATTAGAAGGACACCTTTACTCCAACATTATCACGGCTAAGATGGTACCTTTGATGTGCATCATGGTGAATGCTCTAAGAAATCTACTAGAGGAGATTTTTCTTGAGATTAAAGGAAGGAGGTTAATAAGTTGTTCTCAACTAAAGTACATCCATTTGACAACCATATGATTTCTCAATTTCTATATGCAAGTTGGGACATTTAGGCTAACAAACTTCTTTACTTAATAAATGAGTCTTGAAATAAAGGCAAACACACAAGAAATCACTGAAAAGAAAGCACAATTCTCACATACAAACAAACGAGAGAAGCTTAATTGATAGAAGAGATCTTACCTTAGGTCCTACACATCTTCATGTTGCTTCCCCTCTTGCATACTCCTCGTAGCCTTCTCTTTTCTTCTCTTCCTTCTCCATTTCTTTCTCTTAGGCATAGGTAGGTATGGATAGTTAGGAATGTTAGAGGGTAGGGGGTATTTATAGGGTTGTCCACCCCTTGGGGCTTCATTAGCCCAATCATCATGGCTATCCAATTATATCCTACTAATCGCATAGCCTTGATGATGCGGCATCCATCTTGGCTATCGTGTCAACTCAAAACCATGGGCTTCCATGGCCCATTTTTTCAATTCAATCCTATTTAAGCTTGAGGTTTCCTAATTGTTCTTATCGTCCTTAAATTCACTTATGATCAATCACTTAATCAAGGTCAACACTTTCTAATCATGATTAGTCTGTCCTAATCATTATTAGGGCTTCTTAATCATCATTAAAGAGATCAGTTATCCTTAAACAATTCTTGATCCCTTAATCCATCATTATTACTTTTTGACTTTTCATTTGGTCCTTAATGATTAAAAAGTAATAAAAATATTTATACTTAAGTCCTCCAAATGTTTTAAGAAGGTCCCTATACTTGTGCGTGTCTTAACAACATATATATACATCCACATTGAAAGGTTAGTTGTATCATTATAAGGAGCACACATTGTCTTATTATTAAAATTTTCTCTTACACCCAAAAATCATGATTTACATTATTTTGAGTGCTCTTTATTCTTCCTATTTTTATAAATTTTATCCCAAAATTGTTTCTCTAATTAGTCTTGAAATAGTTCTGAAAACTTGGCTTTCACATCTTCTTCCACTTCCCAGGTGATTTCTTCTACAGTTGGGTTTCTCCAAAGCACCTTGACCAATGGTATAACTTTGCTTTCTAATTTCCTTTTGTAATCAATCCTTTCCACAGGTTGCTTTTAGAATATTAGGTATAATTCCACTAGAAATCCCCACAATGCGTGGATTACATGGCCATCCCCTTGAATGTATTTTCTTAGGTTGTAGACATGGAAAACATATGGATCTCTAACAAATAAGGTGACGATGCAAGTCTGTAAGCTACAATGGTAATGCTCATCCCAACTTCCCTTACCTAGTGAAGAAAAATCACTATTGTGTAGTTGGTGAAACTGAAGAAGTAGGCTTCTTGTTAGAGGAGTCCTGACACCACTCCCGATACCTGATGAGGTGTGGCTTATCATAGTTAAAATACACAAGTTAAGCTAGAAACTAGGCTAAACACTACATAATTAACACAAGAAAAGGTCAAGTGTGAGAATTAACAGAAATGACCTAAAACAACAAATCAGTGTTAAAAATGCAAAATTAAGTCATAAATTGAGATATTCTATTCAAAAATATAATTTGATGATACAATTACAAATTGAACACACATTTGGATTAAAAAGTTTAAATTGAAAGTGAAATTAACTTCCTAAATGTTTAATTAAGCTCTAATAAAAATCTCATGGCATTTAGATATCATTAGAACCCTGCATTATTGACATTACACTTAGGTCCTTTAAGATTTAACATTTCCTTCACATAAAAGCTTCTTGAGGACCTTTCTGATAGCTACGGGGACCTCTTCGCAAATCTCAGGGATTGTGCTGCTATAGATTCCTTTACTTATAGGCTTCTTCACAATTCTTCTACCCCTTCGCCTTAAGGGTCTCCTCGCAAATACACCAATACACCTATGTACAGCGGGTTCACTCGCATGAACACAGTGCATCATAGCCGTTGCATCTTTGCATTATTGATCCTACGGTCGAGCCTCATCCATTTTTCCTGCGCCCTTGGGGATAGGATCACCTTCCTCCCTAGATTTGATCTAATGGCTTTGATTTGGTTTAACTTTCCCGCACCTCTGCATAGCTCGCATCCACTGTTGGTGACCAAATCACTTAATCCCACCTCCTCAGTGCCCATATCTCGTGCGCGGATACTTAAGTGAACACTTGAGCTCCTCGCACGTGTATTGACTCCCCTCCTACTTCCTTGAGTTGATTCCTTCCTCCCTTTCCAGCACCTTCTAACCATTTCACTCGCCGCGCCTATGACGGGGGCGTGGTTTTGCCTCCTTAATTCCTCCTCACCGCTAGGGATGACATATGCTTGAGGATGACTTTGGAGCTCCACTAGAGGGCTCTTCGCTCACTGGAGACCTCCTTCCCTTCTTCCTCCTTAGCCGCTGGCTTTGGATCCAAGCAACCCCATTCTTCCTGTTAGATAGGATTTCCAGCTTTATAGAGTAGCTTAGATTAGTAATTATAGTACAGTAGATTAGTTAGGAGTAGATCAGATAGCTGAATTCGTGGATTTTGTGGATTAGCTTAGGAGTAGAACAGTTAGATCCAATCCGCCCTCTCTGATCAATTCAGATCAGAGAGGAGTTTTTCACATAATCATCTCGATTCATTAATATTCCTCTACGCCTCACAAACCATTTTCACTCATTTCCTCACATTTTATTCCATAATCCACCTTATTCGCCTAAACAAGTCTAGATCTAGAATTCTTAGAATTCGTGATCTAGATAGCGCTCACAATCATTTAGGGGTCTCTTCATCCATTTTAGATTATCACAAGGACCCTTGATCTAATCTTGAATTGAACTAATTTTCTTGATTTACTCGATTTTGGACTTCACGCATAATTGCAAGATTTTGATCAATTTGACCTTAAATGATTTTAATCGAGCAAATTGAAATTGTTTTCATGTAATTGGGTCATTTACGATGATTCTTAGCTGATTTGATGTGACTTTCTTCCTCAGATGAGTTTTTACCTGATTAGAATGAAATTTACTATTTTTTGGGTAGTAAGGACTAGGGAAAATCCATTGCATGGATTTGAGGTCCTTATGATGACCTAAGAGTTTTTAAAGGATCGTATTGAATCCTTGTACACTAATTAATAGTGTGCAGGTCTCTTAGATGGGTAACTCATCATGGTGAACTCACATTAAGAGCCTACTTAGGCGATAATGTTTTTTCTAGCATCCATATGTTTTGATCTGTATGTGAAGAACTAAGTTAGGTTGGATATGCTTGAGTGAAGTTCTGGAAATTGCTTTCAATGATTTGAACCTCTAATTTGATCTTAGACCTATACACTGTCTATAGTGGAAGGTTTGAGATTAGTTAGGGTTCCTTGAATAAAAAGAGCTTTAATGTCTTTTATTTTGAGTTCCAGACTTTTCATTGATTAATTAGGACAAAAGGAATTTGGATTTCAAGATTTTACATTAAATTTGAAAGAGGTTTTACATCAAATTTGAAAGAGATTTGGAAACAACAGTGATTGTTCTGATATGACCTAAAATTTTCTTTGACAATGGATTTTTGGGTGAAAGGAATTTTTGCAGTTGGATCTGAATGAATTTTGCTCAACCTGGTGGTGGGTTAATTCTCAACACAGTTAATTAAGATAATTAAACTTAATTAATTACACAAGAATGTAACTTAGGTTAACTCGATTTTATGTCGGAAATGTAGTATATGGTCAAGCTAACCTAACATTTCAGAATTTAAGATCTTTTTAACTGGTTGAGTCTAGGTCGTTTACTAGGAGGCATAATTGAATCCTAATTCACCATTACCTTCTAAGAGATAATTAACAACTACTTAATTAATCAGATTTTAATTAAAATACTTTAAGCATGTGAATCTTGCACAAAAGATGGATCAAATAAAAGCATGCAAAATTCCATTAGAAAAATAAGTTTACAATAGATATCTAACATTTAAAACTAAGTAAACATTGTTTATTACAAATTTTGCAAGAATATAAGGCAAGAAATGGTATTACAAGAAGTATCATTGCCTTTACAACAAGTTTAAGCTCAAAAGCATAACAAAAGTATCTCCAACCTTGAAATCAGACGTCTGAAAAGAAAGTTAGACAACTTAAAAGGTAAAATTGGACTTCTGGTAGAGTATACATACGTCTGAATTCTCAATACATTTATTTTCATTTCTCTGCTTAAGCTCTTGTATTCTTTTATTTCTCTTCTTTCCTTTAGCTCTTCTTATGCTTCTCTCTTGTGATCTCTCTTCTTTTAACTTCTCAATTTGTTAACTCTTTTCCTCCCTTTCTTTTCATTTATACTGTGCATTCCTTATCCACACTTGGTCGATTTTTCACCAATCTTAGCCCATTAATCTCTCTCAATTATAAAAATTTATATTTTTAATGGGTGAGTGGGTCTCATTCGGGGATACACAGCACCCTGAAGGGTGGGAGCAGACCCTACTTGAGGCCCACTCTAACTTATACTACGTGGATTTTCATTTATTTAGCATTACACAGTACTGGGCCATATCAAACCTGCTCACATCCACGCCCACACTCGGGTCCATGCACGCACGTCTACAGGTGCACACATCCACACATAGGCATGTGCACATGCACTGACCTGCACACATATTAATTCTCTTTGTACCCTGCGCTAACGACCAAGAGGGTCGTAGTGCGAATTCGTGATATACCATATCATGCATCTCTTAGTTCTTGAGGTGGGACTATGTTTACTTGTTCTAGGCCGATCTTCAAACGAAGATTCCGACCGACTCACTGGCTCTAATCGAGCATGCAAGAGCTTGTTGGAAAGCTCTTCAAGTGTTCTATTCAATTGCATCACCAATTTGGTGATAGGATCAAATCTGATCCATCTATTTTAGAGGTGAAGTGGCCTGTTCCATCATGGAGGATATGCTTGTAGAGAAGGTCTTCAGGTCTTATGACCTGCAGGAGGGACTTTCTTCCTCAACTGAAGGCTTGAATGACTTCAGTGAGGTGTTCTGCATCAAATGGAGAAGGAAGGAAGGTTTGGAAAAGGCTCAAGAAGAAGAAGAAGCTCAAAGCTTCGTTCCCAGGGTTCAGAGCTCGGATTTGAACTTGAATTTGCTCAATAGAGAGAGATTAACCTCTAGAAGAGGTTTAAACATCCTTAGAAGATCAATAGTGACTGATATAGGCGGAATTGAGGTCTAAAACTCACCTAAAACACTGAGAACAATGTTGGGTTCGAGTTTGAACCAAAATTGCTTAAAAATCCAATTCTCAATTAATCTTCAATGAAACTCAATTAAATCACTTCAAATATATTCTAAATCATATCAGGTACTCAATCAACCCATGTAATCATAAAATCGAGCCTAAATTCCTCAGATTCAACCCAATTTTGACCCAACCAGCTCCAAGTTTGACTTTTAACATCAAAGCTCACAGATTCAATTTATAACTCTACTCTAACTTAATTCAGCCTCAGGAAGTGAATCCACACTTCAAAATCAGGTTCTGACAACTCTAGAGACACCCTCAGGCATCGCCGCCTGAGATGAAAAGTAGGGTTGTTTGGTGGAAATTCCTAGAGGTTCTCAGACCAATTAAGGATCATGAATGGATTCTTTAGGTTCTATACGTGCTTCTAGACCCAAATAAGAAGTCTAAACCCTAGCAGAATTACCTCTCCAACTTCGCTGGAGTTGGAGAAGACAAGATTTGACAGATGTGTAGAATCAATAAAACACCATTACAATTACTGGAATCTAATCCCTAAGTCAAAGAGAAGAAATCTGGAGCTTCTCGAGAGGTTCTAAAGGTTGAAGCTCAAACTAGGGTCGCCGGAGCTCACTGGAGCTCAGGTGAACTCAGAAGTAGATGTGGAAGTGAATTCCTTTGCAAAACCGACCATGAATGGTCCAGATAAACTCCTGAGGTCACAAGGAACCTTAGGAACAAGTCAATTGTTGAAATTGTGGCTTGATTTAAAGATTGGTCAATTAATTCAAGGAAATTGAATTCTGAGTTAGTATGAACTCAGAGACCAATCTCTCACTCAATTGAGTGAAGGAAAAGACTCAAGAGAGTCTTACGATGCTTTGTGAGTAGGTGATTAGGTGATGAACTCCTCCTGAGCTGCCATTGACAGAAAACTCAGGAGGTTGAGGTGCAATTAGGCATTTCTGATCTAAATGATTATTTAACTAATTATAAGGTCGAATGGGGCTCTTAAGTGATGTAGAAGCGGTGGAGGGCCCTTATGAGTGTGATCTAAGCTTGGAGTCCTTTGCCATGGACAGTGGAGGTCTTCGGTGAATGTGACAATGTACTAGGCGAATCAGCTGCTAAAAGTGAGAGAAAAGAAGTGGAGTGGAGTCATGAAGTGATGAGATAGGTGATCAGGTGCATGAAAAGTGAAATAAAAGTCCAATGGGGCTGGAATTGGTCTCGCCGGAGTCGGAGAAGGAACATTGAAACTAAGCTAAACTAACCTAATACTACCTAATTACCTAGCTAGATCGACTCCTAAGAGTTAGCTCGACTTACTTGACGAAGGGGGTGAGGGAATCCGTTGTTGGCAGGGCGGAAACGAGATCGAAATCTAGACTTTGGTGAGAAGAGAAGCTCCGGCCGATCGAAGCGGAGGGATTCCAAATCTATGGTGCGCTCAATCACCGTTGGCAGGGTGAAAGAGAAGAAGAGGGGGTGAGAGAGGCAACGCTCCCCCGGCGGCAGCGCTCGAGAAGGCGAATGGAGACGCCAGAGTTGCGGAGGAAGCCTACTGACCGACCACGGTGTGGGAGAGAGAGAAGGGGGTTGATCGACGTGAATTGGAGGAGCGGCGAGCTATTTATAGGCGATGGCAGAGGTCAAGGGGTGTGTACTTGGACGAAAATGCATCTAGGTTCAGCTAAACCACCGGCGTCGTCTTTGACGTCGGTGAGCTCATTCGCCGACCTAAATTAGGATTTAAGGTTCATCTGAACCATCGGATGACAAGAAGGGGGTGAGCGGAGCAATGGCTGCAACGGTGATGGTTGTCAGGTGCGGGATAGCGGGTGATCGAGCGATGTTGTCATCGATGTACAGGAGGCATCCGTGTAGATGAAGATGAAGAAGAAAGGAGGAAGAAGATGCTGTGCCCATAGGGACCTATATGCAACAGAACTTAAGGACCTAAAATGCATAAAAGAACTCAATTGAAATGATTTCTAAGGACCAAAATGTAAACTGAGGCATTTTAAGTTAAATTTAATTTAATTCTTTTCCAACTTTTTATATATGCTTATAAATTAGATAAGTATTATATAAATGCCTTGAATTTATATTTTTGACCTATTTAGCTTTATTTATTTTAATTAATTAAGTTACTTAAGTTAATTAGGTGTAAATTTTAATAATATTAAATTAAATATTAATTAGGTAGCTAAATGTTTATAATTCGAGTGTAAATTATTATTTAAATTACTAATAATATTAATTGACATTTAATTTTAGATTATTAACTTATTTTTATGGTCCTTATTAATTTATCCCTTATATCATAATTAAACCCTAATAAAGCGTATTCCTAGCTAATTAACTATGAAATTTAGTTAATTAGGGGTATTTAATAGCCATGATGAGTCTCATCACTTGGACCTATCAGGTCTGATTTTATTGGAGACACAACTGTAGCAGCAATTGGAATACATGATTCCAACTATAGCAGCAGCAATAGTTGTTGTAATCTGTCAGCAGCCACTGATTTGGTTGGTTTGAAGGTGACTTGAGCTGGGAAATTGGAATTTTTGTGAATATGCTCTATATATTATGATATAGTTTCATGTACAAGCATTCATGTACCTGAATTAGACTTAAATTGGATGAGAATTGCTTGTAAATTGGATTTAAAAGTTACTATTAGTTGCATGCTTGAAGCTTAAACCGTCTAACATGGGATTTTAATAAAATTCAATGCAAAAATCATGTTTATTGTCTCAATTACCTTTCATGTGATTTGTTAAACATTTTGAAGTGATTAAACTATTATTCCATCCCTTAGAACTGAATTGTAAGGCTTAGGTTCTTAGTTCTCAACTCTTTTTAAGCCTTCGTTGGATGAGATTGAAAATATATAAAAAATCTTAAAAAATTGTAAATAAATAAAATAAACATGTCTTGAGTACGATTAGGAATATTTTTATATGTTTGCCAAGTTTCAAGGTAATCTGAAACCCTAGCTTGGTAGAACATACCAGCCGACGGTTCAGTACCTTGGAACTTAATAATAGAACCTAAGAAGAAAATCACAAAAAAAAACCTCACTCTCATCTCACTCTTTCTCTCTCATCCCCTATCTCTATTATACCTATAAAAATTATACAAATCAGAAAAACCCTAAAAATACCCTATATACTATGTATATACTTGTAAATATAAGTTAAATCTAAGCTATATGTAGATATTGCATAATATGTAGATAATGTACATAATTAACTTATATTTGTATTCTATGTATTAAATTAAATATTTAGGATGATTTAATGTATAGATAACCATATTGTATTATTATCTATTAATTTATATTAAATAAATGTATAATAACCTATGTAATTATATAAACATATCTATATGTACATAATTATACTTAATACTGTACATACGTATTTAGCTATGTAATATATATTGTATAGTACCTGTAATTTAATTTAATTAAGTATTTACAGTAAATAAATAAGTTATTAAGTTAATTGAGTAATTTATTAACTTAAAATAAAATAAATTAGTGATTTAAGTTAAAACTGAAGTAAGTTATAATGTACACTTGGATAATATTATATTAAGTATTTTCATCCTATTTACGCTATATTTATAGTGTATTATAGCATTTATGAATTATTTATGTATATAACTAACTTAAACATGTATTTAAATATATATAAATTAATATAAAGTTTATAACATATAATAAAAATGTATAATAAATAATTCATTATGTAAATTAATTTTGTACAAAGTCAATTTCATGATTAATTAACCAATTTGTACTTTAATTAACAGATTAACCTCTAATTTAGCATGTATAAATCACTAACTTTAGCCAATTTTAAAATATAACTAATTAAGTTATTTTACTAAATTAACTACATAATTGCAGCTCTATGTAAGGGCTTTCTAATGATATATTTTAATTATAAATTGAAATTAATTTGAGCCCTCAAATTGAGGGCCAAAATCATGGAAATCGGACATGGCCTTCTGCAGCACAACACTCAATTGCATTGAAACATAGCACCATATTGTGAAGAGTGAAGCAAACACTATGGTATATAGGGTTTTGGTGCACTGAGTGCTTTAGTTATCAGCACTCGGTGCACCAATAACCATTACCTCTCCTATGATTTGAATGTGCATACAATTAAATTATTGAACAGTGGTGGGCTGGGGGCCAAGCACTGTAGCTAGGCCTGTATGGGCCTATTATTGGGCCTAAAAATTTGATAAAATACACCTAAATTATAAACTAGGGTTGGCCCAAAGTAGAGGTCTGGTCTCACCTCTCTTAGGTGCTGTGTATCCCTCGAAATGGGTCAGCCCGCGCACCTAAAATCCTAATTTTTGGGTTGCAAATAGACATTTGTGAGAGAGAGGAGACGTCCTAAATCGACTTGAGTGCTAAAGGAGAAAAGAGAAGAGTGAGCCGTGAGAAGCTAAGTGTTGTGAGCGTTGCTTGTGTGTGTGTGTATGTGTATATATGTATAATATATATATGTATAGAGTATATGTATGTAAATAGTAAAAGTATATAATATATACATATATGTATAATAAATTATATATATATATATATAGAATAGTAGAGGAATGTTTGAGCCTTATGTGGTATAAATAGTTTTGTTGTTTAAGGCTTTAGTGACAGTTGTATCTGTCACTATAGATAAGTTTATATGTTAGTGTAGACAGTAGTTTGTGCCTTATGTGACGTAAATATTTTACTAAGGTTACAACGATGCATATTTATGTTACTGCATATGTAATATATGTTATTATAGATATTAGTATATTAATATAATTTAGTATAATAGATATTATTAGATATTTTTATTCCTACATTTAGGTATTACTTATATTGGTTATATATAATTAACATAATGTAGTATTATCTAGTTTTTGATGCCGATTAATTGTATATTTGTTTCAGGCATCGTAATGCATTTTAGTTGATTCTTTTGTAAATAATTAACCAATTCTTTCATTTATTATTTCATTCATTAATTTTGTAAATAAAACTAATATTTTTGGAGTAAAGGAACATTTTTGGACTTAGAGAGTGACGTATATCAATAACTGCCTCCTAGTGAATGGCCTGAAAACAAACCAGTAAAAATTGTATATAAATAAAATTGACGCGACATCGGTTTGCATTTGTGACATCTATACTACAATGACACATAAAACAACACTTTTAGTGTAACCCGGTGGTCGACGATCATATTTTTGGCATCGATGTCGGGGATAAAAACTCGACAATAACACTTTATTGTGATTGTTTGACGATTGTTGCAAGTCATTCGATTAATACCCAAGACCGCCCTACCACACAGTTGATGAGAACATCATCATGAACCCTAACTAGCTTAGTTTGATCTAATAAAATGAACAAAAGCTCCTACATAACCTAAAGGAAGGCCTAATCTAGGGAGTTACTAATCTGAGAAGAGAACGTGAAACAAAGGGTAAAATTGTAATTTTATCATTGCAGTGCATCAACAAGATTTCTAAGAGTCTAGGCATAGGTCAAGTGGACTTAATAAGAGAAAAAGTGAGATGATTTGGTCAGAAATGGGTTATGGTGAAATCTAGGAATTAAATGACATTCTGTAACTCTAAAACAAACCCACTTTAATTCACAAGATTTCAGGCAAGGTAAAAATCAACTAAATCCTCTAAAATTCATGGAAAAATATCCCCTAGGATTTAGAACCTTCAATTTGGCCTTTGGAACCTGTTTTGACCTAGATTGGGATCCATACCAAATATTTGACCTAATTTAGGTTTTTGTGCAAAATATCCAATCAAACGTGGTCAAATCTAAAATCCAACTTTACCATTGGATTCCTTAGGTTCAAATTAGGTTTACACCAAAATTTGGACCTAAGGGAAGGTCGTCTTGACCCATTTTGTAAATTGGTCATCAAAATTACTTTCTGACCCTCAACATTTTGAAACCCTTGCAATCACCCCCTCAGCTTTCTCATCTTTTTCTTCATTTCGGTCCCTCTGCCATTCACAGTAGGGGCCTTACCTCCGGTGACTTCGCACAGAGGTTTACGCCTCATTTGCATGGGGAGCCACCCCTAGATTTACAAGGGGAGCTCCCTGCGGAGCCCCCTACTACATGGGCTGCTCCCCATGCCCTGAAACCTACCATACGTCTCATGCGAACGCGCGAGAGGTATGGGTCTCCGACCGGCCTTACCTTCGGCGTGGCTTTCCCGTCGCCCTTGCGCACTTCCTACCCTGCCTTTGCCTATTTAAAGAAGGGCAAACCACGTCGCTTCCTCCAAGCTCAAATTGGCCAGAGATCACCCTCCAATTCATCTCCTCCCAACTGCGGTCGACTGCCCAAAGCTTCCGGCGACTCCTCCTCCCTCTTCTCGTTGCTCTGCCACCGTACCAGTGGCAGAACTAGCTCCACCGTTCTCCACCGCGCCGCGCCGTACCAGCGCGTGCCCTCCGACCCCCTTCGTCGTCGTTGTCTTCTTCCCCTGGGCACCTTCGTCTCCAGTGACGGCAGGCACTAGCCGCTCGCCCTCCGCCTCCCCCTTTCGCTCCAAACATGCTAGATAGTTCTTTCTCACCTCTCTATTTCCCCCTTATCAATTGTTATTTTCAACCCCTCGATAGTTGCCAACCACCACCATCATCCACACCTCCGGCAGACCACTGGCGAAGTGACCTCGCCACTCCACGCCTCCATCTACCTTGCCAAACCCCTCAGAAGCTCCATTATCACTCCCTGATCATTTTCTTCCTCTTCATTGACCGTGGCACCCATTGGAACCTCCCCCCGAACACACCCACCAGCATGCACATAGTGTGCCTTACAGGCGCCCTCACGCCACTCCGACCACTAGGCCACCTTCGCTGTTCTCTAATGAAGCCTGCTGAGTGTTCTGATAGGGCCGCAAGGCCGTGTTCGTGTTTTCAGGTCCAGAGCCACCTCCGCCATTGACGCCGAGCTTGAAGCAAGCTTGAAAGTAGCTCCAGACCTCACCAGCCCCAGGTCACGAGCCCAGGTCGCGTGGACTCCCCTCGCACACTCAACTAGGTCTTCAATTGGCGTCGGGGGCCGTAGCTGCAGCTGCAATTGGACGCACCATCTGCTGCTAGGAACGCGATAGGAAGGTGGGATGTTTAGTCCCACCTCGTGCGTTTTCGAGCGGGTGCAGGTAAATAAATTGATTTTGTGAATTAAGCTTATCGCCTCCAATTACACGGGTGAGGTCCCTCACCCACCACTTGGCCTCGTCCACGACCATGCCCCGCGGACCTGGTCTTGACCCGACTACCCGTATACACCTCGCCCACCACCGCACGTCGGTAGGCCTAGTCCCGGGCGCGTATACCCAACCCGATAACCTGGCTGGCTTTGGGAGAGTTGTGACCTGAGAGAGAAATAGAGAGAGATTGACACAGGGAGGGTAGGGTGTAGGTTTTGCTTCTTCGTGCCTGTGTAGGGAAGGAGGAAGAGGAAGTAGCTGCGCAGAAGAAGAAGAGAAGAAGAAGAGGCCAATTGAAGAAAAGGAAGAAGCTAAGGACTTAGTTGCGCCAAGGAAGGAGCAGGAGTTGAAGAAGAAGAAGACAGAGGAAGGAGCACAGTGCCGAAGGAAAGGAAGAAAAAGAAGAAGGCAGAGGAAGCAGCTAAAGAAGCAAAAGAAGCCAAAGAGGAAGAGAAGAAAAGAGAAGGAAGGAGTTGCCGCAATGAGGAAAGCCAAGCGGAAAAAGAAAGAAGTGAAGAAGAAGAAGCCAAGGAGAAGAAGTAGCCAAAGTCAAAGCAGTAGAAGACAAAGAGAGGAACGGAAGAAGAAGAAGGCATGACACTGTAGCAAACGCCACTTAAGGTGTCTGATTCATAGAATTAGACGTCTGAAGACAGAGAAAAGAAAAGAGAGTAAAGAAGAAAGAGAGAAAAGAAAAGGAGAAGAAAAATTCTATTTCCTTTTACTCTTTAAATTTTTGTAAAACATTACATTATTGAGAATTGTGATTTTTCTGC
Source organism: Thalassia testudinum (assembly GCA_037157565.1). Lineage (NCBI taxonomy): Eukaryota > Viridiplantae > Streptophyta > Magnoliopsida > Alismatales > Hydrocharitaceae > Thalassia > Thalassia testudinum. The sequence continues at coordinate 20,428,818 of JAZHRO010000055.1, read as the reverse complement.
TTCCAAAGATCGAATTGCTCCCTGAGTTCGACTTCGGAATGTTTTCAAATTTCGAGTAATAAATAAATAAAATTGATAATCATTTTTCGCAACATACTACAACGCGTATCTTTTGAAAACTACGACGAATGGTCATCAATTTTTGGCGCCGTTGCTGGGGAGCAACGAGCATTTTAGAAGCAACATATCACAATTTTTAATTCATTGCTAACTTAAATTCTCTCTTTTGTTGTGTTTGTTGCAGGAAAGGAAGTCAAGAAGAACAAAGCAGCCACACAACAACCACACCAGGAAACATGTAACCTTAAACCCTCTCTCCTAATCCCCTCAAAATCTGAAAAGGAGAAACAAAGAGAAAAATCAATCTAGAACTACCTGTTTTCCATACCTAGTAATTCACAAAGTTGCCTGATTTTTACTTTCAACACATCTTAACTGCATATCCACTTAAGGTAACTAGGGCTAAAACCTTCTTGCTTGAGCCCTAGTTACTCATTTCTGAGGCAACTAACTTAGACCAACTAGAGCCAACCTAGGATTCCAAGCTAAGGTTTTAGAGACACATCTTCTTCTAAGCAGAGAATTAAAAATTCCAAACAGAGGTGTGCCCAAGCCATTGTTTGAAAAGATCTATCCAAAAGAAACCCTAAGCAAATTAGTCTCTTAATCTACTTGAACAATAAAAGAAAGGACCTAAGAAGCTCTCAAAGGAACAAAGAGGTGAAGTTGATCCTTTGGGTCAATCAACCTTTAAATTAGGTTACTTTTGCACACAAAAGGCTTAAAGTTCAAGTGGAACTCTAAGCACCTTGATCTTAACTAAAAGTGGTAGACTTAAGAGGTCAAGGTCCCTATTCTGGTCTACCTGGAATCTCAGTGACAAGAGATGTCGGGTGGGGGAAACCCTGTAACCCATGGGGGCACTCTACCATGTTGGGGTCTTCACGGGACTTGATGGTGCGTGGGGCACGTGTTATTAAAAGAGTCGTTATAGCTTGCGCTTGTAACGTTGGTTTTAAATGAAGAAATGGACGTGAGTCCGAGTGTCGATCTCAGGGAGGCGTGAAAATTGGATTTTTCTTGTCACTTAATGTCACGGAAATAACGAGTTTTTGCTTGCGAGAAGTTGTGGGTGAAAAGCGAGAGAGAGAGAGAGAATAGGGTTAGAATTTCTTCATTCACACATGCAACTTTAAACATAAAAGAGGACAAGTAACTAGATAGAAAATAACTTTATTTGGCATGCAACTTTAATTTATAATTACAACACTAGATAAATGCTTAAACACAAGTAAAGTAAAGCTTAATATAAAGAGGGAAAGAGAGAAGGAAGACAGCGAGGTAGCCACGACGGTGGAGAGGGGCTCCGTCGGCGGCTCGTCGACTCCGGCGACTACAAAGAGGGCTAATGGTGGCTAGGAGTGGGGTAGAACACTTGCAAGTGGATTGAATGCCCTCCATGGGTGGCTGGATGGAGTTTATATAGGCAAAGGGGTTTTCTAATTTAAGTATGGGCTTTAGCAACGTCCGAGACGTCGCTAAACCCATACTAAATCGGTCGGTGTAGCCCCCTTCGCCCGCCGGTCGCCAGCGTGCCCTATGCTTCTTCTGAGGAGATTCGCGCACGTGCGTTGTAAGCTGTCTGATTGAAGATCGGACGGCTGAGATCTTGCGAAGGGTGTGCTCGCGGATCGCTGCTGAGGCACGCTCTTCTGCCGCGTAATCGCGCGCGTGAGCTTTCGCGGGCCTCCGTTGCGCCGCGCGGCTCGATCTGTGCTATTCACTGCTGATCAGGCGGTTGTAATCGAGTGCACCTTAAATTGCACAGAATTGGGGAGCGGCGGGCATTTCAAACCCGCACCCCTGGTTGCGAGGTTGAAGCGCCGACCGCTGAGCTACGGGGGCAGATTGTCTCAGCGAGCGTCGGGTGCGCGGGTGTTCTCGACCTTTCAATTGAAGATTGATAGATGAGAGTTGCCCTCCGGGTGAAGGCAAAGATAGGCGGCGGTCCAGATGCAATAAGCGGGCACCACGTGGCGCGTTGTGGGCCGTTGATCATCAGATCAACGGTCAGAACTTCTTGGGCCCATTACAGGAGCTCCGGATGTCGGATTTGGCCGATTTTGAATCCGTTGGACTCTGTTCGTCACTCTGAATCCATCCGTGTGGTCCGATTGCTCATCTGAGGCCTGTTTCGACATGTTCTCTTACACATGGCCATTAATAATGCATTATAAGCAATCTTGATGTGCAATGCATGCGATGCTCCTATTCCTATTTTTGATGTGTTATCTGTGCATTTTGCTCTTAAGATAAACCCCAATTGACAGATTTATCATCCCAAGATGCAGTGCTATCATACCCCCATGCTTACTCCTTGCTAGTCCCTAGCAAGCTTTATTCTAGCCTTTATTTTCAGTCAGAATTTAAGAAGTAATTACTTGGCCACTTCGTCACTTGTCAATAGGAGAAAATATACTAAGATCTTAATCTACAAAGACTAAGCAGCGCTCGGGTGCCTGCCAAAATATGAATCGACTGAATCCTTACTTTAGTGTATGTATATATATATTTCTTATTTTTAGATTTTTTGGAGTTAAGAGTGTGTTGGTAACTTTTTACGCCTACCCAACCCACCCAAAACTCGGACAAAACTCTAAGTACTAAGCATCTTGGTGTGAAGATCGTGATAGACTCACTCAACGGTAATTTAGACAGACTTCGGGTTCCTACGTCCCTAGGTGACCGGAAGAGGAAGTGTTTTGCTTGGAGGTGTATTTGTTCGATCGGTAGCTTTCTCACTACGTTTGTTTTACTTGGGGTCAACACAAGGGTTTTTTCAGTGTATCTCCCTGGCTTGCTCTACTTCCCCGCTTCTTCCTTAAGTGTTTTGGTTGTTTTTGTGCATTTACTGAGCTGGGCTCTGGACAACCGACCAATGGGCTGTTACCCAAGATCACTTGCCAGCCATACTCGTGCGGTGAAGTGTGATTTATTTTGTTCTCTTTTTTCTCCCTTTTTTTTTATTATTTGGTAGGTGGCTTCCCTGATCTCAAATTTACCTAGAGGCAATGGAGAAGAGGTGGTCCCGTGGCTGGGCTCTGGACAACCTGCCCATGGGCTGTTACCCAAGACAACTTGCCAGCCATATCACCCTAGAGAGTTCATTAGCTACTCAATTTTTGTCAGAATCTCCGAGGAGTGAGTCTGTGCAAAATTGTGTGCAGATGCTTAGACTAAAAGTCCTTCTGAGTTAGAGGGTGAGTTGATAAGTCGTATAGTTATCACCTTATTTAATTAGTGGATTAGAGTAGCTTAATGTTGCAAGGATTTGAAGCAAATCCATATTTTAATGGACACCATGGCTGATTAAGCCTGAGGGCCCGAAAAGTCTAAGTGTTCAAGTTCTTTACGTATTATTTCCTACTATTGACAAATTTCTAATGCTTAAGTTTTTCTTCCTAAATTCATTTTTTTTTTAATTTTATTCTATTCAGACTGATTAAATGAGCTCAGGATCGTGCAATTTACCATCCCCCCATGCTTAAGTTGGACAATGTCCTCATTGACAAATACATGGATGCAGCAGGGGTTTGAAAAGATATTACCTGAGTGAAGTAGAATACTTGATCAGTCTGAATCTTTTGGGTTGCCTCCCAGGAAGCACTGAGTTTAACGCCTTCGGCTGGGCATAGTGCACAAACAGGAATGGTTTGGGTCAAGGAGGCATGTACAAAATCAGCCAGACCCATAATCAGAAGTCCACAGATGCAAACAAGGTTGTGGTGGAGTCCCGTTCCTGAGGGGCGGGAACTTTGCAGCAGATGTATCATGCATGCCCGTGTCAGATCCTCTCTTACCTCGAATATGACATGCCAGACACTAAAGTAGTAAGTTTTATACTCAGCTTGTGTCCCCATAAAATTGTAATTCATCAAAGGTGTATCAATTCCAGTGCATTTGGGTTGCTGGATCTTTATTCTGGTAGGGCAGGTAACAAAATTAAGAGTTTCATAATGAGCCCTACAATCAAGCATGAGGTCTCTCTTCAAAGACGAATCCATCTCTTCCGCAATTACGGTTTCATTGCTCATTCCCTCCAAGCCCTTAACCTCAAGAATATTCTCTTCAACCTCTTTTGTATCAGATTCACTGTTTGAGGTTGCATTAGAGGTAGGGCCAATTTCATCCTCTAGTTCATATTCTCTCTCGGCCCTCCTCCAAATTTGTGATGGGGATTTCAACCGATTCAGAATCGATTTCTTTGAAATTGTAACTCCATTCCCTATCTCCTATGTTGGTTGTTGTTCCCACCGGATCACTTCTCTCGGGCCAATTAGATTCGGATTCCAGGGCATCTCCCCTCACATTCTCAGTTTCCTCCTGATGTATGTCCTGAATGCTCCCCAAATTGTGTTCCAATGTTATGACCCGTGCCATCAAAACACTTTAAGACGTCTGGGAGTTGATCCAGACGTCTGGTCAGACGTCTGGACATCTTCCGAGACGTCTATAAATCAATTTTTGTGTGCGTACGGCCTCGAGTCTACGCACGTGCCGCGCCCAGACTGAGCCCAGCCGCCTTCTTCTCTTTCTTCTTCCCTTACCGACTTGTAAAGCCTTTCCCCCCACACCTACATATATCCCTCTCCTCTCCCCCACGCCACCCCATACCATCCGTCTTCTCCTTCCTCCAGCAAGAGAGCAAGAGCGAGATCAGCAGCTACAGCCGAGTGCAGTGGTGGAGAGGAGAGCGCGTGAGCCGTGAGAAAGCTCGTCGGAGCAGCTCGAGGCGGTCGGGCATGCGTGAGGCGGAGGGGTGTGCTGGGGAGGTTTCCCTCGACGCTACTGCAGCTAGAGCAGCGGACGAGCGGCTGCGCGGCGTGGTCGCGCGCAATAGGAAGAAGACGAAGGAGGTTTTGATTCTGGGATTTTTCCCAGAATCAGACGTCTGGACCTACATCCAGACGACGCAGACGACGTCTGGAGGAAGCTCCAGACGACTGAGAGGTACGTATTGCGCCCTTTACTTCCCTTTTGCGGATACGGCCATGCAGGTCGTTCCGCCGAGGCTCTGTTGCATGTCGTATTGAGAGATTTTGCGTGCGTGTGCAGGTTTCGCTTCGGGAAGGCGCGGGACATGCCCTCCCACACGGTTCAGACGTCTGGGCGAGGCACCAGACGGCGGAGAGCGTCTCCAGACGTCCGGAGGGATAGTCGGACGTCTGGAACTAGGTCTGGACGATTCAGCAGGATCCCTGGACATCTGAGGAGTAGCGCAGAGTGAGGTATGGATCTGGACCCCTTTTAAGACATCTAGAAGATGTTCCAGACGTCTGATTTGAGTCAGAATTGTTATTTTTGACCCATTTAGGGTCCGTTTGAGGTTCGATTTTCGCGTTTAAGATTCCGTTCTTCTCCGTATAAGTTCCTCTACTTGTTGGAATGCTTTTATCATGTTCTGAGTGGTTCCTTGTGGTTGATCCTTGTGTTAGGACCTCATTCTGTTGTGGATTTGGGGGTTGCGGAGGTGAGTCGACTTGCCGATCAAGCCACCATTACTCCCGGTTTTGTGGGTAGAGTGACTTCCCTTAGTTAATTACAAACATAAATGCATATCTGGAATAAATGATAGATCCTAGGATATGGCATGACTCCTAGGATCAGAAACACTAGATTGAATGATAGATCCTAGGGTATGGCATGAATCCTAGGACTAGAAACACTGGAAAGATTGTATTGAATGCTTGAATTGCAGTCTTGAATGAGTAGATAGAATAATAATAATTGCCTGTAATTGGATAACAGCTGCCTGTGATATGTAAAGTACTGTTGTTAGTAACTGCTACATGTAATTCCAGTTGTTTGAAATTAAATACGAGCTACTTGTATACAAATTGGAAAAGAAAGATTGAATGTTGGGAACATGTACTATTTGCGAATAAACTTGAAATGATGAAACATAGTATGGCTTGGCCTGAGAAACATGAGCATGAACCCTATAGGGAATTAGGAGTAGAGCTCCTGGAAATAGATAGAATGGAACTGGAAAGGTGAATGGGGAAGTGAGCTGGCCCTTGAGTACGGAGAACCAAGGAGAGCGACTGTCCCCCTGTTTAGTGCAGAGTGGAGCTAGCCGCCCTAGGGTTGGGAGCCAGGGTTAGGACAGTCCACTTTGTACCGACTATGTGGCCCTCACGTACACAGTTCCGGGGAGAGCTGCTAGTGTAGGGAGAGAGCTAGCCACCCCACGGGGCCCGAGGTTCAGTTAGCCGTCCTACACCGACTTGTTAGGCCCACTGGGCAAACTAGGGTAGTTAGGAGAGGGTGCGTGGACTGTGGAGGGGCGAGACCCCTGTCTAGTTCTTAGGGGCTAGACCCCTGTTACTGAGAGGGCTATGCCCTATACTGGTTCCGTGTTGTGCTTTGGGCGCATCCGTTAACGAAAACGACTGATTGCGTGCCAGTGCGGGGTAGCTACCTGTGTGCTTATCGCGCGTGCCGTGGTCACCATTACGTCTGTCAGCGACCTTGGGGTGGTTGACTAAGTGTAGGACCACCACGGGGGACTCTCCCAGCCAGGAGAGCACCACGTGCTACTTCTACTCTTCGAAAAAGACTGCAATCAAGATCGTTCCCACGAGAAACATTCAAGATCAAGAAAAAGACTTGATAAATAAACCAAGTGATGAAGGAAAGAATAATTAGTTGAATAAAGAAAGAAATTGAAAACAACAGCTACTTGTCCACCTTTACTGTTTCTCTTAGTTAGCTGGTTACCACTCTACTCAGCGTTTCGCTAACGTGTTGTACTTATAACCTTTTTCAGGTCCAGGTGTTGAGCAGCCAGAGCCTACGGCTGCCGAGGGTGTTGGGCCCAGTAGAGCCCAGTAGTTGTACTTTTGTTGTACCCCGTTTACTGTAGTAGTGAGTATTTTGTTACACTTTTGTACTCTTTTATTGTAAACTTCATATTCCGGTACCATTTAAATTCTCTACTGTTGAAGTGGTGTGTACTGTAGTAGTTATTTCCTTACTTCTGTACTTTTGTTACTGTTAGTTGCTTGCATGGTGAATGTGGTTTATTTTACTGCTTTTTGGTTACTTTCTCGTTGGACGACTGGGTCTTGGGATCAGTCGAGTCGGTTTGGTCCCGTTTCCTGTATGGATTCTGGAACCGGGTCGTAATAAGATGGTATCAGAGCAAGGTCGTCTCGAGAAGTGAACCAACTAGCTGGAAAATAACCAATTCACGTGCTTGTAACTAGAGTAACCACCACAACATACCCTTTTGACATCTGTTCTGAGGTTCTTTTGTTGAATTTCGGTAGAATTGACGTCTTTTCTGTTCTGTGTTCGCATCTCCTTGCAGGAGATGCCTTGACGAGGAGGTAACGAGAACGAGGTCGGAGGGGCGGGTGCGTTGAGCCTGACACCTCAGTGGACCAGCCACTACTCTCGGGCATTCAGGCCCAAGACTTCGTCCAGCTGATACCGGAGATCGTACGAGAGGAGCTTCACCCGCCTCCACGAGCGCCTCCCCCTAGGGTTGCGGAGGGGAGTCCTCTGTGGGACAGCGAGACAGACACGGCATTGGATGTGGGGGAGGGGGTGTCCCTCCACCGCCCCCACCTTCTTTCGGCACTTCAGAGCACGAGCCCTCCTTACCTGGAGGTGTGCCAGTTTCTCCCCTTCAGCGCCATTACGAGCTTTTCGGTCAGTTTCAGAAGCTGAAGCCCCCCTCCTTCAAGGGGGATGAGGACCCTACCGAGGCGGAGGACTGGCTCGAGTAGATCGAGAAGGTGTTTGACATCCTTCGCCCTCCTGTGGAGTTCCGCGTGGCCTTTGCCACATACCAGCTGGAGAGCGCGACACACAGGTGGTGGAGGGCAGTTAGGGGTCAGGAGAGGGATGAGCCGACTTGGGACCAGTTTGTCACCCTTTTCTGCGAGCAGTACTTCCCCCAGATGTGACAGGACTAGAGGAGGCGGGAGTTCCACACTCTCCACCAGGGGATGATGACAGTGAGCGCGTACTGCACGCATTTTTTGGAGCTGTCTCGTTTCGCAGCGACAGCCGTGGCTACCGAGGAGGAGAGCCTTTGGAGGTTCACTGAGGGGCTCCGGCCTGCTATTAGGGGGTATGTTAAACCCCTGAAGCTGCCTACGTTCTTAAGGGTGGTGGAGGCAGCCATGACGTATGAGGAGACCAACCCGTCCGCACGTGACACTGACAGCAGGTGGAAGAGGGCCTATCAGCCAGACTACTCACAGGACCGACGAGAGAGGAGGCACATAGCGCCCGCAGGAGAGTCGTCACATTTTGCAGGGCCGTCAATGGCCTTTGGGGGCCCCCGACAGGGGCCAGCTGCTAGCACCAGACCCTTGTCCAGCCATCAGTAGGGACCCACTGAGGGCGAGAGTCGAGTTCCTCTTTGCTACCAATGTGGCCAGCTGGGCCACATCAAGAGGGACTGCTCGTTTAGGGTTGGAGGTCAGCAGATGCTCCACGCATCGAGCACTGGAGGACGAGTAGGAGGCTGCGGTTTCCAGGCGCGAGGGGGAGGACAGCAATCGCGGGGAGGGTACTGGCCAGCGGCTACCTGTCCGATGCAGAGTGTGTCTACTTCGTCCGCACCTAGGGCTGAGGGGCGTATCAACGCCCTGACACACAGGGATGCCAGAGCTTCAGGTTCAGTGGAGGTAGGTATGGTTACTGTTTCTGGTAGACTAGTTTACACACGTTTTGATTCCGGCGCCATGCACTCGTTTGTCGCTGCCAGTTTTGCTGTTAGTTTGGGGCAGGACTGTGTGTTGTTAAAGGATCCGTTTGTGATCAGAGGTCCGGGTGGTCAGTTGTTTGTAGCTGAGGAGGTTTACACGGATTGTGAGGTCAGTGTTGGGGTACACAGCCTCCCCGCTGATCTGATTGTAATATAGATGGAGGACTTTGGCGTGATTCTGGGGATGGACTGGCTGTCCACTTACCACGCCCTGGTAGACTGTTTTGAGAGAAAGATTGTCTTCTCCATACCGGAGTTGCCTTCTTTCGAGTTTCACGGGCAACTAGTGGATGGAGGCTTCAGGTGCATTTCTGCACTTCGGGTGGTGAGCTTTTGGGCCAGGGGTATGAGGGCTTCCTGGCTTGTGTGGTGGCAGAGCCTAGCCCTGTCGCAGACCTTCAGACTATCTTGGTGGTCAGAGAGTACCTCGACATGTTTCCAGATGAGTTTCAAGGACTACCGCCCGAGCGTGAGATCGAGTTTGAGATCTCACTGGTACCGGGGACCAGCCCCATTTCTATAGCACCCTACAGGATGGCACCACTTGAGCTGCGAGAGCTCAAGTCTCAGTTGCAGGACCTTCTGGAGAAGAACTTTGTGAGGCCCAGTGCTTCTCCGTGGGGAGCCTCGGTATTGTTCGTGAAGAAGAAGGATGGTACCCTACGCCTTTGTGTGGACTACAGACAGCTGAATAGGGTTGCCATCAAGAACAGGTATCCGCTGCCGAGGATTGACGACTTGTTTGACCAGTTGCGAGGTGCCACGATATTCTCCAAGATAGACTTGAGGTCTGGGTACCACCAGTTGAGGATCCGAGAGGCAGATGTCTCCAAGATAGCTTTCCGCGCCCGGTACGGACACTACGAGTTTTTGGTCATGCCGTTTGGGCTGACCAACGCCCCCGCTGCCTTCATGGATTTGATGAACCGGGTGTTCAGACCGTACTTGGACCAGGTCGTGGTGGTATTTATTGATGATGTGCCCATCTACTCTCGAGATCAGGCGCAGCACGGACAGCACTTGCGGATGGTTTTGGACACACTGAGATGATGTAGGCTGTATGCCAAATACAGCAAGTGCGAGTTCTAGTTGAGGGAGGTGACCTTCTTGGGCCATGTGATCTCCGGGGATGGCTTGGCTGTGGACCCAGCCAAGGTTGAGGCAGTGCTCAGGTGGGAGAGACCGTGTATAGTTACCAAGATCTGCAATTTCTCGGGATTGCCAGGCTACTACAGGCGATTTATCAGGGGCTTCTCGCAGATTGCACGTCCTATGACATAGCTGACACGGAAGGACGTGCCCTTTTCTTAGACAGACGCTTATGAGGTGTGTTTTCAGGAGCTGAAGGAGAGGCTGACGTCGGCTCCCGTGCTCACCATCCCAGATAGCGGTGGCGGGTTCATTGTATACACGGACGCCTCTTTGCAGGGGTTAGGGGGTGTACTCATGCAGAGGGGTCACGATGTTGCTTACGCTTCGCGGCAGCTGAAGCCCCATGAGCATAGTTACCCTACCCACGACCTGGAGTTGGCAGTAGTCATCTTCACGCTGAAGACTTGGAGGAACTACCTGTACGGTGAGACCTTTGAGATTTTCACAGATCATAAGACTCTCAGATACTTGTTTGATCAGAAGGAGCTTAACATGAGACAGAGACGTTGGTTAGAGCTCCTGAAGGACTATGACTGCAGCATTTCTTACCATCCGAGGAAGGCCAACGTGGTGGCTGACGCCTTGAGCCGGAAGGCGCCCGTCCACTTGGCCAGTTTACAGGAGCAGAGTTGGAGCCTAATGGAGGAGATGGGTAGTTGGCGACCCCTAGAGTTACTATGGCACTGTGGGGCAGTGATTGTGACACGACAGATGAGGTTAGAGCTGATAGACTGCATCGTCACAGGAAAGATGGCTGACTCGTATTTGCAGTCATTGCGTGACAGAGTGCTGTCAGGAGACCCTGGGGACTTCTCCTTTACAGACGAGGTGCTGCGCATGAGGGGACGTTTGTGCATTCCTTAGGATGAGGAGCTGTTAAGAGAGCTCCTGACTGAGGCACACGGTTCCAGGTTCACCATACATCTCGGAAACACAAAGATGTACCATGATTTGAGCCGCGACTTTTGGTGGAGGGGAATGAAGTGGGATGTAGGTGAATTCGTACAGCAGTGTTTAGTGTGCCAGCAGGTGAAGGTCGAGCATCAGAGGCATGCAGGGCTGTTGTAGCCACTTTCAGTGCCAGAGTGGAAGTGGGAGAGCATCACCATGGACTTGGTGGTGGGCTTGCCCATTACCCAGTGGGGACACGATGTAGTTTAGGTGATCGTTGAAAGATTGATGAAGACGGCACGTTTCTTGCCGATCCGAGTCACTTTGGGACCAACACAGTTGGCAGAGAGGTATATCCGCGATGTGGTACGTCTGTATGGAGTTTCGCGGGAGATTGTATCCGATCGGGATACCCGTTTTACGTCCCAGTTTTGGGCTGAGTTTCAGTAGGCCTTGGGGACACGGTTGAGGTTCAGTACAGCGTACCACCCCCAAACAGACAGACAGTCTGAGCGCACGATATAGACACTTGAGGACCTTTTGCGTGCTTGTATACTGGACTGGAGGGGCTCTTGGGAGGAGAACTTACCCCTGGCAAAGTTTGCATATAATAACAGCTATCACTCGAGCATCGGCATGGCACCCTACTAGGTTCTGTACGGACGGAGGTGTACGGCACCCTTGAGTTGGGTTGAGGTGGGGACCAAGTGGGAGGTTGGCCCCAGGTTGATCCGGCAGAGTCAGGAGGTGATCGAGCAGATTCACAGGCGACTCCGTACTGTCAGGAGCAGGCAGAAGAGCTATGCAGATCGGAAACGCAGAGAGGTGCAGTTTGAGGTTGGGGATCACGTCTTCCTTCGCATTTCGCCCATGAAGGGCCTGCAGCGGTTTGGGGTGAGAGGGAAGTTTACATAGAGGTTTATGGGACCCTTTGAGGTCTTGGAGCGGGTTTGACCTGTTGCTTAGAGGCATGCTCTTCCTCCCCAGCTTTCTGGTGTGCACGACATGTTCCACGTGTCCAACCTCAGGAAGTATGTCGCCGATCCCAGTCACGTTCTAAGCCACGAGAGCGTCGAGGTAGGTGACGACCTAACCTTCCCAGAGCGGCCAGTGCAGATATTCGATAGAGCCGTCCGGAGTCTGAGATGGAAGCAGGTACCCCTGGTGAAAGTCTTGTGGAGGAGCCAGTGGTACGAGGAGGCTACCTGGGAGCTTGAGGGGACGATGCGGGAGCGGTATCCGGAGCTCTTTGAGGGTACATCTTTTCGGACCGGCTTCGATCCTCTTTGAGTTTGTTTTACGTATGTTATTCTTTTTCCGCACCCTAGCTAGCTCAAGTTTCGGGGATGAAACTTCCTTTGAGTTTGTTATGTTGTTATGACCTGTGCCATCAAAACACTTTAAGACGTCTGGGAGTTGGTCCAGACATCTGGTCAGACATCTGGAAATCAATTTTTGTGTGTGTACGACGTCGAGTCTGCGCGCGTGCCGCGCCTAGACTGAGCCCAGCCGCCTTCTTCTCTTTCTTCTTCCCTCGCCGACTTGTAGAGCCTTTCCCCCTACACCTACATACATCCCTCTCCTCTCCCTCACGCCACCCCACACCATCCGTCTTCTCCTTCCTCTAGCGCGAGAGCAGTAGTTGCAGCCAAGTGCAGCGGCAGAGAGGAGAGTGCGCGAGCCGTGAGAAAGCTCACCGAAGCAGCTCGAGGCCGGTTGGGCGTGCGTGAGGCGGAGGGGTGTGCCGGGGAGGTTTCCCTCGACACTGCTGCAGCTAGAGCAGCGGACGAGCGGCTGCGCGGCGTGGTCGTGCGCAGCAGGAAGAAGATGAAGGAGGTTCTGATTCTGGGAATTTTCCCAGAATTAGATGTCTGGACCTACATCCAGACGACCCGGACGACGTTTGGAGGAAGCTCCAGACGACTGAGAGGTACGTACTGCGCCCTTTACTTCCCTTTTACGGATACGGCCATGCAGGCCGTTCCACCGAGGCTCTGTTGCATGCCGTATTAAGAGATTTTGCGTGCGCGTGCAGGTTTTTCTTCGGGAAGGCGTGGGACACGCCCTCCCATGCGGTTCAGACGTCTAGGCGAGGCACCAGACGGCGGAGAGCATCTCCAGACATTCGAAGGGATAGTCAGACGTCTGGAACTAGGTCCGGATGGTTCAGTAGAATCCCTGGACGTCTAAGGAGCAGCACAAAGTAAGGTATGGATCTGGACCCCTTTTAAGATGTCTGGAAGATGTTCCAGACGTTTGATTTGAGTCAGAATTGTCATTTTTGACCCGTTTAGGGTCCGTTTGAGGTTCAATTTCTGCGTTTAAGATTCCGTTCTTCTTCATATAAGTTCCTTTACTTGTTGGAATGCTTTTATCATGTTATGAGTGGTTCCTTGTAGTTGATCCTTGTGTTAGGACCTTGTTCTGTTGCGGATTTGGGGGTTGCGAAGGCGCGTCGACTTGCCGATCAAGCTCCCATTACTCACGGTTTTGCAGGTAGAGTGGCTTCCCTTAGTTAATTACAAACATAAATGCATATCTGGAATAAATGATAGATCCTAGGGTATGGCATGACTTCTAAGAGCAGAAACACTAGATTGAATGATAGATCCTAGGGTATGGCATAAATCCTAGGACTGGAAATACTAGAACGATTGTATTGAATGCCTGAATTGCAGTCTTGGATGAGTAGATAGAATAATAATAATTGCCTGTAATTGGATAACAGCTGCCTGTGATATGTAGAGTACTGTTGTTAGTAACTGCTATATGTAATTCCTTTTGTTTGAAATTAAATACGAGCTGCTTGTATACAAATTGGAGAAGAAAGATTGAATGTTGGGAACATGTGCTATCTGCGAATAAACTTGAAATGATGAAACATAGTATGGCTTGACTTGAGAAACATGAGCATGAAAGCTACAGGGAATTAGGAGTAGAGCTCCTGGAAATAGATAGAATGGAACTTGAAAGGTGAATGGGGAAGTGAGCTGGCCCTTGAGTACGGAGAACCAAGGAGAGCGACTGTCCCCCTGTTTAGTGCAGAGCGGAGCTAGCCACCCTAGGGTTGGGACCCAAAGTTAGGACTGGCCACTTTGTACCGACTCTGTGGCCCTCGCAAACACAGTACCGGGGAGAGCTACTAGTGTAGGGAGAGAGCTAGCCACCCCACGGGGCTCGGGGTTCAGCTAGCCATCCTACACCGACTTGTTAGGCCCACTGGGCAAACCAGGGTAGTCAGGCGAGGGTGCGTGGACTGTGGAGGGGCGAGACCCCTGTCTGGTTCTTAGGGGCTAGACCCCTGTTACTGAGAGGGCTATGCCCTATACTGGTTCCGTGCTGTGCTTTGGGCGCACCCGTTAATGAAAATGACTAACCGTGTGCCAGTGCGGGGTAGCTACCCTTGCACTTATTACACGTGCCGTAGTCACCGTTACGTCTGTCAGCGACCTTGGGGTGGTTGACTGAGTGTAAGACCAACACGGGGGACTCTCCCGGCCAGGAGAGCACCACGTGCTACTTCTACTCTTCGAAAAAGATTGCAATCAAGATCGTTCCCACGAGGAACATTCAAGATCAAGAAAAAGACCTGATAAATAAACCAAGTGATGAAAGAAAGAATAATTAGTTGAATAAAGAAAGAAATTGAAAACAACAGCTATCTGTCCACCTTTACTGTTTCTCTTAGTTAGCTGGTTGCCACTCTACTCAGCGTTTCGCTGACGCGTTGTACTTATAACCTTTTTCAAGTCCAGGTGTTGAGCAGCTAGAGCCTACGGCTGCCGAGGGTGCTGGGCCCAGTAGAGCCCAGTAGTTGTACTTTTGTTGTACCCCGTTTACTGTAGTAGTGAATATTTTGTTACACTTTTGTACTCTTTTATTGTAAACTTCATATTCCTATACCGTTTAAATTCTCTACTGTTGTGGTGGTGTGTACTGTAGTAGTTATTTCCTTACTGCTGTACTTTTGTTACTGTTAGTTGCTTGCATGGTGAATGTGGTTTATTTTACTGCTTTTTGGTTACTTTCTCGTTGGACAACTGGGTCTTGGGATCAGTTGAGTCGGTTCGGTCTCGTGTCCTGTAGGGATTCGGGAACCGGGTCGTAACATCCAAGGAATCCTCAATGACCTTATCCATTGAGTTGTCCAACTCCTGGGGGCTATCAATGGTGGACTGAACCAAATTAGGGTGACTAGGTGTAGTCCAATTGATCATGGTAGGTCCTTGCTTCACGAATTCCATGAATGGCGTTGTGTACAACAGCTTTCTTTGGCCTTCTTCCCCCAATTGTTAGAACATATCCAACATGGCCTATTGCCCTATAACCAATTCTTGATTCTATCTGTGTAACTCTAACTGGAGGTTATCAAGAATTGACAGGGTGTCATTTGGTGTCCTTTGGATTTCCTCCTTGAAATCTAGGTTAAGAGGGTGTGGTTGAGGTTGTGATTAGAATCCATACTGGGGTTTAGGTTCTTGGGTGGGTCCTTTATTCTATCATGTTCAGGGTCTAGTTCTTCAAGAGGAACCATTCTCTGTTTGGTCCTACTCCGGAATAGTTGAGGTTCTAAGTCCTCCTCCTAGTCAAATTCTTCATCAAGGGACCAAATCAAAGGTTGATGATCCTGGGCTTGCCTAGATTTTTTATCATTCTTCGATTTCCATGTGTCTAGAATTCCTTCCAATCCGAAGGTCAAGTAGGAAAGGTTGTTGAATTCAGATGACCTTTCTTGGTTATTATCCTGAGAAGGGTAGGGTTCTTGGTGTTCTCCTAGAGTGTAGGTCCCATCAAAGTAGTTAGAGAGCGGGTGGGACCTAAATGATGAGGCGTTGTGAGGAGAATCGAGATATGGAGCCCCACGATTTGAATCATACCCTTGGGTGGATATGTTGGGTGTATCCCAATAAGAGGTTGGTGCGGTTTGGTCATAACTGGGACAGTTGGGCCAAGAGGGATATTCTAGGTCGTACCCCCAACTTGGGGGTTGGTTAGCCCAAGTAGGTTGTGGATATGGTCTACTTGGGTTAGCATACAAATCATGTTGGGGGCAGTTTGGGTAAGATGGATAGGCACTGAAATCCATGGTTTGGAAGAAATGGAGGGATGAGGGAAGAACAAATGAGAGAGAGTTGTGTGTGTACAATCAAGCAAACAAGCCTAGTCCTTATGGTGTATTCCTCAGGGGACCTAGAAATCTCCAAAAGAGTGATCAAGTCCGTAAGCGCTGGACTCCCCTTCCCGAAGCTAATCTGGCCAGGTTGATTATGAGGGGATTGTAGGGAAGGTTCTTCCTTTGGCTTGCGCCACCGGTTCCATAGACCCCACAACCGCAGTCGTTTGACACTTCCCCACAGCCTAGTCACCATATTCTACTAAGGGAATGAAAGTCAAGTGCCCAGTGAACAAAACCATGCCTCTCGAGACTTAACCCAGTCCTACCTAGGGCACGTCTACTCTGTATTAAAATGGCTAGGATAGTGCTTGTGCTAGGGTTATGTGATGAAGCATTTATTGGGGTAATGCCTCTTAGTTTTCCACTTTCAGTGTGTGTGCTCCTATCAAAACATGATTTTCAAGCAAGGATTTTTTAAGATGTGGTGTCTTTTAATGTTTCATCCTTACTTTTGTGTCTTTTAGGATTGATGTGTCTTAATGTTTTCAGACAAGTTTCAGTGGGCACGTCAAGTTTTGCACACAATTTGGTGAAAGTAGATTTCCTTTTGTTGTGTAGAGGCTTTAAAATCCTCATGTACTCATCCTACTAATCATGCAGCTTTTATTAGATGAGTCGATTTTAGGGTTGAGTGGTGCAGCCTATGTCAATTCAAGGTGGCTTCACAAACACCACTCAAAAAGAACGAAGAACACTCCAAGAATCTTAGATTATTCAGAATGTTAGAGTGTATATTTCTTTTTTTTGGGTGATGTGTTAAGGATGTGGATCAAGCAATCATGCACCACGTCAATTTTTTTAGATTTTTAAGCAAGACAACAACCATGGGTGAAGAAATACTCACGACCGGTCCTTGTTGCACTTACTCCCTCGTTACCGTCACGAGTTGCGCTGCTTCACCGTCCAAGCGTCGAATTCCTGCAACCATCAAGTAGAAGGAGACAAGGCATTAGACGATGTGAGCATGGATGTAAAATGGAAGCAACAAAATAAATCCGTTGCCTCCCTGACAACGGCGCCAAAAACTGACGGTGCGTGGGGCGCATGGTTTAAAAGAGTTGTTATAGCTTACGCTCGCAACGTCGACTTTAAATGAAGAAATGGACGTGAGTCCGAGTGTCGATCTTAGGGAGGCGTGAAAATCGGATTTCTCTTATCACTTAATATCACGGAAATAATGGGTTTTTGCTTGCGAGAAGTTGTGGGTGAAAAGCGAGTGAGAGAGAGAGAGAGAATAGGGTTAGAATTTCTTCATTCATACATGCAACTTTAAACATAAAATAGGGCAAGTAATTAAATAGAAAACAACTTCATTTGACATGCAACTTTAGTTTATAATTACAACACTAGATAAATGCTTAAACATAAGTAAAGCTTAAGATAAAGAGGGAAAGAGAGAAGGAAGATGACGAGGTAGCCACGGTGGTGGAGAGGGGCTCCGTCGGCGGCTCGTCAACTCCGGTGACTACAAAGAGGGCTAATGGTGGCTAGGAGTGGGGTAGAACACTTGCAAGTGGATTGAATGCCCTCCATGGGTGGTTGGATGGAGTTTATATAGGTAAAGGGGTTTTCTAATTTAAGTATGGGCTTTAGCGACGTTCGGGACGTCGCTAAACCCATACTAAATCCGTTGGTGTAGCCCCCTTCTCCCGCCGGTCGCCAGCATGCCCTATGCTTCTTCGGAGGCGATCCGCGCACGTGTTGTAAGCCATCCGATCGAAGATCGGACGGCTGAGATCTCGCGAAGGGTGCGCTCACGGATCGCTGCTGTGGCACGCTCTTCTGTCGCATCATCGCACGAGTGAGCTTCCGCGTGCATCCGTTGCGCCACGCAGCTCGATTTGCACTGTTCACTGCTAATCGGGCAGTTGTAATCAAGCGCACCTCAAATCCGTTTCGAACCCGCGCCCCTGGTTGCGAGGTTGAAGCGTCGACCACAGAGCTGTGGGGGCGGATTGTCATGGCGAGCGTCGGGTGCGTGGGCGCTCTCGGCCGTTCGATTGGAGATCAACGGCTGAGAGTTGCCCTCTGGGTGAAGGCAAAGACAAGCGGCGGTCTAGATGCAACGAGCGGGCGCCACGTGGCACGTTGTGGGCCGTTGATCATTAGATCAACGGTCAGAACTTCTTGGGCCCATTGTTGGAGCTACGGATGTCAGATTTGGTCGATTTTGAGTCCGTTGGACTCCGTTCGTCGCTCTAAATCCATCCGTGTGGTCCGATTGCTCATCTGAGGTCGATTTTGACATGTTCTTGTACACATGGCCATTAATAATGCATTATAAGCAATCTTGATGTGCAATGCATGCGATGCTCCTATTCCTATTTATGATGTGTTATCTGTGCATTTTGCTTTTAAGATAAATCCCAATTGACAGATTTATCACCCTAAGATGCAGTGTTATTAGGACTCACCCTCTCTGGCTGCCCAGGTAATTCTCAGGTGGATGACCTTCTAATCAAGGGTATCATCCGCCCCGAACCTCTATAGTCACCCAACATATTTTGGGTGTCTTGATTTGGTCCAACACATTCTAACCACATCCAGTCTTTCAGTGCATGTTTGGTAGGAAGTCCTTGAAACCTCATCTAGAAATTCACTCTCCCCGAGGCCAAGCCTCGGCACCCTTGTTTGTGCAACAACCCCTCCACATAGACCTTTCTTCCGATTCTGAACCTAGTTCTCCTTCTTCCATCATGGCACAGCCTATTAAAGAAAAAAATAATCTTGAGCACCAGCTTCAGCGATTAAATGACCTCTTCTAGAATTTCATGAACCCACCGCAGTGCCCCATGATGCGAGATCACTATAATCCCGCTCGGTGGCAATCGAGCCTCGAGTCCGAATCCCGACTGGAGGACCTGATTCTGAATTGAAGCCCAATATGATTCATGCCATACCTAAATTCTATGGGCTTAACTCTGAAGATCCCTTCCAGCATATCAAACAACTCAAGAATCTGGCCCAGACCTTTGGGTCAGATGCGGTCTGGGCCAGAAGCGCAAAATTGGGATATCTTACTCATGAAGATGTTCTCGTTCTCCCTCATGGACAAGGTGACTCATTGGTATCAGACACAGACTCGTCTGATAAACACTTGGGATGAACTTCAATCCGAGTTTTTGAAGTTCTTTCCCGTTGGTCGGACAAATGCCTTGCGCCATCAAATTACTCACTTCACCCAGCAAACGGGAGAACCTCTTCATGAGGCATGGGATCGATTTCTGGATCTCATGCGGATGTGCCCCCATCATAGAGCTCCTAAATGGGAACAAGTTCAGTCTTTTCACCAGGGACTCCGTGAAGACATTAGATTATTCGTCAATGCAACTTGCGGAGGGAATATCATGGGTCAGCATGAGGATACAGTGTGGGAGATTCTCGAGAATATGTGCGAGAACTTAATCAACAATGACTCCATGGGTTTATTCGACCGGATGAATACCCACGCATCGACAAATCTCAGGGGAGCACATGAGACGCAGGGCCTGTCCGCATCCGTCGACTTGGAACTGATGGCCAGTCGATTGGACAAGGTCTCTATCATCGAGAAGAAGGTGGACGAGCTGACTCGGCATTTGCAGCAAGCCACCTCTGCGTGGAACTCTTTCGCACAGCCACCTCCCGCAAGGGAAACTGTGCAAAACATCTTCCACCGATCTTCTCCAAGGATGGACTCGTATCCACCCCCATTTGACTCCAGAACTGGAGGGATCTCTGATCCTCTCTATTCTTGTTGGGGGAACTCTGATCCCCCATACTCTGACTTTCCTGAGGCTCCTCAGACCTGCGAGGACCTCAACGCCATCCAGAATGACCCATTTTCCAACACCTACAACCTTGGATGGCAAAATCATCCCAATTTTCAGTGGGTGGAAAATTCTCAAACCCAATGACCACCTTATCAACCCCGTCCACAAGCCCCTCGTCCTTATCAGCCGCCTCAGCCTTGGCCCAATCCCACCTATCAATCTGGGACAAACTAAGACCAAATGTCCCTCATCCTCTAAACATTGGCTGACATTCAAAGAACGAATGCGACTATCCAAAAATAGCACAAGGACGAGATCACAGAGGTCCGCAACCAACTCGCCCAGATGGCGAATTCCCGCCAACCGGGCACTCTTCCTTCACAACCTTTGCCAAACCCTAATAACGTGCCGACCTAGAGGCGCGTTATGAACCCGAACCTAGGCCAAGCACACATGATTTATCAGGCCCTTTTTGTTCCATCACTTGATGGGATGGAAGCATCAACATCCTACGCGGGTTATCAATAGCAGCAACCCATCTTACCAACCCCCAACCAGAACCAGGCGGGATTAAATTCTGTAACAACCCGTAGTGGTAAAGCAACCCAAGACCCACCTTATCTAGACCATTCCAAGCCTGGTAGTGATCCAACCCCTAGGATAGTTATCCAGGATGTCCATGTCCCAGATCAAAAACCTGGACCTATTCTAGAGGAACCAACAAAGGTTCCATTCCCGAGGCCTTGACTAAGGGAAAAAGGACAACCAAACCAGTGGCTCCTGAGGAGGACCTAATCGAGCTCTTTGAGTTGGTCCAAATAAACATCCCCTTGATGGATGCAATCCGCCACGTACCGACTTACGCACAATTCTTGAAAAACGTGTGTACACCACAGCGTAAGCCGCGAACCAAGAGTGGGAGTCTAATTGTACTATCAGAGCAAGCCAGCTCTATGATCCTGAGTAAACTCTCACCCAAGGCAAAAGACCCAGGCACTCCCCTGATCTCATGTAAGATTGGTGAAACCCAATTTGATAGAGCATTGTTAGACCTAGGTGCCTCCATAAACCTAATCCCTACATCCCTGCTTAACCACCTTGAAGAGTCCGAGCTCAAATCGACTGAGGTGACATTGCAGTTAGCTGATCGATCCATTAATTCACCTAAAGGAGTTCTCAAGGATGTTATTGTTAGGGTGCGGGACTTCTACTTCCCAGTAGACTTTATAGTTCTAGATATAGATGCACCTGAGAACCCAAGGGATACACCAATTATACTAGGGAGACCTTTTCTGGCCACTGCTAAGGCCAACATAAGCTGTGAGGAGGGCCAAATAGAGTTGAAATTTGGGAATCAAACTCTTAAGATTGACATCTTTAAGGCCCAACAAGGGATTAATTGCGGGGTCGTAGAGCAAATACGTGATATCAGAGCCTTGGTTGATGAACGGCATATTGAGGACAACCTGATTATCCCCAATCAACTACAAGAAGATCAAAACCCGTAATTAGAGGAGTCTGAACTGGATTTAGATACACCCATAACTCCTACCCTTATTCATCACACACACTCTGAACCACCCGCTGCTGCAGATAATCCCGTCTTGGAACTCAAGCCCCTTCTTGATCATTTGAAATGTCTTTTTGGGTTTCAATCAGACATTTCCTGTGATTATAAACTCTAGACTCACACTTGACCAGGAGTCCCGATTGATTACTGTTCTCCAGCAACATCGTAGAGCCATTGGTTAGACTCTCGATGATTTGCCTGGAATAAGTCCCTCTTATTGCATGCACCACATCTATTCTGAAGAGGGCGCACGACCTTCGCGTGAGATGCAGAGACGTCTAAACCCTAATCTGCAAGAGGTCATGAAAAAGGAGATCATTAAGTGGTTAGATATAGAGATCATCTACCCGATCTCCGACAGTCACTGGCTGAGCCCAATCCAGGTTGTGCCTAAGAAGGCAGGGCTCACCACTATCACGACTGAAACCGGAGAGGTCATACCGACCCATATAGCCAACTCATGAAGAGTTTGCATTGATTACCGAAAACTCAATTCCTCCACGAAGAAAGATCATTTCCCACTACCATTTATTGATCAGATCCTCAAAAAACTAGTAGGAAATAGATTCTTTTGCTTTCTTGACAGGTACTCCGGTTACAACCAAGTGGCGATTCATCCTGAGGACCAAGAGAAGACCACGTTCACCTACCCCTTCAGGACATACGCATTTTGAAGGATGCCTTTCGTTCTCTGCAATGCACCCGCAACTTTTCAGCGGTGCATGCTTGCCATATTCTCTGATATGGTAGGTGATTATCTGGAAGTCTTCATGGATGACTTCTCAGTATTTGGGGCATCATTTGACGATTGCCTCCAGCACTTGGTTCATATACTCAGGCGTTGTAATGATGTGAATCTGGTTCTTTCCTGGGAAAAGAGCCACTTCATGGTGCCTGAGGGGATCGTCTTGGGACATCTGATTTCTGAGAGGGGCATCCAAGTTGATCAAGCCAAGGTTAACTTGATTTCCAAACTCCCTATGCCTAGCTCGATCAGGGACATCCGATCTTTTCTAGGGCACGTCGATTTTTACTGTCGATTTATCCCTGATTTCTCGAAAATCGTGCACCCCCTGACCACTCTTCTCTCCAAGGATGTACCTTTTGAAATTCCAAGTAATGCACTCAAGCTTTTGAGATCCTTCATGATTGAGTTACCCTGGCCCCGATCCTACAGTCTCCTGATTGGTCTCAACCCTTTGAGATCATGTACGATGCATCTGACTTCACTGTAGGAGCGATTTTGGGGTAAAAGATTGACGGGAAACCCGTGGTCATCTACTATGCTAGCAAGACACTTGACGAGGCTCAGCATAACTACACGGTTACGGAGAAAGAGCTGCTAGCCAAAGTATTTGACCTTGAAAAATTCAGATCTTATCTTCTAGGTTCTCACGTTATTATTTACTCAGATCACATGGCTGTGAGGCATCTCCTTGCAAAGAAGGATGCGAAACTTCAATTAATCCGATGGATCTTGCTGTTGCAAGAATTTGACCTCGAGATTCGCGACAAAGCGGGAAGACAGAACGTGGTAGCTGACCACTTGTCCCACCTTCCTTATGAGATCATCGACCCTTCCTGACCCATCACGGAGCATTTTCCTGATGAGCATCTCCTGACTATTGGTACCGGGCTTCTATGGTTTTTTGATATAGTAAACTACTTGGCATCACATCAGATCCCATCTGATTGGCTGAAGGCTAAGAAAGACAAATTACGCTCTGATGCCAAGTATTACATTTGGGAAGACCTGTACTTATTCCGCATAGGTACTGACCAAATTATCTGGCGATGTGTCCTGGAAATTGAGATCAAAGACATACTCTCTTTCTGCCATGATAGGGCATGCGGTGGCCATTTTTCGGGTACAAAAGCGCATCAAAATCTTCCAGTGTGGCTTCTATTTGCCAACAATTTTCAAGGACGCATACAATCACTATAAGGCATGCAACCGTTGCCAAACATTGGGCAACATGAGCCATCGCAACATGATGCCTTTACAGCCGATTCTCGTATGCGAAATTTTTGATATTTGGGGGATTGATTTTATGGGTCCCTTCCCTATCTCGGACGGCTTCGAGTACATTTTACTCGCTGTTGACTACGTGTCCAAATGGATTGAAGCCATTCCGACCCGAACCAGTGATCACAAGATCGTTATCAAATTCATTCACCAAAATATCTTCTCACGGTTCGGGATTCCACGTGCAATCATTTCTAATGGAGGGACCCATTTCACAAACGCTCAGTTCAAGTCACTGATGACCAAATATAGGGTGTTACACCGAATCTCTACTCCTTACCACCCCCAAACTAATGGTCTAGTTGAGCTATCGAATCAGGAGATCAAGAAAATCCTTCAGGTTACTGTTCGACCTGATAGGAAGGACTGGTCATCTCAGCTTTCGGAAGCTTTGTAGGCTTATAGGACCGCCCACAAGACCCAATTAGGCATGTCTCCTTTCAGACTGGTGTACGGGAAGGTGTGTCACCTCCCCGTCGAATTGGAGCACAAAGCCTATTGGGCAGTACAGAATTGCAACCTAGATCTTTCTAAGGCTGGAACCCACAGAAAGCTTCAGATAAGCGAGATTGATGAATTACGCCTTGATGCGTATGAAAACTCACGAATCTCCAAAGAGCAGGTTAAAGCCTTTCATGACAAGCACATATCTAGAAAGATCTTTCATCCTGATCAAAAGGTCCTACTTTTTGATGTCCGACTAAAATTGTTCCCATGGAAGCTGCGATCCAAGTGAATCGGACCATATCTAGTCCGACAAGTTTTTAGAAATGGAGCTGTCGAGATCAGTCCACTCAACCACGATTCCGAACCCTTCATCGTGAACGATTAGAGACTCAAACCATTCATTGATGTGACCAATACAGATTTGGTTGAGTCATCCTTTACCCTCCATTCTCTCTGAGCTCATTGCGCCTAGCCGATGGTGTAAAACTCAATGCTTAATGGGAAGCAACCCGTCATTCTTTCCAAAACCTGAAACCCTTTTTGACATTTCTTTACACTTTACGGGTTCATCCTTTAGGACAGCCGACTCCACCTCAAGTAATCATACCTGAGATTAGAAATCGTCCACAATAGTCACCTCGACCCATCCACTCACCTAATATCTGTCCTAATGAATGAACCAAGCTAAATAAAAACCCACCTAATTTACAATGAGGACATTGCATATTTTAAGCATGGGGGGTATGAAAGTGCAAAATGAATGAAAACTCATAACAAGAAAAGGTTTCAACAAAAAAATCACATACGTCAAAAATACCAAAAAAATTAAAAATTTTTGAAACAACATAAAAAAAAGAAAAAAAATTTAAAATTTTTTTTGAAAAAGAACAAAAAAACGAGAGGGGGAAAGAAATTTTTGTGGGCTTCACATAATCAAAAGGAGGAGAAAAAAGAGCTAAATGCTAAAAAGGAGCACAAAATGAAAAAGAAAGAGATAGTCACTAGTAAGAGATTAAGGGATTAACCGAAGTTCTACACCACATTAAGAAAAGTAAAGAGAAAGCGTTAAAGAAACACAAAAGATTAGTAAGAACGCTAACCTTAGGTCTTTCTGGTTAGACTCTTAGTACCCGTTAAGATCTGGATATTCCTTAAGAGGTTGAGGAAAATGAAAAACTTAAGTATTAGGTCTAAGGCTTAGGGAGTATTCGGCCTCGTTAACTGACCGTTGGTTTGCGGGACTCAGTAACCTAAGCACCCCAATTTACACACAGTTTGGTTCAGTAAGCATAACTATCAAAATCACGCAAAAATATTTTTAATGTTCTAAAATGTTACCAAGATTAGGAGCGGACGATCAACACAAGTTGATTTGTACGAGTTCCCGGTGCGGAGAGTTAGGAAATTCCCCTCGAAGATGCGTAACAATATATTGTCTCCTCGGTGCTTGTCTCTTAGGATATTTACATATCCTACCGGAGGCATGTAAGCACTCTACTGGTTCAGATACCATGGATGGCATTATCACGAAATGTCAATCGCCAGGGTCTGAATTCGGCCACGGAACGCCATGGGCGGGATTATCTCGAAATCTTGAAAACCAGGGTTCTGGGGGTTACCATGGGCGGTGCTATAACGAAGCATCGATTGCCAGGGACCTTTGAGGATTGATGATGGGGACGAGGAATCCGATACAGACCGTGTTGTGAAGCCAATCCGAAGCTAGAAATAAAAAGAAAAGAGAGTGAAAACTCTCCAAACAAATAAACCCTCTGTCTCTCTTTTCCAAAAATGCACTACAAACTGAACTAGGGTTAAAATTATGTCTTAAGCATGGGTACTTTAACTATAGAGTCCAATAAACCTTAGGGTAGTTCCTGTGGGCCTTAAAAACCTTTGCTAAGGATTGAGGCTAAAGCTAGACAGGCCTGGATCTTGGTTGGTACTAGAGTATCTTTAGGCCCATTGTCGGCATTCTAACCTAATCAAAGAGAAAAGAGAAGAAAAAGCACTTATCAAAATTGGTGAAAGGAACTCATGGTCTAGAACAGGGGTTAAAACCTTAAAATTTTGTTAAGGGACTAGCAAATGCTAGCATGGGGGTATGATGAGAGCCTCATCATGAACCCTAACTAGCTTACTTTGATCTAATAAAATGAACAAAAGCTCTTACATAACCTAAAGGAAGGCCTAATCCAGGGAGTTACTAATCTGAGAAGAAAACATGAAACAAGGGGTAAAACTGTAATTTTACCATTGCAATGCATCAACGGGATTTCTAAGAGTCTAGGCATAGGCTAAGTGGACTTAATAAGAGAAAAAGTGAGATGATTCGGTCAGAAATGGGTTATGGCGAAATCTAGGAATTAAATGACATTCTGTAACCCTAAAACAAACCTACTTTAATTTACAAGGTTTCAGGCAAGGTAAAAATCAACTAAACCCTCTAAAATTCATAGAAAAATATCTCCTAGGGTTTAGAACCTTCAATTTGGCCTTTGGAAGCTGTTTTGACCTATATTGGGGTCCATACCCAATATTTGACATAATTTGAATTTTTGTGCAAAATATCCTGTCAAACGTGGTTAAACCTAAAATCCAACTTCACCATTGGATTCCTTAGGTAAAATTAGATTTACACCAAAATTTGGACCTAAGGAAAGGTTGTCTTGACCCACTTTGCAAATTGGTCCTCAAAATTACTTTCTGACCCACAACTTTTTGAAACCCTTGCAATCACCCCCTTAACTTTCTCATCTTTTTCTTCATTTTGGTCCCTCTACCATTCGCAGCAGGGGCCATACCTCTGGTGACTTTGCGTGGAGGTTTACGCCTCATCTGCATGGGGAGCCGCCCCCAGATTTGAAAAGGGAGCTCCCTGCGGATCCCTTTACCGCATGGGCTGCTCCTTATACCCTGAAACCCACCATACCTCTCGTGCGAACGTGCGAGAGGTATGGGTCTCCGACTGGCCTTACCTCCAGTGTGGCTTCCCCGCCTCCCTCGCACGCTTCCTGCCTTGCCTGTGCCTATTTAAGGAAGGGTAGACCATGCCGCTTCCTCCAAGCTCAAATTGGCCAGAGATCTCCCTCCAATTCATCTCCTCCCAACTCCGACCGACTACTCAGAGCTTCCAGCAACTCCTCCTCCCTTTTCTCATCGCTCTGCCACCATACCAGTGGCAGAGCCAGCTTCGCCGTTCTCCGCCGCATCGTGCCGTACCAGCGCGTGCCCTCCGACCACCTTCGTCGCCACTGTCTTCTTCCCCTGGGCACCTTCGTCTCCGGTGACGGCAGGCACCAGTCGCTCTCCCTCTGCCTCCCCCTTTCGCTCCAAACCTACTAGATAAGTTCTCCTTTCTCCCCTCTCTATTTCCCCCTTATCAATTATTATTTTCAACCTCTTGACAGTCGCCAACCACCACCGTCATCCACACCTCCAGCAGACCACCGGCGAGGTGACCTCACCACTCCACGCCTCCATCCACCTCGCCAAACCCCTCAGAAGCTCCACCATCACTCCCTGATCATTTTCCCCCTCTTCATTGACCGCGCCACCCACTGGAACCTCCCCCTGAACACACCCACCAGAATGCACACAGTGTGCCGTAGGCACACACGCACAGGTGCCCTCACGCCACTCCGACCACCGGCCACCTTCGCCGTGCTCTGGCGAAGCCTGCTGAGTGTTCTGATAGGGCCGCAAGGCCGTGTTTGTGTTTTCAGGTCCAGAGCCACCTCCGCCATTGACATTGAGCTTGGAGCAAGCTTGCAAGTAGCTCTAGACCTCACCAGCCCCAGGTCATGAGCCTAGGTCGTGCGGATTCCCCTCGCACACTCAACCAGGCCTTCAATTGGCGTCGGGCGCCGTAGTTGCAGTTGCAATTGGATGCTCCATCTACTGATAGGCGCGCGACAGGTAGGTGGGACGTTTAGTCCCACCTCGTGCGTTTTCGAGCGGGCACAGGTAAATAAATTGATTTTGTGAATTAAGCTTATTGCCTCCAATTACACAGGGTGAGGTCCCTCGCCCACCACCCGGCCTCGTCCGCGACCATGCCCTGCGGACCTGGTCTTAACCCAACTACCCGTGCACACCTCGCCCACCACCGCATGCCGGTGGGCCTGGTCTTGGGTGCGTATACCCGACCCGATAACCTGGCTGGTTCTAGGAGAGCTGTGACCTGAGAGAGAGAGAGACGGGGAGGGTAGGGTGTAGGTTTTGCTTCTTTGTGCCTGTGCAGGGAAGGAGGAAGAGGAAGCAACTGCGCAGAAGAAGAAGAGAAGAAGAGGCCAACTGAAGAAGAGGAAAAAGCTGAGAACTTAGCTGTGCCAAGGAAGGAGTAGGAGCTGAAGAAGAAGGCAGAGGAAGGAGCACAGTGCAGAAGGAAAGGAAGAAAAAGAAGAAGGTAGAGGAAGCAGCTGAAGAAGAAAAAGAAGCCAAAGAGGAAGAGAAGAAAAGAGAAGGAGGGAGCTGCCGCAAAGAGGAAAGCCAAGCGGAAAAAGAAAGAAGAGAAGAAGAAGAAGCCAAGGAGAAGAAGCAGCCAAAGTCAGAGCAGCAGAAGCCAAAGAGAAGAAAGGAAGAAGAAGAAGGTGTGACACTGTAGCAAACACCAGTTAAGGCGTCTGATTTATAGAATCAGATGTTTGAAGACAGAGAAAAGAAAAGAGAGAGAGCAAAGAAGAAAGAGAGAAAAGAAAAAGAGAAGAAAAAATTCTATTTCCTTTTACTCTCTAAATTTTTGTAAAACATTACACTATTGAGAATTGTGATTTTTCTACTTCTAAAGATCGAATTGCTTTCTGAGTTCAACCTCGGAATGTTTTCAAATTTCGAGTAATAAATAAATAAAATTGATAATCGTTTTTCGCAACATACTTCAACGCGTATCTTTTGAAAATCACGGTGAGCGATCATCAACAGCCTCCTACCATGTAGCCACCTACCACCCATCCTCCCTGAGCATGACCTCCCTGCACCCAAACCTTCCCTACCCAACCTACTCCCCCCAGGACCCTTACACTTATGCCACCAATACATATTTAGTACCCACTCCTAATTTCAATCCCCCTCGTACACACACATATATTCATCCTAGTGCACTTGCATAGTCCCTTTTTACTGGAAAGGGCAAGAAGTCAGTCATCCCTAAGTTTGTGACGTTACTCGAGCTTGAGGATGAGGTTGACAGGCACGACCCTGACCAACACTAGGGGGACGGGGACGATGTATACGACTCTGATGACGACGAGGACAGGGGGGGGGGGGGGGGGGGGGACGAGGGAGGGATGAGGATGGGGATGCTGGGGTTGGCCAGCCTAAGGCCGACATAGACCCTGATCAAGTAGGACCCGGTACTACTGGTCAATAAATTTTTATTTTCTATATTTTAGAAGTTTTTAAATTTCGTATTTACTCTTTATTCATAATACTGTTGTTATTATTAATTTTAGTGAAAAAGAAAGGAAGAGGCCCAATGAGAAATAGCGACTTGGAGGCTACACCAGAGGGCACGAGGGTGAAGGTGAAGATTACCCTGGTGGGGAAGATCCCGACTACTCTCCATTTAGTAGCAGGCTCTCCAAGGTTGTGAAGAGCATCATCCAACTCTCTTGTTTTGATTGGCGGGTTGTCCCAAAGGAGCTCAAGAGGGAGATTATTTGTCACTTAGAGGTAATTAATATCTATTGGGGTTTATATATGGAAAAAAGGGAGAGGTGCTCCATTTTATACCCACCATTATACCCGCCCCACATGGCATGTTGAGGTGGATGCCATGTGGATGAGGTGGAGGCACATAGGAGAGTCACATGTGTTCATGGATATAAAATGTTAGACCGAGAGTTTCTCAAGAAGCTTGGGGTCGTGAAGACGTCGGGAGATGAGCGGCTGTAGTGAAGGGGGCCGAAGGTGAAGGTGGCGATGGCGGTGGACGTGGAAGCTCCTCGGTACACGAAAATCCTCGCTGAAGATAGCAATGGGTTCCACACACCCTCAGGAAGCTTCACGAGAAGCTTTGGAGCTCAAGGCGTGGTCGAGATGGCGGACGTGGGTCATCGGAGGAGCACGGTGGTGGGTCATCGTCAAGGCATGGATCCGGTCGAAACTCTCAGCCAAGAATTCGAAAAGCTCTATTGTGACTCGCTAAAGGTGATGGTGAGTTCGATTTGACATCATGAGGGTCGTGGGGGGGTCGGCGGAGTCGGGGATGGGTGGGGTCGGCGTAGGTCTTTAGGGGAGCGCGTGGGGGCTCAAAGACCCTAATAAATTGGGGGCTTTTGTTCGTGGAAGGGTGGTGAAGCTTCGTGGATGGTTGGTGTCACGCGAGGAGGTTCGGCATGGAGGCTAGTCCTCACTGGAGTTGGTGCTAAAGGCGAAGAGGACGATGAAGAGAGGAGTGTGGTGCTCGAAACCTAGCTTTAAAGGTCCTAAACTACTTTAGAAGGGGAGGAGAAGAAAGGAGATTACTTAATCATGGATGAGGAAGGGGGAGATCTCGCCAGTGAGCATGCCAGACGCGAGGAAGGAGGGGATGACGAAGGAGTTGGCGGGACGAAGAGGTTAGAGAACCCCGCTTCTTTGATGGGAAGCATGGCAACGAAGTGAGGAAGTGATTTGGCCTTGGTTGGCAGCGAGGAGTGGCAAAGAAGGGGCGATGAAGGAGCTCCAAGGTCTTGCTATTGGTGGGTTCGGGAAGGAAGGAGGAAGGGGTGAACACACACCAAAACTCAATGACAAGAAGCGGCATGGCTTGGCAAAGCTTTATTGCTCCTTGGTGGGCGAAGAGAGGGCTAATAGTTGCAGGAACCGACTTGCCAGATTTCGTGACCAGCAACACGTGGATGGAAGGTCAAGAAGCTGCTGGCAAGGGCTCTTTTGCAAGAAAATCAAAATTTAAGGGGGCATTTGTAAGGAAATAAAAAATTGAGGGCTAAATTACAAACTTGGCCAAGATGAAGTCCAAATGAGCTTAAATTTTTATGGTAACCTAATTTAGGTCTAAGCAATTTAATGATGACTTCAATTTTGGATTTAGTGTCGTTTGCATGGTCAATTTATGACTTCCCCCAAATTGTACCAAGTATCCGCCTACATTTCTGTTTAAGGTCAAAACGAGTTCCGATTGTCAAATTAATTATTCTAAATCATATAAAATATTTTTAAATTAATTTTAGAGGATTTAGATTAGATTTATTTTTATCAAAAAATTTTAATTGAAGTGGGGTTGAAATTATGATTTTTGATTAAGAATTAACATTCAATTTGAATGAAATTTTTACATTACTCAATATCAACCTACTCCTTGGAGATTTAAGCTTAATTGACATTTGATTAATCATAAGTTATCCCCTTAGCTATTCTGCATTTATAATTGCTCGTGAAAATAGCAGATTAACCTCTTTTTTTATTAATTCTTGTTTCTCCTGCCTGAACATGAGTTAAACACTTTTGGATAATAATTATGTGAATTTAACCTTAGAACTTAACCAAATTGGGCTAGATATAGAGTGGCAGAGCTACAGTGCAAACCCCATCCCCCTCTTTCCTTAGAATCTCCTCTTCTCTCTCTCAAACAGAACTGGGTCAGTATATGGGTCGGGTAATCGAGTCGAGACCAGGGAATCAGACCTGTGGGCACGTGATCGTAGGTGAGGTGTGAGGCAGAGAGTGAGGGGGGACCTCGCTCCTCAATGTCGAGGCAAGCAGCTACTGAGACAAATGCGTTATAAACGCATTTTAGGAATAAAGCCCTCCGATGTGGGACTAAACATCAGAGCCTCCTTCGCGTGATGCTGCTTCAGGTACTGATCCTTCGCTCGGTCAATTGCTATCAGTGTTGTTGCTGCTATGGCCAATTGAAGGCCCAGAAGTCCTCTCCAGATGATTCCACAGCCTTACAAGGTGGTGCGAGGTCGATTGATGGCCGGACAGCGGCTAACGGCAACGTAGAAGATGACAGCGACAGTGGGAACCTGCGAGCAAGAATACGACCAATGGGACCCAATTAAGCACGTGGGAAGCTTCGCCGTGGTGAGGCGAAGCTAATGGTGCGGGTAATTGAGTGGGAGAATGTGTGTCGTGATCGACCGATGAAGCTTAAAGGAACTTTGGTGGTTGTAGTCGAAGGTGGAGATGGAGGGTTTGCAACATGAAATTGGGTGATGCAAAAGTTTCGTGGAGGTAGGGTGGAGCTTTCGTCATGGTTAATTTGGTGTGTGGAGGACGTAGGAAGGCCGGTGGTGAAGGTGGTCGGCGGAGGTACGACCGGCGTTGGAGAAGGAGAAGGAGAAGGAGAGGGAGAATGGGGCTGAGAGATGTCCTAAACCTAATTGGAGTGAGGGGGAGTAGAAGCCCTAAACTAATTGGAAGAAAAGAGGCGGGAAGCTAGGTCGTCGGTGTGGCTGCCAATGACGAGGAAGAAAGTTGGAAATCAGAGCCGAAGAAGGAGGTAGAGGTGCTCAAGCTTCGCGTAAAGCTTTGTGGAGGAAAGGGAAGGCAAAGCCCTCTGTCTTTTGGCTGAGGTAGAGGGCGAAGGAGGATGGAGGAGCTCCGAGGTACGCTGGATTTATCGCCAGAGAAGAAGAGAAGGGAAACTGGTCAAATGGGTATGAGGTGTGGGTTCTACAAAAGGGGTTATAGTGTACTTATAGGCAAGTTTAGAACCTTCAAGAAGGCTTAGGAGAGGGCTCATAGTCGTTGGAGACAAGTCTCAAAAGATCGGGATGAAATCCAACTCAAATCAGGGTAATTATGATTCTGACAGTAGGATCAGACGTCTGACAATAATTATAGACATCTGATTTTATGAGTCAAGATTACTGTTTTCATTGGATCGAAACAGGGTTATAGGTGGACATCTGATATGCTATTATATGACATCTGGTAATAAAATTGGACGTCTAATTATAGGCGGGTTTGTTTCTGTTTTGATTAGATCCAAATAGGGTTCTAGATTTTAAGGATCATACATCAGTGTGGACGTCTGCCCAGTGTCCTAGATGTCTAGAAAGTGATTAATAACTTGCTTAGGTAATGAAAAAAGCGAGATTTCATTTCTGACAAGTCTCCGTGTTACGACCTGATCCCGACTCCCTACAGAACCCGAGATCGGCTCCCGTTGACTAAATCCAAGACCTAGTCGTTTAACGAGAAATAACCAAATGCATAAACATTTCACAACAACACATGCAATGTAACTAAGAAGAAAAAGATAATAGACAGCAATGGAAATAAAAAAGAATATCTCAAAGATATTACATGCCACAAGCAGAATAGAAATGTTAACTAACATAGCCATCACACAAAATAGAGAGAAACATAAACAGAAATAGGTATCACATGCTAAAAGTACTCATTACTAACAAAAACCTCTACAATGGAAAAAGAGAAAGGACTACGGCTGGGCTCGACATGGCCCAGCGCCCTCTGCAGCCGGTGGTGCTGGCTGCTCAACTCCCTGACCTGAACATGGTTATATAAATCAGTGGTTAGCTAACGCTGAGTAGAGTGGTGGATAAGCCATTTACATGTAATTAATATAAAGGAAACAAGCAGCTAACTAACCATCCAATTTCCAGTTATGTATTATTATTCGTTTCCGTTTAAACAACTATGTGTTTCTCATTCAGTTTCTAGTAAGAGTCCACAACATTTCTCAAATCGACTGATTCCCTAAGAGAATGATCTTGATACAGTTTTCCCACGATGCAGGATGTACACGTGGCACTCTCCTAGTCGGGAGAGCACCCATTGGTAGTCTTACACCCGGTCTACCACACCGAGGTCATGGTCGCGACGTAATGGTAACTATAGCATGCGCGATAAGTGCACGGGTAGCTACCCCGCACTGGCACACAGTCAGTCGTTCCCCACTAACGGGTACGCTCAAACGTACAACACAAAATAGAACAAAGGTCACATCCCTCAACAGTCTGCATACCCTCGCCCGACTATCCCGGTTTGCCCAGTGGGCCTAACAAGAGTTGGTGTAGGGGGCCAATCTAACCTTGGGTCCCAACCCAATGGGCGACTAGCTCCCCCCTACACTAAAGTGACAGTAGCTCTCCTCGGTATTGCGTACACGAGGGCCAGCTCACCTTCCATATCCAAGTCCATACGTTTAACCAGCCTGAAGGAAACATGTTCCATCATACATCCGATATTCTTTTCAGTATACTTGAGTTCCTTTCCCAGTTCCCTGTAGGGTTTATGCATCGTACTCATCTCATTTCATATATGACATATGTTACTTTTCACATTTCAGTTCTCAATTGTATAACAGGCAGTTCGTGATTTAATAATTTAAGCAATCACCACATCACTTAACTATTCAGTTGCTAGCAGTAAAGTCTTTAACATGCATTTCAGAGTATAGTAGCGTGGTTCAAGTAATGTATATTCATCATTTTTAGCGTTAAGGTTCGTTTCATGTCCTAGGGTTCAATCAGATCATTCCAATATAGCATGCACTTTAATCATTTAAATCACAACATCAGAGAAGACCACTCTACCAGGACATTTGGGTCGAATGGGGGCTCGTACGGTAGATCCCGTAGTCTCCGCGGGTCTCATATATACTACGGACTGGAGACCTATACCATTGACCAATCATGTCAAACAAGTTCAAAATAGCATAGGTGCGACACTAACACGTAAAGAATTCCTAACGGAAACCATCGATACTTTGTTTGGGCAAAACTGGCTCCGTTTGGGCCCTGAACCGGCCAAGAACACGCATTTTGACCAAAATCAGACGTTTGGGGCAAGTCTCAGATGTCTTAAACGATTGCAGAAGCTCACATTGCTTTCCTGCATCTTTTTCAGACGTCTGAACCCTTTCGCAGCCGCCTGAGGGAGATTCTAGATGTCTGACACCGCTCTCGGTCGTCTGGAAGAGAGGTCAGACATCTGACACGATCTCCAAACGTCCTAAAGTGCCTTGAAGGGCGCACCACATGCCTTTCTAACACCTCATACCTGCGCATGCACGCGCCGCTTAATGCGACACCTTAAATGCTAATGTACATGCATGCAGGTTTATGCAGGGTACATACCTTGGCACCCTACGTGCTGCCAAATGTCCGGTGTCAGCTCCGGACGTCCTGCAGCTCCGTCAGACGTTCGGTGTCAGCTCCAGACATCTCGTGGCTCCATTAGACGTCTGTAGAGCATTACAGACGTCAGATACAGCAGAAAAATGAGTCTGCAGAACTCCTCCCGAAGCACCTCCTCACAAGCTCCAACTACTACAACCGTAGCAGCTCCGCCCTCCTCGCACAGGTCTTCCTCCTGCGTGGCTTCTCCTCCTTCTCGAGCTCCTTCAACTCCTCTGACCGTACTTCCTTCCCTGGCCCGAGCTCCTCTGAGCTCCTCTCCTCTTCTTCTCCTTCTCGCACCTCCTTCCCTTGCCCATGTTCTCTTTCTCTCCCTCTCCTTCTCCCCTACTCGCGACTGCAAGGGGACGGGGGGAGAAGATGGTCTCTGGTGGCAAGGTGGTGGAGTGAAGGTGGAGGTGGTGTTGGTGGCGTGGGGAGAGTGGATAGGTGAGGGGTTTGTTATAAGGGAGAGGGTTTAGGTGGGTGTGTGCGTGTGTTAATGGTGGGAGAGAAAGGGAAAAATTGCGAGGTTGCCCCCACAAGGTTTGCTTTTTGCCCCGTAGAGCTCACAAAATTAAACCCAGCGGATTTAAAATTGCATTTACACCCCTAAGATTCTGAAAATTTCCCAAACGACTCTTAGAAAGGGTCATTTCACTCCGTAAAGTAAATGGGTAATGGTTCATTATTAGATGTCTGGAGACATGTCTAGACATTTAAAAGTGTATCTAATCGTTAGTTTTGCAGAATAATGAAGGAAATAGCAAGCAAAATCTAACGGTTGGTTTAAAGACGTCCGAGGTATGTATTGGATGTCTAGATAAGCCTATGGATGTCTGATTGGAGGTTGCATCGACTGGAGGCTAAATGTTCAGACAATGCTATAGGTAATTAGACATTTGAAACTATGATCAAACTTCTTAAAGTTGAATATCAGACGTCTGACATGTGTGTTGGACGTTTGATATGTGTTTTATGTTAGGTTTTTGTTCCTAATTTTTCCTAAGTGTAGAGAGCCTAAGTAAGCTAAGAGTATGCTATATTTTGGGGACTCTTTACAATATTTCTAAACTCAACAAAAGAAAATTACAACCTTTTGAATGCATACATAAAAAAGCCTAACACCTATAACATAATGCATCTTCATGCTCCTAGTCATCTGTCTTGGAAAATTCACGACTTGTAATTATATAGACAAATATGCTATCTCTATGTTTTATATCTTTTTCTTTACTTTTGTAAGATCATCAAAATATTATTTATGAGAGGTTGAACTAATAATCTCTCCCTTTTTGATGATTTTCAAAGTATATCTTTAAGATCTTAATTTCTCCCCCTAAATGTTATACTTAGTAATATATGCTATACTTTATCAAGTTCTTAGTTTATTTTCATGATCCTAAGTTCTTTTCCCCCTTTTTGAATGTCATCAAGAAGGGTTCCTAAGGGAGTTGAACTAAATTATAATTGTCATACATTAAGTAAATATGTTGTAGCTAGACATATGTTAAAAGCAGAACAGAGACCATGAGGAAATATGAATATAGAAAAACTGCATGCTAAATATATAATCAAAGTGTTTTACAGAGCATGAAAGAAAAACTAACTAGGGAAAATGTATGTGCCCTAAGCACGAACTAGCTATTGTTCCAAAAGAATATATAAGTATGGAGTCAAAGCCCCTTAATACATGCCAACATGGAATGAAAGAAAGAAATAAAGGAAAATACATCAGTTGCAACTAAAAGTAGTCTAGTCTTCTTGATCGTGGTGGCGCCGGCGGCGAGTGGGTCCTTGTCCCATCTACAGATTGCGAACGTCGGTATGAAGTTCGTTGATGTCTCGGTGCATGCCACCCATGAAAGTGTACATTTCTCTGATTCGCCACATCAAAAGAGAGATGCTCGCAAAGATTGAATCCGTGGTAGGATCCCAAGCCTCATCAAAGCTCGATCTAGGAGCATCTATCTAAAGAGGACACTCAGCATGGAAATCAGGAAAAGGTAGGAGTGGTTTCTCATCGGCTGGCTCTTCTTCTGGCTTGAGATGCTCCCTAAGAATGTGAATCTTGGCAGCTGTGGCTCGATTGTAGGGCTCGACCTTTTTATCCACCGCCTGATCATCTAGGGGAATCCGATGGCTTGCAAATATCTTAGATAGTATGGACCCAAAAGGTAGGGAAGCCTCATGGTCCTCATTTATAACACGAACAATGAGGCGGAAAAAGTTGAAGGGTATGTGACGCACGGTAGCAAAAAGAAGCATCTTGTGTTGGTGCAAAATATAATCAAAACCACCCGATTTATTGAGAAGGTCCCAACCAAAAATGCAAGAAAGTAGTCGGGGAATGGATTTGAGATTCTTGCATGGTAGAGTACCAAGATTTTCTTCATATTTATTGGGTAGTATTAATTCTTGGTTAATGACTTCTGAGTCATTCTACCTCAGAATGTCATTAAAATCGTTTCCCTCGTTAGGGCTGTCAAGAAGAGCTGAAATAGAATAAGAGCTAATATGAATTGCACGACCAAACAGACGGGTATGTAACTCAAGTTCATCGCTGCTGTAGTCTTCAACGATGTTAGCATAGAAAAGGCGGACCATGTCAGGGAACACACCAACAGTTCCAATGCCAGAGTGGAACTGTCGGTCAAAATAGTAGAAGAAATAAAGGTTTTCAAGATGTTCCTGAAGGTTTAGATGTGCAAAATCGTTCCGTACAACGAAGCAAGGACTCTTGACTTCAGCATTTGTGAAGCGACGAAACCGCTGTCGAGCGATGTTGCTATGCAATTTGTCAGCCAAATAAGTGGAAGAGGAAGTGGAAGAGCCTTTGGCTTGCTTCCTACGGGGAGGCATTGGGGTATGTTGGGTGGATTGGTTTTGGAAGGTGTGGTTGGTTTTTTTTTGAGATAGAACACCTGCAAAAACAAAGGCCAAACCATTCAACCAATTTGCATAAGAAATGTCCATTCCATAGGGAAATATATTTGCCATATGCACACAATATCACAAAAGCAACATTGTGTGGCAATATGCCTTGGGCAATACAACTTGCCATAATCATATAGCAATATACCTTTGGACCCAAGCCAGTTAGATGATGGCTTGAGTCATTTGAGGTAATGCTCTTGCCATTACAACCAAGATACAAACATATATACCTTAAAAAAAACATCCTACGCCCTAGGTCTTGATCGTAGGGTTTGAAACCGTAGGGCAAAAGAGACCAAGTTCAAGATTGAAACCACATGAGGTGTAGTACATTGAACAAAACAAGTTGAGTATTTCCAAAACCAAGATCAATGACTCACAAAACTGTTGGAGGAGAAGGGGTAATGAGGTTATACCCACGGTGGAGCTCCCCTTGACGCAAGGAGGAGCACACGCACGTAGGTGGGCTACTAGGTTGTCGGTCGACGGGGAGGTTGCACGGACGTCTGGTGGCAAGAGCAGTAGCAGCAGCCGTGGCTGACGAAGGGTTTGAAGACATGGGGATTTTGTTTTTTAGGTCGAGTGGGACCTTGGAGGTGCGGGTCATATACCTTAAGGGGTTGAGCAAGTCTCCCTCTGAAGTTGGGGAGAATTACATCTGAAAATCTCCCAGAAATCAGGTGCGAAAGGACAATTTTCGCTCAAATCAGACGTCTGGTGATGTCGTCAGACGTCGAGATTAACCATTTGGGATTTTAACCCTAAGGGGTTGAGCAAGTCTCCCCCTGAAGTTGGGGAGAATTACATCTGAAAATCCCCCAGAAATCATATGCGAAAGGACAGTTTTCGCTCAAATCAAACGTCTGGTGATGTCGTTAGACGTTGAGATGAACCGTTTGGGATTTAACCCTTTTGATCTCATCGTCTGATTCTCAGATCAGATGAACTACAAGACGTCTAATTAAATATTTAGACGTCAGATTTCTGCAGATAGACTTCCCTGGAAAATGATTCAAGCTACAGGTTGTCGTCTTATTTCTGTATCAAACGACAGATTGGACATCTAATAACAAAATTAGACATCTGATCTCTGAAATCAGTACTCCCTGGATATCAGCCAAAGCTACATGTTGTCGTCTGATTTTTTAACTAGACGACTTATACGACGTCTGAATAAATATTCAGACGTCTGATACCTAAATCCAGAGCCTCCTAACTTTTGACCCTGATGCTAAATAGACGTCTGTCAAAAGATATTTGACGACATGACAGACGTCTGTGGATGTTCAGGGACGTTTGGAAAACCATTTCTCAATAAATTTTAAATGGAATATGACTTAATGAAATCAACGTCTGTACAATATATTTAGACGTTGAATTTTTAGGTATAAGACTTGCAGTCAAAGATGTTGAGACCTTTAAATAGATGATGTTCCCTCTCTAATTGAGCCAAAAGATGCACATTTGGTATGTGCCTTGGTCGTGACTTTGGCTCGAAGCTCTCGAGCTCGTCAGTGTTGAAATTGGCCGAGATTGAGCTTGAGAAGGTGCTCATTGGATCGAGGATCTTCTGATTGTCAATCCCACCAAGTTTGGTGGGATTTGATAAGGATTTGGGTATCCAAATCCTCGTCCTAAATTCGCCCTAATGGGTTGTTTAGGACTTGTAGTTGCTGCCTTTGAGTTGGAGATGCAAATGATGGCGACAAGGGCTGGAATGCAAGGATCGTCAAAGTTAAGGGCCTAAGTGCAAAAGTTAGGGATAGTTTTGTGATAACCAAGAATGTAGGGGCTAGAATGCAAACTAGGTCAAGATAGACTCTGATTAGACCTAAATATTATTGTTAACCTAATTTAGACCCAAGGAATCTAATGGTGAGCTTAAATTTGAGTTTTGACCATGTTTGACTAGGTAAGTTGCATTGGATGCCAAATTAGGATAAATTTCCATCTGAATCTCTGTTCTAGGTCAAAATGAGTTCAGATTGTTAAACCAAAGATGCCAAACCTTTTAGAATATTTTTCCATGAATTTTAAGAGGTTTAGATTTATTTTATCCCGATTAGAACCCTTTCAATTCAAGTATGGCTGATAATTAGGATTTTTAGTCTTGTTTTTGTCATTGAGATGCGTGAAATCCTGATTCATTTAGTGTAGGCCCACTTCTTAGTCTTTTATGCTCATTTAATCTTTAATTAACACCTGAGTAATCTCGTGGTTAATATGCATTTGTGATGTACTGTTAAACAATAAAACTAATCATATTTTCTTATCTTCTTCTCAAATCAGATCAGAGTAGAATTATGATCCTTAGACAATCATTTAGAAGCATTTATTATTAGATTCCGATTAAATTAAGTTAGTTATGATGAATGATGGTGTTACCATCACTAGCATGCGGTCAGTGGTTTCAGCTAATGGGTATGTGCTAAATCGTACAATATAAAATAGAATAGGGGTCGTGCCCTTCACATGTCTGCGTACCCTCACTCGACTATCCTAGTTGGCCCCATGGGCCCAATAGGAGTAGGTGCGGAAAGGCCGTTCCTATCCCAGATTCCTACACAAATAGGTCAGCTCTCTCCTCGCACAACAGGGCAGTCAACTCTCCTTGGTACACGTGTACTCAAGGGCCAACTCATCTCGTACCAAAAGCCAAAACTAACAGTCACACCTCATGAGTATAACCAATCTCATGACAACAGAAACATCCATTCTAAATCACCCTAGAGTTCAAGCGAGTTTTTATTTAGTTACTAGCAGGTTCAAACATCCATAGCCCCTAGCATCAAGGCACAACCAAGTGATCATCTATAGCTCATCCTACGGTTCATAAGTGATCCTATCTTGAATTTAATTCGTTTCATGCATTAACGAAGAATATGCATCATCACATAATTTAAGATTCATTCTATGGCAAACATGTTTCATGCATTAAAGATAAATTGGCATCAGTCGCATATTTAGGGTTTATTCTATATCAGACATGCTCCATGATATCAAACACGTAAGATGACTATTAGTTTAGATGTAACCACCCCCATACTGACTAGGTAAATAGACTACCGAAACACTCGTAAAACAAGTCATTAAGAATTAGGGCATGGGCACGCATCCATTTAGTGAATAGATAAGACAGCTCAGACTTTAAACTAACACGGCATATTTGGGTAGCTAACTAGCTTATTTAACTTGTAGCATTCACTTAATTACTAAAGAAAAGCAAAGGAAGACCACTCTACCTAGGTTTTTTGGGAGATATGGAAGCACACTAGGTCTGCCCGATGCTTTGGTCGGTGCTACGGGGACCTCCACTGATACCGAGTCACTCCTGGGTGAAGTATCTATGTGATCACAAGTGCCAAGAATGCTATTAGGAGCTTTAACGATTTTTTAGTATGTCTAAATGAGATTAAAATAGAGTGGATTAGGTTCCAAAAGATGGGGAATCACGAAAGCTTTCCAACGATACTTTACTTGAGTGATTCCAAGCCTGTCTGACTCCTAAATTGACCAAAATATGAGTTTTGGTTTACGCGAATCGACCCGAACCGATCTAGGTGAACTACTCGCATGTCTCCTAGGTTCCTACTCCTCTCCTTTCGCTACGTGCAGGTGTTGGGGACCCGCACCTCCCTTGTCCCTTCTCGAGCTACATGATCTGTTATTTACTTTAAGTTAAAAAAAAAAAAAAACTTTAAATTTTAAGTAATAATTCTTAATCTTCATATATCCTGCCTCCACTCACTTTTATAAATTTATCATGTAAGATTAGTCGTCGAGATGTTCAAGCAAAATTGTTTAATCTTTCTCCGTCATCTATTGGAAAAGACGTGTGATTCCAGCCAAAGAAGGCGACGGCAACGAGGAAACGTTTCTCTGCTTAAGCCTCAGCCGTGGAAATGCATCTGTTTTGACTGGAATAAAAAGAAAAAGAATCGCAAATTGAGACATTGGGAAGAGAGTCCCAGGGATTATCCGCGGAAAAGGACAGGACGGGAGATATTATTATAATACATCCAAAATAAACTGCGTGCCAAGTAACTGTTTAAGTATTTGAAATTGGTTGCATGCTGACGTGGCAAAGTCAGAAGATAATTGGATCGAAGTGACCAGCGTTAGACATCGCCACGTGGGAAAGGATATGAGAATCTACTTCTTTTTTTTCTTCTTGCAAGGTTTATGGAGATTCTCAAGCTTGTAACATTGAATAAAAAAAAACGTGTAGGTTAGTTTAAAGGAAAAATTATCCTAAGGACACTTTTTTCGAGTTGAGCTACGTTTGGGTACCTTGATACTTTCGTGGAATGGGGGAAGTTCTCTTTTTAGGTTTGGAGTAAGTTCCAGTTCCCTAATTTTAATACACCGAAAATTCTGAAAATTCTTCCCAAAGTACCCCCACCCCCCTGCTCTCTCCCCAAAACCTTTCTTTCCCTCTCTGCCGTCGACAAGGAGGAAGCAAAGGTATCACCCCCAGCATCACCCGCAAGGCCTCTCGCTTATTTCCCCCTCTCCCCCATCTCCTGTAGCACCTCTCTCCTTTTGCCCATGGTAACCTTACATACACTTTCATTTGAACCGATGGTTATTTGTGAGTTTAAAGCACAATGTTCAAAGTTAAAATTGTGGGAGTGGGAATTGGTTGGAGGTGAAACATGAATAAAGTAAGTCTGATAATAAAGCATTTGAATTTAATTATGGCCGCAAGTAATTCAAATACACAGGTATAAAATCTAGAAAGAATATTTTTTATTGCAGAATATTAAAAGTACAAAAGCAAACTCCATTGCCATGTATTTATAGCTGTAAGTAATCCAGAAACAAATCTATATCATGCAGACTTTTTGAATGGGAGCAAGTTGTTATGCGGATTATTTATGGGTATTTGCTCAACTCAAGTTGTGTTAGTGAATGATTGTTGCATGGATATCTAGTTTGAGATCCATTCTTATTGCTAAATGCAGGTCAAATCCATTTGCTTTGTGGATGGTTAGTTGTGTGCATCCGATCTATGTTGGGGATCCAATTTTACCATGAAAGTAAATAATAGATCTTCTTTTTATTATTATTTCTGCTGCCTCATAAGTAGACTCAATAAGGGAAGTGTACATTAATTAGTAAAATAATAAAGGGATTTAACTATAATTAATCAACTTCTAGTTTAGAAAGAACCTGTACATTAATTAAATCCAACTAAGCTTATACCTGAATGGATATCGGTATTGATGTACTAATATCGGTATGCCATATAATGGGTACTGGTACTGATTGACCAGTGCCAGTATCCAAGCCATACTATTTTGAGTTCCATATCCAAAGTAGTATCAATACTTGTGCCAAGTATCGGTATTCGTTGCTTACTGTTTGGAACTCATACTTAGATGAGTACCCACAGTGTATCGGTACTTGTAATAAGTATCTGTACGCATAGGGTACTGGTATTACTCTAGGAATCGGTTGGTCCCAATGAGTACCGGTACTTGTTGAGTACTGAATACTTTGCCTGTAACTCACTAGTACCGGTACTTATAAACTACAGGTCCTACTCGCCTCAAGCCCAGAACTGGACCTAGGACTCATGTATACTAGTGCTCATGATGAGTACCGATATATGTAAGTTCCAGTTTTTGGGCTTGAATGACTTAGAAC
The DNA here is from genome assembly GCA_037157565.1 of Thalassia testudinum. Taxonomy (NCBI): domain Eukaryota; kingdom Viridiplantae; phylum Streptophyta; class Magnoliopsida; order Alismatales; family Hydrocharitaceae; genus Thalassia; species Thalassia testudinum. Next base: position 20,385,343 of record JAZHRO010000055.1, on the reverse strand, counting down.
TAAACTGTGGCTTGCCAGTATCGGTAATCATGATAAATATCGGTACTGGCAACCAACCTGGAGTTTTGTAACAATTACTGTATCTTGCATGTACCGATACTCATCAAGAGTATCAATTCATGCAATGGTTACAAAATGTGTTTTGGGTCATTCTGAGAATATGAATCAATGTCCTTTTAGTCTTTATATCTGCGATTCTAATGGTTGATACAAATGCTCATTTGAATCGCATATAAACATGAAAATAATAAGACATGCAAATACCAAAACGGATCTAATATATGAAAATTAATATGCACATGCTCTTGCAAAACATATGATGTTCACATACATAAAAAGGATCTATCCACGTTGAGAAGATATACCTACACTCATCATGATTATATACAACCTGGGCTGCTATATGGATCTTCCAAGGGATCCCACTTCCACTTTGCTAAATTGAGAGCAGAACACCACATACCGTTAAATCTCTCTATATGTCTCTCTCTATACCTCTAGGTCAAGATGGGTTTTGATCCTTAGAGAATATCAGTGGTTCCCTTGGGGACCATAACCCCCATAACAAATAGAAATTATCCCACTAATTGCAAAATGGGTAATTAGCATATCCTCCCATCAAGGAGATTCTAATTATAATTAGGTCTTTGCACATATAAGTTTGAACAACACACTTTCCTTTTGCATTACATACCCATATAAGCTTAATACAGTTTATTGATCACTTACAAAATTGGGTATGATTAATGACAATCCTTATACTTTATGTTGAAAGATTATATCTATGCAACTACATATATTAGTCCATATATTATTAGATTATAATCTAATAATCTCCTACTTGGACTGTATATGTAACATGTTAATCAAACAACATTGAAAACTGAATTTGACCTTACTTTGCTATCATAATTGGAATGTATATCTTTCAACTATCTGATCTACTAATCACACTAGTAACAGAATCAAGGTAGCTTTTTTTACAATGATCATAACTAAACCAACATCAATCACAATCACTAGTGAAAATAATAACCTGAAAATTTGTGATGTGCAGTATATAAATTACATGCAATGTAATCAGTAACATGTCTATTTTCAATTGGTCCTCCGAATTGAGATCACTTATAATCATAACCATAGATTTAGAATGGACATATGAACAAACTGATGAGTTTTGTTATTTTCACAGAAATGAAGCTTTAAAAACTTTATACATAATCGAAAAAATCGAATAACTAAAAATACCAAATTACCAAAGTTTGTTTATTACAATGAATATTTAAACAAAACTCCCACTAAAGTTGAAATTTCTACAAGGAAATTACACCCATAGAAATTGTGTTTTTTGAAACATCATAGGTGAAATTCCTTTGGTAAGCGGATCCTCAATCGTGGAGTCTGTGCCAATATGCTCAATAGACAATTGTTTATTATGAATTCTTTCTTTAACAACCAGGAACTTAATCTTAATGTGCTTCGATTTGAAGGAGCACCTGTTGTTATTGGAGTATAGAACTACGGATTGGTTGTCACAATAAATCCTAAGTGGCCTTTCAATGCCATCAACAATGTGCAGCCTGGTGACAAAATTTCGCAACCATACATCATGGTTGGATGCCTCATAACATGCAATAAATTTTGCTGTCATGGTGGAAGATGCGATAAGAAACTATTCCGCACTCTTCCAAGACACTGCACCATTGGCTGGCAGAAAAACATAACCCAAAGTAGACTTCCTGCTATCCTGGCATCCAGCAAAATCGAAGTTGATATATCCAATCACCTCAAGCTGATCCGATCTCTGATAGGTAAGCATGTAATCCTTTGTTTTATGTAAATATCTGAATACCCTCTTGGCTGCTCTCCAATGTTCTCTGCCTGGATTACTTAAATACCTTCCTAACATCCCAGTAATGCATGCCAAGTCTGAACAAGTACAGACTTGGGCATACATTATGCTCCCAACGGTTGATGCATAAGGTTCTTATTGCATCTCTCATTTTCCAAAATCATTGTCAGAGCATTGTTGGAGACTAAACTTGTCTCCCTTTGCCATTGGAGTGTCTAATGGTTTACAATCCCGCATCCCAAATCTTTTAAATATCTTCTCTACATAGCTTTTTTGGGATAAACCTAGAATATGACGAGAATGATCTCGACATATTTCAAGTGCATTCACTTGGATCCTTTGCTTCTTAGTTTGCTTTTACAATACTGTGTTACCCACAACCAAGGTTGTGCATATCTATACTCGTATTTGGTTGTGATTAAGCATGGCTGTAACAATAGGATGTTAGCTTGAATTGTGCTATGTTTGTGATAAAATCTGTTGAGTGTATTTTGGGTGACCTACAAATGGATTTCAAGAATGCAGACATGACTACTTATAGGGGTCAACTTGTTGTAAAGTTGCCAAAATGGAGAGAACATCAATGATGAGGAGAGAATGGTTTGCTAGAAGAAGACGTAGTATAATGTTATTAGACATGCGATGAAGTCATATTTTAATGAACATGAATATTACCAGACATGAATGTATTTTGATGATTGATGTCATTTTTACTTTCTCAAATATGAATGTTATGATAGGATGTTATTAGATATAAATGTATTCTAATGAATATGTAATGACATTGTTAGTTCTTAATATTGATAGTACAAATTATGTTGTAACTTATGCATTTTATTTGTATGCTTGACTAACAGCTAATGATTTATGATTTACACCTGATGCCTAAACCTATTTGTCATGTACTACAATAATATGGTTTAAACTAAAATTATTCCTGACTAATTGTAGCTATTTGTTGGAAAATCAACTGCTTATATTAAAATAAAACTATGACATGAGGTGGTTGAATGTTCGTTTTGCAAATCGAACAATCCCATGGAACAGTTGCTATTGTAAAGTGATTATTTTGGAGAGTTTCTTAACTTCCCTTTCTTTTAACTTAGTAATCACAGAGGAGAAATGCTTACTAAAAATATTTTTCATGCACTTAAATTATTTGGTTGAAAATAAAACAATTTGCTGAAAAAATCAATAATTTGTCTGAAAATAAAAGTAAGGTTTGAGGTGATTGAATGTTTGTTTCTCAAGTTGAACAACCCTTATGAGTGTAACGTGGTTATTTCCGAAGAGTTTCTTCACTTTCATCAATTGTAACCTATGTTCACAACAAATGAAAAGTTAACTAAAACTATTTATCATGCACTACAACTATATGGATGAAACTAAAACTATTCTCAATCGAATTTAACTATTTGCTGGAAAAATCAATAGTTTGTGTGAAAATAAAACTAAGATACAAGATGGTCGAATGTTCATTTTACAAGTTGAATGATCCCATGGAATGATTACTGTTGTAAGTAATTAATTTTGTGGAGAGACTTTTAACTTCCATGACTTTTAACTTAGATGTCGCCAAAGAGAAACACTTACTAAAACTATTTGACATGCACCGTAAGTATTTGCCTGAAAATAAAACTATTTGCTATTGATTGTAACTATCTACTTGCAAAACCAACCGTTTGTTTGAAAATAAAAGTAAGGTACGAGGTCATTAAATATTCATTTCATAAGGCTATTTATAATTATGATAAAGAAATCTCTCATATGCCTAATACTTTCAACAATGGGGAGCAATTAAGTGATTCTGAGGCTTGGAAGTGATTCCATCTAAGAAGAAATTAGAGAAGCTCTTTTCTTGATGAAACAACTAAAGTACCCCAAATGGTCTCTTTCCTTTGTTTTTTCATGTCCCATTTGGTTGACGGGTTAAGTAGGTTTACGTCAGGTTAAATGCTTACCCTGTCTCCTACTTGCATCGGGTTAAGTAGGATTTAATTTGAGGTAAAGTTATTCTATTTTTTCTATAGACTAACTTTAACTGATCAAAATATTAAAATAAGTTAACTCACTTATTCTACTATTTATTCCATTATTTTCCTATTATTCTATTTATTAAACAAACTTATTTCCTTCATGGGATATCTTAAAGTAGTTGTATCTCTAAAATTTCCTATTTCGTTCTAATTAATAGGTTGCCAACTGAGAAATTCTATCTTAAAAATGGTTTGAGACAAGGTTGCTTGCTATCTCCCTTCCTATTCATCATTGGAGTTGAATTGTTTAACATAATGATTCGATATAATGTTGAGATTGGACTCTTCCAAAGCCTTTACTTAAGTTGGACTTCACTTCCCCTCTTAGTTTTGGCCAATGCTAATCACACTCTTATCAGTGGAAAGGCCACGTGCGTTAATGCAATTGCCTTAAAAATGGTTTGAGACAAGGTTGCTTGCTATCTCCCTTCCTATTCATCATTGGAGTTGAACTGCTGAACATAATTATTCGATATAATGTTGAGATTGGACTCTTCCAAAGCCTTTACCTAAGTTGGACTTCACTTCCCCTCTTAGATTTAGCCAATGCTAATCACACTCTTATTAGTGGAAAGGCCATGTGTGTTAATGCAATCGCCTTAAATGACTACCTTAGCCTTTATAGTTGAGTCTCTGGGCAATTGATCAATTATGCAAAGTCCTCTATTCTTTTCAATAAGTGTTGCCTGCCCATGTCTATGAACAAATCAAGTAGCTAGGAACTAGGTATCACAACAACTTTTGCAAATAATCTTTATCCAGGAGCTCCTAGTACCAACAAAAATCACAAAAAAACTATTGAGTGAATCCTTCTTAGCAAATTGAGTAACAAGTCAAATCTTGGAAGGCTAACACTCTTTCACAAGCAAGTAGAACCATACTTGTCAAATCTACTATTACTGCCATTCCCACCTATCTTATGTCTCCGATCTTCTGCTTCCTGGCTCACTTGATAAATTAGATAAAATCACCAAGGACTTCTGGTGGGAAGGGTAGGTTCTATATTTTGAATGGGTAGAAGATCTTTGTACCTAAACATTCGGGCAACCTTGGTATTAGATTAGCTAACTTAAGCAACATGGCTATGTTTCTAAAGTTGGTCCAGAGACTTGCAAATGGTGACCATTCATATTTATATTCTATCTTTGAGAGTATATATTTTCCAAATGATCCCTTCTTGTTAGCCAAAGTTACCTATTCCTCTTCCTCCTTTTGGTGTGGCATTTCAGCTGTGAGACACCTATTCTTTAAAGGCACTTGTTGGAAAATTAGGGATGGATCTTTCATTAACATTTTGAGAGGCAACTAGATTCTCAATTATACTATTCCTATTCTTCCAAACTTTTTCAACAATAATTTTCCATCCTTCATTTATGAGCTCATCAATTATGAAGATAGAAGATGGAATTCAGACTTCATCGATCGAATATTCCTACTAAATATTGCATATGATGTTGAAGGCATATTGATCATGCAAATTGCAAGATGATAAGAAGTGTTGTGCGTAAAAATATGATTGTTTACAAAATTATCAAACTCTTAAAATATATAGAAATAAGTACAACAAAAGTTTGAGTCATCTTCAGGGAGTCAAAATTGTCTGAATTACTTTCTACTAATTCAAAATAATTTTTTTAGAATTTTATAACAAGAGATGAGAAATACTCCTAAGTTTAGCAACTAATCCTAAATTAATCAAACTAAAAATGTATGGAAAGGAGGAAATAAACTAACTAAGAATTAAAACCTAAGAAATTGATGATAATAAAAATAAAATACTAGAACAAAATTTTCATTAATGAAAAATAATGTTGGAGTACAAGTAAAGAAAGAGAGAGTAGAGAGAGAATAGAGGGAATGAGCTCAGGGCGTGATGGTAATACCATCATTCGTCATAACTAACTTAAATTAGTCAGAATCAAATCCTAAATGCTCATAAATAATCGTCTGAAGATCATAAATCTATGTTGAACTGATTTGAGAAGATAGGAAAATATGATTAATTCCATTGTTTTAACATTCAATCACAAATGTAGACTGCCCAAGGGGTTGATCAGGGATTAATTAAAAGTCAAATGAACCTAAGAGACCAAGAAGTGGGCTCAGAATAACTAAATCGGGATTTCACGCATCTTGAGGATTAAACAATACTAAAAACCCTAATTATCAGCATCACTTAAATTGAAAGAGTTCTAGTAGATATAAATTTAATCTAAACCTCCTAAAAATCATTGAAAAATATTCGAGAGGTTTGATACCTTTACTTTGACCATCTAAACCCATTTTGACCAAGAATAGAGATTCAAATGGGATTTTGTCCTAATTGGGCTTCTGTACAATTTACCTAATCAAACGTGATCAAAATCAAAATCCAAGTTCACCATTAGATTCCTTGTGTCCAAATTAGGTCAACACCAAAATTTGGGTCCAATCAGAGTCCATCTTGACCCAATTTGTATTTCTACCCTTAAAATCTATATTTTTCACATCTAAACCCCTATGTTTCACGCTTTATTACATATATGCCCCTAACTTCCTCATCTCCTTCACAGAAAGGCCCCAGCCGCCTTCTCTTTCTTCCCCATCTTCTTCGTTGTCTGAACACATGGAGTTAAACCCATGCTTGCTAACTTTCAATCATGAAACTGGAGGAGCAATTCTTCACCAAATCTTGCCAAATTTGGTGAGATTGCTTCGAAGATCAATCCTAATCCATTGAACGTCTCCACTAGATCATTCGTTACGTGAATTGCTCTGGCGGGCGCAAGAAAGTTGAGATCAAAGAGGCAGCAGAACACCTTCCTAATGAGCCTAACTTGACTTCATTGAGTTACACTACACCTCTATAAAAAGGGTCCCTCTTCCTTAGATAATTTTCGTGAAATTCTGGCTAGTTCTCCCCCTCAATTCATCCTCCTCACCGACGTAGAAGACCCACCTTCGAAGCTTCGTGAATCACCTTCGTCACCCTTCACCAAGCACAATAGGCTTAGGGTTTCTTTTCCTCATTCATCCCAGGAGCTTCCAGCGAAGTTCCACACTCTGAAACACCTCCCTTCGATCTGGATCCCTCACTTTCTTCCACTTCTCTGACGTTCCTTCCACGATGGCCTCCTCGCCTCCGCTCTCTTAATTAGTATAGGGCTTCTCTTCCCCTCTTCCTCAATTTCATTTTTGGAGCTTTTTAGCTCCCAATTCTCTCTCCTCAGACTTCCCCGACACCAGCCACATCCTCGCCGTCCACCCTCATTGACGGCCTACACCCACTCACCTCCACTTCAATTTCCTGAGGCAAAAGCTTCACCACATCCTCATAAGCAATTCGCCTCAGTCAATTGCACCACAAACCACCTCCACTTCCTTCTCCAACTCTGTTCACCGAAGCTTCTTGAAGCTCCATCATCCGGCCGTCTCACTCCCTCATCCATCAAATTACAACCACCACCACATTCACTTTGCTCCGACGAAGATTCTGAACGTTTTAATTGAGCCCCATCAGCCGTATTCTTACTTGCAGTTGCTTGCCATCGCCGGTCATCTTCTCCGACTCCGTCTGCCACTGTCCGACGAGCTACCACCTCCAACCACCACGGAATCATTTGCAAGAGCTATCTGGACCCTCAATTGAACAAGGAAGTAGTTGCAACACCAGCAATTGGACCAGCTCTCACGTACGAAGACATGAAGAAGAAGCCTCTTGTTTTAGTCCAACATCGGGAACTTTTAAAAAAAAAGATTGGTACTTATTGAGTTGTGTGGGAGGGCTTACTGCCTTCAAATCAGTGGGGTCAAGTTCCTATCCCTCACAAGCCTCACATGTGCCCTCGCCTGTGCCCACTGCACACGGGTCTGGGCTAGTTTATGCTTGAACCGGGTCTGGTTTATGGTTTGAATCGGGTTTAGAGAGAGATGGGTTGGCTGTGAGAGAGAAGGGAGGTTTTTGGTCTTGGGAAGCATACCTTTGCCTGAGGACTTAGGTAGATTTGTGAAGGTTGTGGGCATGGGAACTTTAAGCTATCTGAGACTTAACTGAAACGTCTGATCTGAGGTCTTGATTCAAGAATTGGCTAAGTGTTGGTACCTATGAAAGACATCTGATATTGAGCGTATGAAGAATAAGCTTAAGGGTTAAATTGGTGGTTTCAACCACCATTCTTTTTCTCTCTCTCTACATTATTTTGTTCACTAACTCTTGATATACAATTTACAAGTCATTTGAATCTATATGTTGAGTTTTGATTGATTATTGTGTTTATCTTCATATCATTTGATTGGTGATTGAATTGCAATTATTTACTCCCTACAAACGACCTTGGAACTCATGTTTTTTTTAGCACTATCAATTTAAATGTCGATTCGATTTTTGTCGCTATATTATGACACAATTTTCTAAAAACACGATGAGAGCTCATCAACAGGGAGGATCTTGGCACGATGGTGACAAAGCCAAGGTGATGGCAAATGTCGACTATGGTGGCAAGAAGGTAGGAATTCACAAAAGTTTCCCCATGCTTGAGAGAGATGTAGAGGGAGAAAGTAGGAAGGGAGAAGAATGAAGGAGAGATATGTATAGCCAATGGATTAAGGAGGGTATTTATAGATTTTTGGGGTCTTTAGGGTGCATTTGGTAGAGGTTTAAACAGGGTACTTTTTCTACATGTCAGTCTTAAGTGCTTCAGTACATGAATAATATAAAAATTTTATTCCCTACCGATCACATTTATCATCATCCATTACGTCTACCTCTCATCAATTATATCTACCATTACTAACTCACTCTTACCCATTATATCCACCTATCACATCTATCCTACTAATCTACTTTCAATATAAATAAAAATAGAAAATAATAATAATATATCAACTCAACCATTACATCTATACCTACTAACCCTCCTCTTACCTGTTCACTTATCCTTTCTTAAGATTTTCTAAATATTACCTAATCTTAAACTTTAAACCTTTACCAAACATACCCTTTAAAAACTCCTATTTACATTAAGAATGAGCAAATTCAAAATTGCATGAAATCTCATTTAAAATGAAAATTTTCCCTTATAAAATTATATTAAAATGAAAATTTTTTTTATTTACAATCTCATTCTTTTCCTTTCTTTTATTTTTCTTTGGTAACCCAATTTCACCCAAATGAGCTATAGCCCCATTCCTCACGGTTCAATTGTTTGCTATCTTCTCTTGTTACGAACGACCACTTTCCTTTTCTTAACTTTTTATTTTTTTGCTCACTTTCGTCAAAGTGCGCCGCCGCATTTAATCGATGCGTGAGTTCTTCTTACTTCCACGGGACGTCGGCGTTGTACACTCTTACCGTTTTTTTAATTATTTTCAACAGATATTGCAAGGAGCTCCTTAAATGAAATAAAAATAATACAGAGGTCCTCATAAGAACGGAAGTTACTCCGAAGGCCCATTTTAATTATTTTCTTTGCATGTTTGTCCTTTGTCATTTTTGAGCTCCCACATATTGTGAAAAATTACTTCCAAGCCCCTCTTAAATGTTAAAAATTGCAAATAAACCCTCACATAACTTGTATTTATTCTAGAAACCCCCTTTTAGCTTCACAAAATTTGCCTTCGCTCGCTCCTCTCAGTTCCCTTTGTACAACAAAATTATTTGTAAGTTACTTGCAATGTCAAAGCATAGTAAATAATAAATTATTTATAAACATGAAATGTGTGCTATATGTAATTAGTATCCATGCAATGATACTAAAACTAACGCATGCAAATATGAATAACTAAACTTACTTATTGACAATCTAAATGGATTAAAATGGCAACAATTAGCCATAAAAGATGTATAATTAAGTTGATAGTGCGATCACATGCACATTCCGAGACAAAGCATAATCAGTTCCTTTGTGTGAGCTCCAAAAAAAAATGGTGGCTTTTCAGTTTGTTTAGTACATCACTTTCTACTTGTAACTTTTGATCTCCTCAGGCCTAGTTTACGGTGGAAGTTAACCCCTATTTACCTTTGAGGTCAAGTGAACCCTCGTTTGTTTTCTTAACTGGTGTTATCCTAACATCAGAAGGAGATCGGGTTGGGCCAACCCACGATCCTAATCCCCATTTTCTCTTTCCACTTGGTGATTCCTCCCTTCCCCTAAACACCGAAGCTACCCTTTTTTCTCCCGCCTTCTTTTTTTCTCCCACTGTCTACTGCTCATCCTCTTCCCCAAAGAGGAACCCAAAGTACACAGCCAACAACGCCTTCGTCGAGCCTCTTCCAACCTCCAACCTCCAATCTCGACCCCAAGCGTCACCCGAGCATCCTTGTTGACCACAACAGCCACACGCAGCCACACTCGATGCATGTGCAGCCAAACTCAATGCACACGCTACACCTCCGACTGTCCATCCTCCGCCTCCGGTCATCTCGACCTGCACCAAGATCATCGACGCGAAGCTCGGATTCTGACCGACCGTCACCCACAGCTGCTTCGTCGATGGTCCTCCCTCCCGTGCGCATGAGCCTCCGCAAGAAATCCACTATTTCTGGTCGAATTAATATTTACGATGGTTGCCATTGCGAACTCTTCATTTTTTGCATTTAATATTTGATTTATTGAATAAATTGCAGCCGAGCCCACTTAGTTCTTGCTAATTCTTTAGATTATCGGATTACATGTCTATCTCCCCCATCAATTAGCCTTACATATGTACATGTTAGCTTTGATCCCTTGGATGCAGTTTCATCTATTTGTTTTGGTGTAGGGGGTAGGGGAGAAGAAGGATTGTGGGCCCTGACATAGAAAAGCATTTCGATCAATAGTTGGAAAATTTCCCCTTTGGTTAAAGGGTAGGGCTGGATCTCTATTGGTCTATTCAAGTCAAAAGAATGTCTCTACCAGTGAGGCCTCCAGCACCCTGCTTGTGCCCAGTGTGCCAACCACCAAAACTTCCGTAGTTATCATCTGTTTGTGTTTGTTTATAGCATGGAACTAGGGTTATGATCATATGTGGCATATATTTATGAGAGATTAGTGATTACCTCCATCAATGCATGCTCTGACAACTTGGATTAAAATTCTATCAGATGGAACTTGTGTTTGTTTCTTAAGCAAAAGTTGTGTCCTGCACTCATAAGAGCATTAATTTGTCAAAATGATATGTATTATGAAACATGAAAATTCCTATTATGTGTAGTATCTTAATGTCATTCAAATTGAAGACCCTTATGTTAAGCCCATCATGTTTATTGTAGAATTCTTGTATTCACCACATCAGAACTTGTTTTACATGTTTAAGAATAATACTAAAAGTATTAAGAAGTTTAGCATCCATAAAAATTAATTTATTGTGAGTTAGAAAGAAGTGCAATTACATAGTAATAAAAATTCACACAGAATATTAAACATTGCTGCCTAATCCTTATGGTAATCATTTACTCTGTTAGTTAAATTTTACTGCTTAATCCTTAGCAATTGTAACTTTTTTGTACTGATCTAGATGAGTGAACTACCAATTTTTAGCATGGCTCTAAAGGAAGCACATGGGGTCATTGACCAATGTTGAGGAAATGTTTGATTGCGTAATATAAGTTGACTTGCAAAAGAGGGAAAGAAAGAAGGGTGGAATGATGATAGGAGTGGAATCCTTACACTAAAATAAGAATTTCCAAAGGAAATTGTAATTTATTTTGAGAATGACCCAGCCAAAAATAATTTAATACTGAGTTGAGAGTTGAGATTATAAGTGTAGACCTATTTTGTTATGTACCAATTGCCACAAACATAACCATTTCACTAGTACTTATGCCATTTTGCTCCATTTCAATGAATTTTATTTCCATGGTTAATTTCATATGTGCTTATGGCAAGTCCTCAAAATTAACTTGTCTTTTTTTCTTATTCTTGCTTACCAAGAATTATAAAATTAAAGTAATAATGAATAGTGCTAGCCCATCAATTAATCTAGCACTTGGAACAATTTCATTCCCCCATTTAACCTTTCTCATTAATTTAATTTAACAAAAAAAAAGCAACTAACTTACCTATCATTTGAGGGCAAACATGTCATTTTCCAACTTATCCTCCATTCTAACCCTATTCCCAAGTAAACACCCTCCTTTCACATCATAGGATTATAGATTCCAACGGGGGGGCGGGGTGAGCTTTGTAGAATATATCTAAAATGCGGAATAGAATATCACAATATCACAAAAAAAAATAATCGCACAATTTACACAAGTATTTTTAGGTGGAAATCCAAACCAAGTGAAAATCACCACCTAACCCTCTTGAGTTAAGATTTTCTTATAGACCGAGTCGATCAAAATCCATTAATGAACTACTTTAACGAGGGTACTTCAACCTTTATTACAACTACGCTACAAGTACGATGGCAGCATTCCTCAGACCACTTCTCTTCACAAGAAGGATTTTATCCCTCGATGGAGATAGGAATTCACAAAACGAATACCCAACCAAATAACAAAGAAAGATTACAACAACCCTCTAGAGCTAACAAAGTAGGTATTTAAATCTAGCTGCTATAGATAGAGGATCTTAGCTTTGGTAAAAGTGCGTCGGTTTGATGCGGGTGCATGAACCACACAAAGGCATAGGCGACGCTCTCGAATGTGAGGACAAGAAAGCGGGTGTGCAGTGAAGATGAAGCTCTCAAGATGTGAATGAAGGCTTGGAGAGCTAGAGCTTCTTCTAAAGTGTTTTGAACACATAGATGTGGAAATTATATTGCTTGGTGTGTGCTTGCAAGGCAAGGGTACTCTTCTATTTATAGAGGGCCTAGGAAGGCTTTGGAAGGCCTTGGAAGGTTTCCGGAAGGCTTTGGAAGGCCTTGGAAGGTTTCCATAGCCATTGGGGTTCATTCAAAGGCAAGGCAAGCTACAATCAAAATCATTAATGATTCTGACAAGGTCATCAGACGTCTGGGAAAAAGATCAGACGTTTAGAGATCACTCTTAAGATGTCTGAAAACTAAGTCAAACATCTAATTATAGACGGGTTCCCTTGTTGACTTGGTTTAGACCTAAATATGGTTTTAATGTAAAATCACCAAACGACATACAGGACATCTAGCACTAGGTCTGGACGTCTAGAAACCTAATTAAGTATAGGAATGGATTCCCAAGAGCCTAAACGACTATAATCCTCAAGACAAGTAATTTCGGCTCAATCGAGACTCAACGATCACATATTAGACGTCTGGGGTCCTCTACGGACGTCTGATATAAGCCTAAAGTTCATTTTCCTCAATGGCTATTTTGTTATCCAACATTCCACTAATTGGATGTCTGGCACAACCATCAGACGTCTTCTGAGATGTCAGGATTATGGGACGATCATCTAATTTCAACAAACAGAAGGTTCTAAGTCCAACATAAGTTATTGGACATCTGAATCAACAGTAAGACGTCTTAAAAGTCAAAATCAGATGTCTGATTTCCAGATTGGATGTCTGATCAAGCTATCTGAAATATATCTTAGTTTTCTAAGTTCTCTAAGAAAACCTAAGTATCCTAGGATCTTGCAGGTGTTCCTAGGACTACTTTGAGGATACTTTGAGGCTCTTTAACATGCTACTAAGAAAGAAAATAAAGAGCAACAAAAGAACAAATAACAAAGTACAACCAACAAGAAAATCTATCATATTCTTCATCTCCTTCAAGTTTTCGCTCCTCGTGAAGCTCCTTCTCTTCCGTCAAGCTCTACCATGGACGCGAGCTCGAACTCCGTCTTTATACTTGTCTCCATTTGCAATTTGACCTGAAAGCTAGGACTCAAAATCACATGTTAAATGACAAGTATTTTGTTATCATCAAAATAAATAATCGTGGTGCTCTAGCACCAACAAGGATAACCCCATTCCCAACCTACATTCAGTAAACACAAACAAGGGTCAACCCCTGCTTGCAAGTAAACAGAAACAGAGGTTAACCCCTGTTGCAACTTTCTAGGATTTGTAAATCACAAACACACTAGAAGGGGGGATGAATAGTGTGGTGGAAAAAAATTTGCAAGACAAATTAAACCACAAAATGCATAAGATATATAGTGGTTCCCTCACTTGGGTACTCCACTATCTAAGTCTCCCGACTTAGGATTTTTAACCTGATTCCCTCAATCCGGAGGAAATCAATTTACTAAAACCTGAAGTAATTAATGGGTTACTGGTCGCGGCGTAGATTGCGTAAAAGATGAACACGTTGTAGTATAACGCGAAATACGTTTCGAGCAAATAATTAACGGAACTGGTGGTTCCCAATCGATCACAGGGAGGCAGAAAATACTTTTGATTTCATGCGTTTATTTCAAATATCAAGGCTAAGTAAAAGGAATAATCAATCACAATATTTATATCACAAGAAGAGATTGAACATAAACTAGATACATGTATTTGAATAAAACATAAAACAAACTACTGTTGTAATAGAACAAGAGCACCATAGGTGGTTCGTGGTGGCCTTTTGGAAAGGTTGAGAAGAGCAGCAACGATCCATCAAGGTGGCCCAACGAACGCTTCAGACGGAGATGTAGAGCCAAATGTAGAGAAGACGGAAAAAAGAAGAAAGAAAGGTTGAGGAAGGATGAAGAAGATGAAGGGAATGCCTTCCAAGGGGGCCCTTTTGGGATCATTTTATAGCTTTGGCAGGGAGTAAAAAGGACATTTGGCCTCCTTAATCTCGTGCAAAAGCCTTCCAAATCCTTCCTTTTCCCTCGGTTCGGTTTGATGCTGCCACGTGGTACTATGTGGAGCGTCGATCCTCCATCACACGGCCGCAGATTGCCTGTGCGCGCCCTTCGCGTTTTTTCCTTCACCGCTTGCCTCTTCTGAGTGCTTCAACTTCACCCATCCGATCTTACAATCGAACCGCTTATGTGTACTTCCCTCGTCTTCCAAATCTCGCAAATCGCGTGCAATTGTGCGTCCGCCCGCAGTGTGCTCTGATCGTGCCACGTGGTCGTGCCTCTGCCCTCCAATTGCGTAATTGCGCCTACACGCACCCGCACAACCAATGCTGCATCAATTTTGCGCAGCGCAAGGCTTGAACCCGTGTCCCGTGCTTACGCGCGCGAGCCAACGCACTGCGCAAACCAGTTGTTATGTATACTTGTTTGTTTCTATTTATACTTATTCAATCTGGGCGGGCGACGTGTCGCGCTCGTGGCCGTTGGATGAAGATCCAACAGTCCACAGCATGTGGTGCCTCCTTCCTGGATGGGGCGGTGGTGAGGAAGCGGCTGTGATGGCGCCACGTGGCGCCATCATGGCCGCTCATCTTCTTTTCCTTGTATCTGGTGATGTAGGCCTCCGATTGACTTGATTTCTGCGCCGTTGAGCTGCAAACATCAATCTAAATCCATTCGTGTAATTGGATTTGTCATCTGAGGTCCGGATCTTCTTTAATTTGCCCCTTGGCTCTTGATCTTCTGTGGATTCCCTAGGGTGTTACGAGAGTCTGATTGATACGATATCGGAAGCGTTGGACTCCCGTCGAAGTTCTGAACAAATCCATGCGGTTGGATTGGCCATCTGCAGCTCCAAATTACCTACAATGAGTGACACCTCTCAAATAGCACAGTTTTATGCATAAAACACATATCAACTATGATGTAGAATACGATACATATGCATGTAGAATGTTCATATTAAGCTAAGTTCTGGCTTAATTTAGGCGAATTAAGGCTTATGATTGCTGTGCAATCATACTCCTATACCTAAATCTTACTAGTCCCTAACAAGTGCAAGACTAAATGCATTTCATCAAGAGTTTAACTAAAGGTTTATTTTTTTTGTTTCATCCAAAAATTCAGAATCCAGATAACTATGTACATATGATGTTGTAGCTTCTGCAACGAATCCAAGTGAAGAGTCGATACACATTTAAAGTTTATACTTGCCCCCTAGTAAAATTCTATTGTGATAGGCAAACATCTTTTCTTAGGGATATAAAATATTTCTTGATTTTAGTCCCGGCTTTTGGCTTAAGTAGAAGACGTCTGAGTTAACTGGATTTGTATTTGGTGGCTCACTTGCTTCTGGTGCTACATAGAGACTAGTATTTCAAATTCTAGATTGTTACATTATTGAATAACTTAACTTAGAGGAGAGCTGGAAAACTGTGCTCTCTTTAATCTTTTGTACTTTTTCTTTTCCCTCTTTCTCTCTCTTTTTATTCTTGTTTTTTTTTCTAAGCTCACATCTTACGAGATTTGCAACTGTATTTGGTGGTCTTACATGGCATTACATTTTAATTAGGTTCTGATAACTCTATGACTAAGTTAGATTCCTCAGCCCGTATTCAGGCGGTCAGAAATATAGAAAAATAGGTTTTGGTTATATTTGGTGGTTCATGAAGGTGGTAGGTGTTTTTGCCTTAAAACATTTTGACTTACATAATTCAAACTTCTTAACGTAACATTGTTTTTCTTTTCTTTTACATGCAAATATCCCTTTTGTATGGTTTTTTTTTATATGTATATATATATCTGCTGGCATAATACTGTTACCAACATAACATAACGCAACAATTCAACACGACATACATACTTTTATTCACGAGACATTATTTGGAAATTTTAGGGGTGACCAAGAGGATCTAGAGTAGCTTATTTGGTGGAAGTGTCTACTCTCGGCACCAGGTAGGGAATGAATATGACGATGTGTTTCTGACCTTGACATCAATATCCTCCTTCAGCCGAGGATTTCGTAGAGGACGGTCGTGCCCATCCACCTCAGTCTTAGTTCTATCAAAACCCGCTCTCTGTGTTTTTGCCTTATTTGGTGGCTTTCGTATGGAATTTCTCACAGATGTAGTATGCAAGAACTGAGAGCGAAAACTATGCCCATCGCCAAGTATCATCATTCAATTGTTAAAGATTAAAATTTCCTTACACTAGCCTTAGAGCACCAGTAGACTCTCTACTCTCATTTCACGTATGTTTTGGTGAATCTACTAGAAGATGGTTCACCTAACTCCCTAATTGCTATCCAAGGATTTAGGAAAAGAAGCAATGCTTCTTCTTGACAAACTAGAAATGTCTATCGATTTTCACAGTAGATCCATTGCAAATTCTACATGCAAGTATGAAATTATATTGGATTCTAAGTCTAGGAATCTACTAAAGAATAATTCTCTAATAAAACCTCCTGATAAAGAGATCTAATCCCCTAATTGTTGGCAGAAAATTTTCAGTTTTTATGGACTACCCCCTATGCCTAAGTGTTTGCATGTCCTCATGCATGCATAAAAGAAATAAGGCCAGGTGTATATGGATAGAAATCACCTGAAACTACTTCTAAGTTGTCATTGAGCTCATGCCATTACTGCAATGTCATACACAATATGCAAAACATTATGCGAAAATGAAATATGCTATGTATATATGGTATGTATATATGTATACGTGCTAAGTTTAATACCTCCAGCTGGGCAACTCATCAGTCATACGCCCTCAAGAAGATGTATCGTTTCATCAGTAGGAGATTCCTGGGCAAAGAATGGTTTGAGGCGCTGACCATTAACCATAAAAGTTTGCCCAGATTTCGGGTCTCCAATTTCGACTGCCCCATTAGGATACGGGTGGACCACCGGGAACGGCCCAGTCCACTTGGACTTGAGCTTTCCCGCAAAGAATGAGTCGGGAGTCAAACAACCAAGCCTGCTGGTTAGGTGCGAACTCCTTCCTCCGGATGTGTCGATCATGGAAAGCTTTTGTCTTGTCTTTGTATATTTTTGCATTCTCGTAAGCTTCCTGCCTAATCTCCTCTAACTCACTAAGCTGGAGCTTTCTTTCATAACCTCCGACCTTAAGGTTAAAATTACACTTCTGCACTATCCAAAAGGCACGGTGCTCCAGCTCCACAGGAAGGTGACAGGCCTTTCCATACACCATGCGGTATGGCGACATTCCGAGCGGGGCCTTGTACGCGGTCCGATATGCCCATAGTGCATCAATCAATCAATCGGACCAATCCTTCCTATCAGGTCTAACCGTCTTTTGAAGGATAAGCTTGATTTGACGGTTT
Source organism: Thalassia testudinum (assembly GCA_037157565.1). Lineage (NCBI taxonomy): Eukaryota > Viridiplantae > Streptophyta > Magnoliopsida > Alismatales > Hydrocharitaceae > Thalassia > Thalassia testudinum. The sequence goes on along the minus strand of JAZHRO010000055.1, from coordinate 20,367,439 downwards.
GATACTTCAGCTTGCCCATTAGTCTGTGGGTGATATCGGGTAGCCATGCGGTGCTGCACCTCGTATTTTTTCAATAATGACCTGAAATGGGCATGGATGAAGTGGCTTCCCCCATCACTTATCAAGGTGCAGGGAACTCCGAATCTCGCAAAAATAAATTCCCAGACAAAGGATATAACAGTCTTATGATCAGCTCGTCTTGCCAGGATAGCTTCTACCCACTTTGAGACATAGTCTACTACGAGGAGTATGTACCCAAAGCCGTGCGAGTTCGGGAAGGGTCCTATACCGCCCTCTGGCATTTGTTGGCAAAGGACACCAAACCCCGCCTTATCAGATGGATCCTTCTGTTGTAGGAGTTTAATGTCGAAATTCGCGACAAAACCGGAGCACATAATGTTGTAGCGGACCACTTGTCTCAGCTTGACCCAGACTACATTCCGTACTCCCCGCCGATATCAGACCGATTTTCGAATGAGTCTCTGCTATCTATCAACTCTATTGAGTTTCCTTAGTATGCTGATATAGCAAACTATCTTATCGCAGGCAGGCTACTTGCGAGATTATCCAAGGATTAAAAGCTCAAATTTATATCAGAGGCTAAATTCTATTTTTGGGACAACCCATTGCTCTTTTGCATTGAGGCTGATCAGATCATCCGTAGATGCACCCCTGATTCGGAAATCTCTAGTGTGCTATCCTTCTGCCACAGCGATGCTTGTGGGGGTCATTTTTTAGGCCGAAAAACTGCTACAAAGATTTTGCAGTTGGGATTTTTCTGGCCAACCATTTTCAAAGATACACATGAGTTTGCCAAGTGTTGTAAGTGATGCCAGGCAGTTGGTTCTATGACCCGAAGAGATATGATGCCTCTCCAATCCATTCTGGTCGTAGAAGTGTTCGACGTCTGGGGCATCGAATGGTCAATGTAGATGGTAACGTTGGACCTGAGTAAGTATGACCTAAATTTCTCCAATAAGAATACTACGGCTAGCAATTCTTTCTTAGTGACTGTATAGTTACGTCAGGCCTCGTTCAGCATTTTGCTAGCATAGTATATTACAAATGGATGGCGCTCCCGACACTGGCCAAGAACAGCTCCGACAGCGAAGTCAAAAGCGTCACACATCATCTCGAAGTCGAGTAACCAGTCGGGGGGTTGGAGAATAGGTGCACAAGGTCTCAAAGACGCTGAGACACGAGTTGAACTCAAAGGGCATGTCGGTCACTAGAAGATTCGTTAATGGATGAGCAATTTTCGAGAAATCTCGAATGAATCTTCGATAAAATCCAACATGCCCTAAGAATGATCTGATTTGCCTAACCGAGCTAGGCGGAGGCAATCGCGAAATGATTTCAGACTTAGCTCGGTCGACCTCAAGTCTATCAGAGAAGATCCTGTGACCTAGCATGATGCCATCCCTCACCATAAAATGGCTTTTCTCCCATGAAAGCACTAGGTTAACTTCTATACATCTCCTCAGAATTTTTGTAAGGTTATTGAGACAACGCAAGAAATCATCTCCAAACACGGAGAAGTCCATGAACACTTCTGCGCAGTCCCCGATCATGTCTGTAAAGATGGCCATCATGCATCGCTGAAAGGTAGCTAGTGCGTTGTAGAGGTCGAAAGGCATCTGCTTAAAAGCGAATGTTCCAAAGAGACACGTAAAAGTCATCTTGTCTTGGTCTTCCGGGCTAATTGCAACTTGATTGTACCTGGAGTATTCATCTAGAAAGCAGAAGAAACTACGCTCGACTAGCCGTTCTAGAATCTGATTAATAAGGGGCAAAGGAAAATTATCCTTTTTGGTAGCCGAATTTAGCTTCCTGTAGTCAATACAGACCCGCCAAGAAGTTGTGGTGCGGGTTGGGACGGATTCACCCAATTCATTTTTTATTACGGTGAGTCCCGCCTTTTTGGGCACTATCTAAATGGAACTCACCCACTGGCTGTTGGAAATTGGATAGATAATGTCCGCATTCAGCCATTTAATGATCTTCTTCTTGACAACCTCCAACATATTTGGATTTAGGCGTCTCTGAGGTTGTCTCGACGATCTCACCCCTTCATCAGTGTAGATATGGTGAGTGCAATATGAGGGGCAAATTCCATGGAGATCAGCAATGCCCCACCCGATAGTAGCCCTATGTGCTTGCAGAACGGAGATCAACTGGTGTTCCTGATCCGGAGTCAAGTGAGCATTGATAATCACTAGATATGTCTCACTTTCTCCCAGAAACACGTATTTAAGCAAATCAAGTAAGCGCTGCAACTCTAGTAGTGGAGGCTGGGTAGGGTGAGGAGGGTTATACAAGGGAGGGGAGGAAATAATAGCGGAAATTTGCTGATCCTGACTAATAAAGAATCCGCCTGCAGTGGTCATGTAATCCTGTCTTAAGATATCCGTGCTGGATAGGACAGGATAGTCAGGATCAGGGGTGTTTAGGGTAGATGAACACCCATGACAACCAGATCCATGGGACGAAATGTGTATATCATTAGTCTCAGTCCCGTGTGGATCGCGATCAAAAACCCGTGATAATGAGGATGAATGTGCCATTGAGTCACTGCAGAGGAGCCCAATGTTCCCATAGAAAGCTGAATCTTCGTCTTCACTATCCTCCTCGATCAAATCACAATCAAAGTTCTTTGATGCCTTGAAAATGTCTAGTCCAAGCTTTTCATTTCCTAGGGGAATCTCCATGCACCCTAATGCACAATCGATGTTTGCGCGGGCGGTTGCCAGAAACGGGCGAACTAGAATAATCGGTGCATCACGGAGATTAGGAGGAACCTCCATATCAAGAACAAAAAAGTCCGCTAGAAAGCAGAATCCTTAGACTTTTATGATCACATTTTCAACCACCCCCATCGGTATTTTTACAGATCGGTCAGCCAACTGTATGGTAACTGAGGTGGGTTTTAACTCCCCGAATCGAAATCGATCAAATACTGCGGTGGGAGTTAGGTTGATGGACGTCCCCAAGTCAAGAAGGGCCCTATCAAAAGGGGAATCTTGCAACAAGCAGGAAATCAATCTTGTGCTTGGGTCCTTCTTCTTGGGCGGTAAGTCAGCTAAAATAACTACACTAGCTTCCTCAAATAATACCGCTTGTCGTCTGATTCTCTGTTGTCGCTTCGGAGTACAATAGTCCTTAAAGAACCTAGCAACAACTGAGATGTGATCTATCGCTTCGAGGAGAGGGACCTAAATGTGAACTTCCTTGAACATGGATTTTAGGTTCTCGAAATTCCACGTGTCCTTTTTCCATGCTAAATCTCGTGTTAGGGTTGCGGGAAAAGGGATAGGAATTTCAGGGTATAGGGGCTTCTTTCCCTTATCTAATGAAGATGGCTTGTGAGAGGAAGAGGGTTGTGAATCATCTCGTGGTATAGCGCAGGGAAATCGTTACCTGCTTGCCTAGGTAGTGGGTCCTGTGTAGTCTTTCCGCTCCTTAAGTTGACAGCTTTTGCATCGACGTGCTGTCCATGCAGGGGCAGAGGAGCGTGTTGGTCTGGATACACAGGGTTTGGCAACAGAGGTAACTGACCGAGCCCATAACCATGAGGTACGGGAGGTGCTTGCATAACAGTGTGTGCCTGCCCCTGTGGTGCTTGGAATTTAGGCAGGATGCCCTGATTTTGCACATATCTCGGGTTTGGAAAAGGTTGGGAGGGAAAAGCTCTCGGTGATCTATGCTCCCGCATCATATGGTTTTGCGTGTTCTGTATGCTCTGTATTTGGTCAGCCATTGCCTTCATTATTTGGATGTTGTCATGAGTAGATTTCTGAATTGATGCCTGCAATTCCTCCTTCAGCGACTCCAAAGGGTCGACCCGCTTTGGAGGGCAGTTGGCAGCTTGGTGCAGCGGCTGATAGATAGAGCATGTTTGTTGCTGCTGAGACGGGAATGGATGCTACCTTGGATACGTGTTGTTACGACCCGGTTCCCGAATCCCTACAGGACACGAGACTGGACCGACCTGACTGATCCCAAGACCCAGTCGTCCAACAAGAAAGTAATCAAAAAGCAGGAAAGTAAACCACATTCACTATGCTAAGCAACTAACAGTAACAAAAGTACAGCAGTAAAGAAGTAAAAACTGCTACAGTACATACCACCACAACAGGAGAAAAGTAACCAGGTACAAAATATAAAGTATAGAATGTAAAAGTACAAATGTAAAGGTACAAGAGTTTACTCACTACAACAGAAAGAAGTACCAAAAGAGAAGCTACAACTATTGGGCTCTACTGGGTCCAACACCCTCTGCAGCCATAGGCTCTGGTTGCTCAACACCTGGACCTGAAAAGGGTTATGAGTACACAAAGTCAGTGAACGTTGAGTAGAGTGGCAACCAACTAACTAAAGCAGTAAAAGTGGATAGGTAGCTGTTTTTTTCCATTTACTTTCTTTACTAATTATTCTTTTCCATCACTTGGTTTATTTATCAGGTCTCTTTTTTTATCTCGAATGTTTCTCGTGGGAACGATCTTGATTGCAGTCTTTTCCGAAGAGTAGAAAGCACACGTGGTGCTCTCCTGGCCAGGAAAGTCCCCCGTGGTGATCCTACACCCAGTCAACCACCCCAAGGTCACGGACAGACGTAACGGTGACTTCGGCACGCGCGATAAGCGCACGGGTAGCTACCCTGCACTGGCACGCGGTCAGTCATTTCCGTTAGCGAGTGTGCCCAAAGCATGGCAAGGAACCAATATAGGGCCTAGCCCTCTCAGTAGCAAGGGTCTAGCCCCTAAGAACCAAACAAGGGTCTCGCCCCTCCACAATTTGTGCACCCTCGCCTGATTATCCTGGTTTGCCCAGTGGACCTAACAAGTCGGTGTAGGGCGGCTAGCTGAACCCCGGGTCCCGTGGGGTGACTAGCTCTCCCCAGTACTGTGTACGCGAGGGCCAAGAAGTCAGTACAGAGTGACTAATCCTAACCTCAGGTCCCAACCTAAGGGCGGCTTGCTCCGCTCTGCACTAAACAGGGGGACAGTCGCTCTCCTTGGTACTTCGTACTCAAGGACCAGCTCACTTCCCCACTCACATTTCCACATCCATTCCATTTATTTCCAGGAGCTCTACTCCTAATTCCCCGTAGGGTTCATGCTCATATTCTTCATGTCAAACCATACCAGGTTTCATCATTTATATTCTCATTCTTAAGTTATACATATGCAGCTCGTATTGCTATTGTTTACATTTCCATACATAGGTTATACACAGGTAACTTATATTTCCATCATTCACATTACCATTCTCAATTTATATACATGCAGCTCGTATTATGTCATTTAACGTATACAACAGGAATTTACATGCAACAGTTTGCTAGCACAAGTACTTTACATTTCACAGGCAGCTGTTATTTATTTACAAGCAATTGTTATCATTCTATCTATTCATTCAAGACTGCAATTCAATTATCCATTACAGACATTTCAAGTGTTCCTCATCCTAGGATTCATGCCATATCCTAGATTCTAATCATTCATTCCACACATGCATTTAGGTTATAATTAAATTAGGGGGAAGCCACTCTACAAGTAAACCCAGGAGTAGTGGGGGCTTGAACGGCAGGCTCACGTGCCTCAGCAAGCTCCGAACCCGCAACAGAACGAAGTCCTATCACAATGATCAATCACAAGAGAATATTCAGAACATGTAGAAAGTTTTCTAACAAGTAGAGGAATTTATCCGGAAGACATTGGCATCTTATTTGCGGAAAACAGACCTCAAACGGACCTTAAACGGGTCAAAAATAGCATTTCTGACTCAAATCAGACGTCTGAAACAACTTCCAGACGTCTTAAAAGTGTCCAGTGTCGTTCCTCAAGCCCTGCGTCAATCCTCAAACGTCCAGGAACTCTTCTGAACCATCTGGACCCAATTCCAAATGTCCGACCACCTCTCCGGACGTCTGGAAGTGCTTCCCGTCGTCTGGTATGTAGCCCAAACGTCTGAAATGCGTGGGAGGGTGTGTCCCGCACCTTTCCGAAGCAAATCCTGCACGCAGACACCCGATCTTCTCAAAATGGGCATGCAAAAAGGGATCGGCGGAGCAGCCCACATGGCCATATCCGCAAAGAGAATGTACCTTCGCGAAGCCTTCTCCTCAAATGTCTAGAACCACCTTCAGACATCTGATTCTGGAAAAAACCCAGAACCAAAACTTGCTTCCGCCTTCTCGCGCCGCGCGTGGCTGCGCCGTGCCCTCTTGCCTGCAGCTCCGGCTGCAGCAGTGTTGGGGAGGACCTCCCCGACGCACTCCTCCACCTCGCGCATGCGCCACTCCAGTCGTGCGCTCACCGGTGAGCTCCCACGCAAGCTCACCTCCTCTCCTCATGCCGCTCCTCCTCTCCTCACGCCACTCTCGCGCTCTCGCTCGCTTTGGGAAGAAGAGAGGAAGGTGGCGGGTGGCTGAGAAGTGAGGAGAACGAAGGTGGAGGGGTTTTATAAGGTGGGGTTTAGGGTTCTACTAGGGACGAAAGAGAGAGAAGGGGAGGAAAAAGGAGGGTACTGTCTGCGTGCAAACACGAGCTCGTACTCAAATTTTTTGATTTTCAGACGTCTGGGAATGTGTCCAGACGTCTGACCCATAGTCCAGACATCTTGCCAGACGTCTGACCTAAAATCCAGACATCTTAAAAGGCTCAGACAGCATGGGTCATAACACGTGTTCTGCACATTTCCGTATTGTCTGGTCTGGTAGTGGGGAACTTGACTCAATCTCTATGGATTACCAGACCAGGCGAAATTGGGATGCTGACGTCAACAAAGGTTATATGTTTCAGAATACAGGTTGATACGCTCGTATCCCTGAATGGCATTGACATCTTCGTAAGTTGAAGACATCTCAGATGCAAATTCATTAAAAGACAATGCACTTGTATCATCATGTGGTACGTAACCCTGATTGTACGGTACTAGATCCATATTGTTCACGGGTTCCTGGTATGCAGGATCCCGCGAAGATGGAGAGAAAACATCCCGAGTAACCGGATATGTACGAGGAGAGGGGGTTCGGGATGCTTGAGAGGAGTAAGATGGAGCAGTGCTGCCAGCAGATCCAGATCTATCCACCTTATCCAGCTTTTTGGTGATAATGTCCATGTCAACTCGGGCAGACTCAGCTTGAGCTTCGTGGACATTAACTCGTTGTTGTCTAGATCGCTAGAACTGATTCATTGAGGCAGCGTTCATCGAGTTCGCTGCTAATGACTCGAACAGTTCAAATGCGTTGTTCTCGTCCTTCGCGAGAAAATTCCCACCGCTAGATGCATCGGCCAGGTAATGATGTGTGTCATCCAGCCCATGGTAAAATACTTGCGCAAGGTACCCTTTGGGTACACCATGGTGTGGGACTTCCTGAGAAGATCGTGGAATATGTCCTAGGCGTCATGTAGCTTCTCTCCAGGGCCTTGAGCAAAGGTCATGATTGCACGCCTCATGGCATTTGTTCAACCGATCGAGAAGAACTTTTGGAGGAATTTGCGACGTAATTCCTCCCAGGTTCCAATTGGCCTCCTAAGTAGCTTTATCCTTGAGAGAAAAAGGAAAAAGTTTCATGAGAACAATTCCAATATCTATATTCCAGGGTCGAATTGACTCTGCAATCAGACTCAGGTCTTTGAGGTGTTGGAAGGGATCATCATTCGAGTTTCCATGGAAATGAGTCCGAATTAGACTTATGATATTTGGCTTTAACTCGAATACGTCTTTGCATGTGGGAATCCGGACCTGAGGTGCTACGATTGTTGCTGCCAGATCATAGAAGTCCTGCAGTTGTTCTCCGTGTGGTGGATGCTGCATCTTGTCAAGTGTCGTGAGAATCCGATCGATGCTCTACTCATATTTTTATTCCATTTCCTCGACCCTGGCTTCCAGATGAGCCATTGGGTCCTAATTCTCAGGGTCCTGACGAATTTGAGGACCGGGATTAGCCATTGTAACTAATCGGATGGAAGGAGGTTGAGAAGAGAGGTCAGACGAATATCGCCTTCGCTGCCGTGGGCTTGGCTCCCAAGGTCCCACAAGTTCAGGTCTTAATGACCTTCCTTGCATACACCAACTCAAAGGGTTGGTGTAGTCAAGCAGAACAAGGCTAAGGCCTTGTTAATCAGAGTAGTCCTTTAGATCAGATGACCTGATTTTTTGTTTAAGTTTGTGTTATTGAAAATTTGGCTATAAATCAACTGTAAGGAATTCCCGTCTCTCAGGCTAACTCGGCTAGTCTGGTTACAAGGAGACTACGACGAAGGTCCTTCTTTCGGCTTTCGCCTCTAGTTCCGTTACCCCGCAGCTGCAGTCGTTTGACACTGCCCCGCAGGCTTAGTCACCAGGTTTTGCAGGAGAGGTTGGAACTACCCAATAGTTTCAAGCCAAATGAAGGTTATTTAATATATTTTCGTGAATTCTTAACCTGTTTCTTCAATATAGTAGATGGTGGGCAATCCATAAGGTAGCTCACCTCACTGACTAACTTTTGGGCTCGTCGGAGTCCAAGTTAATCAATGTGGTCCTATTGGCTCATGTATTTCTAAGTTCTTTTTTAAATTGTAAACCACAATTCCAAAGTATACTCAAAGGTGAGATGGAATCCAAACGATTTGAAACTTGGCAAGAAAATTCCTTTTGCAATAAGCTTTTCGGAGAGTATTTCTCGAAAATTTTTTCTATTTCCAACAATTAGTTATGAATTTTTAGCTAACCAAGGATCAAATCTGGGATTTAGACCTCGTGTTGGTCTTTTTGTTGGAAACTATATCAAATATGCTCCAAAAATTTTGTAAAAATATGATATTAAAAGCTTACTTGATTATCATTCACACCCCACAAAATTTGAGTCAATCTGATTTGTTTGTTAGTCAGAATTAATTTCTAAAGTTCATAAAAGTGTTGTTTTCAAGCAATATGACCAGTATGCACACGAATTTTTAAAAATTTCACAGAAGGAATTTTTTTTTGGAAAAGGTGACGTTGGAAAGATAATTTGAAGATCTAGTTCTAGTACAAATTTCAGAATTTTTAGAGCATTAGAAACACGGCTATTGAATTTTAAAGATGACACTTACTTTCTGACCGAATTTCTAATAGGAATGTGCGCACCTGATTTTTGCAGTGCCCGCTTTTCCTCGTTTGCTGCTTCGTGTCGTTGCTCCTGCGCACAAAAATGTTGTATTAGAGATAAAATCAAAAATCACCTTGCCTACCCAGCAACGACGCCAATTTGGTCATGGCGTATATCGCATAAAAGATGAACGCATTGTAGTATAACGCGATATACGTCTCAAGCAAATAATTAACGGAACTGGTGAGTCCTGGTTGATCACAAAGAGGTAGAAAGCACTTTTGATTTCATGCGTTTATTTCAAATATAAAGGCTAAGTAAAAGGAACAATCAATCACAATATTTATATCACAAGAAGAGATTGAACATAAACTGGATACATGTATTTGAATAAAACATAAAACATAAAACAAACTACTGTTGTAATAGAACAAGGGCACCACGGGTGGTTCGTGATGGCCTTTTGGAGAGGTTGAGAAGAGTAGCAATGATCCGTCGAGGTGGCCCAACGGACGCTTCAGACGGAGATGCAGAGCCAAATGTAGAGAAAACGGAAAGAAGAAGAAGAAAGAAAGGTTGAAGGAGGAAGAAGAAGATGAAGGGAATGCCTTCCAAGGGGGCCCTTTTGGGCTCTTTTTATAGCTTTGGCGGGGGGTAAAAAGGACATTTGACCCCCTTAATCTCATGCATAAGCCTTCCAAATCCTTCTTTTTCCCTCGGTTCACTCTGATGCTACCACGTGACGCTCTGTGGAGTGCCGATCCTCCATCGCACGACCGCAGATCACCCGCGCGCGCCATTCGCGATTTAGCCTTCACTGCTTGCCTCTTCTAAGAGCTTCAACCTCAACCATCCGATCTTACAATCGGACCGCTTACGCGTACTTTCCTCGCCTTCCAAATCTCGCAAATCGCGTGCAATCGCGCGTCCACCCGCGGTGCGCTCTGATCAGGCCACGTGGTTGCACCTCTGCCCTCCGATTGCGCAATTGCGCCTACACGTGCTCGCACAGCCAATGCCGCATCAATTTTGCGCAGCACACAGCTCAAACCTGCATCCCGCACTTACGCGCGCATGCGAGCTAACGCGCTGTGCAAACCTTTTGTTATATATACTTGTTTGTTTCTATTTATCCTTATCCAATCTAGGCAGGCGACGTGTCGTGCTCATGGCCGTTGGATGAAGATCCAACGGTCCACAGCGTGCGGTGCGTCCTTCCTGGATGGGGCGGTGGTGAGGGAGCAGTTGTGTGGCGCCACGTGGCGCCATCATGGCCGATCATCTTCTTTTCCTTGTATCTGGTGATGGCATCCTTAATATGAGTATGTAAATTAATCTAACGAGAATATTAAGGCGTAAAACAAACGAATTTATCAGAGAAGAACACGATCGCCTTGATGACTTGTTGCAAGTGGAGAATGACCTTGAGAGAATTGCAACAAGACAAGCTCTTTTGCAGCTATAATTTGAGAAATGAAGGTGTAGGCAAAGATAGAATTTTGGCTTCTTGGTTGTGTGCAAAGAACACTCAATGAGTGTTTATATAACCCACTAAGCACCTTTCCTACGATTACTAGCCGTTAGGGGCAATTTGGGAAGATTAGGGATAGGTTTAATTGCAAAATAGCTGTTCAGATTGGTCATAACGGTTAGTCGGTACCAATACTAAACTTTTGGTATCGGTACAGATTGCCTACAGTTAGCCTAACTAAGTCACCAAGTATCGGTACTCATGATGAGTATCGGTACTTGTGATTTACATATTTGGGTCTAGTGACCTATATGTACCGGTACTAGTGATTAGTATCGGTACTTGTAAGGTCCAGGCAAAAATCAAGTGCACAAACTGTAACCACTTGGTACCGGTACTCACGATGAGTACTTGTATTTGTTCACCATTTGGGACTTAGGTCCAAACCTGTGCCTAGCATGTACCGGTACTTATGATCAGTATCGGTACTTGCTACAAGTACCAAATTTTGTAAGTGTAAGTCAATTTTTAAAGATATCCAACCTACTCTAAACGACTTGATTTTGAAAAAATCGATTTTGAGTTTTGAAACAAGTGAATGAACGATTTTCTAAACCCTAATGATCTCTACTTTGATTTTAACTCGTAGATTCTGTTTTACTTGTTAGGAGATGTACAAAGATTCTAAAAAACAATTCATACAATAAAAACTAGTCTTCTAATCTTCTTCCTTTATATGCTATCTTGTTGCTTACATCCATAGATTCTTTTGACCTATAATACTTCATAAACACATTAGATTTAAAAATGATTTTGTTAACATCAAAACACAGAAGAGAGATGGAACTAGGTTCCAACAAACTTTACTAACTCGGGTTAGCTAACCCACATTGTAAACTAGGCCTCAGGGATTATAGTCCCAACCTCAAAGGCAATATTAAGTATCTACTTAACCTCATGCTTCCTCCTTGGATATCCTTGTTCTCCTAGAAGTTGATCTTGAATGGCCTTGCTCTGGCATGCAGGTTGTCCCACTTCATGTCCAATATCGATGTTACCTGTTATTGGACTTTAATGGGTTTCCTGATAGATAATTTAAGGAATTCCATTGCTAATGCACTCTCATGAATTAAATTGCAACCCAACTTAAAAACCTCCTTCTTTACTGCTCTTCATTCTACTTGGAAAATAGGATGCACTGCCAAATTCCAAGGTAAGCTCATACCCCCACAACAAACGATAGCATATACGAGTGTAACATCCCAAAATCAAGGTTTGAATCATCTCAAAATGGTTTGGGTCAATTCGAACTCGGAAACCCAATTGTGTTCGGTGTTAGTATCAGCACCTCTTTAAATTACCAAAAAACACATATTTCGAGTCAACCCTAATCCAAATGTTGTCAAAGGGTGTCATATATGGTACCATTGGATTTCTCTCATTACAAACTTTCCGGCGACGCTTGTTTCATGCAATTCCGAGGTGTATAACTCAAGTTATGGCCAAAATAAGTTGAAAATGACCTAAATGTAAGGTAGGCCCAACCTTAGGAGTAATTCGGGTATTTTACCCTCCTAAACCTATTTGCAACAACCTATGGGCCTATAAAAGAACCCTTTTGGGTCCTTGGGTCATCGATAATCTCTAAGCCTCTCAAACTAAGAGAGGAAGAGAGAAGGAAAGCCTTGGATTTTCCTTTTAAAAATTTAAAAGTTTTCGTTCAGGGACGTGGTTGCAATTCTATGTTTTATAGGCTTCCCACAGCCACATTTGCAAACAACAAAGGTAGTGTGGGCGCCGCATGGCGCCGCAGCGGGTGACGCAAGTCGCATGCGCGACGAGCGCAAGTGCGAGCAGGAGCGTGAGCACGCGCGAGAGCATCGATTGTTGACGCGTGGTGCATCGGACGGCTGCGGGAGGGTGGGCGGTGTGATCCACAGGCGCGAGCAAGTGTGGATCCACGCTTGACTCGTGGCGTGAGCGGGTTCATGTGCTCGAGTGATCGGTTTGGTTGAACCGATTTTGATTCAGCACCCTTCGTGCTGTTTTGACTAGTTTGAAGCCTTCCCAAACTTAGAATTCGACAAATATGGTACCGTTGGAATCGTATTAACGCGTACTATCCGTTGGTACAATTTATTTTTGTTTTTGAATATGTTTTTTTAGTGAAAAATCAGAAATGTGACTAGATGTTTCCAACCTTTTTTTTTGGTCTGTGTAAACCAGATCTTACCCCGATGCGTGTGTGGATCTCGAGGCGGGTGTGATGACTTTTCCTAGGCCCTATGTACATAGTTTGGAGTCACCGTGACCCTTCGGTGATATTAAGTAGAATAGTCCCTCTCTTTTCCATGTGGGTTGTCTACATGGTGATTTTCTTTGTATATTGCATCATTTAGTGTGTATTCGTACCTCTTGCTGAGATTGGAGTCCATCTACGTGCTTCTTGCTATTTTGGGTACTTGAATCTTAAAAATGGATGTTGTAAATCAAGCTGGTGACTTGGATTGTAAATAGTTAATTTGATTTAATTAACTATCAGATTAATTACAAACGATTCTCATGATATAACGGATTATACAACATTTATACTTATTAGGTGTAGCCTTATCATAACATGTCTAAAATGACTCGAATATTTTTTCTAGTTTATGAGTACTTTAATGAGAAATAATTGAAATTTATGAGAAAGATTAAGAGCTAATGATTATATGTACCTTGTTATCGTATGTATGAAATAAGATTCATTTTCTGTAAAACAAGTTTCGTGATGTTCTTTATTAAACGGATAATATGGGACTACTATCATGAACACATAAATACCTATAAATGAATACGTTGGAAGATAATGAGAATTTTATTAATTCCGGAATTAGTAATATAAAATTTAAAAGGATTTTCGAATATATGTGAAATCAGTTTTGTCGAAATTGTAATTGGTAAATAGTAAGAAATCACCCTTATAATATAGAAATTATTTATAAACTAATAATATTACAAGTGATATGAAATAATGTCCATTCTGAACTTAAGAATGTGAAATTAATAAACATGATTAGATTTGAGGAAAACAAAAGATATAGTTATCTGGAATGAATGGTGTACGACGGATTTGTCGGAATTAAAGGTATTAAATAACTGATTTTTAGCTTCGTTACTTACCGAATTTTGACTGTATCTTTGATCTTTTTAGACTATTTTAGGAGCTGGTTTAGGAAGTTGCTGACCTCCTTACAACTCTTTGGTTAGGCTTAACGGCCAACTAGGATAGAGGATTGCACAGCTTGAGGATTGGAGTTGTTTGTTTCTTGGCTGCTGGGTGGGTCTTTGGTTGTTTGTGACTTAACGTACATAGTACGTGTACGTGTTCACACCATACGTTATAGCGCCACTCCTTTTCGCAATGACCTTTGGATGATGGAGAGTAGCGACTCGATGAGTATAAGTAGTCTTCCTGACTAGGAGGGTACTTTATACCGATCTTGCGCTGTAGGAAGTTACATAAGATCATCTCGTGCCTGAGACGTCGATTGATAAATTCTGGACTATAATAAATTAGGCTTCAAATATAAAAAATGGAACCGAATAATAAGATATCTAATAAATATATTAATTAAAGTTATAGTACTTATTTTTTCTTGTGTTTGATTACTGTTACACTCTCGTGTTGTTTCTATTCTAATCAGTTTTTACTAATGTGTTTTTGGATTCTGTACTCAAGTATGCTTAATAGTTCATAAGGTGATTACGATTTTGTATCTCCTTGAATTTATATACTTATGTTATGTGGTAAATCCTCTGTTCAGTATCCATTTTATGTTCACTTAATTTTTACAATATGAATTATTTGTTGGGTATGTTTATATTTTATAATAATGTGTTGGATGACTGCGATCTTATGAACGAATTATGTTGGTTGTTAGCATACAAAGACTCGGGTCGTCACAACGAGACGACTTAGGTTATGAATGTAGAGATCAAAAGAAACCCTTCCTTGCAAGGCACAATTCAATCTAAACGAATTGTCTTTTGATACCTACAACTTTAAACTTTTGCATCGTGAATCATCATTTATGTTGGCACAACCTCCTTTGAAGAATTCATTGGTGGAATGGGCTTTTATTGGAATGAGTAGGCACTTATTTTGGATTTCCATGCTTGCTCCGTAGATCGTGCAAAAAACACACGCCTTGTGGTTAGCGACACAAAAGACGAAGGAATGGTTTTTGTCTAAGGACTCTCTTGGTGGCTCACCTACTATCCTTTTGACCAATTCCCTCACGGTTGTTGAGGGAGTTAACTGTAATTATTGTAGAGACCCCAACCTTTGAGGAGGCAGCTTGCAGGTACTTACCTTGCTCTCTGGTCGACAATCTTGCTCCGGAGCTTGGTCGCAGAGGTACTCTTAGATCTTGGAGTTCGAGTTCATTTTCTCTCTGAATGATAGTTTTTATTTTTCCAAAAGAAGAAAAAAAATCAGAGAGAGAGAAAAAAAAACACCTCGCTGTAAGCACACACGCTGTTTCACCGACGTTACCATGCGAATCAAATCCCCATTGCAAAGCCTACATAGAATAATATTATTGGACTTTATCGGTGTTATCCTAATCTTAGTGACATACCTCTCTCCATAATAGTGTGGTGAAAAGGAAAGAACTCCATTAAAAACCCCAAAGCCACGTCAAGGATGAGTCAGTGGGCGACGCAGTCACCAGCCGTGAGTATGGTAACGTAGATAACTTGTCCGGTTCCGGTGGCGGTGGGGTGGACCTCCACCCCCCGTGACGCCCCGCTTGCGTCCCGGATTCTGCCACGTGTCTCATCGGAAACGATTAAGGGCCACCCTTCGGTCACGCCCCCACCCTCCGTGCGTTCGCCAACTGGGACCTGCCGGATTGACCGTTATGCCCCCGTCGATAGATCCCGTGACGGAGCGTTGGCCTTTCGAGGCGGAGGCAGTTTCGTAAAAGCGGGAATGAATGGGGGTAGATTCCTCGAGATAAAATAAAAATTGGGCGAACCTCTTTCCGGCAATATAAAAGACCGCTCGTGGTGTCTCTGTGGTTCCTATGTTTTCCCTCTTCTAGTCGGAACCAGTGATAGTACTAGTGGTAGTGGACGGGAAAGAGGAGGAGGAGGAGGAGGTATGAGTTCCCTGATATCTTCCCCTAATTGTGACATGTAATCCCCATCTAAGTGGATTTGATTTGATTCATAATTGATTTGGAAATAATTAGCTGGTAGAGATAGGGCGCGGGCAACCATGAAGGGAGTGCTGCCGGGATTTTCGTCCGCGTCCTCGTCCTCGTCCAGGATGTTGGTGAAGGGGGCCGAGGAGCCGTCGGCGAATGGGTTGGGATGCAAGGTGGCGCGGAAGGGGATGCCGCGGTGCTCCTCCGACCCGATGCTCCAATCGCTGAACCGGAAGCCGGCCCCGCCGATCCAGGCGGTGGTCGCGCAGCCGCTTCCCGCCACCAAGGTAGGATTTGGATCACCATCTTCGTCTCACACGCCTTAGCTTCGGCTTTGGTCCGGTTTAATTTGGCGGTGTGGTGCCCCGCGGGTATGCTCTAACGGTGGATGAGTTCTGCTGTCACGCAGAGGGTGTTTACATTCGGGAAGGGGAAGAGCGAAGGGAACAAGGATATGAAGGCTTTGGTGAGTTCCATCCTAACGGCCTTCTTCTTCTCCTTTCGTTGCTTTTTTTTTTTTTTTTTTTGTTGTAGGACGACAACTGTGCTTTCGGATTTAGTTCGTATCGTCACTGGGCCCGCTTTTGTCGGGCAGGGATTTGATATTCCTGCTCGTGATCCTACGTATGCTTTGCAGCATACAAGTTGCATTTGCGGCCCCAACTTGTATAAATGGCATTATTCTAAGGGTAGGGATGTCAAAAGTATCCCGCGACAATTTCCTGCCAAGCTCCCATGCTTTGTGATTTTCTTGAAAAGTTATACAGATCGAAAGAACAGACATGGAGAGGTTGAAGGAAGGATATGCATAGCTATGTGCACTTCGAACTTAGTATACATTTTCTTCTGTCAATTCTTTTTTCTACGTAACACTTTTTTTTTTGGTCAAATAAAGAGAGCACATTAGGCATGTTTTTTTTTTCTTTCCTTGAATTGGATATTTGATCGTTGCACCCTCGAGGTCTGACGAATTTGCAAAAAAAAAAATGAAAAATTGGGTGGTGGTGATGGCAGCTGGGGGGGAAGGGAGCGAACCTGGCGGAGATGGCGAGCATAGGGCTGTCGGTGCCGCCGGGTCTGACGGTGTCGACGGAGGCGTGCGAGGACTACAGGAAGACTGGGCACAAGCTACCACAGGGGCTGTGGGAGGAGATACTGGAAGGGCTGAGGGCGGTGGAGGCCGACATGGGCTGCTCCCTGGGGGACCCTTCCAAGCCCCTCCTCCTCTCCGTTCGCTCGGGCGCGGCCATCTCCATGCCGGGCATGATGGACACTGTCCTCAACCTCGGCCTCAACGACGACGTCGTCCTCGGCTTGGCCTCCAAGAGCGGCGAGAGGTTCTCCTTCGACTCCTACAGGCGCTTCCTCGATATGTTTGGCGACGTCGTAAGCATACCACTACCACTTCCTTCGCTGTTCTTTTCCTGTTTGGGTTTCGATCTCATTTCCTCCGGGAATCTTTATGTTGACACCCTTGTAATTGTTTGATCTTGCATATATGCCTTGGTTATATCATGTCGACAACTACGTTGATGCCCCCACAACTTTCTGATATTACATATATGCCCCCGGTCCTTGTTCTATTGTGTTACTGCAGTGATGTCCCTATAATTGTCTGTTGCTACATATATGCCCCTGGTCGTATCGTGTTTACTACTACTTGAGTTTGCATGTAGGACCCTCGGTGGGTGTAATCTTGAAAGTTAGCCACACGCGATCCATCTTACATCAGGGTAAAGGTTCACTGAGAAATCATTGTCCGTCTAAAAATTGACATTTGTCAGAATATTGAGAAATTGACAAAAGAAGAAGAATCTTTTTTTTTTATTATTGAAATCAAATCATGGTGTGAGCTCGAAGTAGCAGTGGATACATGATTCAGGTGATGAAAGGCAAGATGAATGTTAGCTTGAAATGTTAGGATATGAGCGAGGGGAAAAGGTATTTTACTCGTCAACATTCTTCAGAATAAAGAGCAAACATATTGTCGAAGCCTAACTCTAGGGAAAACACTTGGTGTACACTTTTGTGTATACACTTTTGTACACTCTCCCACTATTAAAGAGGGGCATCATGACCTATGACATGTTATGTGACTAAACCGTGTCATATGCCCTTCTCTACTAGGGGGGAGGGTGTATAAAAGTGTATATACTTTTGTGTACATCTATCATTATCCATACATGCCGTAACCTCATTTTTGTGTTTGAGGAATAAGTTCTTAAAGGGTGTCAACTTACTCAGGGGCATCTGTGTAAAATCATTAATTTATAGGGGGCATACATGCAGTAACCTCATTTTTGTGTTTGAGGAATAAGTTCTGTAAAGGATGTCAACTTACTCAGGGGCATCTGCGTAAAATCATTAATTTATAGGGGGCACACATGCAGTAACCTAATTTTTGTGTTTGAGGAATAAGACTACAATGTTGGTGTTATTCAGGGACTGCAAAAATGGCAAACCTAGCTATTGTTGTTCTGGGTACATAGCTGATGATGTCATTGCCTCCTTGATTTTTATGATTATTTTCTTTGGAAACTTATAACCTTGAAGGCAGCAACGGCATCTCTAGATGGTGATTAATGCAAAACTTGACATAATCGACCCTTTGAGTAAAGTTGGAATACCAAGTGAATTCTGAGAATGAAAATATATGCATAGTTAACACAGTTCAGCTAGCCATCCATTTATTGTAATGTATGGATATGGGCATTTAACATAAAGCTAATAGGAGATTGGAGATGAAGGTTCATCTGGATTTGCACCTTTGCAGGTTATGGGGATCCCACACGCCCTATTTGAAGAGAAGTTGGAGAGATTAAAGGCTGCTAAGGGGGTGAGTCTTGACACTGATTTGTCTGCTGCTGACCTCAAAGAGCTCGTGGCCCTGTACAAGCAAGTGTATATAGATGCTAAAGGCCAAGAGTTCCCTTCAGGTATGCGGGCATTTATAAGACACTATTGGGTTTTTCTTCGCATGCATTTTGATTGTTGTGCCTTTATCATTTTGTGGAAGCATGTTTTCGCAGTCTGCTTAACATGAAGATGCATATTATATTAATCCCCTAGAGAGGTGAATCCAGTGGAAAAACCTTATATAGATGAACAGAACTGTAAAAAGAACTCGATGAAAGCCATTGGATTTGCATTATTCATGATGGCATGAAGCCACCCTCGTCCATTGGAGAAGAGATACCTTGATAGGTTCATATTATTCTTTCTTCTCCCTGCACCAGGGAGTTCAAGGCCCCTCGTATAGCCACTGCTTTCACATAAACATCCACCATAAATAAGATGGGAATAAATACTATGTAGATCTTGGACAAATCCATTTAAACAACTAACGTAAGAGAATGCATTTCTCTTAAAAATGTGTACAACTTTTTTCTAATTCGTAACCCATCATGTGTTAGTTCTTGCCATCTCTACAGCATGGTTTATGCAATATGCAAAATTCACATGTGCATTACTTTCGCATGACTTTATTTATGATTTGTTCTACTACATCACAGTCATGTCAGAGTAGCCGTCACAAAAGCAATTGATACTATTAATAGATGTTCCACTTGACTCATATCCATTCTGATCCAAATCTAAGCAGCTGGGGACTATGATAATCGTCTCTCTTTAACTAATAATAAGCTTAATCTGTTTTTATTCCAAACAATAGAAATGCTTGATGTGCTGGAGTATTCAACATGACAATGCATCTAATATCTTAGAGGAAGCATCTGACTCATCTGCTGGATTTTACCTTCTGACTTGACTGTTGAGAGTTTCTGGTCAACTGGAAATTGTTGCATTAAGGGCATTCTAATTGGAACTCTGTTGAACAATGACAGACTTTAGTCAAAAAATTAATGCCAAAAAAAAAATCCTGGTTCAAAACTCTAAAGAACCTTACATGATATTTATCTCCATTTCAAAAAAAATTTATGTTCAATTGGCAGATCCGGAGAGGCAGTTATATCTGGCAGTTCTAGCAGTGTTTGATTCTTGGGACAGTGCAAGAGCCATTAAGTACCGGAGCATAAATCAGATAACAGGACTGAAGGGAACAGCCGTTAATGTCCAATGCATGGTTTTTGGGAACATGGGAAATACTTCAGGCACTGGAGTTCTCTTTACTAGAAACCCAAGCACAGGAGAGAAAAAGCTCTATGGAGAGTTTCTCATCAACGCACAGGTTAAGGCTCTTTCTACCTCTCAAAATTAAAGTTAACAGGGATTCTTGCCATACACTTCTTTTCTTTTGTCAAGATGGAATCTGCATGTTACCAATAAGGCTTTGTTTAGATGCATATCCTGCCGGATATCCTGATCTCAGCAGTTTTTTTGTTACGGTGCACAATGGTTAAATGGGAGGCTTAACTAGTCCTCGTGGTTTCCAATGCACTTCAACTCCTAATAAAAAAAAAGCGGTCATCAAACATCAAGCAAACAAACTGCCACTCTTGCATCCATTTTTACAAGACATCCGCTTGCCTATCACACCTAAATCAACATCAAACACATAGAAATAAATTACAACTCTCGATTATCCATATAAATCACATTAAACCACCAATGACATCCAACCCATTACTTATTTCAAACACTTTTTTCAACTTGGTGCTTCCAATCTCAGACTTGACCTGCAACCAAATACAGCCAAAAAGTGTAGATATAAAACATATCAGCTCAGCCAAAAAGTGTAGATACAAAACATATCAGCCAAAAAGTTTGCTTCAAAATCTAAGCCAGGTCTATGTTCTTTCTATTAGATGATTTCTGAAATAAATTAATTATATAGTCTCTCAAGCTTGTGGAATAGCTTTTATGTAGTTTTATCTTGTATGTTTATCTAACCAATGAAATCTCTGAAAACTTTGTTTATAACATGATGAAATTGTAATAGGCTACTCACTTGGATATAAGTTAAACTTTGCATAAATTATTATTGATGGATGGAAAATGATGATTCTACTTCAAAAGAAAAAAAAACCCTAGCCTCTCTTATATAGAGAAGGGCTATGGGTAAATTACATGAAGAGTCCAATAAGAAATAAAAAGTTACAACTAAGGCAACATAAGTGACATGAAATAAAACTAAATAACTCTACATCTAATACTCCCGCTCAGGTTGGAGCGTTGATGTCTTTGAGGCCCAATTTGTCACATAGGAAGCAATGTTGCTTTCTAGGAAGTGCCTTAGTGAAGATATTAGCCAACTAGAGCTTAGGCGAGATGTACGGAGTAGCTATCTTGCCTTCCATCACAACATTACATATGAAATGGCAATCTACCTCAACATGCTTTATCCTCCTATGGAAAACAAGATTCAAGGCAATGTACATGGTTGATTTGTTATTACAGTATATAGGAGTAGGACTCTTCACTGAAATACCCAAGTCATCGAGGAAAGTAGTAATCCACATCACTTCACAAGTTGTATGAACCATTTCTCTGTACTTAACCTCAGCATTAGATCATGCTATGACAGTTTGCTTCTTGCTAAGCCAAGAAACAATATTCCCTCTAAGAAAGATAGCAAAACATGTGGTGAATTTCCTATCATCATAAGAACCAGCATAATCTGCATCAGAATAAGAAGATAACTCATGTCATGTACATAAACAAGTACCACAGTGTCAAGTGCCATCTTCCTGATAAATATAGAATGATCAGATGTGGATCTGTGAAAACCAATCTTCATAACCTTAGTGTTGAGTTTGTCAAACCATGCTCGAGGGATCTGCTTGAGGCCATGGATAGCCTTCTTCAATCTGTAGACAAACTCCTCAACCTCATAACCTGAAGGTTGATGCATATAGACCTCTTCATGAAGATCAGTATAAAGAGAAGCATTTTTAATATCAAGTTGATAGAGAGGCTAGTCTGAATTTACTGCAATAGACAAGATAGTCCTGATAGAGCTAACTCTAGTCATTGGAGAAAAGGCCTCAAAGAAGTCCATGCTATATGTTTGGGTGAATCCTTTGGCAACCAGCTTGGCCATGATCCTGTCAACTGCCCTATCTGTATGGTACTTGACAGTATAAACCCATTTGCAATACACCATCTTTGCCCCCTAAGGAGCATGAACAATGTTCCATGTGCCCCTTTCAGTAAGCGCCTCCATCACTACATCCATCGCTGCCACCCATTTAGGATCTTTAACCACCGTATGATATGATCCAGGCAAAATAGTACTGTTAAGTGCCTGTGAAAATTGTTGCACAAAAGAATCCAAGTAGGCAGTAGAAGCATAATGCGTCATAGGATGCAATGTGCAAGAGCGAATCGATCTCCTTAGAGCAATTGAGCAATCATCATCACCCCCACTGTAGCCCTCTGCCTGGGGAGGAGGGAAATCCAAAACAGTGGTGGTAAGAGGTAGAGCACCTAATGGACAAGCACCTACAACAATATCAAGACTAACAAATATGAGAAGGGAAACAGGTATATTTGGTGGAGAATCCCTTTAGTGGTACACTAGGTTGAAACTTAGCACCACGACTGTTAGGAGAGAAATAAAAAACTCTCTCAAAAAAGGTAGCATTAGCACAAATGCAGTATTGCCTACCAACCTGGTCAAAACATCTATAACCCTTTTAGGTACGGGAATAACTAAGGAAGACACACTTAGTAGCTCTGGGGCGACTTGTCAGGAGTATTAAAGTTATGAACAAAGTAGACACATCTAAAAGTACGCAGAGGTCAAGGAAATAGCTCCATGTCTGGATAGAGAAGCTTAAAGGGAATATCACCTTCGAGCATAGATGGGGGGAGCCTATTTATAAGGTATGCATCAATAAGAATAGCATCATCCTAAAAAGGATTTAGAAACACTTGTAGATAAGTAAAATGTCCTAGCAATATCAAACAAATGTCTCAATTTCCTTTCAGCTATGAATAGTGCCATTGTCCTCAAGGAAGAGTTGGAGAGGATGCTAGACAAATTCAAGGGCATTATCAAACCTAAAAAAAGAATCTTTATTACTGAAAATAGCTATGATCTATCTTTTAACAAAAATACCCTCGAAGCACAATTAAAGTCATCCACAAAAACAACAAAACACTTATGCCCAGACATGCAACCAACAGGACATGGACTCCCCACATCACAATGAACCAAATCAAAAAGACTAACTTTGTCTCTCAATACGCGAATGTAAAGAACTGTGGTGATGCTTTCCTAGCTAGTAGGTGTCACGCTCAAAGGTCGTGGAGGAAGGGACATTAGGAAACATTTGGCGAAGCTTGGACAAGGAGAGATGACCAAGTCTAGTATGTCATAATAGATGATTGGATGAAATGGAAGTGGCTCCATCAAAAATAGAAGGTAGATCCAAGTAGTAAAGTCTACAGTGCTCATAGCCCCCACCAATCGTCTGCTTCGTTCAGATGTCCTGAAAAGAATAATGATGTCCATTTAATATGGTACGACATTTTAGCTGCTTGCAAATTTGACTAACAGCTAGTAAACTGAGAGCAAAATCTTGACAACCGTAAACGGGGAGAGAATTGCACAGTGCCCACGAGGTAACAGAGAACATACTCCCATTTGCTAGTCGAATAGAAGTAACTGCGTCAGAATCTCTAGAGGAAGATAAACTAGTTGCTTTGCTTGTTAGATGAGTAGAAGCTCTAGAATCAATAATCCTATAGGCTATTCTTCTATAAGCAGCATGGGCTGTTGTACCTGTAGCGTGAGCAACAATAGAGGAACTCTGATTAGTTCTCAAAAATTGTCATAAGCAGTCCAATTCTTCAGCAGTGAATGGAAATCTGATCTGATTAGTGGCAATCTCAGTCTCAGGGGCAAGCATAGTATCAGTAGAAGTCTGATTGGCCCAGGCGAGCCTTCTAAACTTCTCCCAGTATCAATTAGATGGATGGTTGGTTTTTTGATAGTGAACACAAAAGGGAAAGGATGGGGGGGTGTAAATACGTTTACCACGACCCCCATTACAACCACGTCTGCATCCACAACCACTAGACCGACCGCCTCTTCCCCCTGAGGCTGCAAGAGCAGCAAGCTTAGGCATAGTAACTATAGTGGTTGGTATGGAATCAACATCTAATTTCTGGAGGCGACCATAGACCATCTCTAGACTTGGAATCGAATCAACTCTCGAGATCTGATCCCATACCAATTGGTAGCAAGCTGATAAACCATCAAGAAACCCGTATGTCTACCATTCTACTCTTTCAGTTAACTACTTATCACAACAAGCAGGTTGGAAGACTGCAAACTCTTCAAAGAGCCCCTTAAGTGGAGTAAAGTAATTCGCCAGAGTCATATCACCTTGGTTAGTGCTCTAGATCCTCCTGTAAATATCTGCTCGTCATGGATTGTTAGTTTGCATATCTTCACTCAAGGGCCTCCCAAATTTCCTTAGTTGTCTTTTTATATAGCATATTCGTTGCAATCTTTAGGTCAACACTATTCATTAGTCGGTTCATGACTAGATAATTATCCTCTGACTTTTGGAATTTCTCATCCTTGGCACTCGTAGCAACATCCGTAAGCACATGTAGGTGCTCTTGTCCTCCAACAAAAATGTGAAAAGCAATCAACCAAAGTATGTAATTCTGGGATCCTGCGAGTTTCATTGTAGTCTCTTGAACAAAAGTAGAGGCAAAGATTTTGGCTTTTGAGGTAAGGATCAAAGCTTCCGCATTAGTCATGAGGAAAAGGATCAAGATTGATAGGCACAAGTTGTTGGTCATGCGAAGATGCACACAAAAGTGCATTAAGAAGCATGCTGAGGCACATGCAAGACAGACACAAAGGTGCCTAGAACATATGTGCACCTTTTTGGTGAGGATCACATTGTTGTGTGATGCACATGCACAACAGAGGCTTGAAGCCCCTACTGGCAGCAAGAGGAACCACTAGTGATGAAGAACCTCCTCCTGGGTGATGATGAGATGCTTCCTACAGCAATCTCTGAAGACAATAGGGGCTGCTATAGGGAAGAAGAGGGTGAGATCTGCTCTAGGGGTTGCTCTAGATGCTGCTATAAACTGACAGGAGCAACAACAGCGTCCCTTGAGAGCAGGCGGCAGCGTTGGGTTGCTTTCACAGCCCTAGCAACACTATTGGTACCTTCCCTAGGGAGGCAGGTGGTGATGTTGAGAAGGTCACCAAGGTGGTGGCGATGGTGGGAAGATCCCCCACAAGGGGATCAAGTCACTAAGAAACCCTCTAGATCGAGGATTCAAAGATCAACACAGAGAATTGTTGGTGGTATTTGGTAGGATATCGAAGCACTGACGGTCTAATACCATGCTAGATGGAAAATGATGACTCTACTTCAAAAGAAAACAACCTTAGCCTCTCTTATATAGAGAAGGTCTATGGGCAAATTACATAAGAGTCCAATAAAAAATAAAAAGTTACAACTAAAATAACATAAGTGACATGAAATAAAACTAAATAACTACATCTAAAAGGTATTAAATAAAAATGCACCTTTTTTTCAATTCTC
This sequence comes from Thalassia testudinum, assembly GCA_037157565.1. Taxonomy (NCBI): domain Eukaryota; kingdom Viridiplantae; phylum Streptophyta; class Magnoliopsida; order Alismatales; family Hydrocharitaceae; genus Thalassia; species Thalassia testudinum. The sequence continues at coordinate 20,342,221 of JAZHRO010000055.1, read as the reverse complement.
AAACTTTTCCTCTCAAATCAATGACTCCAAACCATTATTACTATATCAAATCCTTCATGCTTGTTAGTATCTATCACTGAAGACCTTGAGTATAAATTTTCAAAAAACTATAAAGTTTAGCAATTTTGTTGTTTATCTTTCTCCACTACAATCCCCTCATGATCCTTGCCCTTATGGTCAAGGGTAAATGGTTACCATAGTTGGGTGTTCTGATCAAAAGCATCTCTTTTGAATTGTTAAGCCGGGAAGATTTGCAACTATTTCCCTCTAGTTATAGTCTCAGTCAGATGTTTAGACATTAGTGTTCCTTGTCCCTGCTGAGTTATAGGAAAAGATAATCCACCGTATGCATTTTCACAGGATTGAAGGACTTTTTGTGGAGTCTGATATGAACTGGGGGAAAAAATGCTTATTTCATCTGCAAAGCTTCCTCTTATTTATAGAAAAGAAAGCTAATTCATTCAATTTGGACACTCCCACGTTTCTTTTACAGCTCATAGTTGGGAAGAAACAAAATCACTTTTTTCTCGAACCCTACCTTTCTTTATATAGAGAGAAAGGTTGGTGCAAATTATAGTACAACCCATGAAGAAAATAGAAAATACATGGTACCACATAAAAACAAATAATTAAACTCCTTAACACTCCCTCTCAAGGTGGAGCATAGATATCAATCATGCTCAGCTTGGACACATGTATCAAAGGTAGATCTAGCTAGAGGCTTGGTAAAGATATTAGCAGTCTGCGCCTCTGAAGTGACCGGGAGGTGAAGATAAACCATTTCTGAATCAAATCTCTAGTATAATGACAATCTACCTCTACATGTTTGGTGCATTCATGAAACATGGGGTTGTTAGCAATATAAGTGGCAACCCTATTGTCACATCGTAGCTCCATAAGCCTATCAATCTGTATATGTAGATTACACAACAAGGATCTCACCCACATCAGCTCTGCTGATATCTGAGCCATAGCATGATACTCAGACTTAGCACTGGATCTGAACACAGCAACCTATTTCTTGCTCTTCCAGGTGACCAGATTCCCTACAACATACGTACAAAAACATGTGTTAAACTTCCTATCATCATGACTACTTGCATAATCTACATCAGAGTGTCCAACTAATGTCATAGATGTCCCTCTAGTAAAGAGAAGACCCTGTCTTGGTGCTTTATTAAAGTACCTGAGTACCATCATGGTTGCATCCCAATGTTATCTAGTAGGCTTCTCCATAAACTGACTCAACTTCCCTACTGCAAAAGAAATATCCAGCTTAGTAATCGTCAAGTAAAGCAGCTTCCCCATTAGCTGGTGATACTGTCTACTATCAATTGGGTCTGCATCACTGTCATATAGTTGTGCCTTAGGATCCATGAGAATATTTGCTGGCTTGGCTCCCAGCACACTTGTCTCCTTTAGCACATCTATGGCATATTTCTATTAAGATAAAACAATACCACGCCTACTACGGGCTACTTCTATCCTAAGAAAATATCTCAATGGCCCTAAATCCTTCATCACAAACTGATCTGCCAAAGTTTGTTTGATCTTAACCACACTTGTTGTATCATCACCAGTGACAATCAAGTCATCAACATATACCAAAAGAGAAACAATACATTTCCTTGTCTTTCTAACAAACAAAGAATGATCTACAAATGATTTGAGGAAACCCACAGACTCTACCACTTTAGAGAGCTTCTGAAACCAAGCTCTCGGGCTCTACTTAAGGCTATAAATGGCCTTTTGCAACCTGCATACACACTCCCCCTGAACCTCGAAACTGGAGGACTGCTACATGTAGACCTCCTCCTGTAAATCTCCATAGAGAAAGGCATTCTTCACATCAAGCTGGTGAGGATGCCAATCTCACTGAACAACCACTGTAATCAAAATCCTTACTGTAGATAGCCGAGCCACCGGTGAGAAAGTGTTAAAGAAGTCCACCCCATATGTCTGGGTGAACCCTTTGGCAACAAGTCGGGCCTTGTAGCGTGCAACTGACCCATCTAGATTGTACTTGACTGCAAACACTCATCTGCAGCTAACTACTGTAGCATCCTCTGGTCAAGGTGTAAGCTCCCAAGTACTACGTGAAGTAAGGGCATCTATCTCATCCTCCATAGCTTGGCGCCATTTTGAATTAAGCATGGCCTGCTGGTAGGTAGCAGGGATAGCTATGATAGAAAGAGCACGACATAAGCTCCCAAAAGCAGACCCAAAGCCATCAATAGTCAAACTACCTGCAACACGGTATCTAGACCCACAGATGCAGGGTGCCTTCTTAATGACAATAGGAAGGTCAAGATCATCTGTGTAATCCTCCTGTACGGCAAGAACATCCATATCTGGACCTGTAGCATCACTACTAGATCCTGTATCATTAGTACGCAAACTATCCATGGTTAGCTAGACTAAAGAGGGTGATGTCTATGCAACTGGCATCTGGAAAGTACTGTGAGGTCGTCTGTAGGTAACAATAGTCTCAGAAAATCTTCTAGGTCCAATCGTAGTGGCTGGAGGTGTAGAAACAGGTATCTCCTCCAAGGGGACAGGAGGTATAAGCATGGGAGCCTCTGTAATCGCAGGAGATAGACTTCAGGCAGTTGTAGAAAAGTATGGAATGGACTCGTAAAAGATATCATCAACACTCATATAGTGCTTACCAATAATGGGATCCAAGCATCTATATCGTTTCTGAGTCCGTAAGTATCCTAAGAACAGACACTTAACTACCCGAGGTGCAAGCTTATCGCGACCTGGAGAGAGTAAGTGAACAAGTGTTGTACAGCCAAACACATGGTGGCACGTGAAACAGCTCTCGCTCGGGATGCAATATGTGCCAAAGAATCTACTCATGAAACACTGAACTGGGCATTCTGTTGATTAATAACACGATGTAAAGACTGTATTGCCCCAATATAACGGGGGCACACTGTGATGGATCAATAAAGTACGGGCCACATCCAAACGATGTTGATATTTCATCTCAGCCACCCCATTCTTCTGAGAGGTATGAGTATAGGTAGTCTGGTGCACTACCCCACGTGACCTGTAAAACGCAGATAGTCTGGTGGTACATAGCTTAAGTGCATTATCAAATTTGACTACCTTAATAGCAGATGGATACTGAGTCTTAATCTCTACCATAAAATGCTCAATGATAGAACCAACATCTAACTTGTTCTTCAACAAGAAAACCCATGACAAGCGTGAAAAATCATCCACAACTACTAAATAATAATGGTGACCCTGCCTATTTGGTATCCGACTCGGCCCCCACACATCTATGTGCGTTAACTCAAACAAGACGGTTGACCCAAAACGGGTGCTCACCAGGTAGGAGGTACAATGGTGCTTACCCATCTGGCATACATCACAGCATATATGAGTCACAGGGGATATATGTGGAATGACCCATCGAAGGTTGTCTAGGGGAAGATGTCCAAGTCAAAGATGCCACTGAAACGCACTACCAACGGCAGACGATACTTCTCCTTGACATGCAGAGGCAAGTGGAGTCTAAACCAGACGATAAACTCCACCCTCTACATTTCCAATCTCAATTATCTTCCCTATTAGTTTATCTTGAATGATGCATCCCATATCATCAAAGATAGCACGACAATTAAGATCCTTGGTAATCTTATTAACTGAGAGTAAGCTCATAGGGAAGTCTAGCACATAAGAAACATCAGGTAGCCTCAAAGTAGAAGTCACTAGTACCTCCCCCTGACCTTCTACCTTGGAGTGCCTACCATCTTCAACTTGCACTATCCTACCTGTGGGTACAAATTTAAGATGGGTAAAATGATCCCTATCTCCATTAAGATGTCGTGAAGCTCCTGAATCAACAAGCTACTCTGAACTATCCCGATTCCTGTCATGTGCAATAGACCCTAACTCAGTGGCTCCCTAGAGCACATAATGATAGCTAAGACCTCGAAGTAGTCTCTTATGCTCACTCCGGGTAATAGTCACAAGATCATCTACCGACCTCTGTGTGGTTGAGGTGCTTGGACCAATACCAAAGGAAGCCATACCACCATCGTAGGACAGCAAATCCACTAAGGAACAAACCTATAAAGCACTAAATCAGGGATAGCTCATATCAATGTGACAAAGAAACTGATCTGAAACTTTTCAGATCATGGCTGTGTTGTATTGACACCCCCAGATGGGGCTGGCAGCGGCCCACTGACCTGCAGCAACTGCCGCAGACACCTAAAGGGGGTTGAGCGGTCAGCAGACCTGCAGCAGGCGGCAAGGTGGTAGTCGACCAGCAGTGGAGGCTGCTGAATAGAGTGCTGCAGCGGCGGGTGGTCCTGCCAGCAAGATCGGCGGTGCCACTAGGCCATCGACTAGCGATGGAGGCCGCCAATCAGAGTGCTACAGCGGCAGGTGGACCTACCAGTGAGATGGGCGATGCCGCTAGGGTTCAAGGCAACCCCAGCGGTGTCGTGTAGGGGCCCTTGTGCATTGGCAGGAGGCACAACAGCCCTTGTGCTGCTCGCCGGAGAGAGGGGTAGACTGTCGACGGTGAGACTACTGCCGATGTAGAGAAGAGAGGTGTGTGATGGAGGTTTGGAGGGCTTACTTAGGTTGGGTACCTAGGGCATCAGTCTAAGATCGTTAGTCTGATACAAAGTTAAGAAGAGGAAGTAAAATCACTTTATTCTTGAGAAGGTGGGTGCAAATTGCAGTACAACCCAATGAAAAAAATAGAAAATACATAGGGCCACATAAAAACAAATAACTAGACTCCTTAACATTCATAATTAGCTCAAATCAATGATCTGCTCTACCCAATAGTTCATCCATATAAATGTTGAACTCAACATGTTCAGAATGCTAGGTTGCTTTAAATGACGAGCATATCTCAGATGCGCTAGACAATGTAAACTCAATCAGTTCTCTCGGTAGAGATACCCTTCCAGTTAATAACTTTATCTTTTTTTATTACTATTTTATCATCACTGATGTACTAGCTTGCTGGATGAGGTTTGATGTCTATATATGGGCATTTCTTAGGGAGAGGATGTGGTAGCAGGAATCAGAACGCCAGAGGATATAAATGCCATGAAGGAGCACATGCCTGAGGCGTATAAAGAACTTGTGGACAACTGTAACATCCTAGAAAGCCATTACAAAGATATGATGGTCAGTCTTTCTTCTTCAAGATTCATTATATGATGTTGTTCTGATGATACTTTTTTGTTCACACTTAGACATTAGTCTCAAGTTTCTGCATCTTAGAACAAAAATGTCAACATTCAAGTAATCAAAAAAGAAAATAGTGTATATCTATGCTTGTACATCATCTCTATAGTATCTATGTGGACTAAATTGTTTTGCTTATTTACTTGCAGGATATTGAATTCACGGTACAGGAGAACAGGCTATGGATGCTGCAATGTAGGGTTGGAAAGCGTACAGGTAGAGGAGCAGTGAATATTGCAGTAGATATGGTTAAGGAAGGACTGATAGACCCTCGCGTCGCCATCAAGAGGGTTGAGCCAGGGCATCTAGACCAACTTCTCCATCCACAGGTACATGTTAGTAAAGCATTCATCAAGAAAAAAAAATGTAAAATTTTTCTTTTGACAAGGTTTTCTCTTCTATCTAGTTTGAGAGCCCAGCTGCCTACAAAAGTCAAGTTTTGGCTATTGGGTTGCCTGCATCACCAGGAGCTGCAGTTGGTCAAGTGGTTTTTAATGCTGAAGATGCAGAATCATGGCATGCCCAAGGAAAAAGTGTGATACTGGTAATTAGCCTCCCGAAGCTGTGTAATATTTGTTCTTTGCTATCACTTCTTTCTGTAACCATACTTCTCAAAAAAGAAAAACCTTTCCCGAAGTATAATTGCCAAAAGCATTAAACAATGGGTCTTTCTTAAGGATATTTTCTTGTTCATCTCTAAAGGTGAGGACGGAAACTAGCCCCGAGGATGTTGGTGGCATGCATGCTGCCGCTGGAATCCTGACTGCAAGAGGGGGCATGACCTCTCATGCAGCCGTGGTAGCACGTGGATGGGGCAAGTGCTGTGTCTGTGGCTGTTCCGATCTCCGTGTTAACGATGCAGAAAAGGTATGGAGCTGAGTTTTAGCAACTTTGAAAAAGCCAAGGACCTTCTTTGGCGGTGACGGATTTAGGAATCAGCATGCATGTCATGATATCCCTTTCATGATGCAGGTAGTGGTCATAGGAGGTAAAGTTTTACATGAGGGTGAATGGATTTCACTAAATGGATCCACTGGTGAAGTTATTACGGGGAAACAACCACTTTCCCCTCCTGCTTTAAGTGGAGATTTGGGTACTTTCATGTCTTGGGTTGATGAAGCAAGGCCTATCAAGGTATTCACCTGTTAAAATGTTTAACCATAAGTACTTTGGAAGATCTTTGCTTTTTACCGGTGGTGGAGCCACGTCTTGACTACTGTGGGCATGTGCCCACAGTGACTTTGAACATTTCCATATACTTTATAGATAAAGAAAGAAGCATTAGCAGCATAGACGATTCTTTCCATAACATATGCATCTACATGCTAATTAAGCTATAATCAATGGGGGTTATACATACAAAAGAGATACATTAATAGAAATCATTGAAATATTGTAGTTATTTTAATTAATGATTTTTTTAATAAAGGTGCTTTCCAATATTACTTTTTTTACTCAGTAGAACATACATACATTATGAAATATCAAGCCGTTTTACGACACTTTTTATAGAATCCATAAGCCATGTATTCTTTGCCTCATATTAGTATACTAAACATTTTCACTTACTCATTTTATTTGTGATTTTTACCAATAAATTTGTGCCTACCTTAAAGTATAATTTTTGGCTCCACCACTGGTTTTTACCCTACTTGGAGGTTAAATCAGCTTCCAAGGAGTGAAACAAGCCAAAAGCAACAATTTAGCTGAATACTTTATGTACGATTGCCAAATGGATTTAAAACTTTCAAAAGTGGAACTCAACTCGAGTTGGTTGTCATATAGGTTATGGCAAATGCAGACACACCTGAAGATGCCTTAGCAGCAAGAAATAACGGCGCGGAAGGAATAGGACTTTGTAGGACAGAACACATGGTAAGTGCTTCATTCCCTATTAGTTTAGTAGGAGAGAATGATAAATCTTATTCAAAGAGAAAACCCTACACCTGTTTATATAGAGAGAGGTGTGGGAATAATTGCAGTACAAAAAATCGATAAGAAATAAAAATGACAAAGCAATCCTCATAAATATAAAGTATAAACTAGACTAGACCGAAGAGGTGCTCAACAGGTTTAGATGCTTCAAACATTCAATCACATTCAAATATGCTCTATGTTCTCTAACAGCAGTAAGATCTTACCACATGAAATGTGCATGTAATGCTCGTTCTAGAACACTCAGCAAATATATGCTTTAAAAGTGCAAAAATTATTTTGTTGTATTGGAGTAGGTATTATTGATAGAAGTTTTTAAAGAAAAGGAAAAAAAATGTTCAAACCACTTTGAACCCTGCATGGTGAAGCATCCCTCTCAATGACTTGAGCTTGCAAATTGACCCGTGTCTAATTTCACCATGTCATAAAATGTATCATTCATGGAACATCTTGGAACTTGTTCAGTGAGCTTCTGCATTACAAAAGAAAAATAAATAAATATAACCCTCTGTTTGTGCATTATTAAAAAGAGGTCCTTTAATCTCAAACTGGTAATCTTGATGAGTAGCTTTAATTACTTGAATTTAATCACTTCCACCATTTAAACATTGAATGAAATAAACCATCCTGAATCTCACACTACCAAAGCAATAAACATCTCAGGGAGTCATGAAGATAGCTTTTGATGTAAAAAGAATATCAAGAATGGGGAAAACTCTTGAATTTATAGCATGTAATATGTCTCAATAAAATAAGTTTGACAATGCTTACAGTCATTAGAAGTTCAATAGTTATTTTTGTCTTCCAGAATTTAGTTCCTAACTTTCTGCTCGTTTGCAGTTCTTTGCTTCTGATGAAAGGATAAAGGCTGTAAGACAAATGATAATGGCAGCTACTCTTGAGCAAAGAAAAGTTGCCTTAGATTTGCTTTTGCCCTACCAAAGATCAGACTTTGAAGGCATTTTCAGGGCAATGGATGGTATAATTACTTCCATGATACTCTCAAATAAATAATTACCTCCCTAACAAGTGATACAGTAGTTTGCCTCGCAATTAGATTAGAGTCCTAGTTCCCACACAAGGGATCCTGGCCATTGGATGGGGAGAAAAAGACAAGTAGGGCTTTGGGTCCCACTTTTGATCTAGAACCAACCCTCGGGTCATATAATTATGATCATACAGGACATCATCTTGTTGTATTAGCTGCACAATTGGCATGATGCAAGTCTGAAGATAGGTCTTCCATGAAATATGGTATCTATTCAAGATGGCCTGATGGAAATCATTTTTCCATATTTAATTACTGCATTTTTGCACCCATAACAAGCTGCCATTTCACTATAAGTATCAAGTTATAACACTCTGCACCTATAGAGGTTGATTTGCCATATTAACTCCCTATGCTCTCATAACCTGCACAAAAGATAAAATATGTTTTCCATGAATGCCGCCTGATTCTTCTACTATTTTTTGATATTTATGGTAATGGTGCTGTTTGATTCTGTCAACATATCAGGCCTTCCAGTGACTATCAGACTTTTGGACCCTCCTCTTCACGAATTTCTCCCAGAGGGAGAGATCGAAGATATTGTGGCAAAATTGACTAAAGATACTGACATTACTGAAGAACAGATCATCTCAAGGATTGAGAAGTTGTCTGAAGTAAATCCCATGCTTGGTTTTCGAGGGTGCAGGTAATCATTGTTTTATCCTTTATATGCATAAAAGTGGAAAATCAACAATCTATATCTATGTCCACCATTTCAGTTTTCCTAAAACCCATTGTTACATTAGACTTATTCGTTTATTGATCAAGAAATCTTAGACTAGGTCTACAAATAATTTATGCAACAATATCCATACGTACATGAAGAATGTCAGCTAGAAGCCATTTGATTTTTGTGTGCATTTCTGACATACATACAATATTCAATTGGATCAGGTTGAGAGAAATTAAGCATTTCAAATTCATCTTGAACTTAATGCGTTGCTTATGTCCATCTTCTTGCTGATGATAAGATTGTTCCTGTTTTATATTTTCTTGCTTTTCTAGTCTGTGGCTGCCAATAGTTTTCTAAATATCTTTTTTTCCTGGTTAAAACTAGCCTTTTCCTTGATATAATTTCTCATTTTTTGCTAGATTGGGAATTTCATATCCAGAGCTCACTGAAATGCAAGCACGTGCTATCTTCGAGGCTGCAATTTCTATGACCAATCAAGGTTACAAAGTTTTTCCAGAAATAATGGTCCCTCTTGTTGGAACACCCCAGGCATGCACTCTAGTTTTTGCCTTTTGCAATGATTCTTCTCTTCCTTTCATGTCAGAAGTTGCTTACTTATAGGATGTCTCCTATGAAATGTCAACCTTAACAAACTTCAACAAAATTCCATTTATTTAATCTTGGACATATGCAAGAGTAAAGGAAGCAGCTAATATACTTACAAATGCCAAACATGGATCATTATTTTGGGTGTAGCTTCCCTCTGTTGAAACTAACTTAAAGATTGGAATGAACTTCCACTTGTTTTAGCAGTAAGCTGCATCCTGGTAGATGGTAAATAATCCTTTTGGCTGCTGGAAAAATGTTCAACTACAAAGATGCCATCTTGCTATAAAATTTTGCTCCTCTAAAAGCAAAATGAAATAAATACAATTATGGCTTATTTTTTTATATGTTATGCATGCCTTCTAAGAATATATCACTGAAAAATAGACCATGCCTGGAAATTGAGTGAATTCTGCAAGTCTATGTCTTATTTTTTCCAGTCTATTGGAAATGGTAAATTTGTAAAAACCAATTCAATAGTCTGTTGACCAATTTCCTATAAGATTAGTATTGAGCTCTTTGTTTGATTGTAATGATCCTCACATTGAAGGACACTAGGTTTATTGTTGCTTATGGGAAGGACAACTAAAGTCTAGATACTCAACCTTTTCCATAACTTAAAATATTCTTTTAATGAAGGAACTGAAGCATCAAACAAGTTTGATACGTGGAGTCGCAGAAAAGGTTTTCAGCAGTATGGGTACTTCTATCAGCTACAAAGTCGGAACCATGATTGAAATCCCCCGTGCTGCACTTATAGCAGATGAAGTAAGTTTTTGGCTCCTTGCTTATTGCTTTGACTTATGTTGTTATTTATTAATTTATTCATCAGTGCATACAATGGCATTTATCACTATTCACTACATTGGTGTCCATATGAGGTTTTCTTGCCAAGATTCCTTACTGCACAAAAGCATCCATTGATTAGTTGAAGATTGTTGATTCAGAAACTGTTCCCCACTTGCATGGAACAATCATTTGTTGGAATTGAACATGGCATTAACTGGACATTCTACTATTTTGTTGGTGTATGTTTGCAGATAGCGGAGCATGCAGAGTTCTTTTCTTTTGGAACCAATGATCTAACACAAATGACATTTGGTTATAGTAGGGATGATGTCGGAAAGTTCCTTCCATCATACTTACAGCAGGGATTGCTGCAGCATGATCCTTTTGAGGTCAGTTCATGGGAAAAATGAATTGAATCACAAATATTCATGCAACTAAAAATTGATTCATTTTATAGCTCAATTTTGAAATTTCCTCAGATCTATGTAGATTCAACTTGATCAAGTTTCTGTTATTTGTGTGGAAATTGCTACTGTTTTAAATTCTTGGTATATTTGGTTCTGAAATATAGGAAGCTCTCGTTTTGTTGTTATGGAAGCTTTGCAAATGTTGAACTTGAAATGGAAGCATATTATGCTATTATTCTCAGATGGTTCCTTGATGATCATTTAGGTACTTGATCAAAAAGGTGTTGGCCAACTTGTCAAGATGGCAACGAAAAGAGGGCGAGCTGTTCAGCCTAATTTGAAGGTGCATCCACGTTTCTACTTTCTATTAACACTGCTACAGAAGCCCCTTCTAATCCAAAATCTATTTTGTGAAATAGATTGGAATATGTGGAGAGCATGGAGGAGAGCCTTCTTCAGTTTCCTTCTTTGTCGAGGCCGGTCTTGACTATGTCTCTTGCTCACCATTCAGGTTAATCCAGATGCTTAGTTTTTATTTGCTAGAAGCTTCCGTGATCTTCTCTCATCAAAGTAGGGATGGCTTAGGGTTCCATATGGTCAAATACAAATATGGATGTGGGTACTTACCTTTGTATATGTTACTAAGTCCTAATGTGGATGGAAATATTCATGGATATCATATGCATGTCACCACATCCAATAAAAAGAAAAAGATTATATACAGGTACGGACGCTGTCTTAATTTTCAGGTATGTCTTGGATGAATTATTAAACATTCAAATATGGGTAAAAATAAATAACATAATGCATTTCAAAATTATTAGGCACTGTGTATTACTATGACTTATGAATATGTTTGTGAATGCTGATTTTTTTTTTTGTTTTGAAACTATCTGAATGCCAATATTTAAGAATATAACATAATGATATCCATCTGCTTTTTCAATACGGATATAGGAAAATTAATAACTGCAACCACTTCAAAACTGGATATGGTAGTATGTCGGACAGATACCTCATATCAGGTTGCATCCTTTCCTGAAACCCATCCACAAACTGGACAGGATCATGTTTGGATTCAACTAAATTGAGGCACTTAAGTTTCAGAGTGATACAGAATCAGTTAATATACTTAATTAATCACATTTTTGTCAGTTCGGTTTTTTATCATAAAGATAAAGATTTGTAAATACCAAATACATGCATACAGATGTGAACACATACATACACTATACTAGTTGTCTGCAATTGAACATTTGGCAGTTGGGATTGTAGGCAAGTCGACATTGTCGTAAGTATCTAAGTTCTACCCAAACTTCTAGTAACTAATATCTCCTCAAGATGCGTCTAGGAGTTTTCCTAATCTGACTATTTTAAAACAGTTACCAATAGAATCATACATGTCTGTCATACGATTTGCAGCTTCAAATTGTCTGTTTCCATACTTGTTTCTTATCTGAGTTCTATATCATATTTGTCAGGGTTCCCATTGCAAGACTTGCAGCAGCTCATGTGGCAGTATAGAGAATTCGTATAGCTTGGCTGATGGAGGCAGTTTTCTGAAAAATCTCTTCAATGTGAGGATAGCAGAATTGTGCAAATAATATGCTGTATTATAAACTTTTTTCAGTAAACAAAACCTGAAGCATGCTGCAAGCATGCTAAACGATGCCTCTCTTTTTATCTAGTAGATATTGAGCTTAATAAATTCGTTGGGGCATTGAATACAGCATTCTGAAGTTTCTGCACCCATCTGTTGTATTTCTGAATGTTGGTGTCATGATAGCTGACTACCCTCAGATAAAAAGCAGCAGTAGCACCAATATCAAACCAATAGGTAATCTCAGCAACCTTCAGTCATGTGCAAGTTAGGAGGAACTTAAGAGTTCCTAAATGTTCAATTGTTGGTGAATGATATACATCATTCTCTTTCGCAAATAGAGGATCTGATAATCGGATTGCTCACCTGGAAATGTACCTAATTCCACTTGTCAGGCATGAACCTGTGGCACATGACACAAAAGGGAAACCGGTGCAATAGTCGTTGCATTGTAGACCTTGAATTGTTAATCTGGAAGTGGTTCCAAACTCAATCACAAAAATTCAAATGGCAAGCATCACACGCAGATGGGATCATGGATGCAAAAGTCATGCATAAACCCGTATATATTTAGTTTTACGGATCTGTTTATATGAACAACCTCGGCTTTGTCTTAGAGTTGAATTAGATTCCTTGTGCCACGATATTTCCAATGACCTGTGCACATGAGAATGAGAGGTCGTTAGGCCATTTAAGAGAGAGAGAAAAAAGTAAAAAATAATAAATGTAGAAATAAACCTAATCAGCCAAAGTCTAAAACTATATAAAGCCTCCTGCCTCTTCAAGTGCCTCTTCCTCTCATGTATAAAACCAGATGCTGCCACCACTCAGTTTTCTCACTTTGTTAGTGTAGAGAGAGAGAGAGATTCGATAAGACCGAGAGTGTTGGAATTAGGTTCTACATAGTCTAATTTTGATGTTAACAAAACTCTTCATGTTTATGTTATTGTTGTCCAAGTTAATCTTCTAGGAAGAACCTTATAATGTTGACTTGATGAGAAGCTCGAATAATTATATGATGTTGGCCAAAGCCTCAAGTTGATGAAGAACTCGTATGCAAAGAGAGCTTGTACAAAAATCCGAAAGATGAAGATGATGGCTAAAAGCTTAAGACTCGTAGCTTCAAAGATGCTTATTCCTCAAGTACTTGTAACTTAGAATAATTTTCGCAAGCCTCCTTAATGACATTAAAATCTAGCTAATTGTAAAATAAACTTGCATATTAATAGGATTAACAACTTACTCATATTCCAAAGTTGATTTCATGGTCATCTTAGGTTAGCACAAATTCATTTTTCAAAATACATTTAGACTAAAGGTTAACAGGTACAAGACATTTACAGCCTCACCAAGCAATGAAAACAAAAATTACAACTATTGAGCTATATTTTTTAGTCTTATGTTGGCTCGTTTATTTCATTTTATTGTAAAAGGGTATCCATGCAATTTCTTCTCTAGTACCTCTCCATATAAAGACACCAGGGCCTCTCTGAAATAAACTAATCGCATTACAACCTAACATGGTATCAAAGCAGTAGTCCTAGGCTAAGGCTCTAGTATCTTACCAAACCCTAGCTGCTAACACACTACCGAATCCCTTCCTCTCTCCTCTCCAGCGCTACCGACCTCCAACAGGGCTAGCAACGCTGGCAGAGGGCAGCATCGCCCTCCTCCTCCAGCACCACCGCCCCTGTAGGAGGCCAGGAAGCTACCAGCAACACTGCCGATCCCCTTTGTTGCAGTTGTTGGGCCATTGCCCAGCCTTGCGCCACCGGCAGAGCCACCACCCAGGGGTGTAGGATCCTTCCTACCATCATCACCCCTCTCCTGGTGGGTCTACACGGTCTCTAGGTCCCTTTCTAGAGACCGTGTTGGCTTAGATCAAGGTTTTTGGGACCCGTGAATCCCTTTCTCATCTAGTTGGGTTGTGAAGATCGACGGTTGCTACTAGAATCGGAGCTATCGGTTCTCTTCTATCTACACAATCCCTTCTAGAGGAGCTTTTACACGTAGAAGGCACTGCTAGGGCTTGTTCTATGTCCTAGCATGTGCAATTGAAGCATTTTTTGGTACCTAAAAGGTATATGATCTGAAATCAGCAATTCGTGTTGCTTTTTTGTGCGGATTGGAGCCAACTCAAGTCTGAAATTAGAGTTTTCAGACCTTATGATCTGACTTTCAGACCTTGAAGATATTATTTTTTGTGGATCTCGACTCCGAACATCATGGGGGATCAGAAGGAAGTTGTGGGCAATTCGGTGGGGAAGATTTCTATCACGAGTGCTCCCCCTCACACGGAGGGGACATTTGTCAAGTTGGATGGATACAACTTGTTGCTTTGGTCCACTTCTTTTTCCCGATTTGTCAAATCTTGTTGGAAGAAGTATATCCTGACAGATGATGTTCCTATTGTGAAGTCTACAGATTGGGAGATAGACAATGACTAGGTTGCTATATGTCTCCTTAACAGCATGACTCAAACCATTGCCAAGCAGGTCATGGCATATGAAATGGCCCGTTGCCTTTTTAGTCGGATAAGACATCTGGAGTTCCAGTCAGACATCTGTCTAGACGTCTGGACACAGGCCCGGACGTCTAAAAGTGGAAATTTTCGTACGTTCCTTTGCGCTTTGCGCACGGGCGACGCGTAGAGCTTCTCTCTCCTCCACACCCCTCACCCATAAACCCTAACCCCACTCTATTTAAACCCTCTTCTCACCACCCTCACCACCAGCCACCACCACCTCGAGCATCTCCCTCTTGCGGCCGTGGCAAGGGAGAACAAGAGTAATGAGAGAAGGGGGGCGAGTGAGGGAGAACGAGAGGGAGAGAGAGGAAGGAAGAGCGTGAAGGTCAAAGGACCTTCGAGAGCTCGGCGGAGATCGTGCGGCCGACGGCGAGCACGGGCAAGTGTACGAGGAGGAGAGGCTCAGGGAGGTGGCCTCTTGGCCCTCTGTAGCTGCTGAAGCTGTTGCGGTGCGCTGCGGGTGGCGCTGCGAGGAGAGGAGCATTGCAGAGGAGGTTCTGGTACTGGAAGTTTTCCAGTATCAGACATCTGGAGCATCAACTAAACATCTGGCGAGGCATCAAGACGTCTGGAGCTGAAGCTGGACGTCTGAAAGCATAATATCGCCCAAGGTACGTATCTTCCTATGCTACTTTCCGCCATGCAGATTGTAGCACAGCAAATGTTGGGCTAAAAATGGACCTGCGGCTTTCGTACGCAGGTGAGAGCTTTGGGAAGGCGCACAGTGCACTTTCCAGGCACTTTTGGATGTTTGATCACATCACCAGACGTTCGAAGGTGCTTCCAGACAACCGGAGGCTTTGTCCGACGTCTGGAGCTGCCGTCAGACGATCGCCGAGGGAGTCTAGACATCTGAAACAACTGCAGGAAGTGCAAGGTGAGATCTAACGTCTTTTAAGACGTCTGGGACGTAGAGAACACTCAAGTTTCTCTCCGTGTTCGTGTTGAGTATCTACTGTTTTGACCTCGTCTGATGTGAATTAGTCGCTGGTACAGGTTACCAGTCGGTGGCGTATTCGGGGCCTGTGGAGACAACGAGATCTACAGTGCAGGCCCCCATTCCTCCCATGATACCTGGTAGAGTAGTTTAATGCATTTATTAAGATGTGAATAAAGAATATGCCTGCTTAGATTAAATTGATTGAAACTCTAGGATGTGGAATGAACCCTAAGATAGAAATGTATGAGCATTATGTTGAACTACACTGGTTTACCTGAGATGCATGATAAAATACTAGCTGCCTGTATGTAAATGAGAAATTGAACTGTAAATCACAAACTGCATGTATATGATTGAGAATTGAATTGTGAAAACACGAGCTGCCTGTATATGGATGAGAAACGAGTTATAAAACATGAGATCTGAATATGGATAAATGAGATGAATATGAGTATGAACCCTACGGGTTATTAGAAGTAGAACTCCTATGTATGAAAGGAATCTGGAATGTAGACAGGAAGTGAGCTAACCCTTGTGTACACGATACCAAGGAGAGCAATTGTCCCCTTTTAGTGTAGAGTGGAGTTAGCCGCCCTTGGGTTGAGACCCGGGGTTAGGATTGGCCACTCTACACCGACTCCTGTTGGCCCTCACGTACATGGTACTAAGGCGTGGTACTAGTGTAGGGAGGGAGCTAGCCACTCCACAGGGCCCGGGGTTAAGCTAGCCACCCTACACCGACTTTGTTAGGCCCACTGGGCAAATCGGGTTAGTCGGACGAGGGTATGAGGACTGTGGAGGGGTGAGACCCCTATTTTGAGAGGGCAAGACCCTATACTGTTCCATGTTGTACTTTGGGCGTACCCTCTAGCGGAAACGACTGACCGCATGCCAGTGCGGGGTAGTTACCCGTGCACTTATCACACGTGTTGTAGTCACCGCTACGTCGCAACAGTGACCTCGGGGTGGTTGACTGGGTGTAGGACTACTGCGGGGGACTCTCCCAGCCAAGAGAGCACCACATGTACCTTCTACTCCATGGAAAATACTGCAATCAAAATCGTTCCCATGAGGAACAAGCAAGATCAAGAGATACTTGGATACTTTATGAAATAAATGAACCAGAAATACATAAATGAGAATCAAACCTGCTTGTTTTTACTTTACATGCACATAATTAATGTAAACACCACTCTACTCAGTGTTCGCTGACTCCGTCTTTTCGTAACCCTATTCAGGACCAGGAGTTGAGCAGCCCAAGTTTCCGGCTGTAGAGGGAGCTGGGCCCAGCCGAGCCCAGCCATAGTAGTTTCTTTCCAGTCTTTTTGTTTCTGCTGTAGTTGTGAGTACTGGACTTTAAAATTACTATTCTTGTTACTTTCTGTTTTCTATTGTTGTTGTAGTGGCACGTACTATTTTGAGATAGTTTGGTCTACTTTCCTTTACTGTTTCATTTTTCCTTCTACTTAGTTGTATTGCATGTGTGAATGTGGTTTATTTCCTTCTTTTGGTTATTTCTCGTTAGATGACTAGGTCTTGGAATTAGTCAAGGCGAGCCGGTCTCAGGTCTTGTAGGGATTCGGGAACCAGGTCGTAACAGCATATGCCTCTGCAAAGAAGATGTGAGAAGTGTTGCATGAGATTCATTCCCACATGAGCAACATTACCAGGTTGTACCAAGTTGTAGAGGACATTCACACTCTTCAGAAAGGCACCATGGCCTTGTCTGAATACTATGACACCATGAAGAACCTATGGGACGAGCAGGATGTCTACCAGCCTATTTCTATTGATGGTGCAATTATAGCCAAACAGAGAGAAGCTATTCGCTCTATCCAACTATCTAGGCTCGGCTCTAAGTATAGGGCGGTGAAAGACCAGTTCATGACCATGGATGAGATACCTACACTGACACAGATTTACTCTCGTCTCTCTAGACTTGACACCTCTGATCCCATGTTGACTTCTGATGCCTCTACTATGGCTGTTGTTGGTCATGGTAGGGGATTGTCTGGAGGCAAAGGTGGTCGATCTTGTGGTGGTGGTGCACATGGTCGTGATCGAGGTGAAAACTCTTTCTTCTATGAGTACTGTCACAGAAAATGGACATACCGTGGACCGATGCTGGGTGAAGCATGGGCATCCACAAGGTATGGATCCACGTGCTCATCAGGTATCTACAGAGGATGCTTCTCATGCATAGGAGGATGATAGACAGATTTCAGTACCCAAAGCTGACTATGAGCGCTTCATGGATTCTCAAGCATCCACCTTAGCCTCAGTTCAAAGATCTGTAGGTACTGTAGTGGTGTTAACTAGATCTCAAGCCCCTGGTTGGCTTGCAGATTTAGGTACCTCTTCTCACATCACTGGTAATATCACCTTATTTTCCTTTTTGCGGGATCTTGCTACTCCATTCCAGGTTAAGATAGCATATGGTGCTTTGTCACCGGTGACTAGTCTTGGGAACATCTCTATCTCCTCCACTTTACCCTTAGTAAATGTTATGCACGCTCCCAAGTTTGAGCTTAATTTCATGTCAATTAGCCAGATTACGAAGGATTTGAAGTGTCGCGTTGTTTTTCATGACCAGTATTTCTTCTTGCAGGACCTCCAGATGATGAGGCAGATTGGTGGAGGTGTTAACAGAGCGAGATTGAGGATTATAAATGTTGTTGTAGTATAGGTCGAAATCGATTGAAAACAAATAGAATTTATTACTCGAATGAAAGTCCGAGGTCGAACACAGGGAGGAAATAGGAATTCACACACTAATCTCAAATAATGTAAATGAGCACAAGAATTTAAATCACAAAATGATATTCAATAAATACTAATCTGTCACATTAGATATTCAATGAATTCTCATGTACTTTGAGGCAATAAAAAGGTAGAGAAGCTAAAACAATGGTGATTTAAATCACCAATTACTCTCTAAGCATATATATATCAAGCATTCAATCAATTTATCAAGCTTTCACAATATCAAGCCTCAAATCAGACGTCGGATCTGTTGACCAGACAACTTAACCATCAGATGCTACAGTGCTTCCCTAGCATTGTTCTTCTTCTTCTCTTTTCTTCTTGGCTTTTCTTCTCTTCTTCTGGCCTTCTCAGGCTCTTCTCCTTCTGTGCCTTCTCTTTTCTTCCTTTCTTCTTATGCACAAGGGAGAGGTTCCTCAAACTGCTAAGTGTCGGCCGTTGGTCCTGAGAGCAAAACCCCCCTTGCCCCCGCGTGCTTTTCTCTCCTTCACTCCCATGGATTCGCCCTCCCAGGGACTCGAGTAATCAGGTATTCGAATAAAACGCACCCGGGACCAGGGCTGCCGGCCGTGAGTGGCAGCCGAGGAGTGCTTAGGTTAGGCGGGTATACGGATCGGCCAGACTCGTGTGTGAGGTGTCGCGGGCGAGGCGCGTGAGGGCACGTGTGGGGACCTCACCCCCTGTGCGTGCTGAGGCGAACAGCCTATGCGACCTTTTCAATTTATGTAGGTGAGCGTGCTTGTCAGCTTCCGAGGTGGGACTAATCCCACCTCCCTTCCTCTGCGTGCAACTGCAACTGCTGTTGTGTGCGATTGCGGTCAAAGGCCCAGTCAAAGAGCCAAATTGGCCCCTGGAATGTGACCTTGGAGATGCACCGCTGCGCTTGGGACTTCGTCTAGGCCTCGCGATGCCTGGAGAAGGCTTCAAGCTTCACTCGAAGCTTCGTCAATGGTAGTGTTAATGCGGCGAAATCGATTTTAAAATAAAACATTGTAATATAGTCGAAATCGCTTTGAAAACAAATACAATTTTTATTACTCGAATAAGTTCCGTGGTCGAACATAGGGAGCAATATGAGATTTAGAAATCAAGATCACAATTTAAACTAGAAGAATTTGCAATAATATCAGTATCAATGTGCAAAAGGATGGGAGTAAAATGGTGATTTAGATCACCAAATACTCCTACAATATCAACTAAGGAGTTCAATGTATATGTATGAAATGAAAACTCAAATCTATCATCTGATTTGGAAATCAGACGACTTAAAGTGATTCTCTTCTTTGTCTTCTTTTCTTCTTCCTTCTCTGACTCTTCTCTTTCCTTAGCTACGGCTTCTTCTTTCTCTGCTTCAGCTATGACCTTCCCTTCCTCTCTAAGCCTTCTTCTTCTCCGGTCCTTCAGCTCAGGCCTTCACTTCTTTTTTTCTTCTGCCTTTAGCTCTGCAATCCTCCTCCTCTTCTTCTTCTTCTTCCTTCTCTGACTTTCCTCTTCAGAATCCGACAAAGTGTCAGCCGAAGTTCCCTGTAGCAAAGTCCTCCCCCTACTTGCGCAACTCTCCTCTCTTTTTCTCTCTTAGGATCCACTCTCCCAGAGCCACAAGGTATCCGGGTTATCGGGTTAGGCACATACCTGGGTTCAGGCTCACTAGCGTGTGGTGGTGAGCGAGGAGTGTAGGTTGGGTTATCTGGTCAGGCCAGATCGCGGGTACGTGTCGAGGACGAGGCCAGGTGAGCGGGTTAAAGGGACCTCACCTCGTGAACTGAGGCGAACAGCTATCAGCACAAAATCAATTTAAGCGCCTCAGCATGCTTCGCAGCCGATGATGTGGGACTATCCATGCCCTTCTTCACATGTCTGCAGCAGGGGGTCTCCCTTCAATTGTCTCAACTTGCAAGGTTTGCGTCTTCAATTGAGGACCTGGACTTGTGCGCAAGATGCTTCTGCGCGACCTGGGGCTTTAACCTTGGACCAAAGTGCCTGGAGCGAGCTTCAAGCAAGCTCGAAGCTTGCTCATCAATGGCGAATAAGGAAAACACCTGAAATCAATGAAACAGCCTTTCGACCACGTCAGAACGCTTAGGGAGGGTCGCCAGAGCACGGCGAACGTGATGGGGGTGTTTGTGAGGCGTGTGGATGTCTGTGAGTGCATGGCGAGGTCGGACTGTGTGCGTGTGAATGGGTGTGTTCGGGGGTGCGTGTGAGTGAGTGGAGAGGTGAATAAAGAGAGGGGAAATGATCAGTGAGGTGTGGCGATGGTCGTGGGCTTGTCGGCAAGGGATTTGGTGGTCTGTGGAGGTTGGATGGTCTCGCTGGAGGGGGTGGCCGGAGATGGAGGAGATGGAGTTGCGAAGAAGCATCGGTGGTCGATTTGAAGTGGGGTGAGTGTGAAAATAAAGTAAAGAAGGTAAGGGACTTAGCTAGGAAGTAGGTGGACGAAATGGGGCAGAGATGGCGTCGGATGTGGTGTTGCCGACGTCAGAAATGAAGGCGGTTCCGGTGGGGGAGAAACGGCGAGGATGAATGGGAACAGGCGTTTGTTGGTACGGCAAGATGCGGAGAAAAATAGGGAGGATGAATCTGCCGCAGGTATGGCGGACGGACGACGAGAAGAGGCAGAAAAGGTCGCCGGACATCGAGGAACCTTCGGCTGTGAAAGAGAGAGAGGAATTGTGGGGATTCACGACCAATTTCGAGCGTGGGAAATTCGGGAGGATCTGGCTCCCTTAAATAAGGATCTGGAGGCAAGGAAAGCTTGGAAAACAAGCTTTCCAAGCTTGGAATCCTTCATCGGATTTGGGAGTTTCATGAGACCCAAATCTCTCATGCATTCACATGAGAGATTGGGAAAGATTTGGAGCACATGGACGGGCTTAGATTGAAGGGAATTTTTCAAGGAGTCTCCCTTCCAATTTTGGAAGAGATTCACCAAGTAATCAAGGAGAAATCTCCTGTCAAAAATCGTCGAAGTAGGTTTCCTCCGCGATAATGGTGGAGGGACCTAATTGTGAAGACAACGAAGAAGTTAGGTGGCTGAATGCAAGGGCTTTTGAAAATTAGGGGTATAAATGTAATCAGACAGGACCATTTTGCAAACTAGGTCAAGACAAGCTCATCTTGGGTCCAAATTTTGGTACAAACCTAATTTGGACCTAAGGAATCTAACGGTGAAGTTGGATTTTAGTTTTGGCCACGTTTGACTGGGTAATTTATGTAAAAATCCAAATTAGGGCAAATATCTGTTTAAGACTCCATTTTAGGTCAAGATGGGTTCTGATGGCCAAATTGAAGGTACTAAATCATAGAGAATATTTTTTTATGATTTTTAGAGAGTTTAGGTGAATTTTATCCTGACCAGAATCTAGGTTAATCAAGTGGATCTTTTTTTAGGATTTCAAAAGTCATTTAATTCTCAAAACATACGCAAACCCTTTTCTGTCTAATCTAACACACTTGTTATCCTATTAAGACCATTTGACCTTTATTCAGGCCTTGAGAAAATCCATGATTTTACTGCATTCATGATAAGATGGTAAAATTACAGTTTTACCCTTAGTTTCTTATTTTTCTCTTAGAATGGTTATACAATGAGTTATGATTCACTGGCGGTTATGTAGGAGCATTTATTGACTCAATTGGGTCAAAATGAACTAGTTATGACTCATGATGGTGTTCCCATCAGGAAACAATGACCTGCTACCTGAAAACCAAGAATAAGGCCTCTTGGCCATGTTAAAGTACTCAGGAAGCGTCGCTGGTCGACGACAAACATAACCGTGGTGGTGCAGAGGTGATTGGCAGAGTGAGGAGGTCTGACCACCTCGGATTGTTGGTGCAGAGGGCGTGGTGTTCGGCAGAGGGTTTGGGTGGATGGGAAGGCAAATAGGGAGAGGGGTTTGGTAGGGCGTGATGCAGCGAAGGTCATGAGGTGGTTGGCGAGTTGATTGGTGGTTTGTGGAGGTGAGATGGACTCGCCAGAGGAGTTGTCGGAGACGGGGAAGACGGAGGTGAGCGTGTCGAGTCGAGGGTTGTTTTCGACTTTTTGGAGAAGGAAACTAACCTAAAAGCTAAAAGATACTAAGCTAACCCTAAACTAATGGACGAAGGGGGAAGAACAGCATCAGCGTTGGTAGGCCGGCGCTGGGGAAGAAGGTACTCCAGTGATGGGGACAGTGACGACAACGGAGATGGAGAGGCTCCTGCTGGTACGACCAAGAGCGGACGAGAGAGGAAAGGAATCTGGCCACTGGTATTGTGGACGAACGACGAAGGAGGTCAGAAGGAGTCGCCGAAGCTTGTGGAGATTTGTGGCCAGAAGAGGAAGGAGGGCTATGGGGATTTCACGATCGAAATCAAGTTTAGGAAGTTCGACCTGATTTAGGCTTGCTTATATAGGCCTCTGGAGGGAGTTTTGAACTTGGAAGCCAAGCTTCCAAGCTAGGAAATGTCGCCGGAGTAGGAATTCTCTAGGATACCCTAATCTCTCATGTGTTCACATGAGAGATTGGGAAAGTTTTACGGCTCATGGACGGATTCAATGGGAAGAGGCCTCAAGGAATCTCTCTTCCAATTTTGGAAGGGATTGATTGAGCAGAGAAGGAGTTCTCTTCAATCAAAGGTTGCCGAAGTTGTAGGAATAGGGATTCATGGTGGCAGGGACCTTTTTATGAAAATGGTGAAAAAGTTAGGGGGCTATTTGTAAGAACTTCAAAAAACTAAGGGTTTGAATGAGATAGAAAGAGTCTGACTGAACCAAAATGCAAACTTGGTCAAGATGATCTCAAAGTAGGCTTAAATTTTGGTACAAACCTAATTTGGACCCAAGGAATCCAATGGTGAAGTTAAATTTAGGTTTTAACCTTTTTTGACTGGGTAATTTATGAAAAAACCTAAATTAGGGCAAATGTCTGTCTAGGACTCTATTTTGGGTTAAGACGGGTTCTGATGGTCAAATTGAAAGTACCAAATCCTAGAGAATATTTTTCTATGAATTTTAGAGAGTTTAGGTGAAGTTTATCCTAATCAAAACCTCGGTTAATTAAGTGGGTCTATTTTTCATTTAATTCTCAAAACACACGAAAATCCTTTTCTGTCCCACTTGTTAGACTTTTGAGACCATTTGACCCTTAATTACCCCTGGGAAAACCCATGGTTGTTCTACATTCAAGATATGATGGTAAAATTATAGTTTTAACATTGTTTTCTTATCTTTCCCTTAGAATGGATTTGCAATGAATTATGGCTCTCTGATAGTTATGTAGGAGCATTTATTCCCATCAGGGGGACTTGAGCAAAATGGCCTCTACTATCTCCATGTTCCACCCACACAGTGTTGATGTTGTTTGTGTCACTACTACTCTCTAGTGGCATTTCCACCATGGTCATCCCAACCTACATGTCCTTCGTCATCAATTTCCTGAAGTGTCTTTTCCTAAGTCTTTCCAATTGGACAAACATCATAGGTCTACTTTTCTGTCTCAAAATAAATGAACTAAGTCTGTATTTGATTTAATTCATGCTGGTGTTTAGGCCCCGTGTAGGGTCAAGAGTATTCGTGGTTTTCGGTACTTCCTTGTTCTTATGGATGATCATACCAGGATGTCCTAGATGTTTATGATGAAAGAGAAGTTTGAAGTTTTTGATCTTGTGAAAATTTTGTTCAAGAAATAAAGACTCAATTTTCCACTGTTATCAACATTTTCTGAAGTGATAATGATTTGGAGTTTGTGAATGCCAAGGTTACACATTTTTTCCAATCTTTGGGTATTATTCACCAAACTGTTTGCGTCCATACTTCCCATCAAAATGGGGTAGCTGATGTAAGCTTTGACATTTGATTGATGTGGCTCGTACTATTATGTTGTAGATGAATGTTCCTTCATCTTTTTGGGTTAATGCTATTCTTATGGCCACATATTCGGTGAATTGTGTCTCTTCATCTATTTTGGGGGGTAAAAACCCTTACTCTCTTTTATTCTTTGGCCAAGAAATGTTTTCTATCACTCCAATTATTTTTGGTTGTATGTGTTTTATCCATTTACACCACATGGACAAGATTTCTCTTTGCCACCTATATCCAGGATTAGTCATCCTAATCCTGGTCATTTCTCATACCATCCTAAGGTTCCTGATATAGATACCTTTCCTAAGCACTTTCAACACAGGACCCAGGATATCCCTTAGGTAGAAGAGCCTATGCCTACTATTTCTACTTAGCCTCTACCATTTGTCAATAATTTGTCTGAGGACTAGGTACCTACTACCACTGAGGATATTACTTTGTACCTTTCTATTGCACAACGGAGGCTCCACGATCTTGTGCTAAATATCATGTTTCTTAGTTTATGTCACTTGACAATTTGCCTACAATTGGATGCCAATTTTCCCTGGCCATTGACAGCTTATAGGTATGATGGGATCACCATGAGGTCTTCCAAGATCCATCTTGGACCTTGGCTATGGAAAAGGAGATGACAACTTTACAATCCCATGGCACATAGTACCTTGTTGATCTACCCCCAGGTGCTATTGTTGTGGGGTGTATATGGGTTTTTACCCTCAAGTGTCGTCCATATGGCACTGTGAAAAGATACAAGGCATGCCTGGTAGCCAAGGGTTACACTCAGACCTTCGGCATTGACTACTTTGAGACATTCTCCCCAGTGGCTCATCTCAATTTGTTAGGATCTTGCTCTCTCTTGCAGTCAATAAGAACTGGACTGTTTATCAGATAGAAAACAAAAATGCTTTTCTCTATGAAGACTTGAAGGAGGAAGTGTACATGGAGCAGCCACCAGGCTTTACTACTAAGGGGGAGTGTCAGAAGGTGTGTAAGTTGAAGAAAGCTATCTATGGACTGAAACAAAGTCCTAGAGCCTGGTCTGAGAGGTTCATAAGGTAGTCCAGGAATATGGCTTCACCAAATCTTCTATCGATCACTCGATTTTTACTTTGCATGGGAAGACAATTTCGGTCATACTTATTGTGTATATAGATGACATACTTCTGACCGACAATGACAGGAAAGGCATAGAGGAAACAAAGAAGATGCTGATGGTAACACCATCATCCTTTATATCTAGTCTAATTTGATTAAGTTGTAAGGTTAAATTCATTTTATTAACCAACAAAATGGTATAACTTAATAATATCAAGAATCGGGGGAATGACATCCAAATTAGTTAATTATGTTATTTTAACAGGCTAATGAAAATGCAGATTAACTAAAGGGGTAAACCTATACTTAATTGAAGATCAACTAAGTTAAAAATGCCAATAAGTGAGCTTGCACGAATTGATTCAGGGTTTCTTTGAGAAATTGAAGTTAATTTACTTTTAAAAACTCTAATTTCGGCCTCACTTTATTTTAAAGGGTTCTTATGAAAATAAATGTAATCTAAACCTTCTAAAAATCATTGAAAAATATTATATAAGGTTTAGAACATTCAATTTTGCAAAATGAGCCCAAATTGACCTAAAACGAAGACTAAGGTCGGAAATTGATACATTTTAGGTTAAAGTGTAAATTGACCAATCAAACTTCATCAAAATCCAAAATTGATGTCACTATTAGATTCCTTAGGTCCAAATTAGGTTACCCTCAAATTTTTAGCCCAATCAGACTCTATCTTGACCAAGTTTACAATTTGTTCTCTTAGTTTCTGATCTCTTTGCAAAGAGTCCCCTAAGTTTATATTTTTCTTTCAAAAGATCCCCTACGCCATCTTCTTCGATCTCTTCCCGCGCACAATGAAACCAAGCTCCACTGCCAACTTTGACTGAGTTTTTCTTGTAACTCAAGCATCTATTGCCTTCCATCTTTGGCGAGAGTGAGTTGGGGACTATTGTACATGCAATAAGGCATTTAAACTTCGCCAGCTACATGTGGTGCATGATCTACGACACCTTCAAAGGTTCACCAGTTGGTCATCTCCATCAATGGCAAAGCCTCAATTGTCATCGCGATTGCAGCTAGATTCCATCCATAAAGCATCTTCATGTGCCTTCGAGGTTTTTTGTCGAGTTTTGGTGAGCGTACTGATGGTTCAATTCTCAACACAGTTAATTAAGGATATTAGTCTTAATTAATTACGTAAAGAAATAACTTAGGTTAACTTGAATCATTAGATTGTTGTTAATTGTAGTATAGGGTCAAGCTAACCTAACATTTCAGATTTTATTTCATTTAACTGGTTGAGTCTAGGTCATTCACTGGGAGGCATAATTGTAATTTTAATTCACCATTTCAATTATTAAGTTAATGAATAACTAATTACTTTATTAATTATAGAATATGTTAAGCACATGAATATTTGCACATAAGATTGAATGTAAAATCAAGCAATTATTTCATTAATAAGAAACAAGTGTACATGAAAGATTTTCAATGAATGACAGGAGTAGAGAAGTGTTTATTACAATAGTTAAGGCATAGAACAAATTACAATGAATATAAAATTCCTTTTATAACAAAATAGAACTCAAACACTCTCTCTTCTCAACTCTCAGCCTTCTCTTTTCTCCATCAGACGTCTTTTAAGAAAATCAGGTGACTTAATAAAAATTATACTTCTAATCAAGGTAACAGAAGTCTGTTTCTCTCTTTTCATTTCTCTTTATTTAATTCTTCTCTTTTTCTTTCTTTGATTTCTCAATTCTCTCATTTCTTTTTCTTTAACTCTTTCTAATCTCTTCTCTCTTAACTTCACTCTTCTTTTAAGCTCTTTGTCTCTCACCTTTAACTTCCCTTCCTTAGCTTCTCTCTCTTATCTCCCTTTACTGTGCATTCTTGTGTTCCATACTTAGCCAAATTTCAAACTCAAACCCACGTTAACTCTTCAATTAACAAAAATTTTGTTAAGTAGGTAGCTTAAGCTTTTCGAGGATATGTAGCACCCGCAAAGGTGGGACCAGACCCTACTAAGTCCAAGCCTACTTTTCATTAGATGGATTTTTATCATTTTAACCATGCACAGTACTGGGCCCAATAAGGCCCACACGCTCATGCCCACCCAAGCCCACGCACACAGGTGTGCGCACACACGACTGCACACGCACGTGCGCCGCATATGCTCAAAAGATTAGAAGGGTATAGAGGGGATATGTGCACCCAGCACTGACGACTGAAGCATTGGGTGTACGATTTCCTAATATACTAAGGTGACACGTCTTTTGTTCTCGATGTGGGACTTTCTTCAGCCAAGTCTTCAGCGAAGCTGCATCTGTAGGTGAGATCTTCAAGCAAGGATTCCGACCAGCTCAATGATCCAAATTGAGCATGTAATAGCTCAATGGAAAGCTGAAACTCTTAGGTACTTAATTTTAACACCAATTTGGTGTTTAGATCATGATTGACCCACTGATTTATGGAAAGAACATGGCTCTATCGCCATGACTTGGAATAAGCTTCAAAGGGTGAAATCTCAGGTCTTCTAACCTGTAGATCAGTTAATGCCTTCAAATGAGGGTCTGAAGTATTTCAGTGGTGTATTCTGCAAGTTTTTGGAGAGGGATGAGCTTAGGAAGAGCTGCAGAAGGCTCCATAAGCTTATAAGCTTCAAATCAGGTGTTCAGAGCTTAGATTTAAGCTCAAATTAGTCCAACAGATAGTTTATAACATCTAGATTCCATTTGAATTGCATCAAAAGATTATAAGCAACTGTTCTGGGCAAGATTGAGCTTCAAATCTCAACATAAATACCCATAACAGTGTTGGGTTCCTTCTGGAACCCAAACTACACAGAACCTCAATTCTTCCTTAAATCTCAATAAATTTCATCCAAATCATTTCTAACAGAGTCACAAACATCATATAGACTCAAATAACTCAACTAATCAGAGATTTGATCTTAGAATCACCCAATCTGACCTTTAGTTGACTGATAAGCCCAAAAAGTTGACTTTTAAATTCAAAGCTTCTCAGATCAACTTGAAGACCTAATTCAACCTTAGGAAATTGTTTAGCACCTCAAATTAGGATTTTGAGCATTCCAACAGTGTTTTTAGGCTTCGCCGCCTGAGTTCTGAAGGTGGTTTGTTCGGTGGAAGATTCCAAAGGTTCTCAGATCTAAATGAAGTCTAGAGTAGGTTCTCCGAGGTCTACTTATGCTTCAGGACTTATTTCTAATCTCTAAACCTAATTGGTTGAGCTTCTCCAACTCCACTGGAGTTGGAGAAGACAAAACTGAATCTAAGCATTTAATTATCAAAACTTAAATTTAATGGATGAAATCTGATCTTGACAACTTAAAAGATCTATCTGAAGCTTATGACCCTAATCTGAAGGCTGAGGTCCAAGGTTGGTTCGCCGAAGCTCGTCAAAGCTTCGGTGAACGTCGTTTGGATATGCTAGAGATGAAATCTCCATGAAACTCATCACGAAGGGTCTTAAATGATTCCTGAGGTTGCAAGGAACCTCAGGAGCACATCCATTTCTTCAACTGATGAACAGATAAAAGGATTAATTGAAAATTTAGTACATTTACATTCTGAGTTCCCCGGAACTCAGGTGCTGCCGTCACACTCAATTAAATGAGGGAAAATATTAAAGAAGGTGTGACGATGCTCTATGTGTGTTTAATTACATGGAAGAACTCCTTCTGATCTGCCATGGACAGCGTGCTTAGAAGGTTGGGGTGAATTGGGCGATTTGTGTGTGATGAGTAATTCGTCTAATTAGAGGTATGATTGGGGTCCTAAAGTGGTGTTGAAGTGGTGGAAGACTCCTAGTGGATGTGAACTAAGCCGTAGAACTTCTCCATGGACAACTGAGGTCTCTGGTGAAGGTGGATTGGATTTAGACGTTTAGATGATAGAATTGAGGAAAGGAGAAGGTGAAATGGATCGTGGCAAGGTCAGGAAGATGATCAAGTGGATAACGATGTGAATCGAAGTCCTGTGAGACCGGATTTGGCCTCACTGGAGTCGAGGAAGAAGACTTGCGTCTAAGCTTAAACTAATCTAACTATCTATCTAAATTTACTCTAGACTAAAAACTATGCTAATCTACAATTACCTGGACAAAGGAGGAAGAAGATCTCTGTCGATGGTGCGTAACAAAGGACGAAATCCGATGTAATCGGATCAGACTCCGCCGAGAAAGGAAACAAAGCAGGAGAGGTGGGGAGCTTCTAGGCTCTGTCACATCAATGGGAGAGGAAGAGGGGGTGAGAGAGGCGAACGCCTCCATTGGAAGTGCTCCAAAGGAAAGGTGAGAGGTCTCTAGAAGGGAAGGGAATAGCCTATCGTTGGTCTCAGTTGGGGGAAGAGGGAAGGGAGCCGACCCTTGTAAACGAAGAGGTAGGGGGTATTTATAGGTGGAGCAGGTGGTCAAGGGGGAAGAACCTGGGCGGAATTGAGTCTAGCTGCATCCTAACTCACCAGAGTTGTCTCCAATGTCGGTGAAGTTAAACACCTAATCTAATTAGGATTCAAGGATGATCTGGTCCGTCGGATGGAAAGCTAGTGGTGAGTGGGACAATGGCAGCTATAGCGAGATAGTTTTGACACTGGATGGAAGGTAATCGGAGGGTATAGTCACCGGACTTCCTCATTTGTCCAAAACTGAAGAAGATGATGAAGAAGAGTGTTGTGTTCACAAGGGCCTTTTTGTAATAAAAATAAAAGACCTAATTGTTATAAAAGGACTCGATTGAAATGGAAATTAAGGACCTAAACATAAATAATTAGTTTTTAGGCTTATTTTAATTTATTTCTTTTTCAACTTTTTATATATAATTATAAATTAGGTAAATATTATATTTATTCCTTGAAATTACATTTTTACCCTTTTTAGCTATATTTAATTAAGTGATTAATTTAAATAGGTTAATTAAATACTTAGGTCATAATATTAACTAAATTAATTTAAATATTAAATATCTAGCTAAATGCTTATTAATTGAGTCAAAATTATTAATTAAATTATTATTAAGATTAATTGATATTTAATTTAGTATTTTTAACTTATTTTGAAGGTCCTTAGTATTTTATCCCCTAAAGTATAATTAATCATGTATTAAGTGCATTCTTAGCTAATTAACTAAGGAAAATAGTTAATTAAGGATAGTTAGGAGCCATGATAAGTCTCTCATCACAGACCCCCCTCCTTCCTCAACGTCGCTGACAATAAGATCATTGGAGCTCTTCGACCACTATCTCCATCGACCCATGCTATCAACCGAGGGCATGGTTGCCCTCGCCTCTTCATCGTCGAGCTCCTTGCCATAAGAGCTGGCTCCCCTACCCCTTCCTCACTCCAATCAATGTTGCCAGAGGCCTCTTCTTCTCCGCGTTTGGCCGACCAATGCCAGGCACCCTTCGGCGTCATTCTCCCTCCTCAAGGTATCCCTTCTCCTCCCTCTCTTTCTATAGAGTAGATTAGGCTCTTTAGTTGTAGGAAACGACCCCAAACCCTCCCCCTCCACGTCATCTTACTTGTCTCAGGCCACATCACTGGCGACCTCTTTCGCACCACGTCGGCCATCTTTGCCAACCACTGATCGCCCTAGAAGCTTCCTCACGCCTTTGCGAGCAAAAGCCCCAAGTTTATTGGGTTGATTGCTCGCTGAGGCTCCACGTCGAACACCATCCACGACCATCATCTTCGGCGCATCCGCTACACCTTCTCTGATGTCCTTGCAGTAAAACAACACCACTGTCACATTTGCCAAGCACGGGCGAAGCTCGTGGTCTCCTCAACTTGAAACTTCGACCTCTTTCACACCAACCCACCATTGGTGGTCGTCATCATCTTCCTCGACGTCGACCACCGTCGTTCACCATGTTTGCAACCACCTATCACCGTTAAAAGCTTCGAGGTGATCTCAGGAATCCGTGAGACCTGTTTGCAAGGGTTCCCATTCATCGGAGCTCCTTGCTGACCTCCACCAAGAACCTCCTATAGCTTTCACGCAAGAAGAGGAGGAGCTTAATCTCCAATAGCTGTCAAGGACTAGCTTGAAAGAAAAGTTTTGTTGCAAGAACTCAATCACAATCTCGTAGGGACCAACATGCAAGACATTTAATATTTTCTCAATATTCAAGGACTAATGTGTAGTATCTTTTGATTCACATTTGATTCATTTTGATTATTGAGTATTTGGGGTTTCATTGCATTAATTTGTTCTCTAGAAATTACCAGAATTGTTTAGTACTTAATCACAATAATTTTTGTCTTATTTAATTAACCATTAAATGATTAGAGAGATCCTAAATTGTTTTAATTGAATTGTGCAATTGATTTCTATGGTTGATGTAGAAATCTTTTCTCATTTTAAACTAGATTTTATACTAAAAAAAATTTAAATTGATCACATTTAGTTCTTGGATTTAAAATTTTAGATAGTGGTAGTTGCGCAACTCATTTGCTCCTACCAAACAACCTCGGAATACTCAAATTTCGAGAAATTATAAATTTAAAAATCATTTTTGTGTGTTTCATCTATATTACAACACTTGATTTTTACCAAGCATCGATTCGCACGTAACACTTTTTGGCGCCATTGCTGGGGAGCAACGCATGCTTACCACTATCATTGTGTATATTTTTCATTTTATTTCTTGTATATTTTGTATTTAATTTCTTTTGTTTTATTTGCAAATATTTGTTTTTTCTAACTCACTTGTCTTTGATTTGGTTGTTCAATTCTCTGGACGGGACCCACTGAGTTGCTGCTTCACTTCAATCGAACCGACTCGTCAAAGGAACAACCACTCCAAGGACAAGTAGTTCTTTCTCCCTTTTATTCCTTAATCCCTCTTTCCTTGTATATACACGTAAAAAAAACTAAAAAAAAAAACTAGGATTGAAACCTTGCTTTACTTGCTTAGATAATATCATTTGTAGCAAGGAATTTTTTATTATCCTCTGTGCTTTCATTTTTGAAGAAGCAGGTTAGATTAGAACATGCAATTCTTAATTCCTATGCTTATAGGGATTTTTGTGTTTAAATTGAACTTGGACTACCACATTCATGTGTTGAGTCCAAGTGTGTAACTTGATCGAAATTGGACTCCATCTGGACTAATTAGGGTTGAATCCTTAAGGTTTTTGGAGTGTTAGCACACAATTGCAAACTTTAAAAGGAAATATTTTCCTGCATTGTGTGCTACCCAATCCATGTTTGAATTGATTTAAAAATTCAAACCCTAAAATAAAGGCTCTAAGATAATTTGAACCTTAAACCTCATGACTTGATAGTTGTTTGTTGGACTAAATAGGGTGGTTCAGGTGAGTTAACTTGAATTTTCATCCTTAAATCCGTAGGATAGGTTAGGTGAAGTTTGGTTGCATTGCAACCTAATCAA
Source organism: Thalassia testudinum (assembly GCA_037157565.1). Taxonomy (NCBI): domain Eukaryota; kingdom Viridiplantae; phylum Streptophyta; class Magnoliopsida; order Alismatales; family Hydrocharitaceae; genus Thalassia; species Thalassia testudinum. Next base: position 20,309,403 of record JAZHRO010000055.1, on the reverse strand, counting down.
CCTAAAATTTAGTCACAAGTGAATTTATCTCTAAATCAAGTGATAAGCAAGGCATATGCACATCTAAGCCTAAAAATCGGTAGACTTTAGGGCTTACCTCACTCGTATCCGGTCTACTTGGAACCACAATGACAAGGAAATTTGGGTGGGGGAAACCCTATAACCTATAGGGACGCTCTACCGTGTAGGGGTCTTTACGGGACTCTCCTTTCATGGTTGCTCAAGTAATTCTTAGGCGGATGAGTTTCTGATCTAGAGGTCCATCTGCCTTGAATTAGCTTTAGTCATCCAAGGATTTTGGGTGCTTTGATTGGGTCAAATTCATATCCAGTCCCTCTCATCTTTTCTGCAGTACACACACAGGAGGAGGTCCTTAAGACTCACCTTAAGGCCTCTATTAGAGTTTAATCTGAACTAGGGTCAAGCCTCGATTGATTTGTGTAAGTTCTAATCCAATCAACTTCTTCTATTCACTCTAAACCTGAACTCGATTCTTTTGACCCACCACCTGATTTGATTTCAAAACCTTACTTAGGAGTCAACCTGAACAATTAGGAAAAATGTCCACTAGTCCTGAACCCCGAGAGAGCATGAAAGATCGAATGATTGAGGATGGTATTCGACATAGTGAAGATTTTTCTAGAACCTCAATCCCTTTTGGTGGAGATTAAGGCAGTGAACTGCAAATTATGAACCCCATTATGAACCACATCCAAATGATTGCAACCCAAATATCATGTGGTTCAACTCGGGAAACCCTCTTAGAACAAATCATTGTTGTGAGAAGATTGCATAGAAAGGAGGGTTTACAATATCTTTCAAATTTTGAACTATGGGAAAATTACCAAGATTTCGTTAAACAACATGGGGATCTGTTAGATCAATTGGAAGAGTTGATTAATGAAAGATGCCCAGAACCCCACCCGGACATTGATTATGAATCTTAGGGTAATTTCAAGGATGAACTAGATTTTCCCAAACCTGAGTTCCAGAATGGAGGTTTTTGTGCTGAATCTGCAACCCAAGTAGAACCAAATGACAATTTTGAGAAGAATGAATTACTTGATATATAAAATCAAATTTTGGGTTGGGAGGATTCCATCACAGGTGTTCTTGATGTTGATACTAAACCAGCAGCCGAAATTCTTGAAGCTGGTTCAACTCAGTCAAAATTTCAAAACATCTGTGTTGAGTTTGATTTTGACTGCCTTGAAGATATAACTCTTGCACCTTATCTTGATAAGTTCTTTCTTGAGCATAGTTCTAACATCCCAATTGAACTGAATTTAGAAATAGATTCTAGTGACCCACTTCCTATACTTGACCTAGAATCTAAACCAGAACTTATTTGGGATGATTGTAAGGCTCAATTTGATGAGGATAAAATCTCATATTGAAGATATCATGATTTTTATGAGCCTATTTTTGATGATGAAACCACTCCAGATTCCTCAAAAGAGCACATTGATTAATTTGAATTGTAACCTATATTTGATACAGAATCAAAGGAATATGAAGAGCAAGGATTAGATTGGATCTATCCTAGATATCCCAAACCCAATCCTATGCCTAATAATGATATCCTTGTTAGCCTCAAACCAGAATCTAGGTTAGACCAATCTTAGGTTGACAACTTTGTAAGTTTTGATTCTTCTTGTGGCGGAGATCTAAATTTTGATTCAGGTTTAGAAAATTCTTTTCACCAGTGTTCACTTGGATTCTCCTATGCTAATGCTAATTTTGAACCTTATTCTAATTTAGGAGAATCCTTGTTTCTAGAGGATTATGATCCAATTTATGACCTTGATGTCCATGACCCATTCTTTGATTCTAATTTTGAGGTCATTAATTTGTAGCCTAAAGCAATTGCACCACCTGATCAGGAGGCTACCTAGGAATGGTTGCTTAATTAAGCCTTTCAGCAACTGATCTTCATCATATGACTCCACCGGAATCCATTTTTATCCTGAAACATCTCATTCCAACTTGGTTGGAGCTGATTTTCCACCTTTGTTTGACAATGAGTGGGGCATTAATCAAACTAATAGTCAACTGCTAATCATTTCTGATCCCATAAGTAGGGTTTCAATATTTTTCATTGATCCGTTATCATTTGAGGATCCCTACTCTGAACTGGCTGAACCAAGGTAGCCAAACCATCACTTTTCATTTTCATATCTTTCTGAGCTAGATTGCACCTGGTGGGATTCACACTTATTGATCCACATTTCTCAACCCACTAGACTTATTGGGTTTGGTCTGCATAATCAGTCAGTTGATCTAAACAAACACCTTGTTGGGCCTTATCAAGGTACTTGTTCTACAAAACTCCCACACCTTGATTGCTCCCTCTACTTGACCATCTTCCACTCGGCTAAAAGCATTAAATTTAGTACTTAACGGGAGGCAACCCGTCTTTTTCAAAAAACCCGACACCTTTCATATCCTTCTTGAACAACATTCGTATTGCACCTTGAGGTTCATATTTTAGAACAACCGCCTCCACCTCCAATCTTCATATTTGAGCTTGAAATCATCCACAACAGCCATTTCCAACTCGCCTGCCTACCCTTATAAACTTGTTCTAAAACGTGAATAAAGCAAAATTTGAACTCATCCTGTTTGCAATGAGGGTATTGCAAAACTTAGGCATGGGGTATTAAAGTGCAAACGATTGAAAATTCAATTTCTTTGAAGGGTTCTCACAAATATAAATGTTTATAAAAAAAAATCTGATGAAAGGAGAGGGGAAACTTTCTAAGCTAAACTACAAATCTTTTAAATGGTAAAAAGGAAGAGGAAGAAAAATGTGTTGAACGATTAATTTGTTAAGTCTTGGTCTTATTCTAAGTTGTTTGTGCTCTAGTCTAGTAGCAAGACACCCACATACTCAACCTTAGATTTTTCGGGCCAAGTGTGCTTGATCAAGCATGGCTTAATTTACCCTACAGAGCAAAGTCGGAAAATCCGATCTCTTGGACTGAGGGGCACGAGTGTTTATACTAGTTTCTTTGTCACTTTTGGTCTAGGAGTTTGAAGAACCGGAACACAACCTCACATGCACGAATTGAGTTTTAGGACCCGAATAGAGGGTTAATAAAATATTGAACTTAGGTAGAGTTAGAAAATAACTCTTTTATAGCAGCCAGCCCATAAAGGATGGAGAGTTACTTCATTAATAAGGTGCATGCATTTAATTTTTGTTTCGGTGGGACTTGTATACATAAGTCTTAATAAGCAGTGTACTTATCCTCACCACCCCAAAAGGCTCACAAAAAAGCCTCACACACTTGCACCATAAAAACAAAAACAAAAACACAGAAAAAAAATGAAAAAGAAAAAAAATACATACGGTGCTAGATTTTATTTTATTTTTACAGGGAGATATATCCTAAGGTTGACCCTGTTGAAAGCTAGAAAGCTGGCAAATTCATGTGGGAGCAGCCAACTGAGTCTAATAAGATATTAATTTGACACTTATGACCTTTAACTTAGTTCACTTCCACTACACGTGTTCTAACCCTGATAACAACGAAACCGGGAGTGAAACTGAGACCAACCTAAATCGTGTACCCCTGTGTTTAAAAATCAAGAGTCAGGTGAAATTAAATTAGGGAGCCGTTAGAGGAACCTAGTTGTCTAAAGTCCTAGGCATAAGAGCACTTGTGTTTGCGTAAAAATTCTGACCAAGATTAACAAAACAGATTATTGAGTTGAATGCAAAAATACCCTCGAGCTGAAATCTATGCTGAATTTTAAGAATTTGCTAAGGGACTGGCAAATAGTAGGCATGGGGATATGATGGTAAACCATCGTCCTTCATATCTAGTCTAATTTCACTTAATTATAAGGTTAAATTCACTTTATTAACCAACAAAAGGGTATAACTTAATAATATCAAGAATTGAGGGGAATGACATCCAAATTAGTTAATTCTGCTGTTTTAACAGGCTAATGCAAATGCAAACTAACTAAAGGGTAAACCTATACTTAATTGAAGGTCAACTAAGTTAAAAATGCCAATAAGTGAGCTTGCACAAATTGATTTGGGGTTTCTGTGAGAAATTGAAGTTAATTTACTTTTAAAAACTCTAATTTCAGCCTCATTTTAATTTAAAGAGTTTTGATGAAAATAAATGTAATCTAAACCTTTTACAAATCATTAAAAAATATTCTATAAGGTTTATAACACCTCATTGAGAGCAAATTGACCTAAAATAAAGATCAAGGCAGGAAATTGATACATTTTGGGTTAAAGTGTAAATTGATCAATCAAACTTCATCAAAATCCAAAATTGATGTCACCATTATATTCCTTAGGTCCAAATTAGGTTACCCTCAAATTTTGAGCCCAATCAAACTCCACCTTAACCAAGTTTGCAATTTGCTCTCTTTGTTTCTGATATTTTTGCAAAAAGCCCCCTAAGTTTATATTTTTCTTTCAAAAGAGCTCCTGTGCCATCTTCTTCTTCGATCTCTTCCCGCGCACAATGAAACCAAGCTCCACTATCGGCTTTGATCGAGTTTTTCTCACAGCTTAGGCGTCTATTGCCTTCCATCTTTGGTGAGAGTGAGCTGGGGACTATTGCACATGCAATAAGGAATTTAAACTCTGCCAGCTACATGTGGTGCATGATCTACGACACCTTCAATGCTCTACCAGTTGGTCGTCATCATCAATAGCAAAGCCTCAATTCTCGTCTCGATTGTCGCTAGAATCCATCCAGAAAGCATCGTCGCGTGCCTCTGAGGTTTTTTGTCGAAGTTTTGGCGAGCATACCCCCCTCCTTCCTCCTCGACACCGCCAACAATGAGACCATTGGATAACTTCAACCACTCTCTTCGTCGGCCCTCGCTGCCAACCGAGGGCACAATTGCCCTTGCCTCTTCGTCGCCAAGCTCCTTGCCACAAGAGCCAGCTCCTCTACCCATTTTCCTCACTCCAATTAACATCGCTAGAGGTCCCTTCTTCTCTGCGTCAATCAGCCAATGTCGGGTGCCCTCCAGCATCATTCTCCCTTCCCAAGGTATTCCTCCTCCTCCCTTTCTTCCTATAAACCAGATTAGGCTCTTTAGTTGTTGGAAACGACCCCAAACTCTCCCCCTTCACATCACCTTCCTTGTCTCCAACCACATCACCGGCGACCTCTTCTGCACCACGTGACCATCTTCGCCAACCACTAACCATCCTAGAAGCTTCCTCATGCCTCTGCGAGCAAAAGCCTCAAGTTTATTGGGTCAATTGCTCGCCAAGGCTCCTCGTCGGACACCATCCACGGCCATCACCTTCGACGTGTCTGCCACACCTTCTCCAACGTCCTCGTAGTAAAACAACACCACCATCACATTCGCCAAGCATGGGCGAAGCTAGTGGTCTCCTCAGCTTGAAGCTTCGACCTCTTTCACGCCAACCCACCATGCCGACCGTCATCATCTTCCCTGACGTTGACCATCGCTGTTCACTGTGTTTGCACCACCTATCACTGCTAAAGGCTTCAGGGTGATCTTAAGAATCCATGCAACCTATTTGCAAGGGTTCCCATTCACCAGAGCTCCTGGCCGACCTCCACCAAGAACCTCTTGCAGCTTTCACACAAGAAGAGGAGTTTAAGCTCCAATAGCTGGAAGGGACCAGCTTGAAGGAAAAGTTTTGTTGTTGGGACTCAATCGCAATCTCGTAAGGACCAAAATGCAAGAACATTTAATATTTTCTCAATTTCTAGGGACTAATGTGTAGTATCTTTTGATTCACATTTGATTCATTTTGATTATTAAGTATTTGGGGTTTCATTACATTAACTTATTCTCCAGACATTACCTGAATAGTTTAATGCTTAAATACAATAATTTGTCTTATTTAATTAAGCATTAAATGATTAGAGCGATCCCAAATTATTTTGATTGAATTACGCAATTGATTTCTCATTATTACTGTGGAAATCTTTTCTCTACATTTTGAACTAGAATCTATACTAAAAAAAATTTTAATTGATCACGTCTAGTTCCTACATTTAAAATTTTAGATAGTGGTAGTCACACAACTCATTTGCTCATAGCGAACGACCTTGAAATGCTCAAATTTTGAGAAATTACAAATTTAAAAGTCATTTTCACGTGTTTCGACTATATTACAACACTCAATTTTTAGTAAACATCGATTCACATGTAATAGCTACTACAATCACAGTTTGTTACTAAAGATCTAGGCCCTATCAACTATTTCCTTAGTATTGAGGTGCAGCACATTGAAGGAGGACTTGTGTTATCTTAGTGCAAGTATGTTCATGATATGTTGAGAGACACTGGTATGCTGGGATGTAAACTAGCATATGTGCCCATGGATGCATCATTACCTCTTGCAAATGATGATAATCCTCTACTGCAATATGTGACCAAATACCATGCAATGGTTGGTAAGCTATTGTATCTGACAGTTACTCGTCTTGACATTTCTTTCGTTGTTGGGAGGTTGAGCTAGTTCATGCAGTTACCAAGGGAAGTCCATTGGGATGGAGTGTGCCAGATTCTCAAGTACTTGAAAAGTGCACCTAGGAAAGGACTTCTTTTTAAAAACAATGGGCACGTGGGTGTGTGTGGCTATTCAGATGCAGACTATGTTGGTGCACATGAGGACAAGAGATCCACCACAGGATACTGCACATTTGTTGGGGGTAATTTGGTTACCTGGAGAAGCAAGAAGCAAGTAGTTGTCTCTAGGTCAAGTGTCGAATCTGAATACAGGGCCATGGCTTAAGCTAGTTGTGAGCTACTTTGGGTCTGGTCTATTCTTAATGATTTTGGAGTACAGGTCTATGGCCCTATCCCTATACATTGTGACAAGGTTGCCACGTTCATTGCAAATAATCTTGTCTTCCATGAGAGGACTAACCAATTGAAGTGGATTATCACTTCATCAAGGAGGCCATTGCAACAAAGAAGATTTCTACACCCTACATATGTACTGAAGACCAAGTTGTAGACATATTTACTGAAGCACTTATGAAGAAACTACTGCATCACATTAGTTCCAAGCTAAGCATGTTTAATGTTTATGCTCTAACTTGAGAGGGAGTGTTGAGTTATATTTTTGAGTCTGGTATTGGCTCGTTTATTTCATTTTAGTGTGAATGGGTATCCTTGTAATTTCTTCTCTAGTACCTCTCTATATAAAGGCACTAGGGTCTCTTTAGAATAAACTAATCGCATTACAACCTAACAGCAACATGTGCCTATCATGCACCAATGCATAAGAATATGCATTGGTACACAATGCTCATAGATGGTGTTTAAGCTCAAGCCAAGTGCATCACCTGTATAGGCCATGCATACACCCTCTTATACATCAATACAAGAGAACTATTGGAGCATATATTCTTGCCAAAAATGACTTGATTTGATTTTGATTCATTTTTAATTAATTCCTAAGGGCTACTAGCATAGCGTAATGACCTCTAAATCTATAAATAAGGCTACTAGGAACCTCTATTGAGAAACACAAATTGCTCTTGAGAAAATATTTTCACTCTTCCATGCTCATTTCTACACCTATTCTACTTTACGATCATATTTCATGTGCTACTCTTATGGTTGTAAAGAAGGGTAGAATAACACCAAAAGGGAGGTTCAACTTAAATATAAAATTCCTAGGGAGTTAGCTTATCCAAAATAATAATCTTAGTGTATCTCCGAATACCAATCAAAATATCAAGCACAAATATCTAATCTTAAAATATTCAAATCACAAATGACATAAGAATTTAGAGTGATTCCTCTATCCAAAGTTGATCCATTACCTAAGGTCCCTGATGAGGTGTGACTCATCATAGCTAAAATGTCCAAGTTAAGCTAGAAACTAGGTTAAACACTATATTCTTAACATAATAAATGGGTTAAGTGTGATAATTAATGAAAATGACCTAAAACATCAAATTAGTGTTAAAAATGCATAATTAGGTCAATTTATGAGATATTCTATTCATAAATACAAATTGATCATCCAATTGCAATTTGAACACATTTTTTAGTTTAAAAGTACAAATCAAAGGTAAAATCATTCTCTAACATATTCAATTAAGCTCAAATAAAAATCTCATAACATTTGGATATCAATAGGACCTTGCATTCATTAGATTACATTTAGGTCTACATTCTATAACATTTCTAAAGCATTTAAGTTGCCATGGACTCATTTGCAAGCCTTCACGGACTGGTCTGTATGGATTCTTTTCGCTTATGGGCTCATTCTGCAATTATTCTACCGATTCGGGCTTCAAGGGCTTTCTTGTAATTGTCACAACACACCTGCATATCTCTCCTAAAGTTACTCTTCTCAATGATTCCAAATGAGCAGCTGTCGTTGATTGCTTGAACCATTGATCTAAGGGTGGATCTTGTTCCATTCCATGCACTCCTTCGCGCGGAGGATCATTACTCCATTTAGATCCCATCCTACGGTAGGATTCATCTCTAGTTCTTCCCACGCCTCTTTCCTCCTCGTATCCACCGTCCAAGTTCTTCTCGTTTGGTCCCAAACCATGGTGTCTACACCACCCAAATCACCTATAAAACCACTCCCATAGCCTTTGCGTGAGAGCATCAGCCCCTCCTACACTTCTCAAGCTGATCATTCACTCCCTTCGGCTCTCCTCTTCCCACAACCCTTAGCACCACTGCTACTGCGGTGGAGCTTCACCTTGTTCGACCTTCCTTGCCACTACGAATTTCATAACACCTGAGGGCGACCCTGAGCTCCTTTAGAAGGCTTTCACTCTGCTGGAGTCTCTTCCTCCTTCCTCGCTGTAGCCACCAGCTGTAGTTTTTCCCCAGGTCCCATTCCTATAATTAGATTAGGTTTTGATGGTTTCTAGATAGAGTTTACTGCTTTCTAGATCAGTTAGGAGTAGAATTAGATAGTTAATTGATGGATTTACTTTAGAACTAGGAGTAGATTAGGTTAGATGTAGTTTCGCCATTCCACCTTCTCTGATCAATTCAGATAATAGGAGATGAACTCACCCATTCACCATGTTTGATGAGAGCCTCATTATGAGCCCTAACTAGCTCATTTTGACCTAAGAAAGAGAATAAGAGCTCCTACATAACTTAGAGAAGGGCCTAATTCAAGGTATTAATGTTCTGAGAAGAAAATATGAAACAAAGGTTAAAACTGTAATTTTACCATTGCAGTACATAAACGGGATTTCTCAGAGGCAAAACATAGGTTAAATGGTCTGAATAAGATAAAAAGTGGGTTGGTTCAGTCAAAAATGGGTTATTGAGCAATCCAAGAATTAAATGACATTCTGTAACTCTAAAACAAACTCGCTTAATTCAACAAGGTTCTGGTCAGGATAAAAATCAATTAAACCCTATAAAATTCATGTAAAAATATCCCCTAGGGTTTAGAACCTTCAAATTGACCTTTAGAACCTATTTTGACCTAGATTGGGGTCATAGCTCATTATTTGACCTAATTTTGGTTTTTCTGTAAAATATCCAGTCAAACGTGGTCAAACCTAAAATCCAACTTCACCATCGGATTCCTTAGGTCCAAATTAGGTTTGTACCAAAATTTGGACCTAAGGGGAGGTCATCTTGACCTACTTTGCAAAATAGTCTACCCAATTACATTCTGGCCCATAACTTTTGAAAACTCTTACGCAGACCCCCCTAACTTCCTCGCCACTCTTACAATCAGGTCCTTCCACCATTAATGGGGAGAAATCCTACTCTGACGAGGAATGGAGGGAGATTCTCTAAGGAATTCCCTTCCATCTGAGCGCAATCACAAGATCTGGTTTGCTCCCAATCTCTCATGCGAAAGCTCGAGAGACTTGAGTATCCAACTAATTCCTTCTCCGGTGAGGACTCTCGTGCTTGGAAGCTTGTCTTCCAAGCACAAGAGCCCCTGCCAGTGCCTATAAGAGGATCCTCAACTCTGGCCACATCTCTTTAGCTCAACTTGGCTGGAGAATCACCCCAATTTCATCTTCTTCTCCTCCGGTCAGGGGTCCAGCGAGCTCCGACGAGCCTCCCTCCTCTTTCTCGTCGCTCTGCCACACTACTAGTGGTAGAGCTACCTTCACCATCTTCCTCCGCATTGCACAACACCCGTGCGCGTGCCTCTAGCCCCTTCGTTGTCGCCGCTCCCCCTCCATTGGACATCGTCTTCTCCGGCAACAGCAGGTACAGCCAGCCGCCTCCTCTCCCCCTTCATCCACTTAGCTAGGTTAGAATTACTCCTCCCTATCCCCTCTTCAATTCCCCTCTTTCTATTTCCCCTTTTTGACCCCTCGCAGTCACTGTCCACCTCCATCTTCTCCATCTCCAGCCGCCCACTGGCGAGGCGCCTCCACCGCTCCACACCTCCACACACCTTGCCAGACACCTCACCACCTCTGCCATCGTCCACTGATCACCTTCCACCCATCCACTAACCACCATCACCTCCCTAAATGTCCCCCGACCAAACCCATAAGCACGGCCATAGGGTGACCTAGGCACGCACGCCTAGGCCAACCCGCAGCCTGCCACCCACCGTCTCACCTTTGCCAAGACACGACGAAGCTCCTCGTGTGTTTTAATGGGGTTGCAAGGCTGTATTCGTGAACTTCAGGTCGACACCCCCTTCCGCCATTAACGCTGAAGCAAGGAGCTTGCAGCAATGCTCCAGGTCATGTGTTCCAGGTGTCAGAGTCCCAGGTGAAGCGGATTGGTGTCGCGAACTCATACAGCCAGGCAATTGGCTTAGTGACCGACCTATCAGTAGCAATCGAAGAAGACACCTTGTGGGTGCGAACGCAGAAGCAGGTGGGACATTTAGTCCCACCTCGTAAATGTAAGAGAGTGGTGAGCGCCTTAAATTGGATTTGTGCTTTCTTCTCATTACCTCAAGTAACACAGGGGTGAGGTCCCTCGCCCTCACTTGCTCACGCCTCGTCCGGAACCCCTTCCCCTGCGGACTTGGCACCTGACCCGATTACCTAGACCTAGCACTCCTCACGCACTACACCACGCTGGTGCATCTGGACCCGGGCACGTGATACCCGACCCGATTACCCGGCTCTGGGAGAGCGTACCTAAGAGAGAAATAGAGAGAGAGGGAGAGACGCGGGGGAGGGTACGGGATAGGTTTTGCTTTTGTGTGCATAAGCAGGGAAGAAGAAGGAAGAGGAAGGCGCAGCTGAGGTGAAGCTAAGCAGGGAAGGAAGGACACTTAGTTGCAAAAAGGAAGAAGGAAGGAAGGCCAAAGAAGAAGAAAGGTAGAAGCCAAGGGAAGGAGAAGCACTGTAGCATAGGTGCGGCTGAGGAAGAAAGAAGAAAGAAAGAAATCAAAGAGAGTAGAAGAAGAAAGAAGAAGAAGGACAAAGGCACTATGCAAAAGAGAAGGGAGAAAGGCAAAGCTAAGAAGGAAGAAGAGGAGCGGCTGAAGAAGAAGACAAGTAGAGACAGAAAGAGAAGGAAGAAAGTCAAAGGCAGAAGACAGAGGAAAATAAGAAAGAGCAGAACTAAAGAGAAAGAAAGAAGAAGAAGAAAAGAAAGAAGAGAAAGCAGCAAGGAGAAGAAAATAAGAGGCTATCATTTAAGATGTCTGATTATAGAATCAGACGTCCAATTCTTCTATTTTTGCTATAATTTTGACTCTTAAATTCTTGCATTTATATTCTGAATTAAGTTTTAAGTAACTCTAATTGTTCAATTACATTATTGAGATTAGTGAATAAATTCCATTTGCTTCCTGTGGTCGACCTCGGATACTTAGGTTTTCGAGTTATAAATTCTTATTTGTTTTCGAGGCGATTTCGTATATACTACAATGCGACATCTCTTTAAAACCACGATCTAGCCTCATCAACAATGTTCATTTAATCTCCCCCTTCACTCCATAATTCACATTCACTCACTTGCTGTGCACTATATTCACCAATCACTCATTCACTAGAGCATTCAGCAAATCTGAAGCTTATTAGCTTCCAAATCTGTTGAAGCACTCAAAATCAATTTGAGGGCATCCCATTTAGCCCAGACAATCACATATGCCCTCATTCTGGTTTGAATTGATCGGATTTGACTAATTATGTTGGATTTGATTTTGATAACTGATCGAATAACTTTTGGATCAATTGCAATCTATTTGGATTTAATCAATGAAATTGAGTTTATCTGAGTTTGAGTGGATGTATTGCAATTATTTTAAATTCATTTGATCAAGTTTTCATTGCCCAGATTCTCTATGCCTAATTTTATGTCAGATCCTGATTTTTGTTCGTCGCCAGGTAGTTTGGGCCAATGAGAATTAGATGCATTGATTCAAGGCCTAAGCAATGACCTAATGGTCTTTAGAGGATCGCCTACCCTTTCTGAACACCAATTAATGGTGTGCAAGAAGTATAGATGATCATGTCATCTTGGCGAACCTAGATTAACAGCCCACTTGGGCAACATTATGTCTTTGGATTCATAGGTTTTAATCTGCCAATGAGAAGTGGAATGAGGTTAATGAAGATTCTGAAAGGGTTCATCAGTGATTTCAGAACATGATTTGACCCAACCTTCTTGTACCATCTATGGTAAAGAAGGGGATTGATTAGGGTTTTGCAATCATGTAATGTTGAATCTTGCTTGGATGATCTGTTTTATAGTGTTTGTGATGATTTAAATGGAGATTCATGGATTTTATTTAGATCTGGGTCTTTTGGACAGCAGAACTGCAATAGCAGCAGTAGCTACTCTATTTCTTATGATATGAATTGAATTGATTCCAAATTTAAGGTTGAATTGATTATTTCTGGGTTGAGTAGCACCTAGACCTGGTTTTCCAGGTTTAAGGATGCTTACTCCACCTCAGATCAAACTTGAAGGCCTAATTTAAACCTTTTTATCTATCATCTATTTAGCTGACAACAGCAGCAGCAGCAACTAATACACTTGATGATTCTGATTGATCTAAGTTGAGTTTGAGGGTCTAAATGAATTGATGATGTTGTGTAATATTAGAACTTCATGTATTAAGCATTCATGTAATTTTAATGATTCAATTTGGATTAAAATGAGCTTGTAATTCATGTGCAAAAATCCTTTGTCAGCAGTATGAACTACCTAACTGTCTAATTTGATATTTTAATGAAATTTCAAGTTGAAAATCACATTTATATGTTCATTCATGTTGCATATTATTTGTTGGACGTGTTTGATTTGTTGTCATCAATAAGCTCATTTCGATGGCTTAGGTTCTTAGTTTAATATCCCTTCTTTAAGCCATGCTTGTACTGAACTTGTAAATAAATAAAAAATCATAAAAAAATAAAATAAATGTGTCTTGAGTAGGATTACATATTTCTTTAAGTGTATACAAAGTTTCAAAGCATTCTGAACCCTCTAGCAAGTAGAACATACCAGTCGACGGTTCAGTTTACTATGAAAGTGAATAAAATAACTGATGAGAATCTCATCATGAACCCTAACTAGCACAATCTAACCTAGGTATGCAAGAAAAAGCTCCTAATTTCACCAGAGAATTCTGAGTTTAAGAAGAAAACAAGTCATAAGGGGTAAAAATGAAATTTCACCAACACAATCTGCAAACAGGGTAACTCAAGGTCCAAACACATGTCAAATTAACCTAATAAGAAGGAAAGTGGGATGATCCGATCCAATAAGGGCTACAGCAACTCCAGGGAATTAAATGACATTCTGTAATCCTAAAACAAACCCACTTCAATTCATGTGGTTCGAGGTAGGGTAAAAATCAAATAAATCCTCTAAAATTCATATAAAAATAATATCTAGGGTTTAGAACCTTCAATTTGGCCTTAGAAACCCATTTTGACCTACATTGAGAACCATGCCCAATTAATGATTTAATTTAGGTTTTTACGTAAATTGGCTGGTCAAACATGGTCTGACCTAAAAACAAAATTCACCATCAAAATCTTTAGGTCAAACTTATTCATGTATAAAAACTTGAGCCTAAGAAGAGACCTCCTTGACCGACTTTGCAATTTGGTCCTCATCATTTACTTTTTGACCCTCAACTTTCGAAACCATTACATTTTGGCCCCTAATTTCATCTTCATTCTTTGCATTTTGGTCCCTCCTGCAAGTCTCTGCGCAGCACGCGTAGGGTGAGGAGCGTGTCCTGCAAAAGAGAACGCAGAGTTCCTTGCGATGTCTGCTATCGTAGGGACTCGGCCAAGCCACCTGAAGACGCCCACACCTTCCGTGCGAACGCGCGGAAGGTATGGGTCTCGTCTCCGACCATACTCCGGTGAGGGACGCACGTCGCCAGCGTGCGTCCGCCCCTCCGCCACAGCCTTTATAAAGACCAGCGTCGCCAGCCGTTTCTCCCAGCTCGGTCTTGACGGAGAATCCCTCAACCCTTCCTCTCTCTCCACTCCGACAGGAACCCACCAGCTCCGGCGGCTCCTCCTCCTCCTTCTCGTCGCTCTGCTGCAATACCAGTAGCAGAGCCACCTTCGCCTGATCTCCCCACGTCGCGCCACACCAAGCGCGCGCTTCCCTGTCCTCTTCCTTGCCGCCGCTCTCTCCCTCTGGGTATTTCTTCTCCGACGACAGTCGATACGGTTGTCCGCCTCTCCGGCCCCCTTCGTCCCTGCAAGTAAGTTACAATTACTCCCAATCTTCCCCTCTTTCTTTTCCCCACATTATTTCATTCAAATCGACCCTCGACTGACCCTGACCACCATCACCTTCCCCGTCTCCGGCCACCCTCCGGCGAGTTGCCCCCGTCGATCCGCAGCTTCACACAACTCGCCGACCGTCCCACAAGCTCCGCCACATCACACTGAACACCCTTCGCCCCTCCACAGTCCCTCCACACTCACTCAACACGCCACCGATCACACCCACTTTTCCGGCCACAGGACGACCTAGGCACACACGCCTAGGCCATCCCGCGCCTGCTACACTTCGCACCACCTTCGCCGTGCCACGGCGAAGGTCCCCCAGTGGTTTGATTAAGCCGAGAGGCCCTTTTTGTGCTAGACAGGTTTGCTGCGCCGGCCGCCATTGGCGACGACTTGAGAAGCTCCCAAGCATGCTCCAGGCTTCAGAGCTCCAAGCTATCAGTTGCTGCGAAGGCGGGCGAGTCGTGTGAAGGCAGGCAGCTGGCGAGCGAGGGGAATCGAGGCTGCAGCTGCTGAAGCAAGGCTGCGGTCTTCCTGTGGGTGCACGCGAGGAGAGGCAACCATTTAGTCCCACATCGTAAGTTCTCAAAGTGCCGCACCGATTTAAATTGATTTTATGCATACGGCTTATCGCCTCCGAATGCACATGGGGTGAGGTCCCTCGCCCATCACACCCGCCTCGTCCGCGGATTCACCTCGCGGACCTGGCGAATCCAACCCAACACTACCCTGCACTCCTCGCACACCACCCACGCCGGTGTGCCTGGTCACGAGCACGCTATCCGACCCGTTATCCCGGCTCTGGGAGAGCTTCCTGTGAGCAGTTTACAGAGAGAGAGAGACGTGCGGGTAGAGGGAAGGGGTTAGGTTTTGCTATGCCTTGTGTGCAGGAACAGGGCGCGAAGGAGAACGGCTAAGTGCTTAGCCGCAAGAAGGAGAAGGAAGAAGATCTGAAGAGAGGTTGAGCAAAGGAAAAGGCAAGGCAGAGAAGGAACATAAGAAGAAGAAACCCTGAAGAAGCCTTGCAGCTGAGCAAGGCAGGAGACCAAAGAAGAAAAGCAGAGGAAGAAGAAGGCTCGCCAAAGAAGAGAAGAAGAAGAAGCAGTGAAGGAAGAAAAGGAAGCACTGTAGCAGACCGCCGTTTAAGTCGTCTGACTGCGGTATCAAACGACGGATGAAGCTTCAGAGGAGATAAAGTAGAGAGGAAGAAGAAGAAAAGAGAAAGGAGAAGAACTGAAGAAGAAGGAAGAAAGAAGCAGAAGAAGACTTCGCGCAGGAAAAGAGAAAGATTAAGAACTGAAGAAGAAAAGAAATAGAAGACAAGCAGAAGAAGAATTGAAGGCAACAGGAAGAAGAAGACCCATAGAGACACTGCAGCTGAAGAAAAGCCAAAGAAGAGAAGAAGAAGACAAGCAAAGAGAGAAAGAGGAGAAGAAGAAGAAGAAGCCAAAAATCGAAATCTATCTCTCCCTCTCTCTCTTATTTTTGTAATAAAGAAAACTATGTACTTCTAGAATTCTAGTAGCTCCTTGAGTTCGACCTCGGGAAACCAAACTATTTCCGAGTAAATTTTGATAGTAACGACAACCGTAGCTGTCTTATTTTACACTATAACGACATTACTGTAATAAGCACTAAAACGAACAAAGATTAGCCGTGATTGAAAATCCCGTTACCAATAACTCAATACAAAAATCACCAAAAGAAATGGTTCTTCTCTCATCTCACCTTCTCTCTCTCTTCTCTTACCTCTATAATATACAAAAATACCATAAAAACTTGAAAATACCCTAAAACGCCTAAAAATACCTTGTATATAGTATTTATACTTATAAATATCAATAAATTAATGAGTTATATGTAAATAATATAATATATGTATATAATGGACATAAATAGCTTATAAATGTAGTATATCTATTTAGTAAATATTTATGATGAGCTATGATGAGAGGCTCATCATGGCTTCTAACTACCCCTAATTAACTAGAAACCTTAGTTAATTAGCCAGACATATGAATATATAGGGGTTAACTATATAACAAGGAACAAATAAATAAAGGACCTAAAGATAAGTTTAAAATACTTAATTAAAAGTCAATTAATATCATTAATAATTTAATTAATAAATGGACTCACAATATAATTAATTAGTTACCTAATAAATATCTAATTTAACTTAAGCATAATTTATACTTAAGTATGTAATAACTTAAGTAACTTAATCAATTAAATAAACTAAGCTAAAAAGGTCAAAAACGTAAATTCAAGCTATATATATAATATTTATCTAATTTATAATCATATATAAAAAGTTGAAAAAGAATTAAATTAAAATAAGCCTTGAAAACCTCAGTTTACGTTTTAGTCCTTAGGTTTCATTGCATTTGAGTCCTTTTCGTGCACATAGGCCCTTAAGTTTTACTGCACATAGGTCCCTATAAATGCAGTGTTTCTTCTTCCTCGCACTGGACAATCGTTGTTAGTCGGTCACCGCACCACCCGATCCACCTTCATCCCTCGACAGAACACGGCCGCCTTGGTCAATTCTCTTCTGCTCACCTCCCCCTCTTCATCCGACGGGTCGGATTGACCTCAAATCCTATTTAGGTCATGGCGATAACCTCATCAGCGTCAGAAACGACGCCGGTGGTTTAGCTGAACCTAGACATCCTTCCGTCCAGGTACATCCCCCTTACCCTTCACCGTCACCTATAAATAGCTCCCCTTTCCTTCGATTTGGGCGGTCGACTCCCTTTCCCCCTTCCTCAACAGTAGTCGACAATAGGCTATTCCTCCGTACCTCCAGTGACTTCTCATCTCTCCATCGGAGTGCCTTCGCCAGAGATGCTCGTCTCTCTCACCCCTTCTTCCTCTCCTGTAGCTGTGACAGGGTTTGGGAGCGCACCGTTCTTCTTCCTCTCCGCTTCCTTTCTCACCGGAGCTCTTCCTCCAACCTTCTAATTTCATCCTCCGTTATGTGCCATTGACGGAGCTTCTCATCTCCTTTTGTCCAGGTAAGTAGTTCTAACTCATAGGAGTAATTTAACAGTAGTCAGGAGTAGGTTTAGCTTAAATCTTAGTATGTTTAGCTTCACCTTCTTCAGCTCCGACAAGGCCACGTCCAGCCTTGCTGGGCCCTCTTTCACTGATCCAAGCACAATTCCACTTTCTTAACCTTCCTACAATTCATTTCCACTTTCTTTCCCTTACTGTTAACACCTAAAATGCCTAGTTCACCCCACCATCACCGGCGATCTCTGTTGTCCATGGCAGAGATCACCGAGGGTAATTCACACTCACTGGGGCCCTCCATCACCTTCTCATCATCTAAGGGACCCGATCTTCATATGAATTTGATAAATAATCAAAAGCGCCTAATTTCATCCAACCTCCTGAGCTCGTTGTCAATGGCAGCTCAGGAGGAGTTAATTCACCTAATTGCCTACTCACAGAGCATCGCTAGGCTCTTATGAGCCTTAACTCTCACTCAATTGAGTGAGAGGATCGTCTCTAAGTTCATGTAAACTCAGATTTTGTTTTCATTGAATTCGAAGCATATCTTCTGAATTGATTGCTAATTGCTTTAATTGTTGTTTTCCTGAGGTTCCTTGTGACCTCAGGAATCTTTTAAGACTATTCCAGATCAGTTTCATGGAGTTTTGAACTCCAGATGATCACTCCTGAGTTCACCGGAGCTTCGGTGAGCTCCGGCGAATCGAAAATGAGCTTCAGCCCATGATTTGACTTGAGAAGCTCCTGAATACCTAAACAAGGCCTAAGGATCAGGAATTGATGATTTATATTTCGTTTTGAGGTCTAGAGCACCTTATTGATCTCTGTCTTCTCCAACTCCGGCAGAGTTGAAGAGACAAATCTGTTAGGGTTTAAATTATGGAAATAGGTCCAGAAGCTTCAGTGAAACCTAGGTAATCCATCCTAGGTCTTTAATTGAATTGAAAACCTATAAATCGCTCTGCCGATTAGATCTCTCTCCCAACCCAGGCAATAGTGCCTGTAAGCACTCAAGGTAGGCTCAAAACTTTACACTGGAATGTAGAAACAATTCATTGAGTTGATTTGAGGACATTTAGGTCATTAATTTGAAGGTGTGGTGATTTATTTTAAAAGTCAACTATTGAGCTTTAATGGTCAAACTGAGAGTGAATTCGAGGATTAGGTTGTTGAATCTCTAATTGAATGGGTTGAATAGATTTCTGGAAAGATTTAGAATGTTTTTAGGGTGATTTGTTAGGATCTTATTAAGGAATAATTGAGATTTGATCTACTTCTCAATTTGGGTTCATTTGGAACCCAATATTGTTATTGAACTTTTTCGTTGAAATTTGGAATCAAATCCTAATCAGAGTAATTACTCTAAGCATTATTAATCAGTTTATATCAACTCCTGGTGATTTGAGCCATCTGTTGGATGGATTGAAACTCAATTCCAAGCTCTGAACACTAAGAACGAAGCTTCTCAGTTTCTGCTACTTCCTGAGCATTTTCAGACCCCATTCTTCTCCAGTTTGATGCGGAATGCATCAATGAGGTCATCCAAACCTACTGCAGAGAGACCAAGCCTTTTCTATAGGTCGTATGACCTGAGTTTTACTTCTGCAGGCCATCTCGGCCGTGTGAAACAACCGTCTTTGCCCTTCAAATCGAAGAGCCAAGCTTCCTTTGAGCATCAAATTGATGCTATTTTCTGATAGAGCACACCAAGGGCTTTGCTCGATCGAAACCATCCAACCAATTGGATGGAATCCTTAGGTGAAGATCGGCCTGGAACGGGTGAACATAGTCCCATATCGGAAAACCTAGAGCGCATGACTTTGTATAAAATGATTTTCTGCAAACGGTGTTTCGGTTGTTAGCGTTGGGCACAACTTAAGAACATTGGGGGCGGGTGCGTGCATGTGCACGTGCCTGCGCATGGGTGTGTGTGCGCGCCTGTGGACGTGAGTGGGCTCGAGAGTGGGCGTGGGCTTGGGAGGCCGGTACTATTCATTAATGAACATATGAAAAATCCACCTAATGAAAGCTAGGTTAAACCTTTAGTAGGGTCTGGTCCCACCCTTAGGGGTGCTGTGTATCCCTGAAAGAAGTCTGATCGCTCATTAATAAAATAATTTTTATAATTAAAGGCAAAATGGGTTAAGTGTTATGTGAGAAATGGTTAAGTATGGTGGAAGTAAGAGCACGGTAAAAAAAAACTTAAGAAAGAGTCTAAAGTGTCGAAAGGAGCCTAAGGCTTCAGAGAGAAGAAAGAGAAGAGAAGAGGTTAAGTGAAGAAGAAAATAAAAGAATAAAGGGACAAGGGGTGAGGAAGAAGCTTAAGGTAATGAAGACATTTAATGAAGGAATGAAAGAGAGAGAATCAGACGTCTCTCACTTACTTCAGTCTTCTAATTTTCATTTTCTTAAAATGCCCAATTCTATTTTTAGACGTCTAATTTGTAATTCCATTAGTATATTCCATTCTCTTTCATTATTTTGAGTTTTAAATGTAATAAGGCATTTGTACTCATTTGTTTAGTATTTTCTTACCTTAATCTTTTGTAATTAGAAATAATTGATGTAATAAACATGTTTACTTAGTTCTAAATGATAAATTTCATGTGTAAATATGTTTTCTCTTAATGGAATGTTACATGTTTTCATTGTCAAATATTTTGCGCAATTATTCATGTGTTTAAAGTATTGTTAATTATAATCTGATTAATTAATTAACTATTAAATATTCTTAGAGATTAAATGGTGAATTAGGATTAAATTATGCCTTTCAGTGAACGACCTAGACTAAACCAGTTAAAAAGAACTTAAAAATCTAAAATGTTAGGTTAACTTGACCCTATACTACACAACCAACATAAAATCGAGTTAACCTAAGTTACTTTCTTATGTAATTAATTAAGCCTAAATAACTTAATTAACTGTGTTGAGGAATTTAACGATCATTATTGTATATATATATCTTTATTATATAATTATCTATTAATTTATAATAGATTATATGTACATATATTTATATAATTATAAATAAATATGTAAACTTGTATAATGGTATCTAAAACTATACATATGTATTTAAGTAATTATTGTAGAATATATTATACCTGTAAATTGATTTATCTAATTATTATTGTAGGTAATCAAGTTATTAAGTTAAGTAGATAAATTATTAAGTCAAAATAAAATAAATTAGTAATTTAACTTATTACTGAAGTAACTTATGTTTTATATTTCTATATAATAATTTTAAATATTTTCAACATATTTATAATATATTTATATTATATAATAGTATTTATACTTTATATTATGTATATATATATTGAAAATGTGTATATAATTGTACATAAAATAAAATAAATAATAAAGAAAGTAAAAATGTATAATAGTACCTTATTATGTAAATTAATTAATTTATAGGTCAATTGAATAATTAATTTATACATTAATTAAGGATTTAATCTCTAATTAAACATGTACAAATCACTAATTTTTAAATATAATTAAATAAGTAATTATCCTAAATTAACTTTACAATTATGTAACCCTATGTGAGGGCTTTCAATCCATATAATTTATTTGGAGAAAAGAGTTTAAATGGACACACATTTCAAGGTCTGAAGTTGGCCTCGCCATACGGTTTTGTGTTGGAATTCCACGCCAAGCCTCAATAGCATTTAACACCACTTCATGGGTCTTCAAACTTTTTGAGGTGCATACAAGTGCCAGCATTGATGACCCCCTCGATCATCAGCATTGGGCGCACATGAAATGAGCATTGGTTTCTTGATCTGTGTACACGTGCTTGCGGGTGAGTGGGTGTAGGCCTGTTAGGTTTGAAATAAATTGGAAATAATACACCTAATAAAAACTAAGTCTTGGGCCTAGTAGTGGTATGATCCGGTCCAAGAGGACTATAGATCCCGCGAATGGCTTGGGCCCGCCCATCAATAAATTTTTGTTAAGTGAGGAGTTTAGTGTTCGTAAAAATGGCTAAGTGCTAACTGCTCGAGTGTGTTCTGAGTGTATGTGTGTTAGTGAGTGTGTGTGTTACTTATGTATATGCATACGTATGTGTGTGTATATATGTATATGTATGTATAATTTATGTATAAATGTAGTATATAAGTACAAAGTATAGGTATTTGTGTATAAATAAGAGTATAGTATATACTTTTACCTTAGTTTGTATATATTTTTACTTAGTTTTTTAGTAACTTTTATATATGTCACTATAGGTAGTATATATGTTACTGTAGCTTATTTTAGTATATACTTATATTATTTTAGTAACTACACTTAGGTATTAATTAGAATAGTTATATATAACTAACATAGAGTAGTTTTGATTAGTTTTTCATGCTTGTTTAATTTTAAATATATTTGAGGCATTATAGTTAGTATTAATTGATTCTTTTTTTTTGTAAATAATTAACTGATTCATTTATTCTTTCATTATTTGATTCATGTGTAAATATATTTAACATTTTTGGAATAAAAGAATATGTTTGGATAATAGAAAGTGATGTATATCAATAACTGTCTCCTAATAAACAACTTGGAATAAACCAGTAAAAAATATATAAATAAATAATGATTAAACATTCATCTTGATTGTGATTATACTACAATAATGATAAATAATTAACAAGCGATTCAGATGGGCAATCGATCCCTACCTTAGGATTTCATCATGACTTCCTGTCACAAAATCCATTACAAGAAAATCAGATTACTTACGGTTGTAACACAAACCTCTACACAAATTGATTTTCCACTAATCAATCCAAGCTTGTTTACAGGCAACTCAACCCAAAAATAGTTAACCTAGTGATATCCAACTATTTGCCAATCAATTCACACAACTACATGTCACACTCTGGTTTACATCTAGCAGGGTCCACCGAAGAGGGACCTCCACCCAACGGACATGGATGCCCAGACTCTAGTGAACGTTGGTAAAGAACTTTGGTTCTCTTGCTTGCTCAGAGTTGACACAATGCAAGCATTTGAAAACTACAATCATGGGTGGCGGATGACTATCCGAAGGTTGATAAGCATTTCTTTAGTAGCAATCTACTTTTGGAGCTAATCCAACTTGCATTTTCTATGCATCCTTTATATCTTTGAAGAAGGTGGCCTCGCTCACTAAGAAGAGGAAGCCCGCTCCATCTTCAAGTGAGGACATCGAGGCAGGTTCCTCAAGCTAGGCACCCAAGAAGAACCTTCCAATGACGTTCGCCGTCAAAGCCTCCTTCCCTCACTCTTGTCATTGGCGAGCAAGTGTAGGTTCTACCGATCAGGGGGGTTTCCTGGTGGGGGTGAGGATGTCAATCCTCCTACCCTACTAGAGATCAAGGTCAGTGAGAATAGTCCCTACCCGCTAGTCAGGGTGGCATTCGCTATTGTTAAAGTTTCCCTCCATGATTCACCCAAGCATGGATGAGGCACCAGATATGGAGAGGCCAGGGAGAAAGGAGTCGACATAAGAGATCTAAACCAGGGAGGCACTAATAGGTGAGGAAGTTTTTGCTAGGGAAGAGTTGGCTGACGAAGAATAGACTTGGAGCAAACCACTCGGGGAGGTGCCGATCAAAGTGGAGGCAGTAAAGAAGGCAAGGTACACTGACCTGTCCAAACTACCTCTTGCTAACACTAAACGGGGGGCTGGCAGCCACCGTGCTCACATGGACCCCCCTGGTAGGATGGTGTTTGGTCTTTTTAGCCAGGTACTGTAATGGTGGGGTCAGTCCTAGACCCAGCTGGCAGGATGGGGTTTGGCCTTATTGGCCAGATACCATATTCTATGGTGGGGTCAATCCTAGACCCTGCTAATTGAGTCGAGGTGGGCTCAAACTTTGACTGAGGGAAATAGACAAGGAAGGACCCCCAGGAATGCCCGAAGCACTCCATGGATGCTCTTAAGTCTCCCTGCAAGGAGCGATCCAATCGGATGGAGGGCCTTTGTGAGTGGGTGAGGGAGGCTCTCAACTAAAAGTTTAGACTGCTCTCGAAGGGTGAGGACTCTTCTAGAAGGAGTGTAACATCTATTCTCCCAGACTTGTTTGAGTGGATCCGTCTAGATACGGAGAGGATGGTGCTGGAGCTCCTCTCCACCAATCTCAATTGGGCCACCCTACCTACGATACCCTCCCATATGTGGAACATCCTTCGCAATTCTTTGCATATTGTAAGTGTAACCCATCCTACTTCTATTGAAGTGTTTCTTCGCTATCTCTGCTTGACTTTCGGGGTTTCCTTTTTTGCAGGTGGAGCATATGAGGCAAGACATACTCTTTGGGAGCTATGTTAGTGAGTTTGGCTCTCTAGTACGCGTTGGGTGAGATCATGCTTTCATCGCTAAGCAGGTGGCGGGCTGGGCAAACACCATGTAGACAAATGTGTAGGAGGCATGCCATCAGTTGAAGTTTTCCCTCATTGCTTAGATGAAGGTGAGGAAAGAAATTGTTACTCTTAAGCAGCAATTAGAGGAGGAGAGGTGAGAGGTTGCCACCTTTTAAGAGAAGGCCAATGAGGCAGAAAAAGAGAATGTCGAGGTTTGCCAGAAAATAAAGGTGCTTAAGGCTGCCTCTAGGGATGTTGAGGGGCTCCTCGAGGGGTTTTTATTCACCTACCAATAACAATGTGGTGAGTTGGTCCTCTCGGAGGAGAGGATGGAGGACTTCAATTGGCGATCCCTGAGCATTGGGAGGCCTAGCTTGCTCAGGCAATAGCTTGGCAAGAGTCGGAGGTGACACTAAAGTAGGAATGGGAGCAATGTTTCAAGTTGGTGGTGACTGAGGCTGTTGCTCTAGCTATGGCGGAGTCAACAAAGGGGTTGTTATTTGGCTCAATTTTGAGCTTGAGGCAAAAGAGAGGTCACTTAATGTAACCGCCTCATACAATGAGGGCCTCGCCAACTAGATCGATGCCTCAAGAACTAATAGAGGAAGAAGCTCAGCCTTGGCCTGGTGATGGAGTTCTATGGGGACCCATCCATAGAAAGTTATCGCCACTAGCTTGGGGCAAAGCTAGGGAAGGCCACTCTAACCGCCACCCAATTAGTTTTGGCAAGTAGGGTGTCTTCTCCCCAATTTTTCAAGGTGCATGAGGAGCAAGTCTGGGAAGGCTTGATCAATGACCGTGCATCGATGAAGTCAAACGTTGTAGAGCCTCAAGCAAGGAAGGACTCTTTAGAGGTTGCTCAATCCAGCTCAAGCTCGTGTGGCTTTGGGTAGTCATCTAACGGATCCGACTCCTCAAGTTGCGACGAAGAAGAAGATGAAGTCCCCTCCTCTTAGGACATTAGGAAGGCTTTTTCTGGCGAGGATAATGGGGAGATAGAAATTTAAAATAATTGTAATTCTCCTCATCCCCAATTTTGCCTCCCTTTCTTTTGTTCTAGTAGCTGTGCTTGTTTGATGTCTTCCTCCCCATTCTTGTAACTCCCAAGTAAAGCCAATCATTGCAAGGGGCTCCCTCGTTGTGTAATGAAATTATTTTTGCTAGTTTGTGTTTATTGTGGATGCTCTAACTTTACGTCTTTAGGAAAGTAACTATCACCTACCCGCTTAAGTCAAATAGGGCCTAATCATTGGAAAATTCATGCAAAAATTTTAGGGTTTTCGGAAAGAGAAATCTAAGTCGTTGCAGTTACAAAAAAATTCGAGATCAAATAATTTAACTGAAACTCAGGTGAGCCTCAGATCGAACATAGAGAGGCGAGCATTTAATTTAGGAAAATTGCTTTTTATTTATTTTTGGAGATTTTGTGATTTTATTTTATTTTGGTATTTTCAGATAGGCAGAATATCAGGTGGAGAATTATTTAATCTAATCTACTCTACTTGCAGATAATAAGAAATAGAAAGAGAGAGAGAGAGAGGAAGAAATAGATAATTTATATGCCTACAAATATTTGTTACCAGAAATAATGTGAGAATTAAAACTATACTAGAAAGTAGTAAAGAGAGAGGGGAAAGAAGCTATCCTCTACGACTGCTGCTTGGAGGACGAGCCACTTGGACGATGCCTGGAAGAATCAAGACGGAGATGGAGGAAGAAGAATGGAGCTTGGACGAAGTGGGGACGAGGCAGGGCGACGTCGTAACAGGATCCGCTTCCCGAAAGGGTGGTAAGAGGATGGCCAGCGAGTACTCCACGAACGAGGGTTGAGAAGGTGGACAAATTATTTTAGTTACTCTAGTAGAGCATCCTAGGGCTTGGGACTCACTCAAGAAGGATTCTTGAGCTCTAAAGTGGGAAAGGAAGGAGTAGGAAGGGATGCGGAGGAAGGGGGGTCTATGACCCTTTATATAGTGGAAACATGGGGGCAAAATGGCCATTTAGAGCCCTTAATCACGGGCTTCAGCTAGAAGGAATGAGGGTCGTCGATCTTAAATCGTACAGCTCAGATCGGGCCTCAATTGCACACCACGTGAGCCTTTGACGTGCATGCAACACATGTCAAGAGGAGCGCTGATTGCGAGGCTCAAAATAGGTCGTGGTCGCATGCTATGCACGCTGAGGAGTTGCTGGAGATCGCAATGAGGAACGCGCCTTCGCCGTCTGATCTACATCGCAGGGTCGAGATTACGCAAGAGCATGCGTTGAGATTGCACGAAGGTGCATTGAATCACATGTCATCACGCACGTGCAGTGCGGACGTCGCTCAGGCTACCATGTAGCCAACTCCAGAACTGGCCAATTGCCATCCAACAACTCAATTTCACCCGCGCATGCTTCAGCGGATTAAATCCACGTGCAGGGCTTCAATCGTGCACCTGTTGCTCAGTGTAGGGCTCTTGCCCACTACGCTACGCACACATAAGGTCAAGGATTTGATGCGGTGACCAAGCGCTTACAGCCGTTGGATGAAGATCCAATGGTTGGGATTTCGTGCACAAAATCTTCTTCAAATATGTGAATGCGGGGCCGGAGGGTTAATCTCAACCATTTGATCTTGATCCAATGGGATTAATAGTGCAAGGAAGGAAGGAGTTATGACTGGTCCAGGGCAGTTTGGAGGGTCTGGATGGTGTCACATGATGCCATCTAAACCATTCATCTTCTCTTCGTAGGCGATACTACGAATGTTGGATCAGGTTGATTTTCGCGTTGTTGGGCTGCGATCGTCGACCTGAACCCATCCGTGCAGTTGGATTTGTCATTTAAGGCTCGAAATCATGTCTCCTTGCCCTTTGGTATTTGATCTTCTTTGGACTGCATATGATGCTACAGAAATCTGATTAGAGCAATTTCAGAGGCGTTGGACTCCGATTGTTACCCTAATTAAATCTATACAGTTGGATCTTCAATCTGAGGCCCATAAACGTGTCATATTCTCCCCTAGACATTAAAATAGGGAAATTAATATACAAATTATATAATCTATTCTAAATGCATGATGATGTTATTATGCAATATTTACAATGCTATGTACATCTAACTAACCTAAGAACATGCATAAATAGGCATTTTTTCTAAATAAATGTGTTCACATCAGGGCTTTAAGTTTGTTGTGTGCTATGATCAGGGCATAAATTAATCACTCATCTAAGGTCTCAAGCTTGTATGAACCAACTAAGTTAGAGACGATTACTTAGGGGCCCTCCTAGTCTAAAGCTAATTTCCTACCTCGCTCAGTCAAGTTAGATGTAGTAATCAAGATGTCCTTGGCATCGGCTATTGCAGCCGAAAATTGTTGTAATTAGGAAAATATTATGTCTTAGTATAGCGACGAAAATCTATACGACATTTAAATTTATAAAGCTCGAAAAATCATGAGTTCTGAGGTTATTCGCAGGAAGCAAGTGTAGCAAATTAATCCACTAATCAGAACAATAAGGAATAATAGTGTAATGGAATCTCAAATAGAATAATCAATTAATGCTTCAAAAATGTATCTCAGAGTAAAAATAAAAAGAGAAAAATGGTGGCAGAAACTACCAAATATCCCCAACAATTGAGCACAATATCCCAAATTTCTCAACAGTACTCAAGCACTTAGCCATGTCAGATCAAAGTAACCAAATCAGGTCTAAATGTCTCTACAGTAGCCAAGATCAGACATCTCCAAAGCACATCAGATGCCTTAACTATCAAACACATCTACCCCTCAAATATCTTAATTTCACCTAAGTATTGGCACAGAACCCGAGGTTCTACAATGCAAACGCCCCCCCAATCCTTTCAAAATTCTTTCTCTTTCTCTCTCTTCAGAACTAGGTTAGGGGTATATGTGTAAATGGATAAGAGGCCCAGACCTGCAAGGTGTGAGCGCGAGCGAGGGCGTGCGAGGGGCATGTGCAAGGGGACCTCACCTCGTGCTTCTAAGGCAACGAGGTTATGTAGCTAAAACATTATAAACCAAAATCTTTTTTAGGTGCACCTGATGTGGGACTAAAGTCCCAAGCTATCTTCGCCCGCGGCTACAATAGATCACCTCATCAAATTGGCACAGCTGCTATCTCTGTTGCTTCGATTAAGGGCATAGTTCTGCTCCTAAAAGCAATCCGCATCGAGTGGGAGGGGTAGTAGGATGGGTGGTAGCCAAAGAGAGGCAGACGAAGTCAGGGAAGACAATTGCGACGACGGAGGTCCAGTGAACCCTGAAAACACGAAAACAGGCTTATCGCCCTAATTAAACTAGTTCAAGATGATCACTGAGGTGCGTGGAGTGCAACGGTGGTGGATGTGAGGTGCTTGGTGGTCGGTGGAGCTCTGTTGAGGCTAGAGAGGGGGTGCGAAGGGTGTATTGTTTGACAGGGAGAAAGTGAGTCTAAAGCCCCAAATTTCTTTAGGGCTTTTGCTCAGTGAAGTGCGGCGACGGTGTGGGAGGTGGTGGTGGTGTGTTTGGTGTAGTGTGGTGCCGTAGCAGCCTTGCTGGAGGCATGGTCGGAGTTGGGGAAGACGGAGGGGGAGAGAGTGATTCAGTGGCCTAACCTAAGTCCTAAGGACCTGAGAAGACTCTAGGAAGATAAAGGAAGGGGAAGAGAGAGTAATCTGGATAATTGGAGGTGAAGCGCGTCCGACGTTGGTCGGCCGGACGCGAGGAAGATGAGAATGACTGCGAGAGAGGGCGACGATGACGAAGGTAGAGGGTGCTCCTGCAGTGGCAGGCAAGGAGCGAAAGAGAGAGAGAAGGAAGGCGGATCATCCAATTTGATGGTTGGACGGTCGGAGGAGGGAGGTGGAGGTAGTCGTCGAAGCTCAAGAAGACGGTGATCGGAGGAGGGAGGAGAGGGTTGTTTCTGGCCTAATCTGGGCTGATTTTGACTGGGGAAGTTCATAGAGCTTTTATAGAGCTCAATTGCAAGCTTAAATTAGGAAGAAACCATGTATTGGGATCAAGACTTTGATACTGAGATCCTTGAAGATCTTGAGTTCGCTAGCAATGTCCTCTTCATGGTAGGTGATAAGACATGGATCAATGGGAAGAAGATCGACCGGTAATCAATCCCTCTAATTTTGGTGGGATTTGGTCGTGAGATCAGAGAGGAATCCCTATTCAAAAGTCGGTTGATGTGGGTTAGGTGTTGTTCACATTGTTTCAGGTGACAGGGACCTAAATGCGAAGACGACAACAAAGTTAGGGGCTGTTACAACCCAATCCCAAATCCCTACAGGACCCGAGACCGATCCGCCTCGATTAATCCCAAGACCTAATCGTCCAACGAGAAATAACCAAAAGCAGGAAATAATTCACATCCACACATGCAATGTAACTAAGCAGAAGGAAAGCAAGAGACAGTAAAAGAACAGAGCGAAAAGTTTATCAATATTACAAGCCATCACAACTACGACAAAGAAAAGTACAATAGAAAAGTAACTGAAACAGTATTATATAGAACAAAATACTCACTACTACAACATAAGCTAAGGAAATAGTTAGAAAATGCAGCTAAGGCTGGGCTCGACTAGGCCCAACTCCCTCTGCAACCAGTGGTGCTGGTTACTTAACTCCCTGACCTGGACAAGGTTATAAAATTTCTGGAGTCAACAAACGCTGAGTAGAGTGGTAATTTAGCCATTTATATGTAATTGAGACAAGCTATAAATTAATGCAATTAAGTAACTATCCATTTTCATTTAGTTCAACAAAGTACTTCTAATTTGTCGTTCCTTTATTCACTTAAAACATTTCTTGATCTGGCCTGTTCCTCACGGGAACGATCTTGATTGCAGTATTTTCCATGATGTAGGAGGTACACGTGGTGCTCTCTTGGTCGGGAGAGTCCCCCGTAATAATCCTACACCCAATCAATCACCCCAAGGTCACGGTCGCAACATAGCAGTGACTATGGCACGCGTGATAAACACGCAGGTAGCTATCCCGCACTAGCATGCGATCAGTCATTTCTGCTAGCAAGTACGCCTAAAGGTATAGCATGGAACAGTACAGGGCCTTGTCCTCTCAGAACAGAACAGAACAGGGGTCTCGCCCCTCCACAGTCCGCGTACCCTCATCCGATTATCTCGGTTTGCCCAGTGGGCCTAATAAGAGTCAGTGTAGGGTGGCTAATCCTGACCCTGAGCCCCCTAGGATGACTAGCTCCCTCCCTACACTAAGTAGCTCACCTCATACCACACACATAAGGGCCAAACAAAGTCGATGTAGAGTGTCTAGGCCTGACCCTGGGGCTCAACCCAACGGGCGGCTAATACCCCTCTATACTAGAGGGACAGTGGCTCTCCTTGGTACCACGTACACAAGGGCCAACTCACTTCCCGTCTACAGGAGTTTTCCTACTGATTCCCTGTAGGGTTCATGTGGGTATTGCTTTCATTTCGTATTCCAAACTTTCAGGTTTCTCTATTTACATTTCCGTTTCCATTCTTAAAACAGGCAGCTCATGATTTTTTAACTGACAAGGCATCATATTAAATGACCAGTACATTTAAAGTTTTACAGGCATCTCAATAAACAATGTAGCTCAACCATACTCATTTGTCCCTGCCCTAGGGTTGATTCTCATCCTAGGGTTCTACATGTATCTCACGTATATAGTATAACTCAACCATATTCATCTGTTCCTGCCCTAGAGTTCATTCTCATCCTAGGGTTCTACATGTATCTCAAATATACAGTATAGCTCAACCATTTTCATCTGTTCCTGCCCTAGGGTTCATTCTCATCTTAGGGTTCATTCAAGTTATTCTAAGCATGCAATTCAATTATTTAAATCATAATATTAATGTAAACTACTCTACCGGTAAACACGGGAGGAATGGGGGCTCGGATCACAGATCCCGTCGCCTCCGTGACTCCCACGCACTCGACTAGCTGGAGACCTATACAATTGACCAACCACATCAAACGAGTTCAAAACCATATACAAGTGACACTAACTCATAGAGAAACTCAAGCGAAAAACAATGATTCTGTTTAGGCCCTAAACGAGCCAAAAACACTTACACTGTCCAAAATTAGACGTCTGGGTCTAGTCCTAGATGTCTTAAAAGGCGTCAATACTCACCTTGAGTTTTCTGTGGCTACCTGGGATGTCTGAACCCTTCCGCGATTGTCTGATGTGAGTTCCAGACGTCGGACCCTCCTTCCGGTCGTCTAGAGGTACTGTCAGACATCTGGCGACATGTCCAATTGTCCAAAAGTACCTCGAAGGGTGCACCCCGCACCTTTCCAATGCTCTGCTCCTGCGTACACACATGCAGAGCTAAATAAGGTTGGACAAAATCCCTGCGGTGAGGCCTACATGGCCGTAAATCGCACAAAAGCATGTACCTTAGCACTGAGCATGCTTTCAGACGTCTGACCCTTCATCCAGACGTCTGATGGCTCATCCAGACATCTTAAACAACCCAAAAGGAAATGGATCATTTCAGGGGCCTGAATGCAATAAAATCAAAACCTAGGGTTCTAAATGTGAAAGATAGAGATTTTAAGGACTAAAATACAAACTGAGTCAAGATGGACTCTGATTGGGCCCAAATTTTGGTGTTAACCTAATTTAAACCAAAGGAATTTAATGGTGAACTTGGATTTGAGTTTTGACCACATTTGACTGGGGAAATTGTACATAATCCCAAATCAAGGCAAATTCCCGTCTGAATCTCTATTCTAGGTTAAAATTGGTTTAGATGGTCAAAGTGAAGGTACCGAATCTCTTAAAATATTTTTCAATGATTTTATGAAGTTTAGATTGATTTTATCTTGACCAGAACCCTTTCAATTTAAGTAGGGCTGATAAGTAGGGTTTTTAGTACTATTTTCACCCTTGAAATGCGTGAAACCTTGATTCAGTCAATGCAAACCCACTTTTTAGCCTTTATGTTCATTTGACCTTTACTTGACCCTTGAGTAACCTTGTGGTTAATCTGCATTTGTGATGTGTTGTTAAAACAACAGAATTAACCTTGTTTTCTTATTTTTTTCTCAAATCAGTTTAGCATGGAATTGTGATCCTCAGATGATCATTTAGGAGAATTTATCATTTGAATCTGATTAATTGTGGCTAGTTAGGACTCATGATGGTGTTACCATCATTGACGAAATGGGGAGCTTTAGGTAGAGGACCATATTGACACAAAAGGAGTATCGAAATACAAGGGTGCTGACGACATGCTGACAATTTCGACCATGTTGACCATTTTGATAGCATATTTATCAGCACGACTATTTCAAGGAATGCTGCTACCTATTGCCTGCTGCTATGCTCCTACATGTAAAGGAATTAAATATTGCGATATTTTGCATATCACCAGCATAGAAGATGTCAATATGGGTTACGCATCATTTTTCTCATACTTCAAGCGATATGTCGTTGATATTGAGGGGTATCAACTGATATCTTCAAATATCGATGGGTTCCTTTGTAATTTTTCCCATATATTAGTGATATGTTGGGGATATGAATAATTTTTCACCCATTCCTTAGCCATTTGTATGAGAAAATTTGTGCTATGCTCTGAACCTTCTATTATTGCCAATTCGTACCGTAAGGGGGCTCCCCCCGAAATCCCTTGAAAATCAAAATTTATTTTTTTTTATAGCTGGCTCAAAAAGGTTTTACTAAAGTTTTAACCCATGCTTAGTTAATGTTAACAACTCTAATGATCAGTAAAAAAACTAAGCATCATGCTCTTTCCCTCCCCTTTACCTACTTGAATGCCCCATCTCAAATTTATCTTCTTAAGGATTAGATTTTTCACCAACATGAGGCAACTACAACTACTTAGGATTATTTCACGTAACCAAGTAAACACCACTAATAACGCATTTACATTATGTTTTTATTTAAAATTTATGATCTTGATTTTTTAGGCATTTTTTTATACATGTATTGGTTATTAAAATGTTGATTTAATCAAATTTGTAACATTTTGAGTCATTTGGATCATTTTGAGTGATTTCCCCAAAATTTTCCAATATCAACAATATATCTCTTTTTTGACTTGTTGATATGATATCGATATCGATATTTAAAACCTTACTCATAAGCTAGCAATGACATTACGGAGAAGAGGTTGCAGGTGATGCAATAGTAGGGTTGATGACAAGATAGCATTTATTCACATGAAGTTGTACAAGGCCAGGTAAGGGCACCATAAGTAATCGAGGAGTAGGGATGGCATCAATGTGATTATACCTAGTTGGTTGGAGTGGGTGCAAAACATTCTCATCAAGGAGGCTTTGAAAGTTCATTTAGGTCCTAAGTAGGTGCAAGGTTGGTTGATGGGAGTGGACTAAAGCTTGATCCGTGTCAAAAAGGACTTCACATAGCCTTTTTTCCTTCTAATTCAATAAAAGAGACAGGTTCTCTAGAAAAGCTTCCTTGCTCTTTTGCTCTCTAGTTCAAGTGCTTAAGTTCTTATTCTCTCTTGAGATTAGTGGAGAGGGTCTACTTTTATGGAGTAGGTCATACAATGGCAATGGGTATTTTCTTCTTAAGTCATCGCTTCAATGCTGGTCTTCTCATGCTTGACCAATGGTAGTATCTTTTTTATTAGGAAGTTGCTTTATCCCCAGGTTCTTATTCAAGTTATTACTACGTTGATATTCTGATTATCTTGGAATTACATATAAGAATAGGATAATTAGTTGAATAAGTAGATTATTTTTTGTTTTATCCATGCCATTTGGCATTATAATATAGAAAACATCATTATTTTACAAATAGGGAGAAAAACTTCCTTTTAAAAGAGTGGGTCCTAGAATGTTAAGGTTTCGATCCTTGCTCAGTTTTAAGTTTGGTTAGTGAAGAATCTATGTGGGTCAATCTTAAGTGATGGAAGTAGCCCAAGAGGTGGGTATTCCAATATAACATCTTTGCACATCTTATGGTTAAATGATTATGATTGTGATATTTTGAGTTATTGAATACCATTGCTTTGCTTACATTTGTTATTGGTGTTTAAGAGGCAAGATTTACCCCATTATAGTGCCATCTACCCCTTCAAATACTCCTTGTAGAAGTGCTTGACCACTATCTCCATTGAAGGCAGACATGGATTAAGCTCCTTGGTAAGTGGCTTCCAACTAGGAGGTCTTCAATGTATGGAATGTTATTGGTTCGTGAAAAGCAAAATCATAATGTATATCTTCTTAAGTACACACACATTCTTCTTAACACAACTCTTCCCCTTAACCTTATTTTAGTTTATGAACCTTCAACATGCATCTTCCATGAGAAGATTAACGCATTTGTTTAACACCAAGATGCTAAACAGAGCTTGGTTTCAATGACCGGGAGTCCCCAATCGAAGGAGAGATCATATTCCTACCAAAAAAATATCACCTTCTTGTTGTTCTTAAGGGAAGGTTATTCTTGCTTAGACTCTCTTTGCCTATGGATAGGGCTAAGCAATGGGCCTGGCTCTTCAGGACTAACTTAGGCCCAACTCAAGTCCAGTTAAATAAGCGAATTCATGGGTCAACTCCAAACTTGTTTAATTTGTAAAATCCTAACCTAAGTCTAAGTCCAACTCAAAGTAAATGTACAAAGCCTAACTCATTTGGACCTATTTATAATTTTAAAAAATGAATAAATGTGTAATATAGTAAAATTCAAGATCACTTAAGAGTGCATGCGGGAAGTGCGTCACTCATAGGAATGGAAATGAAGATGTTACAAACTTATGGGAATAAAAACTATTGAGGTATGTACGTGAAGCTTTGATGGGAAATCACGCACCCATTCTCATGCGCAAAACAACAGACTTCGGGGCTGAAGATTGGAAATGGGCAAGCTACGAGAACGGGTGGGCCATGGGATTTTAAATTCTTTTCTATTTCTTTTATATATATATATATATATATATATATATATAGGTCCAAAATAGATCGGATCTCAAATGGACCTAAATCTGACCCTATTTATAGGCCTGGACCTGGATTAAACCTAGCAGCTCAGGTCCAAGGTAGCCTGACTCGATACCCAACCTTGCCCATGGATATGCAATGGTACACGTTGGAGGGGGCAACCAGGGGAGTCCCCACTTGAGTGTGCGTCCAAACCAATTTTCGGATGGAACTACTAAATTCTTAACGCGCCAGAACAAAATAAAGACCTCTCATTCCCAATCCAATCCTCTCGTCGTCACCACGTCTCTCTCCCTCGCTTTGATTCTCTCCTCAGGGGGAGTTGGAGAGAAGAAAAACAAGAAGCAGAGATGTACTGTGTGGCCTCCTCCTCAACAGTGGTCAGCTGCTGGAGGAGCACTCCCCACCTACCGAAGCTCCCTCCCATCTCCACGAGGTCACTCTTCTTCTTCGTCTTCCCCTCGACCAGCTACAGGGGAAGCTCCAGATTCCAAGTGGGTTGCTCCACCAATGGGTTGGATGCCCCTGCAGCAGCAGCAGCAGCAGCAGCAGCAGCAGCAGCAGAGGGTGAGATAGAGACCGAGCAAGAGACTAAGGGAGATGCCAATGGATCTCCGCCTTCTTCCTCTGCCCCCTCCTCTTCCTCTCCCATCGACAAGGACGTCAAGAAGGTGAGGGTGCTTTGCATCCTTCTCCTTTTTTTTCTTCATTTTATGTTCGTCTTCTTTCTCTAAACTCTTTCTATTTTCTTGCTTTCCTTTTTTGTCGTTTGCTTCCGTGAGAAATGGCATTTTGGTCTTTTGGGTCGGTTTTGTCTCGCTCTCTTGGTTGCTGTGATTTCCATAAGGTGGAGGAATGTGTGAATTTCTGGGGCCTACATGGGTTGTAGCAAACGAGTAAGCTTTATTGTTTATGTGAGTGGTATATTGGCATTTATCGTTGGTTGGATTAGGTGCTCAATTAGCAGCAAAGAGAACGAATATCATCAGCTGTATTTTGAAAGGTGGGATACTTCCTGTGTAAGGGAACAAGGTGTAGGAAGTTGGTATGCATTATTCAGTTGATTGGGTCACCGCATAGAGAGGATGTGATATTTGGACGAATATGCAGTTTTGTACTTTTTATTTAAAATAATTAATCAACTTATTAAAATTTCTGTTATATGCAATGTTATAATCGTACAATTACCTTATGTAGTATAATAATAAGAAAACATAGTTAACACTCCTACTCTTTAGTTATTATAAAACTTTAAATATAAAAGATTAGAATCAGGCCTAAATCAAAACATGTTAGAGATAGAGGTGTTATGTCTATTATATGTCTCTTTATTTCTTATGGACTATAATGTTATTTTCCCACACCTATTCTCTTTATAAAGAGGTGTAGGGCTTCCATAATGACAACAACGTATTCTATTCTTCAACTTGGTATCAGAGCACCAGGTTGGGAACTCCACCAAAGAAGAAATCCTAACCCTACCTCAAGCTCCAAATCACCGCCATCGTCACTGCTGGACACCACCGCTACCACCGGTAGCAATGACGGCGCCGCCTTGCCTCTGCAGCAGCGACACGGAAGGTTGCCGCTGCTGTCGCCTGTAGTGCCTGTAGTGCCGGTTGCTACAATAGGCCGCCACTGCCGTTGCCTGTAGTGCCTATAGTGTCGGTTGCTGTAGTAGGTCGCCGCCTGTAGCGCCCGCCCCTCATCGCCATTTGCGTGCCTGTTGCTGTAGCAAGCCGCCGCGTCTTGCTACGCATGCTGCAGTAGTAGGCCACGCCTAGTCGCCACCGACTCTTCTTACCGCCATCCAGGCCGTTGGAGAGGGGATTCTTTGCTGCCTGAACTTCATAGGATGGTTCTTAAGTATGTTGGGGATGAAGTCTTGAATCAAAAACCTTCTTATGTGTGGTATGACTTCCTTTGATCTTATGGTCTGATTTGGGGTGTGTATTCTCCTTATTGGATGACTCTTGGGGTGTGTAGTCTCCTATGGTATTGTGTGCCGACTACGGGGTGTGTATTTCCCGAACATTGATGTTTGATGCATGAATTTAGATCTATCCTTGTTTCTTTGGATGTAGTCTGTTTGACATTGATGGTAGAGTATGTGAATATGGTGCGCTAGGAGTAGTACAGGAGCCACCATGGAGTAAGGTGGTTGATCGATTCTAGTGCATCAC
This sequence comes from Thalassia testudinum, assembly GCA_037157565.1. Taxonomy (NCBI): domain Eukaryota; kingdom Viridiplantae; phylum Streptophyta; class Magnoliopsida; order Alismatales; family Hydrocharitaceae; genus Thalassia; species Thalassia testudinum. The sequence continues at coordinate 20,272,279 of JAZHRO010000055.1, read as the reverse complement.
AGTATCTGTGCGGTGATCCAGCCTATTTCCGCTCGCTACAGTCCGTTCCTCTAGGGAGGACTATACAGGCAGCTGATGGCAGACACATCCCAGTGAGAGGTAAGGGGGAGGTGTTTGTGACCCCCAAGTTGCAGTTGTCTGACGCGTTACACGTACCAGAATTCCTGCTTAGCCTATTGTCCATGAGTAGAAGCACGAAGGATCTCAACTGTAGAGTGATCTTCGATGATGTCGGATGTGTTGTTCAGGGCAAGCTCACCGGGAAGATTATTGTCAGAGATACAGAAGAGAATGGCGTTTACCGTCTGGGATAGGAGTCCTTTGCAGCAGTTACTCGGTATGGTAGCGGGAGTGTTCTACAGTGGCATGTTCGTCTTGGCCACTTGTCTCTGAATCACCTCAGGAGGGTGATACCACATATTTCTCCAGGTGCTACCATGCAATGTGATGCTTGCCAATTGGGTAAGCACCATCAATCCTCTTTTTCAGCTAGCACCTCTCCTAGATGCTCGACATTATTTCAGTTGCTGCATATGGACGTATGGGGACCAAGCAGAGTCCTAGATCGGATGGGACATCGGTACTACCTAGTTTCGTAGATGATTTCTCTAGAGCCACGTGAGTGTTTTTGTTGAAGAGCAAGGCAGAGGTTGGAGGATGCATAGAGACTTCTTCTGGAGATTAGCACACAGTATTCAGCAATAGTGAATATTGTGCGGACTAATAATGCCCTTAAGTTCTGCACTTTCAGATTTAAGGGGTTCTACAAGACTCGTGGGATTGTCCACCAGATCACTTGTTCTCACACTTCACAGCAGAACAGAGTCGCACAATGAAAGCACATATACTTGTTGGATGTTGCCCGTACATTATTGATTCATCACAATATGTTGCAGAGATACTAGAGGGATGCAGTTCTGACAGCGACTTATCTCATCAACAGGATGCCCAGCTCAGTTCTTCACGAGCAGTTACCGATTCTTCTTCTGCATCCAGATGATGAGTTATTTCATGTGTCTCCTAAGACCTTTGGATGTGTTGCATTTATCCATGTGTCGTCACCTGGTCATGACAAGCTGGCTCCTCGCGCTATCAAGTGCGTATTTTTGGGGTACTGTAAGACACAGAAGGGGTACCGTTGCTATGATCCTCTGCAGAATAGACATTATGTTAGCACGAATGTGACTTTCCACGAGGATACACCATATTTCTCAGTCACTGGACAAAGGAGCTCTTGTGATGATGTTGCCTTTCTTCCCCTGCCTATTCTGTGTATAGAGACTCAGGTGTCTACTTCTCAGTCCAGACCTCCAGCTGATAAACAGATGAGCTTTTCCTCCTTGGATGACTTTAAGAGATTGCATGGGCCATGATATACTTATCACAGGCATCAAACTACTCTTTGAAGGCTTCCTCCCTCACCAGCAGCTGATGATTCACAGGTAGTTGAGAGGGTACTTGATGCCAGTGACAGGTTGGTTAGACTTAACTCCCCAGACAGTGCAGATCACCATAGTGGCGAGGCTCCTTCTGTAGCAACTCAGTCAGAGGTACTAGATGATTTAGATCCCCTTATTGCCATTAGGAGGGCACCGTGCACCTGTGTGTCCAGATACCAGGTCGTAGGTAGTTTGGCTACCGATGGTCTTGCTCCTCAATTTAGTAGCTTCTATCAGGCATTTATAGCGTCACACATTTCGTCTACTTATCAACAGGTCATGCTTGATCCAAAGTGACGTCAAGTCATGGAGGATGAGATGACAACACTTTGGAGTAGACAGGCTTAGGATCTCTAACGTATTAACAACGTATTCTATTCTTCAACTAAACATATTATCCAGAATCTAAAATAAAATTTAAATCAAAAACCTAGAATCAAACCTAAATCAAGAATCTAAAATGAAACTTAAAACAAAAACAAAAAATTACACCATAAATATGTTCTCCAATCATATCAAAAATAAAAACCACCAACCTTGACTTCTATCCCAAGAATGGCCAAATATTCGACCACGTATCAGGATATTTAGACCGCAAATGCCGGTGAGACTGCTTACCAAGCCACCTAGCATTATTTGATTCGATCTAGTTCCCATGCACACATATGCGGCTACTAATTTCCTGAACCTTGCAAGGGTGTTACTATCTTCTGAAGCAAACATGATCATTCCCCTTTCTTAGTGGAATATCCCATCAACTAAAGGAGATGCATCCCTTGATGGCAATAGAAGCAGGAATTATTTTTTGTGTATATGATCGAGGTCCTTAGAGTAGGAGCCTTGTCTTAAGCAAACAATCACAAGAGGATCACAAAGGGGATTGATGACTCAATTTCACCTAGGAAGGTATACATCTGGGGGGAGAGCTATACTCCCAAATTTTACTAGTATTTTGGTAATTAGTACAATTACTCTCACTCGTTTTTCTCTCTGATTACGTAAAAAATAAAAGCTAGCTCATCCTAGGTACTTATAGGATGAGCCACCTCCGATCATGGGTCTTATAGGATTTCCACGATCTGGCTATTAATAGCATTTAATTGAGTAACCATCAAACGACCGCCAACGTAAAAATCGGCACAACAGTTGTGCTCTTTAACTTTAGTCAACGAGGCCCGCGGGTGGGTTACTGGATCCTTGGATTGGGTTGGACCTAGCAAGTTATCAGGTAGTCGGATTTGCCAAGATGTCAGATGATTTTTCTCCCCTCACCAGTATATTTTAATTTTGTGTCTGCTATTTATGTTGTTTGTGGTCAATTTTGCCCATGGTAATCATAGGATTGCAGCTAACATATTCACCCACACACGCACCAACTCATGTACATTCCTTACCCACTCACATGAGAGTGAAGGCATAGAAGAGGAGCCTAGGAAGGGGAGGAGGACGACTGGAGTATGGTACCTTGATACTTTACCTTGGCCTGCCACCTTTTCATAGTGAAGCCTGAATTTCGTTGAAGGGATGATTAGGCGATGGAAGAAGGGACGTGGAGGCTACGAGGAAGGACCAGTGGAGGGGTAGAGGTGGTGGATGAGGATAATGATGTTGGGACCTGAAAACCCATTTGCAGATCATTGATAGAGAAAGAAGATGAAAAGAGTAGAGCACCACACCATACGATTGATGCTATAATACTACACCAGTACAATATATGAGTGCTATAATTCAACACTGCTAGAGCATTGCATTGATGCTATGATTCATAGAGCTGTAACATTGCTGTCCAGCACTAGTGCTATGGTACATATGCAAAAAATGCATTGGCATCAGTATATGACTCAATGTGGGTAGGAAAGTAAGGATGTTCACATAAGGAGGATGCATGTATGGACGAGCTTATCTACATTTTTCCATAGCTATATTTTTGTTCATGGGATGGAGTTCCATTTTGCTTCACTTTAGTTACAAGTGGGAGATTCCATTTCGTTCGCCAAGGTTTATATGGTAGTTTTTATTTCCATAGGATAGAATTTTCAGTTGTCACATGGAATTTCTTTATCCGGCTATTAGTTCCAATCCGAATAAAACAGCATCAACATTGGAACTGAAATTAGGCATTTTTAATAAGCAATCAGTTTGAAGTTACCTAAAGAACCTATAGTTGCAACCTACATGTCAAATGGAACAAGACCGTGAACTTTCATTAATGTTGTTGCCATAAAGTTCTTCTAATCTTTCTGTTTCATTGCACAATTAATACAATGGTTACGCTAATGAAATCTTATGTTAAGAAGAAAAAAATAGAACTTTCAAAAAAAAAAAAGAAGGAAAAACTAAAGGATAGCAAGACAGTAAAATGTCCTTGGTTATATCAATTCTTCTATTTGACTTTTACCTTTTCTTTTCATTTTTGGAATAAAAGATTTAAAGGGGAAAAAAATCACTTCCCACAATGACAAAGAAAAAGTTAAAAGAGCTCCCTGTTTGAAATCATTAAAATCACTAAGGTCATTTTCTTATCATTGAAGCTAAGAAACTTTAACATTTTGAAGTAATTTCTTAATTCTTGAAAGTATATTCATCTATATTCCTCGTTTCCAGTGGGACTAGAATCAAGTGACAGGTTCACTTACCAAGCAACAAAGTATCAACCTTCTCACTATTCTCAATCTTTCTAGCCCTAAGTGAATATTGTTGTAAATATATAAGTTAGATACAGTAAATTTATTACAGGCCTGGTTTCACCAGTGTCCAAGAACTTTATGAAGTTCGTGCAGTAGTGCAGCAGCTGTAAGGAAAATACAAGTCTTATCATTTCTTCTAATTGTTACATCCATAAGACTAAAAGATAGATAGGGCCTGTTAAAAGTTATATTATTTATTAATAAATTGGACAGTACGCCTCTTAGTTTAGGATTGGGACTAGGGTTTTGGGCATGTGAGCCTCTATAAAAGGCCATCGTGCTGTTAGTTTGTCTGGAGAGTGATTAATGAACTATCTGATTCTCTAAGCCACTCTTCCTGTAATTTTTCTCTTTGGGGCTTTCCACATAAATTGTTCTGTTCTTCTTAGTTATAATGTTGTGATTTTATATTTATTATTGTTAATGGGCACAATAAAGTGAATAGTCGAGAACTCATTCTTACAACACATAAATTTCAATTAAATCTTTCTTTGGATGTTCATCTTCTTGATCTTGTCACTGATTCAATGCTCATTCTAGAAATAACAAGCATCACATCTAACATGTTTTAGTTTCCAAAATCCTTCTCTTTCATAAATATAACAGGTTGTTCAGAAGACTGCGGCCACCTTTGCCCCAAGAGCCTCGACCGCAAGCAAGAATCCTGCAGTACCTGGGACAGCCTTGTATACAGTATTTGAAGTTCAAGGATATGCATCTATGTTATTAGGCGGAGCTCTGTCTTTTAATCTTCTATTCCCTTCCAATGAACCAGACATTTGGAGGTTAATGGGAATGTGGTCCATTTGGATGTTTAGTAAGCTGTTCTAACCTTATTTTCAGTTAACTAGCTAGATTAAAAAAATCTTGTGCACTCAAGTCTCGGCAAGCACTGTTGTAGCCTTATTGTTGGATCAGAATGATTTTCTTTTTGCTGTTTTAACTTTTCCATTTCCATGTAGCCTGATTTTTTCTTAAATATTTAATTAGTGATAAAATCTTTAGGCTGCATCCATTTAAAAGATACACAATCAATTTGAGCCTGCAAAAAACTTGCTGAATTAATAGAGAACGGTAGGTAGTTTTCTTAACTAAATATAGCCATCACTATATCCTTGATTACTTTTTCCGATCATGCACATGATGAAGGCATAATGTCTATCCAATATGTCCCAACCGTGTCAATTTTCCAAGGGGATTTCTATTAGTTTTGAGAACTTGACATGGACTTGATGGTTCTATTGAAAAGAGACATAGCTGCGCATCTTCTACTATCTATAAGCTACTTGATGTTTAAGAGTCCATCAACCCTAATTTTGGTCATTATGCATATGGTTGCATGTCGACTTTCCTGGGCAATCCTGATGGTGACCTGATTAATTGTAGTCCACAATCATTTAGGCTAATATAGCAAGCTCAACACAAGAAAGCAGAACCCACTATGATATGTCTAAATACCTTTCAAAAAAATTGATGTCTAAAAGAGGATCCTAAGTTTTAATTGAGCCAAATTGGATGTATTTAAAATGACCCGATAAAGGGCATCAATAAAAACATTTTTTTGTGCTTCCCAGCTTGAACTGATCTCAGATATCGTTCACATCTTATACATTGCTTCTTATCTGAGCCCCATGATTTTTCCTCCAGTTGAGTTTGTTCCTCCTACTGTCTTCAACCACTGTGGAGTCGTCTTGATAATTTGTGCCAAAAGGTATCTCCATCAGTGATATACTTTTCTGATTCTAGAATTGAGGAACCAGTCATGTTGAGTTAACAAAAATAACTCATCATCTATTACCCGGAACAAAAAGAAACTACCTTCAGCATGGCCATTGATATCTTTCTTACAGCATCTCAAAAGGCTTCCTTGCTTAAATCTTGTTATCATGTGACCTTCCTCTGTGAGCCGTTTCATCATAGTATGCCATGGCATAATCCAACTGTACCCGATGACCATCCCATATCTAAGATCTTTGGGTCATCCAACAGCATAGTCTAAAAGCAACTGCAACCAATTATCTTTGTAAAATTTTATAGGACCAGCTTATTCTTTAATCCAATGAATTATATGACATCACAAACTTTCATATTGAAACTATTCCTTTTCAACTTAGTGGTGATCCTCATTTTGTTTCTATTGAGCCAAGAAACATAGAAAGGACATCCAACACGAGTCTGTTTTGTGCATGATAAGGGAGGTGGTAGGATAGATATGATTGTGTTAACTACTGATAAACGGCCGATATTAAATTATACATGAAAATCAACAAATGAATCAGACAATTAAGTTCACCAGCAGAATTGTGTTTTCCAAGCCACCAAGGGGTTGGCTCAGTGGTAGAGCACCCTACTGACGTCCAAGAGATCATCTAATCAAATATCATACCCATCATATTTACTTTCTCAAAAAAATGAAAAAAAAAAAAAAAAGGATTGTGTTTTCCAAATCCTAATGTTGAATAAGTTTGATTTCCTCACTTGTCTTGCTTGTTGCTCTTCCTTGTTTACAACAACCTTCAAAATTTCTATTTTTAAAATTGAATTATTTTATGAATTTTTATAATATGAAAAATAAATGCTTTAATCCATCCCTTATGTTAAAACCCTTGCCATTATTATGAGATTAAAAAGTTTTTGCCACTTTTTTTTATATGAAACAAGATAAGTTTTCCATATATAACATATGCATGTTTTTTTCCCCCAATATTCATGAAATATTGGCATGTATTGCCTATCAAAGAAAATATTGGTATTTATCGAACTTGCTTCTATTGAAATTTCTGTTGATCCATTAGAAGAAATGTAAAAGTTGCTAGAAACTATGACTATATGAATGGCTAATATGTTAGAATTTCAGGAGTATTTACTTTTCTATTTTTGTCCATTATTTCAGTGACAAACAGTTTGTCATTGTGCTCTAAATTTTTCTTCTAGATTCCAAAAAAATTTGTAAGGATTCTCCACAGAACACCTTTCTGTGTAAGGCTAGACTTATAACAAAAGCGGTCATACAATTTTGGCCACCCTGAAAGAACTTAGATATTGTTTTTAACTTTGTGGTAATGCACTCTCCCTATTTGGTATAATTTATCGTCCTTTAAATGCTTCCATGCACCTTTGCATGGATTTGTTAAGCGATTGATGTAAACTCTTGTTATTTGAAACTGATTGTGGCAGCTATCCCTTCCCTCCGAGCACGTGACTGCTCTAAAAATGAGAAGGAAGCTTTGAATTATCTCTTTCTTGCAATTCCACTCCTTAATGTCATCATCCCATTCTTCTGGAAGTCCTTTGCCGTAGTCTGGTCGGCGGACACAATCACCTTCTTCATCATGTATGCTTGGAAGGTAAATTCCCTCAGGTGTTCGGCAAATGGTTATCTATATTAGCTGCTTCTTAAGCTCCAACATCTCTATTGCAGCTTGGTTGGCTTCAGAAGACAGAATGCTAAAGCTCTTCCATTTTATCCTTTCAAGTTAATGGCCCCTTGGAAGTATGGTACATGTATTTTCATATAAAATGTCAAAAAATGGCTGCATCTGAAAAATCAATCAAAAGTCCTGCTTGCTGCTCTTATTGTTGTATTCTCTGGGTTATGGAGCTGTATCACCAAAAAAAGATTTAATTAGGAAGAAGACAGATGTGGTTTCTTCAAACCTGAAATTACCTCTACAGTCAGCAAGAGCAAAATTAAGGAATTTCCATGGACACACTAGGTCTACAAGACTACAAGAGAGCAATGGCTGGATGCAGTACTGATTGCCAGAAGACACTACCAAAGGGAAATATTTTTATTGGTTTCAGCTAGTATTTCCATGGTGTATAGCAATTTTTGATGGTGCTCTTTTGTTGTATAAAAATTTTGAAGGATCTCTTATATTGAGACCTTTACCTAATAATTTGAGCCCATGGATGAAGTTGGTGTTGGAAAATCGTGTGAATAAACAATTACAAACAATCAACCATAAGGTACAAGGATTTATGTGGAAGCCCCTCTAGTGTGGAGGGAAAAAATCACAAGGAGAGAGAGAGAGACAGATTACACCATAGAGGACTCAAAAAAAAAAATGTAGGGTACAAAACCCATGCCAAAACCCTCAGAGAGACACCAAGAGAAAACACTTTCTTGAAAAATAAGAAAAAAGATACAATCCTCCTTGAAACTCTATCACACACACACACACATTAATCGGATCTAAACAATTGGGTCATTATGATCCATTTAATTTTGTGTGTCGGGTCACAATCATGCCATAGGCATTCAAGGCGTAATCAACGGATAGAGCCTACTGTTAGTGCCAAGGATCACTAGATAATATCATAATGAGTGCTTCACTGGGTTAGAGGAGAGAACAAACCAGGAAAAACCCAATCGTTTTCCAGCAGAAGTTTTTTTATAGAGTTTACAGACATGGAACACTTGTGATAATACCCTCACATATTTGGAACTTTAAAATATACTTGCTAACACAGGCATGGCAGCACTTGGGGCCCTTCAGGGTTGTGGGGTGCGAGATTGTAGCAGTGAAAGACACGCTGCAGAGAACCATGAGGTGACAATGTCATGGCCTCTTCTTATCCTTTGTCATGGAATGTCATGTGTTAATACTCTGCACACATGCACATGCATGCCTGTACTCATGCATGCACATGCACACACATAGACACGTGCATCCACGCATGCATGTGCACTTTTTTTCTTGTGTAACTGTAGTGCTTTCACTCCTCGATGGATTCAGAGGAGTTGCATCTTATGTTGAGGACATTGAGTGGCATCCATGTATTGCTTTTTTCTTGTGATAGTCAATGGCGAAGGTACATTCCTTAACTCGTGTAATTGATAGGAAAAGGTTTTTGCTGTTTTAATTCGATTCAATCGATTTTGGGTTGTATTTTTGAGTTTTTATAAGTTTTAAATAATCTTCTATACTTATGTGATGCATCACCTTCATCTTTGTGTATGTGTCAAATATAAACAAATATAGAAACCACCGCCTCGTTTAGAATCACGAAGTAGACTCCTTACTCTAAGAATTCTGCACGGTTGTTCAAGGACATTTGGTGTCATCCTTAAGTTATTCTTACAAATAACAGGATGGCCATTCAACCAATTCCATACACTGTGATAACCCTTATAAGGAGATGTATGTTGTTTTCTTCTTTGTAATCCATTGAAAGCATCTTCCAAAATGATTAACAATTGTTTGTATTGCATATCCTCTTTATCAAAATCAAAGGAACTGGAATCTGAATCTTGATGTGACATCTCTGTTAAAGAATATTTTTTTAAGAAGATGATTTACCATGGAGTATCAACCAAGTAAATATAGAATAAGCCTATTAAAAGAAAAATGAAATGATAGAACAAACAAGTTGCTATAATTTTCAAGAAGTCTTCATAATAATTACATGAAAGAGTACTTCATCAAATATAAAAATTACCATTTTGACAACCAAACAAAGCATAGAAAGTCTCAAAGAGTAGTTAAAACATTTTATTTAAAGGAAATGAAGATCCTAATAGATTTCTTTGCCGTTTTCGGATATTGAAACTTGAGCCACCCCAATCTATTCGCTAGTTGGGCATGGTTTGAACAAGCTTTGCTTGGTTGGACTTTTAAGTGGATCTATGGCAAACATGCTTAAGTTATCTGGTTCCTCTTTAAGATTTGGGTACTTTTTCAGGCAAGTCAATTGCTTCATCAATTTCTCGTTGGTGTGAAGGATTTCATTGATGGGTTCACTTAGTGCATCGTATATTTTTGTTGTATTTGACTTTTACTTTCTTTTTCTCCTCACTCCATGTTCTATGTCTATACTTGTATAGCATCAGGTGTCATACGGTCAACTTTGAATGAATTGATCCCTCGGGTTGTGTACTTGGGATTTGTGATTCATATTGAGAGATTTTGTTTTACTATTTGGAAACCCAAATTGAGAATTAGGAAATCATCTTCCCCAACAAAATTTGTCCAAGTGGAGCATCCCTCAAGCATAGGATCTAGAGACTTAGTAGGAATATTATTTGATCGTGAAGTGTTGACCACATTCTCTCTTGCGTACACGATTGAATCAAATAATATTTCATTGTCTTCTTTCTTCTCCGATCTTCAATATCTAAATATATTTGCCTTGGGATGCATTTATAATAAAAAAAAATCACAATTTAAATACTATCTTCTACTTTTAAATAAGTTTAGTTATAAGATAAATCAATTTTTTGTACTTTAAGTAGCCTTTCCACCGGTTATCACTTGCATTAATTACGTTCCTTTTTCAATTCCTTCTCATTTCAATGCAAAAGCTTTCCAAAGAAATCCATTCTTTGTAATCCTTGGACATTTCATTCCATTTATTTTTAAACTTATCTTAACCTATCGAGTATTCCCCTTTTTTTTGACAAATTATCTACTAATCTCGTCATAGGCAGATGGCGTAAAACATAAACAAATTGACAGATTGTACGGACCAAGAGGTTTCTTCTTGCCTTTCGTACGCCATGATGTCGACGTTGAGGAAAAGATATCTATTCAATAAAATTACTATACAATAGCCAGGAAAGTTTAGATAATGGAACACATATACAAAGATTTGACAAAATAATTGAAATTCAAGTATAAAGAAGCAAGCATGACGATCTATCGAATAAAAAATAAGCGAAAATCCATATGATTGCTGATCCCTATGAAAGAACCATATCATTGTCAATCTTTTCCTCTCCTAAAGCAAAAAACGCATAGATGTTTACTTTCTCAATTTGATCTAAAAGGATATCTATTATCACAACAAGCAACACAAAATATTTAGCTTAGCAATTACTAGAACCGTACCGTTTTGCATTCGTAACAAAATAATTAACGATCACTGTAAACAGCTTTTGTTTGGTGGTATGAATCCAAAAATAAAAGTGCAAATATAATCTAGTGGATACAAATTTCATAAATAAAGGGTTTGGGTTATATATGCATGATGCAAAGTCAGGAAAAAATAATTTTTGAAAACAAGAGGATAAATGTATAGTTTTAATAATTGTACTTGTTTTGACTCAAATTCTATTTTATTAGGAATCTGAGTTGATTTAAAATCTCTCAAAATCTCAGTTATCTAACATATACACAGCCAAAAAGTAGGAAAACGCACTTACTGATGCAAAAAGCAACGTGGGTGAATTTGTGGATCTCGCTCTTCCAATCACACGTCCAGTTATTGTGTGTGGTCCTTACACAACTCTCCATGTATAGCTTCATTTTTATCTTCTCGTCCTTTTACGAATCTCACTTGTTTCTTCGTGACTCTCATCTTCTTCGCTTGGCACTGCTCTCCTCTTCCTCTTTTAGTGCGATCGTTCAGGTTTCTTCTTTTATTTACTTTAAGTTTCTATATATTTAGGCCTTTTATTTGCGATCATCATTCTAATTTTGCTTTTTATTTTTAATAGTGTTATTGTTATGAATCTGAATATTGCATGCGATTTGTGTTCCTTTGATGAAAACGATTATGAAGTTCCCTTTGATTCTTCTTCTCCTCATCTGAACGATCATGACAACTCTACTAGTGAGAGATGAAGGTCTGTATGTTATCTTTGATTTTCTATCTATTTTTGAAACAATTTGCATCGGTGTAATTTTATTTTTGTATTTATATAGGATTCTATAATTTTGCATCGATGCAATTACATTTTGCATTGATGCAATTCTATTTTTGTATAGGGTATTATTTTACATCGGTGCAATTTTATTTTTGTATATTGTATTATTTTACATAGGTGTAATTACATTTTGCATCGGTGAAATTCTCTATTTTTGTATGTATTATATTATTTTGCACTGGTGCAATTACATTTTGCATCGGTACATTTCTGTTTTGCATTATTTTACATCGATGAAATTACATTTTGCATCTATGATAATTCATCTTTGCTTTCGCATATGCTTTTAGGTGTTCGTGAAAAAAATATTGAAGTTGAGATATAATTTGATTCTTTTGAGGCTGTTGTTTCTTTTTGTCAATAATTTGCTATTCGTAGTTGCTTTGAGTATTCTTTAAAGAGCACAAATTATGATAAAGTTGATAAAAAATTTTGTATGTAGAGCGGAGCTTATTTTTTTAAGAGGAAGTGAACCTCCTAAGAAGTCATGCAATCCTTATTATTAAAAGAGATCAACATCTAAAGTTGGATGCAAGGCTCATATTCATTTTCGATTTTGTGATAGCTTTAGCAAGTATGTTGTTTCTTATTGTAATGACCATAATCATTAGTTTTGCAATTCAACTATGATCAAGTATCTTCGATCAAAGAAGAAAATACCATTGAGAAGGAAATGTCGGATGGTGTTAAATGATCAAATATACATTAGTTTGTCAAAGTCAGTTACTTCCTTTGCTATTGAAGACGATAGATTTGAGAACTTAACATTTACCACTCAAGATGTGAGGAATGCAATACGTGAACAAGGAATTTGAGGCTTGGTATAGGTGATGCAGAGGTTGTTCAAAGTTATTTCGTTAGAATGCAATCAAAGAACAATAACTTCTTTTATTCTATAGATTTTGATGATGATAATTGCATTCGTAACATTTTTTAGTCTAATTTTTTAAAAGTCAAATTTCATTTTTGATGATGTTTTGCACATAAAATGTCGCGTCGTATTTGTTTGCGTGGCAAAAAATCACTTTTCAAAACAACTAAAATTAACCACTCAAGAAGAGCGAGTCGTATCTACATGGAGGCAATGGCCTATTAAACTTTGCTATTATTGAAATCCAATGTTCACTATTGATTTTCCCCAAAAATCAAGTCAAAATCCCCTTTTAAATGAGGCTAACATGATAAGATATCCTGAAATGACATTTTCATTAAAGAGGAGGGGTATTCTCATAAGTTCACCTTAATAATGAAATGTAAAAAATGAAAGTGGCAATGGCATGGCTTGTAAAAACCAATTGCATCCAAAATAGAGCACTTTATGCCTGGGCATGCACATGCAAGGAGCCGAGGTTGGCCGCGAGAAGCTCACTGGAGGTAGAGTGGAGTGAGGCTGATTTGATGGCGATCACGGCGAGGTGCAGGGTGGCCAAAGCTTGCCAGACGGCGGAGATGAAGGTGGTGGGTGGCAATAGCTATTTGCTACTGCTATTGTGTATGCAGCAGACATGCATGCTTGTGTGCGTGCGTGTAGCTGCACTATGAGCCGACGAGGAGGTGGCGTGGTGCACGAGGGCTAGGACCATGACATGCGAGGGAAAGGTGGTGCAAGCGAAGGGTGTGGTGTTGGTGCGTGAAGAAGCTGTAGGTGATGGGTTTTCCTGAAGAAGATGATGAATAGTAACAGAAAAAGAAAACAAAATAAAACAAAATGAAGAGGATAGTTGTGTGTCCACAGAGGCCACACGCATGGTGTTGTGGCCGAGCTCGTCGGCTTGGTGCGACAGCCTCTCACTCCACCAGCCCACTGTGTGGCGAGACTCGACCGTGGAGACCATATTGGGGATGGATGCACAGTGATGGGGCAGGGTGGTGTCTCCATGAGCATAGCTGCCTCCTCTCTTTTGTAACTATAGTTGCCTCGACTAGATCCACATTCCACGACCATCAAAGTAGCGAGTAAAGTGGGAGGGGCTCGTTACTGTAGACGTTGAGGAGAGGAAAGGATTAATAAAATAAGAAAAATAAATGGGGGTTATTTATCTATAAGCCCTCAAATGAAATGTTAATTCAAATGAATGCATGAAATGCAACCTAAAAGATTAATTATTTCAATGCATGCTATGTATAGGAAACTTTAAATGCATGAAATATGCATGAAAGCAAATCTACAAACTAATCTATTTACATACTAATGTATGCTATGCATGTTACTGTTAATCTAATGTCTAAGCATTAAAATCCATAAATAGCCCATAAATATGGGCTCATCAATTTTAGTAGCCGGTTGGCCTACAAGTTTTTTGGTGATGTAGTTTAATTCAGCACAACATACTTGGTTAATCGATATGATGTCTTTTGCTCCTTTTGTTGGAGTAAATAATTATAGTTATACAATTTTATTTGGTTGTGCTCTATTGGGAGATGAGACAACATAAAATTTTATATGGCTATTTTGGACATTTTTGTCTTGTATGTAAAGTATACATCCCAAAGGTATTATTACAGATCAGTGTCAAGCTATTATTAATGATGTATCAGCTGTGTTCCATGGTATTCATCATTGGCTTTGTATTTTCCACATTAAAGATAAGCTTCGGCAGAAGTTTCCTCAAGATGATCATACTAGGGAAGCTTTTAATGAAGTTGTTTATAATTCAAGATCAAAAGAAGATTTTGAGGAGAAGTGGGCTGCAATGGTTAGAAACAGACATTTTGAGGGCAATAAATGACTTCATGATTTGTATGAGATTCGACATATGTGGATCCCTTGTTCTTTTAATAACATGTTTTGGGCTAGCATGTCTAGTACTCAAAGAAGTGAGGGGATCAATGCATTTTTTGATGAATATGTTAATTCAAAAACCACTTTGAAGCAATTTGTGAGACAATATGAGCTTGGTCTTCAAGCGAAACAAGAGAAGTCTCATGAAGTTAATTTTGATTCTCAATTCAAATATCCTATTTTATATTCTAAGTTTCCTATGGAGGCTCAAGTAAGGGATCCTTATACTATTACAAAGTTTTTTCAATTTCAGGAGTTGCAGAACATGATCTATTGCAAAAAAACTTTGACTTTTGAGCATGGAATTGGGGATAATTATTCTATTGTTGTTGAAGAGTTTGATTCACCAGCTCTTTGCCTTTTTCTGTTCTATTTGAGAAGTCTTCAAGATCAGTATCATGTTCATGTTATTTGTTTGAGACTACAGGGATCCTCTGTAGGCATTGCATTTTTGTTTTAATGGAATTTGGCATATATGATCTTCTATCTAAATACATTATGATCGTCGGAGAAAAGATGTGAAGCTTCCCTCTGTGATAAGTGGTTTTGAGGCTTTTCTCTCTCTTTATGATCCTATGGATAGATAAGAGAATATATGCTCAATGATAGTGAAATTTGCTGATGTTGGTGCCATATCCCTTCTAACCATGAGATATGCTTGAAGGTACTTGATGATGCATTCAAGCAATTAGTGTCTTTAACAGGGTTTAACGAGCAGGTATAGTTGTTTTCTATTTCTTTTTTATTATTTTTAATGTTTTTTTGAAAGAGATGTTTTTTAAATTGTTATTCTTTTAGAGTGTATCAAATTCTTCAACTATTTATGATCTGAAGCAAACAAGACGTCGTGGTAGGCCTCGTGAGAAGAGATTCAAGAAATCATGTGAGGCTTCACTTGTAAAGAGGAGGAAGAAAAAGAATATGACAAATGGTTGCCCATCATCATCATTGTAGTTAGCTTTGATTATAGGTACATCAAAATTTTTTTCATTATAATACATTGATTTTTTTATATGTGTTGGTTTTAGTAGGATATCACCGGTGATATTAAACTTTGCATCGGTGCTAATATAACCTATACGTGTTAATGATGTATATTGCATCGGTGATAACATATATTACACCAATAATATATATATACTTTGCATCGGTGATATAATCATCCAATGGTCACTTCAGATGTGTTTTAGGTTTGCACCGTTGATAAAATATATTGCACTGGTGATATTAAACTTTTCATCGGTGATAATGCAACTTATATGTGTTAATTATGTATATTACACCGGTGATAAAATATATTACACCGGCGATATATATATTTTGCACTGGTGATATCCAATATTCACTACAGCATACTTTACTTTTGCCGTCAGTTGGAAACCGACAGCAAAATCGAAATAATCGACGCAACCAAGCAATGCCGTTATTATCGTCGCTGTTTCATTTTACCGTCGGTTAGAGGGTACATCTGACATTAAAATAATGTTTGACCATCCGACGGTTTGGATATTTCAACGTCGTTTCAAAATCGACGGTAATTGTATTTGCTGTCGGTTATGTCATAAGCGACGGCATATGTAATTCACTTTTTCCACCTTTACATGCCCTTTCTTTATTTTCACCGTCGTTTAAGTAAATATATAAGCGACGGCAAAAATATTTTTACTGTCACTTTTCTTAAAAGTGACGACATACAGGTGACTGCAAAAATAGTTTTGCCATCACATATTTGAATAAGCAACGGCATAAATGTGACGCTAAAAATAGTTTTGCCGTCACTTATCCTAATAAGCGACGGCATAAAAGGGAATTGTAATTCTCTCGAACCTTATATGTCGTCGATTATTAGGATAAGTGATGGAAAAATTATTTTTAGCGTCACATCTACGTCGTTGCTTATTTAAACAAGCGACGTCAAATGTATGGGTTTTCTTTAAAAAAAAATTACAAAATGATGGAAACTACTTACTAAACCTACTTAAAAAACTTGCTTTTATAGAAAAACAAGTAATGAAAATGAAGAAAAATTTATATTTCAAAAATATAAAGTCTAGTACATAAAAAGTTTAAAAATGAAATATTTACATAAAAAAGGTAACATGAAAAACATAAAAAAGAAATGAATAAAAATCAAAATGCAGCTGCCCCGATGCCACCAGTTCTACCTACACCACTTATGGAGTTGTCGTCGTCTCGTCTGTAGATGCTGGGATCTAATGAAGGCGGATGCTCTGACTGAGCCTTCTTTAGAAGAAGGGTTAGAAGCATCTAAAGCTCATCATCCATGGCATTCATCTTATTCTTCATCTTTACCTCTCTCTTCTCCCTCTCCTCCTCTCGTCTTTGTAGTGCGTCGATCTTTTGATGCAGCTAACTGATGACATTAGATGAGATGGCACCTTTCCTTCTATACCAAGTGGATAACATGTGTACCCTCCCCGCACTACGAACGAAACCATCGTGTCCTGGTGGCATCACTCTCCTAACTATCTCCTCTGGATATAAAGGTTGGTGGATGCTATCGGAGGTCTCGTTAGTGGGGGGATGTACTAAATGTACCATTTGTTCCTAAATATATTAAAAAATATTATAATAATATATATGTACAAAGTTATAAATTTTTTGAGTTTAAGAAACTTACGTGTTTCTTCTGGTATGATTCATGAATCCACTTACGAGCACCCTCAGATGCAGCCTGGGTGACCTCGTAGATGTCCTTCCTACTCATGTCCATCCCATCATGTATAGCGGAATGAAAATATAAAAATGATACAATTATATTAAGATAACTTAAAAATTAAGTAATATTTAACTGAAAAGTAGTTTCAACACTTACATAACGGCTCTTGACCGTCTCGATGCTCCTTCGACCCAAACAATGGGTCTGTGGTGGAGTTTTAGCCCTATTGGCCTTACTTTCTTTTGCTTGCTCCTGTAGACATATATAGTAATATTTTTTATAAATTTAAGGTATATGAAATTAATTAAATAATTTTTAATCATTTACTAACCTTTGTCTTCTGATATTGCCAATGCTCGCATGCCTTCTTCCAATCGTCAGGCATGACATCAGGAGGACAATTCTCCATTTCCTTCTCGGGTGAACTGCAATTTGAGAAAAACTAAATACCAAATATAAATTGTTAGAAATAATATATGAAATTATATATATAATAAAAATATAAATGTTTAAAAAATATTACATTTCTCTTGGTCTTCGTCCTCCAATCTCTGTGGATTTTGGCGGCATGCTTAAGGATATATCGGGAGGGGGTTGTCACCCCAATCGTAATTTGCCTACATTAATTTTTTTTTAAAAAATGTCAATCTTACCTTATAATAATTTTAAGATAAAGTTATAAAAGAAATAACTTTGATAAATTAAATTACCTCCAATTGACAGAGGAATTGCCTCTTAAGCTCTGTAGGCACCTTTCTCCAGTCAAAGTAGTAAATGGGCACAATGGACTTAACAATTATACTCACTCGACTAATGAAACCTAGGTAATTCTCCACCTCCCCTATAGTTCTAAGCTTGATCGTTATTCTCAGGCCCTCGGAGACATGTTGGAGGTCTAGATTCTTTATCTTCCCTCGTCCTCTTCTTAGTTCACCTGCATAAACATTAATCATATTCACTATATATTTCTGAAGTTATAATAAACTTTAAAATATATAAGTAATTTACGACTTAAAGGTATATGAGTTGTTACCAAAACTTGTGCCTGCCACTAAGGGGTCCACATGAACTAGAGATGTACTCCCCACCATCTCATCCTCTACCTCTTCCCCCTCCTCCTCTCTCGCCTCCTCCCCCTCCTCCTCATCTGATGCTCCATAATCTGGATCATCCTCTACTCGCTCTGACAAGGTTTGAGCATCTCCTTCCCCTTTCCCTTCCCTCCTGCATGTAGTAAACGTGTCATTTCCCCCAGTCGTATTGTTACAACCCGGTTCCCAAATCCCTACAAGACACAAGACCGGACCGACTCGACTGATCCCAAGACCTAGTCGTCCAACGAGAAAGAACAAAAAAGTAGTAAAATAAATCAAATTCACCATGCAAGCAACTAACAGTAACAAAAGTACAGTAGTAAAGAAATAAACTACTACAGTACACACCACTACAACAGTAGAAAAGTAAACAAGTACAGGAATATAAGGTTCACAATGAAAACGTACAGAATATAAAGGTACAAGAACTACTCACTACTACAACGGGTACAACAGAACTACGACTACTGGGCTCTACTAGGCCCAGTACCCTCTGCAGCCGAGTGCTCTGGCTGCTTAATACCTGGACCTGAAAAAGGTTATGAGTACACGAAATCAGCGAACGCTGAGTAGAGTAGCAACCAACTCACTAAAACAGTAAAGGTGGACAGGTAGCTGTTGTTTTTCAATTTCCTTCTTTCTTTAACTAATAATTCTTTCTTTCTTCACTTGGTTTATTTATTAGGTCTCTTTCTTGATCTCGAGTGTTTCTCGTGGGAACGATCTTGATTGCAGTATTTCCCGAAGAGTAGAAGTAGCACGTGGTGCTCTCCTGGCCGGAAGAGTCCCCTGTGGTCGTCTTACACCCAATCAACCACCCCAAGGTCAAAGACAGACCTAACGGTGACTACGGCACGCGCGATAGATGCACGGGTAGCTACCCCGCACTGGCACGCGGTCAGTCATTTTCGTTAACGGGTGCGCCCAAAGCATAGCACGGAACCAGTATAGGGCATAGCCTTCTCAGTAACAGGGGTCTAGCCCCTCAACAGTAACCAAATAGGGGTCTCGTCCCTCCATAGTCCGTGCACCCTCGGTTGACTACACTGGTTTGCACAGTGGGCCTAACAAGTCGGTGTAAGGTGGCTAGTTGAATCCCGGGCCCCGTGGGGTGACTAGCTCTCTCCCTACACTAGTAGCTCTCCTCAATACAGTGTACACGAGGGCCACCGAGTCTGTGCAAAGTGGCCAAACCCACCTCGAGCCTCAACCCGAAAGGCGGCAAGCACCCCTCTACATTAAGAGGTAACGTGCACTTCCCTTGGTACCACGTACTCGAGGGCAAGCACACTTCCCAAAGCATTTTCCAGATCTATTCCATGTATTTCCAGGAGTTCAACTCTTAATTCCCCGTAGGGTTCATGCTCATGTTTCTCAGGCCAATCCATACCAGGTTCCATCATTTCTATTTCCATTTCTCAAGTTCTACACATGTAACATGTAACTTTATTGTTCACATTCCAGGTTTATTCGCAGGTAGCTCGTGTTTCCAACATTCACCCTTTCATTTCCAGTTTATATATATACGTGCAGCTCATATTATGACAATTAACGTAAACAACAAGAATTTACATGCAACAGTTTACTAGCACAAGTACTTTACATTTCTCAGGCAGCTGTTATTCATTTTCAGGCAATTGTTATCATTCTATCTACTCATCCAAGACTGCAATCCATACATTCATTATAAATATTTCAGTGTTTCTAGTCCTAGGATTCATGCCATACCCTAGGATCTAACATTCATTCCACATATGCATTCAGGTTGTAATTAAATTGGGGGAAGTCACTCTACCAATAAACCCAGGAGTAATGGGGGCTTGATCGATAGGTCCACGTGCCTCAGCAAAGCCCAAACTCGCAACGGAACGAGGTCCTATCACAAGGATCATTCACAAGAGACTACTTAGAACAAGATAAAAAGTATTCTAACAAGTAGAGGAATTTATACGAAAAATGACGGTATCTTAATTGCCGAAATTGGACCTCAAACGAACCCTAAACGGATCAAAAATAGTAAATCTAATTCACATCAGATGTCTGGAACACCTTCCAGACGTCTTAAAAGAGTCCAGAACTATACCTCACTCCTGCACCACTCCTCAGATGTCTAGGAACCCTGCTGAACCGTCTGGACCCAGTTCTAGACGTCCAACCACTTCTCAGGACATCTAGAAACGCTTCCTGTCGTCTGGTGCCTCACCCAGACGTCTGATCTACGTGGGATGGTATGTCTCGCGCCTTCCCGAAGCGAATCCTACACGCATCGACGCAAATCTCCTCAATATGGCACGAAACAGTGCCTCGGTGGAATGGCCTGCATGGTCGTGAAACTCACCTTTCAGTTGTCTGGAACCTCCTCCAAACGTCGTCTGCGTCGTCTGGATGTCGATCCAGACGTCTGATTCTGGGAAAAATCCCAGAACCAGAATCTGCCTTCGCCTTCTCACATTGCACGCAGCCGCGCCGCACCCACTCACCTGCTGCTCTGGCTGCAGCAGTGTCGGGGAGGGCCTCCCCGACTCACCTCTCCGCCTTGCGCACGTGCCGATCGACCGTGAGCTCTCCGGCAAGCTCCCACACGAGCTCGCGTGCGTGCTCTCCTCCCTTCCCCTCGCTGCTCCTCCTCTCCTCCCACTCCGCTCACGCTCGCTCCCCGCTATCCGCCGCTCACTGCTCTCGTTGGAGGAAGAAGAAGGGTGGCTGAAGGTGAGGTGAACGAGTGAGAGGAGGGGGGTTTAAGTAGGCACTGGGTTAGGGTTTCGTCGGCGAGAGGAGAGAAGAAAACGAGGCTGTATACTGTCTGCGCACAGCACGTGCGCAGATGCGAGGACGTACACGAAAAATTTGATTTCCAGGCGTCTGGGAAGGTGTCCAGACGTCTGACCAGACGTCTGACCCAAGTTCCAGATGTCTTAAAGAGCTCTAACATATGGGTCTTAACACGTATGAAACGTGACTGGGGGGGAGCCTAATGTCGGGAGGGTGGCTGAACCTGTTGTCGGGGGGTAGCTGAGCCTGAGGAGACGAATCGAGCTGGGCAGATGGCTGTGTCTTAGGATGACTCTTTCTTTTGGGTTTTTTCTTAAACAACTTCATCTGTAACAAGTATAAAATACAATAATTAATACAGTTAAAAATCATTAATATATAAATCATTAATGAAAAAAGTTTGCCAAACATAAAAAAATATTTAAAAATTTCAGTAAAAAAATATTTAAAAATAGAAATGAAACAAAGTAAAGAAATTGTTACTAACCTTAAATGTCACATCTACAGCATTTGAATCTATATGACCTTCTTCCGTTAATTTTTGGTATGCTTTAGACTGTATGTCAAAATAATTTCACGGTACTATTCTTATTGGTATAACTCATCCCCTTTGGCAATTATCGGATGATGATAATGTCATCATTAGCCATATCTAGCTTTAATTAGTTAGAATCTATTGATAAATGCCCCTAGATAACCACCAGAAGATCGTAATTCATTGCATATCCATTCTGAGAGAAATGCATTAAAATAGGGGTAAAACTGTAGTTCGAACAGAATATCCTAATTGTAGAACAATCATGGGGTTTCTCAAGGGTTAATTGAAGGCCAAATGTTCATAAATGACTAATAAGTAGGTTCGTGCAGACAAAAACTGGTTTTCACGCATTTTAAAGAATTAATGGACATCTGAAACCTTAAAAATAGACTCTCTTAATTAACTGAGGTTTTGGTCAGGATAAAATTTACCCAAACATTATAAAAATTATAGAAAAATATTCCTTAAGGTTTGGTACCTTTGAGTTGACCATTGGAACCTATTTTTACCTAAAATAGAGTCTCAGTTAGATAATTTCCCTACTTGGGGTTTCTACACAAATTACCTAGTCAAACTTGGTCAAAACCAAAATATAACTTCACCATCAGATTCCTTGGGTTCAAATTTAGTTTATACCAAAATTTGGGCCTAATCTGAGATCATCTTGACCAAGTTTGCATTTCAATCCTGTTCTAACTCTTGTTCTTACAAGAAGCCCCTCAACTTTTGAATTCTTTGCAAATAACCCCTCAACTTTGTTGTCTTCTTCACAAGTAGGTCCTCACCACCTCCATACCTACAGAACTCCTAAACCCACTTCACCGGCGACCTTCAATCAGGGATTACTCCCTGATTTCGCGGCCAAGTCCTTCCAAACTTGGAAGGAAGATTCACGACGAGATCCTCTTCAATTTGGACTTGCTCCTACCTTCCAAATCCATTCATGGAGCTCATGCGAACTCCTTGAATCCGCATGTCCTACTTACGAAAATCATGGAGTTGCAAGCTTATTTCCAAGATTGAAACTCCTCCTTAGGGCCTATAAAAGCACGCCCAGGGCATGCCTTACCTCCTTAGCTTGGTTTGGAGGTTGGTTCCCTCTTCTTTCCTTCTCCCCAACCTTCATCTCCACCAACGTCGACGACCTTCTCCGACCACCTTGCTCATCCTCTCTCACAGACCATAGCAAGTGGATTCTTCTTCCTCAACTTCTCCCGCGTGTCGCAATACCAACGAGCGTCGCCTAAGCCCCCTCGTCGTCGCCGCTTCTCCCACCGGAGTCTTCACCTTCCACGGCGTCGTCCATACCACAACCGGCGCCATCCTCCCCTTTCATCCGCTAGTTTAGGGTTAATTAGGTCCTTTTTAATCCCTAGGTTAATTCCCTATACTCAAAACCCAAAAATAACCCCCGACGCCGCCGTTCATCGTCATCTCTTCCATCTTCGGCCATCTCTCTGGCAAGGTCATTCGCTCACTTCACACCTCCGCACGCCTCACCGACTCCCAAAAGCTCCGCCACTCATCCCCGCACAAAACCCCTCTCCTATTTCATCCTATTGACCACCCAAACACTCCACTGGACACAACCACCTCCTCCGACCTATTCCGCCTTCGCTAGCCACCTACATCTACCTTCACAGCACGCCACCACCACCAACACCCTCGCTGCATCTTTGCGATGCTACTAAGCAATTTAACTAGGGCTTTTTAGCTCATATTCTTCATTTCAGGTTGCCATCGGAGCTCCGTCGCAGCCGCCATCTTCTCTGGCATTGTTCTTCGCGCCACGACCACGTTCTTCGTTAAGTTCAGCTCCAGGCGACGTGGACTACTTCTAGGAGGGTCTCCAGGTCCTCAATTGAGGATCCCAGTAGTTGTTGCTCGCCAATTCAACGAAGACGCATCACTGCTGCTTTACATGAAGGGAGAGGGACATTTAGTCCCACATCGTTAACAAAGGAGACGCTTGGGCTGCATAAGTTGATTTTCTAAATAGGCCTTATCGCCTCAGTACACCGGGGGTGAGGTCCCCTTCACACCCGCACTCACGACCCGCTTAACCCAAGCCCTCACTCCTCGGCTGCGACCCCACACCCGCAACCCTGGACCTGGTTATGCATACCCGAATACCCGAGTAAGGCTCGAATTTCTAAGAGAGAAGAGAGGAGGAAGGAAAAAGAGAGAGAGCCGGGAAGGGGTGGGTTTTGCTCTCTGATGCTTAACCATGTCCAACTCTTAGCTGTGAGAGTTTGAAGAAGGAGAGGGCTCGTGCATAAAGGAGAAGACCTGAAGGAAGACAAGAAGAGAAGAAAGGCAGAAGAAGAAGAGGCTGAAGGCTAAATGAAGAAGAACAATAGAAGATCAGAAGAGAAATACTATAGTAGGAGACATTTAAGTCGTATGATCCATATGCCAGACATCTGATCACTGTGCAATTATTTGATTCATTGAGTAATTAGTATATATATGTGTTAGGCTAATAATTGGTGATTCAAATCATCATTATTTCGCCTTAGCTATCTTTTTGTTCTTTTAAACTCTTGATATACTCATGTTATGCATTGAAGACCTATTTTTAGTACATATTATTCATTGAACATCATTATTGACTTGATTTCCTATGCTCATTTATGTGCAATTAAAGATTAGCATGTGAATTCCTATTTGCTTCCTGTGTTCGACCTCGGACTTCATTTTTAGATATTCGAGTTATAAATATTATTTGTTGACAAGCGATTTTGATTGTGATACAAAGCAACTATTTTAAAACATTGATTTTGCCCTATCAACATCGGGGACATAGGAAACTTGTGCCACTTGATAGGCCAATATGAATGGACTGAAGAATTTGACGATTAGAATTTAAACTCAAGAAATTGTGTTTCTTGTCAATTTTGAAACCAGTGCCCTATTTAAGAACATCAAACCAATGACATTTAAATAGGACAACTCTGCGATCATATTTGAAGCTGAACTCCACAATTTCTTTGATTTCACCATAATATCCATCTGGACCGGTTGAAAGATCTAAATCAATAACTCCAGCCTGTTGTGTACCCTTGCTATCATTAATTTATTTTATTATGAATCTAAACACATTTATTAAATACTCAGAATGGGAATGTGCATAATGTAATGGTGAATCGGCAATTACATCAAAATTTGGTACCCATTGTGGGTCCTTATCCTCTTTCAATTGATTAACTAAGTCTTTAAACCAATCTAAGAAGTCAAATTCGGTTGTCCTTGAAAGAGGTAATCGTTCGAATTTCTCATAAAATGGATCAATTTCAGGAATTTATTTTGAAATATATAGATGTGCACAACGTCTATCATTTTCTGAAATAGCCTTGTACTCTGTATGAAGAATTGACATTCCTCTGATATCAAAAATTGATAAGCATTCTTCATCACTATCATTGTATTCCCCCTCATAGTTCCTTTAAAGTTTATTAAAGTGGTTGTCTGTTTCATTCATGTATATTGAGGTAAAATTTATACACATTCACGAGATAGCCTTCTACAATTGATCCTTCCAGATTTGCCTTATTCAAAACATAATCTTAAGCTTTTTCAAAAATTACTCCACAAGATATATCCATTTGAATTATATAGGTCCACCGATTCTCGCTTCATTTGCAAGATGCAACGTGAGATGAACCATTACATCGAAGAAGGTAGGGGGAAGAATCTGCTCCATCTTACAGAGAGTAGTGACTATTTGTTTATCCTAGTGATTCAGCGTATCATTTTGTAACGTCTTCGAACAAATAGCTTTGAAAAACCTGCTCATCTCTGTGAATGAATCAACAACTGGCTTTAGTAGTATCTCCCATATTGCCAGTGGAAATAATACTTGCATATAAACGTAGGAGTCATGACTTTTCAAGCAAGATATCTTTTTCTGTGCTTCATTCACACAACGAGAAAGCTGCGAGGAAAACCCATCTGGCACCTGAATTTCCTTTAAGAAGGAGAACATTCTACTCTTTTGGCCCTGATTCAAGCTGTAAATAATAGGTAGGAAGTAGCCATCATCCTCATGAATATGCAGCTCCGGACGTATCTCCAAACTCTTCATGTCTTTTCTTGTTTTCACCGTGTCCTTTGGATCATCGATTAGATTTAATACATCTAAGATGTTATTCATCACATTCTGTTCAATGTGCATAACATCTAAATTATGGCGTATTGTAAGATCTTTCCAGTATGGCAACTCCATAAAGAAAATGCTTTTCTTTTGAAATCTAGAATTCCTCGAGGCCGTTTGGTCTTGTTTGAATGGTCAACCTAACTGTATCTCACCTATTTCTTGTAATCTCTCCATTATAACTTGACCCAGCAACCTGATAGAATCTATACTAAGTTTATCTTTTTGGATTTTTCTTTGAATACCGACACGTCGTGCCATCAAATTTACTCTTGAAATGTGATGTTTGCCATCTATGTTCAATAGGGAGAAATCTGTGAAGTCCTAAGTAATAGAATTTCTTACTTTCCGGCAGTTGTAGGTGATGAGTGTCTTCCATACAGAATGGGTAAGCAAGTTTTCCTTTAGTGCTCCAACCTAACAAATTTGCTTACACCGGGAAGTTATTTATGGTCCACAACAATGCTGTATGCATATTGTAAAATTCTTTTTTTTCTGCAGCATACGTCTTCACGCTGATGTACCGCAATTATTTTAGTTCATCGATTAATGGCTGGAGGAATCATCGATTGCATTTCCTAGTTGTTTTAGACCGAGGATTAATAGGGTCAGCATCATGAATGACAATCTCATACACAACCAGGGAGGTAAGTTATAAGTGACCATTACCATTGGCCATATAGAGTATGATGGGTACATACTCTTAAATGGATTGAATCCATCGCTTGCAAGACCCAATTGCACGTTCTTTGCTTCTAAAGCAAATGAATTATTTCTTTCGGCAAATCTCTTCCACTCCTTTGAATTAGTAGGATGACGTATTCTTCCATCTTGAGATTTACAATCTTGGTGCCATGTCATCCATCGTGCAGTTTTAGTTGATATAAAAAGGCATTGAAGGCTAGGTATTAGTGGGAAGTAACGAAGAACCTTTTGAGGTTGTTTCCTCTTACTTTCATTTTTACCTTCCTTATATCTCTCAAGTCCACATTCGGAACAGTTACTTAAGTTTGCAAATTCATTTTTGAAAAGAATGTAGTCATTCGGACATGCATCGATCTTCTGATAGTCTAAACCAAACTTACAAATCTGTTTCCTTGCCTCATGCCATGAAGTCGAAAAACCATTAAGGTTATTCAACAGCTCAACAATAAACTGAAGTATTTCTGACATGAATTTAGCACTAGCTCTATTCATAACCTTCAGTTGAAATATCTTTAACAAAAATGACATTTTTGTAACACCAGGAGCAATAGGATCCTCAGCCACCTTAACAGCATCATAGAACAGATCACAACTGAATGGATCTTCCCCCATCTGTATTTATATTCTCTCTTGCTCTCATCTCATTCAACATTTCTTGTATTTCTTCACCTCCGCTATCAATAATTTCCTCGTCGATCTCTTCGTCAACAGTGTTCTCATTGTTTATGACTTTCTCAGTCAACTCCTCTCCATGAGTTACCTAAGTAGTGTAATACCGCTGATGTGTAATTTCTCAACACAGTTAATTAAGGTTAAAAATATTAATTAATCGCGTAAGAAATGACTTAGGTTAACTTAAATTGTTGACATTTAGGTAGTATAGGGTCAAGTTAACATAACATTTAGATTTAAGTTCTTTTTTTACTGGTTGAGTCCAAGTCGTTCACTGGGAGGCATAATTGTAATTCTAATTCACCATTTTTATTAATTAACATTAATGTATATCTAATTCCTATGATAATTTCAATATATGTTAAGCACGTGAATATTTGCACAAAAGAGTAGTCAATTAAAGCATGCAACTATTCCATTATAGAAAAGATATGTACATGAAAAATTTACAATAAAAATCAAAGTTGAGGAATGTTTATGATGTAAACACATTTACACTACTTAAAATGTCTATTTATGCATGTTCTTAAGCATAGGATTGCATTTCATGATATAAATATTGCATAACATGCATCATCTCGCATTTAGAGTAGTTTGAATAAAATGGAGGTTAATTGTCTCCTTCTATGTGCTTGGATAGGGCAAACATTTTATCGGGGCCTCGGATCAAAGATCCAACCAAATGGATATGATCAGGGCGACGATTGGAGTTCAACGACTCCAAGATCGTCCTAATCAGGCATCCGTAGCATCAGATAGAGATCGGGGAACCCTAGAAGATCAAGGACCAGGATGGTGTAAATCGCACTTCAGATGACAAATCCAACCGCACGGATGAATTCGGATCGATGATCGCAGCCCAACGACACAAAAATCGAGTCAATCCGACATTCGTGGCACCATCTACAACTTCCAGAAGATGGGCGGCCAAGATGGCGTCACGTGGTGCCATCTCAGCCGCCCAAACGGCCGCTGGCATTTTGTGAAGGCCCCCGCCCGATCCTCTCCACCGTCAGATGGAGATCCAACGGCTGTCGCCGCCCGGCGCTTAAAACGTGCGCTCGACCATCCGCGCCCCGCAGCGCAGCGGTCGAGCGCGCTTACGCGAGCGCGGGGCGCGGGTTCGAGCTGCGGCGAGTGGATTGGAGGCGCAGGTAATTGAGGCGCGTTGAGCGTTAGATGGAGTTCGTGCGGTCGCGGGCGCCCGATAGCGCCGACGCGTGATTGGACGCCCCGCGTAACGCGCGATCGCACGCACAGGCGGGTGGGTTGCAGCGGGCGCGGACGCGATTTAAGTCGTCCGATCTCGCGATCGGACGGCTGAAAAGCGCTGGACGTGCGTGAGCGTTGAGGAGCGGGCAGCTGAGGAGGCGCGCGTGGGCGCGGCGGCGACGGCCACGTCGGGGCTTTAGTGGCGGATTTATCCGTCACTAAAGACCCCTTATTTATTATTTTGAAGATGTAATATCTATTTTGCCCCCACTCCTTGCAACTATAAAAGGAGACCCCCTCCATACGAAATTCTCATCCCTTCTTTCTCTTCTCTACCCCTCTAAAGCTCTAGAGAAGCTTGTCCCACACCCGAGGTGCTTCTCGTGAGATAAAGTCCAATTTTCGTTCCCCTTCGGAAGTGGATCCCGCGACGACGATGGCGTGCTGCTCCGTTCCCGTTCTTCTGCTTCGTCCTCCTTCATCCTGCTTCGTTCTCCTTCGTCCAGGCGTCGTCCCGTCCAGCTCGTCCTCCAAGCAATCGTCGAGGAGGATAATTTCTCTCTCCCATTCTTATTTACAGCTTTTCTAGTGTAGAATTTTCTACTTTATAGTGTAATTGATTTTTCGCATTCTAGTGTAACTTTTATAAACTATTGAAATATTGAATGCATGTTCTCTTTCTCTCTCTCTCTCTCTCATAGTTTGATAGCCCCATTGTAATTATAACGCCTTGCTTAAAGAAAATCTTAAAAAAAATATAATTGCGAAAATAGATCAACGTAGCCTCCTGTGTTTGACCCGGAATTATTTTCGGTATAAATTTTATTTGTTGAACACGAATTCTTCGCTTTCGAACTACAACAACAGGTTTTCCAAAACCAATCTCGTTAGCGTAGGTTCGTAAACATTCAACATTTTGGCGCCGTTGCCGGGGAGGCAACGATTTCCGATCTTTTCTTCGCATTTCTTGCACTTTATTTATTTTCTAACTAGCTTTCTCTTGTGTCTATTGTTTTGCAGAGACCTCCATCAAGGAATCAACAAGCAGTAGACTGGAGTAAAGTGTAGTTGAAGACAACTGTAAGTGCTCTCCCATTCTTTCCCCCTCTATAGATTTCATTCGCCACATTAAATCCAAATTCCAATTAACCTAGGTGTTTGCATAAATCCTAGGAATAGTTTGGTTGTTTGGATTTCCACTCACATTCATTCCACCTTCGTTCATAAAAAAAAAAAACAAAAAGATAATCTTGTGGGGTAATTTCCAACAAACACACAATACACACCCACATTCAAGGCACTTGATCAACTTGATTTGTTTTCTACTCAACCGGGTTCTGATCTGTGGAACCGATACACATAAAGCAACACATAACAGAGTAGAAATCATTCTAGGTTAACCATCTTTGAGTGCCTAACTTAGTGGTGCAATTGTGGCCAATTGTTTGAGTTGTTTGGGCCGCACCATTTTATTTAAAACCAACTCATCAAGTAGCTCCTCCTTAGGGTTTTCAATCTAGGTATATTCCAGGCACTCCACTTTCTTTCTAATTTTAAAGGAAAACTATCTTCACCCATGTTTTACAACTTGGTTTGCCTAGAAACTTCATTGCAATTCACCTAATTTGAAACCCTAAAAGCTACTTAAGCAAGATTTGAACATTAAAATTCACGCATAATAAATAATCTTGCTTGAAAACCCTGGTTGTGCACGCACTTACACAAATCTCAATCAATCATTAAGGGCACAACCCATTGTAAGGGCCCATCACATTCCATAAGCACCACAATCCCAGGCCTTAATAAAATTGAGTAGACGTTGGCCTTAAGGTTTGATTCGCTCTTCAGGGCCTAGTCTGAGATTATTTTTGATTAACCTACTTGTACTAATTAATCTGATGTCTAGCTAGGGGAGCAGAGTCAAATGATCGTGGCTGGGGGATACACTAGGAACCGGAGGCGAAAGCCAAGGGAAGAACCTTCTCCCCAGTCCCTCCTTCTAACTGGTTGGATTAAACAGACGCAAGTAAAGTAAATCACTTACAGTCTTAAGGCTGGTTTTGGGAGTCAGTAGATCCTTAGGCTACCCCAATTAAGGACAGCCTTGTTTTGTTGTGCTGCAGGGTCCATATCCCCTGTCCTTCCGACCTTCTCCTAGTTTATGCTGGGAAGACGGTCATTGAATCCCCGATTGGAAGGACCATTAGAACATTCTAGGAGGCGCAAGTTAGATTTTGGTCAATTTGATCCCATGGACGAACAACAGCCTCCTCTGCTTGAAAATCCACAGGAGGAATTTAGAAGGTAGCTGGAAAAAATGCAGAGAATGCAAGAATGGTTCCAGAGAATGCAGGGCGCTCAGCCCTTGAAGGATTTTTATGATCCTTCGAATTACGGGGAACGTCCCGGCGTCCAGATTCCAGCCGGTGATGTAGAAATCAAGCCCCATGTGTTAAGCCTGATTAAACATTATCATGGGCTTGGCTCCGAAGATCCGTTTCAGCACTTGGAGGATTTGACCACTTTGGTCCAGACCACCAAGGCTCGAAACGTTAATGAGGAGCAAATGATCATGAGACTCTTCCCCCACTCTCTTAGGGATAAAGCCACGCATTGGTATAGGACAATAGGAAGACCAATTACAATTTGGAATGAGTTGAAATTGGCCTTTCTGAAGAAATTCTTCCCAATCGGTCGTACCAATGCTTTAAGACGGGCAATCACTACTTTTACCTAGCGGCCAGGGGAGCAGTTTCATGTGGCCTGGGAGCGATTCTAGGACTTATTGCGGAGGTATCCACACCACGAGGTGCCGAAATGGCAACTCGTGCAGATCTTCTATCATGGGTTGAATGAGCAACTCAGAAACCATGTGGATGCTTCTTGCGGAGGCAATTTCCTCAATAAAGATGCATATAGTGCACATGATTTATTTGAGGAAATGAGTGAGAATTCAATTAATCATGCCTCCATGGATACTTTTAACCGGTCCCAGCAACCCAGATCAAATGTCAATGAAGTCCAGGACTCTCATTCACTTGATATGGAATTGATTTGTAATAAACTTGATAAGGTGGACTTGGTTGCTAAAAGAATGGAAGAGTGGATGGCTGGCAATTCTATGAACAATTCTCAATCCACTCAATCCCAAAATTCGGGATTCCATTCCCCACGAGCTCCTTCTGGACGGGAGTTCGTGAATCAACTCGATGTGACTCAATCTATGAGTCAGCATTTCTCGGAACCCAATGGGTTCCCAACTGGGGCCTTTGATCCCAGTTTTTCTGATCCTTCCCTTTCTTTCTCTCCATCCTCACCCTATGAGGATGTCTGTGCTGTACAAGAGAATGTTAGATCCAACCCCTACTCGAATGCCTATAATCCAGGTTGGAGAAACCACCTTAACTTCTCTTGGAAAAATCTGGGGCAATAGACCCAATTCCGACCCAGCAACTATGCTCCGCAATGTCCAATGGGTCAGGGTTAAGTATATACTCAGTTGCCTCCGAATCAGGTCAATCAGCCAACTTGGAATGCCTGTCAACTCGTAGGGCAGGCTGATTTGAACCGTCAAATGGTAGAGATGCAAGGATCTATGCTCCAGCTTATGCAGCAAATGAAAAACTCGCTGGACAACTTGTAATCCGGGCTCATTGCTAACTCTCGTCAACCCGGATCTCTACCATCCCAACCCGTACCCAACCCGCGAACATTATAAATTCGGGCAATCAAGCCCAAGGGTACGGAAATCAGAGGGACCCGCACGCACATGCTCAGGTGGTTGAGCAGGGTTCCTCGTCTTCTTCTTCTGCTAATCAACAATTCATGATCAATCAAGCCCCTCCAATCTTTCCTAACCCTCCCCAAGACCCAAATTCTTACGCTTCTGCAAATTCTGTCACTTTGAGGAGTGGTAAGAAGACTCAGGATCCACAACCACATGATTCTGATCTTTTGAATCTTGAAGAATCTGAGGAGAGAGAGGAGAATTCTAGAGAAGAAATCAAGGCTCAGGAACTAATTCCAAAGATTTGACTAATGTTCCTTTTCCTGAAGCCTTAGCCAAAGCAAAGAAGAAGAAGTCTGTTGATAGCAATGAGGAGCTTCTGAATTTATTTAAGAATGTTGAGATCAATATTCCGCTCCTTGATGCTATCAAGCACATACCGGCTTACGCAAAATTTTTAAAGGAATTATGTACACAAAAGCGTAAGTCGAGAGAATCTGTTCTGAGGAAGGTGGTACTCTCTGAGCAGGCTAGCTCTGTTATCCTGCACTACCTCCCTTAGAAAAAGAGAGATCCTGGTGCTCCTTTGATTTCTTGCATTATCGGAGATTACACATTTGATAGAGCACTTTTGGATCTCGGTGCATCCATCAACCTAATCTCGACTTCTCTTTATGAGAAGTTTGGGTTAGGTGAACTTCGGCCAACTTCAGTAACGCTACAGTTAGCGGACTGTTCGGTCACAAACCCGCGAGGCGTTATTGAAGATGTTATAGTTAAGGTCAAGGATTTCTATTTTCCTGTAGATTTCCTTATCCTTGACATGGATGTACCAGATAATCTGAGGAACACGCCCATCATTCTGGGGCGTCCGTTCCTGGCTATCGCAAAGGCCAACATTAATTGTGAAAGCGGTAGCATGGAAATCGCCTTTGGGGACCAATGAATGAAATTGGATATTTTTAAGGCGATAAACAAATTTGAGGATTGTGGATTTATTGAGGAACTTGATGAGGATAATGTTAATATTGAAACTTGTTTGACAGTTTCTTCAATTGAAAGTTTCTCTTTGGTTAATGAATTTGACCCGCAACCCTCTGAACTGACATCTTCGGAAGAGGTTACTGATTTTGTTCACTCAAAACCTCTTCCTCTTGTTGAATCTTCAGCATCTACCCTACCATCAATCATTACCCCACCCCAGCTTGAATTGAAACCATTGCCCGAGAATTTAAAATATCAATTTTTAGGACCGCAGAATACGCTCCCTGTGATTATTAGTGCTAAATTGACAAAGGAGCAAGAGATTAAATTGATTAAGGTCCTAAAGGAACATAAGGAGGCAATTGGTTGGACCATTCATGACCCCAGGGGGATCGAGCCATCTTACTGTAATCATAGAATATTTTTGGAAGATGGATTCCGCCCTTCTCGCCAGATGCAGAGGAGATTAAATCCAAATATGCGAGAAGTGGTCAAAAAGGAAATCATCAAGTGGCTCGATGCAGGAATTATTTATCCAATCTCTGACAGTCCCTGGGTAAGTCCTGTTCAGATTGTTCCAAAGAAAGCCGGGATTACTGTTGTGACTAATGAGAGGTGAATCCGTCACAACTCGTTCAGCTTCCTCTTGGAGAGTTTGTATTGATTACAGGAAGTTGAACATAGCCACTAAAAAGGATCATTTTCCCCTGCCCTTCATTGATCAAATCTTGGAAAAATTAGCTGGGCAGAAGTACTTCTGTTTTCTTGATGGCTACTCGGGATATAATCAAGTTCCTATCCATCCCGGGGATTAGGAAAAAACTACTTTCACCTGTCCCTATGGAACCTTCGCTTTTCGTAGGATGCCTTTTGAGTTATGCAATGCACCTGTGACATTTCAAAGGTGTATGCTAGCCATATTTTCCGACATGGTGGGAGAGTTTATGGAAGTCTTCATGGATGATTTCTCTGTTTTCGGAGAATCATTTGACTCTTGTTTGGCTAACTTAGAAATGATTCTTAAGCGATGTATCAAGACACGACTGGTCCTTAGCTGGAAAAAGAGTCATTTCATGACCCAAGAAGGCATCGTTTTGGGTCATGTAATCTCTGAACGGGGAATTGAAGTGGACAAAGCTAAGGTTGATGTTATCGCTAAACTTCCTCATCCCACATCTGTTAAACAAATCAGATCATTTCTTGGCCATGTGGGATTTTATCGAAGATTCATCAAGGATTTTTCAAAGGTTGCTCGTCCTTTGAGCAATCTTCTTGCTAAAGAAAACCCGTTTGTTTTTGACGAATCATGCCGAAAGGCATTTGATTTTCTGAAAACGGCAGTCACTTGTGCTCCAATTTTGCAATCACCAATTTGGATAGCCCCATTTGAGATCATGACCGACGCTTCTGATTACGCGATCGGGGCTGTCCTGGGTCAGAAAATTGACCGAAAGCCCTCTGTCATTTACTACGCTAGTAAAACTCTGGATGAAGTCCAGAGGAATTATACTGTTACTGAAAATGAATTACTAGCTGTAGTATTTGCTTTGGAAAAATTCAGGGCTTATCTCTTGGGGTCTCATGTTATTGTTTATACCGACCACTCGGCCTTGAGACATCTCTTGGCTAAAAAGGATGCTAAACCCCAGCTTATTCGTTGGATTCTTCTTCTTCAAGAATTTGATCTTGAAATCAAGGATAAAGCCGGGGTACAAAATGTGGTAGTGGATCATTTGTCGAGACTCCTAGGTGATTCTTCTTGTCCGGATATTCCGATTGCTGACACTTTTCCGGATGAAACCATTCTTACAGTTTTAGGTGTCCACTCCCCATGGTTTGCTGACATTGTTAACTATTTGGCCGTTGGTCAAATCCCCCAGGATTGGACCAAGCAACAACGAGATAGACTCAAATCTGAGGCCAAATACTACTTTTGGGAGGACCCTGAACTGTATCGCATCGGCTTTGATCAGATTATTCGCCGATGCATACCGGAGAATGAATTCAACAGTATACTCGAGCTCTGCCATGCATCTGGGTGTGGTGGACATTTCTCCGGAAGAAAGACGGCTGCAAAAATCTTGCAATCTGGCTTCTATTGGCCGTCTTTATTCAAGGATGCCCAGGATTTCTCAAGGTCATGTTCTCGATGTCAGGCACTTGGGAGCATAACTAAGAGAGACATGATGCCCCTAAACCCTATTCTTCCTGTCGAAATTTTCGATGTTTGGGGGATCGATTTCATGGGACCCTTTATCCCTTCATTTGGACATCAATACATTCTTGTTGCTGTTGATTATGTGTCCAAATGGATTGAGGCAATTCCCACCCGAACCAATGACCATAAGGTGGTCATCAATTTTGTCAAGAAAAATATCTTCAGTAGGTTCGGGATTCCGAGGGCTATCATCAGTGATGGTGGCACTCATTTTACTAATGCCCAATTCCGGAATTTATTGGCCAAATAC
Organism: Thalassia testudinum; assembly: GCA_037157565.1. Classification (NCBI taxonomy): domain Eukaryota; kingdom Viridiplantae; phylum Streptophyta; class Magnoliopsida; order Alismatales; family Hydrocharitaceae; genus Thalassia; species Thalassia testudinum. Next base: position 20,236,718 of record JAZHRO010000055.1, on the reverse strand, counting down.
GAGGTTAATCATCGAATTTCCACACCTTACCATCCCCAAACGAATGGACAAGCCGAGATCTCCAATCGAGAGATCAAGAACATTTTGCAAAAAACGGTTAGGCCTGATTGCAAGGATTGGACTCAAAAGCTTGAGGACGCTCTTTGGGCCTACCGTATGGCGTATAAAATGCCCATCGGCATGTCTCCATTCCGTTTGGTGTATGGAAAGGCGTGTCATCTACCCGTAGAGATTGAACACAGGGCATTCTAGGCAATCAAACAATGCAATCTAGATCTAAATCTAGCTGGGAAGACCAGGAAACTCCAACTATCTGAGTTAGAGGAGCTTAGAAATGATGCTTATGAGAACGCCAAGATCTACAAGGCTCGGACCAAAGCTCTACATGATCAAATGATTTCCCGCAAGAGCTTTGATCCAAGCCAGAAGGTCTGGTTATTCGATTCTAGACTTAAGCTCTTTCCTGGTAAACTTAGATCTAAATGGAATGGCCCATTCATAATTGATTAGATTTTTCTAAATGGTGCCGTTCAGATTTCTGACCCAAAGACGGGTAACACCTTTAAAGTCAACGGTCAACGTCTGAAGCCTGTTGTTGACCGTAATCTTCCAGAACCCGTTTCAGACTCTGTTGCTTTAGCCATTCTGTGACTTCTTTGGCTGGACTTCGCCTAGCTGACGGCATTAAACTCAACAATTGTAAATATGACACAAGGCTGATACGAGCTTCATATCCAGGTGACATCTTTCATATTCTACCCTCTCTTTCATGTCTCTTTTTCAATGAGGACATTGCATCAGCTAGGCATGGGGGGTGGATTCATTCTTGAATTATTTGGTCAGCCTTGTGAAATCCATGTAAATTGTTTCTCTTCTTATAAAAAAAGAAAAAAAAATTAGGAAGGATTAGTTGGACATTAGGACTTTTCAATCCTAAGAAATTTTACATTAGGATCTGAACACAAAGACCCATCAGGTCTTTGGACTTAATTAGCCTGTGTATCCACTAAAATGTGGATTTGTCTTTGAGTCCTCGCCATCTTAATTCTATTATAATTGGAATAAATAAGTTTGGGTGATAAGTACACGACTTATCAACCCGCCCTCTGATTTGAGGGAATTTTGAGTTTTAAGCATCTACACACTTTCTTTGCACTGACTCGTTATTCGGTGATTCTAACGGAAATTAGGTAGCTAATGAACCTTCTAGGGTGATATGGCTAGCAAGTTATCGTGGGTAACAGCCCATAGGTAGGTTGTCCAGAGCCCAGTCACTAGACCTTTCTCTTTTTGCTGCCTTTAGGTAAATCTTAGATCAGGGAAGCCACCTACTTAAAAAAAAAAAAAGGAGAAAAGAACAAAAAGAAATAAGCCACACTTCGCCGCACGAGTATGGCTGGCAAGTTGTCGGTGGTAACAGCTCATCGACCGGTTGTCCAGAACCCAGCTCAGAAAATGCACTAAAAATTCCCAAAACACTTAGGAAGAAGCGGAGAAGTAGAATAAACCGGGGAGATATACACTGGATTCACCCTTGTGTTGACCCCGTTTAAAAAATAAAAGTAGGGAGAAAGCTACCGGTTGTAAAGATACACCTTTAGGCAGAATTCTTTTCGAGGTCACCTAGAGGCGTAGAAATCCGAAGTCCGTTCTAATTACCGGTCAACGAGTCTATCACAATCACAATAAGATGCTTAAAACTTAGGGTTCTCATCAAATCTTGGGTGAGTTGAATGGCCGTAGAAAGCCACTCTTAAACCCTAAAATTTGAAAATCCAAAAAAATTAGAAAAGAGTAAAAAGAGAAAAAGAAAATTTTCTTTGAATAAGGCGAGGGCTTGAGGCGGTCTACATTTTGGCTGATACCCGGGTACTGTTGTGTCTTTGAAAGTTCAGTTCCTAAGTAGACAATTTCTTAATGATTGAAAATAACTTAGTCCAAATAATCTAACCTAATTCTTTTATAAATAGCATATAGTTTTTGCTAGGGACTAGCAAAAGATAGGCATGGGGGTATGATGTAAACACATTTACACTACTTAAAATGTCTATTTATGCATGTTCTTAAGCATAGGATTGCATTTCATGATATAAATATTGCATAACATGCATCACCTCGCATTTAGAGTAGTTTGAATAAAATGGAGGTTAATTGTCTCCTTTTATGTGCTTGGACCGGGAAAATATTTTATCAGGGCCTCGGATCAAAGATCCAACCGTATGGATATGATCAGGGCGACGATTGGAGTTCAACGACTCCAAGATCGCCCTAATCAGGCATCCGTAGCATCAGATAGAGATCGGGAATCCTAGAAGATCAAGGTCCAGGATGGTATAAATCCGCACTTCAGATGACAAATCCGACCGCACGGATGAATTCGGATCGACGATCACAACCCAACGACACAAAAATCGAGTCAATCCGACATCCGTGGCACCATCTACAACTTCCAGAAGATGGACGGCCAAGATGGCGCCACGTGGGGCCATCTCAGCCGCCCAAACGGCCGCTGGCATTTTGTGAAGGCCCCCACCCGATCGCTGTCCACCGTCAGATGGAGATCCAACGGCTGTGGCCGCCCGACGCTTAAAACGTGCACTCAACCATCCGTGCCCCGCAGCGCAGCGGTCGAGCGCGCTTACGCGAGCGCGGGGCGCGGGTTCGAGCCGCGGAGAGTGGATTGGAGGCGCGGGTAATGGAGGCGCGTGGAGCATCGGATGGAGATCGTGCGGTCGCGGGCGCCCGATAGCGCCGACGCGCGATTGGACTCCCCGCGTAACGCGCGATCGCACGCGCAGGCGGGCGGGTTGCAGCGGGCGCAGACGCAAATTTAAGCCGTCCGATCTCGCGATCGGACGGCTGAAAAGCGCTGGACGTGCGTGAGCGTTGAGGAGCGGGCAGCCGAGGAGGCGCGCGTGGGCGCGGCGGCGACGGCCACGTCGAGGCTTTAGTGACGGATTTATCCGTCACTAAAGACCCCTTATTTATTATTTTGAAGATGTAATGTCCATTTTGCCCCCACTCCTAGCAACTATAAAAGGAGACCCCCTCCATACGAAATTCTCATCCCTTCTTTCTCTTCTCTACCCCTCCAACGCTCAAGAGAAGCTTGTCCCACACCCAGGATGCTTCTCGTGAGATAAAGTCCAATTTTCGTTCCCCTTCGGAAGTGGATCCCGCGACGACGACGGCGTGCTGCTTCGTTCCCGTTCTTCTGCTTCGTCCTCCTTCGTCCTGCTTCATTCTCCTTCATCCAGGCGTCATCCCGTCCGGCTCGTCCTCCAGGCAATCGTCGAGGAGGATAATTTCTCTCTCCCATTCTTATTTACAGCTTTTCTAGTGTAGAATTTTCTACTTTATAGTGTAATTGATTTTCCGCATTCTAGTGTAACTTTTATAAACTATTGAAATATTGAATGCATGTTCTCTTTCTCTCTCTCTCTCTCATAGTTTGGTAGCCCCATTGTAATTATAACGTCTTGCTTAAAGAAAATCTTAAAAAAAATATAATTACGAAAATAGATCAACGTAGCCTCCCTGTATTCAACCCGGAATTATTTTCGGTGTAAATTTTATTTGTTGAACACGAATTCTTCGCTTTCGAACTACAACGACAGGTTTTCCAAAATCAATCTCGTTAGCGTAGGTTCGTAAACGTTCAACAGTTTATTACAACTTTCACAAAATTACAAGGCATAAGAAAGTGTTTACATGAATAGCAAAATGCCTTCTTTATCAATATAAAGCTCAATTCTTCTTCATAGCACCCAACTTTCAATCAGACGTCTATTTAAGATGCTTAGATGACTTAACAGTTAAGATTAGACTTTTGATTACTATTTCAGATGTCTAATTCTTTCCTTTATCTTTTCATTTAATCTCTCTTTTGAATCAACCTCTCTATCTTAGTCCTCTCTTTTAATTCCTTTCTCTTCTTAGCTCTTCTTCTTCTTATTTAATTCTTCTCTTCTTTTCTCTCCTTACTTATCTTAACTCTTCTCTACATTGTGCACTTCTTTCTTCCTTCTCTCACCTCTCTATCTTCTCTTTTCTTTTGCTCTTTACTTAGCCAATTCTCCTTGACCCATTTTATCCAAAAATTTGTTAATGGGCAGCCCAAACCTTTTGAGGATACACAATTCCCACAAGGGGGCAAGACCAAAGCCTACTCAGCCCCAGCCTAGTTTTTATTAGGTATATTTTTGTCGATTTAGCCAACCATTCACAGTCTCAGACCTATTCAAGCCCACATCACGCTCGCTCGCCCACTCGGGCACACACACAGGCACATGCCTACGTGCACACACATGCACATGCATGCACATGCTCAGAGGTTCATATGTTCGGATAAGTTGCGCCCTACGTTGATGACCGAACTACCCTAAACATGTTTTCGTAATATACCAAGGCATCGCTCCTCTCATTCCCGATATGGGACTATGTTCGCCGCTCCTCCTTCGCGCATTACTGCATCCAGACAGATCTTCAAGTGAAGATTCTGATCGATTGGCTAGACCAAATCGAGCGACCAAGGACTCGATCGAAAGCTGTTAGCTTCCTCTACTTTATTTAAGCCTCAATTTAGGCTTTAGATCATGATTGATCCATTGATTTGAGACCTAAACATGGCACATTCGCCATGTTTTAGAGGATGAATTCAGAGCGGTGCAATCTTAGGTTTAACGACCTGCAGAGAGGAAATACCTCTCACATGAGACATTAGGAGTGTTTAAAGGATCATTCCGCATAGATTGAGACAGGCTTGAGCTTAGGCAGAGCTGCAGAAGTCTCCAGAAGCTAAGAAGCTTCAGAACAGGTGTTTAAAGCTTAAGTTTAAGCTCAAATTAGTCCAGCAAAGAGATGGAAGCCTCAAAAGTTGTCTTAAATCAATTTAGTAAGTCAAGAGAAGTTGATTGGAGTAGGATTTGAGTTCAAATCTCAACAGAAGAACAAGGAACAATGTTGGGTTCCTCTTAGAACCTAAACTCTACAGATCTTAGGAACATCTTCAAATCTTGTCTAAACATCATTAAATCAATTCAACTTTATTCACAATCACCTCAGGAACTCACATAACTCCCTGAATCAAAATTTAAACCTCCATATTTCTACTTCTGGCCTAGAGTTGACCTACGAAGGTTCAGAGTTGACTTTAAAGATTAAAACATTTAAGATCTAATTAAAGTTCTCATTAGATCCAATTTTATTCAAGGAGTTGATTCAGAGTCTCAAATTAGGGTTTTGAGCTCTCCAGCAGTGCTCTTAGGTACTGTCACCTGAACTCAGTTGATGAGTTGTTCGACAGACTTAATCAGGGAGTCTTTGGTCTAATTAACACCTAAAGTGGGTTCTTTCTAATCTGTACATGCTTTAGGACCTTTTACCAGACTCTAGTCTTCATTAAAATCTTCTATCCAACTTTGCCGGAGTTGGAGAAGACAAAGTCTAACAAAGAGTTCTCAATAATAATCCTCAATTCTAATTGATGTCCCATGATCCTTAGACCTCAAAGAAAAGATCTGCAGCTTCTCAATCCATTCTAAAGGCTGAGATAAAAGTTAAGTTCATCGGAGCTTCGGCGAACGCCATGTTTACTTACTGGAGTTATAATCACCATGAAATAGATCTAAAGGGGTCTTAACCGATTCCTGAGGTTGCAAGGAACCTCAGGAAAACAATAATTGAAGCAATTAAAGATCAAAAATCTCAATTGATCAAAAACTCAAGAGATTTGTCTCTTGAGTTTGTCTGAACCCAAGAGCACTTCCCTTACTCAATTGAGTGAGGGGAAAGACCCAGGAGAGTTTGGCAATGGTGTAGGAGTGCATAATTAGGTGCAAGAACTCCTCCTGAGCTGCTATTGACAGCGAGCTCAGGAGGTTGAGGTGGAATTAGGCGTTAAGTGCGTAATGAGTTATCTGTTAAATTAAGCTATGAATTGAGGCCCTGATGAAGTGGAGAAGTGATGAAGGACCTCTTGTGAGTGTGAAATAGCTCTGGGACCTCCGCCATGGATAGTGGAGGTCCTCAGTTGAAGGTGAAGTGGTTTAGGCATATAAGTGGTTAATCAAGCATGTAAGAAGGTGAAATGGAAACATGGTGAGATAGAGAGGGTGTACAGGTGATTAGATTGATGAACAAAGGTCCAGCGAGCTGGAATTAGCCCGTCGAAGTTGAAGAAGATGACATGAAAGCTGCACGTTATACTACTCTAACTACCTATTTAACTAGCTAGAATTAAGCTAAACTAAATTCTATGCTAATCTACGATTACCTGGATGAATAGGGAAGGGGATCTCCGTCGAAAGGCACATAACGGAGGATGAAATCCGAGGTCGTTGAATTAAGCTCTAGCGAGAAAGGAAACAGATTAGAGAGAAGATGGCATGCTCCCAAGCTCTGTCACAACCACAGGAGAGGAAGAGGAGGTGAGGGAGACAAATGCCTTTGCTGGAAATGCTCCGAAAGAGGGGTGAGAGGTCACCAGAGGGAAGTGAATAGCCTATCATTGATCACTGTTTAGGAAAGAGGGATAGGGGGCTGACTGTTGAAATCAGAGGTCTAGGTGGGTATCTATAGGTGGTAGAGTTGGTTTTTAGGCTTATTTTAATTTATTTCTTTTTCAAATTTTTATATATAATTATAAATTAGGTAAATATTATATTTATCCCTTGAATTTATGTTTTTACCCTTTTTAGCTATATTTAATTAAGTGACTAATTTACTTAAGTTAATTAAATACTTAGGTCATAAAATTAACTAAGTTTTTTTTTTTTGAAAAGATGAGGAATGCTATCGATGATGATAGTAGACCAGAAAATTTTAAAAATTAACTAAGTTAGTTTAAATATTAAGTAGGTAGCTAAGTATTTAATATTTGAGTTCAAATTATTAATTAAATTATTATTAAGATTAATTGATATTTAATTTAACATTTTTAACTTATTTTGAAGCTTCTTCTTATTTAATATTATTAAGATTAATTGATATTTAATTTAACATTTTTAACTTATTTTGAAGCTTCTTCTTATTTAATCCCTTATATTATAATTAACCATGTATTAAGTATATTCTTAGCTAATTAACTAGGGAAACTAGTTAATTTGGAGTAACTAAGAGCCATGATGAGTCTCTCATTAGCTGCCACCACCCATTACAAATCAAGTGCTCGAGCACAATATTACGATCATAAAAGGAACCATTCAAACATCTTCTGCATGGGTAGAAGATATTATTAAGTTGACCTCATCGCCTAAATAACTTCCTATTGTCATCAAAGGCCCAATCTAGGAATGAAATTACTCTATCCTTATTGGGCCCAATTAGGTGTAATCTGAACCCCCCAATCTAATCCAAGATTTATCCATTGTAACCTAAAATTTAATGTAAATAAATCACTTATTAGGAAGGGAAACGACTGAATGATGTACATCTTAATTAAGATTTTCACTTTATAGCCCATCCTCAAAGATTTGATCGTAACTTAGGTTTGTCGTTACATGTAACCTTAGTGCGATGAAATTTCGACAGCATCTCCCCACACTTCTCCAGTATACCCCCAATACTAACCTTAGCTAGATTTCCTTTAACACCCAATTAAGGGCACGACAGGAAACTAGATAAGATTAGTTGGTATACCAGAGAAGAGCAGGAAGAAGCAACCAAAATTTCACCACACAAGGCTACATGTAACGAGCAAAGTTAAGTTGTGATCAAATTTTTAAGGACCTTCTTTAGTTCGGTACTTCACCGAACTAAAGTCGATCGAGTCTTATGATATGTTACAAAGACAACACATCATGCATGTAAGTGAGGTATATATCACTTCCTGCATTGTCCGTATAACATGATCATAAGTCTCGACGGGTGAGTAATGTGGATACAATTTGACTCGGAGGACTTTTACATTAGGGGTTAGAATATCTAATATTTGGTCTCGTGTGCATATATCTTCTTTAGCAAGTGTGTATCTAAAATAATACTCATAATTGCAAAGAAATTGACATAAACATAAGCAATCATCTGATAAGAAATAAAATTATTTTTATTGAATGCTAAAAAGAATTGTACAAAAATGATATTTACTCATTGTTAAGATCGCCTCCTTTATTGAATACTCACATTATTGTAATATGCACAATTTAGTTTTAACTACGAAAAAAAGGCAAATAACAAATGAACCAATTCGATCTCACTGACAAAGATATGTTCGAATCACAATTTAATGGAGATCGTGTTCTACCAATTTAATGCCTACAAATGCAATCAACTACAAATGCAACAACTAAATGCACTAGAATATAAATCAAGGTATTCAAATCAATAAGAAATTGTGCATCCTAAATTCCTAATTAGAACATACAAGCTCCTAATATATCGTCAAGTTTTTCACACTATGAGGCTAAATCCAACAACTCAACATCATATGTTTCCTCCAACAATCTCTAGTAAGAGCACTAGATTAGCATAAAGCTCAACTCAATCCCTAAACCCTACACCAACCCAACCACCCTAACCCTAGCCCAACGTAATCCCTAAACCCTATCCCAACCCAACCACCCTAACCCTATACCCAACCCATTACCAAACCTAAACAACATATATTAAACCCAACCCGGCACAAATCAATCATTATCCAACCCAAACCCCAACCGTAAGTCTTAACCATCCCAACCATAACCTAATCATCTTAAACCATCCCATCTCCCTCCCAAACCTAGCCATCATCCTACCCAAATCCTAACATAACCTAACCAAAGCCCAACCTAACCCTAAATCCCCAAACAACCAATACATTGAACATTAAAGAATTTTAAAAATTTTGATAGAGTTTCCCCTTAAATTTTATTTTTTTTCATAAACCTGCATATCAAAATAGCACACATAATAAAAGTGGGCACACCCCACCGTACATTCAAAAAAATGATAATATGTGGGCACACCCCACATCTAATATAGTTCTAAAATATCAAAAAAATAAATATAAAAAATAAAATTATGCCTCCGATGTACTACAGCCTCTGAGCGTGACCGTCACCAACAATCTATAAATTCAATAGCACACAATAAATTAAATAATAAACCATCATGTTATTAATAACTTAAGTAATTAATTTGATATAAGGAAAGGAAGATGAGAAGGGGATGAGGAGGGTGGCAATAGGAGAAGGAGATGAGGAAGAGGGAGTAGGTGGAGGAGGAGGATAAGGGGGGTGGCAGTAGGGAGGAGAGGAGGATGGGGGATGGTAGTTGGGAGGAGAGGGAGGAGGGGTAGGTGGTGGAGGAAGGGTAGGGAGGAGGAGGAGGAAGGGAAGGGGCAGTGGAGGAGGAGGGGAATGGGCAGGGGTAGTGGAGGAGGATGAGGAGAGGAGAATGGGAGTTGGGAGGAGGAGGAAGGGAAGGTGCAGTAGCGGGAGGAGGAGGGAGGGCAGGAGTCGTCAAGGAGGAGGAGGAGGGTGGCAAGGAGGAGAGGAGGACAAGGAGGAGGAGGAGGGGGGCAACGGAGGGGGTCAGGAAGGAGGAGGAGGGCGGTAGGAGGGGTCAAGGAGGAGGAGGAGGACGATGGGAGGGGGTCGGGGAGGAGGAGGAGGGTGGCAGGAGGGTGTTGGGGAGGAGGAGGAGGAGCATGGGGACGGCAAGGAGGAGGAGGATGACCTCATCGGAGAAGGAGGAGGAGGGTGTTGGGGAAGAAGAGGAGAAGTTACCTGAGGAGGAGGAGGAGGAGGGGTGGCTACGAGAGCTCCGACGGCGCTGTGGGAGGAGGGTTTGGGTTACGTTTGGGGAAGATAAATAGTGATGGGAGGTCAGCCCACGCATGATAGATGAAGCGATCTACTTAGTCGATTCTATCAGAAACAGACGACAAAGGATAACTTCAGTCCCTCCTCCGTCGTGCCCAAATTTTGGCAGCTATTTAACCTACTTTTCGCTGTCGCTTATTCCACTAACCGATGGTAGAAGTCACTAATCCTGCCCAAATTTTAGGCATAAATTTTAACCATCTTTTCACCGTCACTTTTTAAACTAACCGATGGCAAAGGATAACTTCAATCACCCCTCCATCACGTCCAAATTTTGCCTGCTAATTTCAACTTACTTTTCGCCATTGTTTCTTCCACTAATTGACGGCAAAAGTCACTAATCCCTCCCAAAGTTGAGGCACTAATTTTAATCATCTTTTCATTGTCGCTTATTACACTAACTGACAGGAAAAATATCTTTTTTGTCGCTTAATCAACCGACGGTAAATATTAATGACCACCGCGTGCGCAATCACTTTTCTTCAATTGATGGTAGGTCAAGTACAGGCCTTTGCCATCACTTATTTGAATAAGCGACAGTAAAAATATCTTTGCTGTCAATTTATAAAATCGACGGCAAGTAACCGACAGCATATCTCATTTTTCTATTAGTGATTACACCGGTGATATTTCCTTCCTACAATTGTTATGTGAATGAGAATCAAGTATCGGTAAAAATTTCATTCAATATTCAAACAAATCATATTGAAACACAAAAAGAACATATTTACCTAAATTAGAGGGTAAAACACAAATCATATTTACACAAAAATAATGTAGTTTGAAATGATCGTAGGGACTACCGCGAAAATTCTAAATCCTTTTAGGTGGTTGCTAGAATTTTCCATGCGTCAAAATGACCACTCGAGGGTCACTTCTTAATTTCCTAAACTCTAGGGAGTTGTTTGTAAATTTTGTGCACCAAGAGATCCATGTAAGGGCCTCATTCGAAGTTTCTAACTCGTATAGTGGGGTTCTTTGCATTTTTTTCCACCCCTAGGTTCCTTAAGTTGGGACCCTCCATGCATAAACTAAACTTGACGGGGGTTTCTACAAGCTTCGCCGACCCCACCTTACCCTAACGGATCCTAAAAACACTACCCTAACCTTTTAAATACCCACCCCCCTCGATATTTGCGTCGCACGCACCACGAGATTCCTTTTCCCTTCCCTCTATCTATCGGCAAGAGAGAGTGGGAGAGGATCAGAGCAGCGGTTGGGAAGGATAGGCGAGGGCCCTCCCATCCTCTTCATCGCAACTGCAGGAAGGGAGAAAGGGCGGGAAGAACTAGGGGCCTTTTTCTCTTTTTCCGTACCGTCGATGTTGTGCCTTTCTTGGGGAGACTACTACTTCAGCTGCGTGGGGAAGGGTGCGCGTGAGCCACACGAGGTCCTGCTACTATGCCTTTGCATGGAGAGGGAGGGGGCGTGCAGTAGGCACATGCAACTTGAGGCATGCGGGAGAGCGCATTGGTGAGGCACTACGTTCGAGGCGTTGCGTAGCCATGGGGGCGTGGGCCGTTGGGAACGACAACACGTGAGCACGTGAGTCGAGGCAGGCGTCAGATGCCAGGGGAGTCATGCGGACATTCGGAGAGCCATGCAGACGACCGGGACAAGCATCGGACATCCAAGGAGGAAAGCGTGAGGGTAGGGCGAGTCTCGCGGCTCGTTAAGACATCTGGGGCATGAGTCGGATGTCTGGGGAGTGCGTGAAGTGCTTTCTGCTATAAGGGGATGACTGTTCTAGCTAAACCGAGCTAGTTCGGTATGATTCAACTGAACCAGGACCCTTCCCAAGGTCAGTTCGAGGCTCGTTTGGTCTCCAAATCTCACATACAAGGTATCGTTGGAAAGTTCTCACTATTTCCCACCTTTTGAAATCATATCCACTCTGTTTTCAGTTCATTTAGCATACTGAAAATCCGATCCAACCACGAACCCTTAGTTTAACCCTTGCTTTGGCTTAGATATACATCCCTTGAGGATGGTTCGACACCTACCAGAGGAGCGAGCAAGCTGACCACGCCCCCATTCCTCCCAGAAAACCTAGGTAGAGTGGTTTTTTCCCTTTGCACTCTTTTGTTTAATACGTGGGAACATGAATTCTGTTTTGAGTTGGTTCTCAAGTGAAACCTTATGTGTTGTGTTTGCTCCCCTCGCCTGAATGGAAATCAGCAAATAAGTATTTATGTGTAACTGCACAAGCGCATGCTTGTATGGACATATGTATGTGAGCCTAAATGTGAGTGTAGACTCCTTACACCAAGTTGGTGTTGGTATCTTTGTTTTTATTAATTAGGAGTATATGAACCCTAAGAACATTAGACATTTTCATGCATTGGCAAACATTGGGATTATCTGTTGGAACTTGGGATCTACTATGGATTGCTATGTGCACACAAGCACACTAAAGCGGATATTAGTAATAACAAAAATATTTGTACAATCTATTCAATCCACAAAAATATAACACAAGATGTATAGTGGTTTCCCACTCACTTGGGTACTCTACTACCTAAGCCTCCCAACTTAGGATTTTTAACATGATTCCCTCAACCCTGAGGGAATCACTTCACTAACCAAGGTAATTAATGGGTTACCTCAACACAAGCATAAGAAACTGGATTGTTACAACTTAAAGGATGAGCAAAAGCTCAATACAAATAAGAACTGGTGTAAGACAAAATAAATCTTATAATAGGGATTCCTAAGCCTCTCAACAATAATTAAAATGAGATTATCGATTAGAGAGCCTAGAAAAGACGTGAATCGCTTTGTACATGTGTGAAAGAAACACGTCGTTGAGTATGCAAATTCGTAGAGAGATTAAGAGTAGCAAACACAATTTCTTCTCTTCAAAATATGGTGGAAATATGAAAAGTTAGGTCTAGAATTTTTCCTTCTCTTTCTTGTGTGCAAACTAAGAGTCCTAGGGTCTTTTTATAGAGTTAGGACCTTAGTAATATGTCTACTAGACGTTGGGGTATAATTTTCAAAGTTCAAGTTCTCAAAATCAATTTACCAGCCATTCAGATTTGAACCAACGGCTAACTAGTGTCAGTACTAAAGTGACATACTGTTTTGTATTTTAAGTTAACTTGTCACAGACAGTACCTATTGGGTACCGGTACTTAATCATGAGTACCGGTACTCGTTGCTTCCAGATTTGGGTTTTACATATTTAACAGAAATCTGTAACCCACTTGTACCGATAATGATCATGAGTACCAATACTCGTTGCCTCCAGTACCGGTACTGATCATGAGTACCGGTACTCGTAGGATACAGGTTTATTTCTTTGAAAAAATCCAAACCTGTAACTCACATGTACCGATACTAAACTTTAGTATCAGTACTTGTGGGTTGACAAGTACCTTTTTAAACATGAATACAACTTGATTACTAACCTATTTTTGCAAATACTTTAAACATTAAAAATGTATCTTTTAAACAATATGTACTTTGAAATAAATCGAGTGATCGTAATGTTTTATCCTAATTTATCTCTATATGATTTTACAATCTATCTTATGTTTCTTTGTTAAGAGGCATACATTCTAATAAAGTAAAAACCCAATCTAATAAACAAAATAAACTCCAAATTATCTTCTATCATCAACTCCTCGTTGTCGTCTTGCCTCCTCCTTATCATCATGCCTCCTTGTCATTATTCTCTGTTTGCCTCGATATTCATCTAAATATGAAATATTACTCAATTGTAAACATTAATGTACAATAATTTTATTAATATCAAAACAAAATGTAGAACAAAGTTCCAACAATCAATATAAGGCTTAATTAGTAACTAATTAGGGTGATTGCCTGAACCCTAAGGAAATGAGAAAATCCGATTGCTTATGTTATGAGTGATGTTTGTGCACTCTAAATAGAACTCAAACTAGGGATGAGTTTGAACTCTCAGGTGCAATAAAGTAGTTTTCTTTGTGGGTGAAATGAAAACTTAGGGATTGTTAATGAGATGAAAATGAGAAGTGAGCTTGCAGTGGGCCTTTTTGCTATTCGTATATGGCTTTAGTGTAGGGACGAGCTGGCCCTCGGGTACACGTGTACCAAGAAGAGCTGACTACCCTGTAGTGTAGGGAGAGAGTTGGCCTCCTCCGGTAGGGACCCGGGGGAGGCACAACCTTCCTACACCGACTCTTATTGGGCCCATAGGGCCAACTAGGATAGTCGGGTGAGGGTACGCAAACTAATAAGGAGTGTGGCCCCTTTTCTAATTTGTGTTGCATGATTTAGTGTGTACCTGTTAGCGAAAATGACTAACTGTGTGCCAATGTGGGGTAGCCCCCTGTGCGTGTATCGTAGGTGTCATAGTCATCGGTACAGTGCAACCATGACCCCAAGGTGATAGACCGAGTGCGGGGCAAACACAGGTTACTCCCTTAGCAAAGGGAGTGCCACATGTGCGTCCTGCATCACAGGATGCTGCGACAAGATCGTTCCACTATGGAACATGTGAAATAAGAGGAATTATGACCTTAGTTTAGCATGCGCTGGGAAATCTTGTAACAAGAAAATAGCAAACCGTTTCTTTTTTTTCTTTCTTTATTCATATTTTATTTTATTTAAAATGCATGCATAACTGTTTCTCTTTTTCGTTTTTCTTATCTGTTTACCGTAGTCCTTCCACTCTACTCAGCTTTTGCTGACGTCTACTATTGTACCCAAGTCAGGGGAGTGAGCAGTCAGTTCCACCGGCTGCAGAGGGAGCTGGGCCCAACAGAGCCCAGCCTTAGTCTAGTGATTGTCTTCCTTCTACTGTAGCAGCGTTCCTTTGTCTGTGGTAGTGAGTTTTTAGTCCCAGAACTGCTAGTCCTTATCAGTTACTATGCTTTTCTATTTGTTGGACTGCTAGTCCTTCTTATCAGTTACTATGCTTTTCTATTTGTTGTGATAGCTATGTAAAGACCCATTACACTTTTAGCCATTTAAGACATCTAGAGTTTCAGTTAGACGTCTGTCCAGATGTCTGGACCCGTTCCCAGACGTCTGAAAGTGAAAATTTTCATACTGCGCTTTGTGCTCTACGCACGGGCGGCACACAGAGGTCGTTCCCCCCTCTCTCTCTCCCTCATTTCCCCCGAACCCTAAACCCTTCACTCCTCCTATTTATACCCCTCTTTCCCCTTCTCTCCTCACACCACCAGCCACCACCACCTTCAGACCCCCTGTGCAGCAGTGGCGAGGGCGGACGAAAGAGGCGAGTGGAGGGCGGGCGAAGGAGAGCGAGAGGGAGGAAGGAGGAGAGCGTGGGAGGAGAACCAAGGTCGGTGGACTTTCGGTGGAGCTTTGGTGGAGGCTCGGCGGAACTCGGAGGGGCTTGGGGAGGCGGCCTCCGGACCCTCTGTAGCCGCGGGAAGGACTGCGGAACCTCCTGCGGGCGAGCTCTCGAAGGAGACAGCTCGCGAGAGAGGTTCTGATACTTGGATTTTTCCAGTATAAGACGTCTGGAGCATCGACCAAACATCCATGGCGGCAGCAGGACGTTTGGGTCTAAGGCTGGACATCTAAAAGCACGTGCAGTGCTAAGGTACATGCTTTTGCACGATTACGGCCATGCAGGCCTCACTGCAGAGATCTGCCTGGCATGATTTGGACCTGCGGCTTTCGTACGCAGGTAAAGGTCATTGGAAAGGCATGCAGGGCATTTGCCAGGCACTTTTAGACGTCTGATCACGTCGCCAGACGACTGGAAGGAGGATCCGACGTCTGGAACTCACCTTAGACGATTGCAGAGGGCTCCGGACATCTGAGGATACCGCAGGAGACACAAGGTAAGATCTGATGTCTTTTAAGACATCTGGGATTATTCTCAGACATTTGATTTTGAACAATAGACACGTTTTTGACCTATTTAGGGTCCGATCAGGGTCCGTTTTACCCAAACGAAATACCTGTACTTTCCTCTTGAGTCCCTCTACGTATTAGAGTCTGCTATACACTGTTCTGAACTCTCCTTTTTTGATGTAGTCCCTGCTATAGAGTTTCAGCCTGCTGCACATTTGGGGCTTGCAGAGATGTCTGGGTCTGCGGTTCAAGCCCCCATTACTCCTGTATTTCCTAGTAGAGTGGTTTAATTCAATTATTAAGATTTAAATAAGAATGTGATTGGTTGAAATAGCCGAATGGAACTCTAGGATGTGGAATGAACCCTAGGGTAGAGAAATGAATGAGCCTGTTTGTATTGTATGGTTTACCTGCATGCGTCACTAAGATAAATTGCTAGCAAATACCTGTATTATAATTACGAGTTGCCTGTTAGAATACGAGCTACCTGTATTTAATGAATAATTACCTGTGAAACCACCAGTTGCATGTTATTGAGAATTGAATTATGAAAACACGAGCTGCTTGTATATGGATGAGAAATGAATTATGAAAGATGAGATCTGGATCTGGATAAATGAGGTGAACATGAGCATGACCCCTTCGGGGAATTAGGAGTAGAACTCCTGTGGATAGATGGAAACCTAGAATGTAGACGGGAAGTGTGCTGGCCCTTGAGTATGTGGTACCAAGGAGAGCAACTGTCCCCTTTTGTGTAGAGTAGAGCTAACCTCTCTTAGGTTGAGACCTGGGGTTAGGATTGGCCCCCCGACACCAACTCTTATTGGCCCTCACGTACGTGGTACCGAGGCGAGCTACTACTATAAGGAGGGAGCTAGCCACCCCACGGGACCCGTGGTTCAGCTAGCCACCCTACACCAACTTGTTAGGCCCTATGGGCAAACCGAGGTAGTCAGACGAGGGTGCGCGGACTGTGGAGGGGTGTGACCCCTATTTGGTTTGGAGGGGTGAGACCCCTATTCTAAGAGGGCAAGGCCCTATATTGTTCCATGCTGTACTTTGGGCGTACCCACTAGCGAAAATGACTAACCGTGTGTCAATGCGGGGTAGCTATCCGTGTGCTTATCACGCATGCCATGGTCACCGCTACGTCTTGACAGTGACCTCGAGGTGGTTGATTGGGTGTAGGACTACCACGGGGGACTCTCCCAGCCAGGAGAGCACCATGTGTACCTTCTACTTTACGGAAAAGACTTCAATCAAGATCGTTCCCATGAGGAACATGCAAAATCAAGAAATATCTAGATACTTTGTGAAATGGATAAAATAGAAACATATAAAATAGATAAATAGAAATGAGAATTAAACCTGTTGTTTTACTGTTTATGTACTTAGATAATATAAACACCACTCTACTTAGCGTTCGCAGACTCTATCTTTTCATAATACTGTTCAGGACCAGGAGTTAAGCAGCTCAAGTTTCCGGCTGCAGAGGGTGCTGGGCTCAGTCGAGTCCAGCCATAGTCTTTCTTCAGCACTTTCTTTTTCTCTACTATTGTAGTAAGTAATGGACACTTAGTTACTGTTCTTCTACTTCTGTTCCTTTCCGCTTTTCGTTGTTGTTGTTGTCGTTATTATTGTTGTGGTGGTATGTACTGAAACAATTGTTCTATTTTCTCTACTACTTTGTTTGTTTCTTCTACTTAGTTATATTGCATGTGTGAATGTGATTTATTTCCCTGCTTTTTGTTATTTCTTGTTAGACGACTAGGTATTGGGATTAGTCGAGGCGAGTGGGTCTCAGGTCCTTTAGGGATCCGAGAACCGGGTCGTAACAGCTATATCAGTACTTTAGTTCTTTTCTTAGAATGAATGCCAATGCTTAGACCTAATCGTTTCTTCCTGTAGTTTAAAATTTTTGTTTAGCTATGATGCATATGTGATAATGCTTTAGTTTTGATTTATTTTTCATTGGATGACCAGGTCTTGGGATAAATGGCGTGGTTGGACCTGGTTCCCACGAGGAGCCGGATCGGGTCATAACATAGTTCATCAAAAGTGTTTTACAAACTTATATCATATCTTCATATGCATTCCTATCAATTAGTATCATTGCTACATAATATGGCCTATACTTGTAGACATCTTCATTCCTTATGGTTTCAATGGGATCCAACTCATGAAGCAAGCACTCCATCCATCTTGTTACAAGGATGCCGTAGTCATAACTTCCCATTCCTTGTTGTGGTGCATCAAGTTTGAATTCTTCTTGCCATCCTTCTTTATCAATGGCAAATCTTTTGCAAAGTTGTTCTTTCATCACTTCAAACTAAAAGAGAAAATATTTTCATCTAGTTAGTATATATAGAGAATCGGAAAAGTTGAAAAAATCCCCCACACACTTTGAACTAAAATGCACAACTGATAAATAACTTTGCACCAGTGCAATCTTACCTTGCACCTCAACATTTGCTTTTCTCAACCTACATCTATGTAAAAAATGGTTATTACCAGTTTCTTGGCATCTTTGTTAGTGCGCTTTGGGTAGTATCCAATATAACTATCATATTTTTTTATCCTTTTCTCCTGAAGGTTGACAACCATAAGTATCTAATAGGCAGCATCCTCAGTGTTAAGTGATACTATTATCTTTCTACAATGAGTTAAAGATGCAGTGGCTTTATCAAAGTGTCCATCTATTTAATCCTTGTTATTGTATCCTATATAAGCAAAAAAAACTTGTGTCGAAGCTAAGGGTTTTTGAAAATATCCTTCTTTTTGTATTTTCTTTTTGATGATTTCTACAAAGGCATATCTGCAATTTTGTGACATGCTAGTGAGATAAATTATCACAAATGTATATAAATTAAATGTGCTTTTAGCTTACATGGCTTTCAGTGAATCCACTTGTTTGTAACATTTCTTGCATACGTATTTTTCAACAAAATATCTCCCTTTTCTCCATAAATTTTGATGTTTTGTCTTTCTTTGCTCTGTTAGTCTTGTAAGAAGTGTTCCTTCTGACTCATTAACACACTTAAGAGTTGGATCCAAATTTTCTATTCTCCTGAATCTACTCTCTTCGTTGATTTTTTGCTCTTCTTCTTCCCTTGGATCTTTTTTTTGATCCTCCTTGTTTCCAACATTTTCTTCTTTCTGTTTCAGACAAAAAAAAAGGAAACAAATATTTTTTTTATTGAAATGTATCGATGCAAAATGTGTTTCACCAGTGATAACCTATATTTGCACTGGTGACAAATGTGTTATCACCGGTGATAACCCATATTTGCACCAATGATATGTAATTACATATCACCGGTGATATTTATGTGAATAAGACATTTTACACCGGTGTCACTTATCACCGGTGATAAAATATAAATATCACCAGTGATATGTAACTGAAGATATATCATGATGAGAGCCTCATCATGAACCCTAACTAGTATAATTTGATCTAAATAAGTATGAAAAAGCTCCTACAAAACCTAAAGAGAGGCCTAACTCAGAGGATTCTGAAGTGAAGAATAAAACAAATCATAAGGGGTAAAACTGTAATTTTACCAATGCAGTACACAAACAGGGTATCTAAGGGTCTAAACACAAGTCAAATAAGCTTAATAAGGAAGGAAGTGGGATGATCTGATCTGAAAAGGGTTATAGCAACTTCTAGGAATTAAATGACATTCTGTAACCCTAGAACAAATCTGCTCTAATTTATGAGGTTCAAGGCAGGATAAAAATAAAATAAACCCTTTAAAATTCATTAAAAAATATTTTCTAGGGTTTAGAACCTTCAATTTGGCCTTTGCAACCTATTTTGACCTAAATTGAGAACCATGCCCAACTTATGACCTAATTTGGGTTTTTACGCAAATTGACTGGTCAAACGTGGTCAAACCTAAAATCAAATTACACCATTAAATTCCTTGGGTTCAAATTAGGCTAGTAGAAAAATTTGGGTCTAAGAGAAGACCATCTTGACCGACTTTACAAATTGGTCCTCTTAAATTACTTTTTAACCCTTATCTTTTGAAAACCTTACACATAGCCCCCTATCTTTTCCATCGTTCTTTGCAGAACGGTCCTCCCTGCCACCCTGCGCAGGCGCCATACCTTCGGCGACCTTGCGCGGATGATGACGCCATGCAAGGTATGACAGCCGTTCTAAGAAACGAACGGGGGGTTCCCTGCGTCGTCCTCTGTCGCAAGGACCCGCCCCTGCCACCTGCGGCTGCCCATGCCTCTCGTGCGAACGTACGAAAGGCATGGGTGTCCATCTCCGGCCATCTTCGGCGAGCTCCCCACGTCGCTCCCTCGGGCCCCTCTCCTCGCCAGTGCCTTTATAAGGAGCGGTAGGATCTGCCGTCTCCTTCAAGCTAGTTCTGGTTGAGAAATTCCCCTTCCTTCGTCTCCTCTCTCTCCGGTCAGACTGCCCAAGCTTCCGACGAATCCTCCTCCTCTTCATCGCTCTGCTGCCATACTTGCAACAGAGCCCACTCTGCCTCATCGTCTCATGCCAGGCCGCACCAGTTGGCGTTCCTAGATCTCCTCCTCGTCGCCAATAACCCCCTCCTAGGCATCTTCGTCCCCAGCTCTGGCAGGCACACGCCGAGTAGTCTTCCTCTCCCTCTTCGTCAATTAGGTAGGTAGAAACCTTCCTCTCTCCCTCTCTATTATTCCCCTTTCTTAATTTACTATTTAGACCCCTCGACTGCCACGACCACCTCCATCTACTCCACCTCCGGCCACCATCTCCGGCGAGATCGCTCCACCTCCACAGACCTTTCCACCCCTCCCCGACAAGCCCAGAAGCTCCCCCTTACTCCACTCCAGCGTTTCCACTACTCCATTCACCGCCCTACACACTCTGAGCACCTCCCGAACACACCCACTTCCACGCACGCAGGTTGCCCTAGGCGCATGGCCACAGGCACCCTCATAGTACGCCGACCCCCGCACCACCTTCGCCATCCTCTGGCGAAGCTCCCTGTGTTGTCTGATGTGGCCGGGAGGCCATCTTCGTGATTTCAGGGTTCACCCTCCTCGCCGCCATTGACGAGCAGTAGGAGCTGCTTCGCAGGCAGCTCCAGGTCTCTTCGGCTCCAGGCACAGGCCCCAGGCAGTGCGGGGTACGTCCGCGAGTATGCCCAGGACTTCAATTGGGAGCACGAAGCCTTCGTTGCTACCCAATTACCAATGCCTCCTCGCCGGCGGGCACGCGGAGCAAAGGTGGGACTTTAGTCCCACCTCGTAAGTGTGTGGCCTCACGCTCACACTTAAATTGAAAAAGTGATATCATCCAGTTGCCTCCGATACACACGGGGTGAGGTCCCTCACCTATGCACCGCCCTCATCCGTGAGCTCACCACATGGATCAGGCGCGACCCGACCCGACACTCCTGTGCACTCATCGCGCACCACCCACGCCGGTGCGCCTGGACCCGGGCACGCAACCCGACCCGATTACCCGACTCTGGGAGAGCTTCCTAAAGAGAGATCTAGAGAGAGAGAGACGCGGGGAAGGGGTAGGGTAGGTTTTGCTCTAACGTTTGTGTGTGTGCACAGGAAGGAAAGAAGAAGAAGAGGCAGCGGCTGAGACTTAGTCGCAGGGAAGAAAGGAAGGAATGAAGGAAAGAAAGAGAAGAGCAGGGGAAGCCAAGAGAAAAATGAGAAGGCGTGGATGATCAGATAAGTCTTCTGAGCTCTGAATCAGACGTCGACGAAAGTGAAGAAGGGCCAGAGCAGAAGAAAGAACAAAAGAGAAAGAGGGACCGCAACTGCTGAGAAGAAGGAAGAAGGACTAAGCAGCAGAAGGGAAGGAGAAAGAAGAGAAGGAAAAAGGAAGAAGCGGAGAAAAAGAAAAGAAAGAACGAGAAGGCAGAAGTCTCTGAAGCTGCAAAGAAGAAGAAGAAAATCAGAGAAGAAAAGAGAAAAAGGAACCACAGAAGCAGAGAAGAAGAAAAGAAGAAAGAAGAAAGAAGAAAGCCGGCTAAAGAAAGAGAAGAAGAAAAAGTCAATTACCCCTTCTTTTTCTCCCTCTCTCTTAAATTTTTTTTTTTGTAAAATCTTATATATATTGTGAATTTATATGCTTCTAGAATTATAGTTTGCTCCCTGAGTTCGACCTCGGGAAACTTTTCATTCCGAGTAATAAATTGTATTAGACTTGTGACTGTTTTTGTCATATACTACAACAACTGTAATAACTACATCAACGAGAAAAATGCAACCATATCACCGGTGATATCAGGTGTTATCACCAGTGATATGTAATTAGAGATTACATATCACCGGTGATAAAGGTGTTATCAATGGTGATAACCTATATTTGCACTGATGATATATGTAAATAGAACCACGATTTGCGAGTGCTGTTGCTTCTCCTCCATGCCATGTTGCTGCTGCTGCCCATCTCCTCCCTACTGCTGCTACCCATCTCCTCCATGTTGCTGTTGTTGTTGCACGGTTTCATGTTGCTCCTTGCCCTCCATTGTTTGTTGCTACTTTTGTTCGTCATATTTCTCCTCTTGGCTCTCAAGCCCCTCCTCTATTCCATCATTTTGCTGCTGTTGCTCATCTTTGTGTTCTTTTTTCTCATGCTCCTCCTCCATTTCATCATGATGCTGCTGCTGTTGTTAATGTTAAGTTTCAAAACTTTGATTACTTTGTGTTTGGCAAAAGAAAGCAGTCAAATTTCCCTTTAACTCTTCAATTTGATCATTCAAAGTAGCATTTTCCTCATCTCTCCTCTTCAATATTTTATCCATTTTTTTTATCTTCTTCATTTCCTTTCTTTCTTGTTTCAAGTTGTTCAAGTAGGTTTCTCCAACTTTCACCGTTTTTAATTTCTTTTCATCTTCCTTTTCTTCTGATTCTTTTTATCTCATCCTCTTCTCCTTTGTCTTCTTCTTCACCTTTCTCCTCTCCTTCATGTTTTCTCCTTTTTTGGGGAGTTTCTTCTCTCTTTTTTGTGATTTTTGGGGGATCAACTCCTCCAAATGGGTCTTTCCTCAAGTCATTCTCAGTTGCTTCCTTAATGTTTAAACCCATTGCCTTTGCATGATTTGTGAAGAGGAATTCATGGTTGTATATTTCAACAACTGTTTCTACCTCATTATTAACGGGCTCTAAAGCATTAAAATTTTCAATTACCCATAGGTGTAACGAAATGGTACAACCTTTAATGTATGTTTGTTTCTCCTTCTCCTTTTCCTTCAGGCCCTCATGGATGTAATCACACACTAATTCAACCCAATTGTATTTGTTTAGAGATTCTAGATCTTCTACTATATCAAATAGTGAAGTTACAATTGCTTGGTCTCCATATGGTAAAAGAAATAACCTAAGTTAGGAGAACCAACATCTTTGTTTCTTTTTCTACTTGGTTTCTCTTTTCTTGAGCCCCAGATTTGTGCTGTCTTTTTTTCCTTTCCTTCCTTCTCATTTTTTTTATTATATTCTTAAATCTTGTCAGCTATCTTCCTAACTTTTAGCTTTATTGATATGAAATTTTTACTCCAAATCGCAGGTCTCACACTTGCATTTTTCTTTCCATCACTGATGATTTTCTCTCCATCATTCTTTAATCCAAATATTCCCTCTATATGATTTGGAGTGAGAACTAATTTTAGGTTTCCTAGTTGAAACTCTCTTGTTTTTGGCTTGTATGCATCCACTAATTCCAAAAGTAAGTTTTTGTCTTTGTAGTTTGGGTATATTTTTTCGCCACCAACTAGGATACCAAAAGGGAGTCTTTCGAGACTCCTCGTTCACATCTTCTTTAACCATTTTCCAAGCTTTTCTGATAGTATAGATCGTGCATCTAAAGTCGATCTCATGTCTAGGAAAAAAATATAAAGGAAGCGTTCAATATTGCACGGGTGCAAAAACGTATTGCACCAGTCAAAACATATATTGCACAGGTGTAATGCAACTTTACGTCGGTACAATTTAGTTTCTACAAGAATGGTAAGTAAAAAACATCGGTGTAAAATAAAATTAAAAGAGTGGGAATGCCATTTTGCATTGGTGCAAAATAAAATTAATAAAGTGGGAATGCCATTTTGCATCGGTGTAAAATGACTTATCACCCATGAAAAATAAAATTAACAAAGTAGAAATGTCATTTTGCGTCAGTACAAAATGATTCATCACTAACGCAAAATAAAATTAATAAAGTGGAAATGTTGCTTTTCATCGATGTAAAATAACTTATCACCAGTGCAAAATAAAATTTTATAGTAATATTTTTGTATATAATAATATTACGTAAATTGAAGAATAATAATATTTCCTTTTTAAAGAATTATAAAGCATAGGTACAAAATAGGAAATCACCGGTGCTTTTTGTCATTTTTGGGTGAGATATGACTCGTCTTAACAAGATATCATTGGAGATTACGAGATCACCGGATATTATGAGATATCATTGGAGTCATGCGAAATATCTCCGATGATAAACCCATCCTTTACTTCGGAGATTTTAGAGGCGTACCTCTTTGATCCACTTCCTTTGTTTATCTTGCTTCATTCTTCCATTGCAGACGTTTCTTGATGTTGAAGGAGCTTCTTTGAGTGAAAGGAGCTTCTTTGATGTGGCTACATCAATGTCTGATGTCCAAAGAAGCGAGAACAATGTGGAAAAGGGGTAGATTTAGGTTTGTCGGAGTGGAAGAGATGCAGAGGTCAGTTTTTAGATATATTTGTGTGGGCCCTAGTTGAATTTAATAAAAAGTTCACATCCGAAGGTTGCATGTCCCTTTTTGAATCACCTTTTGCGTATATAAACCCACATCTATAAACATAAACATAATACATGCACAATGTATAATATCATATATATAGAATATATAAGAGTAGAATAAAATTGGAACTTACATAAAAGTCTAAGCATCAATTATCATTCATAGTAATCACAAAAAGGAAGGAGAATAATTTGAAAAGGAGAGTATTGAAAGAAAATAATGAAAGTAATAACTAAGTATAACTACTAGAATGGTCCTACAGACCAACTAAGGTGCCTTGGACCAACACCGTCTCCTCCCATAACTGTGGGACTCGGCTGGTACTTACTAAGACATGAGTATGAAGTCCAAATGGGAAAGTCAATAAAAGCTAAGTAGCAAATAGAGGCATAATAATAAATAAGTGAAACGAATGGGTACTTTCAATATTAATTCTTTACTTATTTATTTATTGCTCAAAATTCATATTATCTATACTTTCTCACTCTTTCGATCATCACCGATCTGTAATTTATTTCCTTGAAAGGCGCAAGGAGATATTGTTGTGATATCCCAAATAGCAAAGTTGATACGAGGCACTCTCTTAGTTAGGAGATTGGCCCACACCTATCCCACTACTTGGTTAATTGCCTCGGGTCCAAGCCTAGGTGAAGTGATGACTACGAGCTTGTGTGATATGCAGGCAGGGAGCTACTCCACACTATCACAATCAATCATCTCTACTACAGGGTATGGAAGAAAACAGTAATGGACCTCTTGTAGTAATTAACACATACCCACTCGCATCTAGCTACTCGTTGGCCAGTCAACTTAACATATTAGTTGTAGAGAGGTTAGCCCACTCCTTGAATTAGTCTCTGCCTCAAAATACGATATAGCCAGCCACACTATTGATATCATGCACGGGACTAATTGTTTAATTAATCTCACAAGTTTCCATCTTGACCATCAATCTGTAACAACCCAAAATCCAAGTCCTGAGTCATTTCAGGGTGGTTCAGGTCAATTTGAACCCGGTAACCCGATTGTGGTTCAGTGCTGGTGTCAACCTGTTATGACCCGATCCGACTCCACTTGGAAACCCGGGTCAGATCGCATCCACTATCCCAAAATCCGGTCGCCCAATGAGTAATAAACCAAAACATAATAATTTCCACACATGCACCATAGCTAGAAGTATAAATAAAAGATAGAAAGCTGTAGGGTAAACAGTAACTGAAATTAGCACCACAAGAGAATAGCACGTTTACATCATAGCCATCACAACATACTAGAAAGACGGAAACTGAACTACTAGTTCCAAAAGAGATACTCACGACAATAGAAAGGAAAGTCAAACTACAATAGAACGAAAATGGAAACAACTAGGGCTGGGCTTGACTAAGCCCAGCTCCCTCGGCAGCCGGTGGAACTGGCTACTCACCCCCTTTCCTGGATACAAGTGGTAGACGTCAACAAAAGCTAAGTAGAGTGGCAAGTGTACATTCAACTAACACAATTTAACTAAGGAGAATAGCAGTAAACATTTCAAGAAGCAATAAGAATTTCAAACATTTTCATGTTTTATTTCTATTTCTAAGTACTAGTTGTTTTGTGATTTTAGTTATTCTAGCAAAGGTCTCATTTTCTCTTGGTTCACATATTTCCTAACGAAATGATCTTGCTACAGTTTTCCCATGATGCAGAACGTGCATGTAGTACTCTCCTATCCAAGAGAATGCCCCACATTTGTCCTACACCTGGCCTACTACCTCGAGGTCATAGTCACGACGTAGCGGTGACTACGGCACGTGCAATAAACACACGGAGGGGTACCCTTCACTACCACGCGGTCAATCGTTTCTGCTAATAGGTATGCTCTAAGTCATACAACATAGAACATAACAAGGGCCACGTCCCTCACTAGTCTGCATACCCTCGCCCGACTATCCTAGTTGACCCCGTAGGCCTAAAAGGAGTCGGTGTAGGAAGGTCATTCCTACCCTGGGTCCTAACTTGAGGGAAGGCTGACTCTCTTCCTACACAAGGGGTGATTTGCTCTCCTTGATACGCACGTACTCGAGGGTCAGCCCACCCTTTACACAAAGGGATGATTAGCTCTCCTCGGTACGTGCGTACACGAGGGCCTGCTCACTCCCACACCAGAATCCAACCAACAATCATGCCTTACAGTAAACGAATTATTCCATTGTTATCGAAGTTTCATACCGCAATAGATAAGTTATTCTTCTAGTTCCCCCTAAGGTTTGCTCATAATTCCTTTAATTCTGTTTCCCACAGCAACGAATAACATGCATCTCCATTCATGTTTAGATTCCAAGCATGGCAGCTGACAATTAGATGCAATACAGGAAAAGCCTTTCTCTCAACCATTATGGTCATCATTTTCTCACAACAAGCATTTGTCATTCTTCACATATATAACAAGTATAAAGCTCATCAATTAAAAGTTAAGGCATGCATGCGTGTATGAGTGTATCTAAGAAAAGCAATTATTGATTTCATTCACAAATCGCATTTTCAGGATGTTAACAATTCATTAAGTAACTACTTGAAACATGCATTCAAGATGAAACTAAAACACATCGGGACAAGCGGATCACTCTACCTCTACTTCGAGAAGAAATAGGGACTACGGCAGTCTGCCCAGGTCACCCACCATTGCTGTGAAGGCCATCTCGCGACATGTGCCTCCCCCGAGCACCAACTCTAGAACATCATCATAGGCTAAACATTTTTCCCAACATAAACCTCAAACCATCGATACACCATACTCTGTGACACTTGTATATTAAAACGTATTTCTCCATACCTTAGCAATAAAAAAACAATACTTCAACAAATCTCAACCAGGGAATGGTTGCTCTTCCGGAAGGTAAGAGATTCCCAATTTAATGAAATTCAAAATCATACGTGCAGCTTATGACCTTTCTATCCATTGCCGGAAATTCATGCCAATACATACTTGTAGCCGGCTAAAAGAGCTTACTGGAAACCCCCATGTAGGCGCCCATCTAAACCAAAACAGCCTCATGCAAACACTTAATAAGAAAGAATTGCCATCAAATCCGTCCGTCTAAAACATTTCAGCCAAAGCCATCCAATACTAAATGCCTGTCACCCAAGATCACCACGTGGATACCAATCCCAAAATCAACAATCTACCAATATCCAACGAGCCCAAGAATCCACGTTCATCACCATTCACATTCAGTTTAAAACTACTAAAGTTTTCGTTTGTTCAGAATTTCAACCACCCGACAAAAAAATACAAAGAGCATATTTTCACCTGTCACACCCCTAGAAAATTTTCAGTAAGCTTCACCCTAGAAGTAATGCTATATAAACTACTAACTCTTCCAAGTTAAATAACTCTAGATCTATTAATCACGAACACATTAAAAAAAAAAAAATCATTTATAGCATATCGCAGTCAAGCACACATTATTGCTTCCATCTCTTTGTTTTCTTTTTGTTTGTCCAGCACAATCAGAAGAGCATTCAATGACGGGGCAAAAGACAAAAGGATCTCAAACCTTCTGTTTCAAGGAGAACAAATCCCACTCGGTCACAAATCCATCGATCCCCGACGAGGTTAGCCTCCCAAGGCCTCCCTCTTGAGGCCGACATGCCTCCTCCAAAACTCCTCGTTGGTTAGGTCGCCAAAGTGGTTGTTTGATTGCATCTTGTGTCGATTTATGATTTGACCTTCAATTAACCTCTGGTAAATCCCGTTGTTACTTTACATTTATGTTGTGATGTTAAAATTACAAAATTAACTTTAATTTGATGTTTCCTTCTCAAAATGGATTTGCATGGAATTACGGCTTTCATGCGATTATGTAAGAGCTTTTGTCTATTGATTCTGACTAATTAAAGCTACTTATGGCTAATGATGGTGTTACCATTATACCTCTATACCTAACCTTTGCTAGTCTCTAACAAAATCCCATGGAAAGAATTAGATCTTTAGACCATGCTTTTGATGTTTAGATGCCTGATTTGTGCCTCTCTAGAAATTAGATCATAATGCTAATAATAGGTCTAAAAGTATTCAAGTACCAACCAAGATTCAGACCTGACCAGCTTCATCCTGGGTCTTCCTCGAAGGTTTCTGTTACGACCTGATTCCCGAATCCCTATAAGACACGAGAATCGGACCGACTCGACTGATCCCAAGACCCAGTCATCCAACAAGAAAGTAACCAAAAGAGCAGAAAATAAACCACATTCACCATGCATATAACTAGCAATAACAAAAGTACAGCAGTAAAGAAAAGAACTACTACAGTACGCACCACCACAACAGTAGAGAATTAATCAGGTACATAAACATGATACTTACAATTAAAAGAGTACAGTAGGTACAACACAAGTAAAACTACTGGGCTCTACTAGGCCTAGCACCCTCCGCAGCCGCAGGCTCTGGCTGCTCAACACCTAGTCCTGAAAAGGGTGACAAAGGTGACACGTCAGCGAAACGCTGAGTAGAGTGCCAACCAGCTAACTAAGAAAAATAGTAAAAGTGGACAAGTAGCTGTTGTTTTTAGTTTCTTTCTTTATCCCTCTATTTACTTGTTCCCGAATTATTTCTCAGATCTTTCTCTTGATCTCGAATGTTCCTCATGGGAACGATCTTGATTGCAGTCTTTTCCGAAGAGTAGAAGTAGCACGTGGTGCCCTCCTGGCCGGGAGAGTCCCTCGTGGTCGTCCTACGCTCAGTCAACCACCCCAAGGTCATTGACAGACGTAACGGTGACTACGGCACGTGCGATAAACGCACGGGTAGCTACCCCGCACTGGCACGCGGTCAGTCGTTTCTGTTAACGGGTGCGCCCAAGTACAGCACGGAACCAGTATAGAGCAGAGCCCTCTCAGTAACAGGCGTCTAACCCCTCCACAGTAGCCACAAAGGGGTCTTGCCCCTCCACAGTAACCAAACAGGGGGTCTTGCCCCTCCACAATCCACGCACCCTCGTCTGACTACCCTGGTTTGTCCAGTGGGCCTAACAAGTCGGTGTAGGACGGCTAGCTGAACCCCAGGGCCCGTGGGGTGGATAGCTCCCTCCCTACACTAGTAGCTCTCCCCGGTACGGTGTACGCGAGGGCCAAGAGTCGGTACAAAGTGGCCAGACTTAACCCCGAGTCCCTAGGGCGGCTGGCTCTCCTTTGCACTAAGAGGTATCCTTAGCTTCTCTTAGTACTACGTACCCAAGAGACAACACACTTTCCATTTACTCTACCAGTTTCATTCCATTTATTTCCAAGAGTTCTACTCCTAATTCCCCGTAGGGTTCATGCTCATGCTTCTCAGGCCAAGTCATACTAGTTTCATCATTTCCAGTTTATTCGCATATAGTACATGTTCTGACATTCAAACTTCTTTTCCTTTCCAATTTACATACAAGCATCTCAAATATTGTTTTCAACAACAGGAATCACATGTAGCAATTACTAGCAACGGTACACTATATTTTACAGGCTGCTGTTATCCAATTACAGGCAATTATCATTATTCTATCTACTTTTCCTAGACCGCAATTCATGTATTCACAATATTCGTTTCAGTGTTTCTGTTCCTAGTATTGATGCCATACCTTAAAATCTATCATTCAATCTAGTTTTCCAGTCCTAGGATTCATGCCATACCCTAGGATCTATCATTCAATCTAGTTTTCCAGTCCTAGGTTCATGCCATACCTTAAATTCTATTAATTATCTCACAAGTGCATAATTGTTGATAAATAATTAAAGGGAGCCACTCTACCTGCGAAACCAGGAGTAATGGGGGCGTGAATAGCAGATCCACGTTCCTCCGTAACCCCCAGACCCACAACAAAACGAGGTCCTGACACAAGGATCAACATAAGGAACCACTCAGAACAGGATACAAATATTGTAAATAGGTAGAGGAACTAATTCTGAGAAGAACGAAACTTGAAACGCGGAAAACGGACTTCGAACGGACCCTAAACGGGTCAAAAATGACAAGTCTGCCCAAAATTAGACATCTAGAACATCTTCCAGATGTCTTAAACGATGGTTCAGATCATACCTCACTTCTGCACTGCCATTCAGACGTCCAGGATCTCGCTGAACCGTCTGGACCTAGTTCCAGACGTCCAACTATCGCTCCGGACGTCTAGAGACCCTCTCCGCTGTCTAGTCCTGTGCCTAGACGTCTGATCCGTGTGGGAGGGCGTGTCCTTGCGCCTTCCTGAAACGAAACATGCACGAGTACGCAAACGATCTCAACATGGTAAAGAGGCAGAACTCTTCGGCGGAACGGCCTGCATGGCCGTACACGCGAAAGGAAGAAGAAACGAAATATTATACCTTTCAAACGTCTAGGTCTCACTCCAGACGTCTCCCGCGTCGTCTGGACGTACGTCAAAATGTTTGATTCTGGGAAAAATCTCAGAACCAGAAGCTCCTTCGGCTTCTTCCCGCTGCGCGCGAGCTCGCCACGCAGCCGCTCGTCCATTGCTCAAGCTGCAGCAGCACCAGGGAAGATCTCCCCAGCACGATGCTCCTCCGCACGCACGCCGACCAGCCTCGAGTTGCTCCGGCGGGCTCTCTCTCTTTCTCGCTCGCTCTCTCTCTCTCTTCTTCCCTCTCGCTGCACCTCTCCTCTCTGCACTACACCCTGCAGCAGCTGCTGCCCACTCTCACTCTTGCTCTCATGCTGGAGGAAGGAGAAGACAGGTGGATGGGAGTGGGGTGGAGTGAGGGAGAGGGGGGGTATATGTAGGCACGAGGGGGCTCTGCAAGTCGGCGAGGGAAGGAAGAAAGAGAAGAGGGCAACTGGGAACCGCACACAGACTCGCGGTCGTACGCACGCAAAAATTTATTTCCAGACATCTGGAAAAGCGTCCAGACGTCTGACCAGACGTCTGGACCAACTCCCAGATGTCTTAAAGTGTGGTTGATGTCTCGGGTCTTAACAACATAACAAACTCAAAGGAAGTTTCGTCCCCGAAACTTGCGCTAACTAGGGTGCAGAAAAAGAACGATATAAGCATAACAAACTCAAAGAGGACCGAAGCCGGTCCGAAAAGACGTACCCTCAAAAAGCTCTGGGTACCACTCCCGCATCGCCGCCTTAGTCTCCCAGGTAGCCTCCTCGTACCACTGGCTCCTCCACAAAGCCTTCACCAGGGGTATTTGCTTCTGTCTCAGACTACGGATGGCTCTGTCGAGAACCTACACTAGCCGCTCGGGGTAGGTCAGGTCGTCACCCACCTCGATGCTCTCGTGATTTAGGACATGACTGTGATCGGCGACGTACTTCCTGAGGTTGGAGACGTGGAGCACATCGTGCACACCAGAAAGCTGGGGAGGAAGGGCAAGCCTGTAAGCAATGGGTCCAACCCGCTCCAGGACCTCAAAGGGTCCCACGAACCTCGGCGTGAGCTTCCCTCTCACCCCAAACCGCTGCAGGCCCTTCATGGGTGAAATGCGAAGGAAGACGTGGTCCCCAACCTCAAACTGTACCTCTCTGTGTTTCCGATCTGCATAGCTCTTCTGTCTGCTCCTGACAGTGCGGAGTCGCCCGTGAATCTGCTCGACTACCTCTTGACTCTGCCGGATCAACCTGGGGCCAACCTCCCAGTTGGTCCCCACCTCAACCCAACTCAAGGGTGCCGTACACCTCCATCCGTACAGAGCCTCGTAGGGTGCCATGCCGATGCTCGAGTGATAACTATTATTATATGCGAACTCCGCCAGGGGCAAGTGCTCCTCCCAAAAGCCCCTCCAGTCCAGTACACAAGCACGCAAAAGTTCCTCAAGTGTTTATATCGTGCGCTCAGACTATCCGTCCGTCTGGGGGTGGTATGCTGTACTAAAACTCAACCACGTCCCCAGGGCCTGCTGAAACTCAGTACAAAACTGGGACGTAAAGCGAGTATCCCGATCGGATACGATCTCCCGCGGAACTCCGTGTAGACGTACCACATCGCAGATATACCTCTCTGCCAATTGTGTTGGTCCAAGGTGACTCGGATCGGCAAGAAACGTGCCATCTTCGTCAATCTGTCAACGATCACCCAGACTGTGTCGTGTCCTCGCTGGGTAACGGGAAAGCCCACCACCAAGTCCATGGTGATGCTCTCCCACTTCTACTCTGGCATTGGAAGTGGCTGCAACGGCCCTGCAGGCCTCTGATGCTCGGCCTTCACCTGTTGGCACACTAAACACTGCTGCACGAATTCACCCACATCCCGCTTCATTCCCCTCCACCAAAAGTCACGTCTCAAATCATGGTACATCTTTGTGTTTCCGGGATGTATGGTGAATATGGAACCGTGTGCCTCAGTCAGGAGCTCTCTCAACAGCTCCTCGTCTCTGGGAACGCACAAACGTCCCCTCATGCGCAGCACTTGGTCTGTAAAAGAGAAGTTCCTAGGGTCTCCTGACAGTACTCTGTCACGTAACGACTGTAAGTACGGGTCGGCCATCTGCCCTGTGATGATGCGGTCTATCAGCTCTGGCCTCGTCTGTTGCGTCACAGTCACTGCCCCACAGTGCCCCCGTAACTCCAGGGGTCGCCAACTGCCCATCTCCTCCATGAGGCTCCAACTCTGCGCCTGTAAACTGGCCAAGTGTGCAGGCGCCTTCCGGCTCAAGGCATTGGCCACCACGTTGGCCTTTCCCGGGTGGTAGGAAATGCTGTAGTCATAGTCCTTCAGGAGCTCCAACCAACATCTCTGTCTCATGTTGAGCTCCTTCTGATCAAACAGGTATCTGAGGCTCTTATGATCTGTGAAAATCTCAAAGGTCTCCCCGTACAAGTAGTGCCTCCAAGTCTTCAGCGCGAAGATGACAACTGCCAGCTCCAGGTCATGGGTAAGGTAGCTATGCTCATGGGGCTTCAGTTGCCGCGAAGCGTAAGCGACAACGTGATCCCTCTGCATGAGCACACCCCCTAACCCCTGCAAAGAGGCGTCCGTGTACACAACGAACCCGCCACTACTGTTTGGGATGGTGAGCACGAGAGCCGAAGTCAGCCTCTCCTTCAACTCTTGAAAACACGCCTCACAGGCGTCTGTCCAAGTAAAGGGCACGTCCTTCCGGGTCAGTTGTATCATAGGACATGCAATCTGCGAGAAGCCCCTGATAAACCGCCTGTAGTAGCCTGCCAGTCCCAAGAAACTGCGGATCTCAGTAACCGTACGCTGTCTTTCCCACCTGAGCACTGCCTCGACCTTGGCTGGGTCCACAGCCAAGCCATCCATGGAGATCACATGACCTAAGAAGGTCACCTCCCTCAACCAGAACTCGCACTTGCTGTATTTGGCGTACAGCCTACGTCGTCTCAGTGTCCAAAACCATCCACAAGTGCTGCCCGTGCTGCGTCTGATCTTGAGAATAGATGAGCACATCATCAATGAATACCACCACGAACTAGTCCGAGTACGGTCTAAACACCCGGTTCTTCAAATCCATGATGGCAGCGGGCGCGTTGATCAGCCTAAACAGCATGACCAAAAACTCGTAGTGTCCATACCAGGTGCGGAAGGCTGTCTTGGAGACGTCTGTCTCCCTGATCCTCAACTGGTGGTATCCAGACCTCGAGTCTATCTTGGAGAATACCGTGGCACCTTGCAACTGGTCAAACACATCGTCAATCCTCGGCAGCGGATACCTGTTCTTGATGCTAACCCTATTCAGCTGTCTGTAGCCCACCAAAGGCGTAGGGTACCATCCTTCTTTCTTACGAACAATACTAAGGCTCCCCACGGAGACACACTAGGCCTTACAAAACCCTTCTCCAGAAGGTCCTGCAGCTGAGACTTAAGCTCTCGCAACTCAAGTGGTGCCATCCGGTACGGTGCTGTAGAGATGGGGTGGGTCCCCGGTACCAGTGAGATCTCAAACTCGATCTCACGCTCAGGCGGTAGTCCTGGCAACTCATCTGGGAACACGTTGGGGTGCTCTCTGACCACCGGGATACTCTGAAAGTCTGTCATAAGACTGGGCTCTACCACCACACAAGCTAGAAAGCCCTCACACCCCTGGCCTAAAAGTCTCGCCGCTCGAAGTGTAGAAATGCACCGGAAGCCTCCGTCCATTGGCTGCCCGTGAAACTCGAAGGAAGGTAACTCCGGTATGGAGAAGACGATCTTCCTCTCAAAATAGTCCACCAAGGCGTGGTAAGTGGGCAGCTAGTCCATCCCCAGAATCATGCCCAAGTCCCCCATTGGTATCACAAATAGGTCAGCGGGGAGGCGGTGTTCCCAACACTGACCCCACAATCCGTGTAACCCTTCCCAGCTACACACAGCTTGCCGCCTAGGTTTCTGACTACCACTCATCCCCTAATGGAGTGCTATCGGACTCTAGAGTAGTAACCAATTCGTGTAGCAAGAAGGTACATCATACTAGAAGAAGGAATTATGTACTCCAAAAAGACCAAACCTTGTAACCATACCTGTCACCGTATAAACTGAAGCTATGATGTCTCCATGAGTCACAACGTCGCGACGCTCCTCGGTACTGGGAGTGGACAAAACAGGTAGGCCTGGGGCGGAGCTAGTGACAGCTGGCAGGTATCCTCCTCGTGGCAGCTGTCCTCCCTTAGGCACCTGGAACCCACGACCACCCGACTGGCCCTCAGTGCTCGAAGAGGTGAGCGTCAGCTGTGCTCCAGCCCTAGACGGGCAGTCCCTCCTGAAATGGCCCAGCTGGCCACACTGGTAGCAGAGGGGGACTCGACTTCTCCTCTTGGTAGGTCCCTACTGGTGGCTGGGCGTGGGTCCAGTGCTGACAGATGGCCCCTATTGGGTCCCCCCAGAGGCTGCTAACAGCTCCGCAAAGCGCGACGGCCCTCCTGCAGGCGTCGCGTGTCTCCATTGAGCTCTCCTAACTCGCCTAGTGTAACGGCGGAAATCTCATTCCACGATGAAATCCCCTGTCATACCCTCGGAAGAGAGATGAGGGGGTGGCGAAGTGGGTAGAAGCTGAAATTCTTCTCGAACCACCTCTCGGATCAGATGGACGAGGTCCAGAGACGGTATGCTCAGGAGAAGAGAAGGGGTAGCATGTATTCCAAGCTTGACACATCTGTCCCTCGGGCCTCGGCCTCGGCCGCGCCCGCGGCCCACCCTCTTAGTTCCACGACGAGGCATCTCCTACAAGGAGATGCAAACACAAAATAGGAAGACGTCAAATCTAGCCGATACTCAGCAAAAGAACCTCAGAACGGATGTCAAAAGGTACGTTGGGGTGGTTACTCTAATTACAAACACGTGAATTGGTTATTTTCCCAACTAGTTGGTTCACTTCTCGGGACGACCTTGCTCTGATACCATCTTGTTACGACCCGATTCCCGAATCCCTACGAGACACGAGAATCGGACCGACTCAACTGATCCCAAGACCCAGTCGTCCAACGAGAAAGTAACCAAAAGAGTAGAAAATAAATCACATTCACCATGCATATAACTAGCAGTAACAAAAGTACAGCAATAAAGAAAAGAACTACTACAGTACGCACCACCACAACAGTAGAGAATTAATCAGGTACATAAACATGATGCTTACAATTAAAAGAGTACAGTAGGTACAACACAAGTAAAACTACTGGGCTCTACTAGGCCTAGCACCCTCTGCAGCCGCAGGCTCTGGCTGCTCAACACCTAGTCCTGAAAAGGGTGACAAAGGTGACACGTCAGCGAAACGCTGAGTAGAGTGCCAACCAGCTAGTTAAGAAAAACAGTAAAAGTGGACAAGTAGCTGTTGTTTTTAGTTTCTTTCTTTATCCCTCTATTTACTTGTTCCCGAATTATTTCTCAGATCTTTCTCTTGATCTCGAATGTTCCTCATGGGAACGATCTTGATTGCAGTCTTTTCTGAAGAGTAGAAGTAGCACGTGGTGCTCTCCTAGCCGGGAGAGTCCCCCGTAGTCGTCCTACGCTCAGTCAACCACCCCAAGGTCATTGACAGACGTAACGGTGACTACGGCACGTGTGATAAACGCACGGGTAGCTACCCCGCACTGGTACGCGGTCAGTCGTTTCCATTAACGGGTGCGCCAAAGTACAGCACGAAACCAGTATAAAGCAGAGCCCTCTCAGTAACAGGGGTCTAGCCCCTCCACAGTAGCCACACAGGGGCCTTGCCCCTCCACAGTAACCAAACAGGGGTCATGCCCCCCCACAGTCCGCGTACCCTCGTCTGACTACCTTGGTTTTCCCAGTGGGCCTAACAAGTCGGTGTAAAATAGCTAGCTGAACCCTGGGGCCCGTGGGGTCGCTAGCTCCCTCCCTACACTAGTAGCTCTCCCCGGTACGGTGTACGCGAGGGCCAAGAGTCAGTACAAAGTGGCCAAACCTAACCCCGGGCCCCTAGGGCGGCTGGCTCTCCTCTGCACTAAGAGGTAACCTTTGCTTCTCTTGGTACTACATACCCAAGAGACAACACACTTTCCATTTACTCTACCAGTTTCATTCCATTTATTTCCAGGAGTTCTACTCCTAATTCCCCGTAGGGTTCATGCTCATGCTTCTCAGGCCAAGCCATACTAGTTTCATCATTTCGGGTTTATTTGCATATAGTACATGTTCTGACATTCAAACTTCTTTTCCTTTCCAATTTACATACAAGCATCTCAAATATTATTTTCAACAACAGGAATCACATGTAGCAATTACTAGCAACGGTACACTATATTTCATAGGCTGCTGTTATCCAATTACAGGTAATTATCATTATTCTATCTACCTTTCCAAGACCGCAATTCATGTATTCACGACATTCGTTTCAATGTTTCTGTTCCTAGGATTCATGCCATACCTTAAAATCTATCATTCAATCTAGTTTTCCAGTCCTAGGATTCATACCATACCCTAGGATCTATCATTCAATCTAGTTTTCCAGTCCTAGGGTTCATGCCATACCTTAAATCTATTAATTATCTCACAAGTGCGTAATTGTTGATAAATAATTAAAGGGAGCCACTCTACCTGCGAAACCGGGAGTAATGGGGGCGTGAATGGCAGATCCATGTTCCTCCGTAACCCCTAGACCCGCAACAAAATGAGGTCCTGACACAAGGATCAACATAAGGAACCACTCAGAACAGGATACAAATACTGTAAATAGGTAGAGGAACTAATTCTGAGAAGAACAAAACTTGAAACGTGGAAAATGGACTTTGAACGGACCCTAAACGGGTAAAAAATGACAAGTCTGCCCAAAATCAGACGTCTGGAACATCTTCCAGACGTCTTAAACGATGGTTCAGACCATACCTCACTTCTGCGCTTCCATTCAGACTTCCAGGATCCCGCTGAACCGTCTGGACCTAGTTCCAGACGTCCAACTATCACTCCGGACGTCTGGAGACCCTCTCCGCCGTCTGGTCCTGTGCCCAGACGTCTAATCTGTGTGGGAGGGCATGTCCTTGTGCCTTCCCAAAATGAAAACTGCATGCGTACGTAAACGATCTCAACATGGCAAAGAGGCAGAACTCTTCAGCGGAACGGTCTACATGGCCGTACATGCGAAAGAAAGAAGAAACGAAATATTGTACCTTTCATACGTCTGGGTCTCACTCCAGACGTCTCCCGCGTCGTCTGGACGTACGTCCAGACGTCTGATTCTGGGAAAAATCCCAGAACCAAAAGCTCCTTCGGCTTCTTCCCGCTACGCGCGGCTTGCCACGCAGCAGCTCGTCCGTTGCTTGAGCTGCAGCAGCACCAGGGAAGATCTCCCCAGCACGACGCTCCTCCGCGTGCACGTCGGCCAGCCTCAAGCTGCTTCGACGGGCTCTCTCTCTTTCTCGCGCGCTCTCTCTCTCTTCTTCCCTCTCGCTGCACCTCTCCTCTCCGCACTGCACCCGGCAGCAGCTGCTGCCCGCTCTCACTCTCGCTCTCTCGCTGGAGGAAGGAGAAGATGGGTGGATGGGAGTGGGGTGGCGTGAGGGAGAGGAGGGGTATATGTAGGCACGAGGGGGCTCTGCAAGTCGGCGAGGGAAGGAAGAAAGAGAAGAAGGCAGCTAGGAATCAGTCTGCGTGCGGCACGCGCAGACTCGCGGTCGTACACACGCAAAAATTTATTTCTAGACATCTGGAAAGGCGTCCAGACGTCTAACCAAACGTCTGGACCAACTCTCGGACGTCTTAAAGTGTGGTTGATGTCTCGGGTCTTGACAGTTTCTAAGGCCCACAAAAAACTACCCAGAGGTTTGTTGACTCCAGCGGTTAAAGCACCTGCGCGTAGGCGTATTGTGTCTAGATTCAGTTTGCCAATGCATTTTGATAAGAGAGAAATGGAGAAGGGTATTTCTTTTTGAGATTTTTCTCTCCTTTTCTTTTTATATTTTCCTAGATCCGACCTCGAATTAGCCCTAAACACGGTCTGTATCGGATTCCTTGTCCCCACCATCAATCCTCGAAGGATCCCTGGCTTTCGATGCTTTGAGATAGCACCACCATGGCAACCCTCAGAACTCCTAGCTTTTGACACTTCTAGATAGTGCCGTCCATGGCGTTCTGTAGCTAAATTCAGGCCCTGGCGATCGACATTTCGAGATAATCCCACCCATGACACCTGAACTAGCACAAGGTACTTAAATGCCCCCAGTAAAATATTTAGATATCCTAAGAGACAAGCACCGAGGAGACGATATGTTAATACATATCTTCGAGGGAAATTTTCCACCTCTCCACGCCGGGAACTCGTCCAATCAATTTGTCTTTGAGCTGCTCCTAAGCTAGATTTTCAGGATGATTTGCTCAGAACAAAACACTTTTGGCATGATTTGTTTATTAAGCGCATTGAGCCAGACTAGTGTGTGAATTTGGCTACTTAGGTTACCAAGTCCCGCAAACCAAAGGGCAGGCAACAGGGCCGAATAATCCTTAAGCCTTAGACTTACTACATCAGCCTCACACTTTCCTCAACATCTTGAG
Source organism: Thalassia testudinum (assembly GCA_037157565.1). Lineage (NCBI taxonomy): Eukaryota > Viridiplantae > Streptophyta > Magnoliopsida > Alismatales > Hydrocharitaceae > Thalassia > Thalassia testudinum. Next base: position 20,197,445 of record JAZHRO010000055.1, on the reverse strand, counting down.
GACTAATCCGGATCTTAGTGAATACGTGAGTATTTAAGCCCTAAAACAAGCTCAAGAGGCCTAAGATCAGCACTCATACTAATCTCCCAGTCTCTAGCATTTCAAGACTTAATCTTTCTTTTAATTTGATCTAGAACTTAAGTTAATCCCATAATCAATTGCTATGACTATCATTTTTTTTTTTCAATTTTTGCTCCTTTTAACATTTTGTATTTCCTCCTCTTTTCTTCCTCAAAAAAGATTTTCAATCATTTCTCAAAATTTTCCTCCCCTTTCTTCATTTTTTTTAAAATATGTATTTTTTTTGTGAGAACTCCTCACAGAATGAAATTTCCATTTGTTTGCATTTTAACACCCCCCATGCCTAAGTTTTGCAATGTCCTCATTGTAAACCAGGAGGGCATGAATTCAGCTTGGTTCAAGGTTTAGAACAAGATCAAAGGGTAGGTGAATGGGTCGAGATGACTGTTGTGGACGATTTCAAACTTTGACATGAGTACTAAAGGTTGAGTCGACTGTTCTAAAGTTGACCTCTCAAGTGCAATAGGAGTGTAGCTAAAGATGGTCAGAGGGGACTCGGGTTTTTGGAATGATGGGTTGCCTCCCGTTAAGCGCTAAATTCAAAGCCTTTAGCCGAGTAGAAGGTGGTCAAGGAGGAGTGGTCAAATCAGAGGAATTTTGTAGAACAAGCAACTTGATGAGTAGCCTAGTTGGTCCAACCAGGTACTTATTCAGATCAATAGGCTGATGATGCAGACCAAACCCAATTGGTCAGGTGGGTTGATGGATGTGAATCAATAGGTGTGGAGCCCACCAGATGCTATGTGGCTCAAAAAGATGTGGAAGTGAGAATCTAGGGTTTAACTGAATCGATTCAACCTAATCAGAGTAGCGGTCTTCAAAAGACAAAGGATCAGTGGAGAATGTAGGAACCCTACTGGTAAGATCAGAGGCGGATAAGACGTGATTATCGATCTGATCAATGTCTGATTCTCTATCAAAAGTTGAAGGTGAATCATATGCAATAGGGTCAGAGAGAGGTGAATTAGAGTAGAAATTGATTCCAGTGGCGGGTTGGGCTTGGTATCGGATTTTGGAAGGCTCTATATGAGGTGTGACTTCTTTGAAATCATAGTGCAATGTGGGCTCTTCTAAAAATGATTCAAAGATAGGTTCATTTAGAGAGTTTCGTGATGCTCATCGAAATCAAATGTAAATGCCTAGAGAGTGCTTATAGGATCATGGAACTCTAAGTTAGTGAAAGATTTGAACTCTGGATTGTGGACATTCTCGACACTTATTGTTTCTGATTCCTGCAAATCATAACAGAATGATTCAAACTCAATGGAACATGATTTTGAATAAATGATCTCAGGATCAGAGACCTCAGAGTTAGAGTCAAAGAATAGGTCATGGATATTGAGGTCGTAGATTGACTCATAATCATCTGAAAATAAAGGTTCTCCAAAATCAGAGTATGATTCGAAATTATTGGCGAATCTGCAAATATTAGTTTCTAAACCTGATTCCAAATCTAGATTTCTACCACAGAACAAATCATGATGCATAGAATCAACAACCTGACTTGAATCTAACATAATTTCAAAGTCTGAGCTCAAAGAGGTATCCTTATTAGGCATAGGCTCGGGTTCTTGGCTTCTAGGGTAGACCCAATCAAATCCCAACTCTTCCAATTCCTCTATTTCTGTATCGTAAATCAGTGTGACTTCAAATAAATCAATTTGTACCTCTGAGGAGTCTGGAGAGGTATAATCATCAAATACAAGCCCATAATCAAAGTTTAAATCTAAAATCTGATTCTCATTAAATTGGGCCTCATGATCATCCCAAATAGGCTAAATCTAGATTCTAGGTTAGGGTTAGGAATTGGGTTACTAGAATCTAGACATGGTTCTATTGGGATGTCTGAATCACTCTCGAGGATTACAGTAATAGGATAAGGTTCGAGAATTACATCCTCGAGAAGTTCTGATTCAAGCTCACTGCAAGTGTTTGGGAAATCAAGGCATGATGGACCAGCTCCATGGCTCTTTAAGGCTGATTCAGAATCAGGAACACCTGCAACTAGATCCTCCCAACCGATATCTTGATCAGGTATGCCATTCTGCATAAAATTTGAATCGGATTCCATTTGGGTTGGGGTTCCACAACAACCTCGATTTTCGATCCCAGGCTTTAGGAAATCACATTGATCTTCAACCTTGCTCCAAGTTGTCTCATCAATTTCTGAGTAGCATTATGGATACTTTTGATTGATGGTCTATTTCAATAGATTTATCAAATTCTCTCGCTTCTCAAGGTCATCTTGGTGCATTTCCCAAAGTAGTGGATTTGTCAAACATTGGAGATACTCAAAATTATGCAATTTGTCTAATTCAATATATCCTGTCATGAGAATATCCAGGGTTAAACCATTAATCATTTGTGTCAACATTAGTTGGGCACAGTTCATAATGAAGATTGTTGTTTCTGACACATTAACCTGAACGCTTCTAAAGGGATATGAGGTTTCGTAGTACTCATCGTGATGTCTAAGAGCAGCCTCGATCATTTTCTCTTTCATGCCCATTTGGGATTTAGGTTTATTGAAAATCTTTCCTTTCTTGTCAGGCTGCATTTTCAACTCAGGTGGTGGACCAGGATGTAGAATCAACCTCAGGTCCAGAATGAATTGATTAGATTAAATCATATTTTCCCAAAGAAGATCAACTCTATTGGAGGCCTCTAGGTCAAAATTTCTTGTGTATGTGCTCTAGAGAATAGATGAGGGACTGGATGTGAATTGGACCCAATCAAGGCACCCAAAGATTTTTGGATGACTAAGACTGTTTCGAGGTGGATGATACCTCTAAATCAAAAATCCACACACCCGAGAATTACTTGGGCAGCCAAGAAGAGAGAGCCCCGCAAAGACCCCTACATGGTAGTGCATCTCCACGGGTTACAGGATTTCCCCTACTCGACCTTCCTTGTCACTAAGAATCTAAGTAGACCGGAATGCATGAATTGAGACCTTAACTCTACTAATTTTAGTCCTAATTTGTGCCTTAAATTTCACTTGATTAAGAAGTTGATTCAATTTGTGACCTAAATTGGAGGTTGATTGACCCACAGAATGGACCAACTTCACCTGACCTGCCCTAAAGATGGAGGATGAAATTTGGGTCAAGACCTAAAATCACCCTAAATTGACTCTTAGGTTATTAGGTCCAAAATTTTAGAGTTCAAGTGAATTTAGAGCCTTGATTTTAGGGTTTTCTTGAATAGATCTTTTCAATCAAGGGCTTGGATGGCATGCAAATGCATGAGGGTCGATTTCCTTTATTTCATGCAAATGTGTACTAACACTTCAGAACCCTAATGTAGAAACCTTAATTGGCTCTATTTCCAAGTCCAATTTGATCTTAAATGTAACATGACCTTGGACTCAAACAAGAAAGTGATTAGTCCAAAATGTTTAAAAAATCAAGTGTAAATCCCTAATAGGTACAGGAAATCAAGATGGGGATCTCTAATCAAATCGTCTCACTTCAATCAGGTATCAAATCAAGTCCGTAAATCAGAAAACTTTGCCTTTAAATGTTGATTACTAGAAACATAAGGCAAGTGAATCCTAATTCATTTATTTCCTTTTTCTCTTTCCCGAGATTAGGAGGTTGATTAGGGAAGAAGAGAAATTTTACCTACCCCTAGAGTGGTTGATTGCGTGGAAGATCTTCTCGTGATGTACCTCACAAAATCACAGCAAATCAAATAGGACAAGTTGGTACTAAACTCAAAATATGATATGGTTAGTGGTGAATTGTGCGTTGCTCCCCGGCAACGGCACCAAAATGTTTGATAGCGTCTTACGTCGATTTATGAAATTCGTATTGTAGTATAGTTGCAAAACCGCTACAACATTTAAATTTATAAGAGTGCCCGAAATCAGGAAATTGAGTTCAAGATCGTTCATAGGGGAAAATATGGAATTCACGTACTAATCACATTAAAAAATAATAATCACAATAATAAAGATATATGCAATATCAGCTCAAATTGTATCTCAAGAAGTCATGGGATAAAAAGAATAGAAGCTCAAAATCAATGGTAATTTAAATCACCACTTAAATCTCTAATTAAGCATATATCCCAATTTTCAAAAAAGCCAAATGTTTCAATAGTGTCTCGAACCAAATATTAGTCAACAACTCAAATATGACCACAGTAACAGAGCCAAGGATCTCAAGCACAACGCCAAATAGCATAGGCTTCAAATATCCCACAATACCCCTCAATCAGTCATCAGGCCCTAAGGTCAGACAACTTAACTACTCAGAGCACAGAGCCTCCACAAACGCATAAGGGCAACAAGCACATCCCAAAGCCATCTCAACGCTAAGCCTCAGAGAGGCTAAGTGCTGGGAATATCAGTACGCACCCCAAGGTTATGAAACATAAAGCAAAACCCTCCCCTTTCCCCCTTAGAATTTCTCCTCTCCCTTTTCTCTATTTGGGTAAACAGGTATTCGAACTAGGGACTAGACCTGCCTATGTGGTGTAGCGGGTGAAGTGCATGGGCTCGTGAGAAGGGGACCCAACCCCCGTGACTTGGGCGAAGAGGCTTCAGCACAAATTAGCTTTATGCACTACGCTGGATTTTTCCCCTATGATGTGGGACTAAAACCTCTGCCTTCCTTTGCGTGACGCAGCAACTGGGATTCTCTCGCAATTGGAGCTGCTGCTGTCGTGCTTCATCCAATTAGTGCTCCAGAGAGGTTCTTGAGGCAAGTCCACAACCTTGCAAAGTGTTGCAAGGTCGGTTGATGGTGTGACGATGGTAGACGGTGGCGTGGTGATCGTCGGTGGCGACCTAGACTTGAAACAATGAACATAGGCTCTACGCCCCAATTAGAGCATTCAATGGAATTGTTGTGAGGCGACGAAGTGAACGGTGGCGTTTGTGAGAAGTTTGGAGGAGTGTAGTGGCCAGGTGGAGTCGGAATTGATGATGGTGAGGTGTGGTGCTCGGTGGAGGTGTTGAGTGAGCGAAAGCCCAAATTAGACGAGGGCTTTTGGTTGGAGGCGTATGACGGAGCTTCTGGAAGTGATAACGAGTGGATTGGGTGTCTATGGTGGTGTGGCGAACTCGTTGGAGCTACACTGAAGGCAGAGAAGACGGTGAGAGAAAGGGTGATTCGTTGGTCGAATTGAGGAGATAAGAGGTGGAATCTAACCTAAAGAAGGAGAGGAAGAGGAATGGCTTATCTACGGACGAAGGGGGAGAAGCTTCGTGCCGGCTTTGATTGGCCGACGTCGGAGGGGACGAAGTCTTCGGTGGGAGAAGCGACGACGATGAAGGGGCTAGGAGAAACCAAACTTTGACGGGTTCTGGTCGTGAAGAAGAGAAAAGGATGTTGGTGCCTTCAATTTGACTGTTGAAGGCGTGGACGAGGGAGAGTAAGAGGGTCACCGGAGTCATGGAGCTTGGTCACAGTCGTTTCGCGGTGTTTTAAAGTTATGTTCGTTGTAGTATATTGCAAAAAGCGATTACCAGTTTATTTCAATTTATTACTCGGAATTTAAAATATCCCGAGGTCGAACTCAGGGAGCACACTTTGATTCTAGAAGCATATAAATTCACAATTAACTATATACTGTTTTACAAAAATTTAAGAGAGAGAATGAGCAAAAACTCCTTTTCTTCTTCTCTTTTCCTTCTCTTCTTTCTCTGCTTTTCGCCTTATCGGCCCTTTGCTACAGTGTCTTGGCTTCCTTCTTTTCTCTTCTTCTCTTGGCTTCTTCTTCTTCTCCTCGCACTGTGCCTTCTCTTTTTCAGTTTGCTTCTCTACCTTCCTGCCTTCTTCTTTCTTCTTCAGCTGCTGTAGTTCTTTTCTTTCTCTTTCTTTTCTCTTGGAGACTGCTGCTGCTTCTTCTCCTTGGCCTCTTCTTTTCTTCTTTAACCGCTGTGTCTCCTTCTCCTTCTTCTTTCTTTTTCTCTACTATGGGTGCTTTGTGGCTAAGTCCTCCCTTCTCCTCTTCTTCTTCTTCTCCTCCACCTGTTCCCTGCACACACGAGCGTAAAACCTATCCCTACCCTTCCCTGCGTGTGCTCTCTCTATTTCTCTCTTCGCTCTCCCAGAGCCAGCCAATCGGGTATTCGGGTCGGGTTATGTGCACCCGGGTCAAGGCGCACCGGCGTGGGTGGTGCGCAAAGAGTGCACAGGCAGGGTATTCGAGTCGCGGGCCAGGTCCGCGTGGGTGGTGCCGCGGACGAGACCGAGTGAGGGTGAGGGACCTCACCCCTGTGTGACTTGAGGTGAATAGCCTCAGTCACTTTTTCCTCTTATGTAGGTGCGGGCGCGCCTCTACTTCCGAGGTGGGACTAAAGTCCCACCTACTTCTTCGTGCGCCTGCAGGAGGAAAGCATGAGCAATTGGGGCAGCAGCTGAGGCCTTCGACTCCAATTGAGGGCCTAAGTGTGTGCGTGAGAGTGTTGCGCACACCTGAGGCTACTATACTTGGGCTAGGCGGACCTGGAGCTTCAGCACGCTTGCTTCAAGCAAGCTTCTGCTCCTACACTAATGGCGGAATATGCCCTGCACCTGAAAACACTAGTGCGGCCTCACGGCCCTGTCAGATGCCTTGGGGGGCTTCGCCAAGATGTGGCGAATGTGCAGAGGTGGTTGGCAAGGCATGGGAATGCCTGTGGCCATGCGCCTAGGGCACACTGTAGAGGTGCAGGTAGGTGTGTTCAGGGGTGTGTTTGGGTGAGTGGAGTGGTGGTGTGAGTGAGGGGAAATGTTGAGCGGAGTGAGGGGATGCTTATGGACTTGTCGGCGAGGGGTGGGATGGCCTGTGGAGGTGGAGCAGCCTTGCCGAAGTTGGTGGCCGGAGGTGGAACTGATGGTGGTGGTGGTGGCAGTCGAGGGATCGAAACTAAAATTGATAAGGGGGGAATAGAGAGGGGAGGAAGAGGAACTTAACTGATAGGTTTGGAGCAAAGGGGGGAGGCGGAAGGCGAGCGGCGGGTATCTGCCGTCACCAGAGACGAAGGTGCCCAGGAGAAGGGACGGCGACGAGGAAGAGAGACTGGAGGGTGCCTGCTGGTACGGCAAGGCACGACGAGCGATGACGGAGCTAACCCTGCCACTGGTATGGTGGCAGGGCGACGAGAGAGGAGGAGAAGGGTCGCCGAAGCCTGTGGGCGAATGGCCGGAGGAGGAGGAGACGAAGTTTGGGGGTTTTCTTCAGCCAAAACAGGCTTGCCCAAACCAGCAGCCCCAATCGCTTCTTAAATAGGTGTTGGAGAGGAGAAGATCTCGAGGAGGAAGCGTGGGTAGCTCGCCGGAGAATGGCTGGAGAAGAGACCCATTCCTCTCATGCGAACGCACGAGAGGCATGGGCATTGGCAGGGCATGGGAGGGGGCCCATGCGGAAGAGGACAACACAGGGGACCCCCCTCTCATTTCTAGGGCTAGTCCCCATACCCTGCACGGCACCATCCTCCACGCAAAGTCACTGGAGGCATGGGCAGCTGCGCAGGGTGGTAGAGGGACCATTTTGCAAATAATGACAGGAAAGTTGGGGGTCAAAATGCAAAGGTTCAAAAAGTTAAGAGTCCAAAAGTAATTCTTGAGGACCAAATTGTAAAGTAGGTCAAAATGGTCTTCCCTTAGGTCCAAATTTTGGTACGAACATAATTTGGACCTAAGGAATCCAATGGTGAGGTTTGATTTTAGGTTTGACCACGTTTGACCAGTTAATTTGCATAAAAACCCAAATTAGGTCAAAAATTTGCTATGGTTCTCAATCTAAGTCAAGATAGGTTCCAAAGGTCAAATTGAAGGTTCTAAACCCTAGGAAATATTTTTTCATGAAATTTAGAGGGTTTATTTGATTTTTATCCTGTCTGAAACCTCGTGAATTAAAGCAGGTTTGTTTCAGGGTTACAGAATGTCATTTAATTCCTAGAAGTTGCTATAACCCTTTTCAGATCAAATCATCCCACTTTCTTCCTTATTAAGCCCATTTGACCTGTGTTTAGACCCTTAAACATCCCATTTGTGTACTGCATTGGTAAATTACAGTTTTACCCCTTGTGAATTATTTTATACTCAAATTTAGAATTCTCTGATTTAGGCATTCCCTCAGGTTTTGTTGGAGCCTTTGTACACTTATTTAGGTCAAAATGTGCTAGTTAGGGTTCGTGATGAGGCTCTCATCATACCCCTATGCCTAGCTTTTGCTAGTCTCTTAGCAAAAATTTAAGGTTTTAACCTTTGTTCTAGACCATGAATTTCTTCCATCACATTTTGATAAGTGCTCTTCCTTTTGTATCCCTGATTAGGTCAGAATGCCAATCATAGGCCTAAAAGATACTCTAGTACCAACCAAGATCCAGATCTGTCTAGCTTTAGCCTCAGTCTTTAGCAAAGGTTTTTAAGGCGGCCTACAGTAACTAAGCTAAATTTTATTGGACTCTGTGGTTAAAGCACCCGTGCTTGAGATATTTTTAGCCTTAGTTCAGTTTGCAGTGCGTTTTGTAAGAGAGACAGAAGATTTATTCGTTTGGAGAGTTTTCTCTCTCTTTTCTTTTTAATTCTAGCTTAGGATTGGCTTCACAACACGATCTGTATCAGATTCCTTGTCCCCATCATCAATCCTCAAGGGTCCCTAGCAGTCGATGCTTTGAGATAGCATCACTCATGGTAACCCCCAGAACCCTGGCTTTCGAGATTTCGAGATAATCCTGTCCATGGTGTTCCGTGGTCAAATTCTGACCCTGGCAATTGACACTTCGTGATAATGCCATCCACGGAATCTAAACCAGCAGAGTGCTTACTGTTGGTGCTAGCACACCACGATCATTTGTTTTGATGATAACAAAACACGTGTTATTTAACATTTGCAATTTGAGTCCTAGATTTCAAGTTAATTGCAAATGTGGACGTGTTTAGACGGAGTTCAAGCTCGCATCCAGGATGGATTGGAGGAGCTTGACAGAAAACACAGGAGGTTCGCGTGGAGCGAAAGATTGGAGATGGAAGACAAGAAGAATAGGATAGATTCTTTTTTATCCTTTCATGTATCTCTTGTATTTATTTTCTTGCTCTTTTTGATTCCTTAGAACATTATGTTAAAGAGCCTCAAAGTACCCTAAAAGTAGTCCTAGGAACACCTGCACAACCCTAGGATACTTAGGTTTTCTGTAGAATACCTAGAAAACCAATATAGGGCTCAAACAGCATTTCCAGATGTCTAATCCCAAAATCAGACGTCTGATAAAGAATTTTAAGACGTCTGACTGTTGTTTCAGACGTCTGATAACCTTTTAGGCTGGACTTAGTCTTCTATCTGATGAAATCAGACGTCCAGACCTTAGACCAGACGTCTTAGGAGACGTCTGATGACTTTGCCAGACGTCCAATTAGTGGACCGTTGGCTGGCTTAGCAAACAGTCAAGAGTATGACCGTTAGAGCCTTATCAGACGTCCATAGGACTTTACAGACGTCTGATAAATGACCGTTTTGCCTCGGCTGACCCAAAATCTCTTCTCAGAGATTTTCTAGCCGTTGCAACGTTTGGAAATCAATTCCCACAGTAAAAGTAGGTTTCCAGACGTCCAGACTTAGTGCCAGACGTCCTGTATGTCGTCTGATGGACTTGTACAAAAACCCTGTTTAGATCTGATTCAAGTCAGGGAGAAACCCGCATAGAATCAGACGTCTGACCTTGAGATCAGACGTCTTAAAGTGGCCTTCCAGACGTCTGATGCCATAATTAGACGTCTGATGACCCTGTCAAATGTAATCATTGTCCTGATTTCGGCCTGATTCTCTTGGACTTTGTTCCCAATGGCTATAGAACCTTTCCTAAGCCTTCTAAAGCCTTCCTAAGGCCTCTATAAATAGAGGGGAACCTTTGTAACACAAAAACACACCTAGAGAAAGATATACACACTAAGACACACACCTTGCAATACACTTTCAAACCTTTTGTGTCCAAAGAAAAGACTCTCTTGCTCTCCAAGCTCAAGCTCCATTTTCTTGAGAGCATTCAACCGTTGCGCACCCGCTCTCCCGGCGTTGTTAACGAGAGCGACGTAGCGCCATCGCGTGGCACACGCACCGCGTCATCGTCGACGCACTCCTTGCAAAGGGGAGTTTCCTATTTCCTATAGAAGCTAGGTTTAATTTTGTTGGCTCTATAGGACTGTTGTTTTATTTTATCTTTGTATTTTGGTTGGGTATTCGCTTTGCGAATTCCCGTCTCCTTCGTGGGACAAAATCCTTCTCGTGGAGAGAAGGGGTTGAGGAACGCTACCCTCGTACTTGTAGCGTGGTTGTACTGAGGTTGAATCACCCTCGTTTAAAGTGATTCGTTTAGTGGATTTTGATCAACTTGGTTGATCGGAAAATCCTAACTCGAGAGGGTTAGGTGGTGGTTTTCACCCGGTTTGGGTTTCCACCTAAAAATACCTATGTACATTGTGCGATTAATTTTTGAGATTGCTTTATATTTTTATTTCCGCAATTTTATTACGTCACCCCTCCTGGTAGGGAAACTTTCACTTACATGCCCCCAGTAGGATATGTAAATATCCTAAGAGACAAGCACCGAGGAGATGATATGTTGTTACGCATCTTCGAGGGGAATTTCCCACCTCTCCGCGTTGGGAACTCATCTAAATCAACTTGTGTTGATCGAATGCTCCTAATCTAGGTGACATTTTCAGAATATTTGAAACGCTTCTGCGTGATTTTGATACTTATGCTCACTGAACTAGATTATGTGTGTGAATTTGGGTGCTTAGGTTACTGAATCCCGTAAACCAAAAGTTAGTTAATGAGGCCGAATACTCCCTAAGCCTTGGACCTAATACTTAAGCTTTTCATTTTCCTCAACCTCTTGAGGAATATCTAGATCTTAATGGGTACTAAGAGTCTATCCAAGAATGCATAAGGTTTTCGTTCTTACTAATCTTGTTGTGCACTTTCCTTTTTCTTTTCCTTAATGTGGTCTAGAACTTAAGTTAATTCCTTAATTTCTTACTAATGACTATCTCTTTTCTTTCATTTTGTGCTCCTTTTTATCAAGGTTTACCGGCACTTTCTTCCTCCTTCAAGTTTTTTTTTTTTTGTATATGCGAATTTTTTTGTTGAAACCCTTTCCTTGTTATTTAATTGCACTTTCATACCCCCCATGCCTAAGATTTGCAATGTCCTCATTGTACATTAGGTGGGTTTTTATTTGGCTTGGTTCATACATTAGGACAAGTATTTGGTGAGTGGATGGGTCGAAGGGACTGTTGCGGACGATTTCTAATCTCAGGTACGAGTACCTGAGGTGAAGTTGGTTGTCCTAAAGGATGAACCTAAAGTGCAAGGAAATGTCAAAAAGGGTTTCAGGTTTTTAGAAAAGAATGGCGGGCTGCCTCTCGTTAAGCGCTGAGTTTTACGCCATCGGCTGGGCGCAATAAGCTCAGGGAGAATGGAGGATGAATGATGACTCAGCCAAATCTGTACTAGTTACGTCAATGAACGGTTTGAGTCTCTAACTGTTCACGACGAAAGGTTCGGAATCGTGGCTAAGAGGACTGATTTCGATGGCTCCATTTCCAAAAATCTGTCAGACAAGATATGGTCCAACCCACTTGGATCGCAGTTTCCCAGGGAAGAGTTTGAGTCGGGCATCGAAGTGTAGGACCTTCTGACCAGGGTGGAAGATCTTTCTAGATATATGCTTGTCATGAAAGGCTTTAACCCGCTCTTTGTAGATTCGCGAGTTCTCATATGCATCAAGGCGTAATTCATCAATCTCGCTTATCTGAAGCTTTATGTGGGTTTCAACCATAGAAAGATCTAAGTTGCAGCTCCGTACTGCCCAATAGGCTTTGTGCTTTAGTTTGACGGGAAGGTGACATGCCTTCCCGTACACCAGTCTAAAAGGAGACATACCTAATTGGGTCTTGTGGGCGGTCCTATAAGCCTACAAAGCTTCCGGAAGTCGGGATGACCAATCCTTCCGGTCAGGTCGAACAGTGACCTGTAGGATTTTCTTGATCTCTCGATTTGATAGCTCAGCTAGACCATTAGTCGGGGGGTGGTAAGGAGTAGAGATTCGGTGAGACACCCCATATTTGGTCATCAGTGACCTGAACTGAGCATTGGTAAAATGGGTCCCTCCATCAGAGATGATTGCGCGAGGAATCCCGAATCGTGAGAAGATATTCTGATGAATGAATTTGATAATGATCTTGTGATCACAGGTTCAGGTCAAAATGGCTTCAATCCATTTGGACACGTAGTCCACAGTGAGTAAAATGTACTCTAAGCCGTCCGAAACAGGAAAGGGGCCCATAAAATCAATCCCCCAAATATCAAAAATCTCGCATACGAGAATCGGCTGCAAGGGCATCATGTCGCGATGGCTCATGTTGCCCAAAGTTTGGCAACGACTGCATGCCTTACAGTGACTGTATGCGTCCTTGAAGATGTAGGCCAGTAAAAGCCACACTGGAGGATTTTTGATGCAGTTTTGTGCCTAGAGAAGTGGCCACCGCATGCCTGGTCATGGCAGAAGGAGAGAATGTTGTTGATTTCGCCCTCCGGGACACATCGTCGGATTACTTGGTCAGCACCTATGTGGAAAAGGTACGGGTCTTCCCAGATGTAGTACTTGGCATCGGAGCGTAACTTGTCTTTCTTGGCCTTCAGCCAATCAGACGGGATCTGATGAGATGCCAAGTAGTTTACTATATCAGCAAACCATGGAAGCCTAGTACCAATAGTCAATAGGTGCTCATCAAGAAAATGCTCCGTGATGGGTCCAGAAGGGTCGATGATCTCAAAAGGAAGGTGAGACAAGTGGTCAGCTACCACGTTCTGTCTTCCCACCTTGTCGCGAATCTCGAGGTTGAATTCTTGCAACAGCAAGATCCATCGGTTTAATCGGGGCTTCGCGTCCTTCTTAGCAAAGAGATGCCTCACAACTGTGTGATCCGAGTAGATTATGACGTGGGAACCCAGGAGATAAGATCAAAATTTTTCAAGGGCAAATACTACTGCTAACAGCTCTTTCTCCGTAACTTTGTAGTTACGCTGAGCCTCGTCAAGTGTCTTGCTAGCATAGTAGATGACCACGGGTTTCCCGTCAACTTTCTGCCCCAGAACTGCTCCTACAGCGAAGTTAGATGCATCGCACATGATCTCAAAGGGTTGAGACCAATCAGGGGACTGTAGGATCGGGGCTTGGGTGACTCGGTCACGAAGGTTCTCAAAAGCTTGAGTGCATTCCTTGGAAATCTCAAAGGTTACATCCTTGGAGAGAAGAGTAGTCAGGGGTGAAAGGGATGGTGGTCGGACCCGGATAGGTGTGTTAATATAGTGATTTTATCGTTGAAATGTGTATAATGGTTAACCTAAATCGGACCTAACCATCTCTTTACAAAATTTTTAACCTGGCCTACTTAATTTTATCTTGGTCACTTTTAGGCCTAGGGTCGAACTCAGGGAAGTGGGGTTAGAAGTCAAGTTTCTACGCCTTTCCTACAACGAATCTCTTCCATTCGTTTATTATGTTTTTGGTGTTTTTCTATTTAGATTTTTTTTCTGATAATCTTTGTTCTTGAGGCACACCCTCAAAATCAGGTTCTTGGCTTTGAGACAAATCAAGGTTTCAAAACTGGTCTTGCTATTCGCAAGATGGAGTACCTGCAAGTCAAGGATTATCTTTTCTCTTTTATATATTTTATTATCTTTTTATTGGCAGGAAAGAGAAGCAGAAATAAAGTAAATATAGTATATATATATATATGTATATATGTATAAAGGGGTGGGGGTGGAGGTGGAGATGAAGTGTAGCATGGTGTCGAGTCGGTCGTCGTCTAGAAAGACGCAACCAACAGGATGAAGTGCCGCGTGGAGTGTAAGGTAGATTGATGGAAGATGAGTGTGACCACGCTTTTTGTACACGTGTATCGGGGAATATCAGCAACTGGTGCAGATATTCCCACGATACAACGTATGGTAAGTAATGTGAATATATATATATATATGTATATATGTAAATATATCTATATGTATATATGGTTATAAATATATAGGTATATATGTAGTTATATGCGTAGGTTTTGTGGCCCTACTTGGAGGGGTGACGTAATAAAATGCGGAAATAAAACAATATCACAGAATAAACAAACAATCGCACAAGTACACAAGTAACTTTTAGGTGGAAACCCAAACCGAGTGAAAACCACCACCTAACCCTCTCGAGTTAGGATTTTCCGATCAACCTAGTTGATCAAATCCACTAACCGAATCACTTTAAAACGAGGGTGATTCAACCTCAGTACAACCACGCTACAAGTACGAGGGTAGCGTTCCTCAACCCCTTCTCTCCACGAGAAGGATTTTGTCCCACGAAGGAGACGGGAATTCGCAAAGCGAATACCCAACCAAAAGACAAAGATAAAATAAAACAACAAACCTATAGAGCCAACAAAGTAATAAACCTAAGCTTCTATAGGAATTAGGAAACTCCCCTTTGCAAGGAGTGCGTCGACGATGACGCGGGTGCGTGAGCCACGCAACGGCGCAACTTTGCTCTCATAGACAACGGCGGGAGAGCGGGTGCGCAACGGTTTGATGCTCTCAAGATGTAGAACTTGAGCTTAGAGAGCAAGAGCTTCTTGGACACAAGAGTGTGAGAGTGTATAGCTAAGTGTGCCTTGTGTCTTTCTTAGTGTGTCTCTTGTATATGTAGGTGTGTAAAGGCTCCCCTCTATTTATAGAGGCCTCAGGAAGGCTTTGGAAGGCTTAGAAAAGCTTCCATAGCCGTTGGGTACAAAGCCCAAGTGAATCAGCCCGAAATCAGGAACAATCATTGTTCTGACAGGCTAATCAGACGTCTCATTCTAGCATCAGACGTCTGGAAGTTCACTTTAAGACGTCTGATTCCAAGGTCAGACGTCTGATTTTGGGCGGGTCTCTCCCTGACTTGGATCAGATCTAAACAGGGTTTTTACGCAAGTCCATCAGACGACATACAGGACGTCTGGAACTATGTCTGGACGTCTGGAAACCTACTTCTATTGTGGGAATTGATTTCCAAATGTTGCAACGGCTAGAAAATCTCTGAGAAGAGATTTTGGGTCAGCCGAGGCCAAACGGTCATTTATCAGACGTCTGGAAAGGTCTAAGGACGTCTGATAAGGCTCTAACGGTCATAATCTTGAGTGCCTGCTAAGCTAGCCAACGGTCCACTATCTGGACGTCTGGCAAGTCCATCAGACGTCTCCTAAGACGTCTGGTATAAGGGCCTGGACGTCTGATTTCATCAGACAGAACTAACTATGTCCAGCCTAACAGTTATCAGACGTCTGAAACAACAGTCAGACGTCTTAAAATACTTTATCAGACGTCTGATTTTGGAATTAGACGTCTGAAAGTGCTGTTTGAACCCTATATTGGTTTTCTAAGTATTCTACAGAAAACCTAAGTATCCTAGGGTTGTGCCGGTGTTCCTAGGACTACTGTTAGGGTTCTTTGAGGCTCTTTAACATAATTTTCTAAGGAAAATAAAAAAAGCAAGAAAATAAAGACAAGAGATACAAGAAAGGATTAAAAAGAATCTATCCTATTCTTCTTGTCTTCTATCTTCAATCTGTCGCTCCACGCGAACCTCCTCTGTTTTCCGTCAAGCTCCTCCAATCCATCCTGGATGCGAGCTCGAACTCCGTCTAAACACGTCCACATTTGCAATTGACCTGAAATCTAGGACTCAAATTGCAAATGTTAAATAATACGTGTTTTGTTATCATCAAAACAAATGATCGTAGTGCTCTAGCACCAACAATATGTGTATATATATGTATATATGTATATATATATAAGTATATATATATATGTATGTAACTATATGTATAGATAGATATATGTATAGATATATATATATGTATATGTATGTATATAATACTTAAGTATATAGATACTACTATATGTATATATATAAGTATATATATATGTGTGTGTATATAAATATATATAGATATAAATATATATATATATATGTATATATATATAAGTATATAATAGTGTATAGGTGAGAGTGTGTGTGTGCGAGAGTGTGAGTGTGTGTGTATGTGTATTTGCAGAGAGAGAGGGAGAGTATGCTGTGAGAGAGAGAGAGAGCACTCGGTTCTACTGGAGCTAGGAGTTAAGTCGTCTGCAGTAGTGGAGCGTCATCTGGTGATCCACGCGCGCGCGCAAGTGCGTAGGCGCGCGGAGAGGCATGCGTTGGAGGGAAGTGGGCTCAGAGAGGACCGCAGCGCACAGCGCTGCGCGAAGAGCTGGAGCGGGCGCACGCAGACGTACGCGGGCAAAGAGCGAGCACTGGCAGAGGACCGCACGTAGACGCGCAGGTGGGCCTTGGAGCGGACTTGGTGCGTGACGCGGGCGCGGGCGCTGGCAGGTTGCGACGCGCCGGGTGATCGGATAAGTGAGAAACTCACTAGTCACCCCACTGTAGCCATAGTATTCCGCTGAAACGCGTGAACAGTGGCTACAGTGGCCGGGCAAGCCGCGCAACCAGGTTCTGTAGGTGCTATGAGTGTGGGCGGCTTGCGGCTGGCATGCGCAGGCTGGCGCACGCGTGGAAGGGTTGCGTCGGCCGGTGGCTTGTAGGCAGGACTTCGCGACAAAGCGTGCTGAGAGGGCTGGGTCACGGGTGAAGGAGCACGACAGGGTGCACGATGGCTTGCGGGTGTTGGCTGGTGTGTGCGGTGAAGCTTGGGCGGCAGCTGCAAGGGCACGCGGTGGCCGGTTGCGGGTGAAAGTCGATTGCAACGCGAAGAAGCGGAAGGCGAAGGCGAAGGCACCTGCAGGCGCGCGCTGGAGGTGAGGGTGGACTGCAGGCGTGCACTGGAGGGCCTTGCAGTTGCTGCTGCCCTGCTGCTGCTGCTGCGTGCGAGCTTTGAGCTTCAAAGCTTGAAGCTCCTGCTCCAATGGTTGAAGTGGCTTGGACGTTGAAACAGGGAAAGAACCACCATGCCCACTGGCCCTTTGATGAGCTGGGTGGTGGTGGACTCACGGTGGTGGTTGTGCACCACTGTGAGGTGCTCCTGCCTGCAGAGTGTCTCCTCAGAGGAGGAGGGCTTACGTATGGAGGGAGAGGGGAGGAGGAGGCCTGGAAGGAGAAGCTGCTGTTGGATTTTTTTGTGTGGAGGACCAGGCTCAGCTCAAAGAAGAAAGCCGTGCTCTTTTTAAAGAAGAAGAAAGCATGCACAGCCATGCCCTGCCTGTGCATGCTCTGCATGGCTGACAAGGAGAGGCTTGCATGCGGTTGCAGGGCTGGTAGGGAGTGGCTGAGCAGGACATGGCGCGAAGAAGAAGAGGTTTCCATGCATAGCAGCAGCGGGAAGAAAGTTAAAAATCAAAAAGAAATAAAAAATTAAGATGGAAATTTTGCAAGGCAGCACTTGAGGAAAACGTGAATTGCGAGGCCATTTTATTCACTCTCCTCCCCTCTCAATTAAATGCATGCATGCGTGTATTTTTACAAATGCGACTATGGATACCTAATATGCATTGGTAATACTAGGAAATAGCACAAGACGGCACAATTGCAGGTGTATTTTTGCGGTGCAATCATACCCCCATGCCTATCTTTTACTAGTCCCTAGCAAAAGAGTATTTAGAAATGATCTTTAAGCTGAAGATTTTCTTTTGAGGCAACATAGATGTGTTTATTGTTGGATATTGTGAGAACCAATTGCAGAGAAGACTACCAGTACTTTAAGTCTCACATGACATAGATCATCTCTCGACTAACCAGGACTCTTGATATTTAAACCTTAAGTACGATTTCCAGGACCCAGGAGGTTTTTTTGCCGTACTTGAGAGCTCAAGAAATTATGGCTTATGCTAAGTGAAGGATCAAGACTGGCCAGATGAACATTAAGACTCAAGCCCAGGGTTTCATGAATTTTTAAGTAAAGGTTGGTCCCAGTTTCAGCTCATGTCTTTGGATTGACCCTTAAAAAGATGACGGAAAATTCAACTCCCATTTTCTGACATTTGTGGCTCAAAGAAAATAGGGTATTTGCCCTGGAGAACTTTTTTTTGTAGGAAGAAGACTTTACAGACGTTTGTGAGATATACTGATTTATTTGCATCCCTCTTTTTTTTTTTTCAAAACACGTGTCAGTATATCTCTTACAACATTATTTGGAGGAGCACACTTTTCTTTTTGGTGGGAGAGTTCCTTTTTGGTGGAAAGAGTCTCTCCTAAACACAAGACTAAAGCCTGGGATAAAAAGTCTACCTGCGCGCACAGGTAAGGACTCCACCTTCCCTAATGAACACTAAGGTTGGATCTTATGTTCACTTGGTCTTTCTTGATATGTTTAGTGTGAACCAAGATTACTTAGGCTCTCAAGTAGAAGCAAACCAACGGATCCTGTACTGGTGTCTCAGGTACAAAAATATGTCCTTAGTTAGGAGAGATTCCGATCTATCTTGTCAATGCTCAAGTGAATTAAGCCGAGCCTGAGCGAATCAAGCTTCTGTGGCCTGGAAAGTCTTCAAAACAGAGGTTGAATATCCATAAACACTTATTGTATTTTTGTTTCAGCTTTCAGATAATTACTAAACGCCATTTTTTTTTTATATATATTTATAAATAGGTGGAAACTGCATGATACCATAAAATACCCAGATCCTATGGATGCCTATCCACCCCCCCATGCCAAACGATGCTATGTCCTCATATGCATGCAAGGAAGGGTAGAGAAAGGACGAAAGATCGGGTAATGAGAGCTGAAGTGCAGGGTATACAGCAGGGTGGTAGGGTGGGTGGATGGTGGGTGGTGAAGTGAAAAGTGAAGTGAGCGTGACAGTGAAGTGAAAAGTGATGGTGGATAGTGAGTGTTGTTGGGGTGCCTCCCAACGAGTGCTAAATTTAACATCCCTAGCTGGACTCAGGATGAGGCACAGAATTAGTTACCCTCCAGCAGGGCAACGATTTCTCCAACGGGGGCAGGTTCATGAGTCAGATAGGATTTCAAATGTTGCCCGTTGACCGTAAATTTATGCCCAGATTTGGGATCTTCAATTTCAACGGCCCCGTTGGGAAATGGTCTTGAGACCAGGAAAGGACCAGTCCATTTGGACTTTAGTTTCCCAGGAAAGAATTTGAGCTGGGCATTGTAGAGCCAAACTTGCTGAGATGGCTCAAATTCTTTCCGCCGAATACGGCTGTCGTGAAAAGCCTTAGTTCTTTGTTTGAAAGTTAAAGCAGAATCATAGGCTTCACGATGGAGCTCTTCCAGGTCTTGGAGTTGGAGTTTCCTTTCTCGATCACACAGGTCTGGGTCGAGGTTACATTGGCGAACCGCCTAATAAGCGTGGTGCTCCAACTCCATGGCCAAATGACAAGGCTTCCCGTAAACGATTCTATACGGAGACATACCAAGGGGTGCCTTGAAGGTGGTCCGATACGCCCAAAGTGCGTCAATCAGCTTGTCAGACCAATCCTTACGGTCAGGCCGAACCGTTTTCTAGAGAATCTGCTTGATTTGCCAGTTCGACACCTCTGCCTGGCCGTCTGTCTGAGGATGATACAGGGATGCGATATGATGGTGGACTCCGTATTTCCTCAAAAGTGCCCGAAAAGAAGCATGGGTAAAGTGGCTTCCTCCATCCGAGATAATGGCTCGAGGGATCCCAAAGCGCGCAAAGATGTGGTCTTTGACAAATCGGGTGGATATAACATGGTCAGCATGACGTGCGAAAATAGCCTCGATCCATTTTGAAACATAGTCAACAGCCACGAGGATGAATTCGACGCTGTTGGAAGGAGGAAAGGGACCCATGAAATCAATTCCCCAAATGTCGAAGATTTCTGCAGCTAGGATGGGTTGTAAGGGCATCATGTCACGACATGACATTGACCCTAACGACTGGCACCTAGTGCAATTCTTGGCATAATTGTGTGCATCCTGGTGAAGGGAGGGCCAAAAGAAACCACACTGCAACACCTTGGCTGCAATTTTCCTCCCAGAGAAATGGCCTCCCCAGGCCTGATCATGGCAGAAGGATAGCACACTGGGGAATTCGCTGTCAGGAATACAACGACGGATGATTTGATCAGCACCTATGCGAAAAAGAAGTGGATTATCCCAGAAATAATACTTTGCTTCTGCCATGAGATGCTTGCGCTGGTTTTTAGGCCAGCCACGTGGAAGGGATCCAGAAGCAAGGTAATTGGCAATGTCGGCATACCACGGTCCACTTGCCACATTAATTGCCAATAGGTGCTCATCAGGAAAAAATTCATTAATCGGTAGAGTAAGTCCAATATGGTCAGGGTCCAATTTGGAAAGATGATTAGCTACAACATTCTGGGCTCCGGCCTTATCGCGGATCTCAATGTCAATTTCTTGGAGCAGAAGGATCCAACGAATCAGTCTAGGCTTGGCATCCTTCTTGTGCATGAGATGGCAAATGGCCGCATGATCAGTGAAAACAATAACGTGTGAGCCCAGAAGGTAAGAGCGGAATTTCTCCAACCCAAAGATGACTGCCAGTAGTTTTTTCTCAATGGTAGTATAATTACGCTAGGCTTCGTCCAACGTCTTACTGGCGTAGTACACCATGAAGGGGTGTCTATCGCGTCTTTATCCCAGGATGGCTCCGATAGCAAGGTCGAAAGCGTCACACATTAGTTCAAAGTCGAGGGACCAATCAGGTGGCTGGAGAACAGGGGCCTTGGTGATAGCATTACGCAGCTGCATGAATGCTCATATGCAGTCGAGGCCCATATCGAAGGATACGTCGGTCGATAGGAGATGAGTTAAAGGTCGAGAAATCTTGGAGAAATCTTTGATGAATCTCCTATAGAAACCGAAGTGTCCTAGGAAGGAGCGGATTTGTTTGACAGAGCCAGGCACAAGTAAATCAACAATTACGTCAAGCTTAGCTTTGTCAACCTCGATACCCCTATCGGAGATGATATGCCCGAGAACAATTCCCTCGTGTACCATAAACTGACTTTTTTCCCAAGAAAGCACGAGGTTTACATCAATACATCTCCTAAGGATACGAGTCAGGTTGGCAAGACAGTCATCGAAAGATGGTCCAAAGACCGAAAAGTCATCCCTGAAGACCTCGAGAAAGTCACCCACCATGTCATGGAATATCGCCAGCATACATCTCTGGAAAGTTGCTGGCGCATTGCAAAGTCCAAACGACATCCTTCTAAATGCAAAGGTGCCGAAGGGGTAGGTAAAAGTGGTTTCCTCTTGGTCTCGGGGGTCAATTTCCACCTGGTTATATCCTGAGAATTCATCCAGGAAATAGAAAAATTTATTTCCCGCTAACCGCTCTAGGATTTGGTCAATGAAAGGTAGCGGAAAGTGATCTATCTTGGTTGCAGCATTGAGTTTCCTATAATCTACACACACTCTCCAAGATGTAGGAGTGCGTGTAGGGATGGATTCGCCCCTGTCATTGACACGGATGATGAGTCCTGCCTTCTTGGGCACAACGTGAATTGGACTCACCCAGGGGCTATCGCTGATCGGGTAGGTTATACCCGCATCCAGCCACTTAATGATTTCTTTCTTAACGACCTCCCACATGTTAGGGTTGAGACGTCGCTGCATCTCGCGGGAAGGTCGAGCCTCCTCCTCCGTATATATATGGTGAGTGCAGTAGGAGGGGCTAATGCCAGATAAGTCTGATAAAGACCATCCAATGGCTGCCTTATGTTCTATGAGGACCTTTGTTAGTTTGCACTCTTGCTCCCTGGTCAATTTTGAACTGATGATTGCGGGGAGCGTTTCATTTGGTCCTAAGAAAACATATTTAAGTGTACTAGGCAGCTCTTTCAGCTCGGGAGTGGATGGTGTAAGATCTAGCATTTCTTGGGACGAGAGTGTCCCAGGCGAGTTGGAGAACAGGTCAGGAGGAAGAAATTGGCCCTCAGATTAGCCAAGAAGAGGGGCTTCTTGGATAGATGGATCCAAAAAGGAATAGCTCCAGTGAGAAGTATATGGGCTCAAGGTCCCAGTGTGGGTTTGCAAATCCGCCTGATTTGGCGAGAAAGAAAGGGCAATCCGGTCTTCAAGAGTGTGGACCGGCGGTGAGAAGCCCAGATATGACTCAGACCATGAGGTATGGGAAGCGGAGAAAACCTCGTCAGAAGTCTGGCCAAGAGAAGGTACGGGACATGGGAGGGATGGGGAAATATCACAATATGTGTTGATCAGGCAGTCGTCAGTGTTTACAGGTAATCTGCAGCAGTCAGAATAGGTCCTAATTAGTCCGATACACGCATTGACGGCCATGTCCTCGTCAGACGTGTCATCCTCGATACAATTGCAATCAAAGTTCTCGGCTACCTTGAAGATGTTAAGCTTGAGCTTTTCAGATCCAACGGCAATCTCAATACAGCCCGACTCGCAGTCGATATGGGCGCGGGCTGTGGCCAAGAAAGGTCGACCAAGGATGATCGGACAATCAGAAAGTGAACTAGGAACTTCCATATCTAAAACAAGTCAACAGGAAAACAAAGACTGTTGACCCTAACCACCACGTCTTCCACCACACCCTTCGGGATTTTGACAGAATGATCTGCCAACTGTAACGTGACAGGGGTGGGTTTCAGATTTCCCAAGGAAAATTTTTCGAGCATGATGGTCGATATGAGATTGATGGAAGATCCTAGATCAAGCAGGGCACGATTAAAATTGCAGCCTTGGATGTTACAGGAAATGAGTGGTGTGTCTGGATCTTTCTGCTTCGGTGGTAGATTTGACAGTATAGCACAACTCGCATGAGGCGAGAGAACCACCGGATTTTTAGTTTTCTTTGACTGTTGCCTGGGTGTTGTGTAGTCTTTGAAAAATCAGGTGACAGTAGGTATGTGGTCGATAGCCTCGAGCAGGAGTACCTTGATTTCTACATCCCTGAACAAATTACGCAGGTTATCAAAGGCCTGCGTATCTTTCTTTTTTCCTTTTGTCTCCCTCAGTAGAGCCTCAGGGAATGGAACTGATTCTGGCACCGATTTAGGTGTATCGTCCACTCGAGAATGCGGTGCGCATCTCGAATGAGAGGGCGATGAAGAAGACGGGCCAGGATCAGGTCGAGGCGGATCGATGGTCTGCTTACCGCTCCTCGTAGTGATAGCATTGGACGATGCAGGTCCAGTGGGATCATACGGCGGTGGAGGATTCGCAATAGGGACATAAGAGTGCGGTGCTATAGTGGGATTAGCCTGAAATCCCAGTGGAATGCTCGGAGCCTGTAGAATCTGATTAACCTGCCCCTGAGAAGGTCGTACCTGTGGTTGAGGACCACGGGGTATGAAGTTTCACGGGTTTGGAACAGGTTGGGCGGGAAGAGTGCCCTGAGATCGAGTCGCCATGTGTAGTTGACTGATCTCAGCATTCTGCTGCGCCAATTGGTGCTGAAGAGAGGTCATGTTCTCTTCATGGCGCTTTGACATTTCCGTCATCATTCGCATCAATTTGTCAAGAGGACTTGATGCATGTTCTGTTTGCGATACGCAAGGGCCTGATGGCGGATTCGCCAAACGATTAGACTGGGCCCTTGGGATGACGGGTGCGGACGGTCGCATTGGTCCACTAGTGGGGTTTTGGCGCTGTGGGTTGTTGGACCATGCGAAGTTCGGATGATTTCGCCACCCTGGGTTATAAGTGGCAGAGAACGGGTTGTTCCCCAAGGCGCAAGCGTCTTCTATACCAGAAGACGTGTCCGCATGTAAGTATGCGTCTGAGCACACGGAGGCTTGGTCCTCCGTGTCAAAATACTGGCTCGCAGAAGCCAGATCCACAAGACTTACCGAGTCGCTCGGTGCGACACTCGGAAAGGAAGGTCATACGGGGTTTCTCGGAATAAGCCTGGTGTTGGAAGAATTCTGATTGTGACGAAGTGGTGAAGTGGGGGTGTTTGCCATAGAACGGGCGGGGTTGGACAGAAGCTCGTCCAGCTTCTTATGCACAACGGAGACTTCATCCAATTTTTGTGCGATAAGGCTGAGATTAGTGAATGAATGGGAGGGTCCTGTGTCAACTTCGTGGACATTTCAGGGCAGGTTGGTACGATTAAAGGCGACAATGGAGGCATTGTTCATTGAGTTTTCGCTCATATTTTCAAACAATTCGAATGCTCCATTCTCGTCTTTATTCATAAAATTTCCTCCGCAGGAAGCATCTGCAATCTGCTTCAAAGTCTCATTTAGCCCATAGTAGAAAATCTGGGCTATATGCCACTTAGGCAGACCATGGTGCGGACACTTCCTGAGGAGGTCATTATACCTCTCCCATGCCTCATGAAATTGTTCTCCGTTTTGTTGCGTAAAGGAGGTGATAGCACGTCGAAGCGCATTGGTTCGCCCGATTAGGAAGAACTTCTTGAGAAACGTTGTTCTCATCTCTTCCCAAAAGTGGATGGTTCTCCCAAGGGTGCGTAACCACTGCGACGCTTTATCCCGCAATGAAAACAGGAACATTTTCGTGAGGACTATAGGTAACCCGATATTTCTTGGTTTAACAGTTTCAGCTAATCGGGTTAAGTCTTCCAAGTGGAGAAAAGGATCTTCACTTGCAAGACCATGGAAGTGAAAATTTATTAGGCCAATTATGTTAGGTTTCAGTTCAAAGTCGTCCCCGCCCATGGGGACCAGAATTTGTCCTATGGTCTCTGTAGCAGCGGGATTTTGATAGGAGCTAAGAGACCTAGGCTCCTCCCGTTCGGGAGGGTTCTGCATTTCCTCCAATGTTTCTTGAATGGCTTCAATTTGCTTATTATACATTTCCATTTGGGCTTGGAGGCAGGTTATGGGATTTAAGGCTCCACCACCTGGTGGGTTCTGAGGGCGGTTTCCTCCCTCAGGATTTGGGGGTGGGCATGTAGCCATGTTTGTTGAGGAGGAGGACGAGTCAGCTTCTCTAGATTTATCAGACAATTCAAATAATTCAGGATTTTGTGACCTCCTCCCAAACATTCACTACCGCAGGAAGAATTGGGGAGATAAGAAGGGAAAAGAGATGAGAGAAATGACGCCGCAAAGGTACACTTGATAACAAATCAATTCAATCAAATTCCTAACCTCTACAGTGTGCCCTTAGACCTAAAGATCTAAGTTACCTACTATCACGAACTACAGAACCGAATGCGAGCACCGCGGAACCACTGGGCCAGATTGAAAGGCCGTTTGCCCCAGTCTTAGACACCTGATAGCACGCGGGAACCCTCACTAGCACGTAGGCGCTACACGTAGGTAGTTAGACCTCCAATCCTTAATAAGGGTCAAGTTGCTACCAATTGTAGTTAGAGGCTTAGGATCAAGTGCTTCTGGAATGTGAGGGGCGTTGTTTATGGGTAATGCCCAAGTGATTGATTTTCAGAGTGTGTAAAACAAGCATGCAACGGGGAAATCTCCCCGAATTGAAGTTTTTAATTGGTGAATGATTTTTAGAATTCAGCCTTAAAGTAGTATGGATTTTAGGATTTCGCTGAAATACCAATTCAACCAATCTCCGGGTTTTGAGAGAATACAAGTTTTCTTCTAAGCCCAACAAACCCTTCTTCAATGTCAATTGGATAATGCATGCTACAATGCAATGGGCTTCTCTAAATGGAGATTTCTATGTGTGGATGCACGAATCAGTTTTAGATTTGTGTGAAAGGGAGCCAAAGCACTTCATTTCAAGTGCTCCCAATCACCAGAATGAATTCCACACAAAAGGCTCAACCAAAAGATAAAGAAAATCAATTTGTTGGGGTTGAAGTATTTGGGATCGAATCTTAGGCACGTTGAAAAGTCGTGGTGGGGTTGGAATCAACTCAATTCCAAGTCTCCCCACCAAAAACGTGATCCCGAATTTACAGATAAGTGAGGCAAAGAGGGGTGCAATCAATCTTTCTATGTTTGCCTCAAAGAATACTTCACACGGTGAAAAATTCAAGAATCAAGATTCTTGGATTTTCGCTATGCGAAGTAAGGCGGGAAATCCCGGGGCGGTGGGAGTAAAGGCAATCAATCAAACAAGTGAATTTTAATCCACTTGCTCCAAGAGATCCCAAGAAGTTTTTCTAGTTTCTAGTTTTTTTTTTATTAAGGTGACAAGTTAACCTAGGTTGCTAAGAAAGAAAGACCTACTTGTTCAGCCACGTGTGTGAAGCTCTAGTGCAGTGTCGGCATCTTCACGCTCTCGTTCCCACCTTGGATTTGCCCACGTTTCCGACTTCGTCTTCTTGCCTTCTCCTTGCAACAGGTTCACCTGCACAACAACAAACAAAAACACCTGTGAAGAGAAGGGTGTGAGAAGAGAAAAATTACAGGAATGGAGTAAAAACTTACTTGAAGGCACACTTCCCCAGCAACGGCGCCATGAAAGGGATGGTGGTCGGACCTGGATAGGTGTGTTAATATGGTGATTTTATCGTTGAAATGTGTATAGTGGTTAACCTAAATCGGACCTAACCGTCTCTTTACAAAATTTTTAACCTGGCCTACTTAATTTTATCTTGGTCACTTTTAGACCCAAGGTCGAACTCAGGGAAGTGGGGTTAGAAGTCAAGTTTCTATACCTTTCCTACAACGAATCTCTTTTGTTCGTTTATTATGTTTTTTGTGTTTTTCTATTTAGATTTTTTTTCTGATAATCTTTGTTCTTGAGGCACACCCTCAAAATCAGGTTCTTGGCTTTTAGCCAAATCAGGGTTTCAAAACTGGTCTTGTTATTCGCAAGACGGAGTACCTGCAAGTCAAGGATTATCTTTTCTCTTTTATATATTTTATTATCTTTTTATTGGCAGGAAAGAGAAGAAGAAATAAAGTAAATATAGTATATATATATGTATAAAGGGGTGGGGGTGGAGGCGGAGATGGAGTGTAGCACGGTGTCGAGTCGGTCGTCATCTAGAAAGACTCAACCAACAAGACGAAGTGCCACGTGGAGTGTAAGGTGGATTGATGGAAGATGAGTGTGACCACGCTTTTTATACGCGTGTATCGGGGAATATCAGCAACTGGTGCAGATATTCCCGCAATACAACGTATGGTAAGTAATGTGAAAATATATATATATGTATATATGTAAATATATCTATATGTATATATGGTTATAAATATATAGGTATATATGTAGTTATATGTGTATATATATGTATATATGTATATATATATATGTATGTAACTATATGTATAGATATATATATATATGTATGTATGTATGTATATGTATATAATACTTAAGTATATAGATACTACTATATGTATATATATATAAGTATATATATATATATGTATATATATATATAAGTATATAATAGTGTATAGGTGAGAGTGTGTGTGTGCGAGAGTGAGTGTGTGTGTATGTGTATTTGCAGAGAGAGAGGGAGAGTGTGCTGTGAGAGAGAGAGAGAGAGCTCGGTTTTGCTGGAGCTAGGAGTTAAGTCGTCTGCAGTAGTGGAGCGTCGTCTGGTGATCCACGCGTGCGCGCAGGCACGTAGGTGCGCGGAGAGGCGCACGCTGGAGGGAAGTGGGCGCGGAGAGGACCGTAGCGTACAGTGCTGCGTGGAGAGCTGGAGCGGGCGCACGTAGACATACGCGGGCGAAGGGAGCGGGCGAAGAGCAGGCGCTGGTAGAGGACCGCACGCAGACGCGCAGGCAGGCGCTGGAGCAGACTCGGTGCGGGAGCGGGAGCGGGCGCGGGCGCTAGCTGGTTGCGACGCACCGGGTGACCGGATAAGTGAGAAACTTACCGGTCACCCCACTGTAGCCACAGTGTTTCGCTGAAACACGTGAACAGTGGCTATAGTGGCCGGGCGAGCCGCGCAACCGGGTGCTGTAGGCGTTGTGAGTGTGGGTGGCTTGCGGCTGGCGCCCGCGTGGAAGGGTTGCGTCGGTCGGTGGCTTGCAGGCGGGACTTCGCGACAAAGCACGCAGAGAGGGTTGGGTCGCGGGTGAAGGAGCGCGACTAGGCGCGAGTGGCCCACGAGTGTTGGCTGGTGTGCACGGTGAAGCTTGGCCGGCCGCTGCAGGGGTGTGCAGTGGCCGGTTGCGGGCGGAAAGGCGAGTGTAGCACAAAGAAGCAGAAGGCGAAGGCACCTGCAGGCACGCGCTAGAGGTGAGGGCGGCCTGCAGGCGTGCGCTGGAGGGCCTTGCGGCTGCTGCTGCTGCGTGCGAGCTTTGAGCTTTAAAGCTTGAAGCTCCTGCTCCACTGGCTGAAGTGGCTTAGACGTTGAAACAGGGAAAGAACCACCACCCCACTAGCTCTTTGATGAGCTGGGAGGTGGTGGACTCACGGTGGTGGTTGTGCACCACCGTGAGGTGCTCCTACCCGCAGAGTGTCTCCTCAGAGGAGAAGGGCCTGCGTATGGAGGGAGAGGGGAGGAGGTGGCCTGGAAGGAGAAGCTACTGTTGGATTTTTTTGTGTGGAGGACCAGGCTCGGCTCAAAGAAGAGAGCCGTGCTCTTTTTAAAGAAGAAGAAAGCATGCACAGCCATGCCCTGCCTGTGCATGCTCTGCATGGTTGACAGGGAGAGGCTTGCATGCAGCTGCAGGGCTGGCAGGGAGTGGCTGGGCAGGACATGGCGCGAAGAAGAGGTTGCCATGCATAGCAGCCGCGGGAAGAAAGTCAAAAATCAAAAAGAAATAAAAAATGAAGATGGAAATTTTGCGAGGCAGCACTTGAGGAAAACGTGAATTGAGAGGCCATTTTATTCTCTCTCCACCCCTCTCAATTAAATGCATGCATGCGTGTATTTTTACAAATGTGACTATGGATACCTAATATGCATTGGTAATGCTAGGAAATAGCATAAGACGGCACAATTGTAGGTGTATTTTTGCGGTGCAATCAAGGGGGCGCGCAATTTTTGAGAAATCAGGGATGAAACGACGGTAAAAACCGACGTGCCCCAGAAAAGATCGGATGTCCCTGATCTATCTAGGCATAAGAAGTCTAGAAATCAGATCAACCTTGGCTCGATCCACTTGGATGCCTTTCTCAGAGATTAAATGTCCCAGGACGATCCCCTCAGGCACCATAAAGTGGCTCTTTTCCTAGGAAAGAACCAGATTTACATCGATGCAATGCCTGAGTATATGAACCAAGTGCTAGAGGCAATCGTCAAATGATGCCCCGAAAACTGAGAAGTCATCCATGAAGACTTCTAGATAATCACCTACCATATCAGAGAATATGACAAGCATGCACCGCTGAAAAGTCGCGGGTGCATTGCAGAGACCGAAAGGCATCCTTCGGAACGCGTACGTCCCGAAGGGGTAGGTGAATGTGGTCTTCTCTTGGTCTTCTAGATGAATCGCCACTTGGTTATAACTAGAGTACCCATCAAGAAAGCAGAAGAATCTATTTCCCGCTAATTTCTCGAGAATCTGATCAATAAAGGGTAGTGGGAAATGATCCTTCTTCGTGAAGGAATTGAGTCTTCGTTAATCTATGCAGACTCTCCACGAGTTAGCTATACGAGTAGGTATGACCTCTCCGGTTTCAATCGTGATAGTGGTGAGCCCTACCTTTTCAGGCACAACTTGGATTGGGCTCACCCAACGATTGTTGGAGATCAAGTAGATGATCCCTGCATCTAACAACTTAATGATCTCCTTTTTCATGACCTCCTGCAGATTGGGATTCAAACGTCTCTACATCTCACGTGAAGGTTGTGCGCCCTCTTCAGAATAAATGCGGTGTGTGCAATAAGAGGGACTTATTCCAGTTAAATCGTCGAGAGTCCAACCAATGGCTCTACAATGTTGCTGGAGAATAGTAATCAGACGGGATTCCTAATCAGGTGTGAGTTTGGAATTTATAATCATAGGAAATGTCTTATTAGAACCCAAAAAGACGTATTTTAAATGATCGGGAAGGAGTTTGAGTTCAAGAATGGGTTATCAGCAGCAGTGGGTGGTTCAGGGTGATTGTGAGGTACAAGGGTAGGAGTTATAGGTTTGTCTATCTCAAGGTCTGCCTCCTCTAATTGCAGTTCAAGATCGTCTTGTGGTTGATGAGGAATAATCATGTTATCCTCAAGTTGTGGTTCATCAACCACACCTCTAATATCACAGATTTGTTCAATGACACCGCAATTGATCCCTTGTTGGGCCTTTAAGATATCAATTTCGAGAGTCTGGTTCCCAAATTTCAGTTCTATTTGGCCCTCTTCACAACTTATATTGGCCCTTGTAGTGACCAGAAAAGGTCTCCATAGTATGATTGGTGTATCCCTTGGGTTTTCGGGTGCGTCCATATCTAAGACTATGAAGTCTACAGGGAAGTAGAAATCCCGCACCCTAACAATAACATCCTCAAGAATTCCTTTAGGTGACTTGATAGATTGATCTTCTAACTGCAACGTCACCTCGGTCGATTTTAGCTCAGACTCTTCTAGATGGCTAAGTAGGGATGTAGGTATCAAGTTTATGGAGGCACCTAAGTCCAATAATGCTTTGTCGAACTGGGTTTCACCGATCTTACATGAAATCAAGGGAGTGCCTGGGTCTTTTGCCTTGGGTAGGAGTCTACTCAGGATTACAGAGCTGGCTATCTCTGATAGTACAATTGGACTCCCACTCTTGGTTCGCGGCATATGTTGAGGTGTACACATGTTCTTCAAGAATCGTGCGTAAGCCGGTACGTGACGGATCACATCCATCAAGGGGATGTTTATTTAGACCTGCTCAAAAAGTTTGACCAGGTCCTCCTCAGGAGCCACGGGTTTGGTTGACCTCTTTCCCTTGGTCAAGGCCTCGGGAAATGGAACCTTGGTTAGTTCCTCTAGGATAGGTCCAGGTTTTTAATCTGGGACAGGGATAGGAACATCCTGGATGACTGTCCTAGGGTTTGGGTCACTACCAGGCTTGGAGTGGTCTGGATAAGGTGGATCTTGGGTTGCCTTACCACTGCGGGTTGTTACAGAATTTATTCCTGCCTGGTTTTAGTTGGGGGTCGGTAAGATGGGTTGCTGCTGTTGATAACCTGAATAGGAGGTTGAGGCTTCCATCCCATCAGGTGAAGGAATAGAAGGGGCTTGATAGACCATGTGTGCTTGGCTTGGGTTTGGGTTCATAACATGCCGCTGGGTCGGCACGCTATTAGGGTTAGGTAGAGGCTGAGAAGGAAGTGTGCCTGGTTGGCGAGAATTTGCCAATTGGGCAAGTTGATTTCGGACCTTTGTGATTTCGTCCTTGTGTTGCTTTTGAATAGCCGCATTCATTCTCTGAATGTCACCCAAAGTCTGGAGGAAAAAGGACATTTAATCTTGGTTTGGCCCGAATGGATAAGTGGGGTTGGGCTGAGGCTGAGGTGGCTGATAAGGACGAGGTGCTGGTGGACGGGGCTAAAAGGGTGGTCTCGGATTCTGGGAATTTCCCACCCACTGGAAATTGGGATGGTTCTGCCATCCAGGATTGTAGGTGTTGGAAAAAGGGTCATTCTGGATGGCGTTGAGGTCCTCGCAGGTCTAAGGAGCCTCAGAAAAGTCAGAGAATGGGGGAGTAGAGCTCCCCCGATAAGAATAGAAAGGATTGGATGTTCCTCCGGTCCTAGAGTCAGATGGGGGTGGATACAAGTCCATCCCTGGAGAAGGTCGGTGGAAAATGTGCTGTATAATTTCCCGTGCGGGAGGGGGTTGTGCGAAGGAATTCTGCGTAGAGGTGGCTCGCTGCAAATGCTGAGTCAGCTCATCCACCTTCTTCTCAATAATAGAGACGTTGTCCAATCGACTGGCCATTAATTCCAGGTTGACTAATGTGGACAGACCCTGCGTCTCATGTGCTCCCCTAAGGTTCGTCGCTGCGTGGGTATTCGTCCTGTCGAATAGTCCCATGGAGTCATTGTTGATGGAATTCTCGCACATATTCTCGAGAATCTCCTACACGATGTCTTCATGTTGACCCATGATATTCCCTCTGCAGGTTGCATTAACGAACAGTCTAATATCCTCACAGAGTCCCTGGTAAAAAGATTGGACTTGTTCCCATTTAGGGACTCCGTGATGGGGGCACTTTCTCATGAGATCCTGAAAACGATCCCATGCTTCATGAAGAAGTTCTCCTGTCTGTTGCGTGAAGTGAGTAATCTGATGACGCAAGGCATTGGTCTGACCAACGGGGAAGATCTTTTTCAAGAACTCGGACTGAAGTTCCTCCCAAGTGTTGATCGGATTGGTCTGGGTCTGATACCAATGGGCTGCCTTGTCCATAAGGGAGAAAGAGAACATCTTCATAAGTAGGATATCCCGATTCTACGTATCTGACTCGAAGGTCTGGGCCAGATGCTTAAGCTGCTTGATGTGCTGGAAGGGGTCTTCAGAGTTAAGCCCATGGAATTTAAGTATGGCATGGATCATGTTGGGCTTTAACTCGGAATCAGGTCCTCCAGTCGGGATTTTGACTCAAGGCTCAATTGTCACCGCAGCGGGATTATAGTGATCTCGCATCATGGGGCGTTGCTGTGGGTTTATGAAGTTCTGGAAGAGATCATTGAGTCGCTGGAGCTGGTGCTTAAGATTATTCTCTTCCTCAACAGGCTGAGCCATTATGGAAGAAGAAGGTAAGTTGGGTTCAGAATCAGAGGAAAGGTCTATGCGAAGGGGTTGTTGCCCAAACAAGGGTACCGAGGCTTGGCCTCGGGGAGAGTGAATTTCTAGAGGAGGTTTCAAGGACCTCCTACCAAACATACACTGATGGATGGGACGAGGTTAGCAGGTGCTGGACCCAATCAAGACACCCAAAATGTTGGGTGACTATAGAGGTTCGGGGCGGATGGTACCCCTTAATCAGAAGGTCGTCCACCTGAGAATTACCTGGGCAGCCAGAGAGGGTGAGTCCCGTGAAGACCCCTACACAATAAAGCGCCCCCACGGGTTACAGGGTTTCCCCCACCCGACCTCTCTTGTCCAGGTAGACCAGAATGGGGACCTTGACCTCTTAAGTCTACCACTTTTAATTAGGATCAAGGTGCTTAGGGTTTCACTTGAACTTTATCCTTTTGAGTGCAAAGAGTGACCTAATTTAAAGGTTGGTTGATCCAAGGGATCAACTTCACCTATTAGTTCCTTTAAGAGCTTATTAGGCCTTGTCTTTTAAGGTTCAAGTGACTTAAGAGCTGGATTACTTTGGGTTTCTCATAATAGATGCTTTCAAGCAATGGCTTGGGCACACTTCTTTTGGGAATTCTCAATTCTTGATTAGAAAGTGTTTCTCTAAAACCCTAGCTTTGAGTCTTAAGTTGGCTCTAATTGGTCCAGTTAGTTGCCTCAAGATTAGGTAATTAGGGCTCAAGCAAGAAGGTTTTAGCCCTAAATACCTTTAGTGGATGTACAGATAGAATGTGTTGAAATTGAAAACAGGCAACTTTTGCGATTTACTATGTATGAAAGACAGGTTATTCCTAAATTACTTTTTCTTTTTCTTCCTCTTTAGAATTTTAAGGGCTTAAAAGAGAGGATAGAAAGTTACCTATCCCTTGGTGTGGTTGTTGTGCGGCTGCTTGTTTCCTTCTCTATTCCCTATGCCTGCACAATAAAAGAGAAGAGATTAAGTTAGTAGTAAATCAGAAATTGTGAATTAATAGCTTCTAAAATGCCCGTTGCTCCCCGGCAACGGCGCAAAAAAGTGGTCGTAGTCGTTTCGCGGTGTTTTAAAGTTATGTTCGTTGCAGTATATTACGAAAAGCGATTACCAGTTTATTTTAATTTATTACTTGGAATTTAAAATATCCTGAGGTCAAACTCAGGGAGCACACCTTGATTCTAGAAGCATATAAATTCACAATTAACTATATACTGTTTTACAAAAATTTAAGAAAGAGAATGAGCAAAAATGCCTTTTCTTCTTCTCCTCTTTTCCTTCTCTTCTTTCTTTGCTTTTCACCTTATCAACCCTTTGCTACAGTGTCTTGGTGTTAACGCTGCTTGATCATGTTTTAATAGTTAATTGCGTCGTAGTATAGGTGATCAAGCGTTATCAACAAATAAAAATTTATTACTCGAAAACCTAAGTATCTGAGGTCGAATACAGGGAGCAATTAGAATTTATTACTAATCTCAAGAATGTAATTGAACACTTAGCGTTACTCAAAACTTAATTCAAAATATATATGCATGAGTTTAAAAGTTAATTGTGGCAAAAATGAGGACTTTGGAGTAAAAGGATGTTTTCTCCTATCTTGTTCTTGCTCTTTTGACTTCTGATTTTCTTCCTTTCTTCTTTTCTTCTTTGGCCGTGTACTTCTTTGTTTCTTCTCTACAGTTCCTTTCTCTGCTCTTGCCCTTCTTCTTCTTTCCTCTGTCTTCTGTCTTGCCTCTCTTCTGCAGTTTCTTTCTCCTTTTCTTTTCTCTGCGGGTCTTCTTTTTCTTCCTTCCTTGTCTTCAGCTTCTCTTCTTCTTCTACTTGTCTTTCCCTTTCTTTATTTCTTCTTCAGTTCCTCTTCTCTTTGGCTTCGCTTCTTCCTTCTGCCTTGCCTTTCCTTCTCTTTTCCTCTGCGAAGCTTCCTTTCTTATTCTTCTTCTTCTTCTACTTCACTTGCAGCGGCTAAGTCCCTACTTCCTCTTCAGTTCCTTCCCTGCACGAACCAAAGGGAGCAAAACCTACCCCTCTACCCACACCCGCATCTCTCTCTCTGTATATCACTCTTCAGCACGCTCTCCCAGAGTCGGGTAATCGGGTCGGGTCACGCACCTGGGTCTAGGCGCACCGGCGTGGGTGTGGTGCGAGAGGAGTGCTCAGGAGGGTATCGGGTTGGGTCACCAGGTCCGCGTGATGAGCTTACGGACGAGGCGCGTGTATAGGTGAGGGACCTCACCCCATGTGTTCTCGAGGCGAATAGAGAATATCACAAAATCAATATAAAGTACTCACGCGCCTCACGACTTACCGAGGTGGGACTAATGCTCCACCGCTCTTTCTCGCTCGCCCGCAGCAGACCGTTCCTCCAATTGCAGCAACTGCAGGTCTCGCGGCGCTACTTTCTGAAACAGATGACTTCGCAAGGCCTCCCTGAGTCTGCTGGACCTGGAATCCTGGAGCATTGCAACCTGGAACGAGCGTGCAACCTCCTCGAGTCACCGTTAATGGCGGTTGGAGCTCAAACCCTGCCTGACACAAAAAGGGCCTTGCGGCTCTATCAGGCCACAGGAGCACCTTCGCCGTGTCACGGCGAAGGTGAGGCGGTAGGTGGCAGGCCGCGGGACAGCCTAGGCGTGCATGCTTAGGTCGCTCTGTGGCCGAACGGATGGGTTTGGTCGGGGGGCGGTTGTGCTGGTTAGAGGGTCTGTGGATGAGCGAAGGATGTTCAGTGGAGTGTGGCGGAGGTTATGCGGTAGTTGGCGAGACGTGTGGGGCTGCGGAGTGACGGGAGCATCTCGCTGGAGGGTGGCCGGAGATGAGGAAGATGGTGGTGGACAGCAGCGGTCGAGGAGCGTTTGGTGAAATAGGATGAGGGAAATGAAAGAGGGGATAGAGTCGAACAGTTCTAACCTAACTAAGTGGACGAAGGGGGTGGCTGGCAGTACCTGCTGTCACTGGAGAAGAAGGCATCCAGTGGAGGAAGACAACGGTGACGACGAAGCTAGGGAAGCATGTGCGGGTGCTGCGTGACGTGGAGGAGGATGAGGAGGACAACTCTGCCACTGGTATTGTGGCAGAGCGACGGGAAAGAGGAGGGCGGCTCTCCATAGCTCGCTGGAGCACTTGGCCAGAGGCGAAGAAGAAGAATTTGAGATGGAATTCCGACCAAGTCGAGTTGAAGAGGTGTGGCCGAAGTTGGGGGTCAATTTATAGGCACTAGCAGGGACTCCTGTGCTTGGAAGACAAGCTTCCAAGCACGGGAATCCTCGTCGGAGATGGAAGTCTGTTAGGTACCCAAATCTCTCGTGCATTCGCACGAGAGATTGGGTGCAAATCTTAGATCAGGACCACGCTCAGAGGGAAGGGAATTCCTCAGAAAATCTCCCTTCCAAATCTGGGAGGAGATCTCTGAGGAATCAGGGAGTATTCCCCCTCTATTCCTCGCTGGGGTAGGATTTCTCCCCATTAATGGTGGAGGGACCTGCTTGTAAAAGTGGCGAGGAAGTTAGGGGTGTTTATGTAATGGTTTTCAAAAGATAGGAGCCAAAATGTAATTGGGTGTACTAATTTGCAAAGTAGGTCAAGATGACCTCCCCTTAGGTCCAAATTTTGGTACAAACCTAATTTTGACCTAAGGAATCCAATGATGAAGTTGGATTTTAGGTTTGACCACGTTTGACTAGATATTTTGCATAAAAACCCAAATTAGGTCAATTGATGAGCTGGGATCCCAATCTAGGTCAAACTAGGTTCCAAAGGCCAAATTGAATGTTCTAAACCCTAGGAGATATTTTTCCATGAATTTTAGAGGGTTTACTTGATTTTTATCCTGACCAGAACCTTGTTGAATTAAGTGGGTGTGTTTTAGGATTACAAGATGTCATTTAATTCTTGGTTTGCACATAAACCCATTTCTGACTGAACCAACCCAGTTTTTATCATATTCAGACCATTTGACCTATGTTTTGCCTCTGAGAAATCCCGTTTATGTATTGCAATGGTAAAATTACAGTTTTAACCTTTATTTCATGTTTTCTTCTCAGAACACTTATTCCTTAAATTAATCCCTTATCTAGGTTATGTAGGAGCTTTTATTCTCTTTCTTAGGTCAAAATGAGCTAGTTATGGCTCATGATGAGGCTCTCATCACTTGGCTTCCTTCTTTTCTCTTCTTCTCTTGACTTCTTCTTCTCCTTCTCGCATTGTGCCTTCTCTTTTTCAGTTTGCTTCTCTGCCTTCTTGCCTTCTTCTTTCTTCTTCAACTGCTGCGGTTCTTTTCTTTTTCTTTCCTTTCTCTTGGAGACTGCTGCTGCTTCTTCTCCTTGGCCTCTTCTTTTCTTCTTTAACCGCTGTGTCTCCTTCTTCTTTCCTTTCCTCTGCTACGGGTGCTTTGCGGCTAAGTCCTCGCCGCTCCTTTTCTTCTTCTTCTCCACCTGTTCCCTGCACACACTAGCGCAAAACCTACCCCTACCCTTCCCCACGTGTGCTCTCTCTATTTCTCTCTTCGCTCTCCCAGAGCCAGCCAATCGGGTATTCGGGTCGGGTTACGCGCACCCGGGTCCAGGTGCACCGGCGTGGGTGGTGCGCAAGGAGTTCACGGGCAGGGTATTCGGGTCGTGGGCCAGGTCCACGTGGGCGGTGCCGCGGACGAGACCGAGTGAGGGCGAGGGACCTCACCTTTCTGTGACTTGAGGCGAATAGCCTCAGTCACTTTTTCCTCTTATGCTGTGGGCGCGCCTATACTTCTGAGGTGGGGCTAAAGTCCCACCTACTTCTTCGTGCGCCTGTAGGAGGAAAGCGCAAGCAATTGGGGCAGTAGCTGAGGCCTTCGACTCCAATTGAGGGCCTGAGTGTGTGCGTGAGAGTGTTCCACACACTTGAGGCTACTGTACCTGGGCTGGGTGGACCTGGAGCTTCAGCACGCTTGCTTCAAGCAAGCTTCTGCTCCTACGCTAATGGCAGAAGACGCCCTACACCTGAAAACACGAGCGCGGCCTCACGACCTTGTCAGATGCCTTGGGGGGCTTCACCAAGATGTGGTGAATGTGCAGAGGTGGTTGGCGAGGCGTGGGAATGCCTGTGGCCGTGCGCCTAGGGCACACTGTAGAGGTGCAGGTGGGTGTGTTCGGGAGTGTGTTTGGGTGAGTGGAGTGGTGGTGTGAGTGAGGGGAAATGTTGAGTGGAGTGAGGGGATGCTTATGGACTTATCAGCGAGGGGTGGGATGGCTTGTGGAGGTGGAGCGGCCTCACCGGAGTTGGTGGCCGGAGGTGGAACTGATGGTGGTGGTAGTGGCAGTCGAGGGATCAAAACTAAAATTGATAAGGGGGAAATAGAAAGGGGAGGAAGAGGAACTTAACTGACAGGTTTGGAGCGAAGGGGGGAGGCGGAAGGCGAGCAGCGGGTATCTGCCGTCGCCGGAGACGAAGGTGCCCAGGAGAAGGGACGGCGACGAGGAAGAGAGACTGGAGGGTACCTGCTGGTACGGCAAGGCACGACGAGCGATGACGGAGCTAACCCTGCCACTAGTATGGTGGCAGGGCGACAAGAGAGGAGGAGAAGGGTCGCCAGAGTCTGTAGGCGAATGGCTGGAGGAGGAGGAGGCGAAGTTTGGGGGTTTTCTTCGACCAAAACAGGCTTGCCCAAACCAACAGCCCCAACCGCTTCTTAAATAGGTGTTGGCGAGGAGAAGATCTCGAGGAGGAAGCGTGGGCAGCTCGCCGGAGAATGGCTGGAGAAGAGACCCATTCCTCCCGTGCATTCGCACGAGAGGCATGGGCATTGGCAGGGCATGGGAGGGGGTCCATGCGGAAGAGGACGACACAGGGGACCCCCCTCTCATTTCTGGGGCTGGTTCCCATACCCTACGAGGTGTCATCCTTCCCGCAAAGTCGCCGGAGGCATGGGCAGCTGCGTAGGGTGGCCGAGGGACCATTTTGCAAATAATGATGGGAAAGTTGGGGGGCAGAATGCGAAGGTTCAAAAAGTTAAGGGTCAAAAAGTAATTCTTGAGGACCAAATTGTAAAGTAGGTCAAAATGGTCTTCCCTTAGGTCCAAATTTTGGTACGAACCCAATTTGGACCTAAGGAATCCAATGGTGATGTTTGATTTTAGGTTTGACCACGTTTGATCGATTAATTTGTACAAAAATCCAAATTAGGTCAAAAATTATGTATGGTTCTCAATCTAGGTCAAGATAGGTTCCAGAGGCCAAATTGAAGGTTCTAAACCCTAGGGAATATTTTTCCATCAATTTTAGAGGGTTTAGTTAATTTTTATCCTACCTAAAATCTCGTGAATTAAAGCAGGTTTGTTTCAAGGTTACAGAATGTCATTTAATTCCTAGAAGTTGCTATAACCCTTTTCAGATTAAATCATCCCACTTTCTTCCTTATTAAGCTCATTTGACCTGTGTTTAGACTCTTATACATCCCGTTTGTGTACTGTATTGGTAAAATTACAGTTTTATCCCTTGTGAATTATTTTATACTCAAATTTAGAATTCTCTGATTTAGGCTTTCCCTTAGGTTTTGTAGGAGCTTTTGTACACTTATTTATGTCAAAATGTGATAGTTAGGGTTCGTGATGAGGCTCTCATCAGAGCTTCTTGGCTGGAGAGGAGGGAAGAGGTTAAGAACCAGCCTAGAATAGACTAAAGAGAATGGCGAGGACATCA
Organism: Thalassia testudinum; assembly: GCA_037157565.1. Classification (NCBI taxonomy): domain Eukaryota; kingdom Viridiplantae; phylum Streptophyta; class Magnoliopsida; order Alismatales; family Hydrocharitaceae; genus Thalassia; species Thalassia testudinum. The sequence goes on along the minus strand of JAZHRO010000055.1, from coordinate 20,158,144 downwards.
GGGGCTTTTATAGAGCTTGTAACCGAGCTCTAGATGAAGAAAGAGGCAAGATTTGTCCGTGGTTTCAGGGGAAAAAGATCCCCTAAAATCTTGAATTTGCATGGTCTCTGTGCTTTGAATCAACGTATAGAACCTCGCTCAAAAGATTCTCCAATGTGTGAACACCAATCCTACCAAATTTGATGGGATTTGGTGCAGGTTTAAGGGGATTGTGAGCTTGGTCAAATGGCCAAGTAGGTCGGTTGACCTAGCAATGGCGAAAGGGGTCATTATGTGAATAAGAGGAAGAAGAAGTTGGGGGGCTAAACACAAGGAATTTCGAAAGCTAGGGGCTTAGGTGTGAGAACAGAGTTTTAAGAGATTAGATCGCAAACTAGGTCAAGATAAACTTTGATTAGGCCCAAATTTTGGTCTTAACCTAATTTTGACCCAAAGAATCTAATGGTGAAGTTATATTTGAATTTTTACCACGTTTGATTGGGTAATTTGCATAGAAGCCCAAATTAAGGTAAAATTCCGTCTGAGATTCTATTCAAGGTCAAAATAGGTTCAGAAGGTTAAACCAAGGGTACCAAACCTCTTATAACATTTTATTATAAATTTTAGGAGGTTTAGATGAATTTTATACTGACCAGAACCCCTTTAATTCAAGCGGGCCTGAAAATAGGGTTTTGTATTCTGATTTAGTTCTCGAAATGCATGAAACCCCATTTCTGTCTGTGTAGACCCACTCTTTGCACTTTAACACTTATTTGACCTTTAATTAACCCCTTGAAAACCCCTTGGTTACTCTGCATTTATGATATGATGTTAAAATTACAGAATTAACCCTGATTTGATGTTTTCTTCTCACAATGGATTTACATGGAATTACGGCTCTCAGGCAATTATGTAGGAGCTTATGCCTCTTGATTCTGACTAATTAAAGCTAGTTATGGCTAATGACACAGTTACCATCAGCGGTTGAGGCCGACCATGTAGGAGTGGCCATTCTCTAGGTGGTTGTGCTCATCGACGAAGAGGAGGTTGTCGTTGAAGATCTCGAACCCCCAGCTCTCGTCATGTAGGTAAGGATCGATGCCAATCACAAGCCGACACGTGTCAGGCTATGGGACAATGGTCAATTTAACTAGATCGGCCAATTCGGTCTGGTCTAGTGACCCTTTCACACGTTTTCGACTAGTTCGAGGCCTTCCCAACCTCGGATTTTAACGAATAAGGTACCATTGGAATTGTATCGATGCGTACTACGCGTTGGTATCATTCATTTTCATTTTTGAGTACTCTTTCCTTAGTGAAAAATCAGAAACGTGATTAGGTGTCTTCAACCCTATTTTTGGTCCGTGTGAACTAGGTTTACCCCGATACATGCGTGGATTTTTAGGCAAGTATGGAGACTGCCCTCAGGCCCTATGCGCATGGTTCAGAGTCACTGTGACCCTCCGGTGATGTTAGGCAGAGAAGTCTACCCTTCCTTTATTTCTGATTCATTTTTGGGCATTACAAACTCGTTTCTCATACTTCTTCATGTATCTCTTGCCCGTTGATATGTGTTTCCTCTCCTTACTGTGTTTAGAACCTGGTAGGGGTTATGATTAATGTTGTGGGTACTTAAACGTGAATTGAATTGATATAATTGGAATATTGATTGTTAAATGTTTAAAAGTGACCTTATTATCACATGTGTGAAACGAACTTCGATTTCCGTGAAACGAGTTCCGTTGTGTTCATTAATTGATAAATAATATGGGACCACTATTATAATTTGGAAACTACTTGTAAACTAATAAGTTGAAGAATAACGTGAATATCTGGTAATTTTGGAATTAAAAGTGTAATCATTGGTATGGTTTGATTGGATACCAATAAATGATACAATTGTTTGGAAATGATTAAATATGGTAATTGGTTTTAGCCCCGCGACTCGCTAGATTTTGGCTGTAGCTTTGATCTTTCAAGATCAGTTTCAGGGGCTAATTTAGGGAGTTGCTACCCTCCCTAGGACTCCTTGGTTAGACTTAGCGGCCAACTGGGATAACGGGATGTAGGGCTCGAGGTTTGGAGTGGTTTCTTTTTCAACTGATGGGTGGGTCATTGGCTGTCTGTGGTTCAGCGTACATAGCGCGTGTACGTGTTCATGCTAAACGATGTAGCCACCACCCCTTTCCGCAATGACCCCAGGGTGACGGAGAGTGGTGACTTGAGGGGTATAAGCCGTCTTCTCTGTCAGAAGGGTGGCTTATACTGCTCTTGCACCGCAAGAAGTTTCACGAAATTGTCTCGTACCCTGAGACGTCGATTGACGAATTGTGGACTATAATAACTTGGGCTCCAATATACAAAACGGAATTAGATTACAAGAGGTCTAGTAAATGGATTAATTAAAGTTATAGCACCCATTTTCTCTTTCTCTCTGTTATTGCTACACTCGGTTGTTTCTGTTTCTATTCTACTCAGTTTTTATTGATGTGTTTTTAGGTTCCATACTCAGGGATATTGTGGCAGTTCGCAAGATGATTTCCGTTGTACATTTCCTTGGGCTTATATACTTATAGTCTACGGTAAATCCTCTGGTCAGTACTAAATTTATGTTCATTTAATTTATACAATATGATTAGTTTGTTTGGCTATGTTTATATTTTATGATTATGCGTTGAGTGACTGTAATCTTGTGGGTAATTGCTCTAATGGTTAGCACATGGCTACCCGATTTCGTCACTTGGTGCGACTCGGGTCGTCACAAATCCATCCATCCATAAGTTCAACTTGTTCACTATGTTACAAAATATAGCAAATATTTCTCATCCCTTTCATTTATTTGAACCTCTTAATCTTTTAAAAGCATCAACAAACCAATTATTTCACAATAATGTTTATCTACTTCAACACGCTAGACAAGTAATAATTTCACCATTTAGAATTTCATAAACATGGATTCGTATTCATTGGTCCATTAAATCAAACACACTTAACTGGGTTATCAAGCCATAATTGTTATTAAGCAATCTCAAGCATTTGATTCATTATTCAAGTATCCAAAATAAACTTGTAATTTTTCAGTGTAGGACTCCTATGCTCAGCAAAAGGAAAGTGTAACATACAGATAAAGCAGGCATATATTCGAACATAATTCGTTTGACCCAACATCAAGCCCACACAGAGAACAAGGGTGGCTACTCTACCTAGGGTCGCCAGGGTGTGATGCTGACTTTGAGAGATTAGGTCGGAGGTTTTCGAGACTACTTGTCTCTCCTTGAACCTCGTGCATGCCAAGCCCTTGAATTAAGATGACAAGTCACAAGGTCAACTAAATCAATGAGAGACTATTTCAAGTTTTTACGTGAAAAATAGTGCGCAAAAATAATTTTGGAAGACACTAGAGAATAGTTTGTTAAAATACGATTTCAACGGTGCCTTATTTTTCCAATTCTGAGGTTAAAATACATTCGAGGGATCTTAAATCGGTTTAACCCGCATCGGTTCAAGTGAATTGGCTCTTCATCTACCTAGCTGCACATTGCCACTGTGTGGTTGCATTGAATTCACCACTTGCGTGTCCCTGGGATTGCTGACGTGGTGTGATTAGCGTCGTTCATGCATGCATGAGCGATGTGCGGCATCCTCTGTGTATGTGCAATCTCCCTCTCCTTACGCACGTAATGCTTATGCCCATCGCCTTCACTACTAACGTTGTACGCACCTGATGGTGGGCCCCACCGATGCTTAATTTTCCTTTCCTATTTCTTGCGAAGGTGTGCGAGAAAGAGAAAACCTCTCTCTGATCTCTCGCTCTCTTCCTTTCTCTTTTGAACTCTCTCATGTGATTTCTCATGATTTTTGACACGAATAAAGGATAGGACGGTGGCACGAGACCCGAGGGGATCTTTCTTAGTGTCAAGGTTGGCTAGGGTTACGGAAATACTCATGTTTGGACTAAAATGCCCCTCGATTTTGGTTCACGTGTGCCTATGCTTCTATTTAATATGTTTACGTGTAACTTGAGCATGCAACTTGGATTTTCGTGAAATACGAACCGTTGGAAAGCTTGCGACGAGAAAAATCTAACGATATTATATATGACGTATTCTGAGCAAATTTTACCCAATGGTTGATCGTATTTGATCAAAACATGCATTTTCTAATTTTTCAAGTTACGTTGACTCGATTCGTGTCCAACAAGTGTCGACGAGTTCATCTTGATACACTTAATCCCAAAGTGGGCTCAAAATTGAATTTCAAGTCATAATAGTATCAACTCATATACATGTGGCTGGTCGTAATATGAAAGAGAAAATGGCAAACATATAAATAAAGAAGAGGGGAGATGTGATGCTATATATCAGATACCTTTTTTAACAAATAATAAAAGTGTGATGCCACATGTGAGATACTTTTTTTAAAAAATAATAAAAGAATGATACCAAAAAGAAAAAGAGGACATATCTACAACAAAAAAAGAAGAGATGTGATGGGAACCATTCAGATGTGAAATATTATAATAAAAACCAATTAAAAAATGCTTACTTCATCTTTGGAGTTTTCTTTTTCCTTCAACAACTTCTTCAAATCCCTTCCTCTTTGACTTTGCAAAAATCCTTAGTAAAATACATCATTCCCACCACTTATACCTGTTATTTTGGTTTTCTCACCATAGGATCCCTTTAACATGTGCTTAAACAAGGATTGCATTGTGATTTCTCATGAGTACCTCACTTGGTCACAACAAAATGATGTAGTCATATTTTGGGGTAATTTGAATGGTTTCAAATTGTGCGGTAAAGAAACTATGAGTGTGTCAATAAAACAAATGTCGATACATCGATCATAAGATGGAGTGGCTTGTTAGCGTTGCTTAATTGAAAAAATAAGTGGAAATTAGTGGAGAAGGAATTCCTTTAAGTTAAGAAAAAATTATAAGAATTTTTTTTTGATAACTTTAAAGGACAACAAAAAGGATAATGATTTTTACGGTATACATTCGATACCTTTCTTCAATCTTCCCATCTCCTTTGTCAGATTCAGACGTGTAGCCAAAGCTAAAGAACAAGACTCACTAGTGATGGGAGTTCCTATTCAAATAAGAAATGATACGTAAAATATGACATGACAATTAACCTGAACAAAGTGTTTTAGCAAGGAAAAAAAAACAGCTCGTTGGAAAACTGCCTTTTCAGGTTTCTATTCTCTACCCTACCGTTTGCTTCAGTTCTCTCGCTCTCTCTCTCTTGCCATTTACTGGTTTCTTTTTTCCACCGAAGCGCCGCCATTCACAAGTGCAACAGCGTCGCCGTCGTGGCCTTCGCCGCCAACTTTCGATCTGTTCTGTAGTCATGCTACCTAAATCGTCCAAGGCAAAGGAGGAGGGGGAGGAGGAGAGTGAAAGCCCATCGGCGGCGCCACCGCCTCCGTCCCACCAGATGGATGCCGACGAGGAGGACGAAAACGTCAAGCAGCTCCAAGAGTGCTCCGTCCTCTATTTGGCCCTTCAGGTATCAATTACTTACTTAATTAATTATACTACTACTACTACTGCTACTACTCTATTTTTGTTGCTATTGATTTGATTGTGCTTGTGTATCGATGATGATGACGATGACGATGATGATGATAGGAGTGCCTCATCAGGACCGATAGGGACTGGAGATCTTGTCAACGAGGTACCATTGCCTTCTCCCTTCCCCTCCCCTCCCATCCTCATCCCCAGATCGGTGTTTGGATACCTCTTTCTCTTTTTTTCTGTTTGATGTGTTTTGTGTAACTGTGCTTGCCGGCTTTGAGAGAGAACAAGTCCAATGCATTATTCTCGTTGCCGATGTCCAAAAACGGGGTGGCATTAAGCCGAGGCAAAGGAGTGAGCTCCATTGGAAGAATGAGGAAGTGGGAGGAATTTGGTTGCCCTGTTTAGTGCATCCTGTTGACAATCGGAGTTAGGCGGAGAGGGAGAGGAGGAAAGGAGTAGGATTGGATGACTTTTATTGGATTACTTAGCCAATTGATGCATCCGTGAGTCGTCTGTTTGTTCAACTTGCTTGTTGTCTTTCTTCTATTCAACCTGCTGTGAGGGGAGTGCAGTGAGTGTCAAAGTTGAAGAAAGTTGTGATCGACTGAGAAGCCGGCTCTTGAAGACTTTTGAATTGGTTGATGCGGAATTTCGGTAGAGTCCTATCCGATTTCGATTATTTGGGTTGGAAAACATCAAGTTTCTCTAATTTCATCCCAAGCCCTCTTGATGTTTTTATTTGGTTCAACTGGATTTTTTTTAACCCCTAGATTGGTCTGGTTTGACATCGGAATTGATAAGGCAGTTTTGCTGGGTTAGGGATCTCTTGGAGTTCGAGGGGTGGGTAGGATGAAGTTAGTATATGCAAGTGGAAAGAAAGCTTGATAGACTGGTTTGATATAAGTAGGATTGATAAGGTTTGCTATCTAGAACTTGTGATGTTTGTATAGGGATGCATTTTAAGCTCTTGATTCAAAGCTTTTGGTCCTCATTCCAGTGGTTATGTCTGTTGTAAATTAAATTTGCATATAGATCGTGATAATTGCTTGTGTTTGGAGAATTTACAGATTATGTGATAGGTCATCCAAATTAGTTGCAAGTAAATGAAGTTGAATAGGTTGCAAATGCTGCTCTTAGATATAATAGTTCCAATGCATATGAAAGATTGTGTTTGGAGATGAGTTAACCTCAAGGAACATACAGAAGAGGCTGTTTTCTCTCTTTGATATCATCTTTTTCTTCTTTTGTTGATTTCCATCAAACATCAACTATGCGGTGTGGGCAAATGTAACATAGCTACGGAAGAGGGAGAAGTCCTGTAGAAAATAGGTGGGGCTTCATGTAAAAGGCAATGCTTACAGAATTTTGGACATTCTCCATTGTGATCCCAACTGACCAATCTATGAAGTGGCTGTTACAGCTTGACCTGTTGTAGACTTCTGCATTTTCTTTGAATGAAGTTTGGATGCCTATTAACCACATATGGTTGCCTTTTTATCTCTCAAAGTAAAAAAAAAATCAAGAAACTTGGTGCGTGATTGGACAATATACCAAGTAGGTTTTTTTCTTTTTCTTTTTCTTTTTCTTTTTTTTTTTTTTGGTGGGGTGGGGACAATCAATCCATTCCTTTTACTTAGAAAAGATGTTTACCATGCTTTTGCATATGGTGATTCTTGTGAAATCATTTTTATGTAGAAACCTTCATGTTCAAGATAGAAGAGGAGTGTTGTTAGATGAATCCTCTTCCCCAAGTTGTTTATGGGTTTAAGGAGAGTCCAAGAACATGTTCTAGTTTCTTCTATTGGTGTAAATGTCAAGGTTGAGCGTTTGGTTGTATCAATTTTTTTTTGGTGCCACATCAATGAGTAAGCCTTTCCCCATGATAGGTAAGTAGGGTTGGTAACATGGATCTTTTGTCTCCCTTCTAAAATATTCTAGATCATTTCCAAACATAATTCCATTTAAATAAGGCCATATGATAGTTTTCTTCTAATTGTTTCGATCTTTCCCGACCCTCTCCTGTAAGGCTTAATATCTTTCACACCTTCTAATTGTGTATTGAAAGTTCATCTCTTAGATATTCGAACCACTTTGTATTCGCCTTTCTCATTTCATTATTGGTGTCATACTTACTCCTTTGATAACCTTATTTTGGATGTGATCCTTTCTTATGTGGCTATGCATCATCTCAACACCTTTTTTTGTTACACATTCTTATAGTTGATGAACTAAAACTTGTATCTATATCGTAAAAGAAAATAAAATGTCTTATTCTGAAAGAAAATCCTAGCCTCTCTTAAATAGAGGAGAGGATACAAAAATTGCATACATGTCCATAAGAAAATATAAAATAGAAAAGAACTAAAAAATAACATGACTCTAACACTTCCCCTCAAATTGGAGAGTAGATGTCTATCAAGGTCAACTTCTCACATAGGAACACATCTCTTCTTTGTCGGTGCCTTTGTAAGAATATTTGCAAGTTGAAGCTTAGGCACATGAGGAGTAGGTATTTTTCCTTCCATCATGACATTTTGAATGAGGTGGCAATCCACCTCAATGTACTTCGTCCTCTTATAGAAAACATGATTAGAAGCAATGTATGTAGCTAACTTATTGTCGTAGAACAAAAGAATTGAACTCTTCACCTGGACTCCGAGATTAGCTAGGAAGTGACCCACATGACTTCACATGCAATATGTGCCATAACCCTATACTCAGTTTCAACACTAGAACATGCCACAATTGTTTGCTTCTTGCCACACCATGATACAAGGTTGTCTCCAAACAATATAGCATAGCCAGTGGTAGATCTCCTATCCTCAGTGGACCTTGCATAGTTTGCATCAGAATAGGCGCAAAGATCTAGATGCCCGTTGTTCCTGTAGTACAACCCTTTTCCTAGAGATCCCTGCAAATACTTCAAGATAAGGCAAACATCATGCCAATGACCATAGTACGATTTGTTCATATACTGACTCACCTTGTTGATTACAAAACTGATATCTAAGCAAGGAATGGTCAGGTATAGCAATTTGCCCGTAGTGCTCCTATATTTATGGTCATCCTCAAGGGGTGAACCCTCTATCTCCTTATATATGTTCTTCTTAACAGGAATACCGAAGGGCTTTGTGCCAAGTAGTTCAGATCCTCAAGTATCTTAGGGACATACTTCTGCTGAGAGAGTGTCAGACCACATTCATCTCTAACTACCTCTATCCCCAAGAAGTATTGCAATTCTCCTAAGTCTTTTGTAGCAAAGACCTTCTACAAGAATGCCTTGACCTTTTGAATGCCCCCACTATCATCTCTCATTAGGACCATGTCGTCGACAAAGTACCATCTGTGGCCTACAGTACTTGTCACACGAGATGGTCCCCAAACATCGTAATGAATCAACTAGAAGGGTGATCTGCTATATTTAGTCCATGCAGGAAAGGTAGATTGGTAATGCTTGTCCAGTTGACAAACCTCACAATCAAATGTGACAGATAAAGATAGATCCAGGAACATTTGTAGTTTTCAAAGGAGGGATGATTAAGTTAACAGTGCTAGAGTAGAGGATCCGTAGAGATAAAGGCAGCTTTTACAAAATAAGTGGGGATATCAAGGTAGTATTGTCCAACCCTCTCATATCCACCACCAATGATTTAACCGATTCGTTTGCCTTGAAAGTAGTAATAGTGCTCATCAAATATGACAAACACTTTAGATCCTTGCACAACTTGCTCGTAAAGAGGAGACTCATAGGGAATTCAGGTGCATAGTGAACATCTGACAACTGCAGCCTGGAAGAAAACTGAACATCCACAACTACAATCATTGGGGAGGAGTCATTTTCCAACTTCATGAAGGTAATGACTTTGGGTGGCTGAGTCACACATAAAGAACTAGGATCGCTAGTGAGATGCACCCAAGTCAATCACCTACTTGCTAGCAGTAGTAGATGATAGATTCACCCATCAGCATCAACGAGAGTAGTAAGCACACAGGGACCACCATCACATGTGGTTAAAGTGTCTCTAGTGGAGATCCATCGAAATAGAAACCCCCTAAGAAGGCAGCATGCTAAGACGAGTAGGAAACGACCCCTAACGGTAGTAAGAGATGATCCCAAGAAAGAATTGGGAAATAATCCCGATCAGCAAATGAGAGAGGATCCAAGTCGCCATGGCAGCGAGAGATGGAATCAATCATAGCCCACCGAGCAAGCAGGTAGGATAGGATCATGTCACGAAGAGCAAAGAGTCATCTTCGAGGGGTAGAGAACACCACAGGACGGCCAGAAAGAAGACTTACATGCACGTGACCATGCTAGGGGTTGCACGCTGTGACACTACGCACGCCCATGCATGACCATGCTGGGTGTTATGTGTGCTTATGGCACTACGTGCACTGCCCGCTATTGTTGCTGCTACGCAGTGGGGCAATGTTGAGATCAACGGAAAAGAAGTTTGATGGTGGAAGAACGAAGGGGTATGGGAATCAAGGAGGTATCGAATACCGACCTAGGGATGTTGCTTTAATACTATATAGAAGAGAATGAAGCGTCTCATTCCAAAAGAAAATCCTAGCCTTTCTTATATAGAGAGGAGAGGATACAAAAATTGCATACATGTCTATAAAGAAATAGAAAATAGCAAAGAACTAAAAAATAACATGACTAACATATAAAACATTACCTTTGTCAAAAAAACATATTTAACGTTACAAATCTAATTGTCACTTTGCACTATTTGCTTTTTACTCTTGAAGGAATCACCACCAAGGGGTTGGCTTTAGTGGTAAAGCCTCCCATTGACATCCAAGAGGTCATGGGATCAAATCCCATTGCTTACACACTTACCTTCTCAAAAACTCTTGAAGGAATCTTCTCGACAACATCCCCATCAATTGCTCCATTTTCTTGAAAATTGTTCTTCTTACCATTAAAAGCATGGATCGACATTCATAATTGTGTTTTGTCAAAAAGAGAAAAAGAAGTCATTGTTGTGCATGTTTTTGATATTTCCTTTTCTTTTTAAGAGGAAAAAAGGAGTTAGCAAGAGATGTTAACCCCCGCTATCATTAGATATTTCCTTTTGCAATAAGAGCAAACCTATCTCATGTAAATTTGTCTCAAGCTTATAGGTAACTTGTAATGTTTCCTTCGGACTGAAGTTGTTGGAAATACAATCGAACTTGTTCCTTTTTATTTTGGGAATTTTATTCTCAGTCAGTATTAATTATTTAGTTTTTGTAGGAAAATACCCTTGGAGCAACATGTGCTGCAAGTTTAATGGTATACAAATGGAGGATAAACCCCCTGAGGTAGCATTTGCTAGCAGGATAAACCTCCCGAGTTATTCCATCTAAGTGGAATATTGGCTATACTGTCAATGGGGGTAGAGATGGAGATAGTTGTATATGTTATAGTTGGTGAGATATACTTTATCGAGCCTATTATTTATCCCATCACACAACTAAAGTCAAATTAAACACTACAAACTTATAATGCATCCACTGATCTATCCCATGAAACCCACTCTTCATCATACCATCCACCAAACCCCTTTTGTTCATTTATCACATCCCTCAACTTCTCCCTCTTATACCTACTGCCAAATGCTACATAAGTTTCTTTCTGAAGCAGGGTAGTTCAAGGATGCTAGATCTCATAGATATCTTGTTGGGAGAGTTCTGTATGCTACTTTTACATTTGAACTTTTGTTTACAAGAACATCTAAACAAAAGTTAAATGAAATATACACGAAAAATAAGTATAAATAGAACAACAGCCATTAGAAAATGATAGCCTTTTAGTTTGAATTAGTCATCCAAGATGGATAGGAGCACCAAATGCAGAGAAATAGAAGATGGTTGTCTCACATGGATCATGAAGCTCTTGTAGCACCACACAATCTCACAACAAAGAGATAACTGAGCCACAAATGATGGCAAAGATTAGAGTAAAGAAAATTATAAAAATGAATGTGGATAGATAAATAGAAAAAGAGGCGATTTTCGGTCCTTATAAAGCTTTCACTAGTGTGAAGTTGATGGAGAAGAGAGATTTAAAAGTGGTGCATAGAAATAGCAAGCACATGGACTTTGAAAGCAAGAGCAATGTGGAGGTCGAAGAGGATGAGTTGCAAGAAGCTCCAAGTATGCATAAGTAACATGTAAAAGCAATCACATGCACATCAACGTGCATAGAGGAGGTTGGAGGAGTGCTATAAAGGGAGAGCAGGGGGGATGAGGTGGAGTAGATGCATAGAAGAGGTGGAGGAAGAGTAGTAGTAGCTGTAGAATGCAATGGGATGGAGGGGGAAGACTTAGGTGGTGGTTAGGTGGGGTTGGTGGATGAGGGAGGGGGAGGACATGGAAGAAGGTAGCGATAAAAAGATGTAGAAGAAAAATATGGGATTGTGACAAAAAAGATTAATTTTTTTGAGTTTAAGAGAATAGTAGATGTGAGAAGGCTAGTTAATGCCCCAGTCAGGACAAGTGAAGAGTTGGATGTGAACCTCTTAGGAGGGGGTAGGGAAGGTTGAAGAAATGTTGGAAAGAAACTATTAAGCATGATCTCAATTACTTTAATTTAATCTTAGAAAATGCTCAAAATAGTTTTGAATCGAGGCAAAGAATCCATATAGCCAACCCTACTTAATGTAGGAAAATGCTTTTTTTTTTAAAGGGAGAGTAGGGTTAAAAAGGTTGTTAACCCCCATTATTCATTAAAGAAAAGAGTTAGTTACATCGATATTCGCATAAAGAGGAAAAATGGTACAAAACACCACAAATACTAGCTCTTTACCTTATAGGAATAACCCCATTGTGATTTAACCATACATAGGGGAATGAATGATCTCCTAATTATACCCACGTCAAGGTCATCAACGTGGCCACGAATGCTCTCTCAAAAGGCCTCGTATGAGGAGAAATCTAAAGACCAATCCTAAGCCCTACCCCTACACTATTGTACAAGGGCAAGCAAAGAAAAGATGATTCACATCCTCTATAAGCCAAAACCAAAGTACACAAGAGGTATTTGCCTCTGGGAGCCACTTGCTTCAAAGTTGCTAGGTGACCAATCTCTTCCTTTGCAGTAGTCAGATAAAGAGACAAACTTTCAATGATAGCTTACATCTCCATATCCATTTACAATCCTCAGAAAGAAAGAACAGGATTAATAGGTGCATGTACACTCATAAGTGTAGACAGGCCTTTCAAACAGAAAAGTGACTATGTTTCTCTATCCAACCAACCCACCCAACCCTCAGCGTAAAGTCATGAAGGGTAAGAGAAAGCTCTTCCACCTTGGCATCCGACAACAGTTGAGGGACATTAAGCAGCTTAAGCCCATTACAATGGCACTAAATTGTCATTTATTTAGAAGGTTGATTTCAACAAGGCTTATGATTTAATTTAGTGATCTTTTATTTGGGCTTCTTTGGCAAAAAGGGGTTTTCCTCCTACTTTGATAGACTAAATGAAGAGATGTGTAATGACAACCTCTTTCTCTATCCTGGTTAATGGAAATCTGTCTGGTGGATGGGTGTAGCCACGAAGGGGGGTTCACCAAGGATGTCTTTTGGCTCCAATGCTTTTTTTTTTTACCATGGATGCTTTGGCAAGGGTCACTTTTAGAGCCTGCTCAACAAACCTTTTCCATGGCTTCTCCTTGGTGGCTAATGTTTCTGCTGTCTCGATCCTCTAACATGTAGATGACACTATCTTTTTTATTGAAGGCTCTATACATGAAGCTAAAAGGTTGAGATACCTTCTTGAGCTTTTTGGGGATGCCTTAGGCTTGGAAATTAATTTTTCTAAATCAACATTTGTACCTTTCCAGATGAACACTAATGAAACTTAAGCTTGTAGCCTTTCTCTCAAGACCTCGGAGGGTTTGTTACCTTCAACCTATCTCAGTCTTCCACTATCTGACAAACCGATTATGCTTCAAGAGTAGATGCAATTAATTGAGAGAATAGAGAGGAAGCTTTCAGGATGGGCATCTCAAATTCTTTTGAGAAGAGGACGTTTGGTGTTATTGAAGTCAATCGTGATGCCCATACCGTTATTTCCTATCAGTGTTTCAATTGCCATAGAAGGTGGGAAAGTGCCTAACTGGTCAAATGAGGGATTTTTTTTAGACGGATTATGGGTCCAATGGCAGGAGAGCAAGGTTGGTTGCTTAGGAGGAGATTTGTAAGCCTATTAAGGAAGGGGGTTTAGGTGTAAGGGTTCTTTGGACGATGAATGGCAACCTTCTTGCCAAGTGGGTGGCCAAGATAATGGAACCTGATGTCGACATGTTCAATGTGGTTTTCTTTGATTGTTATGGGCGGGTTTTGAATTGGAAGCAAAGTGCCTCACCTTCAAGAGGGGCATCTTCCTTATTTAAGGGAATTGCGAGTGTCTTCCCTAAATTGCAACAGCATTTCATGCCTTTCCTTGGAGTAGCGATCCTTTTTCATTTTTGGATTGATGATTCGACAAGTCAAGGATCTTTGAAATTCTCTTTCCAAGGCTTTATGCACTAGCAGATAACAAGGAGGGATGGATCATTGATTGCTGGGATAATGGTTGGGGACCTACCTTTGTTGGGAACCTTTCTAACCACGGATCACAGGAGCTTGCGAAGTTGATGGGTATTCTTGAATCACATCATCCTGAGGGTGGTGATGAGACATTCTTATGGGACAATGGGAATTTTCTATTTTGGAAGCTTATGTCAAATTACAAGGAGTGACACAATTGCTAAGCATTAATTTCCTCAGTGATTGCAGGGCCTGCCCACTTAAATCAAGATTTTTTCCTTTCTATGTGAAGATGATGGCTAATGATGCAAAGCTGGAGGTCAAGATAGGTACTTGATGGGCCTTGTAGGGAAGCAAACCGCACCCTTCTCCAAGAAACCCCCCCTCCCCCCCAAAGCCCTAGTTCCCTGTTGGCGGCCGACGAGCCCCCGATTGGCTGATACATGCCGGTTGGGGACCCCCCACCCCCTCGCTTCCATTTTTGCCCCTCCCCTTCCTCTTTGATCTTGTCTTTTGATGGCCTCCTCTGTTTGTGGAATCTCTCGACTGGGATATCCCCCTTTTCTTGACAAGTCTCAAGCTCGTCGATAGCTTGCTAGGATGGGTGACGTCACTGTGGCAGTGGGGCTGTGCTTGCTGTCAGTTGCTTGCATGGTCGTTCCTTGTTATGGAGCTGGGGCTCATGGAGGTGGTGCTCACGCGATGGCAGGTGGTTCCTTATGGTGCACTTGTTGTCGTCATGTCGTTTCTTTGCGTTGTGCGCTTTGTGCTAATTGCGCTGTCTTTCTTGGCTGGATCCCGTCGAAGGTGCTCGTTGTGTTTGCAATGGGTACGTGCTAAGGGTTCTTGCTGTGGAGGTACTCGCTATGATAGTGGAGGTTCCCTCTCGGGCGGATCCATCTTGGTGACTTGGTAATGGAGGTACTTGTTGATGTTGTTCTTCCATCTCCTCCTCACCCCTCGCTGCGTGCGACATCGATTTTGATTTGGGGCCACACTGAATCTGAGCCCAATCACGACCAAGTGGATGGTTGACTTTGCTCCGATCGCTTGGCACCCGTTAGCGTGGTCATCGATGTTATTTGCAGTGCTTTGTTGTATTTAATTGCGTGGTGTTGGCTCTAGCTAGCTCGAAGATGCTACTATGGATGCTTCTTTGTTTCTTGTTTTTTGTTTTCTTCCCTTTTTAGGGGGCGCTTTGCTTTCCCCCTCTTGGAGGGACGTCTAGGTTTATCTGTTCTCCCTCGCCCTATACAGCTGCGTCCTATTGTATCATTTCTGTTCCCTTAATGAAGGTTATACTTTCAAAAAGAAAAAAGAAAAAAAAGATGGGTACCTAATGCAGTCACTTCTTGTGCCCTTTGTCAATCCAGTCAGGAGGACATCAATCATTTACTTTGTGAGTGTAGCTTCCCTTGACAAGTTTGGTGCTATTTTAATTTTGGGTGGATTAATCACACCAATGAACATGAGTTCTAGAACTCCTTTGGGTGGCAACAACAGGCCCCAATACTTTCTACACGAAAAACGACAAGGCAATGCTTTTGGCTGTTCTCCAAGGCCTTTGGCTTGGAAGAAATGCAACAATTTGCGAGGGAGAACTCCCATACTTAGAAAATTTTGTTACTTGCATTTTTTCTTTATTTTCTTTTCGGGAAAAATTCTTGAAATATGCATGTCTTTCATTGATAATTATTAATGAAGGTGCTGGGTGGATATGATCCAGATAACTGCCCTTTTATCTTTCAAAAAAAACAACTGAAGGGTCTGTAGTCACAGCTTCTAGGCAGTGATAGACCTCAGCAATGATACCAAACACTTACCTCCAAGAGTAGATTTATGTTGTCCAGAATTTGAAAATGCTTTGTTGTTGTCATAAGTTTAAAAGATTAGTCACTAATAGTATTAACTATTAAGTAACATAGATAGAGTGACATTCTTGCAAACAAAATAACCTTTTAGTGACATTTATATAACTATTGGGAATGCAATGGCAAACACGTCATATCACATGTTTGCAATGGCATCGATGTCAAACCCCTAGTTTTTATCTTCTCAAATATTTCTCATTCTGAAGGCTGAAGCTCACCCAGAAAACATCTTGTGAATTGAACTAGCTAATGTGGAAGCTATCCTAAGACTTTCTCAAGATTGGAGAAAAAGGTTGATCGGTGTCCTTGTTTTCAGTCACGCATAATTGGCTTAAGCCTTGATATGAGATGTCATGTCGGTAAAAGATTGGTGGAAAAATCAAATTCTCATAGGGGTTTTCCACTTAGGATCAATAGATAAACTCAAAGAAAACAAGAGTCTAGTGTGACTTACTATGACTCCCCAACATCCTAAACCAATCTATCATCATGGAGCGAATTAGATGCATATAAAGAGAAGATAGACCCTCCATCAAAGATGCAAACTATTTTAATCACTGCATGATTAACCTTAAAACAAGGGTTCCATGGGCCATCCTGCATGTTGCTATTAACTTTTGGGTAGTAGACATAAAGCCACACCTATGAATTACTCTGCAATAACTAAGCCTCTGTTTTTTTTATTATTAACTTGAGTCTTCCATGAGAGTACCAAGTGCATGGAAGTTTTTTATCATTGTCTTCATGGTATGTTCCAAAAAGGAGTGATTAATTTTGAGGAAGTTCTTCAAGTTATCTGAATGGATATGCCAAATAAAACTTTGTTGAAGTAGAGCTTATTCATATTAGGTCATTATTATGAGTTGTAGTGACATCTACTTGTTTCTTTCATTATCTAGATGTAGTGAAAGTTGGAGTCTATGCCATAGGACTATTTAGTTTCTTGTTTTGGAATACATTGGAGAGGGAACTATAAAGTTGAACAGAAGGTGGCTCTGGGAAGTGATGTGGTAGCTAATGTTACAGCTTTGATAAATTTTATCAGTAAAAAACGATCTTCCCAAGAGCTTCTCTCAAACCTCTATGATCAATTATAGCTCCTTAGTCAAGTTAACACCTGTCATGGCTGTCCTCATCAAAAGAAAAAAAGCATGGTTGTCCTTGCCTTTTCTAGTACTTAGGATGGACTATATCAACTAGATTTGCAAAATACCTTCATAAATGCACATTTAAATAATACTCTTTATTGTGAGTTTTCTTTATTTTCCTTATCTGGTTTATTAGCCTCTACCTGTTTATTTATTTTACTATAGTCATGAAGACTTGTATGCAATTTTCCCTTAACTTCCTCTATGAATAGAGGTTTGGCGTTTCTTAGTAGAGTAATCAAGCCATCATTTTCTACATGGTATCAGAGCTGCGATCTTAGGCCAAAGCTTTGTACCTTGTTGATCTCTTTTCTTCTCCCACAAAATAATTTTTTTTTCTTTTTTTTCCTTTGCATTTGGATTCTAACTTGAATCCAAGGCAAGAGAAGTCCCTAAAAATCTCTCTGTGGGGTCCGTGCCCTAAGGGCACATGAACCTCCTTTAGCTCGATCTGCTTCTCCACTAGCAGGGCGGGGGTTCACCAACTATTGATCGACCAACGACCTCTCTGTCGACCATCAACTAAACAACAACAACATCATTAGCCAACATCTCACCCCTAGCAATGGACTCCAGGCAAAGACTTGATCTTTGCAACCACCACCTGCTATTTTGAGGCATTTAGGGTTCACATTAGGCCCTAAATCCACTCCTCATTCCTCCTTCTCCCTTTAACAACCCATCTAGGGCTGCCTACAACTCGACAAGGGTCGTTAAGACCAACCTAGCGTTGCTCGATTCCACCCTACAGTAGGTCAAGCTTCCTCAAGCCCAGGCGGCGCCAACCCCCATCAAATCTCCCTATTTGGAGGGGTGCTTAGTGTGTGTGTAACCTTGATGGAGTGAGATGCATCCATTAAGCACTCCAATTCAAGC
This sequence comes from Thalassia testudinum, assembly GCA_037157565.1. Classification (NCBI taxonomy): domain Eukaryota; kingdom Viridiplantae; phylum Streptophyta; class Magnoliopsida; order Alismatales; family Hydrocharitaceae; genus Thalassia; species Thalassia testudinum. The sequence goes on along the minus strand of JAZHRO010000055.1, from coordinate 20,140,227 downwards.
ATTTGTTAATATGAGTTGTCTTTGGTAATGTTCTTGCTGCTCTGGTGGTGTGATTCTTCTTGTATGCCTATTGTGGGCTTCCAATCTAGTTTGTTATGGCATCTGAGGTGCCTGATTCTTCCACTCAAGGAGATGGGAACCACTGGGAGTTCTAAAACCCGTTCTTTGACTCAATCGTGAAGTTTTCAACTTCCGCTCTAAATATGATCGGGCAAAGGCCCTGGCGATTTTGTGGGGGGTGTGGCTGGGGAGAAACGGGGTGGTATTTAGGGGGGAGAGGCCTTATGTTGAGAACTCTGTCTCATCTATCTCCTCCCAAATTGGTTTTTGGAGGAACATTTTGTAAGCTCCTGATGTAATTTTATTTTGATGTGGAATAAATTTGGGTGGTTATCTACGAGATAACCACCCTTTGCCTTTTCAAAAAAAAAATTATGTCCTTTAGTCATAGTCCATTCTGAATGTAGTTGAGAGACATGACAAAGAGCACATTCTAACTAAATCGAAACTCGCATCGAAAATTGGGAAATATGCCTCATGGAAGGACAACGGCATGGTTGGGTTGGATTATGAATACCACTATCCAGCAAATCGCAACAAAGATTATGTACTACAAAACTATGGAAGAGATGTGAGACACACTTTGACAAACATTTCTAAGATAAGAATGCGACACACATTCTGTAGGTTCATCATGAGATAGCACACATGAGACAAGAGGGCAGGCCATTGGCACTGTTGAGAATAAAGTCCTCCACGTGGCAGAATCTCAGGGCCCCTGTGGGATGGTGGTTCTTGGTCCAAATGATCAATTTTGGTGCCTTATTTGGGTTTGTAATTTTTAGTAAAGTTGTTTTTAAGAAATATGTTTGGGATTTGTTTTAATTAAGAGATAAGATCTTTCCTAATGAGATAAGATATTTTCTCGATAGGGGATAGAATCTTTTGTTTCTATTTGTAGGGATATGTTCTCTCTATAAAAAGAGAGCCTTCCCATCTTTTCTATTTTGAGCAATACCAATATTTCCAACAACTCAAAAGGCTCCTCTCCACTCTCTTCTCTCTCTCTCTCTCTCCAACCAGTGACCACCAAGGCCACCGTCGACCACCACCACGTAGGCCACCAACCCACACGGTGGTGCTCTTCCTCGCCTCCAAGGCCACCCATGCATAGTCCTCTACGCTCCACTAGTCTATCAATCTTGACATGGTATTAGAGCCTTCGGTCTAGGCTCCCTTTGCATGTGGGTATCCTAACCACACGTTGGTGGTTCTCACATCCAAGAAGTCATCGGCAAATCCGGTGCCTTACGCAGAGGACTAGAAGAAGATGACAGAGGCTACTATGATGGTCAGAGACGCCACGCTTGGCCCCGAAGAAAGCAAGGTGGTTGTCTCCGGGACAACCATCAAGCTTAGTGGTAGTTCCAACTACATCTTGTGGGCTTGCACCTTCAAGATCTTCATTGGAGGCCAGGAGAAACTGAGTATTCTCCTTGAGGAGGCGTCAGAACTCAAAGATGCCAGGAAGAATTTTGAGAAGGAGAACTACGTTGTCATAAACTAGCTCATGAACTCAATGGATCCGTCCATAGCCTCGAATATGCTCTACAAAAAGAGCGCGTTCAAGATTTGAACGGCCTCGAGAAGAGGTATGCTCGAACCTTAAACAATGCCCACATCACCGAACTCTACACTCGTATCTGGACGGCCAATCAAAGAGATTTTTCCTTGACAAAATACTACGAGAAGATGGAGGTGTTATTTGAGGAGTTGGAGATCTACGAGCCTCTTTATTGCGACAAGCAGGGGGAGACACAGGCGGTTTGGCAATCTGCCAAGTTTTTATCGAGATTGCATTCGCATTATTGAGCCGCCTGCGATCAGATTCTTGCTTCAGAATGTCGTCTCCTCAAGATGGAGATTCCCAAGGAGGAAGACACGCCAAGAGACGAGAGCTCTGCACTTGCTATTCCAGAAGCAGGTGCGGGGTGAGGACGTGCACGTGGACCTGGCCGTGTCTATCCGAAGTGCCAACACTGTGGACGCAACAATCATCCACAAGACAAGTGTTGGGAGAAGTTTAGGAGACCACCACGTGGGGCTACTAGCACCTTACGCGTAAACTCCCTAACTCCAGAAGACCTTGAGAAGCTACGTGATCTTATGAGAGAAGACAAGTCCACGACAGCCATCGTGATGACTACTCCTGTGGAGGTTGCAAGAGGATTTGCCATCGACTTGTCAAAAGAGAAGACCAAGAGCTTGGCTCTCGAAGATGATGAATGATGGAGTGTCTAGCCTCACAAGTGGAAAACCAAGTCATCGGCCTCGAGACCTTCGACTTGAGGGGGTGTTGAGAATAAAGTCCGCTACGTGGCAGAATCTCAGGGCCCCTATGGGCTGGCAGTTCTTAATCCAACAGGACCAACTTTGGTGCCTTATTTGGATATGCTATTTTTAGTAAGTTGTTTTTAGGAAATATGTTTGAGATTTGTTTTAATTAAGAGATAAGTTTTTTCCCTAATGAGATAAGATCTTTTGTTTCTATTTGTAGAGATATATTCTCTCTATAAAAAGAGAGCCTTCCTATCTTTTCTATTTTGAGCAATACTAAATATTTCCAACAACTTAAAAGGCTCCTCTCCTCTCTCTCTTCTCTCTCTCTCTAACTGGCGACCACCAAGGGCATCGTTAGCCACCACCACATCGGCTACCAGTCCACAAGGTGGTGCTCCTCCATGCCTCCAAGCCCACGCGTGCAAAGTCCTCCACATTGACTATTTTTCCCACGTACACAGAGCCTTCACGCTCCACTATTTTGTTAAATCTTGACAGACAAAATACTACTTAGCCTTGAAGTTAGCCTTTGAGAGGTTGAACACCTGCACACTTGTGTGCTCTTGCAAGTCTCAAAAACTCTACAGAGCACAAATTATGATAGGTCATTTCCTTGTTGGATTGGATCTTGCCCACAAGGCGATACAATACCAGATGCTGACGTTGCCTAAGATACCTACCATGGAAGAGGCCTATAATCGTCTGAGACTAGTAATTTCTCTCTCTCCCTTAGCTTGTGTTAAGCATATTTCTACTATGGCTACCATCCAGGGAAGAGGTAGAGGCCTAGGATAGTCAACTCGAGGCCATGAATGGGGTCGAGGAGGTCAGGGGTGTGTTAGGCCTCGGTGTATGCATTGTAGGAAACTTAGCCACATAGAGGATGCATGTTGGACCATGTATGGGAAACTTATTGGTGCCCATTAAGTGGTTGCCGCATTAGAGACCATGCTAGAATATATTTTGATCACCAGGGCTGAGTACGAGGAATTGTTCCAAAGGCTTTCTTGTCATGGCATATCTGTTTCTTCCACTATTACTGCAACGAGCTCCGCATTAGGAAATGCAAATATTGTTGCTTTTGCCAAGCCATTACGTATATGTTTCGCCTATTTCACTAATGGAGATGATGCTGGTTGGCTTGTTGACTTTAGGGCTTCCCAACATCTGTGGCAAAGCCCAACAGTTTTGCCATATTGTAACCAAATGCATCTAGCAAGATGATTTTAGTGGCGGATGAGTGACATTCCCCCATCATTGGCTAGGGGAAGGTTCAAATATCCCTTCATATATTGCTACAAACAAATTCTCCTTTGGTCAATCGGACTACAAAAGAATTGCACTGGTAGGCTACATTTGATGTTATGTCTCTTATATTTCATGATACATTGACAGCATAGGTGATTGGTTGTGGCTGTGAGGAAGGAGGGGCCTATCACCTACTACAACCATCTTATGTTGGTCATGCCACTATCTCCTTTAGAGGGTCTTCTAGTTACCTTTAGCACCTAAGGTTTGGTTATCTCCAACTGGCTAATCTTCAACAGGTGATATTGTAGATTGCATCCAATGCCACTTTCCAATGTAAGGCCTATCAATTAAGAAAGCACCACCGAAGTTTCTTTTCTAGTTGACAAAGTCATAGTGCAATGTCTTTGTTTCAATTTATACATTTTGGTGTTTGGGGTCCAAATCGAGCTCTTGATTGTGTGTGGCATAGATTTTATCTTGTTGCTATTAATGATTTCTCTCGATTGTCGTTGATTTTCTTGTTAAAGTCGAAGTCTGTAATTAAAAATTTCTTGAAATAAAGAATCATTTTGGTATCGATGTGAAAATTGTCAGAACTTATAATGTCTTGGAGTTTTGTACTCAATCTCTGCATTCAACATTCCAGGGATATGGGATAATCCACCAGGTATCCATATACCTCTCAATTAAATGGCATTGTCGAGAGAGCATCGTCATATTTTAGATGTTGCTAAAACTCCTCTCTAGAACAATGTCCCGTTGTCTTATTGGGAAGATGATGCCCTCGATTGTTCTCAATGAGGAGGTTCCTTACTCTATGCTATTCCATTACAAGGTGCTATCCGGAGTGCCTCCAAAGGTCTTTAGGTGTGTGTACTTTATTCATTTGTTTGGTCCCAATAGAGACAAGTTGTCACCCAAGGCTGTCAAATGCATCTTTGTGTGATATTTTAGGATTCAGAAGGGGTATAAGTGTTATGATCTTGTTGGTAGACACCATTATGTCAGTGCTGATATCACATTCTTTAAGTTTATTCCTTACTATTCCTTGCCAAGTTTATTCCTTACTCTTGATATTAAGCATGAGCTGGTCATACCTATTCCGACTCTTGATAATGAGTAAGGTAGCTGATTCAGATTGTTTTGTACTTGTCACCTTGTGCCTGACCCCCTTTCTCCTACACTGAAGCCATCATCAACTCCTGAGGTAATCCCTCTTCCTAATAACATTGATGCCCCTTCTAGTTTTGATGTACCAAATGCTACTATGGGTACTCCAGCGCGTGACCCTACATGGAGACAAGCCATGGAAGATGAGATGCCTATCTTGATCTCATGTGCGACTTGGAGTTCTGTTGATCCACCATTTGATGCTACCATCATATGTTAGAGCCCCTTTGCTCTGATTTATCTTTTATTGTTATTTGGACTTGGTTGTATTTTGTTTATTTTTTTGAGTACTAATGTAATTTTTCTACTCCTATATATTAAGAGGTAGGGTTATGGAATAGGACAACTTGAGTCATTTCTTTCTACTTGGTATCGGAGATATGGTTCTAAGTTGGAGTTCAATACCCACCTTAATTCCCATACCTCTTTTTCCACCAAACAAAACCCTAAGAAGGAAGGCGACGTGTGATCTCTTCGTTGTTCCAGGCCTCTAGGCCGATCAGTGGCCTCATTGTCTTCGCCACCACTCTCCTCTCACTAGTAACGTTGCACAGCCCAACGCCACTATCTTGCGGAGCTATGCTCCTCTGCATGACATTGGTGAGGACACCAACAACCTCGCTTGGCCCCGCTGGTGTAGCCCAACAACGCTTTCCCCCTTCACACGACATCAATGAGACCTCCAGCGGCCTTGCTTGGTCCTAGCGCTGCCGCTCAACAATCCTCTCCTCATCGCCCCTAAGTGGTCCCACGAGGACTCCTGCAGGGGTAGCAGTGGGCCCACTCCCCCTGTTTGGTACGCTCTTGCGTCAAGAGTGACCTATTGTGGATCTTCATCCTACTGTGAGTCCCTACATGATCCACAATCGGTAGGGAGTTCCTAAAACCGATACAAAAGGAGTGGTGATTTGTGCTTAAAAGAAAATAATATACAATTAAAAATCATAGTACAAAAATCAAACCATAATGGATACAAATATTTAGAGAGGAAACCTAAATCAGAAAAAAAAACTTTTACCTAGATATCATCTATCTAGGATTTTGCCCTTACTAAAGCAAGAATCATTAATCAACACCACAAATCTGAAGGTGGTGTATCTTTACTACAACTCTACTTTTTGGACAATCTTAAGAAATATTTTGTTCCTCTTTTTAGGAGAACGGGAAGCCTGCAACTTAGGCACCCATCTTTACAAAAATATGAAATTAAAAAGAATAATAAGTCTTATAAAGCCAAGATCCTATGAAATGAATGTAAATGCAAATACGACTTCGAAATATATTCTCTTAAACTTCCATTTTTCAAAATATCAAAGTGAAGCCTAATGGAAGTAGAGTATGAAAGCCTTTTGTAGATGGGAATGAGTAATTAAGCACTTTAAAAATACTTATAATCTCAAGAGAGTTGGAAATTATGAGCAAGTGAGAGTATGTTGTGTGTGTTCAAATTGGAGGCTTAGTACCACCTAATTTTCGAATTCGAACATTTGAATTTAAAATGAGAAGATGTCATTTCGAAAGATGCAAAATGGTTAAAAAATCCTTGAAATTAATTGATTAATGTACGGATGTTGATCGATTAATGAAAAGAAAATTGATCGATCAATTTTTGTATATTTTAGTTCAACCCAAAACATAAAAACACAAAATTAATCGATTAACAAATTATGTTAATCAATTAACCTTATTCGAGGAACTTCCTAATGGACTATTAATTGATTAATTTGCTGCTTTAATCGATTAATACTCTCTTGATAATTGAAGTTAATCAATTAATTATTTTTCTTAATCGATTAATTTTACATTTTAAATGTTGTAAAATTTGAATTAAGTGTCCTTTCATGAAAGTGTGTTTTTGAACCTATAATTAACCTTTTAGATGATCTCGAAACGTCATTAATCAATTAATTTTGAATATATTTTGAATTTAAAACTAATTTCTAAATATTTTTCTTAAGAGATGCTAAATGTAAGAATGAAATGCAAATAGCCCTTTAGCAAGTTTCTAAAAACATAAAAATACTACTCAAAGCTACTTGAACTTGATGAAGCCTTATGAAGTTCTTAACTTAAATCTTTAGCTTCCTTGAGGTAGGCATCATCATATCATCATTGATTCATGCATTGTCATCATGAGTTTAGCCTATATTAAATATAGCTCAGCAATATAAAGTTAAGCTATTGCAAATAATATATCTTATTTTGTAGGGTTTTTTACAATAATGTCACTGAAATTTTTTGAAATTACTTAAATATCATTCAATTTACTATATTTACAGATATGTCATTGAAAAAGTAGCGTTTTCGTATTTACCATTCCAGTAGCCATATCCGTTAAACTTAACAATGTTGGATTAAAATATAATAAAAAATCATTTTTTAGTCCTCAAATTTTTTTTGTCAATTTTTTTTTTTTAATTTTCACCCCTTCCCTCCCCTCGCTAGTTCACCTCCCTTCCTCCTCACCTTCGACCACCTCCACCCCATCTCTTACCACCATTTCCTTTCAACCACCTCCTCTCTTCTCGAACATAACTAAGGGAGAAGAAACTTACGCTTAGTCCCCTTGCGAGAAGAAAGAAAATACGTGGGGATCCCTACGTGGGTTGGATAATGCGCGAAAACTATGAAAAGGTCATTCAGAGTTATAGAGAAATTTTCGAAACTATTAGACACTATAAAAGACATGTAGAAATTGCAAAATAACCCTCGGATGTTTAGAGGTCTACCACGCGACTCCCACGTGAGAGGGAGTGGAAGAGGTGGTCGGAGGTTGGAGAGTGGGGGTAGAGGAGGTGGTTAGAGGTGAAGACAAAGGGAGGTGAATTGGTGAGGGGAGGGGGTGAAAATTAAAAAATAATATCTCACGACAAAAAAAAATTAACTAAAAAAATAAATTTTGATGACTAAAAAATAATTTTTTATTACATTTCAGTCTAAAATCGTTAAGTTTAATGGTTATAACTGACAGAGTGGCAAATACGAAAATGATGCTAGTTTTTCAATGGCATATCTGTAAATATAGTGAATTGAATGGCATTTAAGTAATTTTAAAAGATTTCAATAGTATTCACGTAAAAAACCCTATTTTGTAATATCAAAATTTGGTTAATCAATGCTTTGCACTAATAGTTTTCGCTTTTGTGATTGATAATATGATTTTTTTCCTTCTTCCTTACATGTTAATATTGGTTGGGTTCTGGTTGAAGTCAAGATGGCGTCTACAAGTTCATCTGAGGTGACATCAGAGCACACGTCTAAGACTTGGGCATACAGGAGCCCCTTCTTTGGCCCCATGGTAAAGTTAGATGAGACCAATTACGCTCGGTGGTCACGTACCTTTTTGATAACCATGGAAGGTCATAACAAAGAGCATATTCTTCTTCAACTAGAATTAGAAGAGAAGATAGGCAAGAATGCATCCTGGAAGAAAGATAACCATGGTCTGTGCATGGATCATGAACTGTGTTATCCCTAGGATTGAGGATGAAATCATATACTACCAGACAGCCAAGGAGATGTGGGATAGTTTACAAGCCACCTACTCCCATGAGAAAAACTCAAGCAAAGTCTTTCAGACTTACAGTGAGTTGTCTCAACTTCGTCAGGAGGGACGCACCTTGTCCCAGTACTACTCAACCCTTAAGAGCCTCCTAGAGAAGTATAATGCATGTCGACCAATGTGCACGTGTACTACTCAGAGAGCCTATCGTAAGGAGGCAGCAGTCTTACATTTTCTATTTGGTCTTGGACCAGATAACTCGATAGCTCGGTCACAACTGTTTACTCTCTTGGAGCTTCCCACATTGGATGAGGCATACAGTAGGATGAGTAGAATTTCTGTTACTCTTACTACTCTTAAGCGTACGAGGCAAACTTTTGCTCTTGCTACTACTCAAGGTCATAGCCGAGGCACTCCTGCCATACAAGGCAAACGTCGGGATCGTAGGCCTATTAGGAGAGGGCGCTTCACATGCACGTATTGTGGTAAGCTAGGGGACAAGGAGAATAATTGTTGGACCAAGCATGGTTGGCCTACCATGGCTAATCAGCCTATTACTAATACAAAGCAACCAGTTGATACTATATCTATGCCAAGGCTGACTATGATGAGCTTCTTCAACACCTTACACAACTGTCACAAGAGTCATCTACTACTTCAGAAACTGTCACTTTCGCCTCCTTTTCAAGTAGAGTTTGCCTTCTCTTTGGATGATCACTATCATACAGATTGGCTTGTTAACTCTGGAGCCTTACGACACCTCAGTGGAGATTAGCAGTGTTTCCGCTATCTTAAGCCCGTTCCTCTCATCCCTTGAGAAGACAATGTAGGTGGCAGATGAGAGGAACTCGTTGATTGCTAGATAGGAGGTCTCAATTATCCCTACTATGAGACTGATAGATGTTTTGCTTGTGCCAGGCTCTCTAATCAGTTTACTATTTGTCAGTAGAATAACTAAGGAACTAAATTGTTGTGTTATAGTTGACTTCAATACTTGTATTTTTTAGGATATCCTGACGAAGAGGACGATTGGTGGAAGTCGTGAAGAGGGGGTGTCTATCACCTGGTCAAGTCTCCTTTTGCTACGGATTGTCATGGGGTTGTTACTTTTGCTACTGGGTTTCCTTTTTAGTGGCATCTTTATCTTGGCCATCTTCCACTGAACAGGCTTCGCCAGGTTATGCCCCACATTTCTTTGTTTGTTGTCATTCCTTGTGATGCATGTCAGCTGGGTAAGCATCATAGGAGTACCTATCCCACTAGTCAAAGCGCTGGGTTCACTAAGATGTTTCAACTGGTTCATATTGATGTGTGTGGCCTTACTCGTATTCTTGACTGGTTGAGTCACTGTTACTACTTGATTCTTATTGATGGTTTTTCTTGTTTGACCTGATTTTTTGCTAAAAAATAAGTTAAATGTTGGCAATATTTTGGTACAGTTTATTTTAAAAATAAAGAATCAATTTGACACTTATATTAAAAATAGTAGCTTTGACAATGCTCTTGAGCTCTCTATCCAATGCCTTTGTGCCTTCTCTAAATCTCATGACTTCATAAGCAACATACTTATATATAGAGCAACATACTTATATGTAGATCAATGTACTTACATGGATCAAAAGAAGGTGATCTTGAAGGAGAAAGAAGCTAGAAATTCATTGGAGGAGATGCTGAACTTATGACAAATTTGTAAATTTAAGATGCTAAGGTAATATAAATTAGATGAGAGCAGAATTCTGGATCAAAGCATCCAGATTTTGGAGCTTAGATTTAGTGGGTGACTCTCTATCAGGTGAATAAAAGACTTGTAAATTATTAGGAATTTTAAAATCAGGGCATGAAAAGAAAGAGAGTTCCTTAGATACTTAGAAGATTACAACTAGGTCTCCATTGGAAAAATGCAACCTTGGAGAATCCTTCAATGAAGGATTTGGTTATGAGCTTTTTTATGTTATAGAATACATCAATTAACAATTATGATATCGCTCCATGTTTAGGTAAGAATTGAGTAATGAGTTACTAGGCGGGCGGATCTTTCTTATGCTCCAAATAGCCACGTGGTTTTGGCTGTGTGTCTTGTTTCAGATCACGGAAGATGAGGGTGTGCGACTCAAAATATAATCCTGTTTTTCCTTGAAATTCCCTTGAGAAGAATGATAAGAAGCATCCAATCATAAGTTACAACATTGCGGTTTCTCCCATGCAGTTGTGGATGGCAGTTGCGTGTGTTTGTGCCTGCTTCTAGTTTTTATTTTATTTCTTTTTGACGACTTTTTGTTTTATTTCTTTTAACATTGTGATTACTATAAAGCATGTATTTTAATTTCCTTGGATTTATGCTATTTGGAATCTGCATGCAGAGGTTCAAGCGCTCAAGGCCTGCCATGCAAAGAGGACCAAAGCTAAAGAGAAATGAGAGAAAATCAGTAGTGCACATTGGTATTTTATATCAATCCTATAAGATCCACGACCAATTTTTTGGATCTGATGATGTTACACTGTAATAATCTGCAGATTGTGAAAATCTTGCACAAAATGCAGATATGTAGCAAATCAGACACGTTTTCAGATGAGTTGATCTTTTCTGTTATAATCTTTGTGGGTTCTACTGAACTATCAAAGAATATCAAGAGGTTAAACATCTAGGTACAGAATGATAGACAACGTTCACATCTTGTTTATGTTTTTTACAAGAACAACATGCATTTTGTACGTACATTGTATAACAGGTAGCCATCAGTAACCAAAATGCAAAAGTATTTGATCAGAGTCCAAAGTACAAAAAAGTGCAAGCATAGATAAGTATAAAGAATTAGTAATTTAGTTTTACCTCGAAGGATATACATATGGAAAAGAATTTAACCTTTTAAGCTTTTTATTAAGTTAGAGAGAGAGAGAGAGAAGAATATAGTGTATATTCTTCTTTAAGTTCTCTTAGATCCCCTTTTACAATGAGTTACATAAACATGTTCTGAAATTGGTTAATTAATTTAAAATATCGTGATTATACGTTGCGGTCTTCCGTAACAGGTTATCTCATACATGTTTCTCCACATTTTGCTTACATGTTCCTTTGACTGCGCTCTGCTCCGAGAGGATTTTGATACTATTATCGAACCACTTTCTAACGTCTAATTATTATATAATTACTTGTCCTTTCAATCGCCTCTTTGGTGGTGTTCAACCATCAGAGCTCTTAGGTAGGGACTGCCTGGTGAAAGTCCTTATGTTTGGCTATTTTTTGTAAATTGCCTGATCAAGTGGGTAGGTGTAGTCCGCCTAAGTTAGGACGGATGGGCAATCCACCTATCAATGAGGCACTTGATTATAGTCGATAGGTGATCTGCTTGATAATTGTTCGTCGGCTGATCTACCTGATAAGGAGAGGCAGGCAATCCACTTGCCTAGGAGTCAAGTAAGTTTGCCTGTTGGGAGAGGCAGACAATCCTCTTGCTCAAGAGAGGCAAGCAAGTGTACCTAATTACGCAAATAGGGAGGTCTACCTTTGAGTTGGGAAGAAGTATTTGGGTTAGATTAAACATTGTAGACCTTTTTGGGTTGAGCCCACGAGGAGAATATTCTTTTCCTCGTCAATTGTTCCCTCTCTTAGTCTTGTATAACTAAGAGAGTAAGAGCTTATTATTATTATTATTATTATCATTTTGGGTTATCCCCCTTGCCCCTAGTAGTTGACCTCTGCACATTGTCAAACAAGTAGCTACTTTATTAGGGAATACAGCACCACAAGAGTTTCATTAGCTCTCATGCTCATTAAGGCAAGTGCCTTTCAAATCTAGATTGGCAGTGAATTTTCACATTCCCAAGCTATTATATTGCCTTCCATGGGATGGCATTATTTTATCTGGTTCAGGTGGATGGTAGCCAACCATTGCCTTGTGTGACCAGCTCATCACAGCTGTATGCAAGTGACATAATTTTTGTTGTGATTCCATCATTTTATCATCATGACAATGGACATATTGCATCCTCATTGGTTGGGAGTGGATAAATATGATGTTAGCATTAATTCTTGACATGACCACTCTTGGCAGGAAAATGTGTCCTTTCACCTACCCCCCTTTGGTTATAATAGGAGGGGTCGGTGGGTGGTAAATGCTCTTTTTATGGACTTTTACTCGCATTGCACTGTTTGGGTCTAAAGAATGCTTTAGGCCATGAGATGGACCTCAGTTGAATCTGCTTGAAGTAGCTAAGTTTGTTTGCCTCAAATTTGTCAAATCACCACCTCACTTGTAGAGAAATGGCAAGACTTGCAAGTAAAGGTGAGGGTCCTTCAACATCTGGTAGGCTATCCGAAGCTACTTTTGCCTTGTATACATTTCATTCTCTTATGAGAGATAGGACGAGAATTAAGTGCTTGCTTGAGGATCATGACCTAGGTAGTGTAAAGTTTGATGTCTTGAGTGAAAATCTTCGACTATGTTCACTTTATAAAATTAATTCATTTGTCATATGTAAATATGCAATAGAACACAGGTTGAGGATTCTACTCAACCCACTCATAGTCTCCTTTGTTTTACAATCTTGCGTTGTCTCAGTTGAGTCTCAACTGTTAACTGGTGTTACACACCTTTCAAGTTTTTTACTTCCATTTGGGCATGCGCCTACGAATGAGGGTGTTCCGCCTTCTCTTTGGGCTAATGCCCTTAAAGGTGAAGGAGAAGCCTACATCCAAGACATACACCTCTTGGTGTAGGCATAATAAGTATAGAATTGTGGACCTGTCAAATAGCTTAACATCATAGGACTACCATTTCTTCATGATTCATAATGAGGAAACTTTGGAAGTCCCCAATTCATAATAAGGGCGACCCGCCAAAAACCTGTCACCTACACTCAAGGAGCTGGATCCCTCAACCCATCAAGACGCAGAGACTATAGCTAGGTTAGGGGACATCGCTTGATTCGATCTGAGGCACAGCGAGGTGTGGAAGGTGCTTTCTTGGGTGGAGGATTCCTATCCAATGCCAAGTAGGAATCACGTCTCTCTCTATGAGAAGGGCTAATTCTGACTATATTTGTCTTTGCAGCTTTCCACGCATTCTCTAAGTCAGATCCCCTTAAGATGACAAGGGGGAAAGAGGAGGGGGCACCATTAGCTCTACCTAATCCATAGGCAATTGGCTAGAGAAGAGGAGGAAGGTTAGAGCCTCTCACCCGCGAAAAAGCCGTAGCTAAGCCACCTGAACACACAGGCAACGACACTCACGACAACAAGGCACTGTCGGTGTGCCTGTCACTAGTGACAGAAGAAATGTCATCAGCTCGCTCCAAGAAGATGGCTATCAACGAAGTTGGAGAGACTCTGAAGTTAAAGTCAAAGTCAAAGACACAAGTCGTCCTCCAAAAGAAGGGTGAGAAGAAGGATGTGCCAAAAGATGCAGAGGGGACTCCTACAATAGAGTCCTCGGGCAGCCACTTAGACATACGGGGGAGTAAGGAAGTCACCCCAGAGTATCGTGTACAAACCCTGGCACCCTTAGTTAGCTAACATGGTGCTAATTGTAGTTGGGTGCCCATAGACCTAAGCAACCAAGGCGGCTAAAGGCTAATTGGTCCAGCCATTAGCTCATTAACGGGCTCAATGTTGGAGGAGTCCTCGAACCACCTAGCTGACCAAAAGGCCCAACCTCCCTCACCCTAGAAAAGGGAAGAGGAGTTTCAAGTTGGAAGATTTTTTCCCATGGATGAGGTGGAGAGGCAAAGGAGGCAAGAAGAGGCTACATTCTTCGAGTTCTCCATTCTGCAAGAGACTACTTCCATGAAGAGGGCAGAAGTGCTAGAAAAGGCAAGGGCCTACAAGCAAAGGGCATTCCTGGTCCTTGAGCGGGGCGAGGTGTCGACTCAGCAAGGTACCGAAGTCCCACTGGATGCATTCCAACAAGTGAAACTGATGAAGCAGGTGGTGATGACATTGTTGAGCTTCTCGTTGGAGTGGGCGTGTATGCTACGCTTTCCCTCCAACATGTGGAATATTTACCACTATTGTTTGTGGGTGGTAAGTTATTGGGTTCTTTCTTGTTATCAAGTTTAATTCCATCTCCACGGATCTTAATGCACCGGGATGTTATTCTTGAAGACAAAAGTAATAAGGTATGATGTGCTCTTTGGGAGCCATGTCTTGCACTTCACAGTATCGAGACCGTCTGAGAGGTCTTAGGCATATGCTGTGGAGCAAGAGGCAAGTTGGATGGACGCCTCGCTGCAAGATGTGCGCGCCCTCTCCCACTAGCTCAAGGAAGCTATTACCGCCCAGAAAAAGGCAGAGGCAGCAGCCACCTTAGAGCAGCTAGGGGCAAAGAAAGCCTCCAACAACACCCTTGTTTCTCAGTTGGAGAAGGTACAAAGGGCAAAGGAGAGGGCCCGATCCTTCATGGTAGGAATGAAAATAGTGGTTAAGGAAGATGATTGGGCCATGAAGAAGATCCTCTTGACCTTAGAGGGCCACTATCAAGGGATGGCAACCCTTAACAAGAGGTTAAAGGCTCTAACACTAGAGACCTCCAAGGTGATGGAGATGTTGAAGTCTGGAAGACGTTGAAGAGGTGCTCCAAGCTGAGTGCGCCAAGATCCACTCCCTTGTGCTCAGGGAGGCAGAGTTGCTAGTGTCCCTTCAAGCAGCGAAAGAGATGATAACCCTCTTGAACAGCAAGTTGGCCGGTAAAGAGAAATCAATAGATGCAATTGCCTCTTTAGTTGAAGCGTTATCTAATAAAGTCTATGCTATGAAGGAAGAGAAGTGGAGGGAACTTCATCTTGAGAAGGTGATCGACCTTTTAGCCAACGACCCCTCAATGGAGTACTGTCAAAATAAGCTAATGGAAGAGGTCTAGAAGCACACCCTACCTACCACCTAATCAGTGTTGGTAGGTGGGGTGTCTAAGCTCAATGACTCCTTAGGCTGGTCCATCCAGTTCCCGCAGGAGTATAAACGCCAAATTCATGAGAACTCCATCGGAGATCAGGCACCAATTCTGTCAAACCCTAAGGACCTTCTTCCTCCTTCTCTCGAAGATGAAGGCTCAATGAAGGAAGAAATAGAGGCAAGAGGGGGTGAGGGGGAAAAGGAGCCTTTCGCCAAGGGGCCAGTTGAGACTGGTGAGGCTAAAATTGAGGCAGGCAGTCAGCTAAAGAAGAAGGGGCGAAGGATACGGAGCATGCATCGATGACTACAGATTCTGAATAGTCTAAGGACTTAGTCTTCTCCACCTCATCTTAATCTAGTTGGCTTGTACTTTGTTTTGCTTTCCTTTATAATTGGGCAGGGTATGCCCCCGCTTTCTCACATGTAATGAACCTTAACTAAATGAATGGAAAGGGATTTAAAGTCATTTATGTAAGAATGTTGGTTTGAGTAGTTCTTATGTAAGAGTTGTTTAGATTGTCTTTATACATGAATTAGGCAAACTCGCTAAAACATAAACAAGCTTGCAAGCTTTACTCAGACAAAATAGGGTCGTAAATTGACAGCATGCCAAGAACACGTCATTCACCTGTCCAATGTCTGCAAACTTATAGGACCCCAATTGGTTTAAGGTAATGACCCTGTAGGGTCCTTCCCAATTTGGGGCTAACTTGTCATCTGGTTCAAATGGTTTGAAGATTCTACCTACCTGAGGACCAAGTCCCTTGCACTAAATCGTTGCTGCTTAACCCTTTGATTATGATAATGCCGAAGCTTCTTCTCTTGAATTGACAATTAAGTTGAGGTCAACCTTCATCTATTCCTCATTATGATTAGGCTTATAAAATTGCACCCTAGAAGATGGTATATCCATCTCCAAAGGGATTCTAGCTTTTGCCTCGTATACAAGGTTGAAAGGCATATGTCTAGTGGCTATGTTTTGCCCTATCCTGTATCCTCCCAAGACGTACGGTAATTCTTCCACCCATTTTCCCTTAGTTGTATCTAGCTTCTGCATTAGTGTTGAGATGCTAATTTTATTAATAACCTCCACCTTCCCACTAGCTTGTGGATAGGAGACTGAAGTGAAGTTAAGCTTGATTCCTCAGTTCATGTAGAAATTTTCAAACTTGTTATATGCAAATTGGGATCTTCGTATTTGCAAATTATGTCCTTTTTTTATGAAGCTGACTACGCTTTCCACATTTGGGCTAGTTATGGCTTCCGCTTCAACCTACTTGAAGAAGTAATCAACCAAGACAATTGCAAACTTCTTCTAAGCAGGAGCAAGTGAGAAAGGGCCTATGAAATCCATTCCCCATTTTGCGAACAGTGTTGGGGAGGAGATGGATATCATCTCTTCAGGCAAGAGGTGAAAAGTATTTGCAAATCGTTTGTACTTATTACATCACTTGATGAATTCCTTCACATGTTGTCATTTGAGGCTAGAAATATCCATATCGTAACAATTTTGCCTCCATGTCCTTATGGCCTTCATATTGCCACAACCCCAGTATGGATGTTAGCTAGAGCTTGTTGTACTTTTGATAGGTTTAGACACCTTAATAAGGGGGTAAAATTCCCTTTCTTATATAGGATACCTTCTAAAAGCACATATGTGAGGCGAAAAGACTTGGGTTGGTCACTTCAAGCAGGACCTCCCCTCTTGCCAAATGCTTAACAATTGCTGTCATCCAAGAATCTTCTGGCTCAATAGTCATGGCCGAAGACAGGCCTATTGTGGGTGCTATAAGTTCCTCCAAATAGATGTCATCTTCTTCTCCTGGTATAATGGTAGACACCAGTTTTGCCAAGGCGCCATGGGTTCTCAACTCTCAATACCTGATTGATGTCCACCCGAGTGAAGCACGAGGTTGCTAACCTGGATTCCTCAGTGTAAGGGGCCATGATAGGTTTCTTCCCCTAGAAGTCACGCCAAATTTGATTGGGCACTAGTTGGGAATTGGTAAAAATCCTTATCTCTTGAGCACCCATCATCTTTGCTAGTCGGAGTCTAGTTGAAAGGGCCTCATACTCCGCCACATTATTTATGGATGGAAAAGCCAAGTAGATAGAGTATTTATGAACCTATCCATCTGGCAAGGCAAGGACCACACTTTCTTCCATGCTGCCTGACGTGGACGATCCATCTATGTATAGTTGCCACAGGCTTATGCTTGGAGCTGCCGACAGAGTGAACTCCATGAGGAAATTTGCCAGAACCTAGCCTTTGATGGCTGGGCGGCAATAATATTTAACATCAAACTCCACTAATTCCAAAACCCAGTGCATCTACCTGCTGGAACCATTGGTTTATGTAGCATCCTCCTTAGAGGTTGATCTGTGAGCACAATTATTGTATAGGCCTAAAAATAAGGTTGCAATTTTTTGGCAACTACAACTAAAGTTGGGCCCAATTTCTCGATTAGTGGGTACTTAGCCTTATCTCCTTGGTAAGTTTTGTTGTCGAAATAAACTGCTCACTGGATGCTTGCAACATTGCACACCAAGTCAGTGTTAATGATTGAATTTGAGGTGGCGAAATAAAGGTAAAGTGATTCACCTGCCTGAGGGGTTGATAAAGCTGGCAGAGTCTATAGATATTCCTTAATTTTTTCAAGCTAACATTGGGGTGTCCAATGCTTGCTAGTGTATCCCTTGCCCATTTTTATACAATCAAAAAATGGCAAGCACTTGTCGGACAAGCAAGATAAGAATTGCCCTATAGCAACTACGTACCTAACTAGCAATTGTACATCCTTTAAATTATTAAGCGAGCTCAACTCCATTATCGCCTTAATCTTGTCAAGATTGGCCTTAATGCCTATGTTGTACACGAGAAAACCCAGAAAACTTCCAAAAGAGACGCCAAAGGAACATTTCTCCGAATTCAGCTTTAGGTGATTTTTTTTGTAGTATTTGGAATACTTCAGTTAAATTTTAGAGGTGCTCTCTGAAGCCCTCTCCTTTAACTAGCATAT
Source organism: Thalassia testudinum (assembly GCA_037157565.1). Lineage (NCBI taxonomy): Eukaryota > Viridiplantae > Streptophyta > Magnoliopsida > Alismatales > Hydrocharitaceae > Thalassia > Thalassia testudinum. The sequence continues at coordinate 20,122,058 of JAZHRO010000055.1, read as the reverse complement.
AATCGATGTAGACTTCAAAAGACTTTCCAATTAACTTAGCAAAAATCAAATTTAGAAGTCGTTGATATTTGACACCAGCATTTTTTAGGCCGAACAACATCACATGATATTAAAATTGACTCCTATTAATTATAAAATAAGTATGAGGTCTATCCTTCGGGGCTAAGTTGATCTGATGGTATCTAGTGTAGGCATTCAGGAAGGACATGTTAGATTGTCCCAAACAATTGTCCACGAGGGCATCAATCTTCAACAAAGGAAACTAGTCCTTCGGACATGCATCATTGGCATTCGTAAAGTCGACACACATACACCACTTATTGTTGGACTTTTTCATCATCACTATAGTAGACATCCAATCGTGATACAAGGATTTCTCAATGAAGCCTTCCTCCAAAGGCTTATCTACTTCAACGACGATCGCTTGCCACTACTCAGCAAATATGTGGCGACATACCTGCTTTACCGAGCGGATCCTTGGCTAAATATTCAAGCGGTGCTCGATCACTACCAGGTTCTCGCCCAACAAAGATAGTAGCATTTTGATGTAGTAGCTCCAAGCGTTTGCGAGCTTCACTCGAGTCAAGATCAACACCAACCCAGATGATTTCATTGGCATTCTCCAGGTATAATTGAAGAGTCATGGTAGAAGTCCCTAGGTGCATGCTAGCGAGTGAAGTCGCCTCATCTCAAGAAGAAGCTCATGCTTCAACAATGGTGACCATGGCTCGCTTTTTTCCCACTTTTGTGATTTTGGGGGAATCCTCTTCATACTTTGCTCGAGCTCAAGGTGAAGTAGTTCTTGACCTGTGGATTAGTCCCCGTGAACTATTCTGATCCCTACTAGGGCTCAAAATATCACCAGTTGAAAATAAGATGACGGGATAGCAGCGAAGCCATGAGTCATAGACGACCTACTATCCTATCAAAAGTGGCAGACAAGTTGGCCACCATGAATGTGACCATCTTATTAAGGTACCAGTTCCCATCACAAATTGTGACCAGTAGTTCTATTTACCTTTTAGGCATCACCTTGTGATTATTGAAGCTATCATCAAGTACATGGAAGGGGGTCAGATCCTTCTCCTCGAATCGTAGCTGGGTGAGAGTATTTAGGAAAAGAATATTAACAATGCTACCCTTATCAACGAGTAGGTAGGGCTAACTCTATTCGGCTACCAGGAGAGTGATCATGAGGGGCTCACTGTGTACATTGGGGTTGGGCAACAACTGAAAAATAGTTGTCTTCACCCTTTCAAATTTGTGGTGTGGGGTCCTAATCCCCTACCTCGCGACTATGTTGATGACCTCAATTGGGTTGGCCAATGCAAATACCTAGGCAAGAGTTTGAGGGTTGGCGTTGATGCCATAAATCACTTCGACCGTACTAGGAGTTGAGGGTGGCATCAACATGGTAGGCTCACAACTGGTACCTGCTAAGCACCACTTCCTCCTCTTGGCAAGGTGAGCGAGAGCTCGAGAGTGATACTCCTTGACTGGGAGATCAACATTCATTACTTATTCTTCAAGAATCTAAGTGACATCCTCTTGGTCGTCTTAGGCCACCCTAACCATATTTGCCCCCCTTAGTTATTGCAGCTTGTGATGGTGGTATTCCTTAGGATCCTTCATGGGCTTCTTGCCCTTAGGATCCTCATTACATTTCACATACTAAGTCAAACTGTCGTGCTGGATCTGATATTCAATCTAATCTTGCAAATCCCAGCAGTCCTCTGTGTTACGACCTTTGGTCTTGTGGTAACAACAATAAGGCCCAGTAGTTGCTTTCCGCCTGAGAGGCAGGGGAGGAGGTAAAAGGTCTTGATTTATCTCCAAGACCTTTGCCAAAATCTCTATGTAGTTTATAGTGAGGGGGGTGTGCTCGTGATATGCATCCCTCCGAGATTGTCTGTTTCCCCACAGTTGCCTCATTGGCAGCTGTTCCTTGGATTAGCAGGGCATCCCTTGCATTTATTGTTAAAAGATCGCCACTATTTCTATCCTGTCTGCCTTTGTCTCCTCCCCATCGATCACTAGGTAGGTAATCGCCTTCCTCCTCAGCGATGTCCACGAGGTGGCCATGGTATCTGAAGGAGTCATCTTACTTTCGCAAAGCGAGTGGCCCAATCCCACAACTCCACCATATCCCAAGGTGGAAAATCATTGATATTATACCAAAACCTTTTAGGTGAGAAAACCATATCTGAAATATTGTGCGAAGATGGCATCGTAAGGCTGCTCACACTTGAAATAATGGCCTTTGAAATGATTAAGGTAAAAACAAAAAGGCACCCCCTTTCATTAGTGAATCTTGGACAACCTCTTAGGGTTATCCCTGACTCGTTGCTATCCAGCAAAATATTGGCAAAATTTATCTGCCAACTTCTAGAAGTAGGAAATCTAGCCTACTGAGTGAACCACTAATGGGCCATCCCCACCAAGTAAAACGGGAATACCAAACACAGGACCCTGTTAGGGAAACCATATACCAGCATTATCTACCAATAATTCCCTACGAAGTTGCTAGGGTCCGTGCTTTCGTCCTACTAAGGTAGAGTAGGGTGTTCAAATTTCTCAAGGAGGGCCACATTTACAACCTCCTCTGTGAAGGAATATGTGGTGACATAGGCCTAAGGGAGAATCCCCTCATCACTCGTGCAACCTGGTGGACTATCTTGGGTAGGGATCCTCCTCCACTAGACTTGAGAGCCCACAAAGCAGATTGATCATTTGAATCCATGGGGGCTTGCGGAACTAGGAGGGGCTGAGATGCTTCCCCTCCTTGCTACCTCATCTCTTGCTTGAGCTCTTTAATCTATTCGCGGAGACAGGCATTTTCTTCTTCTACGACACGGAACCACCAAGCCTACTCATCTAGTTGATCATGGGAGGAGTCTAGCTTCTACCGAACGGCTTCCTCTTTGTGTCTTTGTGCATTGTGGAGGAACCCCATCAACTCTTCTTGCTCTACACAGAGATCTTTTGGCCATTCCAGATAGTCCTGTGCCTCCTCCACTTGGCAGAGAAGAGACAAGAGAGTCTCCTCCTCAAGCTGGATGACCACCTTCTTCTTTGAGTTTTGCACCCTCCTCTGCCTGCTATTGATAGAGTGACTAAGCAACACTTGACTCCTCATTAACCTCCGATCGTTGCACAATCACACCCCCTTTTAGCCACCTCTTTGGTGGAGTTCATCTGCCAAAGCTCTCAAGTGGGGACTACCTAATGAAAGTCCTTCTATCAGGCTATTTTTCGCAAATCGCCTAATCAGGCAAGTCAAGTGTGGTCCGCCTAACTTAGGATGGACAGGCAATCCACCTAACAATGAGTCAGCGGGCGATGCGCTTGATTATAGCCTGTGGGCAATCTGGTTGCTAAGGAGAGGCGTGCAAGTCCATCTGCAAAGGAGTGGCAGGCAAGCTGCTTACTCGCAAGAGTGACCGGCAAGTCCACCTAATTAGGTGGATAGGGAGGTCCACCTTTGAGTTAGAAAGAAGTGTTTGGGCTAGATTTTAGCCATTGTGAGCCCCGTTAGGCTAGGTCCATGAGGAGAATATTCTTTCCCTCATCCATACTTGCCTCTACAAGAGTGACTCACCTTTGTGGGGAAGATACTCTTGCCTGCGGATTAGACTGTCGTTACAAAAAGTTGACTTTTTTGAGACATAAGTGAAAAGGAAAAGAATTTTGAAATCGGTCGTTTGCTTCCTCTTTCACGCGTCCTCTTTTAGAACTAAAAATTACCAATGCTTTCTATATATCACTACCGTATTTTACTTGTATAATAAAAAGTATCGGTATGTTATGAAGAAGCACCCATGCAATTTACTATAAAAAAAGGAGTGTGAAGGAGTTGTGTATCAGTGAGTTAATTTATATTTTCTCAAGAGACCATGGTTTTGAAGCTCCCTCATTCACCTTTTTACCGGTGTTTTTCATATATTAGTGTTGTGTTTTAGTCGTATACCAAAAATCACCAACGTATTTCAATTGCATATTAAAAAACACCGGTGCAGACTTTATATAAAAAAGTGGCACATGAAGAAGGGAGATTAATTTACATTTTCACATGTGAAAAAATGAAAATAAATGCTCTTGTTCCTCTTATATTGTGTGGAGCAAGTTATCATGCATACTTGTTTAGCACAGATGGTAGGAGTGATTAGATCGAAAAACACATCGAGTCTAGCCACCAACCAAATGGGAAAAGAAAGAAACAAGGAAACAAAAAAGAAAAATAGATAATTTAATACAAAATCAATTACCTAATCTTTTATGTTTACTTACATATTTTGACATTGAAAATACATAGATCTGACATAGGTATGTAGGATGAAAATTATATGTCAATGTAATCTACACATGCCTATTTTCAATTGGTCTAAAAAATCTTATCATATAAGAGATCACATGACAAGAATTAATGAGTTCAAAGAATGGAAAACATTATTATTATGTACATAATCCAAAACATGTCCATACATAAAACATGAAAATAGAACAAATTGCAATTGAATTGTTGTATTACAGAATAAATACAACACCCATATAGACAACATCAATCATAAAAAACCTTTAGAGTTAGCCCTTTAGTAAGCAGGTCTACTTCCATAGAGTTCATCCCAATATGTTCAATGGACACCTGCCTACCTTGAACTCTTTCTTTGACCCCTAAATACTTGATATCAATGTACTTCGACCTCGAAGAACTTTTGTTGCTGTTGGAGTACATCGCCGCCAAATTATTGTTACAATAAAGTCGAAGTGGTCTTTTCACACCATCAATGATCCATAATGCTGTGACAAAATTCCTAAGCCATAGTCCATGATTTGAGGCCTTGAAGCACGCTATGAATTCCGCTTCCATAATAGATGTAGCTATCAAGATTTGCTTTACACTCCTCCACAAGATAGTTCCTCCAGCCAACAGAAAAATGAATCTCGAAGTAGATCTTTGGGTGTCCTGACATCCTGCAAAGTTAGACTCAGAATATCCGAGGACCTCCAAATGATCTGATCTCCTGTATGTGAGCATGAAATCCTTTGTTCTTTGTAGTTAGCACATAACCCATTTGGCTGCCTTTCAGTGGTCAAGTGCAAGCTTGCTTAAATATCTGTCCAACATGCTAATAATGTATGTTAGGTCTAACCGCGTGCAAACTTGTTCATACATCAAACTTCCCACTGCCGATGCATAGAGAATACTTTCCATCTCTTTAGCTTCAAATTCGTTCTTAGGGCATTGGTTAAGAGAGGATTTCTCCCTTAGACACTAGAGTTTCTCATGATTTGCAATTCTCCATGCCAAAATGTCTTAGAATGGTATCAATATATCTCCTTTGTGACAATCCAATAATACCCCAAAAATAAACTCGTATCTGGATTCCTAATACAAAGGAAGCTTCACCAAGATCCTTCATTTCAAAATTATCAGAGAGAAATGTGTTGGTTTCCTGAAGCAAACCATTATCATTATAGGCAAGAAGAATGTCATCCACATACAATATCAGGAAGATATGGTTTCCCCTACAGAATTTGTGGTATACACAATCATCAGTCGAATTTGTCTCAAAGTCAAATGAGACAATTACTTGATGAAATTTGTAATACCACTATCTTGAAGCTTGCTTTAGTCCATAAATGATTTTCTTTAATTTGCAAACCACTTTCTTTGCTTCTCCTAATGCAAAATTTTCTAGTTACACCATGTAAATTGTTTCATTAATATTTCCATTAAGAAACGCTATCTTCACATCCATTTGATACAGCTCTAAATCAAAATGAACTACTAAAGTCATTATGAATCCTTAGATGAAATTGATGAAAATATCTCTTTATAGTCTATGCCTTCCTTTCTAGTAAATCCCTTAGCAATAAAACGAACCTTATATTTGTTTACATTGCCTTGTGAATCCTGTTTGGTTTAAATATCCATTTACAACCAATAGGCTTCACATCTTCAAGCAATGGGACAACATCCCAAACCTCGTCACTCACAGATTTCATCTCTTCATTCATGGCATTAATTTAGTCCTAAGAATGGGAACTCCTCATGGCATGAGTGACCAAATGGGATCCGTATCCATTTGGTCTGCCTCTAGTTCTTGGACAACGACAATGTAATCACTAGATATTGCACTTCTCCTTTCCCTACTAGATCTCCTAATGGGTGCAGGATCTGAAATGTTTTAAGGTTGTTCGATTTGGTTGATAGAAATGTTATCCATATTACTTTCTTCCCCTGATGTTGTAAGAACGTTTGGAATAAGAACTTGACCATGTTCAATGGTTTCCTTATGAATAGGATCCGATTCTTCAAAAGTAATCTGGCGACTATCACCCTCCAAATCAACATCCTCAAAGAAGTAGACATTCCTAGTCTCAAAGAATGAGCAAGTCATTTGGTTATAAAACTTATAATCCTTCGACTTCTCAAAGTACTCTACAAAATAGCAAGTGACCGTCTTAGAATCCAATTTGCTTTCGATAGGTCTGTATGGCCTAGCCTCAACTGAACACCCCCAGATATGAAAATGTTTCAGACTAGGTACCTTATTAGTCCACATTTCATATGGAGTTTTAGGCACTGCTTTAGTTGGTACTCGATTGAGAACATATACAGTTGTCTTTAGCACTTATCCCCATAGAAACTCAGGTAAAGAGGTATGACTAATCATACTCCGTACTATATCCTTAAGAGTCCTATTGCGACGTTCAGCAACACCATTCATGCTTGGTGTCCCAAGCATGGTGTACTGAGGTACTATGCCGCATTCATCTAAAAAAGAAGCAAATGGTCTTGGATGTTGTTCTCCAGATCCATCATATTTGCCGTAGTACTCATCACCACGGTCAGATCTGATGGCCTTAATCCTTTTCCCAAGTTGATTTTCCACCTCGGCCTTATAGGACTTGAACGCATCCAAAGACTGTGATTTTTCGTGAAGGAGAAATAGATACCAGTATCTAGAATAGTCTTCTATGAACATAATAAAGTATTGTTGCTCATTCCAGGAAGCTGTAGGGAATGAACCATAGATATCCGTATGTATTAGTTCTAAGACATCTATAGCTCAAGTAGCATCTACACCTCTCTTGTTTGTTCTTTTCCCTTTTAAACAGTTTACACAAACATCCAAATCAGTGTAATCAAGGAAATCAAGAATTCCATTCTAAATAAGCATATCCATTCTCTGTTTAGAGATATGGCCTAAACTCTTATGCCATAGTAAAACGGAATTCTCCTGAGTTATTTTACACTTTGTACCACTCAAAGTTGCATTAAAAGTTTCAAAATTAGAAGCATCTGTATAAAGCATATATAGTTTATCACTAACATACAAAGAACCAGAACCTACTAAATTTGAATTAAGAAATTATTGAAATTATCTGTCTCCAAATGAATAAGAATAACCATATTTATCCAATAGATAAATAGAAACTAAATTTCGTCTAAACGACGGTACAATGGAAGTTTCTTTCAAATCTAATTGGTGACCGGTAGTTAGTGATAACCTAAAATCCGCAATGGCTTCTACATCTACCTTCTTGTCGTCGCCCACATAAATGTATCTTTTACCATCACTTGGCATTCAGCAACTTAGGCAACCCTACACAGGCATAATAATGTGAATAGTAGTTCCCAAATCTCTCCACCAAATGTCTGAGGGTACAAAAACATAGTTAACTTCTGAACAAACCAAAGAGAGTGATGCACCTTTCTTTTTACTCTAAGCATGATATTTGGTACACTCCTTCACGTGTCCTCCCTTGCAGAAGAAGTAGGATGCTTTAGGCTTCTGCTGACTCCCTTTGAAGGAGGACGAATTGGCAGCAACTGTATCCTTAGCCTGCTTCCTTTTGGGCCCAGAAATCAAATGAGCACTCTCTGGTTTATCTTGTTTTAGCCTCTCTTCCTCTTGCACACAATGAGAAATGAGTTCACTAAGAGTCCACTTCTCCCTTCAACGATTATAGGTGACCTTAAATTGCCCATCTTGTGCAGGGAGAGAGATCAAAACTAAATGCACGAGGAGGTCATCCAACAACTCTAACTTAAGTGCTTTTAGTTTCGAGACCAAATGCGACATTTCCATGACATGCTCCCTAATGTTTCCAGTACCCCTGTACTTAAGTAAGAAATGTTTGCTAAGGAAATTACTTATCTCAGCTTTCTCATTCTTAGCAAATCTTTTTTCAATCTCATCAAGGAATTTCTTAGCATTTAATTCCTCTGATATAGCACCCCTAAAGTTTTCTAGGATAGCACGCTTCATGATCATCAGACACATGCGATTTGATCGCTCCCACCTCTCAGAGTTCTTTATTTTATCAGAAGAACTCTTATCCGTAAGAGGGGAGGGAAGACCGATCCTAAGTGCAAGGTCTAGATCCATGCATCCCAGAACGATAAGGACACTTTCTTTCCAGAACTTAAAATTAGATCCATTTAGTTCTGGAATAGAGTTTAGGCTGGTAGCTATGGCAGATGCAGAGGAGTTAACTGAAAACAAAGAAAATAAACCAAATGCATGTTCAAAATCAAGTAAACTAAACAATACAATCATTAATATTTAGTCTTTGAATAATAAACATTAATATTGTAAAGGGCAATCTTAAGAATGATAAATAATTATTGAAAACACTTATGTAATTAATTAAGTCATCTTTGGATTAACTTAACTACTCACATGAAGCCTAATAATTCAATAGAAAATTTATCATTAAATGTGTGCATATGCATTCAATTATGAGGCGATTCACCTTTGAGTTAAGCATCCCATACAGGAATACAACATACACAACCACTTTAATGTTTTAAATAAATTGTCACAAAAAGCAACCCGCTTTGGCAAGAATTACTAAATGTAACAAAGTATTTAATACATTAAAACCAATTACTAATGTTCGTACCAAAATAATCATGATCACAGGACTGTATCCCAATCAACATGCTAGTACCGGTCTCATGATGGGTACCTATACCAACAGCAATGACCAAGTAACGGTACTGAACCTTATGTACCAGTACTAGAATGATGAGTATCGATATTGATCTTATGTACCGGTACTACATAATTACTAGATCGATCCTGGAACCAATACTAGTATCCAATTTGTATCGGTACTCAGTACCCCACATGTACCAGTACTCACTATAAGTATCGATACTCCATCGATACTGGCAGTGCTCCTAAACCTTATTAGTATCCCACATGTACCGTCGGTACTCATCATAAGTACCAGTACTCCATCGATACTAGCGTTGCTCCTTGGAACCTGACCAATATCTCACATGTACCGATACTCATGATGTCCTCATCATGAGTACCGGTATTGAACCAGTTACAACCTGATTCTAGGGCAGCGATCTGAAATCGATATTTAGAAAAAAAACCCCAAATCACGATTCCGATCAAGAAAACTTGATTTGATGATCACATATGGGATACAAATGAACATGAAAATAAAAAATAAATATTAGTTGGCATTGATTCATCAAGATGGGATTGAAAACGAATCAAACACCAAACTCAAGAACAATCCCAAAAAAACCCAATGGATTGTTCTTTAAAACAATCGAAAAAGAAATGATTCAATGAATAGGAAAGGTTCTGATACCACTTGATGGATTTAAAACGTATAAAATGAAAATTGAATGATTTTCTATCAAATCTTAAGATCAATCTTAATCATCAAAACATCAACCCACAACGATTGAAAAGAGAAATAATGGAAGGATACCTAAATCCATCGTAGCGAAAGCATTGAAGAGATCACGGAGATCCTCTAAAGTCGTGGGCTTGCTTTTCCAACGAGAGGTAGTGGCAATGATACTTCCAAAGGATTCAGAGAGTGAGAGCGGAAGAGAACTACATGGGAGCATACCCCTTGGATTCCGTAATGGGTCCTATTTATATTTTTTCTGCAATAGAATGTAGGAAATCAAATGTCCATTTTGCTCCCACCCCTTTAGAAACCATAACAGCTAAATATAGAATGACAATCCCACCCATCACAGAATTATATTTTTCTTAAAGTTTCTATGTATTAAATCTCATATCCTAATGAGATGTGAATAGTCAATTTACATAATTAGATCACTTTAATGACCGTAAATGTGATGTCTAAATGTATGTATATATATGATATATAATTCCATAATAAAAATATATGTCGATTCGCATTATGATTTTAATATGATTCCCTATTTTATCCGATTTCCCAACATCAATGGGTCTACGTTGGATTTTTTAAGACGTGGGGGTGCCCTTTTCTGTGTGGATAATAGGAAAAGAAAAGCCAAAAAGTAGGGAAACACAAACTGTGATGCAAAAAGTGACGCAAGATATTATTTTCGTACTTTGCACATGTTGAGAATGTTGGTCCACTTAATAATTGATATTTAATGTAAAAAAATAAAAGAATCTAAGGCTTGTTACATGGTAGTTCCCACCACATTTAAAAAAATCACCACACAACTTTAACCTAAAAATGAACAGGTGATAAAAAATTTTGCACCGGCGATAACCTACTTTGAACCAGTGATAAATTATTCCAAAGGTAGTTTCACTTGTCCAAAGTAATTTTGACTTATGAGTTTAAGGTTTAAGGTTTAGGTTTATGGAAAGTGATTTCACGTATGAGAAGTAATTTTTCACTTGAAAGGTGATTTTTCACCTTAAGGTTTAGGGTGTAGGATTTAGGGTTTAGTGAAACACTAAAAACTAAACCTTAAAACCTAAGGTGAAAAATCACCTTTCAAGTGTAAAATCACTTGTCATACATGAAGAAACAATTGGAATTTAATTTTACACCAATGCAAAAAAATTTTACACCAGTATAAAGTAGTTCAAAGCAAGGTGCAATCTTACTTTGCACCCGTGCAAAAAAATATTGCACCGATGCAAAAAAATATTACATCGGTGCAAAGTAGTTCAAAGTAAGGTACAATCTTACTTTAAAAAAAATTGCACCTCTGTAAAAAAAAATTATACCGGTGCAAAGTAGTTTAAAGTAAGATTATACTTATGTAATCTTCTTTTGCACCTGTGTAAAATTTTTTTAAAGATGTAAAATAATTTTACACAATCATTCACCCGTACGAAAGTGACTTGTTGATTTCAAAATCCCATCATATATCAGTATTTTTTTTACATAAAAAAAAATCATATTTACCGATATACATCAACTTTTATGTCAAAACTTTTGCATTTCCTAATTCACGTCAAAAATAAATGAAAACGAGAACTTGTGAGCAAGAGAGGTGAATATCTAGGATTATCATGCCTATCGGGCATCTTGATGGTATTGAAAATCAACCGCTTGCAGCAGTGGTTTATGAGAAACTAAGGTATTTTTCTTTCATCTTTTACGTAATATTTACACACAAAGTCCGAGTAAAGTCTGTACCTCCAACAGATATTTCCCTTTGGGCAAATATGACCCCTTTGAGACGACTAAAATGAAGGGGCTCGACTTGTCAATGTTGTGTTCTCTAATATCCCAAAAGTTAATGAATGAACGAAAACTTACAACTTAAAAATGAGGAAAAAAAATTCTTAGGATTTCATTTGAAAAAAATTTAAAGTTCAATATTAGATAAAATCTAAACAATTATAAGATTTAAGAGTGGTTGATTAGTAAAGGTGAATGTTAGGAGTGAGTTGATATATTTTTATTAATTTTTATTTTTAATTGTATCACAAATTGGTTAGTGGAGCTAACTATGATGAATAAGTGAATATTGTGCCAGCGGTTCTTATTTTTATTTATATTAAAAATGGATAGGCGTAACGTGTGAGTTGATACGATATAAATAATGGTAATAGGTGATGGGACGACAACTAATACTTATGATGTTCATTTCCTGTAACTCTTATTTATTTTTATGGAACCATGAAGGAATTGCAGTCAGAAAAATACAATTAGGATTGATACGCATTGATGAGACATTACAAATTTGAAAATTAGGTTATCAGGTCTCTTTAAAAGATATCAAAGCTGTGTAAAGTGGAGATGATAATCACGGGGACATCTAGAAAGGAACACAACATCTAGAACTCCTCACTCCAGAAGGTATTGCTAAGTGACACTTACTTAATTTCCTCTCAGTTTGCTAGTAAATAAGATTAGGAGCGACGGAAAATAAACACACATCGGGGCGTTGGAACCAATTTGAACCCGCATTCACTTTTTCCACGACATATCTACACATGAATTCATTTGATAAACGTACGGTTTATCCGCCTGCCAATTAATTATTGCACAAGGACTTTCTTTTGAAAATTACAAAATCAATTGTACAATTGCCGAGAATAAATGGTCAGAAGAATCAATGTTTTAAAAATTAGATCCAAATCTACAAGAAACCTAGTGAACCAGCTAGTTTTCTAATGGAAATCGAAATCAATGTGAACTAAAAAATAAAAAACACAGTTCAGCCCGTCAAACCGACCCACCGGTTAAATCACCTTTATTTTTTTTTTTTTTAATCCCTTAACTCAAACCCCTCCATTGATCCGTCTTGATTGCCTCTTCCCTCTCATGCCTCCCAACACCTCTCTAGTTAGCCATTATCTCCACCATCTCGACCCCATCGCCATCAATCTCCATCATCAATGCCACTTTTTTACTCTTCCCTCTTCACCATCGCCTCTTCTATGCATATTTTCTCTGACAGTTTGTACACCATTCCAAACTCATATATGTCTTTATTAAGTTCTTGATTTATTATGTAATCACACTTTTGAAAGTATATTTTCTAATTGATATATATAACTTTTTTATCAATCAAATTCCAATTCAACCCTTTTGGGCCAATGTAAATCAAATCAAAGGATATATGATGACATCATTCACCGATTCGAAGCACTAGTTGGATCATTAGAAAACAAAACAGATGCCTAACTGCTTTGATGACTAGTTCAATTTTTAAAACGTGGAGAAGAATGATAAAATAAGAGTTAAAGAGATATAGTAATACAACTAACATCCACGAGTCTTCGTGTACTTTCCAGAGAGTCCCGGTACACATGCTCATCAGTGATGACACGTGTACTTATCTTCTCAAGCCATTGCATATCAGAGCGATAGATGCATGAGAAGCTTCCACAGAGTAGCAATTTGAAAGCTTTCAGACAAGGAGATCCTACATGGCATCATGGAACTTAATGGAAACACTATTGACGCAATGGCACTCGTCAGTGGGCATTTTGAATCCTTCTCCTTTGAATACATGTCCCAGGTGTCCACCACAAGCAGCGCAGGTAATCTCAATCCTCTGTCCATCAGCATCAGGCTGAAGATGATGAGGAAGGTAAATCCTATTGACTATCTAAAGTTGTGCAGTCTAGAAACTTCAATGTTACTGGTTTGTGTTTTTTAATGGCTTTGGTTTGATCCATAAACTAAACTAAATCATCTGAAGGACATACTAAGTTTGGAAATTTTATGGTACACAACCCAGATTTCATTAAGCTACTGAAGAATGTCATTGCCGCCTCCGATCAAATTTTTAAGCTACAAAATGGCAAGAAAAGTTCAAACGAAAGATTGGAAGTAAACAAATTTTGATGATACTATTATAAATTTATAGGCCCAAATACTTGACCAGTAAAAGAAAAATACACAATCTTTTTCCTTTCAAAAGAAGGATAACAAGTTACAGGACTGGGAAAAGGAAAATACACAATCCTTTTTCTTTCTAAATTTAGCACCTGAATTCCGGGCAGTATGGTGGGCTGAAACACCATTCAATCTCAGGACTGACGAGCCACCTTTTCCTTGCAGTCAGCACTATTCCTTGGCTCCTCCCTTCCTACCTCTTCAGCACCCGCTACCTCAGAACTTCCTTCACCCCCTTCCACCTCCACCTATCTTTCCCCGTAAGCCTCCTTCTGTCCATCTTCCTCTTCCCACTGCTCTTATCTCCTGCTTCTCCTTTTCTCTTGCTAAAAGTGCTATTGTTGGGACCATAGGGAAGGAAAAGAGGATCCATTTGCCAAAGAAAGTCAAAGTAACATATGTTGAAGATGATATGAATCGAGATTCCACTGCACATTCATAGCTTCCTTAAAAGAGGTTGTGCACATTTCATCTTCATGACTTTCTTCCTTTGAGATATCCAATGCTAAGAGACATTATTTGCTGCCATTCCATCTATTTGTGCATCAAGTTTGAAGAGGATCTCAATCTACAATGAAGAAATGACAATACCTGCTTATTTTGCAGACTTTCTACCGAGAAAAATGAAGCAAATCATTTATTACAGAACCTTACACCCTAATATATAGAGAATGTTGATAAAGTACAGGAAAACACAAACAAGGACTTATTACACAACCTTCAACACTCCCTGCTTCAGCTACAACATAAATATTGATCATGCTCAACTTTAAACATCTATCAAAAAGGGTCCATGGAAGTGCCTTGGTGAGGATATCAGTTGTCTAGTCCTTGGAAGGCACATGAGTCGTATGAAGCCCTTACTGGATTTAGACATGAGTACACTGACAATCAGCCTCTACATGCTTGATCGGCTCATGAAACATGGAATTATTCGCTATATATTTGGCTTCTTTGTTGTCGCACTCATCTCTATCATAGAATCAACAACGATATACAAGTCTAATAGGAGTGATATATCCACATCATCTCTACAACCATTTGAGCCATTGCCCGATACTCTGACCTTGCACGGGATCTACAGATAACCTACTTCTTGCTTTTCCACATTACTAAGTTTCCAACTACATAAGTACAGAAGTCTATAATAGACTTTCTATCAGCAATGCAACTTGCATAGTTTGCATCTATATATGTCACAATATCTAAGAAAGTACCCTTTGTAAACAAAATTTCCTTCTCTTAGGAATGTTTCAGGTACCGCAACATCATCATAACAACATCTCAGTGCTACTTGGTTGGCCTATCTATAAACTGACTCAACTTACCAACTGCTAAGGAGATATCAGGCCATGTAATTGTCCAATTTAGAAGCTTCCCAACCAAGCCTCTATATTGAAGGGTGTCGACTAGCTTGAACCTCTCATCACACAGGTGTACCTTCAGATACATAGAGACATTTGCTAGCTTGGCCCTCAACATGTCAATCTCCTGTAACAGATCTATAGCATACTTCCTCTGAGATAGAACAATTCCTCGCTTGCTGCAACCAACCTCTATTCCAAGGAAATAGCGAAGTAGTCCCAAATCTTTGATGATAAAATTTTCTACAAGACACTTCTTAAAATTAGCAATGCCTTCCTCATCATCACCCATAAAAATGATATCAACATACACTAGCATACCCACCGGTCCCTGTGCAGTCTTCTGTATAAACAGAGAATGATTTGATGAGGAACTGCGAAATCTCAGTGTCTCAACAACCTTTGACAATTCTTGAAACTAAGCCCTTAAGCTTTGCTTCAGGCTATAAATCACCTTGCGCAGATGACAGACGTTGGAACACTCCCCCTAAGACGTTTGCTGCATATACACCACTTCCGGCACATCACCATACAGGAAGCCAATTTTTACATTCAACTAATGTAGTGGCTAGTCTCGCTAAACAACAACAGAGATAAGGATCCGTGCAGATGGCAGGTGCACCACTGGGGAGAAATTATTAAAAAAGTCAACCCCATATATCTGTATATAGCCTTTAGCAACCAGGTGGGCCTTGTATCTAGCAACAATACCATTTGCATTGTACTTAACTATAAATACCCACTTGCAACCAACTACAAATGCCCCAAGAGGGAGTTCTGTAAGCTCCTAGGTGCGACAAGAAATAAGAGTAGACATCTCATACTCTATAGCTTGCCACCACTTTGAATCATGAAAAGCCTACTAATGCGAGTGGGAATCAATATTTTAAATATGAATTAAAATCAATAATCATTAATTGGATGGCTTAGTCTAAATTACTTATTTCATATCTTGATTCATGACTTGGTTAATTGATCAATTAATTATCAAATTCAAATCTGATATTGGATTGGTAATTTGACCATATTACTCTATGATTGATGGATAATTGCTTATCTCCTTTGTTAATACTCTTAAACTTGTTCAAGTTAAATAAAAACAAATAGTATTTATGTGCGGATCGTAATGGATGGATTTAATCCTTACATATGCACACATGGACTTTGAAGTGCATAATTTGACAAATGGACTACGACATCATTAAATATCCAGAATTCATGGAATTATGGTTAACCGCTCAATGCTCATTAATAGCATATGCTTATTGTGAGACATTGAAACAATGTTTCCTAATTCAATTATCTAGAGAATAATGTTTAACTTGTTAACGACGAACTTGTTGAGCTATAAACGTTGGACAACTAGTTCCATCCTGCTGCTCATCGATGTTTGGCTACAGCTCGATTTGGATTTAGACTGGTTGGATTAGTCAAGGAGTTGTTGGCTCCCCTATGACTCGTAGCTAGGCTTAATGGCTAACTAGGAAAGCAAGGTGCATGACTCGAGAGTAATTGATTTATACTTTATTCAGCCGATGAGTGGATGAACGACTATCTGTGAATCAGCATGTCTAGCTAGCACATGTTTATGCCACACGATGTAGCCACCGCTTCTCGTAATGACCCTAGGGTAATAGACTAAGTTGTGGAAGGGATATTGGTCATCTTCTTGGCCAAGTGAGTATCTTATATTGGTTATCCTTCTTGGCATATTGCATCGAGATCGTCTCATGTCTTGAGGCATTGATTAGGATAATAAGGACGGTAATCGCTACGGGCAATATGCATAACAACCAGTGATTAATAAATGACGAATAATGGTTGAACAATTGTTTTAATATATATAGATAGTACTCATATTTGCATTCTAGTTCTTTTACGTTGTTCCATGTAATCTACTCTACTTAGCATTTGCAAACATTTTCCTTAGCCCATGTGCTCAAGTGTAGCTAACCAATTGAGTGTCACGGTTACGATTGGTGCTTTTGATGCAAGACCTAGCTTGGTGCCAGAAGATGGTCCGTGCAGATGGTAGTTCTTTGATTAATTACTTAGTTTTCTTTCTAATTTTCTAATAGATGTACTCCTAGACTTTTGATTACTTTTCCTTTTAATTTCTGGACTTGCAAACTTTATCATTGGTTTTTGGTGCTTATTTATTTCATACTTTATCAACTATTTGTCTGGTTAATTAATGTTTGATGATAATGTGTTGGATCTCTGTGATCCTGTTAATGGTTTGATAATTCGTACTTGACTTGAGTCCTATCGAGTTCTTTTGGTTGGTGAGACCTAGGTCATCACATAAGCCCAACCCATGGATTGAATAAAGTTTAAATAAGTACATTCACAATTGGGAATAAACTAAACAAATGAGCCAAAATAGCAATCTATATCTCAAACTATGAACTATTATAAGCATTCGACTTCCATTCCAAATCATTTACAGAGGTAGAAGGCACTTGGATTCATTTGATCTTGGAACTTTAATCTAATAAAATTGCTAGCATTTCATATATAAGGGTAAATGTTGTGCATAGACAAAGAGTGGACCATGTCAGGCCAACTCAAGGGATATTGGTAAGGTCTAAGCCTGCCATGTTTTTGGCAAACCATTTCACATTTAGAGTAGGCTAAGGTAAATACCAAAAAGCATAGTCCCCAAGCATGGGTTTTTTGGCAAGCCAGAGTAGCTGAAGCCCTTTGCTAGATTGTAGAGAGGTCAAAGGGAGCGAAGCAATGGGGAAGGTGAGGAGGAAGTGGACACGTTGGTTGCAATAGGAAGCTCCAGCATGAGCTCTTGATAACTATCTCTAAGAAGAGAAAGACAAGGAGGTGGCATAGGGAGCGGAAGGTGGCATGGCAGCCTATGTTGGCGTTGATAAGAAGGAAGCAAGCAGCAGAGGGAGAAGAGTATTAAATGCAACTCTGGAATGAATCTTCCCATATGGTGCCAAGTAAATGTCTTCAATAGAGAATGTAATGTTACACATAACTATCGTCAGGTACTATGTGCACTTACAAAGGTGCCCATGGCCCTATGTTGGAGGGGTTTCTTAATTAAATAGACAAAAGAGAAAGGCCTTTCTTATCTACACCAACCTACAAATGATGTTAAAAGTGTCTTATGATCTGTATTTGTTTTAGATAAATTCATTAAGGCAACAATTTTCAAAATCAGGGATGCGATTTTGTAGAAACACACTTCTTAGGTACAGATGACTGAAAAATGATGAACCACTTGGTCTTACTTTGACTAATCTCTACTTATCTAAGTATTATACTTCCCAAATGATTTTTTAAACATTAGCCTCAAGACACAACTGGCTCAAATCTCTTTAACTCCTCAATATTTCTTAGTAGGGATACGTGCTTGCTGGCTTTGGAACCAAAGAATTGGATGAAATGAGTTAATCTCTTATTGAAAACCCTAGGCTCTCTTATATAGAGAGATCAAAGAGGGTAAAAGTACAAGAGTGCCCCTGAAGAGCTAAAAGCCCAAAATCCATACAAATAATAATATGTGCTAGCACTCCCCCTCAAGCTGGAGCATAGATATATATCATGCTTAGCTTGGAAACACATGAATCAAACAAGGATCTAGCCAAGGCTTGGTAAAAATATCTGCAATCTACTCCTCAGATGTGACTAGTGTCGTATATAGTAGCCCCTTCTGAATGATATCCCTAGTATAATGGCAATCAACCTCAACATGCTTCGTTCTCTCATGAAATGCTAGGTTTTTGGCAATGAAGGTAACTGCTCTGTTATCACATCGCATCTCCATTGGACTAGAGAACTGTATCTACAAGTCAGTGAGTAGGAATCTAATCCACATCATCTCTATAGTCATCTGAGCCATGACTTTGTACTCAGACTCGACACTCGACCTCGCAACTATGCCTTGTTTCTTGCTCCTCCACGTGATCAAACTCCTTGCCAAAAAGGTACAGAACCCCATAGTGGATTTGTGGTCCACATGACATCCGGCGTAGTCCGCATCTAAATAGCCAACCAAGGTCATAGAAAACCCCTTGGAGAAGAGAAGACCCTTCTGGTGCGACTCGAATAGGTTTTGTTAATATGGTGATATTATCGTTGAAATTAGTATAGTGAGTTAACCTAAATCAAGTCTAACCAGCTTCACAAAATTTTTAACCTGGCCTACTTGATTTTATCTTGGTAACTTTTAGGCCAAGGGTCGATCTCAGGGAGGCGGGAATTTGAAGATCAAGGAGTTTCTACTCCTTTCCTAAAACGTATCTCTTCCTTGCATTTATTATATTTTTTTATTTTTTCTATTTTTAAGATTTTTGTTGGTGATAATGTTGTCCTTGAGGTACACCCTTAAAATCAAGTCCTTGGCCTTGAGCCAAATGATTCTTGGCTTGTAGCCAACTAGGGGTCTCCAAAAATCGATCTTGTTATTCGCAAGATCGAGTACCTGCAAGACAAGAATTATCTTTTCCCTTTTACTCTTTTTTTTTATCATTTTAATAGCAAGAAATAAAAGATAAATGAAAATAAGGTAGGTTGCTAGAATAGAAAGAAATACTTAGCTTAGTATATATATGTATAGATATATAGTGGATACAGAATATATCTATATGTGTGTGTATATAATTATATAATATATATAGAGAGGTGGAGGTTGAAGCGGAAATGGAATGTAGCACAGTATCAAGTTAGTTCACGTCTAGTAAGACGCAACCAACAAGATTGAGTGCTGCGTGAAATGGGGAGTGGATGTGTGGGGGTGAGGGTGGAGTCGCTTACTTTGCACGGATATCGAGGAATATCAGCAATTGGTGTGAACATTCCCGCGATATGATGTGCGGTGGAGGGATGAGTGCACGGGAGTATGGGTGGTGGTTGTGAAGTGTATAGATGGATATGGGTAGGTGGATGTATATGTAAATATATGTATGTATATATATGTATATATATATAACTATATATGTATATATATAGTTGTATATGTATATAGGTATATATATATATATATTTATTTATTTATATATAAATGTGTATATATATTTATGTATATATGTGAGTGGATATATGTGTGTGTGTGTATGTGTGAGTGTATGAGTGTGTGTGTGTGTACGAGTGTGTGTGTGTACAAGCGTGTGGGTGTGTGTACGCTCGAGGAGGGGAGCGCAGCAGATAAGTCGTTTGCCGCGCTGCCCTGACGTCTAATGCGCAAGGATGCGTGGGCACAGGAGAGAGAGTGCATGCGTGGTGCGGAGTGAAGCGCAGCGCTCTCTTCGTGCGCAGGCGGGTGCGAGTGGGCGACGCGCAGCGCACTGTGCAGTGCAGCGCACAGCGCTGCAGGCTGATGAGGCACGGGAGCTCAGAGACTAGCTGGAGCGGGTAGCGCAGAGGAGAGAGAACGCTGTGCCACCGGCTAAGTGAGAAATGAGCCGATGGCTACATTGTCACACAGGGAGGTGTGAACAGTGCGCTACAGTGTCGTGAGGAGCGGTGACCGGGTTGTAATGAGCGCGTGCCCCAGACGTCTTTTAAGACGTCTGGGAGGTGGCCCAGACGTCTGTAAAGACGTCTGGGATCACATCCGGACGTCTGACCAGACGTCCGGGATAGTTTACAGACGTCTGGCGAACAGTTATGCTCGCACGGGATATTCGTCTGCGCGCCTGTGCGCGCAGACCTGCGATCCCGCATCTTCTCTGCGGCTGCAGGCGACTGCGACCGTCTCTCCCTCCTCTCCGCGCGGCGTTAAAAGGGGGAGGGGGCGCGCCTCCCCTCCCGTCTCCACCATCTTCCTCCTTCTCTCCTGCCTGTGCGCGAGAGCGAGCGGACGCGAGGGCGCAGCGGCAGCGGCGGCCGCAGTAGGCGCGGAGGAGCTGCGGCGTGCGAGGGCGGGGCTCTGCCGTGAGGGCGAGCTCGCCGGGAGCGGCTTGGCCGGCCGGCGGAGGGCGCAGGGGGCGCAGAGCGTCGCGGAGAGGGACCTGCTGCGGGCGGAGCAGCGGACGCGCGAGGTGCGACGCGGGCGGCGTCGCGAGCGGAGGCCGAGCGAGGTTCTGATTCTGGAAAAATCTCCAGAATCAGACGTCTGGACTGATATCCAGACGACAAGGTCGACGTCTGTGAGATCATACAGACGTCTGAAAGGTGAGTTCCGCTTTCTCCTTCTTTTTGTCGACTGACCGTACTGAGGGAGGAGGGTTGGCTGTGCGCAGGTGTTCGGATTCGTCATCCTTTGCGAATCAGACGTCTGGAAGTTGTACCAGACGGCGGGAGTGACCTCCAGACGTCCGGAGAGACCATCGGACGTCTGGGATCTAGGAGAGACGTCCCCACAGACTTCTGGACGTCCGGGGAACCAAGCCGAACAGGTAATTCTCTGATCCACCGTTTAAGACGTCTGGAAGGAGTTCCAGACGTCTGATTTTGCACAGTATTGTCTTTCTCGACCCGTTAGGGCCCGTTTGGGCTCCGTTTTCCGCGATTCGAGTTGCGTTCGTTTCAGAATTTATTCCTCTACCCGCCTACAGTAGCTATACACTGTTTTGAGACACTCCTTGTGTTTGATCCTTGTGATAGGACCTCGTTCGGTTGCCGTCTTGAGAGTCGCGGAGGCGCGCGGGATTCCCGACCACGCCCCCATTACTCCCGTTGTACCTGGTAGAGTGGTTTTAAGTATTAAAAAAATCTGTTAAAGTATGGAATCATAACTAGAACCTAGGGCATTGCATGAATCCTAGGAATGAGAAATGTATGGAATGATAGCTCCTAGGTGTTGCATGAATCCTAGGGCCGGAAAACTAGATTGTATGATAGATCCTAGGATATGGCATGAATCCTAGGATGGAAAAACTAGTGGAATGTATATTACTGCAGTCTTGGAAAAATGGAAAGGAATATATAAGCTGCCTGTGAAATTAATTAACAGCTGCCTGTTATGAACAAAGAAACATGTTTGAGATCATGGAAATTGAGAACGTGAATCTGGAAAGTGAAACATATGATGTTCTGAGATAAAGGGCTGGAACCCTACGGGGAATTAGGAGTGGAACTCCTGGAAAGAAAAGGAACGGAACTGAGATGTAGTTTGTACTGTCTCTTGGGTACGCAGTACCAAGGGAAGTACCTGTACCTGTTTTAGTGCAGAGTGGGGCCAGCCGCCCCAGGGACCCGGGGTTAGGCTTGGCCGCTCTGTACCGACTTGTTGGCCCTCGTGTACGTATTACCGAGGAGAGCTAGTAGTGTTAGGAGAGTACTAGCTACCCCACGGGCCCCGGGGTTCTGCTACCTCCTTCACCGACTTGTTAGGCCCACTAGGGCAAACCAGGGTAGTCAGGCGAGGGTGCGCGGACTGTGGAGGGGCAAGGCCCCGGTTTGGTTACTGTGGAGGGGTTGGACCCCTGTTACTGAGAGGGCTCTGCCCTGGTTCCGTGCTGTGCTTTGGGCGCACCCGTTAACGGAAACGACTGACCGCGTGCCAGTACGGGCTAGCTACCTGTGCGTTTATCGCGCGTGCCGTAGTCACCGTTACGTCTGTCAGTGACCTTGGGGTGGTTGACTGAGGGTAGGATCACCACGGGGGACTCTCCCGGCCAGGAGAGCACCACGTGCTACTTCTACTTTTGGAAAAGACTGCAATCAAGATCGTCCCACGAGGACATCCGAGATCAAGTAAAGGATCTGAGAAGTAAATGAAATAGTGAGAAAAATTGAAAGATGTAAATAAAAGGAAGTAATAGAACATAACAGCTACTGTACACTCTACTGTTGCCTTTAGTTAGTTTGCCACTCTACTCAGCGTTTTGCTGACGTGTTACACTCGTTACCTTTTTCAGGACCAGGTGTTGAGCAGCCAGGGTCGGCGGCTGCAGAGGACGCTGGGCCGAGTAGGGTCCAGTAGAGTTGCCACAGCTTTGTACCTTCTTTTGTTTCTGTTCTAGTGAGTAGTTTTGTTTCCGCTGTACCTTCTTTACCTGCAGTTTTTGTTATATGATAAATGTTGTTTTACTGTTGTGGTGGTGCCTACTGTAGTAGTTTCTTTCCTTACTGCTGTACTTTCTTACTGTTAGTTATATTCATGCTGAATGTGGTTTATTTTACTGTCTTTTGGTTACTTCCTCGTTGGACGACTGGGTCTTGGGATTAGTCGAGTCGGTCCGGTTCTCGTGTCTCGTAGGGACTCGGGAACCGGGTCGTTACAGGGTGGAGGCGGTTTTGCGTACGCGAGCGCACTGTTGAGCGCCTGCGCGCGCAGAAAAAGGGTGAGTGCGATCTGCAGACAAGCACGCAGTGATCGGCGGAGTCTGCAGACAGGCGTGCGGTGCTGCTGGAGCTTCTGAGCTTGAGAGCTTGAAGCTCTGGCTAATGGCGAAGAAGACGAACGGCAGTGAAACAAAAGGCGAAACCACCACGCCCACCTGCTCATGAAAGAGCTGGGCAGTGGTGGAACTCACAGTAGTGGTCTGAGACCACTGTGGGTTTTCTCCTGCCCACGATGTGCCTCTTCTCATCTCGAGAAGAGGTACTGTGTATGGAGAGGGAGAGGGGAGGAGGTTGGCCTGAAGGTGAGGATGATCTCCATGTGCCTACCTGCAGCAAGGGAGAGAACAAGGGGTTTTAAAGAGGAGAGGGTATGCCTCTGCCATGCTGCTGGCA
Source organism: Thalassia testudinum (assembly GCA_037157565.1). NCBI lineage: Eukaryota > Viridiplantae > Streptophyta > Magnoliopsida > Alismatales > Hydrocharitaceae > Thalassia > Thalassia testudinum. Next base: position 20,098,425 of record JAZHRO010000055.1, on the reverse strand, counting down.
GGAAGAGAAGTGCACACACCCTGCCATGCTGTTGGCAGGAGGAGAGGCGCAGAGAGGCGCACATGCCCTGCAGCCACACGAGAAAAAGAAAATACAAAAAATAAAAAAATGAAATATGGTGCAATTGCAATGCCACACTTAAGGAAGATGTTAATTAATAGATGGCCAATTATTTTCACTCTCCTCCCCTCTTTATAAATGCATGCAGGTGTCTATTTACAAATGCAATTACGGCTGCATAAGGTGCAATGGCAGTGCTAGGAAATAACACAAGATGGCATATTTATTGGTGTATTTTTGCTGTGCAAACATACCCCATGCCTATCTTTTGCTAGTCCCTAGCAAAACATTTTGTATTGTGTTTAGAAATGACCTTAAGCTGAAGATTTTTTTCTGAAGCGTCAAGGATGTGTTTATCCGTTGGATATTTTGAGAACCAATTGCAGAGAAGACTACCAATACTTTGAGTTTTACATGATATAGACCATCTCTTGACTAACCTGGACTCTTGGTATTTAAACCCTAAGTACGATTTCCACGACTCAGAAGGTTTTGTCGTACTCGAGAGCTCAAGAGATTATGGTTTGTGCATAGTGAATGATCAAGACTGACCAGATGAACATCAAGGCTCAAGCCAAGGGTTTCACGAATTTTTAAGTGCAGGTTGGTCCCAGTTTCAGCTCATGTCTTCCGATTGACCCTCAAAAAGATGATGGAAAACACAACCCCACTTTTATTGCTTTTGTGGCTCAAGAAATATATAGTAGAAGCAGGGTATTTGTAACGTGCCCTGAAAACTTTTTGGAAAAGAATTTACAGATATTTAAAAGATATACTGACTTATTTGTAAGATTTTTTTTTTTGAAGCAAGTGTCAATATATCTCTTACAACTTTATTTGGAGGAGCACACATTTTTTTGTGAGAGAGTACTTTTTTGGTGGAAAGAGTTTCTCTTAAACACAAAACTAAAGTCTGGGATAAAAAGTCTACCTGCGCATACAGGTAAGGACTCCACCTTCCCTAATGAATACTAAGGTTAGATCTTATGCTCACCTGGTCTTTCTCGATATGTGTAGTGCGAACCAAGATTACTTAGGCTCTCAAGTATAAGCAAACCAACGAATCTTGTACTGGTGACTCAGGTACAAGCATACGTCCTTAGTTAGGAGAGATTCCAATCTATCTTATCAATGCTCAACTGAATTAAGCCAAGCCTGAGCGAATCAAGCTTTTGTGGCCTGAAAAGTCTTCAAAATAGTGGTTGAATATCCATAAATACTTATTGTATTTTTGTTTCAGCCTTCAGATCATTGCTAAATACCTTTTTTTTTTTTTAATATGCTATGCATAATGGAAGCTGCATGATACCATATAATACTCAGATCCTATGGATGCTTATCCACCCCCCCATGCCAAATGATGCTATGTCCTCATATGCATGCAGGGTAAAGCAAGGTCAAAGGATCAAGGAACGAGAGCTGAAGTGCAAGGTATATAGCAGGGTGGTAAGGTGGGTGGATGGTGGGTGGTGAAGTGAAAAGTGAAGAAGTGCGAATTGAAGTGAAATGGAATTGTGTAAGTGATAGTGGAGGAGTGTTGCTGGGGTGCCTCCCAATGAAAACTAAATTTAACGTCCCCAGCTAGACTCAGAGTAAGGCACGAAGTTAGTTACCCTCCAGCAGGGCAACTGTTATGAACGCGCGCTCCAGACGTCTTTTAAGATGTCTGGGAGGTGGCCCAGACGTCGGACCAGACGTCTGGAACCACCTCCAGACGTCTAATAAGACGTCTGGGATCATTTACAGACGTCTGGAAATTCGGTTATTTTGGCACGATTGTTTCGTCTGCGCGCTCCTGCGGAAATACCCTCTCCCTCTTTTTCCCTCTCCCTCCTGCGCCCTCTGTCGCGCTCTCTCTCTCCTCCTCGCGTGGCCTTAAAAGGCCACGCCCTCTCCCTCACTCCCGTCACCTCCATCTCCTTCCTTTTCTCCTTCCAGCCAGTGTGCGAGAGCGAGCGCGAGGGTGAGCAGCGGCGGCGACAGCCGCAGCGGGTGCGGGAGGAGGTGCTGCGCGGGGGAGGAGGCATCGGCCGTGAGGGCTCGAGCCTGCCGGGGCAGCGGGAGCCGACCGGCGGGGGCGCAGCGGGCGCGGAGCGACGCGGGAGGCCTGCTGCAGCTCGAGCAACAGGCGGAGCACTCGCAGCGCGGCCGTGCGTCGCGAGCGAAGGGCGAGTGGCGCCCTGGTTCTGGAAAATTTTCCAGAATTAGACGTCTGTGCTTCTAGCCAGACGACTGAAACGACGTCTGGAAGACTGTCCAGATGTCTGAAAGGTGAGTTCTTCCGTCTTCTTCCTTCCCTTCGATTGACTGTACTAAGAGAGAGGAAATGGGTACGCGCAGGGTCGGAGATTCGCATCCAACGCGAATCAGACGTCTGGCTCCAGTGCCAGACGGCGGGAACGACTTCCAGACGTCCTGGGTGACCATCGGACGTCTGGGAACTAGGCCAGACGCCCCCGCAGGCTTCTGGATGTCTGAGAGCCCACACAAAGCGAGGTAATTCCCTGATCCACTTTTTAAGACGTCTGGAAGAAGTTCCAGACGTCTGATTTTACACTGTTTCGTCGTTTTCAACCCGTTTCGGGCCCGTTCGGGCTCCGTTTTCCGCATTTCGAGTTGCGTTCTTTTCGGAATTACATCCTCTACCTGTCTACAGTAGCTGTATACTGTTTTGAGAAGTTCCTTGTGTTTGATCCTTGTGATAGGACCCCGTTCCGTTGCAGTCTCGAGGGTCGCGAAGGCACGCGGGATTCCCGACCACGCCCCCATTACTCCCGTTGTACCTGGTAGAGTGGCTTTAAGTATAATCTGTTAAATTATGAAATCATAAATAGAACCTAGGACATTGCATGAATCCTAGGAATGAGAAATAGATTGAATGGTAGATTCCTAGGGTGTTGCATGAATCCTAGGGCTGGAAAACTAGATTGTATGATAGATCCTAGGATATGGCATGAATCCTAAGACGGGAAAACTAGTGGAATGTATGAATACTGCAGTCTTGGAAAATGTGGAAAGGAAATAATAGCTGCCTGTTATGAATAAATGAACATGATTAAGAATATGGGATGTATGAACGTGAAACTGGAATGGTGAAACTGGAATGTTCTAAGTTAAAGAGCTGGAACCCTACGGGGAATTAGGGGTAGAACTCCTAGAAAGTGAATGGAATAGAATTGGGGAAGTGAGCTGGCCCTTGAGTACGGAGTACCAAGGAGAGCGACTGTCCCCTCCTGTTTAGTGCAGAGCGGAGCCAGCCGCCCCAGGGACCCAGGGTTAGGACTGGCCACTCTGTACCGACTTGCTGGCCCTCGTGTACGTAGTACCGAGGAGAGCTACTAGTGTAGGGAGGTACTAGCTACCCCACGGGCCCCGGAGTTCTGCTAGCCTCCCACACCGACTTGTTAGGCCCGCTGGGGCAAACCAGGGTAGTCAGGCGAGGGTACGCGGACTGTGGAGGGGCAAGGCCCCTGTTTGGTTACTGTGGAGGGGTTGGACCCCTGTTACTGAGAGGGCTCTGCCCTGTACTAGTTCCGTGCTGTGCTTTGGGCGCACCCGTTAACGGAAACGACTGACCGCGTGCCAGTGCGGGTTAGCTACCGGTGCGTTTACCGTGCGTGCCGTAGTCACCGTTACGTCTGTCAGTGACCTTGAGGTGGTTGACTGAGAGTAGGATCACCACGGGGAACTCTCCCGGCCAGGAGAGCACCACGTGCTACTTCTACTATTCGGAAAAGACTGCAATCAAGATCGTTCCCACGAGGAACATTCGAGATCAAGTGAAAGATCTGAGAAATAGATAAATTGTGAAACAATAGAAAGACATAAATAAAGGAAGAAAGAAAATTTAAAACAGCTACTGTACACTTTACTGTTTCTTTAGTTTAGCTGCCACTCTACTCAGCGTTTTGCTGACGTGTTACACTCGTTACCTTTCACGACCAGGTGTTGAGCAACCAGGGTCAGCGGCTGCAGAGGACGTTGGGCCGAGTAGGGTCCAGTAGAGTTACCACTGTTCTCTTGTACCTTTTTTTGTTCCGTTATAGTGAGTAGTTCTTGTTTCCGCTGTACTTTTCTTTACCTGCAGTTCATATTATGTTATGAATGTTGTTCTACTGTTGTGGTGGTACATACTGTAGTAGTTTATTTCCTTACTGCTGTATTTTCCTGCTGTTAGTTATATTCATGTTGAATGTGGTTTATTTTACTGCTCTTTTGATTACTTTCTCGTTGGACGACTAGGTCTTGGGATTAGTCGAGTCGGTCCGGTTCTCGTGTCTCGTAGGGACTTGGGAATCGGGTCATTACAGCAATAGTTTCACCAACGGGGGCAGGTTCATGAGTAAGATAGGGTTTTAATCGCAGCCCATTAACCATAAATTTATGCCCAGATTTGGGATCTTCAATTTCAACAGTCCCGTTGGGAAATGGTCTCGAGACCAAGTAGGGACCAGTCCATTTGGACTTCAATTTCCCTGGAATGAATTTGAGCCGGGCATTGTAAAGCCAAACTTGCTGAGATGGCTCAAATTCCTTCCGTCGAATTCAGCTGTCTTGAAAGGCCTTAGTACGTTGTTTGAAAGTTAAGGCAGAATCATAGGCTTCACGACGGAGCTCTTCCAGCTCCTGGAGTTGGAGTTTCCTTTCTCGACCACACAGGTTTCGATCGAGGTTACATTCGCAAACCGTCCAATAAGCATGATGTTCCAACTCAATAGGTAAATGACAAGGCTTCCCGTAAACAATTCTATAAGGAGACATACCAAGGGAGCCTTGAAGGCGGTCTGATACGCCCAAAGTGCATCAATCAGCTTGTCGGACCAATCCTTACGGTCAGGTCGAACCATTTTCTGGAGAATTTGCTTGATTTGCTGGTTCGACACCTCAGCCTGACCGTTTGTCTGAGGATGATATGGAGATGTGATACGATGGTGAACTCCATATTTCCTCAGAAGTGCCCGAAAAGAAGCATGGGTAAAATGACTTCATCATAGATAATGGCTCGAGGGATCCCAAAGCGAGCAAAAATGTGGTCTTTGACAAATCGAGTAGATATAACATGGTCAGCATGGCGTGCGGGAATAGCCTCGATCCATTTCGAAACATAATCAATAGCAACGAGGATGTACTCAAAGCCGTTGGAAAGAGGAAAGGGACCCATGAAATCGATTCCCCAAATGTCAAAGATTTCAGCAGCCAGGATGGGTTGCAAGGGCATCATGTCACGACGTGACATTGACCCTAACGATTGGCACCTGGTGCAATGTTTAGTATAATTGTGTGCATCCTGGTGAAGGGAGGGCCAAAAGAACCCGCACTACAACACCTTGGCTGTAGTTTTCCTCCCAGAGAAATGGCCTCCGCAGGCCTGATCGTGACAGAAGGATAGCACACTGGGGAATTCGCTGTCAGGAATACGACAGATGATCTGGTCAGTGCCTATTCGAAAACGTAGTGGATTATCCCAGAAATAATACTTTGCTTCTGCGATGAGACGCTCGTGTTAGTTTTTAGGCCAGCCACGTGGAAGGGAACCAGAAGCAAGGTAATTGGCAATGTCGGCATACCATGGTTCACTTGCCACATTAATTACCAGTAGGTGCTCATCGGGAAAAACCTCATTAATCGGCAGGGTAAGTCCAATGTAGTCAGGGTCCAATCTTGAGAGATGATCAGCAACAACATTCTGGGCTCCAGCCTTATCGCGGATCTCAAGGTCAAATTCTTGGAGCAGAAGGATCTAACGAATCAGTCTAGGCTTGGCATCCTTTTTGTGCATGAGATGACGAATGGCCGCATGGTCAGTGAATACAGTAACATGCGGGCCCAGAAGGTAACAGCGGAATTTCTCCAACCCAAATACGACCGCCAGTAGTTCTTTCTCAATGGTTGTATAATTACGCTGGGCCTCGTCCAACGTTTTACTGGCATAGTACACCACGAAGGGGTGTCTATCACGTCTTTATCCCAGGATGGCTCCGACTGCAAGGTCGGAAGTGTCACACATGAGTTCAAAGTCAAGGGACCAGTCAGGTGGCTGGAGAATAGGGGCCTTGGTGACAACATCACGCAATTGCGTGAATGCTCGTATGCAGTCGGGGCCCATATCAAAAGGTACGTCGGTCGATAGGAGATGAGTTAGAGGTCTAGAAATCTTGGAGAAGTCTTTGATGAATCTCCTATAGAAACTGATGTGTCCCAAGAAGGAGCGGATTTGCTTGACAAAGCCAGGCACAGGTAAATCAGCAATTACATCAAGCTTAGCTCTGTCAACCTCAATACCCCTATCGGAGATGATATGCCCGAGAACAATTCCCTCGTGTACCATAAAATGACTTTTCACCCAAGAAAGCACAAGGTTCACATCAATACATCTCCGAAGGATACGGGTCAGGCTGGCAAGACAATCATCAAATGAAGGTCCAAAGACCGAAAAGTCATCCATGAAGACCTCAAGAAAGTCACCCACCATATCATAAAATATCGGCAGCATACATCTTTGGAAAGTTGCTGGCGCGTTACAAAGTTCGAATGGCATCCTTCTAAATGCGAATGTGCCGAAGGGGCAGGTAAATGTGGTTTTCTCTTGGTCCCGGGGGTTAATTGCCACCTGGTTATATCTAGAGAATCCATCTAGGAAACAGAAAAATTTATTTCCCGCTAACCTCTCCAGGATTTGGTCAATAAAAGGTAGCGGAAAATGATCTTTCTTTATTACAGCATTCAGTTTCCTATAGTCCACATACACTCTCCAAGATGTAGGAGTGCGTGTAGGGATGGATTCGCCCCTTTCATTGACACGAATGGTGAGTCCCGCCTTTTTGGGCACTGCATGAATTGGGCTCACCAAGGGGCTATCGCTGATCGGGTAGATTATACCTGCATCAAGCCACTTAATGATTTCCTTTTCAATGACCTCCCACATGTTAGGGTTAAGACGTCGCTGCATTTCACGGGAAGGTCAAGCCTCTTCCTCCGTATATATACGGTGGGTGCAGTAGGAGGGGCTAATGCCCGTTAAGTCAGATAAGGGCCATCCGATGGCTACCTTGTGTTCCCTAAGGACCTTTGTTAGTTTGCACTCTTGCTCCCTGGTCAATTTTGAACTAATAATTATGAGGAGCGTTTCATTTGGTCCCAAGAAAACGTATTTAAGTGGGTCAGGCAACTCTTTCAACTCAGGAGTCGATGGCGAAAGATCTGGTATATCTTGGGACAAGAGTGTCCCAAGCGGATCAGAATAGAGAAAGGCAGGAGGAAGAAGTTGGCCCTCAGACTGGCCAAGAAGAGGGGCATCATGGATTGATGCATCCAACAAGGGATAGCCCCAGTGATCAGTATATGGGCTCAAGGTCCCAGTGTGGAGTTGCATGTCCGCCTGATTTGGTGGGAAAGAAAGGGAAATCCGGTCTTCAAGGGGGTGGACCGGCGGTGGGTAGCCCGAATATGACTCAAACCATAAGGTATGGGAAGTAGAGAAAACCTCGTCAGAAGTCTGGTCAGGAGAAGGTATGGGTAAGGGGAGGGATGGGGGAACGTCACAATATGTGTTAGTCACGCAATGATCTGTGTTCAGGGGCAATCCACAGCAGTCAGAATATGTCCCTATTAGTCCGATACACGCGCTGACAGCCATGTCTTCGTCAGACGTGTCATCCTCGATGAAATCGCAATCAAAATTCTTGGCTGCCTTGAAGATGTTTAGCTTGAGCTTCTTAAAGCCAACGGCAATCTCAATGCAGCCCGACTCACAGTCGATATGGGCATAGGCTGTGGGCAAGAAAGGTCGATCAAGGATGATCGGACAATCAGAAAGTGAGCTAGGAACTTCTATATCCAAAACAAGAAAGTCAACATGAAAACAGAGACTGTTGACCCTTACCACCATATCTTCCACCACACCCTTCGGTATTTTGACAGAACGATCTGCCAATTGCAATGTAACATGGGTGGGTTTCAGATTTCCTAAGGCAAATTTCTCAAGCATGATGGTAGGTATAAGATTGATGGAAGATCCTAGATTAAGCAAAGCACGGTTAAAATTGCAACCTTGGATGCTACAAGAAATAAGCGGTGTGCCTGGATCTTTCTGCTTCGGTATTAGATTTGACAGTATAGCACAACTCGCATGAGACGAGAGGACCACCGAATTCTTTGTTTTCTTTGACTGTCGCCTGGGTGTAGTGTAGTCTTTGAAAAATCGGGCGACAGTTGGTAGATGGTCGATAGCCTCCAACAGGGGTACTTTGATTTCAACATCCCTGAATAAATTACGCAGGTTATCAAAGGTCTGCGTATCCTTTTTCTTGCCTTTTGGCTCCCTCAGTAGAGCCTCAGGGAATGGGACTGATTTTGGCACTAGTTTGGGTATATCGTCCTCACGAGAATGCGGTGCGCATCCCGAATGAGAGGGCGATGAAAAAAATGGGCCAGGATCAAGTCGAGGCGGATCAACGGTTTGCTTACCGCTCCTCGTAGTAATCGCATTGGACGTCGCGGGTCCAGTGAGATCATAAGGCGGATGAGGGTTTGCAATAGGGACATAAGGGTGATGTGTGTTGCGGGATTAGCCTGAATTCCCGGTGGAATGCTCGGAGCTTGCAGAATCTGATGAACCTGCCCCTGAGAAGGTCATACCTGTGGTTGCGGACCACGGGGTACAAAATTTCACGGATTAGGGACAGGTTGGGCTGGAAGAGTGTCCTAAGATCGAGTCGTCATGCATAGTTGACTAATCTCAGCATTCTGCTGCGTCAATTAGTGTTAAAGAGAAGTCATGTTTTCTTCATGGCGCTTAGACATTTTCGTCACCATTCGCATCAGTTTATCAAGAGGACTTGATGCGTGTTCTGTTTGAGGAATGCAAGGACCCGATGGCAGATTTGCCACAGGATTAGACTGGGCCCTTAGGATGACGGGTGCGGACGGTCGCATTGGCCCACCCGCGGGGTTTTAGCATTGTGGGTTCCTGGACCATGCGAGGTTAGGATGATTTCGCCACCCTGGGTTATAAATAGCAGAGAACGGGTTGTTCCCCAGGGCGCAAGCATCTTCTAAGCCAGAACACGAGTCCACATGCACATATGCATCTGAGCACACGGAGGCTTGGTCCTCCGTGTCGAAATACTGGCTTGCAGAAGTCAGGTCCACATGACTTACCGAATCGCTCAGCGCGATACTCGGTAAGGACGGTCTTACAGGGTTTTTGGGAATAAGCCTGGTATTGGAAGGATTAGGGTTGTCACGGAGTGATGAGGTGGAGGTGTTTGCCATAGAGCAGGCGGGATTGGCCAGAAGCCCGTCCAGCTTCTTGTGCACGACGAAGACTTCATCTAATTTTTATGCAATAAGGTTAAGATCTGTGGATGAATGGGAGGATCCCGTGTCAACTTCGTGAACATTACGAGGCAGGCTGGTACGATTAAAGGCAACAATGGAGGCATTATTCATTGAATTTTCACTCATGTTCTCAAATAATTCAAATGCTCCATTTTCGTCTTTATTCATAAAATTTCCTCCGCAGGAAGCATCTGCAATCTACTTCAAAGTTTCATTTAGCCGATAATAGAAGATTTGGGCTATATGCCACTTAGGCAAACCATGGTGCGGACATTTCCGGAGGAGGTCATTATACCTTTCCCAAGCCTCATGAAACTCCTCACCGTTTTGTTGCGTGAAAGAAGTTATAGCCCAGCGAAGCGCATTAGTTCGCTCGATTGGGAAGAATTTCTTAAGAAATGTTGTTCGCATCTCTTCCCAAGAATGGATGGTTCTCCAAGTGTGCGCAACCATTGCGATGCTTTATCCCGCAATTGAAACGAGAACATTTTCATGAGGACAACTGATAACCCGATGTTTCTTGGTTTAACAGTTTTAGCTAATCGTGTTAAGTCTTCCAAATGGAGAAAGGGATCTTCACTTGTAAGACCATGGAAGTGAAAGTTAATCAGGCCAATGACATTAGGTTTTAATTAAAAATCGTCCCCACCCATGGGGACCTGAATTTGCCCAATGGTCTCTGTAGCAGCGGGATTTTCATAAGAGCTAAGAGACCTAGGCTCCTCCCGTTTGGGAGGATTCTGCATTTCCTCCAAGGTTTCCCTAATGGCTTCAATCTGCTCATTATACATTTCCATTTGGACTTGGAGGTGGGTTATGGGATCTACAGCTTCACCACCACCTGGTGGGATTTAGGGGGGCGATTTCCTCCCTTGGGATTTGGGGGTGGGCGTGCAGCTATGTTTGTGGAGGAGGATGACGATTTAGTTTCTATCCTTCTAGAATTATCAGACAATTCAAACAATTCAGGGTTTTGTGACCTCCTCCCAAACATGCACTACCGCAGGAAGAATTGCGGGGATAAGAAGGGAAAAGGGGATGAGAGAAACGTCGTAAGGACACACTTGATGACTAATTAAAGCAATCAATTTCCTAACCTCTACAATGTGCCCTTAGACCTAAAGATCTAAGTTACCTACTATCACAACCTATGAAACCAAATGAGAGCACCGCAGAACCACCGGGCCAGATTGAAAGGTTGTTTGCCCCAGTCTTAGACACCCGATAGCACGCAGGAACCCACACTAGCACGTAAGTGCTACACATAGGTAGTTAGACATCCAATCCTTAATAGGGATCAAGTTACTACCAGTTTTAATTTAGAGGCTTAAGATCAAGTGCTCCAGGAATGTGAAGAGCGTTGTATACGGATAATGCCCAAGTGTGTTGATTTTTTAAGAGTGTGTAAATCAAGCATGCAACGGGAAAATCTCCTCGAATTGGAGTTTTAGATGGTGAATGGCTTTTAGAATTTCAGCCTTAAGTAGTATGGATTTTAAGATTCCACTGAGTTACCAATTCAACCAATCTCCAAATTTTGAGAAAACACAAGTTCTTTTATGCCCAACAAACCCTTCTTCAATGTGAATTAGTTAATGCATGCTAAAAATGCAATGAGCTTCCCTAGATGAAAATTTATGTGTGGATGCACGAGTCTATTTTAAGTCAATGTGAAAGGGAGCCAAAACACTTCAATTCAAGCGCTCCCAATCACCAAAATGATATTCCACACAGGGCTCAACCACAAAATGATGTAAAGAAAATTAAAATGTTGGGGTTGAAATATTTGGGATCAAATCTAAGGCAATTAAAAAGTCGTGGTGGGGTTGGAATCAACTCAATTCCAAGTCTCCCCACCAAAAATGTGATCCCGAAATGTGAATAAATGAGGCAAGGAAGGATGGCAATCAATCAATTTTATCTTTGCCTCAGAAAACTTCACACAAGGAAGGATCCAAGAATCAAGATTCTTGGATTTTCATGAAGTTTTGCAGGAAATCAAGGGGCGGTGGGGGTGATAGCAAACAATCAACAGTGGTTTTTAAGCCACTTGCCCCAAGAAATTCCCAAGAAGTGTTTTTAGGTTTTATATATGTATATATATATATATTAGGTGACAAGATAACCTAAGTTACTAAGAGGAAGACACCTACCTCTTCAACAACGTGGGCGAAGCTCCAATGCGGCGCTGGCGATTTCACGTTCTCGCACCCACCTTGGATTTGCCCACGTTTCCGTTCTCCTCTGATTGTCTCCTCCTTGTAACCGATTTACCTGCACACAAGCAAACAAAACCCCCGTGAAGAGAAGGGTCTGAGAAGAGAAAATCAAAGGAATGAGAGTAGAAACTTACCCCAATTTGCGCCTCCCCGGCAACGGCATCAGAAAAGCGTGGTGCGACTCGAAGAGGTTTTGTTAATATGGTGATATTATCGTTGAAATTAGTATAGTGAGTTAACCTAAATCGAGTATAACCAGCTTCACAAAATTTTTAACCTGCCCTACTTGATTTTATCTTGGTCGCTTTTAGGCCGAGGGTCGATCTCAAGGAGGCGGGAATTTGAAGATCAAGGAGTTTCCACGCCTTTCCTAAAACGTATCTCTTCCTTGCATTTATTATGTTTTTTGATTTTTTCTATTTTCAAGATTTTTGTTGGTGATAATGTTATCCTTGAGGTACACCCTCAAAATCAAGTCCTTGGCCTTAAGCCAAATGGTTCTTGGCTTGTAGCCAACTAGGGGTCTCCAAAATCGATATTGTTATTCGCAAGATCGAGTACCTGCAAGACAAGAATTATCTTTTCCCTTTTACTCTTTTTTTTATCTTTTGAATAGCAAGAAATAAAAGATAAATGAAAACATGGTAGGTTGCTAAAAAAGAAAGAAATACTTAGCTTAGTATATATATGTATAGATATATAGTGGATACAAAATATATATGTGTGTATATAATTATATAATATATATATAGAGGTGGAGGTGGAAGTGGAAATGGAATGTAGCACAGTGTCAAGTTGGTCCACGTCTAGTAAGACGCAACTAACAAGACTGAGTGTCGCGTGAAGTGGGGAGCGGATGTGTGGGGGTGAGGGTGGAATCGCTTGCTTTGCGTGGATATTGGGGAATATCAGCAACCGGTGCGAATATTCCCGCGATATGATGCACGATGGAGGGATGAGTGCACGGGAGTATGGGTGGTGGTTGTGAAGTGTATAGATGGATATGGGTAGGTGGATGTATATGTAAATATATGTATGTATATATGTATATATCTATAACTATATATGTATATATATAGTTGTTTATGTATATAGGTATATATATATGTATATATATATATAAATGTGTATATATATTTATGTATATATGTGAGTGGATATATATGTGTGTGTGTGTATGTGTGAGTGTATGAGTGTGTGTGTACGAGTGTGTGTGTGTACAAGTGTGTGGGTGTGTGTACGCTGGAGGAGGAGGGGAGTGCAGCAGATAAGTCGTCTGCCGCGCTGCCTCGACGTCTGATGTGCAAGGATGCGCGGGCGTAGGAGATAGAGCGCGCGCGTGGTGCGGAGTGAAGTGCAGCGCTCTCTTCGTGCGCAGGCGGGCGCGAGCGGGCAAGGCACAACGCACTGCGCAGTGCAATGCACAGGCTGCGGGCTGGTGAAGCACGGGCGCTGGGAGACCGGCTGGAGCGGGTAGCACAGAGGAGAGAGAACACTATGCCACCGACTAAGTGAGAAACGAGCTGGTGGCTACAGTGTTGCACAGAGAGGCGTAAACAATGCGCTACAGTGCCGCGAGGAGCGGTGACCGGGTAGAGGTGGTTTTGCGTGCGCGGGCGTGCTGTTGAGTGCCTGCGCATGCGGAAAAGGGTGAGCGCGATCTGCAGGCAAGTGCGCGGTGACCGACGGAGTCTACAGGCAGGCGTGCGGTGCTGCTGGAGCTTCTGAGCTTGAGAGCTTGAAACTCTAGCTAATGGTGAAGAAGATGAACGGCAGTGAAACAAAAGGCAAAACCACCACGCCCACCTGCTCATGAAAGAGCTAGGCGGTGGTGGAACTCACAGTGGTGGTCTGAGACCACTGTGGGTTTTCTCCTGCCCATGGTGTGCCTCTTCTCAGCTCGAGAAGAGGTACTGTGTATGGAGAGGGAGAGGGGCGGAGGTTGGCCTGAAGGTGAGGATGATCTCCAGGTGCCTGCCCGCAACAAGGGAGAGAACAAGGGGTTTTAAAGAGGAGAGGGTATGCCTCAGCCGTGCTACTGGCAGGAAAAGAGGTGCGCACACCCTGCCATGCTGTTGGCAGGAGGAGAGGCGCGGAGAGGTGCGCATGCCCTGCAACCGCATGAGAATAAGAAAATACAAAAAATAAAAAAATGAAAAATGGTGAAATTGCAATGCTACACTTAAGGAATATGTTAATTAATAGATGGCCAATTATTTTCACTCTCCTCCCCTCTTTATAAATGCATGCAGGTGTCTATTTACAAATGCAATTACGGCTACATAGGATGCAATGGCAGTGCTAGGAAATAACACAAGATGGCATATTACTAGTGTATTTTTGCTGTGTAAACACCTTCCCAAGAGAATGTACTAGAGCACCATCAATGCTACATCCCAGTGCTAACATGTTGTCTTGGCCATGAACTGACTCAATCTCCCCACCGCAAAGGAGCGTGATAGTGAGATATAGCAGCTTGCCCACAAGCTGCCTGTACTGCCTGCTGTCCACTAACTATGCATCCTCATCATAAAGTAACATCTTGAGGTCCATAGGAATATTGGCCTCCTTGGCCCCAAGCATACCCATCTCCTACAAGATGTTCAACGCATACTTCCTCTAGGATAGGATTACGCCCTTTTTGCTGCGAGCAACCTCAATACCGAGAAAATATCGTAAAGCCCCCAAATCTTTCATGACAAACTACTCTACTAGAATGTGCTTAATCTCAGCAACACCTTGCACATCATCTCCTATGACAATTAAATCATCAACATATACCAGAAGTACCACAGTCCTCATCCAGTCCTCCTGATAAAGAGAGAGACATCAGCTGTCGATCTCTTGAATCCAGCTGCCTTTACAACTTGAGACAACCTCTGGAACCATACTCTGGGACTCTACTTAAGGTCGTAGATGCCCTTCCATAGTCGGCATACACACTTCCCCTTAGCCTCAAACCCATTTGGCTGCTGCATATAGACTTCCTCTTGAAGATCACCATAGATGAAGGCATTCTTCATGTCCAGCTGATGCAAAGGCCAATCTAACTGAACTACCACTACGACTAGCACCTGCACTATAGGAAGTCTGGCAACTAGTGAAATGGTGTCAAAGAAGTCCACCCCATAGGTTTGGGTGAACTCTTTTGCCACGAGACGGGCTTTATACCTGACAATACTTTCATCTGGGTTGAACTTCACAATGAACACTCATTGACAGCAAACAATCGTAGCACCATCTGGACGTAGAGTGAGCTCCTAGGTCCCACGGCCTTTAAGAGCTGCCATCTTGTCCTCCATGGCTGCTCGCCAGTTCAAATCAAGCATGGCCTCACGATGAGTTGCTGGAATCTGAGTAGCAACCAACGCCTGAGTGAATCCTACAAATCCAGGGCTAAGTCATCAGTAGCAAGTGCCCCAGCTGTGAGATAAGTGGTGCAAGTCTGTGGTCTCTTTCAAATAGCTATCAGAAGATCCAGATCATCACCTGTCACATCAGCTGTCCTGTCCCTGTGATCAACACATGGAAACATACGTTAGTGTCTAAAGGACTCACTTGAGAATCTAATGGTGAAAGCGAGGGTGGGGGGCCTTAAAAAGTAGCATGAGGATGAACATATGACTGAAGTGGCTCAGTTAAACAAAGGATAGCATAGCACGTGGTTGTGGTGGTGCAGTAGGGACAGGAATCTCAGGAAAACTCCCAAAGCGAATGGGTGTAAATGGCATAGGTGCTATATCACCCTCAGAAGACATCTCAGCAGCAGAAGTAGAGAAGGGTATCGCCTCATGAAAGGTAACATCCGCCGAAAGAAAATGACCAGAAGTAATCAGATCAAAGCATCGATACCCTTTTTACGTCCAAGTATATCCAAGGAAAACACACTTAACTACTCTCGGTGCTAGTTTATCCTGATTCGGTCCCAACAGGTGGACAAAAGCAACACAACCAAAAGTCCGAGAGGTGACGTGAAACAGGGCTCTATCAGGATACATAACCTACAATGGAATTCATTCATGTAAAGTAGCATTAGGCATCCTATTAGTCAGAAAATAGGAAGTCAAAAGAGCGTCACCCTAGTAAAGAGAGGGGACCGAATGATGAATCAACAATGTACAAGCAACATCAAGAATATGGTAATGTTTCCTCTCAGCAACACCATTCTGCTAAGAGGTGTAGGGGCACGTGGTCACATGAATAATGCCACAACTGGAAGAGAAAGTGCGCAATCAAGTAGTACAAAACTCTAAGGCATTATCAAATCAAAAACGCTTCACCAAACAAGAATGCTGAGTTTCTATTTCCTTAACAAAATTTATAATAATTTGTCCCACATCAAACTATTCTTCAAGAGAAACATCTAAGAAACACGGGAAAAATCATCCACTAATACAAGATAATATATGTTCCCAAGTCAATCAAGAGTATGACTGGGACCCCAAACATCCATATGAATCAAATCAAACATAGCAACAGAAGAAACTGAAGTAGAAGTGAAAAAACTAGCCTTGTGGTGCTTGCCCAGCTAACAAGCATCACAGGTGAGAACAGTAGTGGAGGGTATGTGCTGCAAAACACATCTGAGGCGATCAATAGGCAACTGGCCAAGGCGGTGATGCCACTGGAGAAGAGATCCAGCAGAAGCAAGGCCCTGGGTAGCAGAACAAGCAACAACAGTACGACTCAAATGGTACACCCCTCGTTCCTCACACCCTCCACTAATCGTCTTCCAAGTGAACTTGTCCTGCAAGACATAAGAAGGCACATCAAATATAGCTCAGCAGTTCAGATCTCTAGTAATATTGCTAACAGACAAAAACTCAATGGAAAATTAGGCATATAGAAAACATCTGTTAGTCTCAAAGTAGGAGATAAAGGTATGTCTCCCTTACCAACAAGTGGGGAATGTCTCCGATCTACCACCTGTACAGTCCTGGCTGGTGTGACTAAGAGAAAGATCCCCTATTTCCACATAAGTGATTGGATGCACCACAATCAATTAGCCAAGCACCAGAGGATAAGAGTGACGACATACAGTCGCAGGTGCTTCAGAGGATGCCTAAGTCAACTGAGCAATACGTTGCCATAAGGTCTCAATCTCTATGCTAAAGGAGCTAACATCCTAACTGGGGAGGGCTCCATCAGTGATCTCGGCTGCCTGATTGGCCACAGGTGGCCTACCATGCTTTTGCTAACATGTAGCCTCAGAGTGGCCAAGTCACCACAGTAGGTACACGGAGCCCTAATGTGTGTACCACAAGAGCATCCGCGTCCACAACCACGTGCAGGAGGGGGAACACCCTTGCCACATCCAAGGATAGTAGCCAGTGTAAACGTCTGAGCGCCAGAGTTAGGAGCAGGAGTGCGTACTGCTACTCTATTGAGTCTACTATAAGCTTCCTCCAGGGTAGGAATCTTAGGAGAGGTGAGGATCTGATCTCTAGCTGTTGTATACTTAGGTCTAAGACCTACCAAGAAAAGGGAGACTACCAACTATCTCCTAAAGCTCCTCCAGGACTCACAGGCACACCTCGACAGATAGGAGTGATACCTTTCCAACATTCCCTTCATAAGGGGTAGTACTGTGGCAGCATGCGTCCTTCCTGACGCAAGTAGAAAAGGTCGTAAAAGACCTGAAAAAGCCCATGTGGAGTTCTTAGCATGTGAGTGGGTCTCACACAAGGACTCCCACATCTCCTTCGTTTTGGCATGGTACATGATCTCATCCCTTATTCGGGGAATAAATGTTTGCATGAACCATGCACAGACCATGGCGTTGTCGCTGTCCCAGTTAGCATTTATGCAAGTCTTGTTGGTCACTCCGGATCTGTAAGAATGTGACCCTTCCTATGACCCCTGACAGTCATGAGGAAGGTCTGGGACCACCATAGGTAGTTGGTCTCATTTAACTTGACGATGGGATCGAAGAACGGATTGTTAAGTGCCCCGGTGTCCAAAAGAGAGCCTAAAGACACCTCAGACTGATCATCTGAAGCCATCTTCGCAATCTGAAAGCCTCAATCAACCTTCTATCACCAAGAAAACATAAATAGATCTGAAACAAGATGCATTCAGATCTGCATCTTCTCGACAGAAAGCCCCCTTAGACAGCCATTACCCTAACCCGGGTGCAGGGAGAACACCCGAGACGACCCCAAGGGGACCTAGACTTCCTCTCCTTGTGACTATAAGGGATGTAGCCCTTAGAATAGGGCTACAAACCCCTCAAAGTCCCTGCTGATCGCTCGCAGAAGGCTTAGGAGCGCTGCAGAAGCACCGCACGATCTCGTCGAGCGCTGCAGGAGCACAGTACAATCTCGCTGAGGGCCTAAGAGTGCCGCAGGGCTGCCGCAAATCCCGCACACCACCACTGGAGGCACCGCCAACTGCTGCTACTATTCCAGTGCCACCAAACCTCGCTGGAGGTGCTGTAGGCCGATCAACCGCCGCAGATCCCGCGCATCATGCCGTAAAGTGCCACCGCAGCTAGATCAGCGCCTCCAAGACCTTGCAGTGGCCACCTTGGCCTCGGGCACTGCTGGCTGCACGCTTGGCGCTGCTGCCGCGGAGAAGCCTTGGTGCACCAAGAGAGAGAGAGAGAGAGAAATAGGATACGGTAGTTAGGGTTTGGAGGTCTTGGGGATGGGATACCCAGAGCCTCAGTCTAAGACTACCGCTCTAATACCAAATTGGATGAAATGAGTTAATCTCTTATTGAAAACCCTAGGCTCTCTGATATAAAAAGATCAAAAAGGGTAAAAGTATAAGAGTACCCCTAAGGAGCTAAAAGCCCCAAACTCATACAAATAATAATATGTGCTGACACAAAACATAATATTTTCACATAAAACTCTTGCTACAAACTGGAAATTGCAGTTCCTGTTTATGTTAATGAAAAGGCATTGCTCATGTTATTCTACACTATTTTATAACAAGAGTGTTGTTGTCTGTTCCCAGTTCTTTTCTGTCATCTACACTCATCCTGTTTCCTACAAGTCCTAACTTCATTAGTTGCAAAGAGATTTTATTAAAAAATTTGAACCCTAAATAGGTTTCCTTCACTCCTGACAGCAAAGTTAAACACCTATGTCAATTATTAAAATTTTTAGAAACCACCTAAGTGGTCTAGTGGTTTAGATGGAATCCTATCCGAAATACCAGGGCTGAAATCTACCCTCCTCAAAAAAGGGGAGAAAAAGGTTTTAATGAATCTTTTAGTTTATTATAATCAATCAAGCAAGGTGATCATTCCTTGCCCTTATCTTGAATAGCATTTCCTGCTTCAGTCACTTCTAGTACCCAATGGACAGGATGGAACCACTAGAGGTTAGAATCAAAGATATTTATTTTTAACACCTAGTCTGTCAAATTTTTCTTATAGTGAGTGTGTTGTCTTAACTTGACTTCAGTTACAGCTTGAAACTTTCTTCTTGTGGAAAATCGAGATCCTAAGCCTCTAAGGAGCTTGACCACTTAACAAAGGGGAAAAACATAAAAGATTTGATTCACTTTGACATCAAGGAAGCCTGGAAAAGTCCCTTTGCCGCCAAAGGGTTCATCTTCTCCTTCCATCCACAATCAGTTTGATGAAGGGGAGTGCCCCCCTTGGTCTAGTTGAAGTTGAAGGTTGTAGAAATCAACTCACTTGACTGATGAGTAATCCTATGAACCAAGCACAAGCCCAAGTAATCAGACTAGTTAATTGTTTACTCAATCATAAAATCAGCCTATTTCTACATGAAGTTTTTGTGACATTTATGTTTTTTGGTCTTTTTCAATACAACTAAAAAACTGTGAAGATTCATATAAGCGTAACGAGCCTAGGTGCATGGCAACTCCACGCATGGAGCGTGGAGATCAAGAGAGAGGAGGCGTCAGTGATGATGAAGTATGGAGGGAGTTGATGAAAATGGAAAATATTTATTGCAACTCAAATAAACCAAGTAGTTGTTGGTCTCTATTTAAAGAGAACCAAACCTAAACCTAATTGCAATCCTAACAAATTAAGGATTTGCATATCCCAAGCAAACTCAATCACAATCAATTAGCTATTCCTATTTTGATTCAATCCTAAATTAATTAAAATAACTTACCACATGTGACACAAAACTTGGCATGCAAGCCAACTCCTAAAATCCTATAAGGCCACACGGCCACCGACCCTACTAACTCAATGCCACGTGGCATTTATTTCTTCACAAAAACTAATACCGCTAGTCAAACTACCTATATGTGTTTTACATATTGAAGTGTCCTATGATTTTATCTATATATGAACATGTATGCTCATATTCCTTTTAGAGAAAAAAAAAACAATATACTCATTTTAGTTAAATGTTTTTAAGTATAAACAGAAAAAAATAAAACATTGATTAATCTCCAATCGGTCACCCTACCAAACACCACTAACTCCTTATCTGATGACCTTGTGGTATCGATTCTAGTAACCCTGACTGGGATGGAGGCTAGGCATGTCTCCTCCTTGGTAAGAATCTTTGCTGAAATTTCAAGCCTAAAAATTACCCGAAGTAAATCGACCTTGGTTCCTTTTGGCATAGACAATGCGGACGAGAATGAGGTATCTAATATTCTGGAGACTCCGATGGTTAGATTACCCGTTAAATATCTAGGGCTGCCGTTGAAGGGGAAGAAATTAAATTCTTCATGTTGGAAGCCCCTTGTTGAGAGATTATCAAAGAGATTATCTTCTTGGAGTGGTAGAATCTTGTCTAGAGGAGGACGTTTGATCCTTCTTAAATCTGTTCTTTCATCCATTCTGGTGTTCTTCATGGTTGTCTTTGCGCCAACAAAGAAAATCTTAAAAAGCATTGATATGACCAAGAAAATTTTTTTTTGAAAGGGTGCTGATTTTGTGGGAAGGTTTGCACAATTGGTCTCTTGGGAAGATGTCTGTAAACCAAAGAAGGAAGGCGGCCTTGGTGTTGGTAAGCTGGAATCCTTTAATAAAGCTCTTCTATTGAAATGGGTAGTTAGATTGTTATTAAATGATTAGGATATGGTTACATCTATTTTGAAAGATTCCTATGAGGATAACATGGACCTTAACCAGTAAGTTGCTGATGTCAGTGGATCTTCCACATTTTGGCATTCTTTTCGCCCAGTTATGACTTAATTTTCTGACCAATTTTCCCCATGTCTGGGGATGCTTCTTCATTTAAATTTTCGCTCACTGATTGGACTGGAAATGGGAAGCTTTCGAAACATTTTCGGAGGCTATTTCAACATATTCTTGATAGAGATGCTTTGGTGAAAGATCTGTGGGACAGGGAACTCAAAGTTTGGGACATTAAACTGCCCAATGGACTGTCAGATGCGACATATTCTGAATTTCAGCAGCTGCTTACAGTGGAAGATTTTTCTCCATCTACTAACCGAGATAGGCTGATTTGGAATCATGAAAATTTTTCAGTAAGCAATGCATACAAGTTCTTGATTTCAAATGGGACACAACATACACCAACTGATGGTGACTTCAAGCTGATTTGGAGTTGTAAAGTTCCTCTAAAGATCAAATTATTCTTTTGGTTCTTTAGAAGGAAGCGATTAGTGTTCTGATGGTGATATTGCATGTCCTTTCTGTGGGCGTTCAGATGAGGATATCCAGCATCTGTTTTTTAACTGTAACTTCTCTAGAGATGTTTGGGAGCATTTCAACCTCCAAACTGTTGATACTACAAATTTTGAAGACTTTTGGATGACTTTTAGGGAGGAGCACCTTGATCTTGATATGGCAGGCTAATGCCAGGTAGCTATTGCTATTCTTTGGTCTATCTGGTTGTAGAGGAACGATAAGGTCTTCAAGAATAAGCAGTGTTGGGTGGAGAATGTAGTGAGAGAGGCAAGATGTATTTCTTATTTTTGGCTCCAATATTTGCAAGTCCATTCCTTTTCTCAGCTAATATATTTACAGGATGATTACCACCCTCAAGCAATCTTCCACTTTTTTCTTAAAAAAAAAAAAATGTATTATCTGCATAAGATCTTTCCATGCAATCCTGAATCCTTCAAACTGTAAATCCTTTTACATGGAATTGCATATTGCATGCTGGATCCATCACTGTCATTCCCCATGCAAGCAGACTGAGTACCACAATTGTGAAGATCAATACCAAAGATTTTTGTCAATGCTAACAGTAAGAGAAAATGAACTATCTTATTCATGACTGAGCACTAATCCCCATTTCATAAAGGATAAGGAAAACTACATGCATGCCCTCACATAATATGTAAATGACAAAACAAAACAACAAATAGGATTTAACTCATATCTCAACACCCCCCCCAAGTTGGAGCATGTGTGTTAATTATGCTTAGCTTGAAACAACACCTGTAAAGAGAGTCCTTCAAAGCACCTTAGTTAAAATATCAAGGGGAATAAATGAGCAATTTATTTTTCTCCGGAAACCCTACATCTCTTTATATATAAAGAGAGGTGTGGGTAAAATACACAAGAGGACCTAAAGAATATAATAAAGCATAAACAATTCAAATAAAGAAAATAAAGAGAAAGGAAAATATCCTGTAACACTCCCTCTTAAGTTGGAGTGTAGATGTCCATCAAACTCAACTTGTCACAGCAAATATTAAATGCAGCTTTGCTCAGTGGCTTTGTAAAGATATCTGTTGTCTAATCCTCTGAAACAACTGGAGATGTGCAAATAACACCCTTCTGGATAAGGTCCCTGGTATAGTGACAATCGATTTCCACATATTTTATACATTCGTGAAACATGGGATTATTTACAATATATGTAGTTGTAAGGTTATCACACCTCATCTCCATACAACCCTCATCTATATATACAAGTTTCATAGGATAGACTTCACCCAAATCATTTTTGCTGTTGTTTGAGCCATAGCTCTATACTCTAATTCAACACTGGATCTAGATACTACAGTCTACTTCTTGCTTCTCCAAGTCACCAAATTTCCTACAACATAGGTATAAAACCCTGTAGTAGACTTGCAATCAACAAGACAACCAGCATAGTCTGCATCAAGGTATCCTACCACTGTCATAGGACACCCCTTGTGAAATAATAACCCACGGCCTGGACTTTTCTTCAAATATTTTAGTACTTGCATTGCAGCATTCCAATGTTACTTAGTTGGCTTCTCCATGAATTGGCTAAGTTTTCCAACAACAAGTGAAATATCAGGTCTAGTAATGGTAAGATAGAGGAGTTTCCCAACTAGCTGCCTATAGCTTCTGCTCTCCACAGGCTCCCCCTCACCATATAAGTGTACCTTGTGATCCATGGGTATGTTAACCACCTTGCCTCCTAACATCCCAGTCTCCCTAAGAACATTCAATGCATACTTTCTCTAACTCACTACAATACCATCTTTTCCTTTAGCCACCTCAATGCCCAAAAAATAGCGAAGGGATCCCAAATCTATCGTAACAAACTATACAGCCAAGTCCTTTTTGACCTACAAAATACCAGTAGTATCATCCCCTGTAATAATAAAATCATCAACATAAACAAGTAGAACAACTCCCTTATCAGTCTTCCTGATAAATAAGGAATGGTTAGATGTAGATCTCCTCAGGCCCATGCCTTCCACTATCTCAGATAGTTTATGAAACCATGCACAAGAACTCTGCTTGAGACCATAAATCACCTTTTTCAATATGCATACACACTCCCCCTCAACCTCAAATCCTGGAAGTTGCTGCATATACACTTCCTCCTAAAGATCACCATGGAGGAAGGCGTTCTTCACATCTAGCTAGTGAAGATCCCATTCTTTGTTAGTTGCCACATATAACAAAATACGAACTGTAGGAAGCCTCACCATAGGATAAAAGGTATCAAAAAAGTCTACTCCATATGTCTGAGTGAACCCTTTTGCCACCAAGCGAGCCTTATGCCTAGAAATAAATCCATCATGATTATATTTCAAGGCAAAGACCCATCGACAGCCAACCACTCAAGCCCCCATAGGTCGAGAAGTAAGCTCCCATGTGCCACGAGATCAAAGAGCCACCATTTCATCCTTCATAGCCTAATGCCATGCAATTCAGCATAACCTTCTGGTAAGTAGATACCGTGGATGTCATAAGTGTCGTAGTGAATGCAGAAAATGTGGTACTAAGATTATCACAGACAGAAGCACCAGTCACATGATAATGTGCATAGCTACATAGGGCCTTCCTAACTGCTATAGGAAGGTTAAGATCATCATCTGTGGGAGGAGACACATCATCCTCAGATGCACTTACTGACCCTGTAGAAACATCATGAGACTGAGATTCATTTGTATCATCAAAACATATCTGTGTAGGGGAGGATGATGGCATTAAGGTGAGGGAAGGGGGGGTAGCACGCGGCCTGTAAGTGACTGGAATTTGATATATCACTGGAAGATCTCTGAACTTGCTATCACAAAAATCCCTAGGAGACTGATTAGGCACTGGAATTGGTGTAAAATCACCAAACTGAATAGGTGGCATAGGCATAGGAGCCTGTGGAGGAGATCTGTCTTGCAGTATGAATGACAATTGTCTAGCAGCCATAGAAAAATAAGGTACATCTTCGTGAAATATGATATCTGCACTAACATAATGTCTCCTGGTGAGAGGATCATAACACATGTATCCTTTCTAGGTGTGAGAATACCCTAGAAATACACATTTACTAGCTCTTGGCGCCAACTTATCTCTACCAGGTCGCGTAACATGTACAAAGGCTACACAACCAAATGTAAGAGATGTCACCTAGGGATGCAAGTTTCGATAAACCTGACCCGAACCTGACCCAAAAAGAATGGGTAAAACCCAACCCGAACCCAATCGGGTTCGGGTATGGGTTTTAACTAAAAGACCCGATCGAGTTTGGGTATGGGTATGGGTATGAATCTATACCTGATTACCCTACCCGAATACCTAAATAAAATCCCCATTTACCCAAAATTTATATCAATTCCACCCTAAGTCCTTCATTCCCCCAACCTTAATCTTCTTTATGATTCCCTCCATGATTTTGAAAGTTGGGAATGCTTCTGAAACTTCCATTAAATATTTATTTTAAAGATGGGGATTTTTAGTTTGAAAGGTACTTGTATTTAGCCTTTTTTTTGTATTTTTATTTTTGATATATTCCACATGAAAGACTCTTTTTGTAATAATTTTAGTGGAGATCAATAAAATTAGAGTAACCCGAGCTCCTATGCTGAGAACTTGTTAAAAATAAACAATTAATAAATTGTATTATAGATTTTTCCTCTTCTTTGACTCTAATTTGGCATCATTTGATTATAAGATCAATTTATCAATGGGTACCCGATGGGTAGATGGGTATAGGTATGGGTTTGAATTTTTGTACCCGATGGGTAAATGGGTAAGGTATGGGTATGGATTTTGTAAATGAGTATGGGTATAGGTTTAGCCAAACCTGAATCGAACCTGACCAGTTTGCATCTCTAGGTCACCATAAAAAGATCCTTGTCAAGATGTAGAGTCTGCCACGGAATTTATTCTGATAACACAAAACTAGGCATCCGGTTAATCAAGTAACAGGTCGTGAGTACTGCATCACCCCAATACATCTGAGGTACATTATGATGTATGAGAATAATTCCTGCCACATCTAAAATGTCTATGTGCTTCCTCTCAGCTATCCCATTTTGTTGGGATGTATGTGGGCAAGTGGTTTGATGTACAATGCCATGTGACCTATAGAATGAACATAATCTGGCAGTGCATAATTCCAGTGCATTATCTGATCTCACACATTTCACAGTAACAAAAAATTATGTTTTTATTTCAGTAATAAAATCTTCTATGACATTGCCTACATCGGACTTATTCTTCAAAAGAAATAACCAAGACATTCATGAACAGTCATCCACAATAATAAGATAATACCTGTGTCCCAATCTACCAGGAACATAGCTGGGACCCCAAACATCCAAATGAATTAAATCAAAAATAGACTCTGACAAAGAGGAACTAGCAGGAAAAGAAGCTCTGTGGTATTTCCCGATCTGGCATGCATCACATCTGATCTCAGTAGCAGGTGATAGATGGGGAATGACACGTCGTAGCCTGTCTATAGGAATGTGTCCAAGGCAATAATGCCACTATAGAGCAGTGCCAATAGCAAAGACAAACTTGCCCTGACAAGATGCAACAATGTCTGTCTGAAGCAAGCGATATACCCCCCCTCTTCATGTCCGCCACCAATCATCCTCCCTATCAGCTTGTCCTATAATACACAGCCCACATCATCAAATATAACACGGCAATTGAGATCCTTTGTGACTCTGCTTACAAATAATAAATTACATGGGAACTCAAGCACAAATAAGACATTAGACAACTGTAGCCTGGGAGTAGGAGAAACCTCCCCTTGTCCATCTACTCTGGAATGGCGACCATTTGCAACCTGTATAGTCCTCCCTAAGATAACAGACTAAAGATGTCTAAAAGATGAATGATCACCACCCAAATGCCTTGATGCACCAGTGTCTATAAGCTATGAAGATCTACCATAATGTGAAAATGTAGAGAAACTAGAATTACCCTCTATACCTGGGGATGCAAGGGCAGCAATATCTATAGTAGAGGGAGAGTCCTGTGTGACCAGAGCCAATCTTTGCGCAAGAGCATGAAACTCTGCTCTTGGAACCATATATGTCTCTATCTCAGTAGTGGCTAAAACCTGATTAGCCATAGGTGGCTTTCCATGTTTGGTTTAGCAAGAAGCTTCAACATATCCAATACATCCACAAAAAGAGCAAGTGGGGCATGGTTTGCCAAGCTGCCCCTAGCCTCGACCATGTCCTCGAATAGCAAAACCTCCACGTCCTCCTCTACCACCAGCACCAGCAAAGGCAGAGGTCTGTCCCATGGTCTCTGGAATTGTAGACTTAACTATCAGTCTACTAAGTCTATTATATGCCTCCTCCAAGGTAGGAAGCTCTATCAGGGTAAGCATCTTAGACTTGGCTGACTCATAATCTGGACCAAGACCTGAAAGAAACTTAGAGAGCCGCAAACTCCTTGCGGTACTCTCTTTGTGCAGAACAAGTACAGATAGGTCTACAAGCATTATAATTCTTAAGAAAGCCTTTCAATTTAGTATAATACTAAGGAAGAGAACGATCATCTTACCTGAGAGAAAAAATATCATGAGTGATCTAAAATGCCTTACTGGAATTCTTTTCATAAGAATATGTATTATGAAGAGAATCCCACATCTCTTTGGCGGTCTTGTAATACATTATTCCATCTCCAATATGTGACGCAACAGCGTTCATAAGCCAAGCCCTGACCATGGCATTATCTCTTTTCCACGTGACATATTTCCCGATCTTGTCGGTAGGCTCCACCTCTAACAGAATATGTTCCTTATCATGCCCTTCAACGGTCATAAGGAACGTCTGAGACCAACGTGCACAATTGGTCTCATCCAACTTTGTAATGGGGACAAAGAACGGGTTCTTAATATTCCCCATCTCCGTGGAAGCATCCGTTGTGACATCAGATGAAGCTAGGGATGCCATCTCGCCAAATCAGGAAAAAAGACCATCGAATATCTAATCTGAAACATTATTTTCAGAACGAACAGATCACGTCATGGACTAGCAAGACCTGAATCAAAAGTTTTCAGATCTACATGATGAATAGAAGGCCCCCTTGGACGGACATAGGCCCAGCAAGGGTACGGGGGAAGGCACCCAAGATGGCCCCAAGGGGACCTAGGTTTCTCTTTCAATGCAGTCATAGGGGATGCGACCCTTAAACAAGGTTGCAGCCACCCATACGATCACTTAAGGCACCTACTCTAGAATAGAGTCGTAGCAACCCTAGAACAAGATCATAGGGCCTCTGGGATCGCCTGAAGGATCGCCGCCCGCACTACAACACCTCCGCAAATGCCCCGATCGACGCTATGGTGCCTTGCGATCATCGCAACACCACCGCAGCACCTTCAAATTGCTGCTGTGATCACCACAAAGCCTTGGATCAGTGCTACCAGGCCTTGTGACCACCGCTGTAGTGAAGCTGCTCCTCCAGATCATTGCTAGATTGCCGCTCCAGATGCTGCAATGCCGCCGCTGCGATGAGGAGGCTCCGCCAAGGCACACACGAGAGAAGGGGGGTTGGTGGTTTAAGGTTTCGGAGGCTTTTTCGGGTGAGATACCGAGAGCTTCGGTCCAAGACCGTCGCTCTGATACCAAGTGAGAATAAATGAGTAATCTATTATTCTCTAGAAACCCTACACCTCTTTATATAGAGATAGAGGTGTGGGTAAAATACACAAGAGGACCTAAAGAACATAATAAAGCATAAATAGTTCAAATAAAGAAAATAAAGAGAAAGGGAAATATCCTGTAACAATATCAGATCAAAAGAAACATGAGTGGTATAAATGAGCTCTCGCTAAATCATGTCTTGAGTATAATAGTAATCAACCTCCACATACCTTATCCGTTCGTGGAACATGGGGTTACTTGCTATGTTAGTGGCTGCTCTATTGTCACATCTTGTCTCCATGGTAGAATCAAGAGTGATATGTAAATATGATAAAACAAGCATATCAACATCATCTCTGTAGTTGTTTGGGACATCGCTCTATATTCTATTTTGCATTAAATCTAGAGATCACATCTTGTTTTTTCCTTCTCCATGTCACTAGGTTGCTAGCTACATAAGTGCAAAACCTTGTTATAGATTTTCTATCAATAAGGCAACCAGCATAGTCTGCATCCGTATACACCACAACATCTAAGATAGAACTTTTTGTGAACATGAACCCTTTCCAAGGGGATACCTTCAAGTATCTCAACACCATCATAGCTGCATCCCAATAAGCCTTAGTAGATCTGTCTATGAATTGATTTAGCTTACCAACAACTATGGTAATATCAAATTGAGTGATCATCAAGTATAGAAGCTTCCTAATCATACCTCTAGACTTGTAGGTATCCACAGGTTCGTATTCCTCGTCATATAGGTATGCCTTAAGATCCATGGGTATATGTGCAAGCTTGGCTCCAACTTTACTGTCTCCTAAGGTGGATTAGTGGCATACTTCCCTTAAGATAAAACAACCCCTCACTTGCTACAAGCCACTTCTATCCCAAGAAAGTAGTAGTCCAAGATCCTTGATGACAAAACTTCCTGAAAACACTTCAAGTCAACAATGCCCCACCCATCGTCACCAGTGAGGATAATGTCATCAACACATACAACATGACAACCAAACCTCTTGTCATCCTTTGCACAAAGAAAGAATGATCTGAAGATGATTTAAGAAATCGAAGCATCTTAACCACCTCTGAAAAGTTTTGAAACCAAGCGTTTAGGCTTTGTTTCAGGCCATAGATTACCTTTCGAAGATGACAAACCTTGAAACACTCCCCTTGAAACTCAAAACTCAGATGTCGCTACATTTAGATGACCTCTTGCAGATCATCATATAAGAATGCATTTTTCATGTCCAACTAATGAGGCTAATCATGCTAAATAGCCATGGAGATCAATATACAAACAGTAGTAAGACGAGCCATTAGGGAGAAAGTATCAAAGAAACCGACCTCATAAGTTTGAGCAAAGCCCTTGGCAATTAATTAGGCCCTGTATCTTTCAATTGCCCCATTTGGATTATATTTGATAGTAAACACCCATTTACATCCAACTAGAACTACTTCAGGAGGTAGATCAGTAAGCTCCCATGTATCACAAGAGTTAAGCATAGACATTTCATCCTCTATGACTTGTCACTACTTTAGATCAAGAAGTGCCTACTGGTGAGATGTGGGAATATGTGTTGTAGACAATGCACTACAGAAGCATCTGTAGGATGGTCCAAGGCATGCCATAAAGACATGCTTCGAGAGAAGATGCATGGCGCAACTGTGGGAAGCCTTCCTGCTAACAATAGGAACGTCCAGATTTGGAGTCATGATAGGCTCAAAATCATTTGATGTCATTCCATTAGCTACAATGTCACCTCCTTGTTGGGTAGTGGATTATCACGAAGCACCACATTATCAATACGCAAAGAAGATGTTCTCACCTTAGGAGACATAGTTAGCATTAACTCTAGGGAGGAGTACAACATCTATAGGTGAGGGGGGTTCTCGAAACCTAACAAGTTCATATACTGGAATATCCTCCAAAGGAGTGGGAGGAATAGGCACAGGAGCAGCATTTGAAACCTCATCCGCACTCCTTCCTGCAATAGAGAAATAAGGTACAAACTCATGAAAGGTCACATTAGCACTAATGTAATGATTCCAATGGATCGAATCATAACATCTATAACCTTTTTTGGTTCTAGAATATTCTAGAAAGACACATTTCCTTGCCTAGGAGCCAACTTGTCTTGCTTAAAATCGAAAACATGAACAAAGGTCACACACCTAAAGACTTGGGGATAGATAGGAAAGAGTTCCCTATTAGGAAAACGAAAGCCGTAGAGGAATTTGCTCATGAATAACAATTGAAGAAAACAAACTTCCTTAGGTTGCTAAGAAATCCCTACACCTCTATATAGGTGTGGGAAAAGTACATCATAGACCCACTACACAAAATAAAATAACACAGCACCCCTTATAAATATAAACATAACTCAACACTCCCCTTCAAGTTGGAGATATATATCCATCATGCTCAGTTTGTTTCTACACTTCTCAAACTGGGGACGTGGCAACGGCTTGGTAAACATGTTAGCAATCTGGTCTGAGGAGGCAAGACAAGTAGTACGAAGCAGACCCTGTTGAATCAAACTCCTAGTGTAATGACAATTCACTTCCACATGTTTTGTTCTCTCATGGAACATAAGATTGTTTGCAATGTAGGTAGCAACCCGGTTGTCACAATGCATCCCCATAGGTTCCTGAACATCCACATGAAGATCTCGTAATAGAGATCTGATCCATATCATCTCAGCAGCAGTATGTGCCATGGCCCTGTACTCAAACCTAGCACTAGAGCGTGAAACAACACTTTGTTTCTTGCTCCTCCAGGTTACCAAGTTCCCAACAACAAAGGTACAAAAACCACTAGTAGACCGCCTATCCCCAACATCACCTGCATAATCTGCATCTGAGTATGCAACAACGGCCATAGGTGCCTTTCTTTGAAAAAAAAAGCCTCTACCTGGACATCCCTTGATGTACCTCAACACCTGCATCACAGCCTGCTAATGAACCTTCGTGGGATTATCTAAGAACTGACTTAGCTTCCTCACTGCAAGGCTAATATCTGACCCAGTGATAGTCAATTATAACAGCTTCCCCTCCAGCTGTCGAAATGCCTTCTTGTCTTTTAGCTTCACATTATCTTCAAACGGATGAATTTTAGGATCCATAAGAATATTTGCATCTTTGGATCCTAGCATGCCTGTTCCTGAAGAATATCAAGGGCATATTTCCTCTGCGACATAATTGTCCCTTGCTTACTTGTAGCAAACTCAATGCCTAAAAAATATCTCAGCTTTCCAAGATCTTTCATAACAAACTGGTGTGCCAAGTATTTCTCCATCTGAGATACACCCTCTGCATCATCACCTGTAAGAATATCATCCACATATACAAGTAAAGCCACTGTACCTCTACTGATCTTTCTCACAAATAGTGAATGATCTGATGGAGATCTTTGCATCCCAATAACAGGCAATGCCTCAAACAAGCGCTCAAAGCAGGCTCGGAGGCTCTGCTTAAGACCATAAATGGCCTTACGAAGCCTGCATACACACAGCTGAATCTCAAAGCCAGGTGGCTACTGCATATATATCTCTTCCTCCAAGTCTCCTTACAGAAATGCATTTTCAACATTCAACTGATGTAACTACCATCCATAATGAGCCGCAACGGATATAAGAATTCGAACAGTAGAGAGTCGTGAAACAGGGGAGAACGTGTCAAAGAAATCCACCCTATATGTTTGGGTGAATCCTTTAGCCACTAAGCGGGCCTTATACCTTGAAATAGACCTATCTGGGTTGTATTTCAAGGCAAAGACCCATCTGGCTCCAACAAGATGCACGTTAGACGGTAAAGGTGACAGCTCCCAAGTACCTCTAGTAGTGAGTGCAAACATCTCCTCCATAACTGCCTTTCAGTATGGATATAGTAGAGCCTGCTTGTATGAGGTAGGTAACTCAGCACTAGAAAGAGCAGCTGTGAATGCATGAAACTCCGAACTCAGAGAATCAATAGGAACACCACTCCTAGCAACACGATACTGGGCACAAGATCGCGGAGCCTTCCTAATAGCAATAGGAATATCTTCATCGGTACTCATGGAATCAGGACCTGGAGAACTATCCTTAGGTGGCAGACTCTCACCTGCTACATCTGCTGACACTGTGCCTAAAAAAGTCTCCTGAGTAGGAACCACCTCTAGGTTATCAACACTAACCTGAGGAGTCTGTGGAATAGATGGAAGGGGCTTTGCCCTATACACAACTGGCAACCGATAGGTGTGACCCTTGAAGGTCCCTTCATCCGCTGGTGCTGGTCTGAATGTGCTGGTAGTTGACTCATCAACCTGAGAAGGGCTACTAGTATCTGTGAATATACCAAATGGTATAAGACCAACTGGTATAGACGCATTCTCTGACACACTCTGCACCTTCCTGGTAGCAACAGAAAAATAAGGTATTGCTTCATGAAAGGTGACATCTGCACTGATATAATGTCTCTGGTGTATGGGATCAAAACACCGATACCCCTTCTGAGTACGAGAATAGCCAAGAAACACACACTTGACTACTTTAGGTGCTAATTTATCACACCCAGGTCCAAGGAGATGTACAAAAGCCACGCACCCAAATGTCTTGGATGGAAGATCAAACAACTCATCATTTGGATAAAGCACCTGCCATGGTATCTGCTCGTGAATCACTGAGGAGAGCAATCTAGTAATAAGGTACCAAGCAATGAGAACTGCATCTCCCTAATAGTTCTGTGGCACACTGTTATGGATAAGAAGAGCTCTGGCCATATCAAGGATATGTCTGTGCTTTCTCTCTGCAACTCCATTTTGCTGAGAAGTGTGAGGACATGAGGTTTGATGAATTATAACATGTATGCCATAGAATTTTGTCAATTGACGAGTACAAAACTCCAGTGCATTATTAGATCTGAGAGTCTTGATGTAAACATCAAACTAATTTTTTATCATCAACACAAACTTCTCAATCAGTGGACCTACTTTAGACTTATTCTTCATGAGAAATAGCCAGGATAATCTGGAAAAATCATCAACCACAATCAAATAGTACCGATGTCCTGCTCTATCAGGAGTCCTACTAGGACCCCAAACATCAAGATGCACTAACTGAAAACATGAAGTTGAACGTGGTCCTATAGCAACTGGAAAGGAAGATCTATGGTGCTTCCCAAGTTGACATGCATTGCAGGAAAGTTGTGTAGTTGGGGACACATGAGGAATAAGCCTGCGTAACTTTTCCAAAGAAGGATGGCCCAATTGTCTATGCTACTGTAGAGCACTCCCAGATGTGGTACTAACCAAACATGCAGCAGCCATAGGACCCTGCTGAAGTTGGTAAACTCCTTCATATCCACTACCAATAATCTTCCCTGTCATTCTATCCTTGAAAATACATCCACGCTCATCAAAGATGACCCGACAATTCATCTGCTTAATGATCTCACTGACAGAGAGCAAGTTCATGGATAAATCTGGAATAAACTTAACATAATTAAGCTGCATAAAAAGGGTAACATTAATTTTCCCTTGACCACTAATAGGAGCAAGTCACCCATCAACCACCTGTACTATATGACCCTGAGAGACAGGTTGAATCTGTCCAAAGCACTGCAAATTCCTGGATAAATGATTAGAAACACCTAAATCAATCAACCACGTCACGCCAGTGGTTTGAGTATCACCCACGACAGTTCCTAGTACAATCTCTGACTGAGACACTACCATGTTTACTGAACCACACTGCCACAAACAAATTTCAACGTGCCACAGAGAAGGGTACACACCCCTGAACTTCTTCACACTTCAGATCTAAAAATTGACAGAAAATGGGGACTACACACCCCAACAAATATATCAACCGGGGAATACACACCCCAAAAAACTCCGCTCACACGCGGTCAATAATCAAGGGGACTACACACTCCAAAAACATGCATCAAAGGGGAATACACACCCCAAATCTAATAGACAAGATCTGAAAATACCATCACATCATCTTTCCGGAAGATCCTTGGCTTCAATACTCCATCAACTACGATCCAAAGATCTTCCAATCAAACACAAGATAGAGATGTGCCCTCTCTCTGCTGCCAAACACCAATAGCAGGAGAGAGAGCACAAAAAATCAGCGGCTATGCCTGAGCGGTGGTGGCAGGTGGCCTAGGCGGTGGTCATAATAGCTCTTCCTGGCGCTGTGACCTCCTACTGCTGCCACCACCAGCAGCGATGGCCTGCTGCTACTGTAGGCGGCGGCAGTGGCCCTGCGCTGTTGCTGCTACTGGCGGCGGCGATGGCCCTGCGCTGCTACTGCTGTTGGCAGCAACGGCGACGACCCAGTGCTGCTGCTAGTGGCAGCAGTGGCCTGCTACTAGCCTGCTACTACAACAGCTAACGGCAGCAGTCAATGCTGCTGCTGCTACGGCGGTGGTCCAGCGTTGGCGTGGCCGCCGGTGGTGGCGGTAGTAGCTCCGGTGAGAAGGCTTAAGGTAGGGTTAGGGTTTTGTTTTTGGTGGAGTTCTCAAGCTTAGCTCTGATACCAAGTTGAAGAAAATAAACTTCCTTAGGTTGCCAAGAAATCCCTACAACTCTATATAGGTGTGGGAAAAGTACATCATAGACCCATTACACAAAATAAAATAACACATCACCCCTTACAAACATAAACATAACTCAACAATAACAAAAGATGGCATGCGATTAATGAGATAACCAGTTAGAACTGCATTACCAATATAAAAAAGGCACATTGTTGTAAATCAACAATGTCCTAGCACGATTCAAGAGTAGACAATGTTTGTGCTTAGCAACAGCATTCTGTTAAGAAGTATAAGGACAAGTACTATGATGTATAATGTCCTAGGATTTATAAAAGTCACGTAAAAATTGAGTACAAAACTCTAAATCATTATAAGAACCAACAATTTTAATGGTGGCACTAAACTACATCATTATTTTCAAAATAGAATTTTTAATGACAAGACCAACATTATATTTCTACTTTAAAAGAAATACCCATGACAATATGAAAAAGCTATCAACAAGAATAAGACAAAATCTATGTCAGGAATGTGACCAGGATCTTAAACATCCATATAAACTAACTTAAACAAAGACTGTGACCTAGGACTCTAACTAAGGGGATATGTACTCCAGTGATACTTCCTAAATTGACAAGTATCACAATTGATTGCAATGGCAAGAAAGATCTCTGGAATGACTCGATTGCTTTCCAAGAGGAAGGTGACCCAAACGTAGATACCATTTAGAGTAGACCCAGTAGCAGTGGTAGTAGCCCTAATACTCTTAGCAGAATAAGGAGACTGAAATAGACAATATACTACCTCCTTTTTACGATCTCCACCAATCATCTTTCCCGTAAGGATATTCTGGAAGTAAAAGGTACACGTCAAAGATGGCCTAACAATTCTTCAACTCTTTTGCAATTTTGCTAACTAAAAAAAGACTAATAGGAAAGTTTGGCACAAGTAGGGGTGCACACAAGTCAGGTCCAACCCACAACCCGACCCAAATCTATTGGGCTGGGTTGGGTTTGATGTTCAACCAGCCGACCCAACCCACAACCCGTACAACATGTTAGCATATGTTTTTATTCTATTTCTCTATTGTATGGTTGTGGGGTTTGCTCCTCAGGGGCATCTATGTGCTTTCACCCTTTTTTATCTCTCTCTATATAAGAGAGCCCTAGGATTTCAATAAGAAGTTGAATCATTTCATTCAATTTGTTATCAAAGCGGCAATCCTAGATCGACACTCTGATATCCTACCCCCACAAACTTCTGTACCCTTCCACCAAAATCCTAATCTCTCTTGGAGGCACCCAAAGGAGCCTCCACCAACGGCCACTAGCCTCTGACAGTCACAACAGACCACCAATCGTGCCACCACCACTATTGACGAGCCCCATCGGCCATTGCTGCCGGTCAGTCTACTTCAGAAGGCCATCGCCTGACCGACAACGCGTCGCAGCCTTGCCATATATCACCACCATCGCCGTGTCAGTCCTTGCTAGCGCTTCTTAAGACCTCGCTAGCGCCGCCTAGAGCTTCCCCAGCGCCGCCAGTGACTCCTGAGGCTCCGCCAATGCTGCCTCAGGCCTCGCCAGCACCGCCAACACTGCCTAAGGCACTTCCAACGTCGCCTGCGGTTGACAAGGAGGGGTCTGTGGCCCTGATCTAGGGTTTTCGTCCCTCGTAGACATAGGGAAAAGCCCTCTGTTCCCTTGGGGCTGTCTTGAGTGGTTTCCCGTCTAAAGGGGCTTTCCAATCAAGATGCAGATCTAAACCAGATTTCTTCTAGACCTGCTAGTGTTTCCTTGACGCAAATATGGATTTCTTCTGTATGATTAATGGATGCCTTTGGATCAGTTCGTTTCAGTGATTGATGAGGAGTTGTTTAGCACCTTTTGGACATAATGAACTCACCGAAAATTGTTGAGTTCATAATGGAGGCCGCTATGGAAGCAAGATAAGTCAGTCTTGACAGAGGCCATCATGTCAAACGATGTCATCTGAATAGACGAGGAGGCCCTTCTACATGAGGTAGGGGGCGCTGCTGTCGATAGGGTAGGAGTCAGTGTGCCACAGCTATGTTCCATGGCAAGATGGGACATGTTCAGACTGTGATTGAAGCTACAGAGTGGGCCAATGGAACTGTTAGGAAAGAGGATGAGGCAGTTGTGTCTACTACTTCAGATACCGTAACTCTTGCTTCTTCTGCAAGTGATGGATGGTTAATTGATTCTGGGGCATCCAAGCATCTTAGTGGAGGCCGGGAGTACCTCTGCATGGTGTGTGATGTTCCTCTTGGTAGGACAGTTTAGGTGGCTAATGGACATCTTTGTGAAGTCCAGGGCGAGGGGGAGGTTACTATATCTCCCACCTTGAGACTGGCCAATGCTTTATTTGTTCCTAATTTTCCGATCAATTTGTTGTCAAGGATTACCAAAGAGCTCAACTGTAGAGCAATTTTTGATAATGTGGGTTGTGTTTTCCAAGACATTTATAGGGAAAACTATTGGTGGTGGACACGAGGAAGGTGTATGCCACTTAGCTCAATCTCCATTGGCAATTGTTAGACAGGTAGATGTGGCATACAAGGCAGGGACAGAACTTCAGTGGCACCGTCGGCTGGGACATCCCTCTCTAGATCGATTGAGATGGGTTATTCCTCATTTATCACATGCTACTGATCTTCTTTGCAATGTTTGCCAACTAGGCAAGCATCACCGTTCCAACTATTCTCCTAGCACTACGGTTGTGTCATCTACATGTTTTGACTTACTCCATATGGACTTATGAGGCCCAAGTCATACTCCAGACAGGCAGGGATTCTACTTCTACTTGGTGATCATTGATGATTTCTCCAGACTATCATGGACCTTTTTGCTTCGTAATAAGTTAGATGCAGGAACACGATTGAGATATTAATTAATCAGATCAAGACTCAATTTTCTACACTCATAAAGATGGTTAAAATCGACAATGCACATGAGTTTTACACCAAAAGACTAGCCTAGTTCTACAACTCCCTAAGCATCATACATCAAACCACCTACCCTCATACGTCCGAGCAGAATGACGTGACAGAAAGGAAACACAGACATCTGTTAGACGTGGCCCGGACATTGTTGAAACATCACAATGTTCCATCTTCCTACTGGGGAGATGCCGTTCTGACTGGTTGTTACCTGATCAACAGGATGCCAGTTCAGTCATTCATGAGCAAATTCCGTATCAAATACTGTATCCAGATAGAGATTTGTTTGTTGTGCCTCCTCAGGTTTTCAGCTGTGTTTCATTTGTTCACATTCTTGGTCCTGGCAGGGATAAGCTTGCACCACGTGCGGTCAAGTGTGTATTTTTGGGTTACAGTACCATCCAAAAGGGCTACAAATGTTATGATCCCATTGGTAGGCAACACTATGTTAGCATGAATGTCACGTTTCATAAGTGCCTTATTTTTCTATGAGGGGCCACCGGATGTCTACTTCAGATGCACCCGCACTGATGCCCTTTCCCGCTATTCAATTTGAGGATATTCCTGTTTTGACTCCCCCGCCTCCCACTTCAGATTCTAGGGAGTCCGTGGATGATTTTGAGAAGCTACATGGCTCGATGCATGTGTACAGCAGACCTCACTTGACTCTGCAGAGGCCATCTTTGTCTACACCATAGGTTGTTAGACCACGGTTGCCACCTGAGATAAGAACTACATCTTCCTCTATGCCACCAGACTCTCCTGCACAGGTGCATGTTGACTCCACTGAGCTACCTGTTGACGATGGCCCCACAAGTCACTCTACAGTGCTTGATGCTACTGAGGATCTTCCTACTGCTATTAAGAAGGCTCCACGCTCCCGTGCTCGCTACCATGTTGTAGGTGATCTTCCTAGTGCCCAACTTGGGAAGTCGTTTGTCCAATTTACTTCTACCTTGTCAGCTGTAAAGATCCCCACTACCTACCAGCAAGCCACGCTTCGGGCTGCCATGGAGAATGAGATGGCTGCACTTCGAGGTCACAAGACCTGGGAGCTCACTCCAATTCCTAACGGAGCTCCTGTTGTTGGCTGTAGATGGATATTCACAGTGAAATTCGATCCAAACGAGAGCATTGCCAGATACAAGGCACGTCTAGTGGAAAAGGGGTTCACCTAAACCTATGGGGTGGATTTCTTTGAAACCTTCTCACCAGTTGCCAGACTTCCCACAGTATGGATATTGGTAGCAGTTGCAATACAGCTTGATTGGCCCTTACACGAGCTAGATGTAAAGAATACATTCCTCTATGGTGATCTCCAAGAGGAAGTCTACGTGCAGTGTTTGTAGATTGCGGAAGGCCATCTATGGCCTTAAGTAGAGCCCCAAAGCTTGGTTCCAAAGGTTGTCACAGGTTGTAGAGGCAACCAGATTCAGGAGATCGACAGCCGACTTTTCTCTTTTTGTCAAGAGGACTGGATGAGGTACTGTGCTACTTCTTATTTATGTTGATGACTTGATTTTCACAAGTGATGATGAGCAAGGTGTTGCTGAGATTAAGCGCATCCTAGCAGAGCAATTTCACATGGACTTGAGAGCTCTACAATACTTTCTTGGGATTAAGGTGACTCGCAATAAAAAAGGGCGTAGTCTTATCCCAGAGGAAGTATGCATTAGACATCTTGCAGGAGGTTGGCATGCTTGGGGCTAAGGAAGCCAATATTCCTATGGACCCCAAGATGTCACTCTATGATGAGGATGCACAGTTGGTGGATAGCAAGCAATAGAGGCAACTTATGGGCAAGCTATTATACCTCATTATCACGAGGTCGGACATCTCCTTTGTAGTGGGTATACTGAGCCAGTTCATAGCCAAGCCAACACGTCAGCACTGGGACGCAACATTGATGGTACTCAGATACATTAAGAAGGCTCCTGGGAAGGGTCTCCTCTTCTCCAAGGGGTCTTCTATGACCATGTTTGCCTACTCTGACGCGGACTACGCCGAATGTCATGTGGACCACAAATCCACTACTGGGTTTTGCAAGTTTTTGGCAGGGAGTTTGATAAGTTGGAGGAGCAAGAAATAGGGCATAGTTGCAAGATCTAGTATCGAGTCTAAGTACAGAGCCATGGCTCAAATGACTGCAGAGATGATGTGAATTAGGTCCCTACTTACTGGCTTGCGGATACAGTTTTCTAGCCCAATGGAGCTGAGATGTAATAACAACTTAGCCACCTTCATTGCCAACAACCTAGCATTTCACGAGGACGAAACATGTTGAGGTTGATTGCCAATATACCAAGGACATCATTCAGAAGGGGTTGCTCTATACCACACCA
Organism: Thalassia testudinum; assembly: GCA_037157565.1. Classification (NCBI taxonomy): domain Eukaryota; kingdom Viridiplantae; phylum Streptophyta; class Magnoliopsida; order Alismatales; family Hydrocharitaceae; genus Thalassia; species Thalassia testudinum. Next base: position 20,058,754 of record JAZHRO010000055.1, on the reverse strand, counting down.
GTCACATCTGAGGAGCAGATTGCATATATTTTCACCAAGCCTCTAGCTAGAGCTTTATTTGATTCATGTGTCTCCGAGCTAAGTATGATAGATATCTATGCTCCAGCTTGATGGAGAGCGTTAGCATATGTTTTTATTTTATTTCTCTATTGTATGGTTGTGAGGTTTGCTCCTCAAGGGCTTCTATGTACTTTCACCTTTTTGGTCTCTCTCTATATAAGAGAGCCCTAAGGTTTCATTAAGAAGTTGAATCATTTCATCCAATTCAACCTAATATATATATATATTTATATTATATATATTAATATTTATTTTTGTGAAAAGTATTGTGGTTAGGGTGAGAAATAAAAGAGGGTTGGATTAAATATTTCCCTTTCCCTTTCTCACATCAATTTTTCTCCCAAAAACAAAAATTCCATCTCCCCTAATCTACCTATGTTCTCTCCATACCTTCTCTTAACTAAACAAAACAAAACCCTACCTTCTCCCTAAGCCTTCATCACCACCACCGCCATGTCTCATCCTTCTTCAACTGCTGCCATCTTATCTGCTCCTCGTTGGTGCTACTAATGTCCTTCGGTAGCCTCTCCTCCTTGAAAAGTAATCGTCCCCTCAATCAACACCTCTCCACCCGCTCCTTCCCTACCCCAACCCCCCGCCACCCTACTCCTTCCTTATCCCAAACCTCTACCACCCCTTCCCTGACCCCCCACCACTCCGCTCCACCCCTCACCAACCCCCTACCACCCTACTCTACCCTTCAATCGATAAAGACTAGTATCTTTATTTTTTTTCTTTGAAATTCTTTTTAGTTTTTACTTATTTTATTCACTTTGTTATAAGATACAATTTATTTATGAGTTTAGAAATTTTTTGTTATTAAATTAGAAAAACATTTACGAAACATGTAGGGAACAAACATAAACTTTGACTAGTGAACAACCGCTCAACCCCACCCAAATTGACCCGATTGTATAGGTTGGGTTGGGTTGGGTTGGACTCAATAGTGTAATAGGTTAAGATGGGTTGGAACAAATTCCAACCCACAATTTGTGGGTTGGGTCTGGGTTAGGTCCCAACCCAACCTATGTGCACCACTAACAAGGGCATCTGTTAGACGCATGGTGGGTGTAACATCAACCTCCTCCTGACCAATGATGGGAGAATGCCTCCCATCAACCACCTAAATTATATGACAGTCAACAAAATTGTCATCGATCTCCATAAGTGATGAGATGCTCAAAAATCAATGAGCCAATCTAAGTCACATACATCACCAGTCTAAGCGGAAAGAACAGTTGGTATACCTAACAAGGTAACTAACATAGCAGTATCAAAGGTAGCACGTGGCATAGCAACAGAAGTAGACAAGGTCATGATGAGAGCCTCATCATGAGCCCTAACTAGCTCATTTTGACCTAAGAAAGAGAATAAAAGCTCCTACATGACTTAAAAGAGGACTTAATTGAAGGAATAAGTGTTCTGAGAAGAAAACATGAAATAAAGGTTAAAACTGTAATTTTACCATTGCAGTACATAAATGAGATTTCTCAAAGATAGAACATAGGTCAAATGGTCTAAATGAGATAAAAAGTGGGTTGATTCAATCAGAAATGGGTTCATGTGCAATCCAGGAATTAAATGACATTTGGTAACCCTAAAACAAATCCGCTTAATTCAACAAGGTTTCGGTCAGGATAAAAATCAAGTAAACCCTCTAAAAATCATGGAAAAATATCCCCTATGGTTTAGAACATTCAATTTGGCCTTTGGAACCTAGTTTGACCTAGATTAGGGTCTTAGCTCATCAATTGACCTAATTTGGGTTTTTACGCAAAATATCCAGTCAAACGTGGTCAAACATAAAATCCAACTTCACCATTGGATTCCTTAGGTCCAAATTAGGTTTGTTCCAAAATTTGGACCTAAGGGGAGGACATCTTGACCTACTTTGCAATTTAGTACACCCAATCACATTTTGGACCCTATCTTTTGAAAACCATCACATAAACCCCCTAGCTTTCTCGCCAATCTTACAATCAGATCCCTCCGCCATTATTGGGGAAAGATCCTACTCTGGCGAGGAAGACAGGGGGGATACTCTCAGATCCCTCAGAGATCTCCCAGAATTGGAAGGGAGATTCTCTGAGGAATCCCCTTCCATCTTAGCCCGATCTCAACCCCTGATTTGCACCCAATCTCTCGTGCGAACGCACGAGAGATTTGAGTATCTAACTACCTTCCATCTCCGGCAAGATGTCAGTGGCAGAAGGCTTGCCCTCCACGCACCAGACGCTCGGCCAGCACCTATAAATTAACCCCCAACTCCGGCCGCACCTCCTCAGCTTGACTTGGCTGGAATTCCACCTAAAATTCCTCTCCTTCTTCTCCGGCCAAGAGGTCCAGCGAGCTCCGGCAAGCCCCCCTCCTCTTCCTCGTCGCTCTGCCACAAAATCGGTGGCAGAGCCATCCTCCTCATCCTCCTCCGCGTCGCGCAACACTCGCGCGCACTGCCCTAGCCCTGTCGTCGCCGTCGTCTTCCTCCACTGGACGCTTTCTTCTCCGACGACAGCAGGTACTGCCGGCCGCCTCCTCGTCCCCTTCGTCCCTTTAGTTAGGCTAGAACTATTCTTCTCTATCCCCTCTTTCATCTCCCTCATTTTATTTCATCAAACATCCCTCGATCGACGCTGTTCACCACCACCTTCCTCATCTCCGGCCACCCTCCAGCGAGACACTCCCATCGCTCCGCAACCCCACACGCCTCGCCGACCATCACATAACCTCCGCCTCACCTCACTGACTAACCTCCACCCATCCACAGTCCCTCTACGCCTCCACAACAGTCCCCCGAACACACCCATCCATCCGGCCACAGGGCAACCTAGGCACGCACGCCTAGGCCGCCCCGCAGCCTGCCACCTTGCTCTTCACCTTCGCTGTGACATGGCGAAGGTCCCCTAGTGATCTGATTAGGCCGTGAGGATCTTTTTGTGTCTAACAGATCTCAAGCTCCGGCCACCATTGACGGTAACTTGAAGAAGCTCCACGCTTGCTCCAGGTCGCAAGACTTCAAGGCTCCAGGTGCAGCTAACTCGGGGAGGCATTGCGAAGATATCTGACCCAGCAAGAGATGCTGCAGAGTCTGCAGTAGTGGCAATTGCAGGAAGGACTGCTGCAGGCGCGTGCGAGAGAAGGCAGCGACCATTAGTCCCACCTCGTTAACTTACAAAGCACTGGCGTGGTTTATATTGATTTTGTCATATCAGCTCGTTGCCTCCGAACGCACTTGGGGTGAGGTCCCTCACCTTACCACTACGCCTCATCCGCGAGTTCACCACGCGGATCTGGCGTGACCTGACCCGACACTGCCCTGAGCACTCCTCGCGCACCACCCTCACGCCAGTGCGCCTGGTCCCGGGCACGCGATTCGACCCGTTTACCCGGCTCTGGGAGAGCGTGCTGATGAGTGGTTTACAGAGAGAGAGACACGCGGGTAGAGGGTTAGGTTTTGCTTTGCTATGGTTTATGCAGGGCAAGAAGGAAGAAGCCAACACTTAGCCGCTAAGGAAAAGAAGCAGAAGGAAGGAAGCCTTCGCAGAAGGAAAAAGAGAAGAAGAACTGAAGCAAATTAAGCAAAGCCAAGGAAGAAGAAGACCCGTAGAGAGAAAGCAAGGCAGAAGAAAATAAGAAGAAAAGAAGCAAAGATATTGTAGAGAAAGAAGAAAAAGAATAAGAAAATCAGAAGAGCGTCCAAATTCTTCTTTTTGCCACAATTGCTTTTCAAACTCATGCATTTATATTTGAATTATGTTTTGAGTAATTAAAGTATTCAATTACATTCTTGAGATTAGTAATAAATTTCAATTGCTCCCGATGTTCTACCTTGGATACTTAGGTTTTCGAGTAATAAAACTTTTATTTGTTGACGACGCTTGATCACCTATACTACAACATAATTAACTGTTAAAACACGATCGAGAACACGTCCAACAAGTCATAGGGGCCAATTGTGCAAGATGGTGTAGACCATGACAAGATCTCCTAAAATAGGTGTTGAGGTAATCTATGATCAATCATGCTTAATCCAATAAGTATTTTCAGTATGCCCCAACTTCCCACAATAAGTACAAGGGCGTCCTTTATCTTGAGAGCAACACCCTCACCTATGTCCTCATGTAGAAGGAGTACCACGTCCACAGCCAAGGCTGACAACTAATGCAGAGGTCAGGGAATCAAACACTTCAGTAGCAAAGGGAATGGAAATTCGACTCATCCTACTATATGCCTCCCCTAGAGTAGGAAGTTCAAGAATAGTAAGCATCTAAGAGCAAGCAACAGAGTACTATGGTCCCAAATCAGCCATAAACTGTAGAATGGATGCCTCTTTACGATATGCCTTCTATGTATCACAAATACAAACAAGATGGCAGTCATTGTAGTTCTCAAATAGTGCTTTAAGAGTTGAATAGTACTGAGATAGAGATCAACTCTCTTGACAAAGGCAAGTCATCTTTTTATAGATCTAAAATACCTTGCTTGAGGTCCTCTCATGGGAATGTCTTTATGAGACTATCGTGCATCTCTTTGGCAGTTTTATAATACATGATCTCATCCCCAATCCTAAAGATGAAAGAGTTCATAGTCCACGTGTGGAGCATGGCATTGCCCTTCCATGGGGCATTCTTGCTACTCTTCTTAGCCAACTCCAGTTGGAGCAAGATGTGCTCCCTGTCGTGACCCTCTATAGTCATAAGGAAGGTTTCTAACTATCAAGCATAATTAGTCTCATCCAACTTCACCATAGGATCAAAAAATGGAGTTTTTTTTTTAAAGCGAAAAAATGGACTTTTATGGGGTCCCATCCCCATAGCATGCTTCAATGTCACCTCTGAATGATCTTTTGAAGCCATTGTTGCTCCAATCTGGGCTCGAATCATGTCAAGTGTGGTAGATCAGAAAATTTAGTGCATCACAGTGCACAAATAAATTTGAGCAACAAAGCACAAAAGGCCCATTTACACGAACCAAGCCACTTGTTAGAGGTTTAAGTTGGCCTAGTGGCGCCACCAGGAAAGCCTTCGATGATGGGTTCTCTATCCTTGGGTGGCACAGATGGTGTAAGTCCCAATGATGGGTAAGCCCCTAAGAGTGTGAATGCGGGCTACTTTGCCCATGTCCCAATGATGTCTCAACCAATCGAGTTAAGGCATGTAGCACACCTTAGGGCCTTGTGGAAGCCAGTAAAGGGTCCCCTATAGCTTGGCAATGAGGAAGACAACCTTAAGGTTCCGCCTTCAGCCTAAGCAAGCAACTAGCAGCACGTTGTAGAAGAGATCCAGTTGAATCTTGGTCACCAAAGGCCCCTCACGATCATCAGAGGACTACGATTGGTCGCCAAAGGGCCACTTGGACCGGCCTAAGGCCGATGGCAGCCTTTGGTAGGGCGTCGAAGAGGAGCTCTAAGATTTGGGTTTCTCCTCTTTTGTCTTTTTGTTTTGTTTTTTTGTGGAAGGAGGAGCACAGATATGAGAATCAAGGAGGGTATAGAACACCAGCATAGGATCCTTGCTCTGATACCAAGTCAAAGAAAACGACCCATCATATTCATAACGGAACACTAATCCCATTATATAGAGGAATAGGAAAACTATAGGCATACCCTCACATAACATGTAAATGACAAAAGAAACCCAAAACTAGGATTTAAACCAATATCTCAACACTAACAATTATAATGAATTCTCTTTAGAAAAAGAAGAGTTTATGGTGACTTCAACATTGTGGCTCTATCTACAATTTGTTTTTTGTTCCTTGTTTCTCAACAATAGGGAGATAGTCGAACACATGAGTAACAAACACCTAATCCATAACTAGAGGAATATTTTCTTTTTTGAAAAAGAATAACTAGAAGAATATTGTTTAAGCTGTTCATTAGATATCTGTCATAAGTGGCAGTACTTCCTGTTTTGCACATGATAGCATGTGGCATCTGATAGAAATATGTTGACTGAAACTGAAATAAAATTTGGTTTTGTTTTCAACTCCACTAAATGAGGTTTGATATATCGTGAAGGATGGGTTTAACAAATTTGTACAAATACTGACAAACATACGTGCATTGTACCTTTTATATCATAGCTATTTTTTTCATTATATATATTAAATAAAAGTTGTTTCAAATGGATATGCAGATCATGAAATATGAGGAAATAAATGTGTTTCAACCAAAACCAAACAGAATCGCACTAAAATGCTTGGGTTCTGTTTTATACTGATTATTACACTGTTTGTTTAGTTTGTGGACAACTAAATGTGGTTTGGTTTGTGCCTTGGAATCAAACTAAACCATCTATGCCTTTATCAGTATACCTTTTCTGAAAGGTTAAAGGAAACAATAATTTATAGGTATGAAAGAAGAGAAACGCACTGTGTGGTTTATGGCTCCTGGAAAGCCCTCATAGAAAGCTGGCCATCCACAGCCCGAGTTGAATTTAGTAGTGGATTTATATAAGGGTGTTCCACAACCTGCACAGTGGTGTACTCCATCAGCGAAGTGCTTGTCGTATTCACCAGTTCCAGCACGCCTACATTGTGAAGGATGTCCCCTTCTTTCAAGAAGTATCAACAACAGAATTTCAGGTATCGATAGATGTTAAGGCCAAGTATTTGCGATAATCGCTAAACAAAAACTTCTAGAAACGATCTACAAACTCTCATAACCAAATTGATTCGAGCATGCAAAACGTAAGCTGACATCGACAATTAAATAATATGAACCAAAGGACCTGGGAACATCAATCAATTTCAACTGCTACTGTTGACAATTGAGACCCCTGCCGAACAACTGAATCAAAATCACCTTGTGGAGATGTGAGATGAAGAAAGAAAATTTTACAAATATCTCCAGTTTAGATTCATGTTAACAGTTAACTTTAATTTAGGACTGTCAAAATTCCTTATTCATTTTCTTTCAAGCAAATCAATGAAGGGAGCATACGCTCCAGTTGAGAGTACATATTTCCATTGTCACTTAAGAAAAATACGTAGCTCCCATTGAGGTGTAGAAAAAGGACAAGAAAAATTAAATATCCAAGAAACAAGCAAAAAAGTTAAATGTAATGCTGCCTAAGAACCCATAACGATGATCGGTTCATCCCATGACATTTGTTGATAAGAACAGAAATAAAATAGCACTCTATAATGCTGGTTACTTGAAACTACACTAGGCCAAGAAAAATGCGAGAAGAGCAAACTCAAACAAAACATATCCCTCCTTACCGATTACATCAATTTACATGGGAGATCAAGTTAAAACTAGAGTTTCTTAGTAAAAAGCATACAAATAAAAGCTTTTCATCTTTTGGGAAAAGGAAGGATGATCACCCAAAACTTCTCATCTATTAAATAAGCGAAATTCCTAAAGTTTGATTAATGCTTAAGGTAGTGAGTGTTCAATTATCAATTTGACATGTGTGACCTTCAAAAAAAAAGGTATTGACATATTTAAAAGATATTTATGATGTAAATGAAGGTGTAAGAAATAAAAAAATCCTTCTCATAATGACAGTAACAAGAAAACAGGTATCAAGGGAGAATTCATGTGTAGACATGTGATCAAGGTATTGTTGATATCTATAATTATGGAAAAGGTTGAGAAGCTAAGAATGCCCCAAAAGTATTTGGGGGAATCTATTGGAATGTCATACAAGCACATTAAGATGACAACTATGAATCCTTGACGAATACCTAATTTAAAATTGAGAAGACATAGTTCCATTTAGTTAAGGTCGTCGATGCTTGCCAATGAAACCAAAAATGGAATAAAATCAACTAGTACAACCAACAATGAAGTAGAAATTGCATGATTGGTGCTACTAGTATGAGACTGTAAGAATCACAAACCAAGAAGTAGCAGCGTAGCACTATGCAATCCAACCATTTCTAATCAAGTTTTAGAAACTAATGGAGTGTTAAGTAAATTGTAGTGAAAGCAACCTATGTCGTAGCAAAGAAACCTTGAATTCTTTGTTGAGACAGGAATGGCTACTGCCTAGGATACGTGTTTTACGCATTCTCATATTGTCTGGTCTGGTACTGTGGAGCTTGACTCGATCTCTGTGGGTTACCAAACTAGGAGAAATTGGGATGCTGGTACCAACTAGGGTTATACGTCTCAGAATATGGGTTGTTACGCCCGTAACCCTGAATAGCATTGACATCTTCGTAGGCCGAAGACGTCTCATATGCAAATTCATCAAAAGAATACACATTTGCATCATCATGTGGTGCGTAACCCTGATTGTACAACACCAGATCCATATTGTTCATGGGTTCCTGGTACACAGGATCCTGTGGAGATGGAGAGAAAACATCCCGAGTAAATGGATATGTACGAGCAGAGGGGACTCGGGATGCTTGAGAGGAGTAAGATGGAGTAATGCTGCCAGAAGACCTAGATCTTGCTTGCATTAATTCATCGAGCTTCTTATCAAGCAGATCCACCTTGTCCAGCTTTTTGGTGATAATGTCCATGTCGGCTGGGGCAAACTCAACTTGAGCTTCGTGGACACTGACTCGTTGCTGTCCAGATCGCTGGAACAGGTTCATTGAGGCAGCGTTCATCGAGTTCTCTGCTAAGGACTCAAACAGTTCAAATGCATTGTTCTCATCCTTCGTGAGAAAATTTCCATCACTAGATGCATCGGCCAGGTACCAATGTGTGCCATCTAGCCCATGGTAAAATACTTGAACGAGATGCCATTTGGGTACACCATGGTGTGGGCAGTTCCTGAGAAGATCGTGGAATCTGTCCCAAGCGTCATGCAGCTTCTCTCCAAGGTCTTGGGCAAAAGTCATGATCGCATGCCTCATAACATTTGTTTGACCGATCGAGAAGAACTTTTCAAGGAATTCACAATGTAATTCCTCCCAGGCTCCAATTGGCCTCCCAATGGTCTTGAACCAAGAAGTAGCTTTATCCTTGAGAGAAAAAGGAAAAAGTTTCATGAGAACAATTCCAATATCTATATTCCTGGGTCGAACTGACTCTGCAATCGGACTCAAATCTTCGATGTGCTGGAAGGGATCCTCATTCGAGTTTCCATGAAAATGAGTCTGAATCAGACTTATGATATTCGATTTTAACTTGAATGCATCTCCTGCTGCGGGAATCCGAACCTGAGGTGCTATGATTGTTGTCACCGGATTGTAGAAGTCTCACAGTTGTTCTCCACGTGGTGGATGCTGCATCCTGTCAAGTGTTGTAAGAATCTGATCGATGCTTTGCTCGTATTTTTGTTCCATTTCCTCGACCCTAGCTTCCAAATGAGCCATTCGGTCCTGATTCTCAGGGTCCTAATGAACTCAAGGACCAGGATTAGCCATTTCAGCTAATCGAGTGGAGGAAGGTTGAGAACAAAGGTCAGGCGAGAATCACCTTTGCCACCTAGGTTCGGCTCCCAAGATCCCATAAGTTTAGGTCTTAACGACCTTCTTCCTTGCATACACCAACTCAAACGGTTGGTGCAATCAAGCATAACAAGGCTAAGGCCTTGTTAATCAGAGTGGCCCTTTAGATTAGATGACTGGATTTTTCGTTTAAATTTGTGTTATTAAAAATTCGGCGAGAGACCAACTACAAGGAATTCCCACCTCTCAGGCTAACCCGGCCAGTCTAGTTATGAGGGGACTACGATGAAGGTTCTTCCTTTGGCTTTCGCCTCTAGTTCCATTACCCCACAGCAGCAATCATTTGACACTACCTCACAAGCTTAGACACAAAGTTTTGCAAGAGAGGTTGGAACTGTGATAACGTGCTTTTCACTCAACTCATTAATTAAGTTAATTTCACTTAATTAAGAGTAGAAGAAATCACTTAGGTTAACTCGAAGTTGTGTTGATTGTGTAGTATAGGGTCGAATTAACCTAACATTTTAGAAATTTTTACTAGTTGAGTCCAGGTCGTTCACTGGGAGGCATAATAATTTTTTTTCAAATTCACTAATTTCCTTTTATCTCTTTAAGTTTAGGAGGTAAAACTAATTTAATTTTAAAAACATGAATTTTGTCAAATATTTAAACTATGAAGAACATACAAAATTCCATATGCAAACATATTTACTCAAAATGTTATTCTTTATTAACAAGTAAACATGCTATTTTTTTCTAATTTTATTTCATTAAGGCAATTAGAAAATTATCCAACTAAAGCATGCCTTTTACAATTAAGAACAAAAAGTAAAAGTATGCAAAAATTCATTTAATTTTTCATCTCTCTACAGCCTCTAATCTTCTTCTCTTTCTTTCTTGTTTCTTCTCTGTCGAGCTCTCTTTCTTCTTATGTTGTTCCCGCCTTCTCTTCTTCCCTTAGTTTTTTCCTTAACACTTCTTAGCATCCGTTCTTTCTTCCTTAGCCTTCAACATCCTTCAGCACTTAGCTTTCCTCAGCAGCTTCTCTTTCCTTAAGCTTTCAGCTGAACCGGGTTTTTTTTTACTTTTTAAACCAAAAGTCTTTATATTTGCGGCGAGGTCCTTTCGAGGATACACAGCACCTTGAGACCAGGGTGGGACCAGACCCTACTCGATCCTCGCCTAATCTCGGTTAGGTCCATTTCGATTTATTTCTTAATCGGTTCACAGTATCGAGCCGCATCGGCTCAACCTGGCCTCCCAGGCCAAACACTCACGCCCTCCCAGGGCACATTCACATCCGCATAAACACCCCCAAGGGTGTTATTCTTTATTAACAAGTAAACATGCTATTTTTTTCTAATTTTATTTCATTAAGGCAATTAGAAAATTATCCAACTAAAGCATGTCTTTTACAATTAAGAACAAAAAGTAAAAGCAAGTATGCAAAAATTCATTTAATTTTTCATCTCTCTACAACCTCTAATCTTCTTCTCTTTCTTTCTTGTTTCTTCTCTGTCGAGCTCTCTTTCTTCTTATGTTGTTCCTGCCTTCTCTTCTTCCCTTAGTTTTTTCCTTAACACTTCTTAGTATCCGTGCTTCTTTCTTCCTTGGCCTTCAGCATCTTTCAGCACTTGGCTTTATTCAGCAGCTTCTCTTTTCTTAAGCTTTCAGCTGAACCGGGTTTTTTTTTACTGTATTTGTGGCGAGGTCCTTTGGAGGATACACAGCATCCTGAGACCAGGGTGGGACCAGACCCTACTCGGTCCTCGCCTAGTCTCGGTTAGGTCCGTTTCGGTTTATTTCTTAATCAGTTCACAGTACCGAGCCGCATCGGCTCAACCCGGCCTCCCAAGCCAAACACTCACGCCCTCCCAGGGAACATACACATCCGCGTGCACACCCCCAAGGGCGCACACACCCGCGGGCCAATGCCCACGCACACTCTGAACAATGCTCAAATCAGATCGGAATCGGAACCAGTGCGCCTCGCGCTTGACGACTGTGTAGCCATGGGAGCAAAAGAGTTTTATACCCAGGCGCGTGCTCGTGGATATCCGAGGTGGGACAAAGTTAACCCTTCCAGACCCGAATTCAATCGATCATAACTTTCTGCCTAGAGCTCCAAATTCGATGATTTAAAGTTCGTTGGAAAGCTCTAAGGGTAATCTATTCAATTTTAAGGTCAATTTAATGTTTTATTGATGTTTTGTTCTTCAATTTAAGGGATGAAATCAGGGGTTTCTACGGGTTTAATAATAAGCCTGGAAATGTTTTTAACTCAGGGAAGTCCTCAGATGGACTTATCTCATCTATTTAAAGGTCTGTATACATTATATAAACAATTCCACTTCAGTTAGGATGGATTTAAAGCTCTTGAGACTTACAGAACCTGCAGAAAAAGCTTTTCTCTTCTCTGAAAACTTCAGAGATTAATTTTCAGTTTTCAACAAGTGCAACAGACACTTTAAAGTATTCCTAATCTATTTAGATTAATTCTAATGGTTTTAACTAATCAATCTAGGCAGGTTTTAGATTTAAATTTCAACAGAACAGTGCTTCTGTTGGTTTGGGTTCGAAAGTGACCCAACTTAACAGGAACATAATCTTCACACATTACATCATCTAAGCTTACTTAACTCTTTCTAAAAACATCAAACAGAATCTCAAAAGCAATTTCCACATCTCAATTCTTCAATTCAAGCTCAGAACACCATTATCAAACTCAGGTTTGACTGTAGAAGCTCGAAATTTGACTTTTTGTTTAAAGCTTCTTCCTAAGAAATTAACACATCAATTAGAGTCTCTTCATCATCTGGAACTCACTCAGATCTTCAGATTTGAGTTCTGTCCTTAATTCCTAGGGATCCAGACTCGCCACCTGGACTAAAATAGGTGTTTGTTCGATAGAATTAATCAGTGTTAGTTACAGTGTTTTAAAAGTTAAAATAGCTTCAGTGCATCGCACTGAAGCTTCTGAGCTCCTTAAGTGCTTCTCAAATCCTTCATAACAGTCTTCTCCAACTCACCGGAGTTGGGGAAGATGAAGTTAAATCTTAAGCTCCAGTGAATAAAACCTCAAACAAATTTCTTAAAAATGATCAGTAATCCTTATTTTATTATTCTGGAGCTTCACAGCAATTTTAAGAGGCTGCAACTCAACTTTGACTCACCGAAGCTCGCCGGAGCTCCAGTGAGTCCAGAAAATACAAAATGCATGTATAGATTAACAAAATTAACTATTTTTGATCCAAAAATGATTCTGAGGTTTCAAGGAACCTCTGTTTCATATTAAATTCCTTGTTTGTTCATTGAAATATAAGATTTGACAGTAAACTTGTTTCTTAAAAATTTGATTTGTTTAAGCTCAGGACTTGATTTAACTACTCGATTGAGAAGTTAAATCAAGTCAACAGGTATTATTAATCATAAATATATATTTAATTTATAATTTGAAATGTTCCTGAGCCGCCACGGACAACAAACTCAAAAACTTAAATTAAATTTGGGCATTTAATTATAGATGATAGTAATAGGTAATATAAAGTCGATTAGGGTTCATTAGTGATGAAAGGTGATGAAAGAACCCAATGAAAGTGGAATTAGGTCGACTTCTGTCACCATGGACAGTGAAGTAGTCGGTGAAGGTGAGACTTGAATTAGGCATTTAGGTGATCTAATTAACTATTTAGTGATTTAGAAGTGAACATGGAAGATAAAAGAAGGTGAACGGTGAGTTAAAAGACAAAATTAAAGTCTCTGGCGAGCTCAAGGAACTCACCGGAGCTGGAAGAGATGAAGCTAAATTCTACAATTACTCTAACCTAACTAACTAAACTAACTAACTAAGCTAGCCTACTCCTACTCCTAGTCTACTGTTACCTGGACGAAGGGGTCAATAGGGTTCCGCCGAAGTTTCATAGCGGACGACGAAATCAGAGGGTTGAAGAAAGAGCTCCGGTGGGCGAATTTGAGCTGGAGCGGAGGAATCCTAGGGTCGGCGCCTTTGTCAGAGGTGCGGAAGACCACGGCGAATTTCCTCGGCTACTTAAGGTGGATGGAGGAAGTTGGAAGATGGAATGGGGGTTCGCCGGAGGTTTGGAAGAATAACCTATTGAAGTCGGCTTCGGTGTTAGAAGAGGGAAGGGAGCCAACTTGCTAAAATCGGAGGTGTGAGGGGGTATTTATAGCATTTTGCGGCGAAGAGAGGGGTGGGGTCTGGCCGAAGAAGAAGCTCGAGGAGCTTAACCTCCGTCATCATCTTTGACAACGGTGAGGTTAACTCCCACTGAAAAATAGGATTTTCGGTTAATCCAGACCGATGGATCAAGTGGAGGTGGTGAGCGCAAGCTGTAAGAGCTTGGGCAAAGAGGAATGATGTCGGCAAGGCGGTGATCGCGCGGTAGGATGACTCTCTGCCACCAGCCGTTCGTTTGGCTGGAGAAGAAGAAGAAGACGAAGAGGGACTTAGAAGTAATAAAACCTAAGGACCTATGTGAGAAATAAGGACTCGACTGTAATAAATATTAAGGACTAAAATGTAAACCCAGGTTTTGAAGGTTTATTTTAATTTAGATCTTTTTCAACTTTATATATATATATTAGTAAATAAGGTAAATATTATGTTTACACCTTGAATTTACATCTTTGACCTTTTTAGATTAATTTATTAGATTAAGTAAAATTACTTAAGTTATTACATATTTAGGTATACATTATATTTAAGTTACTTATCTTATTAATTAAGGAAATGATTAGTAGGATTTCGAGTCTAATTATTATCTAAATTATTAATAATGTTATTTGAATGATAAAATGTTATTTTTAACTTATTTTAAGGTCCTTAACTAAATATCCCTTATTCTATAATTAACCCTTATATATTCATAACCTTAGCTAATTAAAGGGGTAATTAGAGATCATGATGAGTGTCTCATCAAACTGCTCAGTAGTTTCAAGCCAAATGCAGGTTATTTGTTATATTTTCGTGCATTTTTAACATGTTTCTTCAATTTAATAGATGGTGGCCAATCCACAAGGTGACTTGCCTTACCGACTAACTTTTGGGCTCATCAGAGTCCAAGTTAGTCTATGTGGTCTTATAGGCTCAAGCACTTCTAAGTTCTTTTTCAAATTGAAGACCACAATTCAAATGTATACTCTCAAGTAAGATTGAATCCAAATGAATTGAAACTTGGCAAGAAGATTCCTTTTTCAATAATATTTTCAGAGAGTATTTTTCCAAAATTTTTACTATTTCCAACAATTAGTTATGAATTTTTAACAAACGATGGGTCAAATTTGGGAATTAGACCCCATATTAGTTTTTCTATTGGAAACAATATCAAATATGCTCAAAAAATTTTGTAAAAATATGATATTGGAAGCTAATTTAACTATCTTTCAAACCACAAATTTGAATAAATCCGATTTGTATGTTGGTCAAAATTGATTTCTAAATTTTATAAAAGTTTCGTTTTCAAGCAATCTGACCAGTATGTACTCCATAAATTTTTAAAAATTCCACAGAAGGAATTTCTTTTTGGGAAAGGTGGCGTTGGAAAGATAATTTGAAGATCTAGTTTCAGTCCAAATTTTAAGATTTTTAGAGCATCAGAAACATGGCTATTAAATTTTAAAGGTGAGACTTACTTTCTGGTCGAATTTCTAATAAGAATGTGTGCACCTGATTTTCACAGCAATAGCTTTTCCTTGTTCGCCGCTTTGTGTCATTGTACCTGCACACAAAAAATACTATATTAGAGATAAAATCAAAAGTCACCGTGCCTCCCCAACAACGGCTCCAATTTTGTTCGTGGAGTAGATCGTGTAGAAAATTAGCACGTTGTAGTATAGCACGAAATACGTCTTGAGCAAATAATTAACGGAACTGATGAGTCCCGGTGGATCACAAAGAGGCAGAAAGCACTTTTGATTTCATGAGTTTGTTCCAAATATAAGAATCAAGTAATAGAAACAATCAATTACAACATCCACATCACAAAGAGAGATTGAATTTGATATATGTAATAGAATGAAAACATGCAGAATGCCTATGTTAAGCTAGGTTCTACCTTAATTCAGGCGAATTAGGGCCTGTGATTACTATGCAATCAGTCACCTGCGAGTACACCTTAACGAGCGTTGATCAAGTGAGCACTACTGCTCTAGGGGGCAATGCTGACCTTGGTCGGGAGATTTCGCTCTGCAGAAATATATGCCAGAGAAATACGTCGTTACAATAAAATCGCGTGGTGGAAAAATCCCATATCAAAAATATTTATCAGTAAACTAACCAGGGTGGATTAGGTCATATTCATAGGGAGGAACGACTACAATAAATTCATGAATAATTTCCCTTTATATTTGCCCAATCAGGTGTGGAATCCATACCCAAATCTGATGCGAAATGAGGTGAAAAGAAGAATACACAATAATTTAAGAATGCGAGGGTTATGTGCGTAATTTTCCTTCCATGAAATAACTCGCAATGGCATGTAGAGTGATTATACTTCAAGAAATTGGGTTTTCTCCTCTAGGTCACGTGGGTGCATGATGATATTTCATGCCTTCATAGTACAATGTAGAGAGAATGAGTGCATGAGAAGGGAAAAGCTAGAAACACGAGGGCATGCACACAAGGGTTACTCAAATAGATTAATCCAATCAAATATTTCAATAGTTCTTACCTCAATGGCATATTTTGTAAAAACAAATGGCACATGTACTATTGAGCGTGTGCCTAGGTGGAAGCATGACCGGAGGCGCAGAGCTCGGAGGAGATCGCCGATGATGAGGGGATCCCAATGGCGGTGGTGGCATCAACGGAGGCAGCTGGAGGTGGCCGGTCAGTGAGGAAGAAGCCTCTGGTGGTGGGTTCTCTTGACTGTGTGCGAGGGCTATTGTCGGTGACTCTGGTGGCATGGCTAAGGTCGTGGAGTCAAGGCAAGCGTGGGGGAGTCGACAGTGTGAAGTTTCATGGCCAGAGGTCACGTCAACGTGAAGATGACCGGTGGCTTTGGGTTCTTTTATCCTTTGTCGGGAAGAAGAAGACGAAGAAGAAGAGGAAGACGCTAACAGGCGGTTGCTGGCGTTGGTGGTTGCATGGAGGAGAAGGTGGCGTTGGCAGCTCATGCACAATAAGGGTGCGCGTGTGAGGACAATAGGCACGACGATGGCTGGTGGTTCTGCGCGCAAGGGACATGTGCGGCGAAAGCGGCTGGCAGAGTTGCACGTGGGCAAAGGTGAGCGGGCCTTCGTGGCTGTGGGCATGCGCGGGTAGTGGCGTCGCTAGAGCGCTGACGACAATGAGGAGGAGAAGGCAATGCTGGCTGTAGGCATGGCCGCGTGAGGGCATAGCCGTGCGAGGGCTGCTACCGGTGCGTGGAGGTGGTTGACTGTCCTGTGGCCACACAGTGCGTGGCCGCGCGATGAGGTGGCTGTGCGCAAGCATTGGTCTTGTGTGTGATAGGGAAGGAGCAGAGAGAGCGGGAAGGAGTGTTGATTCCTATGGGAGGGGGTGAGATTTGCGGAATTTAAATAAATCAATCTCACATAAATGACAATCACACAAGATATACAAAGATTTTTAAGTGGAAACCCAAATCAAGTGAAAACCACCACCTGACCCTCTCGAGTTAGAATTTTTTGATCGACCGAGTCGATCAAATCCACTAACAAACTACTTTAACGAGGGTAATTCAACCTCTTACAACCAACGCTACTTTGAACCCGAGGGTAGCGTGCCTCAAACCCCTTCTCTTCAAGAGAAGGTTTTTGTTTCACGAAGGAGATCGGAATTCGCAAAGCGAATACCCAACCAAATTAACAAACAAATATTACAACACAAACCTATAGAGCCACAAAGTATAAATCCTAAACTTAGCTTCTATAAGAAAAAGAGAATTCCCTTAGATGGAAGAACGTAGGTGTGATCTCGGTAGAGTAACGACGCTCTCAAATTTGTTGAATGGAGCTTGGAGAGCAAGATCACTTCTTTTCTTGATGATTTCTTCTCTATGACACAAAGGAATGTGAAAGTATTGTTACTTGGTGTGTCTTTACAAGGCAAGGGACCTCTTCTATTTATATATGGCTTAGGAAGGCCTAGGAAGGCTGTGGAAGCCTCAGCTAGCCACTGGGGATCATCCCAAGGCAAACACAAGCCGCCATCATAATCATTAATGATTCTGACAGGATCATCAGACGTTTGGGAAAATTATCAGACGTCTGGAAACTAAATCAGACATCTAATCCTAGATGGGTTTCCTTATTGATTTGAGTCATACCTAAATAGGGTTCTTGTGTAATTAAGTTAAACGTCTCGCACTAGGTTTGGACATCTGGAAACCTAATTTACTGCAGGAATGGATTTCCCAAAGCACAAACGGCTATAAGTCTCAATAGAAGTGATTTTGGCTCAATCGAGGGCTAACGTTCACTTATCAGAGTCAAAGGTCCTCTACGGATGTCTGATAGAAGCCTAAAGGTCATTTCTCAATAATCATATTGTGAAAGCCAACGTTCCACTAATTGGACATTTGGCCAAGTCATCAGATGTCTGCTAAGACGTCTGGACTAAGGGTCGGTCTTCTAAAATCAACAGACAGAAGGTTCTAAGACTAGCCCTAAAAGTTTAGACGTCTGATTCAACATTCAGATGTCTTAAAGATTACCATCTGACATCTGATATTAGTATTAGACGTCTGAATAGGATGTTTAAGACCTGTTTAGGTTTTCTAAGTCCTCTACGGAAATCCTAAGTGTGCTAGGGTTGTGCAAATGTTCCTAGGATTACAATGTAGATACTTTGAGGCTCTTTAACATGCATCTAAGAAAATGAAAGAGAAAAGAATGAAAACAACAATTACATAGTACAAGACAAAAGAACATCTATCATATTCTTCTGTCTTCAAGCTCTCTTTCCTCGTAATGCTCATTCTCCGTCAAGCTCCTCCAATCCGCCATGGATGTGAGCTTGATCTCCGTCTTTACAGTTGTAACATTTGCAATCTACATGAAATCTAGGACTCAAAAGCAAATGTAAAATACCAAGTGTTTTGTTATCATCAAAATAAATGATTGTAGTGCCCTTGCACCAACAATCTCCCCCTTTTTGATGATGACAAAATCATAAATAATAATTGATAAATCCATATTTATATACATAATTTATGCCTAACTATTATTTGTTTAAGAGTAAAATAGTTTACATTGCATTAGATTAGATTATATTAGTCACATTATAGTATTTTGTAAATATTGTATTTTTAGAGGTATAATTTTTGCTGCTACTTATATCTGGTTCCTTGATATTTTTTTATATGTGTGCAGGCACCAAGTTTGAAATTGATTGAATCTTTTCAGAGAAAAAATAATTATTTTGACAGGGTTGAACCAATTTCCTACACCAAAAAAAATCCATTCTAAGTCCTACCAAAATCTCACCAAATAATTCCCTAAATAAATCCCCACCCAACCATTTCCTATGTCCGTTAATCCCATACTCCACCCGCATAAAACCTCCTCCACCAAATCCCTCCACCTACCCAACCTTTCCAAATCCCACATTATTTTATCCTGTATTTTTATCCCTCCACCGTATTTTTCCCCTGACCAATTTCTACGTAGATCTGCTCCCATCCACGATCTCCATCACTCCATCAAAAAAATCTCTCTTCCTTCTACATATGAGGGGGGCCACCACCAACACAATGGCCATCCCAACGAGACCCCAACAGAACCACCACCCGCCCCCTCCGCCTTCATCTCTCTCTCCCTCAACATCCGACTGAGGGGAAGGGCTTAAGCCGTCCAACCCCTCCATCAGACGTCCAGTCGAGGTCCTCTCCCACGACCGCATGACCACCACCGTGCTCCTCCTTCAACCACGACTACGTCTGCACCCTCGCTATGACATCCTACGTCATGTACCACCGTTCTCTCAAGTTCTCAACCCAACCCCGTGCAACCTCACGGCCCTCCTCAACCATACCACCTGTCACACAACAACCGACAAATATCCCAAGACCAATCCTTCGTATCCCCTCCTCTCCATCGAAAAAAGTCCAACGTCAAATCTCTCCTCCACCGATTTCTATCCACTCGAATTAACTTTTCTCCTTTAACAAAAAAAAATCCTCCCCAAAATCCCACACTCCAACAACTTTCTCAACGTACTACACGCATGTGCCCTCTCTCTCTCAATTATTTAAAGCCCTCCGGTTCTCAACATCAGGGGTACTCCCGCTCTCTCTTTTTTCTCTCTCTCTCAACCGAGCGCTGCCGCTCCCACTCCCCGTCCTCTTTTGTGCTTCTCATACTCACTCTCTCCGAGTACCCGACCTCCGGCTCCTCTCTCCCTCTGCATGCAGTGTGCCCTTCTTACTCCCTCATTCTCTCTCCGCCGAAGCTTCACCATCTTCTCTCTCTCCCTCTCAATTCTCTCTCTCCCTGCGGTTTCCGCCCCCTCTTAACTCTCTCTCTCTTCCGTACCTCTACCTCTCAATTCCCTCTATCTCCCTGTGCTCCTGCCACGACCACGACCTCTACGTCGACCCTCATCTGCACTCGCCCTCACTAACAACACATCCACACATCCTCAACATAAGGTCATGACCCCTAGCAACCGATGCTCTCGACGAGCGTTGCACTACCCTCAACCATGACGTCTCTTCTCCGACCTCTCGCCTCCGTGCGCATTCTCCACCGACGACCGTCGATGGCACTCTCCACCCCCGTCACAACATCGTCGGATTTCTATCTGAGATTATTTTTCTCTTCTTATTATTCTATGTTATTCTGACTTTCTAGTAGTAGTAAAGTTCTTATTTGCATTTACGTGTTCACTTCATATTTGTCTCCTTGTTTGTTTCATTTATTTCCTTTTATTAAAAAAAATAATAAAAATAAAATAATAAAAATAATAAAAAGAATCGTTTACTTGATCATGTTGGAAATCATCTAAATATCCCTACCTCCCTATAAGACGACCCGTACTCCCAACATTTTCTAATACGCTAACCCATCCTCAGGATTCGAGGATGTTCAAGCCATCCAAAAATACGCTAAGAATGATCCATTTTCTAATAATTACAATCCTTGATGGTGTAATGATCCAAACTTCTCTTGGTCGAATCAGAAGATAGGACAAGTGCCCCACTAAACCTAGATTAGACAACCTTATCCTAACTCTTTTAATTAGGGTCAATCTTCAAGGCAAAGCTATGTCCAAAGTCTCCCTCCACCCACCCAATCGACCCAGATAGAATTGTTGATCAAAATGATGGGTGAAATACTGACTAAGCAACAAGAGCAAATCAATCAACAGAATCGAAAGATTTAGGAGGACATGAATGAAATTAAGGAGCAACTTAGTCAGCTTGTTGACTCACGACAACATGGGACTCTCCCCTCACAACCCATCCAAAACCATAATAATACAAACTCAAGGTTTAACCAGAATAGAATTCCCCAACAAAACCAAGCTAATATGATGAACCAGGCACCACCAGGCTTAAACCAAAACCCACAACAGGGTCAACCAATTTTACCAAATCCCGCTCAAAACCTGAATGCAATGGCGAATGCTGTTACTTTAAGGAGTGGGACCACCACCTAGGATCCTGTATGGCCAACACAAAAAGATTTTGAGCCTGAACAAAAGGATGGAGAATTAAAGGATGAAAAATTTAATATTGAGGATGATAATCTGGAGGCTCAAGAACCCGAGGTTGGAATACCCACCCATATCCCATTCCCTGAAGCCTTAGAAAAATTGAAACCAAAAAAGAAGAACCCATCTAGCAATGAGGAGTTGCTTGAGTTGTTTAAACAGGTCTAGATAAACATCCCACTCCTCGATACTATCAAACACATCCTTGCCTACGCCCAATTACTCAAAGACCTTTGTACTCAAAAGCGTCAGGCTAGGAAAAAGTCACCTAGGAAGGTGGTTCTTTCTAAGCATGTGAGTTCTATAATTCTAAAGAATCTACCTCCTAAGAAGAAAGATCCTAGAGTCCCGTTGATTTCTTGTGTCATTGGTGACATGACTTTTGAGAAGGCTCTACTCGACTTAGGGGCATCCATAAATTTGATACCCAATGTACTTTTTGAGAAATTTGGACTCGGTGATTTGAAATCCACTAATGTTACATTGCAACTAGCCGATCAATCCATTAAAACTCCTCTGGGGGTAGTGGAGGATGTGATAGTTAAGGTCAAGGACTTCTATTTCCCTGTTGATTTTCTCATCCTTGACATGGAAGTACCAAAGAAACTACACAACACACCCATCATCTTAGGAAGACCTTTCCTAGCCACTACCAAGGCTAATATTAACTGTGAAACTGGAAGAATGGAGATTGCCTTTGGAGATCAAAAGATGCAACTCAATATTTTTAAGGCATCCTGAACTCTCGATGATGAGGAGTGCGATTTGATCGAGGAACTCGAAAAAGTAGATAAAGTGATTGAAGAGTCTATGTCAATCCATTTGGTTAAAGAACCCATAATCAAAGAGGACCCACAAGAGGTTCATACGACATCTAACACACAACCTCCTTGGACTTTTCAAGTGGAGAGATTACCTAATTCACCTTCTGCACCCCTCCCGCCCTCTACCCTTGTCCCACCCTAGGTTAAACTGAAACCATTGCCCAATACCTTGAACTATGTGTTCCTAGGACCAAATCAAACTCTCCCTATGATTATTAATGCCAAACTAAGTAGGGAACAAGAATATAAACTCATTCAAGTCCTAGAAGATCATAAAATGGCAATTGGTTGGACCATAGCTGACCTCCAAGGAATCAACCCCTCCTACTGTACTCACCACATTTATCTTGAAGAGGGAATGAAACCTTCTTGCCAGGTACAAAGAAGATTAAACCCGAATATGAGAGAGGTTGTGAAAAAAGAGATCATTAAGTGGCTTGATGCAGGAATTATCTACCCCATATCTGATAGCCCTTGGGTTAGCCCTATTTAGATTGTTCCCAAGAAGGATGGTTTGACCGTGATTGTTAATGAGCATGGGGAGTCTATACCTACTAGGACAGCTTCCTCGTGGAGAGTTTGTATTGATTATAGGAAGCTAAATTCAGCCACTAAAAATGATCATTTTCCCTTACCATTCATTGACCAAATTTTCGACAAGTTAGCTGGTCAGAAATATTTCTATTTTCTAGATGGCTATTCAGGATACAATCAAGTGGCCATAAGTCCTGAAGATCAGGAGAAGACCACATTCACGTGCTCCTATGGCACTTTTGCTTTCCGTAGAATGTCATTTGATCTCTGTAATGCACCCGTGACCTTTTAACGGTGCATGATGGCAATATTTTCTAACATGATCGGAGACTTTATGGAGGTTTTTATGGATGATTTCTCTGTCTTTAGGGACTCTTTTGATTCTTGTTTAGCCCACCTCCAAAGAGTATTGAAGAAATGCATTGAGGTAAATCTAGTTCTGAGCTGGGAGAAGAGCCACTTTATGGTCCAAGAAGGAATCGTATTAGGACACGTGGTCTCTAATAGGGGAATGGAGGTGGATAGAGCTAAGGTTGAATTGATCACCAAACTCTCACCACCCACATTTGTTAAGCAAATAAGATCTTTTCTAGGACATGTGGGTTTTTATAGGAGGTTCATCAAAGACTTCTTAAAGATTGCTAGACCTCTAAGTAACCTTTTGGCCAAAGACCAAGCCTTCCACTTCAATGATCTTTGTCTTAAGGCCTTTGACTCATTGAAGAAATCTGTTACTCAAGCACCAATCTTACAACCACCTGACTAGGACTCACCTTTTGAGATCATGTGCGATGCCTCTGATTACGCTGTTGGTGCTGTCTTAGGTCAAAGAATAGAAAAGGAACCTGTTGTGATCTACTATGCTAGCAGGACTCTTGATGATACTCAAAAGAATTACACTACCACTGAAAAGGAGTTGCTAGCAGTTGTCTTTGCTTTAGAAAAGTTCAGAGCTTACCTTCTAGGATCCCATGTGATTATCTATACCGACCACTCTACTCTGAGACACCTGTTAGCTAAGAAAGATGCCAAACCAAGGCTAATTAGGTGGATCCTCCTGCTTCAAGAATTTGACTTAGAAATTAGAGATAAAGTAGGAGCGTAGAACGTAGTGACTGATCATTTATCTTGAATCCTAGTTGAGAATCCAAATCCAACCATACCTATTGCTGATTGTTTCCCAGATGAGAGTATCTTAGCTATTTCAGAGGTCCAAACCCCTTGGTATGCTGATATTGTGAATTACTTGGCTATTGGACGAATACCAGAGGATTAGTCCAAGCAGAGAAATGATAAATTTTATTCTGAGGTCAGGTACTACTTATGGGAGGATTCTGAATTGTTTAGACTTTGCACTGATCAGATTATCTGTAGATGTGTCCCTGAGAATGAAATCCACAGTATTTTGACATTTTTCCATAATTCTGCTTGTGGAGGACACTTCTCAGGGAAGAAAACGACCGCCAAAGTGTTACAGAGTGGATTTTATTGTCCTAGCATTCACAAAGATGCCCACACCTTCTCTAAGTCATGTCCCCAATGCCAATCTATAGGAAACATGACTAGGAGAGACATGATGCCCGTGAACCCCATAATAGTGGTTGAGATCTTTGATGTTTGGGGAATTGACTTTATGGGACCCTTCACACCATCCTTTGGATATCAGTATATCCTCGTAGCTGTAGATTATGTGTCCAAATGGATCGAGGCAATCCCAACTAAAACGAATGATCATAAGATCGTTATAGAGTTTATTAAGAAGAACATCTTTAGCTGATTCGGGATGCCAAGAGCTATAATCAGTGATGGAAGGACCCATTTCACACATAATCAGTTTAGGAACCTTCTTGCTAAATACGAGGTTACACACAAGATTTCTACACCCTACCATCCACAGACAAATGGCCAGGATGAGATTTCAAATAGGGAGATCAAGAATATATTGTAGAAGACGGTTAAGCCCAATAGGAAGGATTGGGCTACTAAGCTTGATGATGCACTTTGGGTTTACTGTACAGCCTATAAAACCCCCATTGGAATGTCACCGTACGGTTTAGCATTTGGTAAGGCCTGTCACCTCCCCATAGAAATAGAACACAGGGCTTATTGGGCAATTAAGGAATGCAGCTATCATCTGGATAAAGCAGGAAAGCATAGGAAGTTGTAGTTGAATGAACTCGAGGAGATTCGTAATGATGCTTATGAGAATGCCCGGATTTACAAGGAGAAAACCAAAGCTTTCCATGACATGCATATATCTAGAAAAAGCTTTGAACCTAATCAGAGGGTTTGGTTGTTTGATGCCAAGTTACGTTTATTCCTAGGAAAGCTCAGGTCGAGATGGAACGGCCCTTATACTATTACACATATCTTTTCACATGGAGCCGTTGAGATCACAGACCCAAAGATAGGTCAAACTTTCATTGTGAATGGTCAGAGACTGAAACCTTACATTGAGAACATTGAACCTGGACCTATCTCAAAGAAGGCAGCACTTTTAGACTGCTGAAAGGTGCACGCTCGGCTGAAGGCATTAAACTTAGCACTTATTGGGAGGCAACCCAACCCAATTTTGCTTATATGTAATAGATTAATTTCTTTTCAGGTTGGAGCTAGTGTTTTAACGAGAATAATTCAGAGCTATTCAGGTGATATCTTCCCCTTCTCATACTTACTTTCTATTCATCAGCATACAATGAGAACATTGCATGAAATAGGCAGGGGGTAGGTAAAATTTTTGCTGAGTCACCTATATCTAGTTTCCATCAGTCTTACATATATGTATTTGCATTAAAAAAAAAACCACTTATATATAGCATTTTTTCAAAAAAAATCAAAAATATTTTTATCAAGGAGGTTTTATTGAGAATTTTCTTCTTGAATTATTTCTTAATTTAGAATCCAATACATATATTTCACTTACATGTAAACTTTGTAATGGATTCATTATGAAAACTAATAGACATCTTTAGTTTGTCAAGGAAAAGCATTTGCTTCTTTTCCTGAACCCTTGGACAGTAGTTAAGGAGTCAAGCAAACAATCTTTCATTACATCCACCAAATATTTGTGAGGTGAGAGTAGAGTGTCTACTGGTGCTCTAAGTCTAGTGTGAGGAATCTTAAGTTCTGGATAATTAAATAATGATACCTCAGAGTTATGCATAGTTTTCCACTCTCAGTTCCCGCGTACGAATTTTGTGTGAAAGTTTGAGAGCCACCAAATAAGTCAAATACACAGAAATCGAGTTCTAATAAAACTATGACGAAGGTGGATGGTTACGACCGTCCTTTATGGAATCCTCGACTGAAGGAGGGTATTAGTGTCAAAGGTCAGAAATACATTGTCCTATCCATTCCTTTCCAGTGCCGAGAGTAGGCACTTCCACCAAATAAGCTACACAATATCCTCTTGAACACTCTCATTTCCCAAATAATGCCTCATAAATGAAAGTTGTGTTGTATGGTGTTATGTTGTTATGAAAAAACAAAGAGAGAAAAAGAAAAAAAAAGTGATGATGAAAAAAAAAACGGTTTGAGTTCACAGTTATGTTTATGTGTTGATTTGTTATGAATAAATTTTGTTGAGACAACAATACCCACTACCATTTGCGATTCACCAACTAAGACCCATACCTACTTTGCTGTATTTTTGACCGCCTGAATGCTAGCTAAGGAATTTTGACTTAATTGTAAGGTTATCAGAACTTTATTAAAGTATTAATGCCACATGAGGCCACCAAATATTGAGTGTATTTACACAATCTAATGAATTGTGAGCTCAAAAAAAAAAAAAACCAGAGAGAGAGTGAGTGCAAAGGAACCAAAAAGGGAGCACAGTTTTGAGTGTCTCTTTGGGTTGACTTATTTGATAGTCTAGAAATCGAGAGTTTGTGGTACTAGTCTATATGTAGCACCAGATGAGTATGAGCCACCAAATATAAAATCATTTTACTCAAAATCTTCTACCTAAGCCAAAAAGCTGGGGTCAAATCACAGCGTACAAGTTATGTTATCCCCGAGGGAAGAAATTTGCCTATCCTGATAGAATTTTTACCGAGGATCTAGTACAAACTTTAAGTGTGTGTTGGCATTTCACTTGAATCTGTTACTTATGCTACTATTACTACATTTTCATGTTGTTTGGCTCTCCAAACTTTCGAAAGAAAAGAAGAAAACTTTTGTTAAACCTTTGATAAAAAAAACACCAGTCACATATCATGGATCATATATTTTTCATTCTTGCATTTGCTCGAGAACTAGGGAAAGATAAGCATGGGAGAGTGATAATCCATATTTATATACATAATTTATGCCTAACTATTATTAGTTTAAGAGTAAAATAGTTTACATTGCATTAGATTAGATTATATTAGTCACATCATAGTATTTTGTAAATATTACATTGTTAGATGATAATTATAATTTTTGCTACTACTTATATCTGGTTCCTTTATTTTTTTTTATATGTGTGTAGGCGCCAAGTTTGAAATTGATTGAAACTTTAAAAAGAGAAAACAATTATTTTGATGGAGTTGAACCAATTTCCTACACCAAAAAAAAAAACCATTCTAAGTCCTACCAAAAATCTCTCCAAATAATTTCCTAAATAAATCCCCACCCAACCATTTCCTATGTATGTTAATCCCATACTCCACCCACATAAAACCTCCTCCACCGAATCCCTCCACCTACGTAACCTTTCCAAATCCCACATTATTTTATCCTGTATTTTTATCCCTCCACCGTATTTTTCCCCTTACCAATTTCTACGTAGATATGCTCCCATCCACGATCTCCATCTCTCAAAAAAAATCTCTCTTCCTTCTACATATGAGGGGGGCCACCACCAACGGAACGGCAGTCCCAACGAGACCCCAACAGAACCACCACCACCCCCCTCTGCCTTCATCTCTCTCTCCCTCAACACCCGACAGAGGGGAAGGGCTTAAGCCGTCCGACCACTCCATCAGACATCCAGTCGAGGTCCTCACCCACGACCGCGTGACCACCACCGTGCTCCTCCTTCAACCACGACTACTTCCGCACCCTCGCTACGACATCCTACATCACGTACCACCGTTCTCTCAAGATCTCAACCCAACCCCGTGCAACCTCACGGCCCTTCTCAACCATACCTCCTGTCACACAACAACCGACAAATATCCCAAGACCAATCCTTCGTATCCCCTCCTCTCCATCGAAAAAAGTCCAACGTCAAATCTCTCCACCGATTTCTATCCACTCGAATTAACTTTTCTCCTTTAACAAAAAAAAATCCTCCCCAAAATCCCACACTCCAACAACTTTCTCAACGTACTACACGCATGTGCCCTCTCTCTCTCAATTATTTAAAGCCCTCCGGTTCTCAACATCAGGGGTACTCCCGCTCTCTCTTTTTTCTCTCTCTCTCGATCTCTCAACCGAGCGCTGCCGCTCCCACTCCCCGTCCTCTTCTGTGCTTCTCGTACTCGCTTTCTCCAAGTACCCAACCTCTTACTCCTCTTTCCCTCTGCATGCAGTGTGCCCTTCTTACTCCCTCATTCTCTCTCCGCTGAAGCTTCACCATCTTCTCTCTCTCCCTCTCAACTCCTCTCCCTCTCAATTCTCCCTCTCCCTGCAGTTTCTGCCCCCTCTTAATTCTCTCTCTCTCTCTCTTCCGTACCTCTACCTCTCAATTCCCTCTATCTCCCTGTGCTCCTACCACGACCTCTACGTCGACCCTCATCTGCACTCGCCCTCACCAACAACACGTCGGCATGTCGTCAACATAAGGTCGTGACCCCTAGCAACCGTATGCTCTCGACGAGCGTTGCACCACCCTCAACCATGACGTCTCTTCTCCGACCTCTCACCTCCGTGCACATTCTCCACTGACGATCGTCGATGGCACTCTCCACCCCTGTCACAACATCGCCGGATTTCTATCTGAGATTATTTTTCTCTCTGACTTTCTAGTAGTAGTAAAGTTCTTATTTGCATTTACATGTTCACTTCGTATTTGTCTCCGTGTTTGTTTCATTTATTTCCTTTTATTAAAATAATAATAAAATAATAAAAATAATAAAAAAATTCATTTACTTGATCAAGTTGGAAATCATCTAAATATCCATATCTCCCTGTGAGACAATCCGTACTCCCAACATTATTCTCATATTTTTCAGAGACGGTTTCATAAATTCAAAACGACGTATTTTCTCACCTACGACGACAGATTTATCATTATCGCGATTTCACGACCAATAATGCATAACAATCTCCCCGTTTTTGATATTATCAAAAAGGTTTAATTAATTTCAATTCTCCTACAACTCCTCCTTAAAACATGCTCTTCTAGTTTGGGTTACTTTAATAAGAATGATATTCTCCCTCTTTTGTAACAACAAGATAGCTATATGATTAACTCCCCCTTACTAATGGAAATATAGCTAAGTTAACCACTCCCCCTTAAAGATAGACAATTAGCTCATTTATTTTAACTCCCTTATCTACATGCTATTGATAAAGAGACAAGGTTAACAATTTACCTCACCTACCATGGCCAATAGAATGGCCTAAATGGAGGTGGATGCCAAACCGGATGAGGCTCTCATCTGTAGCTTGGAGGTCTAGGCATTGGCACCGATCTCCAATTGGGTGGTCGATGCAAAACGGCTTGGTTGATTGTTCGTTATCTCGTCGGTCTTCTCTTCTCCTTCCTCGGTCTACTCCTTGATCCTCCCAATTCAAGTTGACCATTCTTTAGCTTGTAGGTCCAATCCTTCACATTGATATCTTCCTTGAAACCTACAAAACAAGATTCTACTTGAACTTTCGGTATTTAAATTAGTTTGGATCCAGATTTGTTAGTTGGTCTCCTAGAAGGAGATCCTTTCTCAACCTTAGGGCTAAGGCTAAAGTTATCTAATTTATTCATCAATTTATTAGATTCTTCCCTAAGACATGCAAGTTCTTTTTCTATAACATACATTTTAGTTTTTAAATCGGAAATTTCCATGTTTAAACTAGTATTTTCCTCAATCAACTTACTATTTTCATTGATAAGGTCTTTATTTTCTAACAACAAATTATCATTATTAGAACTAGAACTACTTTCTAAATCCTTAAGTTTTATCTCTAATCTTTCATTTTCAGTTTTTAAAAAACTAATATTCTTTTTAATATTTTTATTTTCTACCTTAAGTGATTTACTAATTTCAAATAACTCATCAAAAGCATCTTGAAGTTCAGAATTTACCTCATCGTCGCTGTCGTCGCTGTCGCTTTCTGCGATTGCCATGAAACCCATGCAAACTGTTTCATTCTTCTTCTCGAGATCTTTCTCTTCTTCCTCCGAGCTCGAGTCATCCCAAGTTGCTTGGAATTCCTTCTTCTTATACTTCTCCTTCTCATTCTTCTTCTCCTTCTTGAGAAAAGGGCACTCAGGTCGATGATGACATTTTTCGTTGCAGTGGTAGCAACATCTCGGGCTACCTTACTCATTTTCCTTCTCTTTCTTTTCTCTATTAGAATCCCTACAAAACTTGAAAAATTTTTCAAGTAAAAATTTAAAGTCTTCATCATCGGAACTTACCTCGCTATCTGATGCAACTCTGAAGGCAAGAGACTTTCTCAGCTTTGGTTCAGGAGTGTCCTTCTTCTTCTACTTCAACTTCGTCTCGTAGGCCATGAGATTGCTGGTGATTTAATTCTCAACATAATTAATTAAGTTATTTAGGCTTAATTAATTGCATGAGAAAGTAACTTAGGTTAACTCGATTTTATGTCGGTTGTGTAATATAAGGTCAAGTTAACCTAATATTTTAGATTTTTTTTAAGTTCTTTTTAACTAGTCGAGTCCATGCCATTCACTGGGAGGCATAACTTAATCCTAATTCACCATTAAATCTCTAAGTGTAGTTAAGAGTCAATTAATTAATTAGATTATAATTAACAATACTTTAAACACATGAATAATTGAACAAAATATTTGACAATAAAAGCATGCCATATTCCATTAAGAGAAAACACATTACACATGAAATTTGTCATTTAGAACTAAGTAGACATGTTTATTACATCAATTATGGCTAATTACAAGCGATTAAGGCAAGAAAATGCTAAACAAATGATTACAAATGCCTTATTACATCATTTAAAGTTCAAAAATAATGAAAGAGAATATGATATAATAATAAGTACAAATCAGACATTACAAGAAAAAAAGAATTAGAAATCTAACAGCAGGGATGTCTGATTTCTCTTATTTCATCTCCTTTATTTAGCCTTAGCCTTTAATCCTTCTTTCCTTTCTCCTTTATTCCCTTAATTCTTTCTTTTGTCGTTGCTCTCTCTCTTCATTAAGTCTTTCATCCTTTGCCTTTTCATTTCTTCTTCTTCTTTGTCTTTTTCTCCCCTTAGAATATTTTTTTCCTTAACCTCTTCTCTTAACTGTGCGTATAAGTCTCCACACTTTCATGCCCAACTGAGCCCATTAACCTCTTTTTAGTCCAAAATTATGTTTATTTAATGGGTGGCCCAGTGCGTTCGAGGATACACAGCACCCAAGATGGGTGAGACCAGATCCTACTAGCACTGGGCATCATTTGATTTAATTGTGGATTTTTTTTCATAGCATGCACAGTATCCGACCTCCTAGGCCCACGCCCAACCGGGCCCATAAACATGCCCCCTCAGGCACACACACACACCCACATAGGCACGTGCACACGCACGTGCCCACACACAAGTTCTCTTATTTGTGCCCTCCGTCGACGACCAACCGATCCCAACGCATTTTAGATTTTATACCCAGGCATGCGTTCAAGAATTTCTGAGGTGGCAGAAACTTGCCCGCTTCTCCTTCGCCACAGCTGCGTTAGGCCAGAGCTTCAAGAAAGGAGTCCGAGCAGCTCTGGTCCAAATCATACACACAAGAGCTCAATGGAAAGCTCTTAGCTTCCTCTATCTAATTTCAAAGTCAAATTGATCAATGGATCGATTTGATGCACCGATTCTACAGCGGAACACGGCTCTGTCGTCATGCCCTGGAAATGTACTTCAGAGAAGAGTTTTAGGTCTATTAACCTGCAGAGGGGAAATTACCCTTAATTAAGGGTCTAGAATATTTCAGGAAGGGATTCCACAGGCTTTAGAGGAAGAAGAGAGGTCAGGGAGTGCTTCAGAAATCTCCAGAAGCTAAGAGCTTCAATATGAAAGTTTAGAGCTTAGATTTAAGCTCAAATTCGTCTTACAGAGAGATGAGACCATCTAGATTCCATTTGAATGGATTCAAGGGATCAAACACGATTGTTCTAGGCAGAATTGACCTTCAAATTTCAACGGAAATCCTAAAAACAAGTTCAGAACTAACCCAAACTGTGCAGAACTTTGAATCCTACTCAATCTTTAATAAAATTCACTTGAATCAACTTGAACTGATTTGCAACCCTCCCAGAAACTCACATAACCCTTTAAATCTACAATTATGATCATAAACCTCCACAATCAAATTAGAGTTGACTGCGAAAGCCTAAAAGTTGACTTTCCAAATTAAAGCTTCTTAGGTCCAATTAAATATCCAATTAGGCTAAAATCCATCTAAGAAATCACTTGCACACCTCAAATTCCAGTTTTGAGCACTCTTTGAGTGCAATCAAGCATCACCGCCTAGGATGTGAAAGTGGTGAGTTTAGCAAATCAAATCAGGAGTTCCTAATCATATCCGAATCCAATTCAAGCTTCCTGAATTCCTACTAAAGCTTCTAGACCTATCACTAGGATTAGAAGTGGTCTAATTAGGTCTCCTCAGCTCCGCCGGAGTTGAGGAAGATGATGTCTAATAGAGAATATTACCCATTAAAACACAAATTTAATCATGGATTCATGATCCTATGATCATAAAGAAGTAATCTAGAGCTTCTAAAAGAGTTCCAGAGGTTGAGGCTCTAGTTTGGTTCGCCGGAGCTCGCCGGAGCTCTGGTGAGTCAGGTTATGATGTACAGAGGAGAAAACTTCAATAAAACAAGCCATTACTGACCTGTAGAGTTTCCTAAGACCTAGACTAACCTTAATAACTCTTAAATTAACTCTTTTAAAGATTAAAATAAAGGATTCATCGTGGAATTCAAAAATCTGGCATTCTGAGTTTGACAGAGCTCATAATGCCTCCTCTCACTCAATTGAGTGAAGGGAAATGGTCTATGGAGTGAGGCGATGCTAATGAACTAATTAATTAGGCGAATAACTCATCTTTGAGCCGCCATTGACAGCAAGCTCAAAGATGAGGGGAAATTAGGCATTTTAAGTACACTACTTAATAGGAGCAATAGATGGAATCACTGAGGTCCTTAAGTATTATGGAAGTGATGTAGGACCTTGATTGAGTGTGAGATAGTCTCTGGGCACTTCACTATGGACAGTGAAGTATCTAGGTGTGTGTGAAGTGATTTAGGTGATTAGATGGTCAATTAAGATAGATTTGGGGTCAGGAAGGGTCTTAAGGTGGTGGATTAGTGTTGGAAGACCCTAATTGGAGGTGTAATAGCTTGATGACCTCCGCCATAGATAGCGGAAACCACCGGTGATGGTGGGGTGTACTAAGCATTTTAGGTGTTAGTAATGAGGGGAAGAAAGTGGAAATGAATCGTGAAAAGGTAAAGAAAGTGGAATTGTGCTTAGATCAGTGAAAGAAGGTTCGGCGAGGTTGGACATGGCCTCGCCGGAGCTGAGGAAGGCGAAGCTTAACATACTTCTAAGCTAAACCTACTCCTAACTATTGCTAAACTACTCCTATGAGTTAGAACTACTTACCTGGACGAAAGGAGATGAGAAGCTTCGTCGATGGTGCATAACGGAGGATGAAATCAATGGAAAGGGGGTAGAGCTCCGACAAGAAACTGAAGGCAGTGAGAGAGAGAAGATGACGCTCCAAGGCTCTGTCACACCCTTCCGGAGAGGAAGAGGGGGTGAGAGAGACGAGTCTTCCGCTCGGAAAAACTCCGAAGGAGGGATGAGAGGTCGCTGGAGGTGAGTGTTGAATAGCCTATCGTCGACTGCTGTTGGGGAAGGGGGGAAGGGAGTCGACCCCTGAAATCGGAAGGGTGGAGGGGTTTAAATAGGTTGCGGTGGAGGTAGAAGGGGATGTATCTAGACGGGTAAGAGTCTAGGTGCAAGGTAACCACCGGCGTCATCTTTGACACCGGTGAAGTTAACTCCTGGACCTAAATAGGATTAGAGCTTCATCCGATTCATCGGATGGAAAAGGAAGAGTGAGCAGAAGCTCTAGAGCAGCGGTGAAGGAGTTCAGGCGAGGGATGGGTGGTAATCGAGCGGTGTGGTGACCAAACGCTCTCAGCCGTCTAGTGCAAGGAAGAAGATCATGTACACAGGGACCTATATGTAAGAAAACTTAAGGACTAAACTAAATATAAGGACTCAATGGAAATAGAAACTTAAGGACTAAAACGTAAAATGAGGTTTTCAAGGCTTATTTTAATTTAATTCTTTTTCATCTTTTTATATATGATTATAAATTAAATAAATATTATATGTATACCTTGAATTTATGTTTTTGACCTTCTTAGGTTTATTTATTTAATTGATGAAGTTACTTAAATTATTACATACTTTAGGGTTAAATATTTATAATGTTAAATTAAATATTAATTATGTAGCTAAATATTTATAATTTGAGTCCAAATTATTATTTAAATTATTAATAACATTAATTGACATTTAATTTAGTATTATTAACTTATTTTATGGTCCTTTAATAGATTGTCCCTTATATTATAATTAAATCCTAAATAGACACATTCTTAGATAATTAACTAGGGAAACTAGTTAATTAGCGGTATTTAAGAGCCATGATAAGTCTCTCATCAATTTCCTAGGAGATCCTCTATGTTAAGCTCCTCTACGTCGTTCGTCTCCTCGATGGCGGTAACCTTCTGTTCCCACTCCAATCCAAGGGAACGAAGAAGCTTTCCTTGAAGCTCCCCCTTGATGAAGGTCTTTCCTAAAGCTTTAAGGTTATTCACTATAAGAGTGAACCTAGTATACATCTCACTCAAGAATTCGTTAGATTTCATAGAAAAAAACTCAAATTCTTGAGATAAAATATTGATTTTAGAGGCTCTTACCTTAGACGTACCTTCATGTGTTACCTCTAGAGTATGCCATACCTCATATGAAGTGGCACATTGAGATATCCGATTGAACTCCTTCGAGATGAGCGCGCAATACAACGCGTTCATTGCTTTAGCATTGAAGGAAAGCTCATGGGTTTACTGCTGCGAGTAGCCTCTCTCTGGTCTCACCAAGACTTCATATGGGGTTTCGCAACATCCCCATAGTGCGAAGTCGGTAGCTTGAAGCCACATCTTCATCCGCAACTTCCAGTAGCTGTAGTTGTTGCCATCGAAGTACGGCGATCGAATTGTAGACTATCCCTTCGATTTCCTTGTTGCGAAGATGCTCCCCTCCATGATTTGATCTTCTGCAGATGTTACTCCTTAAAAGCGGAAACCTGCTCTGATACCAACTATTGATTCTTACGGGAGGGGCTGAGATTTACGAAAAATAGATTAAAGTGCGGAATTAAAATAAATCAATCTCACACAAATGACAATCACACAAGATACACAAAGATTTTTAGGTGGAAACCCAAACCGGGTGAAAACCATCACCTAACTCTCTCGAATTAGGATTTCCCAATCGATCGAGTCGATCAAATCCACTAACAAACTACTTTAACGAGAATAATTCAACCTCTTACAACCGACGCTACTTTAAACCTGACGATAGCGTGCCTCAAACCCCTTCTCTTCAAGAGAAGGTTTTTGTCTCATGAAGGAGACAGAAATTCGCAAAGTGAATACCCAACCAAATTAACAAACAAATATTACAACACAAATCTATAGAGCCACAAAGTATAAATCCTAAACTTGGCATCTATAGGCAAAAGAGACCCCTTAGATGGAAGAACATAGGTGTGATCTCGGCAGAATAACGACGCTCTCGGATTTGTTGAATGGAGCTTGGAGAGCAAGATCACTTCTTTTCTTGATGATTTCTTCTCTATGACACAAAGGAATGTGAAAGTAGTGTTAATTAGTGTGTCTTTACAAGGCAAGGGGCCTCTCCTATTTATAGATGGTTTAGGAAGGCCTAGGAAGGTTGTGGAAGCCTTAGGTAGCCGTTGGGGATCTTCCCAAGGCAAAACAAGCCGCAATCAAAATTATTAATGATTTTGACAGGGTCATTAGACGTCTGGGAAAATTATCAGACGTCTAATTCTAGACGGGTTTCTTTACTAACTTGAGTCATACCTAAATAGGGTTCTTGTGTAATTCAATCAGACGACATATCGGACGTCTAGCACTAGGTCTGGACGTCTAGAAACCTAATTTACTGCGGCAATGGATTTCCCAAGGCACAAACGGCTATAAGTCTCAATAGAAGTGATTTTGGCTCAATCGAGGGCTAAGGGTAACTTATCAGATGTCTAAGGTCCTCTACGAACGTCTGATAGAAGCCTAAAGGTCATTTCTTAATGATCATATTGTGAAAGCAACGTTCCACTAATTGGACGTCTGACCAAGTCATCAGATGTCTGCTAAGAATCTGGAATAAGGTCGGTCGTTTGAAATCAACAGACAAAAGGCTCTAAGACTAGCTCTAAAAGTTTGGACGTCTGATTCAACATTCAGACGTCTTAAAGATTACTATCGGACATCTGATTTTAGTATTAGATGTCTGAACAAGATATTTGAGACTTATTTAGGTTTTCTAAGTCCTCTACAGAAAACTTAAGTGTCCTAGAGTTGTATAAGTGTTCCTAGACTATAGTGTAAATGCTTTGAGTCTCTTTAACATGCATCTAAGAAAATGAAAGAGCAAAGAATGAAAACAACAATTACAGAGTACAAGACAAAAGAACATCTATCATATTCTTCTGTCTTCAAGCTCTCTTTCCTCGCAATGCTTCTTCTCCGTCAAGCTCCTCCAATCAGCCATGGATGCGAGCTTGATCTCCGTCTTTACAATTGTAACATTTGCAATATACTTGAAATCTAAGACTCAAAAGTAAATGTAAAATACCAAGTGTTTTGTTTTCATCAAAATAAACGATCGTGGTGCCCTTGCACCAACAAGGAGATGATGGCCTCCTGTCGCGATCGGTGAAGAAGAACATGAAGGAGGCAGGTGCGGTCTCTAGACATTTAGGAAGGTTCCCAGACGTCTTAATTGAAAGGGAGAGGGGTGTATGCTCCCTGTTTGGCAGGTGATGGTGTGCTTGGTTGTTGCGCACAGTGGCGGGGGAGATCGATCACGTCGCGATGGTGCGGTGGTCACCACACGCTATCACCGTGTGGCTATCGAGGTGACTTCACGAAAGTCGCATGGCGATGTCGACAAACGGAGCACGATGGTGGCATGCCACAATCAATGGCACAGTCGCGGTTGAAGAAGACGGTAGAGCATGGTGATGGACATCGAGGCAGAGCACGGTCGTGAAGCTCGCGATAGAGGAACTCGCAGTAACAGAATGTCATAGAGAGGTCGATGACATGGGAGGCTCACGGTAGTGTTCTAGTGGTGCGTAGGGAGAGGATGTGGAGAGGGGGGCTTCCTCCCCGTGGAGGGGGAGATTATGATGAACATGGGGGCTGTCCTTGCATGTTATATAAAGAATTAGAGAGAGACAATAAGAGAGAATATTGGGGATAGAGAGATGAGAGAAATAAGGAAGGAAATATATGAGATCACTCATTTTCTTTTAAAAAAAATTGTTAAGAATTATCAAAAGGAAACAAACTTTAAAAGACAATCTATGTTGATTTCCTCATAAAATTAAATGTCATGATGGTGATCTAATTGATATGCTGCCAATAAAATTGGACTCCCAATTAATCTTGCCTCCAAAGTAATTTATCAATTAACGTAAATGAAAGGTAGAAAATCCAAGGCTTAATCAATTTGATCAACATAATGCATGTTCTTATTTAAATTTCTGTCCCAATAATAATGCACTTAAGCACTAAAGTAGTCCACTAAAGTGGACCTATCTGACCCCACCACACAAACCACAACGTCAAGAGTAATCGGGGATGGATGATCTTCGAAGTAAAGAACCAACGAATAAAAGTATTACGAGAAGCCAAGATGAAAGGAGTAGAGGGCAAACGTGAAGGGAAAAGAAATGAATGGGGGCCCCTAACCAGCGAGATGAAACTGATGGGAGGTTGATAGTGAGTAAAAGTTAAGACTTTTTTTTTATTTGAGAAAAGCTTTACACATATCTCTTTTCAAAGTCTCTCCACTTATCAAAAGAGGACACACATCTCAAATATCACGTATGTTGTTTGGAGCAACACATGTGCTATTGATTCAAGGGCCAAGATTAAAAATTTAAAACAAAACTTAGAAAAGCTCCTTGGCTTAACCATTATTTTGTTTTTTAGGTTGGAAAAAAAGAAAAAAAAAAAAGAAAGAGGATGATGTTTGAACGTTTTTTTTTTTCGTTGCGTGCGTGCGTGCGTGCGTGCGTGAGAGAGAAAGAGGGGGCGCTCAACCTTTCTCCCCTTATCCAATCTGTTACCTTCCCCCCCTCTCTCTCTCTTCCCCAGCTAAACCCCTCCCCAAGCCCTTGCTCCTCTCCACGTTCAGCGAACAGCTATTGGTTATATCCGTCGGCATCCCCGGAGATTGTACCACCACCACCGATTGTTGTTGTTGTTCTTCTTCTTCTTGGCTATACCACATTGTCCTCCACCCCTTCCATTCCAACAACAATCCAACCAACCAACCGACCATGGGTGCCCTCGGCACAGGCATCCCGAAGCCCCTCCCTCCTTCCCTCCTCCACTTACCTCCCTCTTCCTCTCCCTCCTCCCCCTTCCGTTTCCGCCTCCTCTACTCCCGCACCCTCAAAACCCCCGCAGCAGCAGCTGCAGCAACAGCATCGGCATCCTATTCCACATCCACCCGCTCGCGCACCATCAGTAAAAGCACCAGAGGCCGTTCTTCCCTCTACCCTCGCCCTTCCCTCCGGGAGATCGCGGAGCAGCGCGCCTCCAACCGCGCCGAGGTCTACTCTTTCCTCCGTGGCCTCGGCATCCGCCCCGACGAGCTCGACGGCCTCGAGCTCCCCGTCACCGTCGACGTCATGCGCGAGCGCGTCGACTTCCTCCTCTCCCTCGGCCTCACCGTCGACGACATCAACTCGTACCCGCTCCTCCTCGGCTGCAGCGTCAAGAAGAATATGCTCCCCGTCCTCCACTTCCTCGGCTCCCTCGGCGTCCGCACCTCCTCCCTTCCCGACCTCCTCCGCCGCTACCCCCACGTCCTCCACTCCAGCGTCGCCGTCGACCTCTCCCCCGTCGTCAACTACCTCAAGGGCATGGACATCCGCCCCCTCGACCTCCCCCGCGTCATCGAGCGCTACCCCGAGCTCCTCGGCTTCAAGATCGAGGGCACCATGAGCACCTCCGTCGCCTACCTCGTCGCCATCGGCGTCTCCCGCCGGCAGATCGGTCGCCTCCTCACCAAGTACCCCGAGATCCTCGGCATGCGCGTCGGCCGCGTCATCAAGCCCCTCGTCGACTACCTCGAGTCCCTCGGCCTCCCTAGGCCCTCCGTCGCGCGCATCATCGAGGAGAAGCCCTTCGTACTCGGCTTCGACCTCCGCGACCGCGTCCGCCCCAACGTCGACGCCCTCCTTCGCTTCCACGTTGGCCGCGGGGCCATCGCCTCCGTCGTCTCGCACTACCCGGAGATCCTCGGGCTGGAGCTCCACCAGAAGCTCGCGGCACAAAGGAGCCTCCTTGGATCTGTTGCCCTCATGTCCCAGGAGGACTTCGGGTTGGCCCTCGAGAGGATGCCTCAGCTCGTTAGCTTGGGGCAGTCTGCAATCCTCAAGCACATGGATTTCCTGAAGAAGTGCGGGTTCTCACTGAAGCAGGTCAATGATATGGTCGTGAAATGCCCGCAGCTGCTCGCGCTCAATCTGGATATCATGAGGAAGAGTTTTGATTATTTTCAGGAGGAGATGGAGAGGGAGTTGGAGGATCTGGTGGAGTTCCCGGCGTTCTTTACGTATGGTTTGGAGTCCACCATTAAGCCCAGGCATAACATTGTTTCGGAGAAGGGCCTCAAGTGCTCTCTAAGGTGGCTCCTTGACTGTAGCGATGGGAGGTTCAGGGAGAGGATGAGTTATGACACCATCGGGATAGAGGAGATCGAACCCAAGCTTTCTTTCGTTGACATGGAAAATGCAATCTCAGAAGCAAGGGAAGAAGAGGAAGATGATGACAACTTCTTGGATTCGGATGATGAAGGGGAAGATACAGATGGTGAATCTATTTAGATCCTGTTTATTGTTGCCCGTGCACTCAAGGAGCCTCTTGTCGTGGCTAAGGATGGTCATCTATGGAAGAAATTAGGGAGTGGACTCTTCGAGTGGAACTTCTCTTTATTCATAGAATCCTTGGCTTCAAAGCCTAACTCCTAATGGACAAGAAAGTTATGGCTTTCTAAAGCAATAATCAAGACCATGCCTTAAACAAACAAGGTGATAGCTAGCTGTAATTGTCTATATCAATTGATACGATGTTTTACATTACATTGGTAGATGCACATGGAAATCTC
The DNA here is from genome assembly GCA_037157565.1 of Thalassia testudinum. Taxonomy (NCBI): domain Eukaryota; kingdom Viridiplantae; phylum Streptophyta; class Magnoliopsida; order Alismatales; family Hydrocharitaceae; genus Thalassia; species Thalassia testudinum. The sequence goes on along the minus strand of JAZHRO010000055.1, from coordinate 20,018,683 downwards.
CTGGTGTACTGATGTTTCTTTGTAAATATCATTTCTTTTTGTCTCAATGTTGTTTGTGCTTCAATATTTCGAAATTATGCATGCAGAGATTTATTATTTTAGACCTTCTTTCAATTGAGAAAAGGATGGGTAGGATTCCTTATCTTTTACAGACATCATCTCCATGCCATTGAATTGCCATCTTTGGAAATTGAAGTGCTGATTTAATTATGGGTCTGGTGATCGTCCATTTAGTAAATGGCATGCAGAATCAGATGAGAACTTGATGCTTCTGTGGCTACAAAATTTCATTTTTTTTTTTAAATGAAACACACATTTAATATCAAATCAACAAATCGCAATTCTTTTTGTACATTAAGTGGGGATTGACTACATGGATGTGTTGCCCCATTTGACTCCTGATACAATGATCTGCTGCAAAGTGAAAGTATTATGTCTGCTTCTTTGATCTTTCCCTAAATCATCAACTCATAGCAACACCTTTTCAACTAATAGCAACACTATAGAACCAATAATACTGTCATCAAGCAAGAATTTTAATATAAAACAACCATAAAAAATTACCATGTCTACAAAACTTCCCTGGTACAGAAATTCCATTCTGTAAATTATGCACAAGGCTATCTGCTGTTCTGAAGAAAGTAAGAGGTCCTGTTGTTGAGATTCTTCCTTGAAACAAGGGACTTCTTGCTTTTTTGAAACCTTGAGGTGGAGGTGAGGAGCTTGACTTGCTTCCTTCCTAGTCGTGTCTACACAGCTTTCACAGCAGAACGTGGAAAACCTATCTCCTGTATTGTTTCTTTTAGTTCATTTGAAAAGCAATGCTTAGAAAATAACCAACCGGGAGCCTTATCTCCTTCAGCCCCTCCATTCAACTTTGCTTTGTATTATATCATCTCACATCACTTTTTTTTTTTTGAGAAAAAAAGTCTCACGTCACATTGTTCTCTCGCTTCTCACTCCATTTATAATGAGCTCCTTGACTTGCTTCCTTCTCATCTCCCTCTTTCTCTATGCTTCCCTTCTCTCATGGGAACTTCAGGATGTAATCCTTCAGGTGCTTTCCTGCATAAGATCACATATTGTGCCACCTTCTCAAAACCCAATCTTCCATTTTTCAAGTTTAGTTCTTGATGTGAAAAACCCTAAAACAGCTCTTCCCCCATGTGGGAGGATTTTTAAGCCATTTGTATCTTGGACATTGTTTTTATATGCAGATTTGACGTTCTGATTTTGTTTGATCTTGTATAGAAATTAAGGAGTTTGTCAGCTTCCTGTTGCTTTCATGATATGCTCTCTTTTTTAGGGTTTTGTTCAATGTTTCTTTGTGTAGGGATTACGTGGCTCTTGACAAGGGCTAGAAGCTGGTTGTTATGTGAAGCTCAACGTTCAATCATAATTTGCTGAAGGTGGTCTTGTGTAGAACATGTGTTCCAAAGGATTAATTGTTTTTCCACTCCTTGTAGGCAGTGATACGAGGTTGAGAACAAGTCCTTTGTCTTTGTGATATGATTTCAAATTTAGGAAGCCCTAGGATGCTGTGCTTTTTTCCCCTTGAGGTATCTACTCATGGCTGTTGTGACTCAATCAAATGTTGTTTTCTGAAGTCTCTAGTTGCAAGAATCTCTTTGCAAGTTGGATTTTATTTGTTTCTATTTGAAATTTAGGATTCCCCTGCATTGTTATCCTTTGGTCTGCATCTTTGTTCCCATTTTACGATATTGTATTTGTTTTTTTCTGTGTCATCTTGAGGGAAGTTTTTTCTATACAGTTTATTTTTTTAAGGAATCTTTACATCGTTGTCCCTTGAATTTTGGCCAATTACATCTGGACCCTCCTATAGTTCATTATTACATATATATATACCCCCACAAGCTTGCTAACCATATTGATTATACCCCTTGGTTGAATCTCTGTTAAATCTCCATTAAAGTTGACAAGTCAAGTTACAAAAATTACATTCATACCCCTATGCCTTTTTTTTCTTTTTCTATTCTCGTTTTTCATCTTCCTCCTCTTTTCTCCCTCCTCCTCCCTGCTTGTTCCTCTCTATCGGATGGCAATGGCAATGTCAATGGTGGCATCAACGGTGGTGGTGATGTCGATAGTGCCTGTTGGGTTTTTTGGGAAAAATGGACTTTATTGATTTGAAAATAGAGGCCTTAGCCCTCTTTATATAGAGAAAGAGGCCTTGGCATATAAGGAAATCCAACTAAACATTTACTAAAAATAGAGAAGACTAAATGTAGAAGTAACAACTAATAAAATCCCTAATTTTATTTCCTAACACACCCGCAAGTCGAGACACGGTAGACGACGAAGACTTGGATCAACGATACTTGACGGTGGTAGAGAAACAGTCGACTTCAACATTTGTATTAACTTGTCATGTTTCTACTTATACATCTCGTGCAAGGCGTTAGGTACGTGAGAAATCATGACTAAAACTCGGGTATTGCTGCTTTCATACCCAAGAGTTTGAAGATGTCTGGGCTTAGTCTTCTTGAGTGCGCATAAGGTCACACCGGTGCCATTTCTCCTACACCCCACGAGTCAGCGTATTGTGCTTGGTTTTTCCAGGCATGCATCAAGTCACCTTCACTGCCATTGCTCCTACGCTCCAAGAGCCAGTCGAAATGCTTTAGGTGCATAAGAGTGCACCCCATCTACTTGTCTGCGCCAATCTGGGTTTTTCTTCTTCGTCAAGTTACCTTAAAACGCAAGTGTCTCTTCTTGTACGCCCTCACAGAGCCAATCACTGCTTGGTTTCTCTTGAGGTGCGTAAGAGCACTACCCATACACTGGCCTCGCCCCTGTTGCATGTCATTAGTGAGAGGAGGCTAGGAGGAGCCTTGTCGTTGAAACGTAGAGGATCTCCACAAGGGAGAGAGAGAACACACAGTAGCCCTAGACAGCCAACAAGGCATGCTACAACATGAGAGTGGTAGCAGCAGTAATGGCTGCTATTGTTGTTGATGTGGTTGCTGTTGCTGTGTCAAACGGACGCTCCAGCGACTTGGCGGCACTCCAGCGAGCCTTTGGCACTCAGGTTTGCCTCAAACACAAGAGGACTTCCCTAGGGTTCCAATGGACCCCTGGGGCTTCATTAGATCAGGAATAGTGGACTTAAAATAGAGTTTCGAGCCTCTCTGTTGCCGGCGGTGTGGGGTTGGAATAGCTCGTCGACGACGACTCCGGCAGCTGATGGTCATCGAAGGGGACATTGTCGGTCGGCGATGAGCTGGCGACCCCCCCCCCCAAAGGGGTTGACATCGATTGGAGCAATGGTGGCGGTGGTGTTGTCGATCTTCATCGTATCAGCAGTGGTGGTGGTTTCGTTTCGTCGGGCGAGGGCAACGCTTGATCGGTCCAATGGCCACCGGTGGCGGTCAAGGTGAGGTCTAGGGTTCTAATAACCACCCTACCGGTGGCCCCTCGCCGATGGAAGGTTGGTGCGGCACCAGCGACACCTTCTTTGCCGGCGATAAGAAGATTAGCAGCAGCAGTAGCGAAAGGAGAGGAAGAAAAGGAATAAAAGAGGAGGAAGAGGAATAGAAGAGGTTTAGGAGAGGGGAGAGCCTCTACGGTGTTTCGCAAGAGGTCAGCGACGCCGCCAGAGGGCCTCCCCTCTAGGGTTTCTTCTTCTCTCTTCTTTTCTCTTTTCCCACGAGATCAAACCCACTCTAATACCATATTGTGATTTTTGGGAAATATGGACTTTATTGATTTGAAAGTAGAGGCCTTAGCCCTCTTTATATACAGAGAGAGGCCTTGGTATGCAAGGAAATCCAAATAAACATTTACTAAAAATTAGAAAAGACTAAATGTGGAAGTAACATATAATAAAATCCCTAATTTTATTTCCTAACAATGTCAATGGTGGTGGTGATGCTGATAGTGTCAATGATGGTGGTGGCAGCATCCTTAGACTCCACCCCTACCCCTCCTCCTTGCCTCGCTGCCCTACCTCTCCATCCTCTGCCACCTTGCCCTGCCCTCCTCTCCCCTATTCCCTTATCCTATCCCTTCCACAGTTCCTCAGGCTAACATATCCTCCTCAACAAGCCTCCTCGCCTTAGATGGAAATGTGGGTGGGGGTCAACACCCCCCTCCTCTCACTCAGGTGAGGGAAGGAGGGAATTTTTTTTTTCTTTTTTGGGGTTGATCATAGGAAACAATTAATATTAACTGTAGCTATATTCATCCGCCATTGATCTACCCCGGGGGCATTTATGAGTAACGGTGCAAGTTTGTAGAGGTTTAGATGTCATAATGAAGTGTATGGGGGTACAAATGTAATTGGCAAAGATGCGAGGGATATGGATGTAAAAATCTCCTTTTTTTAATGATTCTTTTCTTTGAGAGGTCTTTGTCTAATAACCATGTCTGGGATTTTGACAATGGGATTATATGCATCGGTGAAACAAGACCAATGTTGAGTTTACTGATGTCAACCTAGCTAGGAGGTATGAGTACAGGTTTATCTAGACTTCTAGCTTTCTATGGAAATAGTCCATGATAGGACTATAGACTTTTAATTTATGTTTCAATGGTGGAAGTAAGAAGCCAAGATGGTCTAGGGGAATTGTCTTGCTCGAACTCCTAGGCCAGCCTGTAAATTCAGTGATTGCAGGGTTGCTTCCTGAAATTTCAGAGAAGAGTTTATGAATGAGCTTTCTGCCTTAATGAATTTGTGGATGTCATCCACATTTTGTAGGTTGGTTGTTTGTGTCTAAGATTCTGTTGGTGTAGTTGTGAATTACTCCAGCATTTGTCGCCCTAGATGGTAGGGAGTCTGGGATCGTCATGGCAGAGATGAATATGGGCCATTGCCTTGTACCGTTTGTAGTGACTGTAATCTCTCTACATATTCCTATGCAGGCAGCACTTGTTTGGGAAAGGGCTTGAATCATGACAGGATAATTAGGTTGGCTGTAAGATAGCCAAGTTTCTGATAGTAAAACCCTGCTGTAAAGCACCAATGGCTTGGAAGAGATTGATTTTGATTACTGAGGCCTTTGTTTTAGTAGTCTGCCAATCAGATATGATTGCCAAAGCCTTTTTGAAAAAGAAAAAAGAAAAGAAAAGAAAAAGATATATTGCTGAAGTTGCTGGTGAGACAATTGGCAACACTTCGTTTAGGTGGAAAAGCAAACTGAGTTGGCAAGTTGTCTCACTTGAATAGAGAGCCTGGAGGCTATGTGTTTTGCTATTAGTTTGAGTGACGTGTTTTCTTTATCTGATTGGCCTGTACTTCACCACTAGTAACAGGTCTCCTTTTTGGGGTTTTAGGGCTACCATCACACAGCTAATGTGTAATGTGATCCTCATTTCATTGCATGAAGTCAGTTTTAGCATGTGTGGGAAATCCTATAGAATTCCATAGAGAACTGTATGGCAACTGTGACTTGTTTAGCGGAAGTGAGATTAAGGCTTTCATGATCTTGCATTCTGAAATTGGTTGAATTAGGATTTATGAGATTCTCATCCTAGGAAAGTTATTTCCACATAGTGACTAAGTGCAGTAACCCTCTATGGTTGACCTGTAGAAAGATATGATGGTTTCTGTGATTTTGGCCTAGCTTGATCATCATCTATTGGCTGTTGTTTTGCGGTGTTTTAATCGTTGCTTTGGCTTTCCTTGTTGTAGGCATGTTGTGAAGAAATGTCATATCGTAATCTTTTTTCTTGGGCCATTTTGCTTTTGCTCTGGAGTGCCATACCTTCATTTTTAAGTCATCATGCTGAGTTAGGTTATTCTCCTAGGTCATTCTTTAAAAGATTCTCTTCCACAGTCATGGTTATGTTCATGACCTTCCTTATTTTGTAACTCCAATATAGTTTGCTCAGCTTGGTTTTTATCCGTAGTTATGTCAGATACAATTTTGCCTTCTTCCCACTCTTTAAACCACAAAGGAACTACTGCATTTGCCGCAGCATTTAGTTGGTTCTAGTTTGTTTGGTGAAAGTGCGGTTTTTTCTTCCACAAGAGTTCATACCTAAAGGGTCATGAAAATTATAGGTTTTAAGTGTAACATAATTTGGTTGTTGTTAGAACAGTTCCTCGCAAGACCCCTCATGACTGTAGGTGTAATCCTTTCAAAAAAAAATGTAGGGGTAGTTACAACAAGTTTTTACGAGATTAGGATTCCATAAAGTGTTCACCTTCGTGTAGATTTTTCATCACTCCACAGTGTAGGTTATTGCCTTAGGTTTAATGCTGTAAGTTGAATGATCTCATTAAAGGTAAGTTTTGACTTCTGGTTGTGCTTGTGCAGTTCTTTCAGCATCTAGCCCTGTGAGATTGTAGTCTTCCATTATTGTTTGGTTCTCATAAGCTTTGGAAAGGGCAGCCAGTCCCATAAGGGATTGCTTCTTCTCATCAATGTAAGAGTTGCTGGTAAATGTTTGAGAAAATCATTTCTGTTTTTCTAAGGCTAATGCAGGATCTGAATATATCTGGACTAAGAATTATAGTCTATGAATGCTGGTCTAGCTGGTTAATAAACCTCCACTCCCATTGATAAACCTCCATTCCCCTCATTTAAAGGAACAGTTGGCCAGTTATCACAAAGGAGAGATTTGATGTTACCTATTGAATTAAATAATAAACTCCCCTTTTGCTTCGAGGTTAAGCTTAGAGTGGAAGGTTTTTAATGAGAATGTTTTCCTCTTCTTCCCTTGGGAATGTAAAATCAATATATCCAATCACGCATCCACCATTTAGAAAGTCAGTCCAGCCACGTATGGTCAAATATGCACTCATATATGTTTTTACTCTTTGAATAAAATATGATACATATGTGAGCTCTTTATGTTAATTTAATGTCAAGTTACTATTAATCTTTTAGGCATCCATGCTATTCTTTTGTTTTTTTTTTCCTTCAATTGGTTATGAAATCAGTAAAACTATTTAATGATATTGTTTATCTTTTAACTTTTTGTTATAATACGTACAACTGTGATTTTTATTCTTTGTAGGCAATTGCCTTGGGAACTTGTGTGGTACTAATTTCTTATTTTATATTATTTATCACAAAAAAAAATGCAAAACCAAATGCTCTCTGATATTGCATGTTCATTAATAAGTGGCAGTCTGACTAAATTTTGTGTTTCAACTTTTTGAACCTTGTTTGCAACCTTACATTGTAAGGCTAGAACTGGAGGTTCATTTGAAGTGGAAATTGCCTTCCTAGAATGTTTGACATTGAGAAGAAAGTGTTAATCAAATAGGGGATGTACTTTGTCCTTAGATGCAAAATTGTTGCTTCTGTTATCATAGTGACTTTGTTGGTTTGAAGCCGGTGGGAAGTGAGTAGCAGCTTTTGTTGTTTGATTGTTGCCCCATCTGCTTCAGGCAATTTTGATGCATGGAGGGGAAGGTTATGATGACAGGCAGCAGGGCAACCCATGATTCCACAATGGAAACGCTGTTGCCTAATGATGAGGCTCCATGGGTCCTTGTCAATGCCAATGTATGTGTTGTTCTAAAGGCTTGTGAAGTTTGAGAGGAATTGTGACATCTCCTAAATTATGGCAAACTGATTGCTACAGATAGGCCCCAGGTGGGAATCCTTGGGCCAAAGTTCCATTTTTCTGTAGGGGAACGCAAAATGAAATGCTCTGGGTCTAACTTCATGGGTCCATGGGTCCTTTCTCCTAAATTTGGAACGCAAAAGATGGACAAGGTCTAACTTCAAATTGCTCTAGGGGATTTAATGAAATGCTGGGGATCTCCAGGTGGATGGCAATTTCTACTTGTAGATGGCAATGTGGACTACAAGATTCTTTTGTAGCTTCCATCAAGAAAGATCTGTAGTATCTGTTTCATAGTTGACATATTACCAGGTAGTATTTTTATGTGCTCTGCTGTTGTAGAAGTGTTGGTAGTTGCAATTGACAACTGTGGTTGGCCATCATAGATAGCTGGAAGATTGGTAGATGTCTCATTCGAGTGACAGCTACACCTGGAAAGCAAGGTTCAAATTAGTTTGGATGTGATGTGCCTGTTAAAGAAATAATTCCTCTACCAATTTATTCGTTACCACGTCAACTGATCCGTTAATTTTGTTCATTTTCAGTAATAAAATTCTGTTTTCATGGATAATATCATTTTTCCAAGTAGGTAGTGGCTTATGTAATTCATTTCTGTCTATGAGATTGGTAGATGCTCCTAGATTGTTGGTATGGTTGTTCGAACAAAGTGAATTGGGATCATAATGCAGTTAATGAGCACAAGTAACAAGGGTCCAGCTTGTTTGAATGGCTTGTCAAGCCGAGATTTTCACTGGGACGATCATGATTTACTAACTTCCAATCAGAACTATTGAAGACAATGACTCTTTTGTTCAGGAAAGCTGTGATTTTGGCTGCTATTGGCTTCATCTTGGTAGGGGTTGTCCAGGATGGTTCGGAGTTTCCCCTTTTGTCTGGGTGTAGATATCTATGTGGAAATGTTCTAGAGTATGTCTATGTTTCTTTTCCTTCTTTTGCAAGGGGGTTGTTGGTCACCATCAAATAATGGTGATTGATCCTCTCAAATTATCCATGAACTGAAGGATTTGCTCAGGCCATTTGCTTTTTCTGCACATCTCTATTTGATTTGGTTTTGATTTTGTTGGTTCTTTGGTTCATCCAGCAGCAAAGTTGACATTTTTCTTTCAAATGGAATTCTTCTTATGGTTAGGTAGTTGGGTCTTGGTTTTGCTTTGGAGCGTACTCTTCTTATAGGTTTTTTATTTTTGCACCACATTGTATTTAAGGTTTTGTTGTTTTACATGGAATTTAACTGAAGACGAGCTATTTTGGTATCTTAGATTTTGTATAGGTAAGGTTTAAGATGTGATGTGATACAGGTGGTGATATTGATTCAAAGACGTGAATCACACTGAAGGTCATCATTGGGACATCTTCCACATTTCAAATCACCATTTATACAAAACATTACTCGAGAAGCATGCCTACATGGACGAGGTTATTGGATGTCTCCTTGAGGATATAGAAGCATGTTGATAGCCTCTTATAACTCACTTCCGTATCCGCCAACCACTGATCATCTTAAAGAAAAACATAGAAACTTGTGTAAGAGAGGAAGAAAATATAATGGCCCTCATTCTTCATATGATGTTCGCGGTGGGAGTCTTCATAGGTAATCTCCTTCAATATTTGGTTAAAAGTAGTAATAAGTAATCCCTAGAAATAATGCTATTTAACTTGAATTATATAGCATAGTTAATTGATATTCGCCTTCATCCATTAAAAAAAGATTGTTACTTAGATTAAATCTTAAATATACTTTAATTTCAAAATCCAAGCATGCACCCTTTATCCCCTATAAGAATAATTAAAAATAACACTTGCTAGGAAGATGTACAAAATCCCTCTAATCAAGGGGTTCAAACAAGTGCATAGAAGAGGATACACAAATGAGAATGACTCTTTTCTAAAGGAAGTCAGGAGATTATCTTATTCACCCATGTATTTGTTTGAAGGAAATTGAGAATGGAGAGGCATGAAGGCAAAATCAAAACTTGCTCAATATATCTAATTGAAATTAGAAGTTAACTAGAACTCGTAGCCTTATATGAAGTGAAAAAGGGAGCTAGAAGTTATTGTTAAGAGTTACTAGGTTTGTTAGGCTATAAATATTAGATCTAGTCCACTTTCTATTTATGTTTGCATTTCCTGTTTCTATTAAGATTTCTTTGTAATTCTTCTACCCTTATTCTCTGTATAATGAGGTTAGGGGACTTTATTTTCAATAAGATTATAATTTATTATCTTCACATGATATTTTAGCAGGGAAAAACCCTAATCGTAGGTCTCTCTCTCTCCCTCAACCTCCCTAAGGTGGCATGCCACCCCCTCCTACCTAGGAGACGCACTACCTCTCTCTCTTTCTCTCTCTCGCTCTCTCTCTCTCATGCATGACACATAAAGGAGGGGCCACCACTGTTGACTCCCTCTCTCTCTCTCTCTCTCTCTCTCTCTCTCTACCTTCTGTGCGATCTTCAGAAGGAGGGAGACACCACTATTGCCTCCTTCCTCTCCTCATCTTCCTTTCACACTCCCGAGGCTAGACCAACACTTCAGTAATAGACCCACAAAGCCACACCACCTCTACCACCATCTCCTCCTTTGCCCCCAAGTCACCATAGGTAATTTTTATTACCTAGTTGTCTTTTAACTTAGTTATTAAAATTCTCATGTATTTTATGTTTATTTAATAGCTATCTATAGGATATTCTACTTTAGTATTTACAGAGATCTACATTCATATCACAGATCCATATTCAGATCACAAATATCTATTTTGTGTCCATATCCATAGTCTAAAGACAAGGTTCTCCATTTTCCATCTGCATAACAATCTTTTTTATATCCACATTTGTTGAATAAGATGGATACCTATATCTATATCTGACCGTCTGTATCCCTGTCCCTAGGTCATATTGCCATCCATAAAAATTTAGAAGGATATATGCCTCATTTTCTAAGGAAAGGAAACAATGTTACTAGAAAGTACTACCTATAGGAGGAATTTTCTAACCCTTCGGCCATGAAGGATGAGCCTTCAACATTCATGTCCAATTAGCATACAAACACTTTGACATGGTTCATTGGTCACAACCGTCGACATTGGGTAAAATGGGAGACAAAGGCTTGCAAAGACCGAAGAGAAGGGAAATAAATCGTTAGCTATACTAATAATTTGTTAGCCAAAAGCAAATGTTGTATCTTAATTATATGTAATTATTTCAAGATAAGAAGAGGAAGGTGGTCCAATTGGTGGTTGAGAGATGGTCGAAAGGAGGTTAGGGAGGAGGAAGGAGCTCAAAAAGGTTAGTCGGAGAGGAGGGAGGTGTAGGAGTGGTGGGAGGAGGTGGGGAAGGAGGAAGAGAATGAGGTAGTGAGGATGTTGGAGGAAACTAAGAAAAATTTATCAAAGGTAAAATTCAGTCCTTTAATTTTAAAACTAAGTTTTGCTGTTTTATCTTGTACAAGGGCATGTAATCGTAATAGAGAAAGTTTTTAGGGATATAAATGTATATTTGATATTTTTAACAAAATATACATCTTATCAAAAGATCCTAGGGGTATATATATAAAAATGTGTAATAAACCTGATTTTTTTTTTGTCCAGCAACTTCAGCGAAGATTATGTGAAACTTGACGGAATGTCAAGCAATTTAGTAAGTTGGGTTGTCTCGATGACCACAAGCAACGATGCTAACCACCCCTCCCCAGCCGTTGGATGGAAACGACGGAGATCCTACGGCAGGATGAAGAGCTCATTTCAAAAACCCAAACGGCTGCCAGTCTCTCTCTCTCTCTCTCTCTCTCTCCTGTTTAAAAGCAACCAAAGAAAATCGACCGTTGGAACCAAATCTTTTGTGTCTCTATCTCCCAATCACTCCTCCTTTCTACTTTCTCTTCTCCCTTCTTCTGAACCCCCCCAACTCTCTCTCTCTCTCTCTCTCTCTCTCTCTCTCTCTCTCAAGAAGCCATGGAGGTCGAGCAAGCACTCTCGCCTTCCGCCGTGATCCCGCAAACGCCGGTGGGGATCCATCGAGGGAGAGGAACGGAAGGCCCGGAGGTGACGGAATCTCCCGTTCCGCATAATAATTATACGGTCCAAGAGGAGGAGGAGGAGGGGGAGGGATGTGACTCATCATCAGAAAGATCCCATCTTCACAAAGAAGGTAGATCTTCCTCTGAGACTTCGATCGATTCCATCAAACCCCAGAGACCAACGTCCCAAAATTGTCAGTTCCGCGCTCTAACTTCTTGATTTAGCTTCTCGATTGGGTCTTTTATTTTTTTGTACCTATCAAAACGTGGCCTTGATTTTGGCTTGGTCTTAGAGCTGAAACCCTGAACCCTTTTCTGATATTCTGGGGTTGGTCGTCCTTTATTTCAAATCTTGGACAGTTTTTATGTTTTCCTACCTGACTTTGATTTTCTGATCAATGGATCTTCTGTTCTGTTTGTTGCATTCTTATCAGATCAGGAGCCGAATTCGACTGTTCACGAGAAGGATTGCTGCCTGAGTTGTACTGTTCAGGTGAACATCCAACTTTAGACGTTATATATATTTTTTTCCTTCTAAATTTCGGGTGGCTCAGTAATTTAGAGGCGTCAACACTGTAGCAAAACTTTTAGCTGATTATTTTCGAATGTGGTCAATATCATAAAAGCATCACCTCTAAGTTTTAAGTAGGAGGAAATCCTGGAACCGATCCTTTTTAAATCAAATGCATACACTTTTACGTGAAAGATTGCTTCCAAATTTAGATATTTCTAGCTCGATCTCGTTGTTATTTTTATGAGTAACTAGATGACTCTTGTGAACTCGGATTTATTCTATGTTCTAAGCTTTTATGCCCTTTTGACTTCAGGAGGGTGAGGGTATGGTTGCAACTGATGCTACATACTCCCTTCCCAGTGAATCACATGTGGCCCCTGATACTGGTAAAAGCTTGTGTGTTCTTTTGTTTCTAACTTCTTTCTCGTTGGTTGTTTCTGGACGATAAAAATTGCATCTAATTTGATGTTACAGACACTGGGAACGATAACATGGCCAGGAAATATCTAGAGAGATGCTTTGAGCTTGAAGTTATGGCTAATAGATGTGAAATGCTGAGGAAGAAATGCCTTGAAGAGTGTGAGGCGAAGTATGAAACCTTGAAGAAGAAGTACACCGAAGAACAATCCGAGAAAGAGGCTGCTCTCAATGAGGTGGCAGAAGCGAGGAAGAAGTGCGTCGAAGTATGCGAGCAGAAATACGAAACCTTGATGAAGAAGTACAAAGAGGAGTGCCTAGAGAGGAAGCGCCTCTACAATGCTTTGGTGGAGATGAAGGGCAATATACGCGTCTTTTGCAGGTGTAGGCCATTGAGCAGGGAAGAAGCCTCGAAAGGGAGCTCCGACACTTTTGATTTTGATGCCTCACGAGATACAGAAATGCAGATCGTATGCAATGACTCTTCCAAAAAGCAGTTCAAATTCGATCATGTTTTCGGTCCCAATGCCAGTCAAGGTGTTGTTCACCCCATTTACTTTCATTGCTGCAGTGTTTGTGAAAGTGGAATGATCGGTTTGTCAATGCTGGTTTTGAATTCATGTTTTTGCAGAATCCGTCTTTGCCGAGACTTTAACGATAATCAGATCCGTACTCGATGGATTCAACGCCTGCATATTTGCTTACGGGCAGACGGGATCTGGGAAGACTTTTACCATGGAAGGGACGGATGAAGATAGAGGAGTTAATTATAGGGCTCTTCAGGAACTGTTCAAAATAGCAGATGAAAGAAGCCCCACAATGAGATATGATTTTTTTGTGAGCATGCTAGAGGTATACAATGAGAAAATCAGAGATCTTTTAGTAGACTCAAGTCAGCAAGGGAAAAAGTAAGTATATCCTATCCTACTGTTTGAATATAGCATGAAATGTCATCATAAATGTTGGTAAATTGGTTATAGGTTCTGTATATTTATATATATGGTGTTTGTTTACGAAAATTGGTTCGTTTGTTATGTTAAGATTGGAGATAAAGCAGGCTGCAGAGGGAGCACAAGAAGTTCCTGGATTGGTAGAGGCTCAAGCTTACAACACAAATGATGTATGGGAGCTCCTTCAGACCGGAAAACAAAATCGATCCGTTGGTTCGACCAATGCTAATGAGCTCAGCAGCCGCTCTCACTGGTAAGCTCATAGAAACTCATGTGTCTGTTGCTTTTGTCTTCAAAACCATGAGATTTTGAGTGAAGCTTTTCTTGGTTGCAGCTTGTTGAGAGTAACCATTAGAGGCGAAAATATGGTGAGTGGGCAGAAGAGCAAAAGCAACCTTTGGCTGGTCGATTTGGCTGGAAGTGAACGCCTTGGCAAGATAGAAGTTGAGGGAGAGAGGCTGAAGGAGTCTCAGTTCATTAATAAATCACTCTCTGCCCTTGGGGATGTCATTTCAGCACTTGCAACTAAGAATTCTCATATACCATATCGGAATTCAAAGCTTACGCATTTGCTGCAGAGTTCCCTGGGTAGGCCTTTAACTTGTTAATCAGCTAAAGCTTTCTTATCCCTTAATTGAAACATATTTCTCAATTACTAATTTAGTTTGACTTCTGCATCTTCTTAGTGTGACAATCATATGAACTTTGATTTGGTGATCCTTTATAAAGCTTCCGAAACTACTACTTTCTTTTGACTAATTCTTGCATATATGGCAGGAGGGGATTGCAAGACGCTTATGTTTGTCCAGATCAGTCCAAGTTCAGCTGATTTAGGGGAGACCCTTTGCTCGCTTAACTTTGCAACCAGGGTGCGAGGAATTGAGCAGGGTCCTGCACGTAGACAGTTGGATCCAGCTGAAAGCTTCAAATGCAAACAATTGGTAACCACATTCTTCAATCAAAATGCCTAAACCTCGAAATGAAGTACGTAAATGCAGAAATTTATGTGGGCAACTTTATTTCCTTTTAGGCTGAGAAGCTTCGGCAAGAGGAGAAGGAAAACGCGAAACTTAATGAGAGTCTGCAACTGATGCAACTTAAGTATGCATCACGAGAAAATGTCTTCAAAACTCTTCAAGAAAAGGTAATATCAGCTATCACAGGAAGTCTTAAAATCATATTTGCAGGCTAACTATATCGTATCAATGGCAGATCAAGGACCTTGAGAACCAACTAGCAGATGAGAGGCACCTTCGGCATCAGCAAGAAAACAGAGACACAACAACCATGTTTCACAGGCCACCACTTCCTCCCATCAAGGAGAGACCTCCGCTGCGCAAAATCACAGCAAATGTTTTGCATCCGGTGCCTCGGAGAAATGGCATGACCATGATGCCTCCGTCAATGCAGGATAAAGAAAACCTCTCCATGTTGAACAAACCTGCTAATGGTGCTCAGGCAAAAGCTCCTCTAAAAGCTCAGAGAATATTGGTTGCACCGGTCTGCAGACCGGCGGCGGCGGCTCCAAGGAGAAGAGTTTCCATTGCCTCGTTTCCTTCTTATTCTCAAAAGGCAACGGAAGCACCAAATTCGCATCAAAATCACAGCTACAGAAACGTTCCTGGCCCATTTTCTAAGCTCCCACGGAGGAGATCGATAATGTCATTTTCGTCGGTGCCAACGACACCAGTAGCATCGACACCAGTTGGAGGAAACAGAACTAGCAGCATCATGGGGAGCTGCTATAGCAGCTGCAAGTACTCAAGCCCTCAGCAGCACAAAAAACAACCTTTGTGGAAATCGAAAATCTCAACTTTTGCATCTCCTAGGCAAAAATTCCGCCTTTTGTCCACACCAGGCAGTGCAGGGAAGAAAAACTCCACGTCTGGTAAAATATGCTTCAGTGTCCAGAAGAGACTTGTCATCGGCTCTCCGCCAGTTCAGTCGCAATTGCAGCGTCCCACGATGCTTGGGGTGGGTGCCATGAACCAGGCTTTATCAGGAAAGGAACTCCTTGAAAAATATGGTGGTGCTAAGAGATTTCTAGGCAAGAATTCAAGGAAGAAGAGGGTATCCATTGCTTAGAATGATGTTCAAAAATTCTTTTTACATTTATGTACAACTCATGCCAGTAGTTGCTGCTTTCATGATACTGTGCATTGCAATCCGTATTGATTTTCTAGACAAGGATGTTTGAAGAAATGTACCATCTTTCATGAAATTTTGATTTTCTTTTGCCAATAAAAGGGAACAGAAAATCCATCTCTTCTTTGTAGTGTGACTAAATCTCTGCATGCGTGGAGAAGAATGTTGGCTCTCAATACTACAACCATTTGAAACTTACCTAGCTAGATGTATTGAGTGGAATTAACGGTAGTGCCACAGACCACACTTCTCATTATATTATATAGATCAAGTTTCTAATATTGAATTTCTACAAACCAAACCAACTTTTTTTTTTCCATTTTTCAAGATCAGATGCGCTTTCAGATAAAATAAGGTTAAGAAGAGTCAGACAAATATTCATTAAACTAACTCCATCTTTATTATTTCTCTACCTGACCATTGTGGTGGACAAGTTGGTGCCATTATTCAATGAGGAAGTACAGAAAATGTATCTTGTTTCATACTCAAGGACCATCAACAAAAGGCAGCAACGATGGGGCAGAGGCATGTCAATTTCTTTTGCTATACAACACTGCCAACCAATTTCTTACTATGGCTCTATTGTAAGAATTAATCTAAATATCATCAATTAAACTTCCAATATTAAGTCTAATAATAGTGTTTCTACCCTCAGTTTTAAATCTTCTCTAATGCATGCCATATCTGTGATTCTACGTGTTTAGGAGAGAAGAGCTAAAACATCTCATCGAATGTCCTTGACTTCTCATTGCCTTGCCTTGCATCCTACACTGTTTGGGGAATTAGCCATATTCCATTAACTAGAAACAGAAGGGAAAGTCAATACTTGGGGAATTGACAGGTCTAGGTGTATTCCCTACAAAAACTCCAACACTGAAGGGTGGCTGTAGCTTGGAAGAATATTTATCTCTTCTGATTTTTATGCACAACTGTTAGCAGTAGACGATACCAGCATACTCTGGGAATATGCCAAAAGCAACTAGTTTGTATTACATAATCAAGTACTTGCTGCAAGAACCAAAAAAATGCAGCATCAGATCAGCAAACCAATTCAGCTCATACCAGGAGAAGAATGGCGCCTTCATGGCATGAAAAAGTGATTCACTTGAGCATGTAGAAATGGTTATATAACCACATCTAATCAGATGTGTTGTGACATGTACTCAATTTTTCTTGGACATGTTTGGCTAATATGAGGAACCATTTGTTGTTGGCTGTATCTTGGATATAAATCAGTTATAATCGGACCAGGAATTATCTTTAAATATAGTCCAAAATTTTGATGTAGAAACTAAGGAAAACCTCTAGAATAAGACATTTAATAGCCAATTAGGAGCAGTACCAAATTAAGTGTGGTCTGTACCCCGAGATATGAGAGCAATGAATGCAATGGTCCCCATTTCGAAGCTTCAGATCAAGGAAGTGCCCTGGTTATCTAGGCACAGGGAGCTAGGCACTTTCATCTTCCTTGTGGTCTTCTCAAGCTGCTGGCTTTTAATACAAACTTGGCCCATGGATTGGTGAGCATTGAGTATACAAGATTACAGCATCCTGACGCATATTCAAACTTATCCAGCAGTTTTTTTAACTGTATTTTCTCAAGAAGAGAGTACACACTCAAAGGCCCACAAAATGCGATAATAATAGCTATGAGTACATACTTGAAACTAATGAAAATCAAACACAAATTCTGATCACGCTACCAACATCAAGGCAAGATACCGTTATCTAGCATGTGTCAACGACGTCATTTTACTGAGCCCCCTCCCTGAAATAAGAATTGCAACCGTGATCCCACTGAGTAATTTTACAAGAGTAGATGTTTCCACAATTCAAATCCATGACCTTGAGATCATAAAATAACTGTCATTGCATTGATTCACCGATTTAGTATACAATATTAGAAAAATCTAATTCAGCAATTTAGATGTAGATGGATATGTAAGAACAAAGTAATATGTAGGTGTAAATCAGTGGCAATTGGCGTGCAGCATAATATTGAAAGATGTAAATGATAGGACACAAGTGCCAACAAGCAATCTCAAAATTAAACTGCAAGAGGCAAATGTAATAATTTTAAGAATCTTCGTAATCATGCAAATCAAATCACTCATCCCTATGAAAACTCCAAATTACAAGACAATGTGTTTTTTATGACACTCAATAAACTTCGCAATGCAAATAGTTGTATGAAATGAAGTTACTTGCCAAACTTTTGAGGGCCTTAAGTATAGATATTTTAGTTTCATTTTGGTTCCCAAGGACCAAAAAGAAAAGATGAGGAATCATGACATGACAATCATACTTAATGCTAACAAATCACAATTAAGATTTCTATAATCATTAATCAAAGTTCCCAATCCCAATCAAGGATTAACAATGCATCGCAATTTATATTAGGTCTACAAACATCATCATCCAAGATGCAAAGTTGTGATTGGTGCAAATACATCATCGTCCACAAGACAAACTGCATTTTGTTACAATGTACCATTAGAATTTAGTACACAACCACGTATAATTGGTGTGATTAACATCACTACCCTTGCCTTCTTTGCTTGTACAATGGATAGAAGATGCGAAGCAAGAACTACTTTTTGATCCATTTAAAAATAAATACACCACTCTCTTAAAGTTACAAACCCTATCACCATACCTTTCTCCATCATAAAGGCCATCTTGAATCTATATATCTTCTTAGAATGTATATGTGTACTAAAGAAAAGGTGGAGATTCAGGTGTCGATCTTGAATGGTAGGTAAATCCTTTCTCTCCACTTGATTCATGGGTATATATTGGCACTTAAGGTTACCATATTCATACTTTGTACATACAGACTACATAATGGAGAACATTGGTGGGACCTTTTGTGAGCATGATATTGGAGCATATATAACATAGGCTACTCTCCCATTGCATAAAGCTATAGACAAATTTTGACTAGCTCACAATGTGGGATCTCGTGAAGTTTATGTTGTGTAGAGATTCTACAAAATGTTATTGTACATTTTGATTTCTTTTCTATATATTTTCCTGTCCTCATGGTAAGCGTCTTCATTAAATTTTCCATGAGTATGGTGGTCTACAATCAAGCATATTGCAAGGTCTACCTTCTTGGCATTGTGAGGAGGGAAAGGAAAGGAAAATCAAGTCCAATGCCCTTGGTTTCATCTCAAGGGAGTGGCTTGAAAGGAGAAGATGAGTCCCAAGAAGAAGGAAAGAAGAAAGTGAAAGCTATTCATTTTTTTCTTTCCACTCAATTTATCACCTACATGTTGTACCTAGGGTTGTTTATCGAGCCCAATGAGCTGAGCCTAATGAGCCATGCTTGAGCCTCGTTAAGCTCTTGAGCCTAAATTTTGGGGTCAAGCTCATAAACCCCTATCAAGTCCAAGCTCAAGGTCGAGCTATCTATTTATCGAACCAAGATTTTCTCGACACCTTTAGATGTAGCTCCCTTAATATGTAAACAAAGACCGACTAGTATCATATACTAAATACTTCTAGGTTAGTGATTATATATGTTTTAAAGATTATATATCTACTGTTATTAAGCATATTAGTAAGATTACTTGTCTTAAAAATTATGCCATAAAGGAGATACATTCGTAGGCTACTTATGTTGGTGCTAGAGCACCACGATCATTTGTTTTGATGATAACAAAACACGTGTTATTTAACATTTGCAATTTGAGTCCTAGATTTCAGGTCAATTGCAAATGTGGACGTGTTTAGACGGAGTTCAAGCTCGCATCCAGGACGGATTGGAGGAGCTTGACGGAAAACACAGGAGGTTCGCGTGGAGCGAAAGATTGGAGATGGAAGACAAGAAGAATAGGATAGATTCTTTTTTATCCTTTCATGTATCTCTTGTATTTATTTTCTTGCTCTTTTTGATTCCTTAGAACATTATGTTAAAGAGCCTCAAAGTACCCTAAAAGTAGTCCTAGGAACACCTGCACAACCCTAGGGTACTTAGGTTTTCTGTAGAATACTTAGAAAACCAATATAGGGCTCAAACAGCATTTCCAGACGTCTAATCCCAAAATCAGACGTCTGATAAAGAATTTTAAGACGTCTGACTGTTGTTTCAGACGTCTGATAACTGTTAGGCTGGACATAGTTAGTTCTGTCTGATGAAATCAGACGTCCAGACCTTAGACCAGACGTCTTAGGAGACGTCTGATGACTTTGCTAGACGTCCAGTTAGTGGACCGTTGGCTGGCTTAGAAAGCACTCAAGATTATGACCATTAGAGCCTTATCAGACATCCATAGGACTTACCAGACGTCTGATAAATGACCGTTTTGCCTCGGCTAACCCAAAATCTCTTCTCAGAGATTTTCTAGCCGTTGCAACGTTTGGAAATCAATTCCCACGGTAAAAGTAGGTTTCCAGACGTCCAGACATAGTGCCAAACGTCCTGTATGTCGTCTGATGGACTTGCACAAAAACCCTGTTTAGATCTGATTCAAGTCAGGGAGAAACCCGCATAGAATCAGACGTCTGACCTTGGAATCAGACGTCTTAAAGTGGCCTTCCAGACGTCTGATGCCAGAGTTAGACGTCTGATAACCCTGTCAAATGCAATCATTGTCCTGATTTCAGCCTGATTCTCTTGGGCTTTGCACCCAACGGCTATGGAAGCTTTTCCAAGCCTTCCAAAGCCTTCCTAAGGCCTCTATAAATAGAGGGGAGCCTTTGCAACACAAATATACACTTGGATACACTTAGACACACAAGATATATACCAAGAGAAACAAGAGACACACCTAAGCAACTTAGTTCCACTCTTTTGTGTCCAATTGAAGCCCTTGCTCTCCAAGCTCTAGTTTCATTCTCTTGAGAGCATCATTCCCTTCGCGCACCCGCTCTCCCGCCGTTGTCTACGAGAGCGACGTAGCGCCATCGCGTGGCACACGCATCGCGTCATCGTCGACGCATTCCTTGCAAAGGGGAGTTTCCTATTTCCTATAGAAGCTAGGTTTAATTTTGTTGACTCTATAGGACTGTTGTTTTATTTTATCTTTGTATTTTGGTTGGGTATTCGCTTTGCGAATTCCCGTCTCCTTCGTGGGACAAAATCCTTCTCGTGGAGAGAAGGGGTTGAGGAACGCTACCCTCGTACTTGTAGCGTGGTTGTACTGAGGTTGAATCACCCTCGTTTAAAGTGATTCGTTTAGTGGATTTTGATCAACTTGGTTGATCGGAAAATCCTAACTCGAGAGGGTTAGGTGGTGGTTTTCACCCGGTTTGGGTTTCCACCTAAAATACCTGTGTACATTGTGCGATTGCTTATTTTTGTGATATTGCTTTATATATTTCATTCCGCATATTATTACGTCACCCCTCCTAGTAGGGAACTTTCAACTTATACTACAATCTGCCATTAGAAGTGACATGCATGCATGCATATCAATTAGACAGGTACAATATTTGAAATCGAGTCTAAAATGACTTTCAATGATCAAGAAACTTAATGTACCATAAATAACATGATTATGGCCATGATTTTGAATGTTGTAACATATGCCTGCAAGGCATGAACATGTAAGATATGAGGACAAATTTACATGTTGTAGAATGTCTTATATATGCACTCTCTGTATTAGGAGAGATACAACAAACATAAGAAAACACACAAGTCTTGAGAGCTATTAATCTCTAATTCCATTTTTCCTTATCCTTATCAATCCCAGGCCCTTATTGAGCTAAGCCCACATAGGCTCGAGTTCAGCTCATTAAGTTGTCAAGACAGGCTCGACTCAATAATATATCAAGTCAAGCTCATGAGCCCCTTTCGAGTTGCACCTTAGTCAAGCCTATCAAGCTCAAGCTTTTTTGGCTACTCTAGTTGTGCCCTCTCACCCTCAATCAAGTTTAGTCCTCTGCTGAAAAAGCTTTTTAAAAGAGTGAGCAACGCAAGCCTTGTGGGGTTATTCAAAGCTTCACTACTTAAATTAGATTAGTGGATTTGTCCGTTGCCCTATTATGCCTCATGGAGCATCCTAAACATAGTTCACTAGCTTATGATGCAAGACTTATCGAACTTTGCATTATAGGTTGATATGACATCTCATTCTCTTCTTTTGATATTGCAAGACATATGCCAAGATGTTGTTGAGATTTGTTTGCAATGTGACTTGATATAAGGAAAAAACTATTTAATTTTTCCATTATTTAGTTACTATCTCCCTACCCATTTCTAAAGCTAAGCCAAAGTATTACCAAAGTTCAAATGGAAACTTAACCGATCTAATTAAGAAGAAATGCTAGCAATTTTTCTGAACAAAGATGATGTAAAAAGAAAGTTATGAACTGTGAATGAGAACAAGATCCTCTAACTTGGCCAAGTCTTTATTCTAGAATAATTTGAACCTATTTATGTGATGACCTATATCCAATTAACTGGGTAAATCTAAACTGTCTCATGATTATTGGGATGATCTTACTCCAATACCACTACGATAACCTAATTCTCATCTATTGGCTAAACTTAATAAGACCCAAGTCACTTAGTATAACATTCATACAATTACAAGATCCATGGTCACCTAATATATAAGCACAAGATATTCAATAGCCAAACAAATGAAATATAAAGCATTAAATATATAAAGATACAAAGAGATATTAGATGCTAACCAGAGATAAAGGTTTTCACATTTTACAAGGTATTCTATCCCGACTCTTACTCAATAGTATCAATGAGCTCATTGCAACACGCCCAACTTTGAAATAATATACGAGCCCAAAATTTAGGGTGTTTATAAACATAAATGGTTGCAACTTCTGAACAATCCATCTATTAAGGTGAAATCTTACATCTACTACTAGGACTCGATCGTGCAATGCCTTTTTTGCTAGCAATCTAATGTGAAGCAAGACATTTACGATTTCTCCCTATACTAGAACAGAAGCACCATGGGTTTTGTAGTTGGACGAACATTTACTCAAAAAGGAGTCAATACAAGATGGGTAATTCGCTGACAAGTTGATGAAGTCAACATGATTCTTTCTTGACTATCAAAGTAACTTACGGTCCATCACAAATGGCTAAGTTGTATATCTAAGAGCTTGCATGACCTTATTCCTTTCCCAAGAAGAATGCTTCTGATAGAGACCTCTGATTCACCACTCAATTCTAGGGAGGTTGCCTGTAGGTCATGGGAACTTCAGTGCATTTCAATACAACTTATTACCCACATAGCAATCTAAATTCAAAAGGAGATCATTTAGACCTTAGAGGAACAATTGCAAGCTTGTATTTTGGAGTGAAAGGACTCTTGAAAAGATCAAATGCCTTTGGTTGAGTTCGTCTATAATAATAGTTATCAACCGAGTATTAACATGGACCTACATGAAGCTCTATCTGGGAAAAAATGCTTATCTTTATTATGCTGGGAGGAGGCAAGCGTGCAATGGGTGATTCACCCAAAAGCAATTCTCCAAAGCAAAGAAATCATAGAGCAAATCCAAAAGAAGTTCCCTATAGCACAACACTGATGTGTAATTTCTCAACACAGTTAATTAAGGTTAAAAGTCTTAATTAATCGCGTAAGAAATGACTTAGGTTAACTTGAATTGTTGACATTTAGGTATTATAGGGTCAAGTTAACCTAACATTTAGATTTAAGTTCTTTTTAACTGGTTGAGTCCAGGTCATTTACTGAGAGGTATATTTGTAATTTTAATTCACCATTTTTATTAATTAACATTAATATCTAACTAATTATATGATAATTACAATATATGTTAAGCACATGAATATTTGCACAAAAAAGTAGACAATTAAAGCATGTAATTATTCCATTATAGAAAAGAAATGTAAATGAAAAATTTACAACGAAAACCAATGTTGAAGAATGTTTATTACAACTTTCACAAAATTACAAGGCATAAGAAAGTGTTTACATGAATAGCAAAATGCTTTCTTTATCAATATAAAGCTCAATTCTTCTTCATAGCTCCCAACCTTCAATCAGACGTTTGTTTAAGATGCTTAGACGACTTAAAAGTTAAGGTTGGACTTCTGATTACTATTTCAGACGTCTGATTCTTTCCTTTATATTTTCATTTAAGCTCTCTTTTGAATCAACCTCTCTATCTTAATCCTCTCTTTTAATTCCTTTCTCTCCTTAGCTCTTTTCCTTAACTTTGGTTCCCTCTCTTGTCACTACACTGCGCACTCTTATTCCTTCAACTTCTCTCTTCTTTTCTCTCGTCACTGTGCACTCTAAAGTTTCCACACTAAAATGATTTCTCTCAAACCCATTTGTATCCAAAAATTTGGTTAGTGGGCGGCTTAGGCCTTTCGAGGATACGCAACACCCACAAGGGGGCGAGATCTAACCCTACTCAGTCTGGGCCTAGTTTTTATTAGGTGTATTTTTGTCAATTTAGCCATTCATGCACAGTCTCAGGCCCATTCAACCCACACACACTCGCTCGCCCACCCAAGCACACGCACACAGGCATACGCCTGCGCACACATACACATGCACACGTGCACGCATGCGCTCAAAGGTTCAAATGTTCGGATGAGTTGCACCCTACACTGACGACCGAACAACCTCTATCATGTTTTCATATTATACCAAGGCGACTGCACAAGAATTCCCGATGTGGGACTATATTTGCCACTCCTCATTCGCTCACTGTTGCATCCAGACAGATCTTCAAGTGAAGATTCTAATTAATTGGCTAGACCAAATCGAGCATATAATGGATCGATCGAAAGCTCTAAGGATCCTCTACACAATTTAGTCACCAATTTGGTGATTGAATCACGATTGAACTACAGATTTGGAGGAGACACATGGTTGTTTCTCCATGTCAGAATGTGCCTTCAGAGGGTTAAATCTCAGGTTTTAATGACCTGAAGGAATGAAATACCTCTCAAATGAGGTACTAAGGTGCTTCAGGGGATCATTCTGCATAGGTTAAGAGGAAAATGAAGGTCTACACAGCTCTGGAAGCTCTGGAGAGCTTCAGAAGCTTCAATCTGAAGGTCAGAACTCAAAATTTAGGGTTAAATCATATCAGTAGATAGACTAAGTCATCAAGAATTGATCTAAACTAATTCAATGAACCAAGAGGGACTAATCTAAGTAATTTTTAGCTCTAAATCTCAACAGGAGCACAAGGAACAGTGTTGGGTTCCTTTTAGAACCCAAACTGTTCAGAAGGTGGAAACTCGAACAGATCTCAATGGCATAATATTTCATCAATTTTAAATTATTCATAAATGATTCAGGAACTTAATAAACCTCATAAATCAAATATTTAAACCATTACACATTGAATCAAACTCAAAGTTCACTAACTGAGGTAGAAATTTGACTTTCTAATTTAAAGCTCGCAGAATCAAATTATGGACCTAAATAGGTCTACTTCATCCTCAGAAAGCTGTTGCGCATCTCAAATTAAGGTTTTGATAGCTCTAGAGGTGCTCCCAGATTCATCGCCTGAGCTCAAGAATAAGTTTGTTCGACATATCAAATTAAGGGTTCCCAGCTTATTTGAATACCATTCTGGCTTCCTAAAGTTCTACTGAAGCTTCTAGATCTATTGCTAGGATCAGAAGTGTTCTGAAGAGACCTCCTCAACTCTGCTGGAGCTAAGGAAGATGATATCCAACAAAGAGTAATCCTCCTTAAAACTCATACTTAACTCTTGATACTTGTTCCTATGATCACAAAGAAGTGATCTGGAGCTCCTGAGAGAGTTCTAAAGGCTGAGGCTTAAGTTTGGTTCGCCGGAGCTCGCCAAAGCTCCGGTGAACACCGTTAAGGTTCGCTGAAGGTAAATTCTCAATGAATTTAAACAAAAATGATCTTGAATGATTCCTAAGGTCACAGAGAACCTCAGAAGCATCTCAGTTGCTCCAATTGAAAAATTGACTCAAAGATTTATCACGAATTCAGTAAAAACTTCTATCGAGTTCGCCTGAACTCAATAATGACCCTCTCACTCAATTGAGTGAGGGGAAAGACTTAGATGAGTCTGGCAATGGTTTGTGCATGCATAATTGAGTGAAAGAACTCCTCCTGAGCATCCGTAGACAACAAGCTCAGGAGGTTGAAGTGAAATTAGGCGTTTACTATATATTAAGTAATAAGGTGAATTAGATATAAGATCGGGGCCCTAAAGTGGTATAAAGATGATGAAGGGCCCCTAGTGTATGTGATCTATGCCAAAGAACCTCCTGTTGGTGCTAGAGCACCGCGATCGTTTGTTTTGATGATAACAAAACACGTGTCATTTAACATTTGCACTTGGAGTCTTAGATTTCAAGCAAATTGCAAATGGAGACGTGATTAGACGGAGTTCGAGCTCGCATCCAAGATGGATTGGAGGAGCTTGATGGAGAATAGAGGAGATTCACGAGGAGAGATAGATTGAAAATGGAAGGACAAGAAGAATAGGATAGAATTCTGTTTATTTCTTTCATATACTTTTGTCTTTATTTCTTTGCTCTTTTTGTTCCTTAGAAAATTATGTTAAAGAGCCTCAAAGTACCCTAACAGTAGTCCTAGGAATACCTGCACAACACTAGGATACTTAGATTTT
Organism: Thalassia testudinum; assembly: GCA_037157565.1. Lineage (NCBI taxonomy): Eukaryota > Viridiplantae > Streptophyta > Magnoliopsida > Alismatales > Hydrocharitaceae > Thalassia > Thalassia testudinum. The sequence goes on along the minus strand of JAZHRO010000055.1, from coordinate 19,992,514 downwards.
CTGTAGAGAACCTAAAAAACCAATATAGGGTTCAAATAGCCTTTTTAGACGTCTAATCTCAAAATCAGATGTTTGATAATGAGTTTTAAGACGTTTGACTGTTGATTCAGACGTCTGATAACATTTAGACTGCACTTACTTAGTTCTGTCTGATGAAATCAGACGTCCAGACCTTAGTCCAGGCATCTTATAAGACGTCTGATGTTTTTGCCAGACATCCAATTAGTGGACTGTTGGCTCGCTTAACAAACACTGAGGAATATGACCGTTAGAGCCTTATCAGATGTCCGTAAGTGTTTCCAGACGTCTGATAAATGACCGTTTTGCCTCGACTGACCCAAAATCTCTTTTCAAAGATCTTATAGCCGTTGCAATCTCTTGGAAATCCATTCCCGCAGAAAAAATAGGTTTCCAGATGTCCAGACACAATGCCAGACGTCCTGTATGTCGTCTGATGGACTTGCACTAGAACCCTGTTTAGATCTGATTCAAGTTAGGAAGAAACCCGCCTAAAATCAGACGTCTGACTTTGTTCCCAGACGTCTTAAACTGGTTTTCCAGACGTCCGATGCCAGGATCAGACGTCTGATAACCCTGTCAGTCCAATGATTGTTCCTGATTTCGGCCTGATTCTCTTGGGCTTTGCACCCAACGGCTATGGAAGCTTTCCAAAGCCTTCCTGAGGCCTCTATAAATAGAGGGGAGCCTTTGCCACTCAACACACACCTAGACACACCAAGAACAAGCATTTCCACTCTTTTGTGTCCAAGAGAAGCCCTTGCTCTCCAAGCTCAAGTTCTTCATCTAGAGAGCATCAATCATTTGCGCACCTGCTCTCCTGCCATAGTTCACGAGAGCGACGTTGCGTCGTTGCGTGGGTCACGCACCCGCGTCATCGATTTGACGTATTTCCATCAAAGAAGAGTTTCCTAATTCCTATAGAAGCTAGGTTTAAATCTTTGTTAGCTCTATAGGATTGTTGTTATTTATCTTTGTTACTTTGGTCGGGTATTCGCTTTGTGAATTCTCGTCTCCTTTGTGAGACAAAATCCTTCTCGTGAAAAGAAGGGGTTTGAGGTACGCTACCCTCGTATAAAGTAGCGTGGTTGTAATTGAGGTTGAATCACTCTCGTTTAAGTGATTCGTTTAGTGGATTTGATCAACTTAGTTAATCGGAAAATCCTAACTCGAGAGGGTTAGGTGGTGGTTTTCACCCGGTTTGGGTTTCCACCTAAAAATAATTGTGTACATTGTGTGATTGAATTTTTTGTGAGATTGTTTATATTTTATTCCGCAATTTATTACATCATCCCCTCCTAATAGGGAATCCACACCTCCACCATGGACAGTGGAGGTCTCCAGTGGAGGTGTGGTGGATTAAGTGTTTTAGCGATAAATTCTATAGGGAAGAAAGTGAACGGTGATCGTGGTGAGGTGAAGAAGATGCTTAGGTGGTCAAAAGTGTAAATTGAAGTCCTGGGAAGCTAGAGTTGGCCTCACCGGAGTCGGGGAAGAAGAAATTTATAACTAAAATTAAGCTAATCTAACTATCTAATTCTACTCTAGACTAAGAACTACGCTACTCTACAATTACCTGGACGAAGGGGGAAGAAGATCTCCGTCGAAAGGCACGTAATAGAGGACGAAATCCGAGGTTGTTGGATCAAGCTCTGGCAAGAAAGGAAACAAAGAGGAAAGGAGATGGCGCGCTCCCAAGATCTATCACAGCCGCCGGAGAGGAAGAGGAGTTGAGGGAGACAGACACCTCCACTGAAAGCGCTCCGAAAGAGGGGTGAGAGGTTGCTGGAGGGGAGTGAATAGCCTATCGTCGGTCACTATTTGGGGAAGAGGGATAGGGGGCTAACTGTTGAAATCAGAGGTGGCCATGGCTATTTATAAGTGGCGAAGAGGGGTAGGGAGTCTACATCTGGATGCAATCGCGTCTAGGTATAGGAGTTTAGAGCCCTTCATCTCCGACGATGGTGAAGTCACCGTGCTGGAGTTTGTTGGGGTAAGGAGGATCAACACCGTTGGATGAAATGGCAGCGATCAGCGGAAGGTTGGCAGCAAGGATGGAGGTGTTCAGTCTTGAGATGAAAGGTGATCAGATGGTATAAGCACCGGACCTCCTCAGCCATCCAAGGCTGAGAAAGAAGATGATGATGAAGGTGATTTGCATACAGGGACCTATATGTAATAAAATTTAAGGACCTATTTGTAAGAAAAGTACTCAATTGACATAAAAGTTAAGGACCTAAACGTCAACAGTTAATTTTTAGGCTTATTTTAATTTATTTCTTTTTCAACTTTTTATATAATTATAAATTAGGTCAATATTATATTTATGCCTTGAATTTATGTTTTTACCTTTTTTAGCTATATCTAATTAAGTGATTAATTTACTTAAGTTAATTAAGTATGTAGGTTATAAAATTATCTAAGTTAGTTTAAATATTAAGTAGCTAAATGTTTAATATTTGAGTTTAAATTATTAATTAAATTATTATTAATATTAATTGATATTTAATTTAGTATTTTTAACTTATTTTAAAGGTCCTTATTTAATCCCTTATAGTATAATTAACCTTGTATTTAGTATATTCTTAACTAATTAGCTAGAAAAATTAGTTAATTAAAGATAATTAAGAGTCATGATAATCTCTCATCAAACAATTACAAGTTTTCCCCATCTTCATAGTTGACATACAACAGAAGATAAAAAAAAAAACTCACACTCTAAGAATAAAAATATAAAGGATCGCAATTTTGAAATCCCTCGTTCATTCCACCCACCCACCCACCTCCCCCAAATAGTAAATATTACCGATGTTATTCAATTGTATAACATTGGTGTATGTAATACAACTGCTATTATTTTGATTATAAAGTGGCGATACTAATTAATACACCAATGTGATATTAGTGTATAGCACCAGTGCTATTTAGTGCCCGAATGCTACGTAACTAAGTAGCAAGAGTGCTATTTAGTAGGAGGAGGTGCGTGAAAGAAGGGGTTAATTTACTTTTGAGGGTTTTACATGTATATCTTTGTAATTTTTTATATGCATATATTTTTATATTTTTGATATATATATACATATAAACTTACTCCATTAAAGTCATATACCCTTATTCCATTAAATCCAATCAAAAATGTCAAAAAATAAATAAATAAATAGAAAATTTATATTTTCATTTCTAAATATATCTCTCTCCTATTTTTCCTCATAAACCCTCACACCTCCTCCTCCTCCTCCTCCGCAGACCCTTGCTACTACCTTCTCCATCTCCATTCACCTGCTCGCTAACCTCCTCCTCGTGACCACTCTTGGCCATGGCATCCCCAGTGTCATCGTGGCATTGGTGATCTCCAATCTCGCCTTCTTCCACTTCCTCGGCAACATGAGACTAATCACCGACGTGCCCATGTGCTGGCTGTGACCGACGAGCGAGTGCCTTGCCGGGTGGGGTCCACCTCGTCGCCTCGAGTTGCCTATCAACGTGCCTAGAGCGAGGGTGGTATGAGCTCGTGACCCTCCTAAGCGAGCTCCTCCCGAGCCCTAGGGCCTCAGTGGCCGCCACGGGCATGCTCATGGAGATCGCCAACCTCCTCAACATATTCCCTTCCTCCCTCGACTTTGCCACGTCCACCCACATCGACGCCGAGCTAGGTGCGACAAACTCGAGAGGCACGTGTGCTTCCACCACAATCTCGTTCATGCTCTCCTCCGCAACGAGTCTTGTTGCAACGTCGACGGTTGCGATGTCGAGGGGAGGGTGGGGGCACGTGTTCACGCGCGACCATGAGACATTGGGGATCATATCGGCGGCAATGCCGATCGTGGGGCTGTGAGAGATGGGGAGCGACGTGCTAAGGGGGAGCGAGAGGTCGAGTGTGGAGGAGGAGATGTGAGAGTTTAAGGGAAAAATTAGAGGAGAGATATATTTGATATGAAAATATAAATTTTTCTCTATTTTTTTTTTACATTTTCGATTAGATTTAATGGGTATATAATTTTAACAAAGTAAATTATAGAAATATATACGTAAATATCAAAAATATAAAATTATATACATTTTATCAAAAATTTACAGTCATATATATATATATATATATATATATATATATATATATATATATAAACTCCTTTACTTTTTTTAGCAAATATAAGTAATATGAACCAAATAAATAAATCCCTGACAGTGCTCAGCAATCGACCACTACGGAAGTTTAATTTAGGATAATTATGTTCCAAGTCTAACAAAATAAAATATCGTCGTCAGAAGTTTAATTTGTTAGGATCGTTCAATTATATACCAACTACAACGGCCACTAAGTAGGAACTACGACAATGAGAGATAATTAGACATAACCAATGAGGATTTACTGATGGTATCGTAAAGTGGCGACTTGGAAGAAAATGAGGGAACTTAATTAAGCATATTATACGCATCATATATTGTTTCAATGCATAAGTACCAATTCATTGCAATAAACCACGTACTACGATGATTTTATAAACATAAAGACTCCAACTAGGCAAAAAAACCAATCATACCTATGAACACCAGCTGTAATAAAATTTATCTTTTTCTTACTGAGCAATTTTGATCATCCTTTGACCCTCAGGTATTTAAGGGAATTAGTCGTGAAAGAGCTAGTTATATTGGGTATTAAACTATAACCACCTTGGTCTAAAAAATTTAATGGATGCTCTTATTTTCTGTCTCCGTCTGTATTTGTATTTTTACTCTAGATAGTTTTGTTGATATCAACTCGCTTTAATACCTCAATCAGTGATTGATTGCAAATTGGGTCTGAGTTTTTTTTCTTTTCTTAAAAAGATACATTTCATTGAAGGAAAGACCTAGATACAATAAGATATAACCTCAATTAAGGGACAAATCACTCTCCGTAGAGTAGATCTAATACCACTCTTTTAGATCAGAAAAGAGAAGCAAACACCTCACTCAAAAAAAGCTAACTCCGTCATCAAGCATGAAACTTTGACAATATGAGTGATCCGCACAAATGAAAAATCAATAAAAAATCGACATCCAAATAAGTCAGGTAATTTCACATCGCATGAAGTCTGAAATCACACGTCCTCAACATCTATAAAATGCTGACCACGACCGTCAAGTGGAACTCGAGTACCGACTCAACACTGAAAGGAGATCAAAGTGAGGATGGCGAGGTGGGATGAGTACAACGGCCAAAGAACGATACGCTAGAAATGAACTCCCTCATCAATCGAAGCACGTAGAGAATCCCAACCGAAATCATATCTCCCGCATCGGAGAGCAGCCACGGTGAGAGCCACACCATCGACCGCACCCTCAAAGAGCAGTCACCAGCCACCAGCCACCAGCCACCAGCCACCAGACCCACCATCGGAGAGCAGCAGCCACGCCACCGACCGCACCTAGAGCTCACCGTGGTGTTCCCCGCAGCAAGCAGCCCTGACGCAGCAGCAACCACGCCTCGACAGCAAGTAGCAAGCAGCCATGACGGCACGACGCCACGGCCATCGACCGCAGCAGCACCACCGACCACAAATAGCCCCAACGCAGAAAGCAGCCACAACCACCGCTCACCACCGACGTAGGCACGGCCACCGATGCGAGAACCCAGTAGCAGAGGGAACGAATGAGCAGCGACCAAGGAGGGAGGGGAAGGAAGAGCGGATGAAGCGGAAGCGGAAGGGGAGAGGGTCGTCGATCGGCACGACGACGCCGATCGAGGATCCGATCGTGAAGCTCTAGGGCTTCGGCCAAAATGGGTCTAGTTAGCAGGTGATACTAACACAAGAGAGCGAGTGAGAGCAAATACTGGAGACACTCAAGCATCTTTCCAACAGCAATGTTTGAGAACCGTAGCCGACCAGGTTATTCCTGTCAAGGAAGCATGGAATTCTTAGGTGTGGTTGCACCTCCCCCATTTAGTTTATTCGAGGGATTAACTTTGTTTACTTTATTACTGAACCTTCGATTCGTTAACCTGAATTTACTAATTTTAACATAGATTTATGTAATATCAATTTTAATCGATGTTAGTTAAATTTATATTAAAATTATACATCATTTATATCTTTTATTTCTCTCATATTTTATATATTTTATTTCTCTCATATTTTATATATTTTAATGTTATTATCAATAAAATATTATAAAAATTAATATCACAGCTTAATATTAATTTAAATAAAAATAAATTGATATTAACACCGCCAAGAGATCGTACCTCTAGTAACATGATAGATAACAGATAGTTTTACCTCATCAACCTCCACCTCTGGGTTCGAATCAAGTTTCTCCTCACATTAAGCCCCTCCCTTCTTCTCTCTCGTCTTCTCCCCTGCTGATGAAGTAGAAACTACCTCATATGCATGTGCGTGCTACATGAGTCCTCTCCCTTTCATTCTCCCACGTGTTCTCCCGCTGGGGGTGGTTTTCTGGTAGGAATATCATCCCATCGCATGCCCTTGGAACAGATACGAACGTGGAAGGATAACCCCCATCCCTTTAAATCTTGTCTCAAGGAAAGGTTGGCCAAGGGGAGCTTACCTCGACCTATACGCAAATAGACTCAACTTGGAAGCCTTAAGGAACCAATTCCAGAATCCCTTGTGATCATCTCCTTTATGGTCAATCTCACAACTTCCACCACGTAAATATTCTCACTATGCATGGATTTCAATGAAAACCGGAGGGTAAAAATTACAGCATTTAACGGTTTTAGTGGGTTAAGGAATGCAAATATTACTTCAAGAAAAGCTAGAATTTATGTTCAGAAACTCTATCAAGTTGTCTAAATTCAGAATCCAAACGTATTTGGTAACTTTCAGATATTTTCCGAATACTGAGAAATTTAAAGTTTACATCACAATCTCCTTAATTTATTTTTTCTTTAGAAGTAAAAGGAAGATGGAAGTTTGCATCACAATCTCCTTAATTTATTTTTCCTCTGGAAGTAAAAGGAAGGTCATTCGAGAATGGTGATCCTCAATCCCCTTAGCACAACGATCCTGGAATTTTGGAATTTTGAGACTTCAAGGAAGCTCCACTTGCAAGGGTGCCGCTGGATGCGAGCCAAAAATCTACCTCACCATCCCCCTTTTGCAAACATCCATAGTGGACTGATGGTTGGTGAGAGCATTGCAGGGTCCAATTCCACTTTTGAGTAACGTGAATCTTGTGTTTTGCTAATCGATGCATCTAGTAAGCGAACTTTTGATACCAAAAAAATGACGCTAGGTTATTGCCAGATTTAATTGTTTGCCATGAATGAAAAAATATACCAAGAGAGCATATTTTTTCAGTGTATGCTAAAGAGATCTAAAAAATCAGTTTAACATTCTGGAAAGGCGCAAATGTGCTCCTGTTCACATTATCCCACAATTGGAGTCTATATATTACGACCATTACTAATACGAACAAATCTGGAAGAAGCTTATTGAACTACAAAATTCTATATCGTGACCTGAAAACACACTTATGTCATGTGGTTTTCAGTCGCCTTGGGGAAAGCAATAAGTATCTATGAATCGCAAGAAGGGTGACCCATGTACCCTTTGATATCTTCTCCTTTATCATAAGCAGCAGTGCAGCGCTGAGAACAGTTTTCAAGATCTGAGCCTGCAGTCCCTTGAAGAAACCCAGGGGGCCTTCTCTTCTCCATATGGCATAGAGCGCACCCATCACCGTTTTGGGTGGTTTAGAATTAGGTTCTTTCTTGTGTTCGCCGGAGATTGCAGATTGGATCATCACCTTACACCTGTTTCAGAACATCACACTCTTAAAACATTGGTGCTGGAGTTATATTGAGCAACCAAGTGTGTACTTTTCAATATTTTTCAAAGGAATAAAAGCATCAGATGCCAAATAGAACCAATATATTGCTGCAAGATGCACTGAATAACCAATAAGATTACTAGTAATAAAGGATAGTTATGTGGGAAAGGACTTTGTTGTTGTGCTGTTGCTGTTGTAATAGTTGTGGTGGTAGAAGTAATGGCAGTGGTGGTGCTGGTGCTGGTGGTTATAAACTGGACCAGGATCAGTGGCCTCATGATGTGGGAGAAAAAACAGATCTCTTAACGAGGCATTGTCAAACACCTAATCAAAATGAAAGGTTCCAGTTGCAGGACTGATTTGATCCTCAAACTTGGTCAGTTGGTATGAGTTTCACAATGTTTATAATCAGCTGGGATGGCAGAGACAGGCAACAACAAGTGGAAATTACTATTTTTTGATAAGAAGAGGAAATTGTTGAGAGCACAACATGGCAACTTAAATTACCAAGCTTGACAATCATAAATACTTTAAAAACTAAAGCTAATTTTTTCATAGGGAAAACTCAAGTTAATACCCAAAGGCCATGTGCATGTCTCCTTGCTATAGCAACCAATGTTACACCATTAAGATTGAATAACAAAATAACTAAAAACAAAGAAATGTTGCTGCAAAACAGAAAACAGTAATGAGGCATGTTTCTGTGTAATACCTCATTCTTGTATGAAACAAGAAATCTCTTCCGAATACTTGATTCAACCAATATCCTCTCTGTATGGTTCCAATTTTATTGGATGTCCCCAATGGGACAAATTCAACCAATATCCTTACCGTTTTCTACTTATCTAGCAAATAAAAAGGATCAAATGTGATAGTAAATTTTGGCAAGTATAACAAACAAGGAAAATAAAGGTCAAGTCATTTTCACCTCTGCTCGATATTTATATCACCTGTCAAAGTGAACATGCACTTTACATATTCAACCTATCATGCACAATCCCCTATCCTTCCACAATGCCTCTTCCCAGTGCCTCCTGTTGACTCCATTGCCTTTGTCTCATCCACGGGCACCATACCATCCACATAGTCTTGAGCCATAACCAAGTAATGCACGAAGCTTTACCTTGGTGCACATTGATTTTTATATCAAACTAATATGTGAACCCAATCCAAGTCTTCACAGAAAATATACCTCTATACATATTCCACATAGAGATGATATACAAATGCAGCACTGTCTTCTCAAAAGGCCGCCACAAGGCCACAACCAAATTACATAAAACCTTATCTAGGTAATGCTTCCTACCTCTAGAAAATTCTGTCATTCCATAAAAGGTGTAGAGCTGCTGTAGGCAAGAAAGTGATGAAATCAGACTTTCTCATTAGGTTTCCCGGACCTTTCCTTCATCACCCTATTAAAGTCATCTTTCTTTGGCTCATGAAATTGATAAGTGGATATCCCTAAAGATGAACAATTTGTCTCCTTTGTCCCTGCATAAGCGTATCACAGTAATTTTTCTCCATTCCTATGACATTTTCTTATTTTGTCATGTGAGCCAAGTACATAATCATGTTTCTTCTTATCTCCTCTACTACTATCCAACATCATCCCCATTAATAACCCTTTTAAAATAGTTACTCCATCTTATCTTGAAATCTTCATTGTCCATGAGCATTTAATCATCTTCATCTTAATACACTTACTCTTATGAGATTCATTAGTGAACACTACCTTTCTTTGGCCCATTTAAAGATCTCATTTTCTCCTTCGGCAACAAGCCCTGTGTATAAATACTCCCAGGCTTTGCCTTTGCTTTTCTAACTGCCTTCATCATTTCCTTTGATGATTTTTCTAACATCTTAGCTCTAGTTTTGTCATTATCAAAATGGAAGGAGTTAAGGGAGAAGAGAAGGAATGTAGGAGGAGGCCTGGGATGGCATTTCCAAATTAGACAAGCTAGAGGACACCCGTGATTTACTGCTGGAGGAAAGCAGGAAAGAGCAGATCTCTGCTAGAAGGTTCATTTTGATGATAAGAAAGAGGAGATCAAACGAAGACAGAGATCCAAACAATTTTGGCTGGGAGGGAGGGGGGATTCCAATACTAGACTCATCCACTCTTATGCTAACAGGAGGAGGAACTGGATTGAAACCAACTCAGACGGGGAGGAGACACACTTGGGAAGGCAGCCGATCGGGAGGGCTTTTATGGATAACTTCCGTGACATCTCATCATGAATGGGACAGGATTTGGCATTTGAGAGGTTATCACTTAAAATGGCTTACTGATGCTAACATCACTTCCTTGGTTGGCCCCATCCTTAAAGAGGAAGTTTGGCAAGCCCTATTTTCCTCAAAGCAAGAAGGTTCCTTGGTTTGGATGGGTTTTCAAATCTCGATCAAAGAGATCTGGACAACAGTGAAATGCAAGGTCATGGCAATTTTTGACTCTGACGATTGGCTTGAATCTAAGGTCAAACACTTCTTTCTCTTCTTCTAAAAGGGGACACATTCAAGAGATTGGATGATTATAGGCCGATTGTGCTGTGCAACCCTTTTACTTACGGGTTGCAAAATCTTTGGCTCAACATCTTAGAAGTGCTTTGTACCATTTGATTACACTAGTTGCAATCAGCCTTCATCTAGAGGAGATCAATAATGGAAAAATATGTTGTTGCTTCTAAGATTCTTGCTGCCTGGAAGAGGGAGAGGACTGAGGCTTTCTGCTAGAACGTTGACTTCTCCAAGTCTTGCGATAGCCTTGATAGGAGATTTTCATGGTCATCTCTCGACATCAGAGGATTTCCTCAGGCATGGATTACTTGCGTGAAAATGTGTATAACATTGGCCTCATGCTCAGTTTTGATTAATGGGTCATCTGGGAAGGGGTTTGATAAGGCCTAGGAGATGTGTTAGACAAGGTTGCCTTTTGGTGCCCATGTTGTTTGTTCTGGGTATTGATTCCCTTGTTGATGCCTCCTATGCTCTTTCTGACAATGGGCTCATTAAAGGATTTGGTTTGTCACAGTTCGAATACTTGTCTCGATGTTACAGATGATACAATAATGTTTTGTTTAAGGGGGTCCACTGATGAAGCGAGGAGACTTCGGCTTCTATTGGAGGCCTTGGGGAAAGCATTTGGTTTGAGGATGAACCTCCATATGGCTTGCTCTCATTTAACATGTCGGCAGAGGCAACAGAGCAATGTCACTAGGTTCTGGGTACGCAGTAATTGTAGAGACTGTTCAATTGCACTGCCTTTCCTTTTGCTCCTAGTCACATATCTACCAGAGATTGGAACCCAATTGTTGAGACCAGAAAAGTACCTTCAGGGGTCGGCATCCCAGCTCCTATCTAGAGGTAGTTGGTTCATTCTGCTTTCTTCTGTGCTTTGTGCCCCATCGTTGTAATATCTTTGGTTTTTCACATTCAATGGGTAGTTATGAAGAGTGTGGACTCTATCAGCAGGAAAATTCCTATCAGCTTTTGGGATGGGTGATCGATCTCTGCTCATATGGCTTGGATGAAGTTTTGCCAACATAAGGAGGCTGGTGGGCTTGGAGTTCTCAACCTCCTGGTCATGAATGAAGCACTTATCTCTAGATGGGTTCTTCAGCTTATGAGGCTACAGATGCCTTTTTGAAAGTTTACGCTATGTGCTTCGTATGGGGACACTACTGATTGGGATGAGAGGAGGATGTTCCAGAGAAGAGCTTCACAGTTTTGGAAGGAATTACCAGACCTTAGGGAGGGTAAGGCCCCATTGTCCGAGCAATTTGGCTGATAGAATCAAGTTCAGATTTTGGACTCAGGAATGGTCACTAGTTGGTATATTGGCCCACTTGTTTCACAGATTCTTTGCCTTTGCTACTGATCCAGCGGCATCTATGACTGACTTTTTTTTTCTGATGACCGTTGGATGCCTTGTCGCAATCTCTATCTGAGGCCAGGTTGAAGGACCTCAGTCTCTTCTTATAAACCCTGCATGAGCTCTGGCGCGGGGAGGGGAGAGATGGTTGTATCTAGAGATATGGGGAGTTTTCTACCAAGAAGGCCTACTTGAGATTCTTGGAGGATCATGATCCTATAGGCGCTGGCTTGCCTTGTGATTGTAAGAAAATTTGGAAGGATCGCCTCCCCCTCCAAGTGAAGATCTTTATGTGGCTTTTGAAAAAAAGGGTTCTGACCCACAACATCGGTGGAGATGAGTGCCTGGTGCCGACTGCGCTTGTGTCCTTTGTGACAATTGAGTTGAGGATAGGGACCATCTCTTTCTCACCTGCTCCTTTGCACAGGAATGTTGGGCAAACACAACAAAATGGTCCTTGCACCACTACACAAAGCCTAAGTTCCAATCTAGCATCCATGACCCACTTGCTGATGCCAACTCTACAAGAGAGCTTTTGTTCTTATTTGGTGTATTTGGCTCAAACTTAATGGCATGGTCTTCAGGTGGGAAAGAACTCTGTATGCAAGGCTATCCACCTTTTTCATTATCTTTGCAATCTTTTATTTTTGAGAGGAATTTTCTTTGTAATCTCTAGTGTAACTAACTCTATTTTGAATGATAGCTGGGGGATAAAAACCTTTGTTAACCCCTTTTTTTAAAAGAAAAAAGTAAAATAAAATGGATTCTTTTTGCTCTAAGTTTCTCTTCTAATTGCCACTAAGCTAACTTTCTATGATGATGTTTCTCCTTTAAACATGCCTAAAACATCTTCAGCATCCTTTACTACAAGTCACCACAGTTTCCCATATCTAAGTAAACACCAACTATTCCCAAGAACATCTCTTGCCTAAAACTTGCTCCTTTTCAAGATTTCCTTATTCAATCCCAGTGGTTTTATATGCCATTTTTCTCCTCTTGACTTCTTTACCTGTAAATCCCATTACCATTGGATAAAGCTGAACAGTCAACTTCACAACTTTTGCAGACAACCTCCTTTGCTCCAACCACCATAATCAATCAATACTCTCCGGCAAACCATTATTCACAAATGTGATCAAATGCTCCTCAGCTTTTTAAAGATGATGTTTACAATAAAAGAGAGCATAAGACCTCACCAATACACCACCCTTCTCGCCAAAATACACAAGAGGTTCCTTCTCAAAGAAAAAAAAAACATAAGTGGTTCAACACCATCACCTACAGAAAGGACTGCCAAAACATCTAATCATCAGAACTCGATAAGATATGGCAACAGAGTCTTTTTACTCGGTAGATCTATAGGAAGCGTGTTAGAGAAAATTTGAATTAGGAATTTCCTATTTATGTCTTTCTATTTTTTGTTTCTTTCTAAATTACAGAGATATGTTTTAGGTGGTTAGAGATTTGATAGAATATGGTTTGTTTCCATTCTAATTGAATTAGGATTGGATCCCTCTCTATATAAAGGGACCAACTCCATGTAACTTTCTTTGAGATTTAATAATAAAGTTTTTTATTCTCCAAATCTTCACATGATATCAGAGCGAGCCACTCTTAAGAGTACCATGACCTCCACCGTACCATAAGAAGCAATGCCAACCTCTTCTCTGCCATGGGAATCGTGCTCAATCCCTCAACCAGTAGCAGTGACACTGTGTGTCACTTTGTGTCACTCAAAGATCACCAAAGCGAGTTGCTTGGCCTATCTTCCCTCCATCGCCAATCCTAGGGGACTGTGTTGGCCCTTTCTTTATCGCATGGAATCCCTTAATCAAGAAGCATACGCATTGCAAGGTTGGGCAACCCCACACAAATTGCCAAACAATGCCTTTGAACTGATCTTGATCCAGTTCTTCGATTCGTTCTTCATCGGTTCTTCATCATGCATGTGAAGAAAGTGCATAGGCAGTGCTATGGCTGAAGGAGATTCTTCTACGATGACTTCTGAGGCTAAGATCTCAGCCTCTATACTAATTCAAGTAACCACAATCAAATTCTCGAGTTCCTTGAACGGCATACTATGGTCCCATGCCTTCCGGATATTTATAAGGGAGCAAGATAAACTCCACATCCTGACAGACAACGTCCCTGACTCCTATGATGGATCGAAGTACAAAAGGTGGGAGAAAGAGAACTTCCTCGTGATGAATTGGTTGATGAACAATATTGACCCGTCCATCGCTACCAATATGCTATACAAAGAAACAATGATGGAGATTTAGGATACCCTCAAGAAAATGTATTCTTCGAAGACAAGTAGCGCAAGATTGGAGGATGTTTATTACAGAATCCGAAATACCAATCAAGGAGATGTCCCTAGTTAGGTATTTTACGATTCTCGAATGTCTGTTCGAGAAGCTTGGCATATACCAGTCTACTTGCTATGACAAGAAAATCATTAAACGTGCACGGTGACAGGCCTACAAGTTTCTGGGAGGCCTCAGACCCAGATACCACTCGATGAGTGACTAGATACTATCTTCTAATGTGCTGCTTGATCTAAAGGCAATCTATAGTCGTCTTCAAAAAATCGAGATTGAGGATCCTCCATCTGCGTTAGCTACCTCTCAAGAGTCTTCCGTGCTGGTAGCATCTGGAGGAGGAAGCAACATGTCATTTTCTGCAAGTCATGGTCATGGAAGTGGAAGAGGTCGTGGGCATGTCTTTAGTACCTATATCTATTGTAATTGAACTGATCATGTGTTCGATGAGTGCTGGGACAAGTACAAGAGACTCACCTACAAGAGACTCGCCTAGGAGAACAAGTCAGTGGTTGCGCCACAAGAAGCACAGCCATTCACGTAGGCTTAGATAGAGTGCTTGCGCAATCTTCTGAAGGGCAAAGAACCCTCATCTTCTACAGTACCTATTGCAACGGCTGCAAATGTCACCAAAGTTATGTCTGCACAACCTGTGCCTGGCCCAAAAGAAGTTCTGAAGCCTCGGGCCACGTAATCAACATTGAAGACGTTGATGAGTGATGGGGGAACTAAGCCACAAGCTTAGCCCCATCTGTAAATGCTCAAAGCCAGCTTTCATCTTCTCCTAACGTAAAGAGTTTTTCTCTAGTGATGGGCAACTATCCGTGCTTGGGAACATACACCGTATAAGTAATAATATCTGGATCAGTTTAGTTTCAGTTCTAAGCATCAATTTTCGTATTAGCTGACTGGTCTATCAATTTGAGTTGAAGTACTTCAGTATCACTGCTTGGGATCGTCTCCCAATGGTGCTTGGAATCATCATCTACCTAAAGTCTCCAAGTCAGTTCTTGCTCCAACTTCAAGGGCGTTTGGATGTTTCCTGATGAAGAGACACCATCTACATGCATGACGAAGAAGCCTATATGCATGCCACAATACTTGCATGATCAAGTTTGCACGTGTGCTCCAACCTCAAACTACATCATATAGGGGAGCTTCTACCAATGCACTACTACTACAAATTGGAGGGTGGAGTGTTAAAGAAAATTAGAATTAGAAATTTCCTATTTATCACTTTCCGTATTTTGTTTCCTTTAAAATTACAGAGATATGTTTTAAATGGTTAAAGATTTGATGGGATATAGTTTGTTTCCATTGTAGTTAAAAAGGATTGGATCCCTCTCTTATATAAAGGGACCAACTCTGTGTAACTTTCTTTGTGATTCAATAATAATGTTTTCTATTCTCCTCCAAATCTCCACAAAATGAAAACCTACACAATTGGTAAACTCTTAAGGCACTAAAAAAAATATACGATGTAGTCTACTCAAAAGGGATTACCTGTATATTTATGTATTAATTTATCTAATGGCTTAAAAAGTACTAAATTATTTCAAAAATCAACTAAACAATGTAGACTTGATATTGTTTGCAATCTACTTTACGTCTCATCAATAGCTAATGCATGCATAAAGGGAAGTGAAATATTTTCTTTTTTTGGAGGGGAAAAGATATATAATTCATGCATCAACATTTACTGATTCCAGTTTACCTTAAGGTAACTCTATGATATCAAGTCACTCATGCCATGAAGTGGACCCATGTCAAGTATATCACTATACCTATTGATACATCTCATAATTTAATCACAGCAAATCATTCTTAACCCAACTCATTACATTAGCCAACCAACAAAAATACAAAGATTGATCTGTTGGTTAGAAGCAAGCTTTGGCAAAATTTGAAATCTATGTTCTTTAATTTGACTAATTGGATTTTTTCAGTGGAAAAGTTGTCCATAAAAAGAGGATTTTCCTTCAGATCCCTGTATACAGGGTCACAGATAAACAGTTTGAGATTAACCTAGATACAGAAGCAAGTATCATTTCAAACAAAAGGCACGAACATATCAATGGAATTTCTAAACTACCTAATTGCTGGATATGTCAAACAGGTTGCAACACTTTTAGAAATTGCTCCAACTACAAAGGCCGAAAATGCAGATAAGACCTCAGGAGAGCCTGAAGGGTCAGAAGCATTGTCTTTTCGCCTCTTAAGCAGCTGCAGTTTAAGCTGGTCAAACACCGTGTACTGCAAAATTCCAAATCAAGAATAACCAGCATCAGCCTATTATTTTTTGTGGTTTAGCAGATTATTATACGTGATATATGGAATAGACCACCAAAATCATAGCAGGATATGTTCATCAAAATTTTTGTAAATTTTTCCTGACAGTGAATTTATGTTGAGATCACCATGCCATATGACTACAAACATGCTCCTAAGTAAACATTTGGAATAAAGCATTTATAAAATTTGTACTTGTGTAAGCAGACCTTAACTGTCCTTTGAATAGTTTTCTTGTAGATATGGTGCTTAGACCTAGGAACACTTGAGTTTCAACTTTCAAGTAAAATGATGACACTTTCAACCAATATTGCATGTACTTCCTTAAAATATGTCCCTAAGTTTGTCAAAAACGTCAATTTAAAACAGAATCTTACTTGGATGGCAGGATTTGAAGTCAAAAGCAGGGATATACCAAGACCATCAAACGCCTCACTCCATGTACCCTCTGACAAAGTTTCCATAAGTCCCTTAGACTTCCCAAAATCGCTTGTTTGCATCCTAGATGATGCTGTATCCAGAGGCTGTATTAAGACAATGCCTTTTAGTAAAAATGTTTATGGCAGTAAACATCAAGAGCAAGATGGGTATATCTTCAAAAAATATTCAATAAATATGATGACCAGTTTATAATGTTCTGAAAAATATTTGATACATGTATAAATTTTCTTACCTGTATGATAATAGAGGTGCAAGCACCTGCTGCAGCTGCAATAACTAAATTTGCCTTTGTCCCAATTGATTTTGCTCCACTCTTTACTAGGTAAAGCCTTTTAAAATAGCTATAGCCATAGAAGTAAACAAATTGTGATATAAAAGACTGCAGATTTTTGGTGCTTAGCCCCTGGTAGAGAGAAAGCACTTGATGTCTGGAGATTGCCTCCAATAAAACATCTGTGAGGTTCCTGCCACGATTGAAGATCCATGAGCTACTAATCCAAGACTGAGGCCATCATATATACGGCAAAAAAGAATCAGTTCAAGGAAATTGGTCAGAGAAGAACCCTTTCTCTTACAACAACATCTGGCAGCAGCAACATCTTCCATATTCCATTATTCAAAAGAACACAAGAATATCATATAATTCTAACCGATAGTACCAGAAAAGCCTTAAATACAAGCAGACAATTGACATGTGCTTTTAGGGTGAAACTGCTATGTTGCTGTATTGCCTTGTCAAATGACAACAATCTACAATTTTTTATTGACTGTTGGTTGAAATCATTCCTGGCTTGCAAATAGCCTGTGCCAGCTGATCAAAGGAAGAACATATTTACCTGAACATGAATAGACAACCTGAAACAAGAAAAGACAGAAATGACTGCCCAAGGCTCTTGAGGCTATGATCTTAGGGCATTTTGGGCATTTTGTGCTGCCAGGCTACCACCTTGGGCACCGAATGGTTAGGCATGCACCTCACATTGCTGAGGCAGAGAGATGAGGCAATGGGGTGCCACTGCTTCATGTTCTTGGGTCATCAAGCGGAACCTGTTTTATTTTTTATGGCAAAATCCAATGGTTCATTTCACCCCCATCCGCCTTAACCAACTGACCTCATCCCAATTCTCACCGAACTTGATGCCTTAATTTCTCTAATTGCCTACAACAGCCGCTTCTTTGCACCATACTCTTCCAGGCCACTGCTCCTCGGCACCACTATGTAGTCTCTAAGCTGCCCACGCTACCACTCCAGCAACTTTGACTCTGCAAAAATAGCTCCTCCTACATGCCACTATTCACGTCCGATACGCATTTTTCCCCAGAAAAACGAGGATTATTTTTTTTGAGAGTACAAAACAATGAGGAGCATGCCTGCCTTATCTCAGAAATATCGAACTGCTTCAATGAAATTAATGTTTTTAAAAACCTCGACAACACATCAAAGAGAGCAATTTGATAATCAAGAATCAAGACTTCCCTCAAGACAAACTTGCCAGATGCTCTTTTTTTCTACTTGATGAAAGGGAGAATGAATAACAGCAATGCTCCTTGCTGCATTCCACTCTGACCTTCAGCCTGCACCCATACCTTCCTCCCACCATTTATCATCTGTCAAACCAGTGTACACTCTTTGATTTTATACAATACATGCTAAAAAGAGGACAACCACCTAAAGCCAGCTGGTGTTTCTTAAACTCAAATTGATTCAATTGCTTATGATCAGTGGCCCGAAAGGGCATTTCTCTTTTTAGCAGAGTAAGATGAACAACAGAAGAAAGAAGTCCAGCTAAGAAAAAAATACTTGCCCTTCGCACAAAAGGGGAGCATATAAAAAGCTTATCTTAAAGGAAATATCTACACCAAAAGAAACGCTGCATGATTATAAAGAGATTTAGCTCCAAATAAGCATAATTATGCTTGCTAGTTTCTTTTGAACACTTCCATTCTTCCCTAATCTCTGATGTAAGGGTCATTATCCAAATTTCCACACCTATAAGTCATGGGTTCAAGGCATATATTATTCTTCTCTTCGTATGCCCAAGCAACTTCAATATCATTTCTCTCGATGACCTTATTGGTGTACACCAACTTTTTCCCCAATAACCTCTTGAAATTCCGATCTTTTTTATGTGGTGAAATATTTACCTTGACATCTTCCATTCTTCCACAAACATTGTCTATAGACGTCTATGACTAACAGCCCAAGGTTTGTCTACTTTGATAGGATTTAAATAACCAAAGCAAAGGTTTGCCTTGATTAATCCAAAGAGAAGAATGCATGAAAGCAGAAGGAGAGATAATATTTCTTAAAAAATGAGAGCTATACAACTCAATAAGCATATGGTAATAACCGTGTATACAGACAAATCACCAAAAAGCATCCTTGCAAAATAAAACACCCAAAAGCAAGATTTTTTTGACAGTTTCCAGCAGTTAGCAGGTGGCTAAAGGAGTTATCCCTCGAGATGCTAGAGCTAATGGTCATTTAACATCCCAGCAGTTGGGAGCAAAACATTATGCAAAATATATATGTCCAAGGGTACATACTATTATCTATGTTTGTACGATTTTTAGGTTTTTAGCCCCTTAGGGAAATTTCTGTACTTTTAACCTTTTGGTCTCTCTCTATATAAGAGAGCCAAGGATTTTCAATAAAAAATGGAATCATTTCAACCAATTTGGTATCAAAACAGCAGTCCTAGATCGATGCTCTAGCTATTCCACCCCCAAAGCCCCTAAACCCTAACACCCAAATCCCTTCCTCCTATCTCTTCCTGTGCACACTGTGATCAGCCTCCAACACGACGATCGTGATCGGCCACTGCATTGTGCGACTGCAACGCTAATTCTCGCGCGGTAGCAAGACCCAGTGGTGTTGGAGTAGGTGCAGCAAGGGTAATCGGCTCCTCCAACGACAGCGCAATGCTTCTGCGACAACCTTAGCGACAGCAAAAGGGGTCGATGACGCTGGAGTAGGTGCAGCGACACTTGCACAAGGCATTGTAGCGCTCTTACCGGTCGACGGTACTCGCGCAATGCTCCAACAGCGCTCTTACCGGTCAGCAGTGTCCGCGTGGCGCTCCTACAGTGCGAGTAGGTTCTCGACACTCAGTCGGCGAGGACATTGAGGGGTTTGTAGCCCTGTTCTAAGGGCTACATCCCTTGTAGTCACAAGGAAAGAGACACCTAGATCCCCTTAGGGCCATCTCGGGTGTTCTCCCCGCACCCGGGCTAGGCTTACACCCATCCAAGGGGGTTGGCCAACCAATCACAGATACTACAGTTATTGCCACCTCTTCTCAGGCACCTGCGACTGGTATATCGTCACTCTTGTCTTCTGGTGATTGGTTAATTGATTCTAGTGCATCCAAGCACCTATGTGGTGACATGAGCTCTTTCTTGTAGTTAACACCAGTTACACCAGCCAGGACCATACAGGTGACTGATGAGAGACATTCACCACTGGTTGGCAAGGAAGATATGTCTTTATCTCCTACTTTGAAACTGACAGATGTTTCTATGTGCATAATTTTCATTTGAGTTTACTGTCTGTTAACAGTATTACTAAAGATCTGAACTGCCAAGCTACATTTGATGCGTCTTCCTGTGTCTTGCAGGACAAGTTCACTAGAAAGACGATTAGTGGACATGAGGAACGGAGGTGTACTGTCTGAGCCATATTATTGTTGCTGCTTCTGTTACCCAGGGCCTTGCTTCTGCTGGATCTCCTCTCAAGTGGCATCACCGCCTTGGCCACTTGCCTATTGATCGCCTTAGACGTGTCTTGCCGCACATACCCTCCACTACTACTCTCACTTGTGATGCTTGTCAACTGGGCAAGCACCACAAGGCTAGTTTTTCCAGTTCTACTTATGTTTCATATGTTGCTACATTTGACTTGATTCATATGGATGTTTGGGGTCCCAATCGTACTCATGATCAACTTGGGAACAAATATTATCTTGTTTTAGTTGATGATTTTTCCCGTGTTTTCTAGATGTTTCTCTTAAAGAATAAGTCTGACATGGGACATATTATTGAAAATTTTGTTAAAGAAATAAAGACTCAACATTCTTGTTTGGTGAGATGCTTTCAGTCAGATAATACCTTAGAGTTTTGTACTACTCATTTGCACACTTTCTTTTCTAATTGCTGCATTATTCATGAGAACACGTGCCCCCACACCTCTTAGCAGAATGGTATTGCTAAAAGGAAACATCGCCATATTCTTGATGTTTTTTGTACTTTATTGATTCATCATTCGGTTTCCTCTCTTTACTGGCATGACACTATTTTGACTGCTTATTTTCTGATCAATAGAATGCATAATGCTACTTCACATGAATGGATTCTATTACAGATTATGTATCCTAACCAACCCCTATTTCATATCACCCCTTAGACTTTTGGTTGTGTTGCTTTTGTCCACTTGTTAAGACCGGGTCAAGATAAACTAACACCGAGAGCAGTTAAGCGTGTTTTCCTTGGTTATGCTCGCAGGCAAAAAGCGTATTAGTGTTTTGATCCGATTACTTCTCAACAATTTGTTTCGTCAAATGTTACTTTTCATGATGCGATACCCTTCTTTTTTACTTCTACTACTAAGATGCCTTCTGAGGGTGATATGGCACCTATGTCATTTACACCCATTCGCTTTGGAAGTTTTACCGAGATTTCTATCTCTACTACACCACCACCACCTGCTACACAGTCCTTTCCTCATATGACTAAGCCCCTTCAGACATATGTTTGCCCTCATACTACTTACCAGGTCCCCCCACCCTCGCCTTCACCATCAACTTCTCAGGTGAGTTCTTTAGACACTGACGGGGGTTTGCCATATGCTAAACATAGAGACAGGACAAATAATGTAGCAGGTGATGATCCAAACCTTCTGATAACCATTCGAAAGCGATCACGAACATCCACTACTTACCCCACGACCGGGGCACTTGCTACTGATGGCTTAGCCCCCGGGTTTGCTGGATTCACTAAGGCGTTGGCTACTACTCAAATTCCAGCAACTCATCATGAGGCCATGCTTGATCCAAAATGGCAGGCAACCATAAAGGATGAGATGGCCGCTCTTAGAGGCCGTGGGACTTAGGAGTTAACTCCACTTCCAGATGGTGTTACACTTGTTGGTTGCTGATGGGTGTTCACTGTGAAGTTCAACCTAGATGAAAGTATTGCCAGATATAAAGCACGCCTCGTGGCAAAGGGGTTCACCCAAACCCATGGGATTAACTTCTTTGACACCTTTTCACCAGTTGCCAGACTTCTTACTGTATGGGTGTTGGTCGCAGTGGCAATTCAACTAGATTGGCCTTTGCATCAATTGGATGTGAGTAATGCCTTCCTCCATGGTGATCTCCAAGAAGAAGTCTACATGCAACAGCCACCTAGCTTTAAAGCTCAAGGGGAGTGTATATGCCGACTACGGAAGGTTATCTACGACCTTAAGCAGAGCCCCAGAGCCTGGTCCAGAGGTTGTCACAGGTTGTAGAGGCAGCTGGATTCAGGAGATCAATAGCCAATTTTTCTCTCTTTGTTAAGAGGACTGGACGAGATACTGTGGTACTTCTTGTTTATGTTAATGACTTAATTGTCACAGCAGATGATGAGTAGGGTGTTGCGGATATTAAGCGCATTCTAGCAGAGCAGTTTATCATGAAGGACTTGAGAGCTTTACGATACTTTCTTGGTATTGAGATTGCTCCTAGCAAAAAGGATGTAATCCTATCCCAAAGGAAGTATGCATTGGACATCTTGCAGGAGGTGAGTATGCTTGGGGCCAAAGAGGCCAATATTCCTATGAACCCCAAGATGTCACTTTACAATAAGGATGCACAATTGATGGACAGCAAGCAATACAGGTAGCATGTGGGTAAGCTGCTATACCTCATTATCATGAGGCCGGAATCTCCTTAGTGATTGAGAGATTGAATCAGTTCATGGACAAGCCAACACGTTAGCACTGGGATGCAACATTGATGGTGCTTCGATACATCAAGAATGCTCTTGGGAAGGATCTCCTCTTCTCCAAGGGGTCTTCTATGACCTTGGTTGACTATTCTGATGACCGCAAATCCACTACTACGTTCTGTACATTTTTGGCAGGAGTGATCACGTGCAGGAGCAAGAAACAGGACACAATTGCAAGATCCAGTGCTAAGTCTGAGTACAAAGCAATAGCTTAAACGACTGCAGAGATGATGTGAATTAGATCCCTACTTACTAACTTACAGATACAGTTTTCTAACCCAATGGAGATGCGATGTGATAACAAAACAGCCACTTTCATTGCCAATAACCCAACATTTCACGAGAAGATGAAGCATGTTGAGATTGATTCCCATTATACCAGGGACATCATTCAAAAGGGATTGCTATATACCACACCAGTGATATCTAAGGAACAGATTATCAACATTTTCACCAAGCCCTTAACCAAATCGTTATTTGATTCATGTGTATCCAAACTAAGCATAATAAATATCTATGCTCCAACTTGAGAAGTGTTAGCATATGTTATTATTTATGTTTGTACGACTTTTGGGTTCTTAGCTCCTCAGGGGCATTACTGTACTTTTATCCTTTTGGTCTCTCTCTATATAAGAGAGCCTATGGTTTTCAATAAGAAACTGAATCATTTCAACCAATTCATATTATATTATATGGCATGACTATCGTAACATGCTAATGATACACTAAAAAATAAAATCATATAATGAATGTCAAGTACTAACCACAAAGCAAATACATCCAAAAGCACATGATTAGAAGGAAAGGGTAAAAAGAAAAGAAAATGTGCAATGTGATTGCTTGGATTCTTGACAAGCATCCACACAAAGACCCACCAATGTGCCTACCCTAATTTGTAGCAACCGGACAACACTTTATAAAATCAGACGATAAGGTACCTCTCTTTTGAGAAATGTAATGTGTTAGAATTTAGGAAAATAATTAGGATAAATTTATTACAAAACTCTTTTATCCCTTTCAATTATTGTTATTTTTAGATTTGGTTGTTGTGTTGGCCCTCTTTATATAAAGGGACCAACACCCTTCATTTGTTTTGTGAGATCAATAATAATACTTCCCAATTTCCATCTCCACCAAGGTTTGACATATCGGCGATATATTGTCGACATATCGACGATATATTATCGACATATCAGCGATATATCAATATTGACAGTTGAAGCATATCGATATCATGTACCATATCTTTTTCCATGATATCGAGGATGTATCGCCGGTATCGCAGGAAATCGGTAATATATCTCCAAAAATGAACTACAATTCAATTTTTCCCTTAAAGTGGTGATATGTGATCGATATGGGGGATATGTCGATCACATATCTTTAGCTGCTTGTGCAACTCACATGGACACACATTCTTTTTATTTCTTTTCTTCTCCCCTACCATGTGCGACTTACACGGACACATAATTCACATGGACACATGATTCACCACCTTCAAGAGAAACACAAAATGATGATGATGATGTAGTGATGGTTGACGAGCCACAAGCAAAAAAGTAGTGGTGGAGGAGATGAGAGATATCATCATCAAGGTCCTAGTATAGAGGATGCCCAACATGAATACACGTAAAAATATACAAATGTACATGGAGACCCCGTGACAAATCCACCTTGTGACTATGACACAAGGACAAGCTATGGGTATGCCTCAGGCCATTCTATGATGTCCATCGATAATTTAAGTTCAACGATGGGATCTCTTAATCTGGCAGCGGAATCAATCTTTGGAGGTGACCCTAGATCATCATCAAGTTATTATAGTGGCTACAGATCTCATTACACTAGCCCTCAATACCAACCGCACGATGAGGTGCAAAGTTCATCTAATTACTTCCCCAGCTACATTAACCCTCCATCTTATTATGGTTCCTCCTATGAGTGTAATGGTCGTCACCAAAGTGATAGTACCCAAAGTGATCATGCATCTGCAAGTTATGGCTATAGGATATTCCATGAGTATTTTGCATCTCAATGTCCTCAACCATTTTTTATAAACCTTCCCACCCTGCTGCACCACTCCCTCATCGACCACCACGAAGTTCATCGATAAGACAGCGTGAACCTTCTAAATCGTCAAGTTCTACATTGAAACGAGGTGGTTCTAGGGTCCACAAGCTCGAGAGAACATCGAGATGAGTCTACTCAAGGTAGATCTAGAACTAAAAGCAGAAGCAACTCGTTCGACAGTCATAGTCGATATTCACTTGGAATATTTCTGTATTGCAATGATGAAGACTATCAACGATATATTAATGAATACAGTACTCGATACAGCTACATGACATAGGAGTCATACTATGAATAGGTTAGAGTGCTGCGAATAGAGGAAGATAATCAGATGAGAGTATCGAGCCAGGTCAAAGCTCAACTTGATATTGATTTGGTGACATTGGCTGATGCTTTCATGCTTGGTGTGGTCTACTAATACTCTGACACTATTGATATTTCATTTCTTCTGGTGAGTAGCATTACTATGAATATTTTTCAGTTATTATCATGTTATGTACACTTTATTTTCAATATATGACTTTGTCGATATGCGACTAGTGCATTTCTATTATGTTTCCATTCAAAATTTATGATATTCGTCTTCTAATCATTTTTTCATGTACTACTTATTAAAATATTAATTTTCATCAAATTTGTGACAGTTTAGGACATTTTGGGCCTTTCTGAACGATTTCTCAAAAATTCACCGACATCAGCGATATATCCCCGATATATCCTTTTTCGACTTGTCGATACAACATCGATATCGATATTTAAAACCTTGATCTCCACATGGTATCAAAGCAACAACCCTAGACCGGTGTTCTATACCTACTTGATTCTCTCCCCTTTCTTTCTTCCACCACAAGAAAACAAAGAAGGAAAAAGAAGAAAGACAGAGAAAGAGAGACTACAGCCACCGCCACCCCTCTCCATATGCACACAACCTCTTTAGGTGTGCATGGCGAGGAGGGGCACCGTCACTGACCGACAACTAACTAGCGACCTCTCCTTTGACCAAGCAATGGTTCGACAACCACCCAATGTGGTTGAGATTGCTACTACTGCTTCTAATCAAGCTACTTCTTCTCAAGCCCCTAATCCTACTACTACTAACACTTTTTATGTGGTGAGGATGACTGGTAGGGAATTGATTCACCCTCACCATCTTTACTGGCTACTACTACTGCTATGACCTCATACTACTACCGAATCTGCTACTTCTACTACAGCATCATGTCTTTTGGCTACTACTACTGCTATTGCTGCTGCTACTGCCAATTGCGACTGCTACTTCTACTACAGTCCTCTCCAGTTCTCTATTGCTTCTACTACCTAATTACTGCTGCTTCTTATCTTCTGTGGTTTCTATTTCTGCTATGGCCACCATCTACTCTTCAACTCCCTACATTCAAGGGGAGCTTTGTCTTGCTATAACTCTTTCAAGTTGGATTGGGAAGAAGTGTTAGAATTTAGGAAAATAATTAGGATAAGTTTATAAAGAGACCAACACCCTTTTATTCTATATGAATGGACGTCAATTAGATAAAATACAAAACTTCTAAAGAAAAAAACTAACCAATTGTCTTTCACCTTGGCCATTTTCACTTGAGAAAACAGTGAGTCAACTTGCCTTGGTAAAACATAACATCTCTTAGGAAAACCTACATAATCACCATCACCTTGATCATTTCCATTTTCACTTGCCAAAAGAACGTTCTTATTAACTAGATACTTCAATTGTCTTGGATGGATATGCCTTCTAGCCACCCTATTTAACAAAGACTTGTACCTGTTATCTTTTTTGATGCTTAGCCTTCTCCCTATCTGTCCAAGCATCCTGAAACATCACCTCTTTTCACATAAAGTCTTTCTACATGCAGGTGCCTTCTCATTGTCTTCTGTAATCTTTTGATCAAACTCCACTAACCAAAAGGCCATGATATCAGACTCAAGATCTTTACATAAGCAAGCAAGTTGTGTTTTGTGAAGAGCATAAAGACATAAATGTAAAGAAACTTTTTGCACACATGACTTCCCAAAAGCATATACTCATGACAAACTGATGCTATCTGCTAATTTCTACTCCATGAGCATCAAGGTCCTAAATTTTAGCATACTAGAAGTTACAAAATTCATCTGCACATAAATCTGCCAACAAGGACTAGTTATGGAATTTCATGAACATGAGGCTCATGGGCAATTGCATTAGTTCGGCATCATCAACTCTTAGATTGAAACCATCAGACATAAATATGAGAAGTAAAAACTATAAGAATGAAGTAGCTTGCTGAGGTTTTTCTAGGCAAATTCTGGCCCTTCCAGAAATAGATGTGTTGGTCAAAGTGAGCCAAACTTGAGCCAGAGTTTATTTAATGAAAATTAACAATATCAAGGTTTTAATGGTGAAGGTGAATTTTCTGTGGCAGTAGGGCAATGAATATAAGCCTACCTTCATGTCCTGTGGACACTGCAACTCGAAATATATGCAGCATCATTTAAGTCAAAAATATGACATCTTTGAATTTTCAAATAAACATCGGTATCTAGTGACATTTATCATTCACAAGCTAAGCATTCAGCTCCTTTTGGCTCATGAATGTACACATTTCATATTTCTTTTCCTGCTAGCATCTTTCTCAACTCCAATGGAAGGCTTTTGATCCCGTTTGGTACAAGATTAAACCAGGGTATTATCCTATGTGTCATGGTTAACCACTATTGGGAACAGTACAAGGTATTATCCCTCCATCAAATCAACCCTCACTGATACTTATACATATCAATTCATCCATTGCATCTACCTCCACTAACGCACTTCGAACTCAAATAAAAATAAAAACTACTTATAGCATATCTACTCACCAATCACATCTATCCCTACCAACCAACTTTCATTACTGATAAAAGCAAAAACAATTTCCAACATATCTACTCCCACTTACCTACTTCAAATACTAAAAATAATATATTAACTCCACTATCACATCCATACCCGTTTAACCTTCCACTTACCCCACCAGTCCCAATCCTTACCACTTCTTAAACATTAACCAATATTAAGCATTAAGCCTCTACCAACCGAGGCCTTAGGTTGTCCCTTTTGTGACGGTTTGGCCTTCTTACTTTTTTTTAGTTTGGTTAGTTATTTCTTTTCCTCTCTCCATGTATGTCATGTCCTGTCTGTACGGGTTAAGTCTAGCTCATCTCGTCCATTATGTCTCTTCAATATTGGATTTAAGCAACAATCTGTGGACAAGGAGAGAGAGAGAGAGAGAGTGTGTGTGTGTGTGTGTGTGTGTAATGTTTAACCTAACCTTAAGCAAATCTTCCAGTATTGATATGTTGATAAAGAATGTCGAATTAACATAACCCCAAACAAGTTCAACCAACAATATAGCCTTTTCCTAGATTACGTGAGATTAGCTACATCAACAATTTGCCTCCATTCAATCTATTCTGGACCATACCAAACCTTAGATCCAAATAACCAGGATTACACCAACTTTTAACACATCTTTGACATTATTCGTCCCTCTTGTAAGGTTCAATATTCAGCTTCTTACACCTTCAACGGACACATAAAAAGCCCCCCTCCAAATGTTCAGGCCACGATAAATGAGTCTCACCCAATTTAATTCCTCTATAGATGATAGAACATCTGTTCCTCTATAATATTATTTTGGATCCAATCCTTTTTTGTGCAACCACACAGCATTTCCTCTACACACAGCAACAGTTAACAAAACATTTGGATCTGTGATTTTTTCAGAAAAACACTTGGATCTGTGTAGAGTGGCAGGTCTGAGTGTTACTCTATTAACTTTAAAAGGAATCTTCCCCTCACATTAATCACTAGGATCACCTCTCTATATCAGCAAACATGACATTCTCATCCATCAAGCTTGTAAAAATTAGCATACTCAGCTAAGCAATCGTAACAAGGCATCTGAATAAACCAATACATGGCTGACCTCAGTTATTGAGCCAATTAATAGCTTACTTGGATGATTAATCAACTGATTTTTACATGCATATTTTCTTGTTACATTTACTTTTTAATCTTTTCATTTCATATATATATATATATATATATATATAGACATACACACACACACACACACACACACACACACGTGTATACTCCCTCCCCACCCCCACCCCCGCAAGAAAAAGAAGGGAAAAGAAAAAACAAAGTGTCCCCTAATGTAAGCTCTTTTACCCCTCAAAATAATGCCATTCTTTTGTAGCCATATAGCCCAATGCAAGGTTGCAAAAGTCGTTACTCAGTATTTAGTCAGCCAAGTCAACGAGTATACGGGTAAGCAAGAGAGTAATCAGTGATTACTCTGTCAAGTAATTTTTTAATACTTAAATATTTAAATATATATTCGTAAAACATGTTAATAAGGTTCATTTACTTGCACAAGCTACTAATATTTTAAGTCTTAATATTTTGGAAAAACGCATTAAGTAGATTTATATAATTTCTTTTTTTTGAAAAGGGATTTATATAACTTCTTAAACTCTAAGAAAAGGTCCACATATGAGAAGAATATCTAATATTCTTACATTAGACATAAAGTTTTATCCTGAAACAATATGGTGTCAAATCAAGTGTATCAAGCATGTGGCTAGCAATCGATGCAGTCCCTTAGGTCACTATAGCTGAATCCTGGAGCAAAAGGGAGCAAGTACAGCTAAAATGAATCGAATAAACCCAAACAAAATGAATCTGTATCTGTGATAAATAGATTGGGAACTGAACCCAAAAAAAGGAATCGAATCAAGGAACCAAACAAATCTGTGACAACCAAAAATATAAACTATGTATTCAAGGGATAAAATATTGACACATAAACAAGATCTGACAAAAAAAAATGAAATTGACAGATAAAATCATAAAGCCTAAATACCGTAATCAACCTAAATACATGAATAAGATCTGAATCATGTGTAAGAAATAAACATCTCCGGCAATGAGGACTCCGGCGAGGAGAGCTAGGGCTTGGGCCATGATGAGGAGAGTTAGGGCTCTAGCAAGGAGAGCTATGGTGAAGATCCATGGAGGTGAGGGCTAAGACGATGAGAGCTTGGGAATCCAGTAGTGATGAGGAGCTCCTGTGAGGAGATCGTGGAGAGGTGGTGATGCCATCGACGGTGATGAGGTGCGAGGGTTTGCGTTGAGGACTTGAGAGTAAGCAGTGTGGCTTGGGGAATGGGGAGTGCAGTCGAGAGACTCATGGGTTTGCTATTGGGGACAGGGTGATTGCAATGGGGTTTTAGGGAATAATCAAGTCAGGGTTTAGGACCTAATTAGAGAAGCTCTATGTAGAAGTTGGTCATTTACTCAAGAGAGTAACCGGATTACTCAACCACATAGTCGGGTCAACCAATTGTTGACTCAAATATGTATACTTGAGTCCCTCAAGGTGGCTGACTACAATTTCTTGGCTGACTAATTGGTTTAGTTAGCCGATTTTTGCATCCTAGGCCCAATGTACCATTCCTTTGCAACTATATACCCCAAAGAAACGCCAAAGTGGCCATTCTTTCCAGTTTGACTGAAGACACACGAGTCCCAGATTTGGCTCTGCTTGAGACTTCTTTGGTGATCCATCAATCCAAATGTTTTCGCCCAAACATCTCAGCAAAAGAATACGCAGAAAAATGAATTCCAACACCTATTGCTCCTAACAATAAAGCACGCAATTTGGATTGGAACAAGTTACAACCTTCTGCCTATAGACCTTAATCATGACCCTTCGTGCCCTCGACAGCCAAGAAAAGATTTTGACCCTCATCGGTGCCTCCATCTTCCATATCAACCTGCAATTTCTATGTACCTATAGCAAGCATGCAAGGACTGACAGGTTTAAGGCCTACTACCTTTCCCTTTCCCAACAATTAGCTACACCAACACAGGAAGACACATGCAGTAGATCCTCCTGAACTTGCAGCAAATTAAAAATTCTCTCATATGATACATTGAGCAGAAAAAAGGCATCTATATTTTGGCCATTGTGGCTTGTCAAAGCTCTGATAAGAAGAAACAGATGCATCATGATCAACTACCAAAGAAAGCCAGCATGGATACTCTGGAGAATAAAGACCACATGGTAGTGCCACATGACAGGTCCAGCATGCACCCAAGGGGCGCCGGCCCTGATGGAATTGGTTGGGTTTTCTTCAAGTCCAAGTTTTCCATTTTTACTATGGTCATGTGTCTTTTATTTAAGTTGTTAGGAGGATATGTTATTTTGTGATTTTAGAAGTTTTGATTGATCTTATTTCTCTATTTAGATATTAGGAATAACTCTCTATGTAAAGAGAGACTCTATGTAATTATTATTGAGTTGAATGTATTATTCTTTCTACAAAATAGACATGTCCCTCTCTCTCTTCCTTCTTCTCCATCGCCGGCCTCTCTCCCTCTCTCTCCATCACCCACCAAGGCTCACACATGGGCTCTTCATGTGCCAAGGCCCGCTCCACGCTTCCACAAATCTCCATGGATACAATCAGAAAGAACACTATTTAGTCGCTACTACCCAATCATCATGCAGAATCTGGAACCTGATCCATCTCCAAGCCATAGAAGAAAGGAGCCATTAAGGATAAAATATGAAAGAAGCCCTTTCAAAATGACGATGCATCCCTAGTGGCACCATCTTAG
Source organism: Thalassia testudinum (assembly GCA_037157565.1). Classification (NCBI taxonomy): domain Eukaryota; kingdom Viridiplantae; phylum Streptophyta; class Magnoliopsida; order Alismatales; family Hydrocharitaceae; genus Thalassia; species Thalassia testudinum. Next base: position 19,961,088 of record JAZHRO010000055.1, on the reverse strand, counting down.
CTTCCTAATTGAACTTTCCACCATAACAAGCAAATAAAATAGTTGTGAGCAGATCAAGACTGTTTTCTATGATCCATTTGCACCCTTTTGTTAACAAAGCCTAATTGGTGCTTCTAAAGTCTAGCAACCCCAATCTCCCCTTTGAAAAGGGGTGACACGCCTCATCCCATGCCTCTATGGAAACTCTCCTACTGCCTTTATTGATCCTTTCCTGAAAAATCTCCTTCTCTACCTACCTGGTCTAATTTCTACCTTCTTTGGCAAGAGAAAAATAGACTAAAATGATGGCACAACAGCAATAAAAGAATCCAACAGAAGTAGCCTCCCACAAACAGCAGACAAGCACTCGAACTCCTTGGTCCTTTTTTTTTTTTTTTTGTGAAAGCAGGATGAGCGCTAGCAAGGATGCCAACCTAGCAACCTTCGAGGGTTTATCTGATAATGGCAAAACCAAATATATCTCCAACAACACGAGGTAGGGTGCTTGGAGAATACTAGTGGCTTCAATTGCTTCCATCCCAAAAGACACAAACAAGCACTTAACTAATATAATGACCCAAGAAATCCCCAAAAGTGTCAAGCAAAAGTGAAGCTTTCTGCACAAGAAATGGACCTCCATGTAAAAAATATTGAGGCATCTGCATACTGAAACAAGGAAAGCAAGATGATCGGTCTTCCTCAATTGTACAACCACATAAAAACACCCTGATCACAGGTTGCAAAAGTACAACAAGACGGTGCACGCACTGCCAAGAGAAATACTAAAGTAGCTAAAGGACAACTTTGTCTCACACCTTGTTGAAGTTGAATCCCCCCCTTCTGATCTACCAACCAACACAAAGAAGGAATTAGAGGTCTCATTATTTCACCAAAGCCACCTAACAATCACAAACTCCTGGTTTAAGAAACAAAATCCACAGAAACAACCACTTTAATGTTAGGCCTTGTGAAAGTCTATTTCCCATAGAAAAATTTTCTTCTTTATTCTTCACCTCAGACTAATGACCTTTTTTGAAAAACAGTAATGATTTTCATAGCCACAAGTGTAACTATTATACATACTAAGGTGCACCCCATGGTTTTAACTAGTGCTGCATTTGTCATCTACTAATATGCTCATGTTGATAAAATAGTATTGAATTTAACTGTAAAACAATACATGAGAATTAATCCTCGACGATTATCCTGCATGCCACATACCCCTTAATGTGATCAACCCAACTGAATATCAAGTATCAATTTTTACATCCTCGCCATCGATTGCTCCATCACCTTCAATAGTTGATGTTAGATATTTAAGAACCTCTTCCCTCAAAAGAAATGTGTTTCAGTTTTCACCTTAACCATTTACATGTCCTCAGATACTAACCTTGCATCAATCTTTTGACCTACTTAATTGGAAGTTCTTGAATTCAAAGAATTCTACCAATTGATCAAGCACCGGGCAAGTCATTTAAAAATTAGTCAATATCATCTATTTATGTAACAACCTCGTCCAATGAAGAATCCATTTGGGGCTTAAAAAGGCTAGCTAACAAGTCACCGCATGTCCCAGCAAGCGTAATGCCAGAACCTTTTTGCAGATCATTAACCATATGCTTCCACAGGTAGGCCACAGCTTAATGACTTTGCCACCATAGCTGTTTGTCATTTGAGCATCTCAACAATGCATGGCTTCCCTGGCTAATGTTTTAAGTTACACTTACACAAGTTTGTAAGCAATGCTTTTCAGGTTAGTCTACATTTTAACTTATTCAACTTAACTTCCTTGGCCCAGTTGGCCAAAATTTGAGCCAAAGCCAAAGACAAACATACCTTAAAAATGCCAACTAAATCCTAGCCCATCATCCAGGATTTTTTTCATTCTTTTTGTAAAGGAAGTCATTGATGAAAACTAGAAACAATATGTATCCTATTCTCTGGCCTATGCTTCAGGAATTTGGTTCATCACTAACTTAAGCAGCATTTCAAGTCATAAACTAGCGAGTCCAACACATTTGACACCGTCAACAACAGTAGTACAGCCTTTCAATAATGCGATGAGAGCCAGAGACATTGCTTGGGCTATGTAGAAAAAAAGGTTGAGAGACAACTTGAAGGAGAGAAAGGGACAAAAACAAATAAACATGAGAGAAATCACGCATATAACGGAAAACAACGTTCCTCACTACTGGATGCAAAAATAAAATGAAAATTACACGCAAAAAGCTCTTAGGACTAGTTTACTTGGGGGGTTAGAAAAGTGGTGTTAAGAGATGTGAAATTAGTGTTAATCCGCAATTGTATTTACTTGCATAGTGTGTTAACACCAGTTTGTATTTACTTAAATTGATATTAAATTGTGGTGTTAACCCTTGTGGTATTTACTTAGCAATGGTATTAGGTATATAAAACATGAGAAGTGTCAAAGACACGAATGGTATGTGATTTTAACATGGCTTTGACTACCACCAGTCTGGTGTTAGACAAACCCGTGTTAAAGTTGCTAAACCCGAGTTAGCACATGAGGGGTCAAGTAGTCAAGTAAACGCTTTTCAAAAAGGAGTCAAGTAAATGGGGGTTAACCCCGTTTTTAAGGGGTTAAAAGGGGGGTAACCCGCCAAGTAAACTAGGCCTTAGAGGTCCCCGAATAGAGGAAAAAGGGAGGGGTGGGGTGGGGTGTGTGGGGGCGCAAAAGGGTTAAAAAGAGTAGGACATGATATCTCTTATTGAACAGCCAAAGTCAGCGTACAAGAATAGACTAGCTACGCCCGAATTGCTTGAACTAGCATGCATGCCTAGTAACAGACCTCTTCCACACTAGCAAGTAGCAAATAAGCGCAATTGAATTCCATCATGATGGTTAATCTCTCCATAATTCACAAGCAAGCAAGTACGCAACACGATAGGAAACAGCCAAACAACAACATTGAAATATCACAGGAGAAGAAAAGAGCACATTGAGAATGTTGAAAAGGAACACATTTAGTGCTTCTTCTTTTTTTCCCAGACAGACGAAGTCCGGATCAGGCGACTAAGGCGTCGTTTGTTTTAGCGGCAGCAGGCACAGAATGGCGGCGACAGAGTTGCGACTGCCGCTGGGGTGCTTACAGTGGTAACATTTAGACGCTTAAACAAACATCCTGTCTGAGTGGTCACACGATTCGAAACCGCTGCGGCAGAAACTCAAACGCCAAAACAATAAGAAACAGAAAAGAAAAGTGGGGAAGAGAGAAGAAGGATTGGAGACCTGTACTTGCGGTGGCCATGGGATTGGTTCTCGGCCTGGTACTTGGTCTTGCAGGTGTCGAGAGGGTAGAGTATGGTGCTGCTCACCAGTGCCCCCACCGCCCCGGACGTCGCCTCAGACAGAGACTCCAGATCCACCCCCATCACCACCACCACCCCCCCACCCTCCTCTCTTCTCGTTACTCACTGCGATATCACCACCAGAGGAGGAGGCGAATGAAGGGGGAACGAAGGGGGGAGGGGGAGAGAGAGAGAGAGAGATCGAAGTGACAGCAGACACAGCAGGAGGGAGGGGAAGAAGTGGGGGAAGCGTGTTGGAAAGCGCCGCTGTCTACAGACGAGTGCCGCCTTGGTGGTTGGGAAGTCTCCATCTTCGGCCTATTGGCGATTTTGATGCACATGTACCCACAAACGTTTTACTTTTACACAAATATCCTTCACCGTTCATTATATTCACACGACGCCGACACGTGCGTGAAGCTGCCCGATTTTGACGACAATGCCCCTACTTCGAGATTGACCGTGTTCGATGTTGGTTAGATTGATTTCGGAGTCCAATCAAAGAGTAGATATTTCGATGCCATTTACACCTCAAGGTCAAAAGATTTCTCATTTTGTCCTAAAATCTTATTGCCCCTTCCTTCGATCACCTTAAACATAATTCTAGAAGAAGACTTTTATGATCATAAGATGTCCTTAGTTTTCACCTCTCCATCCCCATCAATGGATCGGAGGAAACGGCGAACACATGGGGTTGGGGTACTTAATTCTAATCTCTTCGTGGCCCTTTTCTAAAATGAGAGGAGGGATAAAATTAGGTGAAGAGGAGATGTTATACAAAAATTTTTTTCTTTTTAGCTATCATCTTTGAAGTTGTGATTTGGTGAATGCATTTACTTGCAAAATATCTCATGACATATCTAAGGAATTAGAAAAGAACATCAATTCTCCCACATTATCACATCAACACCATCCCACTATATCTAGTTATATGCAACTTAAATATCCACCATTGAATTAAAGTTCATACAATAGCTCACATGTAACTTATTTTACCAATCTCCTTTCTCTTTTACCCTTAATATTCTCCCTTACACGAACTGCAACCCTTCCTCCTCCACTCTCACAACTACGCCTTCCTTTGACCCAACGACACCCCATCCTTCCACCAACACTGTACCACCTCATCATCCTGACTTGCCTTAACCCTGGTGCCCGCTCCCTCCTCCTACCATATCTCCTTCTATTCCCCACACCAACCTTAACGTATACCCTCCCTCGACCCTCTCCCAACCAAGTCACTAGACTTCCCTCCTTTAGCCCAACATGCCACCTCCAACAATGTTACTTCACCTCCCTCCCCATCACCTTGTAGTAAGCTAAGGTGATGAATTTTCTCCCCTCCAATCTAATGGTAATGGCATGATCTTCCTCTTTTCTATCTCCCCCCAAAGAAAAACAAAGAAGAAAGATGATATTCCTTCCTAAGTAATAGATTGTTAAGATTTTTTTTCACTTGATTAGAGTGCAACTCTATACAAGCTTTATTTTTCCTTGCTCTAAGATTTTGAGATGTTTAGATTTATTCCATTTTCTACGTATTATTTGTTAAATCAAGGTGTCTTAATTTCACAGTTGCTTTGTTTCTTGAGATCTAAGAGATTTTCCAGTGTAGCAGCTGCTCTATTAAAATTGCAACAAGACCAACAATGAAAAGGAAACTCATCACCATATTCATATTCCTTTAGAGCATTGAATTTTTATTTTACATGAATTTTTTTATCTAAATAAAAGTTTCCACATATTTTTTCAAAAAAAAGCATGAAATTTTGTGCTTTAATAAACCACATTTGTTTGTACTTCTATTTTTAGTTTGAAATTCAAGATAAGTTGAATAACTATTCAGTTGATATAGGATGTGATCAAAATTTAAGACTACTTAACTTGTGGATAGGAGAAAGATGATGCCATACTCCTGTTCTCCTTGCAGTGGTTAAGATCCTAAATTTAATTTCCAATATCAAATTTCATTAGGTCATTTATTGCTAGATTTTTCATTTAAATTGTATTGGATATTAAATTACTTGAGGATGAAGTCACAATGATAAGAATTATGAGAAGACCTTGTAGACTTGATTATGCTTAAAGGATAAATGTTTAAAGGATGGCAAGAGGAGCTAAAACTATGAACGGTTTTTTAACAAGTAGAAGGTTTGCTTATGATTGAGAAGATGTTGTGAAGGATAAGGCTTGACGGCAGGCAATGAGAGCTAAGCTTTGTGATTATTTTATGACTTTATCATAAACTTAGTTTTCTTGTAAAGATGCTAGCAATTCGATTTAAGTTTAAAAGGATATGTATATCTTTGTCTACATCACAATTTTGAGTCCTGTTAGTTTTATATGAAACTTTGTATGTCGATTTCTTACTTGTTTCTTCTTTTCACTTTCAGTATAGCTCCCTTGAAGGGAATCATCTTTATTCTTTCATGGAGAATTAATAAAAGCGGTAACTCGAGTCCTTAAGTTTTGGATTTGCTAAAGAAAAGATCCTACAATACAAAAAGACTTCAAGATGTGCGGCTCATACTAAGGTTATTTAATTTAGGACAACGGTTCTTGAATGCATGAACTCATGCAAAATGTCACACATGGAAGAAACACATGATGCTTTTATGTTGTCTCAAGAGCTCTAACGTCTTGTAACCTTTGCTTTCCTTTATATCTCTCTTGGCATCATCCGTGCACAATTGAGATTAGTGTTTTAAGTTTCCATATTTGCTTTGGAGACAAGCAAGATCACATATTGGGAGGCTCATAGTTTATTGAAATGTCGTTGGATTTTGAAATAGAGAGATATAAAGAGATGTAAGAAAATAATGAGAACAATTATGTGAGGATGGCAATTAGTGATATTGCACACAATTAGAATTCTCATCGTTCAAGGATGGAAAATTTTTATAATTTTAGTGTAATATGATGGCAAAAAACTAAGATTTTTTTTTTTTTTTCATGACGAGGAACCTTAGCGAGTCAGGTAAACCACACGAAATTGCAATGGCCTTACACCACAACCTCCCGGTTAACTTATGTTGTTTAACACCTCAAACAAACACCATTCACCACTTTAGAGTATAAGCGTTAAAGGGGGCAATTAAGAATGTATTTATTGGAGAGGAAACATCATAACTAATGGCTTAAACATGAAAAAATTTTGAAGAATAAATTCCCTAATAGAGAAAAGTAAAAATAATTTCTTAATAAGGAATTCTTTGACCTTTGCTTATTATTTACTATTTTTTATTTTTAATTTTTACCAAAACATACTTCAAAAATAGTTTATTCATTCATTTGTTTTCCATCTTCCTCGCAATAACCCATAATCTTATTTATTCACATCTAATTATTATTTATCAAAAAATTACATTAGAAAAATCAAGATATTACATATAATCCGATGGTGGAGATTAAACCATCAGAGGGGAACTAATTCAACGACTCCAGATGAGAGGCTGCATCTATGTTGGCTACAGCTTAGCTAAAGTATACCATCCTCAACTTTAATATAATATATCCATTAACATATATTTACTCAATCACATCAACCTATCTTACTCTCATATAATAATATTAAAATATTATCACTAATATCACATCAACATATCAATAATTTATCCTACTACTTATTCTATTCTCTCAGGCAAACACTTCACACAACTTATTCTACCACCTACTCTATCTCACAATAACCTTATTTCTCGCAAATGCACACAATATTTCATTGGATATCACTAGTCAAACGGATATCTCATGATATATCTAAGGAACTATGAGAGAATACAAATTAATTATACTACTTTATAACATTAACACTTTCCTATTATATCACATCAACACCGATATATATTAAATATGTACACTCTAATACAATATATATATATATATATATATATTTATATTCACTCCATCACATCAATTCATCTAACTCTTATATAATAATATTAAAATATTATCCAATAACATCACATCAACATATCAAATATTTCATCCCATTACTTATTCCATTATGTCAAATAAAACACTACATAACTTATTCCACCACCTATTCTATCCCAGGATAACTTTATTCATTAAACAAATCCAACCTTAAGTTGCTGAAGTCACACTCTAAAGTGGTTGATTTATGGATAGTTTTATATTAATAGAAGTCATTGATATAAAATCAAAATAATCTCATAAGAGCCTTATTTGTTTTAGAGTATTACGAGGAAATTTATCTCATCAAATCACAGTAATCTTTGTTATACTTTTAATATTAAATAAATATTCACTAACATCCTTTATATCACTTTAATATTAAATAAATAACTACTAACATTATTCACTCTTATTTTTAATATCAAACAAGTATCTACTAACATCACATCGATATAATAATCATTTTATCTCATTACTTAACTATCTTCTTATTTTGCTACCTAGATAAACATCTTTCTTTACTTATCTTGTTGTCAAGTTAACTAAATTTATATCAAATTAAGTATTTAATCTATCACTTAAATACCCTTACTTATATCAAGTTGAGTGAAATTTTAATTGAGAGAAAATTATTACACATTTTTTATAAAATAACTTTAATCTATTAAAATATTCAAACAAATTAAGTCACTTATTCTAACAATTATTTTACCCATTTTTTATTTCTTCACTTATTTCACAATTTTATTTATCATAAAACAAATAAGTTGTTATTTTTCTTGGAGAATATTGTGTAAAGAGTCCTTGAAATGTGAGAAAAAAGTTCGAGGACGTCTTTGACGTAAGGACTCTCACGTGGTGTTGGTCGGCATGCGCAGTCGCATGTGATATTCATGTCGTTGACAATGGCAGGGGAGTCGCGTTGGCACTGACGTGAAAGGTGGTACGTGAGGTTTCATCATAAATGATATTTTCAAACATTGTGGACAAAATGAATTAGCTTATTTTTAAGAAAATAATTACAGAACAATGAACGTTGCTTTCAATTAACCGATGCGATTGATGTTTTATTTGACTGGGAGATAATTTAAGGAATATATTTAAGTTAAAAGATTATTAAAAAATAATTAAATTAATTTTATTTTATTATTGAGTATTGACGTTAAATTACCTTATTGTGTCATATCAATATTAATGTATAATAAAATATATCAATTTTAATGTAATATCTATATTAAAAAACGTTACTTTATCACATCAACTTATGTATACATATATCATAATATTAAAAAATTATCTATCAATATTACATCACAAAATCAATTATTTTGTTTTACTACTTATTTTTATATCCAACTAAACACCTATCCTCATTTATTCCTATAGTTAGGGGATAACCCAAAAGTTATTCTTCAATCAAAGGATTACTAAAAGAATGTCAAAAGAATTAATTTTAAAGTTAAAAAATCATACAAATTATTCCACTCCACTAATAAACATTAACATTAAATTATTCTACTACATCACATCAATATCAATATATATTGAAATATATCACTTCAACATAATATATCCATTAAACTACATTCATTATATTACATTAACCTACTCGCACCTATATCATAATATTAAATATCATCTACCAACATCACATCACAATACCGACAATTTTATCCTATTACTTATTCTTATACCTCAACTAAATACTCCTCTCCACTTATCTTTACTACACTTTATCCTAGTATAACCCTTGTCCCCTTCCCAAATGTAGCCTTAAGTTCCATTTTGAATAGGTTAGTGTGGAATAAGTGGAGAGGATATTAGTTTGGGTGGTGGAATAAGTAGTAGGATAAGTAAAGGGATGAAATGTTTGGTGTATTAATGTGATCATAGTAGGTATCTGTTTAATATTAAAAGTAAAAGTAAAAGATATAGGTAGATATTTATTTAATATTAAAAAATAAAAATAAAAATTATCGTAATTTAATTAAAAAAAGTGTAATGATATATATACACTCTCATATATACCCACCTTAATACCCAAGATGATTAGGATGCCTACGTATACAATATATGTGGCATCTGTCTCCCTCTTCCCCCCTACCCCCTCTCCCTCCCCACGACAGTTGACAGAGATAACAGGTGACGGTGAGGACCACCAATTCAATTTGAAAATTTTTCCTATAAAAGGAGGATGACCCCCCCAGCTGCCAACCCCATCCCACCACCGTTCCAAACCATTCTCGAGTGCTCGTAGCAGGTATCTCGCTGTGGTAGGAGAACTATTGCGGAATAGTTGCAAGCTAGTGACAATGGGACACTCGCATGCCGTCATGCTACTGTGGCTTAATCCTGAAGGTTTCAATTTAAAGAGCCACCTTTATTCGTGAGCGAATGAATGCAATGTCCTATACATGTTATAGAGATATAAGTACCATCTATATAGAGTAAGGGTATATTGGTTAGAAATATCACTAGCGAATATCATTTTGTTGCAAAGTTATGCAATTATGATGTTCCTGTGGAATGCTTTCCAGACTCAACGACGCTGATGAAGATCCAACTAAAGGCCATGTCCACCATGCTTTGGAACACTTTGGAGCTTCTAACCGAGGTAATGAGTGAGAAAAGGGATCTTCAAGCTCAGGTGACTTATTGGAAGGAGTAGAGCAAGTTTATGAAGAATCGCACTGCTAAGTTGGAGTTGAGAAATTTGAGGAGAAAGATGTTCATAGAGAGGTACAATATTGGGGAGGACCTAGTGGAGGACAGCCCTCCATTATTGTACAATAGTTCTACTCAAGGAGCTAGCTCCGTTCAAGCAACAATGGCCTCGGTGATAGGGTGTGTGCCTCCAGCACCAACTGAGTAATGAAGAGAAGCTGATGAAGTTGTTGTCAGTAGGAATGAAGGTGTATGTGCAGTTCAATGGTTTTACTGAGGGCGCAGAGTCTTTTGATGCATCTACTGAGAGCATCTGTGTAACGAGTGTCTATAATTAATAGTCTAGAAGTAAGTATGTCAGGTGATGTGAGTTATTTTGTGTGTTTTGGATTGTGTTGGCTGGATTTATGTGTCTATCATAGAGGTGAGAAATCTATGGTAGTTATCTGTAATTGGTGGGCAATGTACCTACCATTGGCAGATGTTTCGCAATCTTCCTCTTATTGTTATGAATAGAGTGAAGTTCCGAACTGATGATATTATTGTTGGCAATTTGTGTGAGTTGTGCACTATGTGGGAGTTGTCGTGAGGTCTTTTTGGAGGAATGATCTAGGGACGAAATAAAATAAGGCAAATGTAGATCTACCTAGGGCAAGAAATACCATTGTATTGGATGTTAATGTGCATGTTAGTTCAAAAACATGGACGCATGTATTGGATATTGTCCCATGGAGGAGATATATAAAATAGGACATTGAATACCTGAAGTTTATGTAAATGTTAATTGAAACGAAGTGATGTTTGAGGAAGACAGTTAAATCAGGCGAGAAGTGTTATACCACGCGATCTGCCTAAGGCAGTAAATTAAATTGTGACGTACTTGATGTTATCCCATGCGACCTGCCAAAAGCAATACATAGTTGTTATGGAGCGAGAATGTGGTGTGTACAAAAAATATGAATTCGAACATATTTGATGTCAGGTAAATGGGTATATAGATTGCCTGCTAATGGAGTGAAGTGACATGTTGAAGGGCTAACCGCTAATTTAGTGCAAGAAAGGGTGTGACCTTTAAGGGAGGCAATTTTAAAAAGGGTTGGGAGGGGAGTAACTGTCTAACATACTTAAGCACAGGAAGGGAAGAAGACATGAAAAAATGATTATTTGCCTTCTAATACACGCAATAGTGGAGATATCTTTCCTAAATAATCATATGAGAAATCAAATGTCAGAGGAAGGAAGCAATATCGAAGGGAGATATCGTGGGGAACTGAGACATCGATTCAAGACTGTCTAATGACATAAAAGAGGAGGGTAAGTGGAAGAGCAGACTAACATACGAAAAGATTTTTTTCCTTGGTGGGAAACCCTAACCAGCACATACTCCTTTGGGTTTAGGGCAAGGTGATTCTTGCAAAGCAGGTACCCATCCAACTCTCCGACATCAGAAGTCGAAGGCGATCTTGGTGAAGCGCAGGCAATGGAAGAGCATGGTGAAGCCGAGGTGATTGAGGGGAGTGCTGTAGTAGGAACGTCGGGGGCTGTTGAAGCGACGAATGCATGTGCTGGTGGCGGCGGCATGGGGGTGGGTGATTTCGCGATTGGGGGTGGTGTTGGTGAAGAGCAGCCTTTCGTGGGTGGTGGCTCCGACAGGAAGTCAAAGGAATGTCACGGTGTGGAGGCTCTGGCATTGGCGGCAGCAATGGAGAGGGATGATGTCGTTGAGGAGGATGAAGTTGAAGAGGACGCAACAGTGTAATCGCATGAAAATGGGGTTGAAGCAGAGGACAACATAAAGGGTGACCCGAAAGGTAATGGTTATCTTTACAAGGTGTGGGGAATCATGATTAGAATGACTTATCTTAACACCTAGAATGTTTTGTGCTAGAATTTGGATCAAGAGGGACCAATCTAAGGTTATCCTTGGAAGATGCTGGAAGCAATTTTATTGCTGCCAGCATGTGAATAGTTATTGATTTTCGGTTGTTTTGCTAAGAACAAACATAATTCATTTCTTCCCATTTATCTGTTGGTAGCAGCCCCTTCGTTATTTGTTCCTTAGGGTTGGAGTAGAGGAAAAGTAATGAGAATGATGGCATCGTGAAGTAAATGTAACTAAAAATACACCTTGGTTGAGATTTTAGTATTACTCCCTTCAACCCATTGTTTTCATTACTTGCTCCCTCATAGTCGATGAAGATCGTTAGTAAAGATCCAGGGTATTTGCCACCAGCAATGACATTGTTAATAAATTTCCTGCCACTAGCAGCTCGTACAATATAATGGATGGATTTGCTGCTTATGGTAGAGAAAGGTTTAAGAATGTGTTAGTGGAAGCAGAAATGAACGTAAATTCTTAAACAAGACAGGAGCATTGAGAGGTACCTTGTAATGGTATTGCCAAGCACCTTGTTTATTTATGTTAGAGTTAGATTTGTTTATGGCTGCAATTGTTGTCGTCATGTTAATTACTATTAACATATGTGTTAGAATCAAGCTCGGAGGAAAGAGTTAGTCAAAAGGAGAGACAATAGAAAAGGAGAAATTTTGAGAGGAGGAAGAGAAGGAAGGAATCCCATGAGATGGAAAAAATGGAGGGAAGAAAAGGGAAGAAGAGAGGGAGAAAGGAGGTTGCTGATGAGGATCCGAAGGCTAGGCCTTGGAAGAAGCACAAAGGGAGGAAGGTAGGTGAAGGAAAGAGGAGGAAGGGAGCAAGGAGAGAAAATGCTAAGGGGAAATCATCAAATGTCCACGAAGTAGATCTACATGGAAGAAGGTATTGACCAGGAAGAGAAAAGTGGAGAGAGGTGATGATGATGATGAAGATTTTGATGTCTTCAAGGAGGAAGAATAGGATGTGGTGGGAAATGCAGATTGGAAGAAGTTAAATGCGAGATGCTCATACAAGAATTTCGAGGTTGTTTATCTAAAGCAATGTCCGAGACATCCGAGGGAAGCATTCTTGGAGACACCATTTGCAAGCATTGCAAAAGATAGTTATCCCAAGAAGGATCTCCAGCTTTATTATTAGTTATTATGTTGCTATGACAAGGACAACGAAATATTCAGAATTAGCTGGAAGAAATTGAAGTTCCTGCCAGAATATGTTGCACACATAACATGGTTGCAATTAAATGGGGATGAAGTATCTCTGAATACTGAAGGCAGAGAAGGTGCAGACTTCATCAAGAAACACTTCCTGGTGAATAGGTTGACAGTGTTCAATGTAAAGATAGCCCTAAGAAAACTTCTTAAAATAGAGGGGGAAGCAGCTGATTGGGAGCAAATCAGGAAGGAGCAGCTACAGCTTGTGATTCTAGTTTGTTTAGGAGCTTTTTTGTTCCCTCACGGTGACCACAACATATGTCGAAGCCTCTTTCATTATGTAATGAGGGTGGAGGAACTTCGTAGATATGCATGGGCAAGGGCAATTCATGCCCACATCCATTCCTCATTGAAGTTGACGATCACCAAAATGGGTAAAGGAAGGAGTTTTGGCTACTTGAAAGGATGCAGTGCTTTGTTTATGGTAAGTAAATACTTAATTGTTCATTTACAGGTATAATTAAATTGAATCATTAGATTTATAGTATGTATAATTTGTGAAATTTGCCGATTGTAGATCTGGCTATATGAGAATCTCCTAATCAAAGCTCCAATAAATGAGAATGTGTTCCGAATTTGGGAAATGGAACGCAAATCTGATGATTTTCGATCTAGTAAGAAGGGCTAAGTTGAAGTTAGTGAGTTGGCCTAGTCACAAATTCAATAGGCATCCTTTTGAAATTCCAGAGGATCCTGGCACCAATGAAGTTGTCGCACATGCTGCCAAAGATGCAGCAGATGTTCTTGTGGTTCTGGAAGAGGAGATGCCTGCAATAGCAGCAAATCTACCAGAGGCTGTGGATGAGCAAGTGAATGTGGGACTAGCTGTTGAGTAGCAAAATTTGTCGGAGGTAGTGCCTAAGGCAGATGTGGACGAATTAGGAAATTATGAGGATCAACTTAGTAACCTCAAGAGGCAATTGAAGAAGGATGAGATGATCACGAGCCTTCAGGACGAGCTTAGATCACACCGAGAGGACTACAAGAAGATGAAGGATGAGTGGACCGCATTGAAAGAAAAGGTTGAGGTTGGAGAAAGAAGTTTTGGAAAAAGCGAAGAGTAGATGTTAGCAGCAGAAATGGTAAGGATGATTATATTCTTAAATTTAAATTCCGCATTTCCTATTCAATGTAAGTAATGAAAGTTTGACTGAAATTGAAGGCTACGAAATGTGAGAAAGCTCCCAGTTTTGAAGGATTATGCATTAGTGCTGGTGGAGGCGATGGTAAGAATGAAAAAGATGTTGAAGTTGGTGTAAAAAATAGGGAGGATCAAAGATCTCCAAATGTTGTTAACATCCCATCTACCACCACATCTCAATCGTCGTGATTAGGTATTTCAAAAGGGCTTAGAGGGATAACTGATGCGGTTGATGCATATGGGGAGATATTCTTGAAGAATGAGGATAGCGAGGCAACATGCTTGGAGAAGGTGCCGGAAGCAGAAGTGGCTATTGCATCATCAAGGTACACTAAGGAGCCACTAACAGAATTTGGACACCTCCCAAATGCAGCTGAGGAAATTCCAAACTTCAACTTGAACCTCACTGCGGTGACAAAGGAGCTACAAGAAGAAGCAAAAGGAAAAAAGGAAGAGGAGGAAGGAAGATCCAAAGAAGAGGAGAATCAAAGAAAGGAAGATTTGGGTAAACAAATAATTGTGTATCAACAATGGAGTTCGCCACCAGGGAAGTGGACACAACGGGTGGTGGAATTATTTGATGAAATTGAGAGGAAGCATGCAGCAGATGAAAGCGTTGGAGGCAGCACAAGGAAAAAATTATTTGACGAGGATGAAACCGAAAAGAAGAGGGAAGATGTGGTCGAGTTGGACGACGAAGACGACCAAACACCATTGGCAAAGTAGGTAAGATATCTAAACAAGTTCTTCACATATAGATAAGTAGTTGTTTGTGTTGCAACGAAAAAGTAGAATGTAGCCTTAAATAGAATCTACAAGAGAGATGAAGTAATAAAATGACAACTGTTGAAGTGATTAATGTGTTGAATGCTTGCCTTTAATTTCATTGATGTCGTTGTAATGCGTGACAACTGGAAACAATATTAAGGGGACACCAAAAATACCATCAATGATCAAAAGAATTAAAAGAAGAAAGGAACAAGAAGCATCAAATGTGGAAGAGGAATTGAAGATGCTATGAGCAGATTCCAAAGGGAAAGGTGCAGCAATAGTAGCTAAAACTGCCAAGCCAATTGGTAGATACCAGCGGATTAAGAATCTTGATATTCCTCTAGTAATGAGCTTGGAAGGGGAGGAGAGGGAAGTGGTTGATAGTCTCCTCTTCTAGAAGAAGATGAAGACAACAACGATTTGGGCAACACTAGATGGGAAGGTGTTGATCATTAAAGATACACTTATTGACATCCTCAAGAAGAGCTCGTTCACATCGGCCGAAGTAAGGAAATTAAATTATATAAATCATTGGTAAATTTTTCTTAACATTATGAAATAATGTGTAGTTTATAAATGCAATGGCAAGGATTTTCCATGATGGTTTGAGCGACAAGAATAGGGAAAGGACCCACATAATGTCATGTCGAGTAACAAACAAACTGGCAATAAGATAAAGAAGAGGAAGCGGTGAAATTTATGTCATACGGGGATGATTTCCTTCAAAAGTGTGAGCGATTGTTTGTGCCAATAAATGGTTTAAATCACTAGCACTTGCCTGAGTTTGATTTCGTGACGAAGAACATTATCAACTACAACAGCATGCTGAAGAGAAGATATGGCTGCAAAATGCATGAGGGGGAGTATGTAAATAAGATGGTAAGCATTGCACATTACTCTAGAACATTTAAGACTGACGTAAAAGAATGCAATCTGATTCTATATATGCAGATTGTGTTGGTTTTGAGATACGTAAAGTCGTTGCGACCAATTCAGTTAGAAAATTTTGCAACAATTGTTGAGAAGATTGACCCGCAACAACCTGCTGGAAGCAACGATTGCGTCCTGTATGTTCTCCGCTAGTTGGAGATACTTTGCAATGGTGGAGATGTGAGAAGTAAAAATATGGAGGACTTCCACTGACTGAGGCCTCATTATGTCACTACAATTCTCAAGCACAAGTGGGCATCACGCATCAAATTGTGATTGATTTCAATTCAGTTGAACTGTAGGGATGAAATATTATGGTAATGTTATGTACTTATGAATTGAACTTTATTTTGATGGATGTATGTGGACATGGAAGACATAATTTGTTATTGTATTTTGTATGTGAATTTTATTATCTAATGAAATGATAGCAAGTGTTCGTCATCTAATTAGATTATGGTTTGCATGGTTTTGAAGATAGTTTCTACACGAACGTGATGTATGTTGGAGGAAGGGGTTTTACAAAGCACAAATGGTCTGCCGATGGCAGTTCATGTTCTTTGTGAGGCAAGCATCGACAAATTCTGGTGCAAGAAAATGATTTGTCAATCGGTGGTTGTGTTATGCATATTACATGTACTGGGCAGTAAATGGATAGGAAGAACGTGGCTGTGGGAGGACATGTTCAACAATTGGATGGTTTGGAGAAAGCCGAGGGTTGATATGATCAGCCAAAGGCAAGGCATTTTTGGGGTGTCAATTGCATGCAACATTCAATGGTAACATTCTGCCGAAGGCAGGAAAAGTTATTCATGTGTAAAGAAATAAAATAGACAATGGCTAGAAACCTGTCAATGGTAGGTAATGCTCTGATGGGGGCAGGTGTCGATCAATCAAATGGAGGGGGTGTGGAAACAATGAGAAATCCTCTGCAAAATGCAAATATCAGTTTTTACAACACTTGATATTTATATCATTAAACTCTAAAAACACTTAGTTAATTTCCTTAACTTCGCAGCCTTCATTTATCAGCCTTTAGATGTCTCTTTATACTAACACTCCTTCACTCTTATTTGGACTCTCAACACTTAGTCATTTTAATACCTCTCAAGCATTTCTTCTCTTTACACTTAAAGTAAAAATTGGTTTAATGGGCGAACCCACCTTTCGAGGATCTACAGCGCATCACTAGGCCGAATCAACCCTAATTGGTGGATTCTGGTTCAATTTATTGTGAATTTTAGTGTATTTTGGGCCAACTTCAGGCTTACGTAATCTCACGCCTAACCGGGTCCACGCATGCATGCACACACGCACACCTAAATGCTTATAATATGCGCCTAGTGCGACGACTAGCAAGGCTTTGCATGCGATTACTTAAGTGTACATGACCTTGCCATCTCACGATGTGGAATCTTCGAGGCCCTTCCTCCTTCACAATGATAACACTACACAAGGGGGTGATAATTATGTTGAATATGGCCCATTTTAAGAATAAAAGGCACAACATAAGTAGAATGGGAGCATTGCCACGCGCCACACCTTCATCCAGCCAAGATCAAATCTCGGCCGTCGATCTTCGATCGAACGGCCGAGACTCGCGCGCCCGCCCGCAGTCGCCGCGACAAAGCCTGGGCGTGGCGCAACGGTTAGCGCGCACGCCCGCACGCACGCGACGTGGGTTCGAGCCCGCGGAGTCGAAATCGAAGATGGAGGATGCGCGCGGTGAAATTGGGCCGCCTGATCAGTAGTGAGTGGCCTAGATCTTGCCACGAGACGCGATCCCAGCGCAGCTGAGGAGGGTTCGAAGATCGGACGGCTCTCGTTCAGCAGCCGCGGATCGCATGAGGAGAAGAAATGAGGCGGGCGGCTGACCAACGACTGGAGTGCTTCACCGACGCTTTTGGGAGTGGTTTTAGTGACGCTCTGGACGTCGCTAAAGCCCCTTCTTTTAGGAAGCCCTTAACCCTATTTAAACCCCCTCTAACCACTCATTCAAGGCATTCACTCCCCTTGCAACTACTCCACCTCTCTCTTAGCTAGCTTTAGGCCCTCTTGTAATCGCCGGAGACGACGAGCCGCCGACGGAGCCTCCTCCACCGCCGTGGCTGCCTCGTCGCTCTCCACACACACACACACACTCTCTCTTTTAAGCTTTCTATTACTTTTTTTTGAAGCATGTATTCAGTGTTGTAAGCTATGAACTACAAGTGCATGATTAATGAAGTTATTTTCCATTCAATTGTCATTTTAATTTCCGTTCAAGTTGCACGATCAAACAAAGAGCTTTCTAACCCTAAACCCTCTCTCTCTACCTTTCTTTCGCTTTTCAAAACCACATCTTTAACAAGCAAAGCTCCGCACTTTCCGTGACAACAAGTGATAAGAAAAAATCTGATTTCCACGCCTCCCTGAGACCGACACTCGGACCCACCTCCGTTTACTTATTTTAAACCGACGTTGCAAGTGCGACTATAATGACACTTCTTAACACACACGCACAACGCCACGTCAGTTTTTGGCGCCATTGCCAGGGAGGCAACGGATTTGTTTTATCACCTCCATTCCACATTCATTCTCACATCGTCTAATGCCCTATTTTCCTTTTTACTTGATGGTTGCAGGAATTCGGTGCATGGACGGCAAAGCGATGCATCCCACGACGGTAGCAAGGGAGTAGGCGCTATGAGGACCGATAGTAAGTAATCTTTCTCTCATTATTTGCTTGCGTGAAAAAACTAAAAAAATTGTAAAAAGTGAAAAAATTGGCGTGGTGTATGACTGTTTGACCTACATCCTTAACACATCACCCCACAAAAAATGTACACTCTAATATTCTGAATAAATTCTTGGAGTGTTCTTTTCTTTTTCTTGAGTGGTGTTTGCGAAGCCACCGTGAGTTGACCTGGGCTGCACCACTCAACCCTAAAACTGACTCATCTAATAGAAGCTGCATGATCATTAGGATGAGTACACTAGGGTTTTAAAGCTTCTACAGAATAAAAGGAAATCTACTTTCACCGAATTATGTGCAGAACTTGACGTGCCCACTGAAACTTGTTTGAAAACATTAAGACACGTCAACTCTAAAAAGTACTAAAGTAAGGATGAAACACTAAAAGACACCACATCTTAACAAATCCTTGCTTGAAAATCATGTTTTGCTAGAAACACACACCTTGAAAGTGGAAAATTAAGAGGCACCACCCCAATCAACGCCTCATCACATAACCCTAAGCACAAGCACTATCCTAGCCCTTTAAAACTGAGTAGACATGCCCTAGGCAGGACTGAGTTAAGTCTCAAAAGGTGAGGTTTTGTTCGCTAGGCACTTGGCTTTCATTCCCTTGGTAGAATCTAGTGACTAGGCTGCGGGGCAGTGTCAAACGACCGCGGTTGTGGGGTCTACGGAGCCGGAGGTGCATGCCAAAGGAAGAACCTTCCCTACAATCCCCTCATAATCAACCTGGCCAGATTAGCCTTGGGAAGGGGAGTTCAGTGCTTACGGACTTAATCACCCTTTGTGAGATTTATAGGTCTCCTAAGGAATAAACCATAAGGACTAGGCTTGTGTGCTTGATTGAAACACATTTCTCGCATCTGTCGCCCTCCGCATCCCCTCCTGTTCTTCTCTAGTGTATGCACGGGAGACGCTCACTGCATCCCGAGTTGTGTGTTTTGGGGCAGGAATCTAGGCGAAGTAATTCTATTAACATGGCTGAACCTAGGGTAGATGAGTCTGAGGATCAACCCCCACCAAATGCTATGGCCATCATCCAAGCTCAAATCAATGCTAACCATCGGCTTCAACAACAACAAATCCACACCATCATGCAAGCCATACAACGGTTACAGAACCCACAAGAACAACCACCACCACCTTTCCAAGACATACCAGGACAACCACCACTTGATTTACCGTCATTTCAGGATCAGCCAAGGCCCCTCCGCGATTTCTATAGTCCTTCTACTATCAGAGTCGAGCCACACCTTAGGATCCCCGAGAGGGGAGATGATTTTGAGCTAAAATCGAATGTCTTAAGTCTGCTCCAGAGCCATTTTCATGGAAGCTCAAATGAGGACCCCTTTCAGCACCTAGAGGATCTCGACCGCATAGCACGAACTGTGAAACCTAGGAACATTAGCCTTGACATTGTTCTAATCAAGATGTTCCCCTTCTCATTGAGAGACAAGGCTTTGCATTGGCTTAGAACCCTAGGTAGACCCATCACCACCTGGGAAGAACTGAGGCATGCATTTTTAAAGAAATTCTACCCCATAGGAAAGACCAATGACCTCAGAAGAGCTATCACTACCTTTACACTCCAGGGTGGGGAACAATTTCATGAGGTGTGAGAAAGATTTAATGAACTTTTGAGGAAATGCCCACACCACGAAGTTCCAAGGTGGCAATTGGTCCAGATCTTCTACCACGGTTTGGACAGCAACCTACGGAATTTCGTCGATGTCTCATGTGGGGGAAACTTCCTAAACAAAGACGAGGAGAGCGCGTTTGAGCTCTTTGAGTCTATGAGCGAGAATTCGCTCAACAATGCCTCCATGAACCAGTTTAACAGGTCCAGTCAACCCCGTGGCGGGATTTATGAGGTGCAAGCAAATTCTGGAATGGTTGACATGGACATCATTGCCAAAAAGTTGGATCGAGTGGAATTAGTGGACAAAAAGATTGATGAGCTATTGAACCAGACCAGGAACCCTTTGCAGACTTTCTCCCTAGCAAAGGGAGCACATAATGTTGACCTAGTCCAGCCCTTCACCCAACTGAACCTGGAACAACCCCTAACCACGTTCCAGGGCGGGACCTTTGCTCCCTCGACCCTTGATTACTCCCTTCCCTCTTCATCAACATCGGCTATCCTAGAAGATGTGCAAACTGTCCAAGGTTATGTGAAACCTGACCCTTTCTCCAACACTTACAACACTGGCTGGTGTAACCACCCCAACTTCGGTTGGACAAACCAAAAACCACCGCAATTCCAAAACCAGCCTAGGCCAAACCAACAGCCACACTTGCCCCCTATCAGCAAGGACCACCTGTTAGACCCCAATATAATCAAAATAGGGCGGCCCCTCCCCCACAAAATCAAATGGATACCCTAAAAAAGATGATGGTTGACGTGAACCGGAAACATCAAGAGGAAATGGCTTTGGTAAAGGGACAGTTAAGCCAACTCTTGGACTGTAAACAACAAGGATCCCTACCTTCCCAACCACAACCGAACCCGTGAAACATAATTAACAGAGGCCCCAATTCGCAAGGTGGTTACACACGAATCCCCTACAATTTTTTATTATTTCGTCATAGTATAGTATAGAGAAGTGGTTACCAGTTTAATACAATTTGTTACTCGGAAAAAGAGTTCCCGAGGTCGAACTCAGGGAGCAAGTTATATTCTAGAAGTACAATGTTTCTATTACAAAAGTAAGAGAGAGAGAGGGAGAAATAAATCTGAGTCTTGTGTCTTCTCTTCTCTTTCTTAGTTTATCTTCTTCTTCTTCTCTGCCTTCAGTTCTTCTTCTGCTTCTTCTTATTTCTTTTCTTCTTCAGAGCTTCTCGTCTTCTTCTCTTTATCTTCTCTTCTTTCTGCCTCAGCTGCAGAGCGTCATCTAATTTTCCAATCAGACGACTTAAGTCGCCGCTGCGACAGTGCTGCTTGGTGCTCCTCCTTCTTCCTTCAGTCTTCTTCGTCGGCCTTCTTCTTCTCTGCCTCGCCTGTTTCTGCACACACCACAGCCAACGCAAAACCTACCCCTTTCCCTCTACCCAAACGTCTCTCTCTTTCTCAGACTTCGCTCATAGGATAGCTCTCCCAGAGCCGCCGGGTAATCGGGTCGGGCTTCGTACCCATGACCAGGCGTACCGGCGTGAATGGTACGCGAGGAGTGCGCAGGTGGGGTGTCGGGTCGGGTCCGCCGGATCCGTGTGGTGAGCTCGCAACCAGGCGGGTGAGTGGGCGCGGGACCTCACCCCGGTGCGTTCGGAGGCAATAGGGCTATTTCACTTTTACAATTTAAATCGGTGTGCGGCTTCAGGATCTTCCGAGGTGGGACTAAATGTCCCACCCCAATTTGGCGCCTGCAGCTGAGAAAGCTGCAGGCAATCGTGGCTGCTGCGAGGTCTTCTCTTCAGCTGAAGGCCTGGGCAGCTGCGTGGTTGCAATCTGCGCGTCTTGGAGCGCAGGCCTGGGCGGAAGCGAAGCTGCAGCTGCAGAACGAAGGAGCTTCACCTGCTCGGCAATGGCGGCGAAGGACGGGTAACCTGATCACATAGATACGGCCTCTCGGCCTAGTCAGAAGGTGCAGGGAGCTTCACCGGAGTGCGGCGAAGCTCGTGCGGGTGGTGACGAGGCGTGGGGCGGCGTGTAGGGGCTGCCCTAGGTCGGACTGTGGCCGGGGGAGTGGGTTTGTTCGGGGGAGTGATGTGGAGGTGAGGAGTGGCAGTGAAGGGGCGAAAACTATTCAGTGGGATGAGGCGGAGGTTTTGGGTCGGTCGGCGAGTCGTGTGGAGTGGCGGAATAATGGGGGCGACTCGCCGGAGGTGGGCCGGAGACGTGGAAGGTGATGGTGGTCGGGTCGGTCGAGGGTCTAATTGAACAAATTAAAATAGGGAAAAGAAAGAGGGGAGAAAGAGAAGTAACTGTTGCCTACTTATAGGGGCGAAGGAGGCCAGAGTGGGGCGACAGTTGTATCGACTGTCGCTGGAGAAAAAGGTGCCCAGAGAGAGGGAGCGGCAGCGAGGAGAGAGCGGAAGAGCGTGCGTTGGGTACGGCGCGACGCGGGAAGAGCGGGAGAAGGTGGCTCTGCTGCTCGTATTGCGGTAGAGCGACGAGGAGGAGGAGGAAGAACCGCCGGAGCTGGAGAGCTTCTGCCGGAGTGGGAAGAGAGGAAGGAGGGGGGTGTTTCTCTGTCAGATCCGAGCTGCTGAATGCGGCAGACGGTGGCGGTTTTTATAGAGGTGAAATCAGAGAGGAGGGCGGAGGGAGACGACGTGCCTCCCTCACTGGAGGATGGTCGGATTGCCACCCATACCTTCCGCGCGTTCGCACGGAAGGTGTGGGCGATGGCAGAGATCGTGGAGGTGTCCTTGCGACAGCAGACGTCGCAGGGAACACCCCGTTCAACTGGCAGAGGCTCGCCCTCACCCTGCGCGGCGCCATGCCTCGCCGGAGCATGGCGCTGCTCAGGGTTTTGCAGGGAGGACCCAACTGCAAAAATGATGAAGAATTAGGGGCCAAAATGCGAGGATTTCAAAAGTTGAGGGTCAAAAAGTAATGGATGAGGACCAAAATGCAAAGTCAGTCAAGAAGGTCTCTTCTTAGGCTAAAGTTTTTATGCATGATTAAATGGGACCTAAGGGTTTTAATGGCGAATTTTATTTCTAGGTCAGACCTTGGTTGACCGGCCAATTTACGTAGAAACCCAAATTAAATCATTAATTTGGCATGGTTCTCAATGTAGGTCAAAATGGGTTCCTAAGGCCAAATTGAAGGTTCTAAACCCTAGAGATTATTTTTCTATGAATTTTAGAGGGTTTAGTAGATTTTTTATTTGCCTCGAATCTCGTGAATTGAAGTGGGTTTGTTTTAGGGTTACAGATTGTCATTTAATTCCTTGGAGTTGCTGTAGCCCTTATCAGATCAGATCATCCCACTTTCCTTCTTATTAGGTTAGTTTGACCTATGTTTGGACCCTGAGTTACCCTGTTTGCAGATTGTGCTGGTAAAATTACATTTTTACCCCTTATGACTTATTTTTTTCTTAGACTCAGAATTCTCTGAGTTAAGCCTTTCCTTGAGTTATGTAGGAGCTTTTATCCTCTGTATTAGGTCAAAATGAGCTAGTTATGGCTCATGATGAGGTTCTCATCACAAGGGTTCCAAAGCAACCCCGGACAGGCTCACATGGTCCAGCCAGCCCCGCAAACACCCCCTGGGTTTGGTGCTTCTTCGTCCTCGTCTTCTAAAGAATCAACCCATGGCCCCAATGCCTCTGGGAATGCGGTGACCTTGAGAAGCGGCACCAAAACCCAGGATCCCAAATGGCCGACTCTCCCCGAGACTTCACCTGCTGAAATACCTGACTCAGAAGAGGCATCAACCAAGGACCCAGACATGGAACCAATCCACATTCAGACACCCTACAGTGAGGCCTTGGAAACAATCAAGAAAAAGAAGAATATTGTGGAAACTGAGGAGCTGTTGGAAATTTTTAAGCAAGTACATATTAATATTCCGCTTCTTGAAGCTGTCAAACACATCCCTCCTTACGCCAAGTTTTTAAAGGATGCCTGTACACCCAAGCGTAAGCTGAGACCTCAAGCACCTAGGAAGGTTGTACTCTCTGAGCAAGCAAGTTCCGTGATATCAAGCAACCTTCCACTCAAGCGAATTGACCCAGGAGCGCCCCTGATTTCCTGCAATATTAGGGACATGACGTTTGATAGAGCGCTCCTGGACCTAGGTGCTTCTATCAATCTGATTCCAACCACCCTATACCACCAATTTGGTTTTGGGGAGCTGACACCAACCCCTATCACCATCCAGCTGGCTGATAGATCAGTGAAAACCCCAAGGGGGTTGTTGAGGACGTGATTGTACGGGTCAAGGACTTCTATTTCCCGATCGACTTTTTGGTGCTCGACATGGAAGTCCCTGAAAAATTACAAAACGCACCCATAATCTTAGGTAGACCTTTCGTAGCTACGGCTAAAGCAAACATTGATTGCGACACGGGATGTATGGAAATCGCCTTCGGGGACAGGAAAATGCAATTGGATATCTTCCGGGTGACAAAGTCTTTTGATTGCGAGTGCATTGAGGAACATGATCCCGTGGAGACTCTAATCGAGGAATGCCTCACCTTCAGTTCTGTATCAGACCACCAAACCCGTAGTGACTGTTCTGACCCGTCACCATCGTTACCCGTGGACCTCTATAAGGCTGAGTACCATCACACGACACCTTTTGAAGAAATCGATGTTGATCAACTCCCGCCCTTTCCCTTCCCATCGACTGTGGTCCCACCCGCACCTGAACTTAAACCATTGCCCGAGAATCTCAAGTACGTCTTCTTGGGTCCTGACCAGACCTTCCCAGTGATTATTAATTCTCATTTAACCAAGGATCAGGAGCTCCTGTTGACTGCGACCCTTTCAGAACATCGGGCCGCCATTGGTTGGACCATTTCAGATTTAAGAGGAATTAGCCCCACCTATTACACCCACAAGATTTACCTGGAAGACGGGGCCTGACCTTCCTGCCAGATGCAGAGACATTTAAACCCAAACATGCGGGAGGTCGTTAAAAAAGAAATTATCAAGTGGCTTGACGCCGACATCATCTACCCTATCTCCGATAGCCCCTGGGTGAGCCCCACTCAAGTGGTTCCAAGGAAAGCTGGGCTCATCGTTGTCACCAATGATCATGGCGAATCCATCCCCACCCGCACCGCCACCGCATGGCAGGTGTGTATTGATTATAGGAAGCTTAATGAAGCCACTAAGAAGGACCACTTCCCCTTGCCATTCATTGACCAAATCCTTGAAAGATTGGCAGGACAGAAGTATTTTTGCTTCCTAGATGGATATTCAGGATATAACCAAGTCACAATTGCTCCGGAAGATCAGGAAAAGACCACATTCACTTGCCCGTATGGCATGTTTGCATTCCGTCGAATGTTGTTCGGGTTATGCAATGCACCTGCGACCTTCCAGCATTGCATGCTAGCCATTTTTTCAGAAATGGTGGGTGAATACTTAGAAGTCTTTATGGATGATTTCTCTATATTCGGGAATTCATTCGACCATTGTCTGAGCAACTTGGAGAAAATCCTGAAACAATGTATCGAGGTTAACCTGGTGTTAAGTTGGGAAAAGAGCCATTTTATGGTTCAAGAAGGAATTATCCTTGGTCACATCGTTTCGCATAGGGGCATCAAGGTAGATCGAGCTAAGGTTGATTTAATTTCCAAACTTCCTCCACCTAGTTCGGTCCGGCAAATTCGCTCCTTCCTAGGACATGTTGGCTTCTACCGAAGGTTCATTAAAGACTTCTCCAAGCTTTCCAAACCCTTGACCGACCTTCTAGCCAACGACGCCATATTCCACATGTCTCCTGATTGCATCTAGGCTTATCACACCCTCCGGGACTTAGTCTCCACCGCACCTGTACTTTAACCCCCAGACTGGTCCCAGGACTTTGAGATTATGTGTGATGCATCAGATTTTGCCATAGGCGCTTCCTGAGACAAAGGCAAGACAAGAAGCCCGTGGTGATCTACTACGTGAGCAAAACGTTGGACGAAGCCCAACGTAATTATATTGCCACAGAGAAAGAGTTGCTCGCTATAGTCTTTGGACTTGAAAAATTTCGATCATACTTGCTGGGATCCCACGTGACTATTTACACTGACCATTCAGCCATCCGGCACTTGTTGGCCAAAAAGGACGCAAAGCCTAGGCTCATCAGATGGATCCTGCTTTTGCAGGAATTTGACCTGGAAATCCGAGACAAGGCTGGATCGAAGAATGTGGTGGCTGACCACTTGTCGAGACTTCATCCAGACCACATTGGACCATCCCTACCTCTATTTGATGCCTTCCCTGATGAACACATCCTAGTCGTGCAAGATAAGAAAATGCCATGGTATGCTGACTACGTCAATTACCTGGTTGTAGGATAAACCCCGCACAGCTGGTCCAGACAGCAATCGGACAGGTTCTTGGCTGAGGCCAAGCACTATTTCTGGGATGATCCCATGCTATTTTGCTTCTGTGCTGATCAGATCATCAAGAGGTGTATCCCCGAAGATGAAGTTCAGAGTGTGCTTTCCTTTTGTCATGACCAAGCATGTGGCGGCCACTTCTCTGGAAAGAAAACAGCTGCAAAAGTTTTGCAGTCTGGATTTTACTAGCCGTCCCTATTTAAGGATGCACACATCTTTGCCAAAACTTTCTCACGTTGTCAAATGCTGGGGACCATGACTAAGAAAGATATGATGCCCCTTCAGCCCATTTTGATTATCGAAATCTTCGACGTTTGGGGTATCGATTTTATGGGCCCCTTTCCACCATCTAACGGCTTCGAGTACATCCTGGTCTCGGTAGACTATGTTTCCAAATGGATTGAAGCCGTCGCCACCCGACGATGCGATCACAGGACTGTCATGGACTTTGTTAAGAACATCTTTTCCCTGTTTGAATTACCCAAGGCCATGATCAGTGATGGTGGAAGCCATTTTATCCATTCCCAATTCTGTGCCCTACTTAGAAAATACGGGGTAAACCACCGCATTGCCACCCCGTATCATCAACAAACAAATGGGCAGACTGAGGTCTCAAATAGACAAATCAAGAACATTTTACTGAAGACTGTGAGACCTGACAGGAAAGACTGGTCCACATGACTTGATGATGCCCTGTGGGCATACAGGACTGCTTTCAAGACCTCAATAGGCATGTCGCCTTATCGCCTGGTCTTTGGCAAAGCCTGCCATCTTCCTGTCGAATTGGAACACCGGGCTTACTGGGCTGTCAAGCAATGTAACATGGATCCCCAGTTAGCCGGTGCGCATAGGACGCTTCAATTATCTGAGCTCGAAGAAATTCGTCGGGACGCCTTTGACAATAGTCGAATGTATAAGGAGAAAATGAAAGCCGTCCACGACCGACTCATTCATAGAAAAACCTTTGAGTCTAACCAACAAGTCTGGCTATTTGATGCATGCCTCAAACTCTTCCCAGGGAAACTCAGGTCCAAATGGACAGGACCATTTCAGGTGGTTAAGCCCTACTCTAATGGGGCGGTTGAAATCGCTGATCTTTGTGATTTCCCTACGTGGAGGGGTGAGATCAGCGTGACAAAAAAAATTGCGGAATTGAAATATATAAAGCAATCTCACAAAAATCAATCGCACAATGTACACAGGTATTTTTAGGTGGAAACCCAAACTGGGTGAAAACCACCACCTAACCCTCTCGAGTTAGGATTTTCCGATCAACCTAGTTGATCAAATCCACTAAACGAATCACTTTAAAACGAGGGTGATTCAACCTCAATACAACCACGCTACAAGTACGAGGGTAGCGTTCCTCAACCCCTTCTCTCCACGAGAAGGATTTTGTCCCACGAAGGAGACGGGAATTCGCAAAGCGAATACCCAACCAAAATAACAAAGGTAAAATAAAACAACAGGTCCTATAGAGCCAACAAAGTAATTAAGAACCTAGCTTCTATAGGAATAAGGAAACTCCCCTTTGCAAGGAGTGCGTCGAGGATGACGCGGGTGCGTGAGCCACGCAATGGCGCAATGTCGCTCTCGTGAACAACGGCGGGAGAGCGGGTGCGCGAAGACTTGATGCTCTCAAGAGAATGAAACTAGAGCTTGGAGAGCAAGGACTTCAATTGGACACAAAAGAGTGGAACTAAGTTGCTTAGGTGTGTCTCTTATTTCTCTTAGTGTATATCTTGTGTGTCAATGCTCCCCTCTATTTATAGAGGCCTTAGGAAGGCTTTGGAAGGCTTAGGAAAGGTTCTATAGCCGTTGGGTGCAAAGCCCAAGAGAATCAGGCCGAAATCAGGACAATGATTACATTTGACAGGGTCATCAAACGTCTAATTCTGGCATCAGACGTCTGGAAGGCCACTTTAAGATGTCTGATTTCAAGGTCAGACGTCTGATTCTATGCGGGTTTCTCCCTGACTTGAATCAGATCTAAACAGGTTTTTTTACAAGTCCATCAGACGACATACAGGACGTCTGGCACTATGTATGGACGTCTGGAAACCTACTTTTACTGTGAGAATTGATTTCCAAACGTTGCAACGGCTAGAAAATCTCTGAGAAGAGATTTTGGGTCAGCAGAGGCAAAACGGTCAATTATCAGACGTCTGGAAAGGCCTAAGGACGTCTGATAAGGGTCTAACGGTCATATTCTTGAGTGTCTGCTAAGCCAGCCAACGGTCCACTAATTGGATGTCTGGCAAATCCATCAGACGTCTTCTAAGACGTCTGGTATAAGGTCTGGACGTCTGATTTCATCAGACAGAACTATTATGTCCAGCCTAACAGTAATCAGACGTCTGAAACAACAGTCAGACGTCTTAAAATACATTATCAGACGTCTGATTTGGGAATTAGACGTCTGTAAAGTCTGTTTGAACTCTATATTGGTTTTCTAAGTATTCTACAGAAAACCTAAGTATCCTAGGGTTGTGCCGGTGTTCCTAGGACTACTGTTAGGGTTCTTTGAGGCTTTTTAACATAATTTCTAAGGAAATAAAGAGCAACAAAAGAAACGAAAAATACAACAAGTACAAAAGAAGGAAATCTATCCTATTCTTCATTTCCTTCCATCTTCAATCTGTCGCTCCACGCGAACCTTCTCTGTTTTCCGTCAAGCTCCTCCAATCCATCCTGGATGCGAGCTCGAACTCCGTCTAAACACGTCCACATTTGCAATTGACCTGAAATCTAGGACTCAAATTGCAAATGTTAAATAACACGTGTTTTGTTATCATCAAAACAAATGATCGTGGTGCTCTAGCACCAACAATCTTAACACTGGGCACACTTTTACAGTTAATGGTCGTAGATTGAAGCATTCCCTGGCCCAGGTTCCCCCAAAGGAAAGTGTCACCCTCGTTGAGGGCTGACACCGAGCACCGCCCAACTGGCAGCATTAAACTCAGCGCTTCCTGGGAGGCAACCCAAAGGACTTAGACTGATCTGGTAGTTTACGTCACTCAGGTACTATATTTTTGAACCCTTTTTGCATCCATGTACTTGCCAATGAGGACATTGTCCAACTTAAGCATGGGGGGTGGTAAATTGCATAATCCTGAGCTCAATTAATCATTCTGAATGAATAAATTAGAAAAAAAATTGAATTTAAGAAGAAAACTTAGGCATTAGAAACTTGTCAATAGTGGAAAATAATACAAAAAGAACTTAAACACTTAGACTTTTCAGGCCTTCAGGCTTAATCAGCCCTGGTGTCTGTTAAAATATGGATTTAGCGGCGAATCCTTGCAACCTTAAGCTATTCTAATCCACCTACTAAATAAGGTAATAAGTATACGACTTATCAACTCACCCTCTAACTCAGGAAAACTTTGAGTCTAAGCATCTGCACACATTTTTGCACAGACTAACTTCTCGGAGATTTTGACAGAAATTGGGTAGCTAATGAACTCTCTAGGGTGGTATGGCTGGCAAGTTGTCGTGGGTAACAGCCCATTGGCAGGTTGTCCAGAACCCAGCCACAGGCCATTTCTTCTTCATTGCCTCTAGGTACATTTGAGATCAGGGAAGCCACCTACGAAAAAAAAAGGGAAGAAGAAAAGAAAATAAACCACACATCACCGCACAAGTATGGCTAGCAAGTGTTCGTGGGTAACAACCCATTGGTCGATTGTCCAGAGCCCAGCTCAATAATTGTACAAAAAAATGACCAAAACACCTAAGGAAGAAGCGGGGAAGTAGTACAAGCCGGGGAGATATACACTGGAAAAATCCTTGTATTGACCCTAATTAAAACAAACGTAGGGAGAAAGCTACCAATCGAACAAATACACCTTCAGGCAAAAATTTATTTCCTTTTCCGGTCACCTAGAGGCGTAAAAACTCGAAGTCTGTCTCAATTACCGTTAAGTGAGTAGTGACAGGTTTTCTCCCAACCGCAGCTAGTCTTTGTTCGTTTTAGTGCTTATTACAGTAATGTCGTTGTGGTATAAGATGAGACAGCTACGGTTGTCGTTACTATCAAAATTTACTCGGAAATAGTTTCCCGAGGTCGAACTCAGGGAGCTACTGGAATTCTAGAAGTACAAAGTTTCTTTATTACAAAAATAAGAGAGAGAAAGAGAGAGATTTTGTCTTGGCTTCTTCTTCTCTTCTTTCTCTTTGTGCTTTCCCTCTTCTTTCTTCTGCTACTCTTCATGTCTTCTTCTCTTCTTTCTCTTTTCTTCAGCTGCAGTATCTCTCTCTACGAGTCTTCTTCTTCCTTGGCTCTGTTTGCCTTCAATTCCTCTTCTTCTTCTGCTTGTCTTCTATTTCTTTTCTTCTTCAGTTCTTCTTCTTTTTCTTGTCTTTATCTTCTGCAAAGTCTTCTTTTTCTTCCTTCTTCTCTTTTCTTTCTTTTCTGCTGCGGAGCCTTCTCTTTTCTTCTTCTTCTTCCTTGGCTCTGTTTGCCTTCAATTCCTCTTCTTCTTCTGCTTGTCTTCTATTTCTTTTCTTCTTCAGTTCTTCTTCTTTTTCTTGTCTTTATCTTCTGCAAAGTCTTCTTTTTCTTCCTTCTCTTTTCTTTCTTTTCTGCTGCGGAGCCTTCTCTTTTCTTCTTCTTCTTCCTTGGTCTTCTGCTTTAGCTCCTCTGAAGGTTTATCCGTCGTCTGATTTCGCAGTCAGACGACTTAAACGGCGGTATGCTACAGTGCTTCCCCTCTTTTTCTTCCTTCGCTGCTTCTTCTTCTCTTCTTTGGCGAGCCATCTTCTTCCTTGGTCTTCTGCCTTGCTCAGCTGCAAGACTTCTTCAGAGTTTCTTCTTCTGCTCCTCTTCTTCTTGCGTCTAAGTGTTGAGCCTTCCTCCTTCGCGCCCTGTTCCTACACAAGGCACAGCAAAACCTAGCCCTTCCCTCTACCCGCACATCTCTCTCTCTCTGCAAACCGTTCATAGGAAGCTCTCCCAGAGTCGGGTTATCGGGTCGGGTAGCGTACCTGTGACCAGGCGCATCGGCGTGGGTGGTGCGCGAGGAGTGCAGGGTAAACGGGTCGGCCAGGTCTGCGTGGCGTGGGTCGCAGACGAGGCGGGCGAGTGGGCGAGGGGACCGCACCCCCTGTTCTGAGGCGTTAAGGTAAAAACACAAAATCAATTTAAATGGGTGCGGCGCTTCGAAATCTTACGATGTGGGACTAAACTTTGTTCCTCCTCGCACTCACCCGCAGGAAGAACGCGACCTCGCCTCAGCAGCTGCGTCCTCGTTTCCCCTCGCGTGCCAGCTGCCTGCCTTCACCCGATTCTCCCCAATTCGCATCAGCTGGAGATCTGATGCTCTGAGGCCTGGAGCTCGCTTGGAAGCTCCTTGCGTCATCGCCAATGGCGGCCGGGGCAGCAGGTCTGTCTAACACAAATAGGGCCTCTGGGCCTAATCAGACCACAGGGGAACCTTCGCCGTGGCACGGCGAAGGTGGTGCGAGGTGCAGCAGGCCGCAGGATGGCCTAGGCGTGCGTGCCTAAGTCGTTTTGTGGCCGGAAAAATGGGTTTGATCGGGGGAGTGTTGTGGAGGTGTGGAGTGGCAGTGGAGGGGCGGAGGGTGTTTGGTGAGGTGAGGCGGAGCTTTTGGTGCAGTTGGTGAGTCGTATGGGGTTGTGGGATGATGGGAACGACTCTCCGGAGAGTGGCTGGAGGTGGGGAAGATGAGGGTGGTCAGGCATGGTCGTAGGGCGATCAAGCAAAACAAGTTGGGGAAAAGAAAAAGGGGAGGAAGGGAAATAACTGTTACTTACCTACAGGGACGAAGGGGGCCGGAGCGGCGGGCAGCCGTACCGACTGTCGCCGGAGAAGAAACACCCAGAGGGAGAGAGCGGCTGCGAGGAAGAGGGTAGGGAGGCGCGCGCTTGTTGCGGCGCGACGCGAGGAGATCAGGTGAAGGTGGCTCTGTTGTTGGTATTGCAGTAGAGCGACGAGAAGGAGGAGGAGGAGTCGCCGGAGCTGGTGGGTTCCTGTCGGAGTGGGGAGAGAGGAAGGGATGAGGGATTCTTCGTTAAGACTAAGCTAGGAGAACCGGCTGGCGATGCTGGTCTTTCTAAAGGCGGTGGCGGAGGGTCGGACGCAGGGAGGCGACGTGCGTCTCTCACCGGAGTATGGTCGTAGACGAGACCCATACCTTCCGCGCGTTCGCAAGGAAGGTGTGGGTGTCGTCAGGTGTCATGGACGAGTCCCTGCGACAGCAGATGTCGCAGGGAACTTCGCGTTTACTTTACAGGACACCTCCCTCACCCTCGCGGCGCCATGCTCCGCGCAAAGTCGCCGGAGCATGGTGCTGCGTAGAGACATGTAGGAGGGACCAAAATGCAAAGAACGATGAGGAAATTAGGGGTCAAAATGCAAGGGTTTCGAAAGTTGAGGGTCCAAAAGTAAATGATGAGGACCAAATTGCAAAGTCGGTCAAGGAGGTCTCTTCTTAGGCTCAAGTTTTTATGCATGACTAAATTTGACCTAAGGATTTTAATGGTAAATTTTGTTTCTAGGTCAGACCATGTTTGACCAGCCAATTTACGTAAAAACCTAAATTAAATCATTAATTGGGCATGGTTCTCAATGTAGGTCAAAATGAGTTTCTAAGGCCAAATTGAAGGTTCTAAACCCTAGAGATTACTTTTCTATGAATTTTAGAGGGTTTAGTTGATTTTTTTCCTACCTCGAACCACGTGAATTGAAGTGGATTTTTTTAGGGTTACAGAATGTCATTTAATTCCTTGGAGTTGCTGTAGCCCTTGTTGAATCAGATCATCCCACTTTCCTTTTTATTTGGTTTGTTTGACCTGTGTTTGGACCCTGAGTTACCTTATTTGCAGATTGTGTTGGTGAAATTGTATTTTTACCCCTTATAACTTGTTTTCTTCTTAAACTCAGAATTCTCTGAGTTAAGCCTTTCTTTGAGTTATGTAGGAGTTTTTTCTTGCATATCTAGGTTAGATTGTGCTAGTTAGGGTTCATGATGAGGTTCTCATCAGTGAGTCTTTCACAACATTCACACCAAGATGCTTAGCACTTGGGGTTTTGACCGAGTTTTGGGTGGGTTGGGTAGTTGTAAAAAGTCATCAACTCACACTGAATTCCGAAAAAATTCTAAAAATATATATATATACATATACATATGTATAGTTATATACATTAAAGCAAGGATTCGGGCGATTTGTATTTTGGCAGACACCCAGGCGCTGCTTAGTCTTTGTAGATTAAGATCTTCGTATATTTCCTCTTATTGACAAGTAACGAAGTGTCTAAGCAATTACTTCTTAAATTATGAAAGGAAATAAAGGCTAGAATAAACCTTGCTAGCGACTAGCAAGGAGTAAGCATTGCGGTACGATAACACTGCACAAGGGGGTGATAATTATGTTGAATATGACCCATTTTAAGAATAAAAGGCACAACATAAGTAGAATGGGAGCATTGCATGCATCATGTATCAAGATTGCTTATAAACTGTATTAATAGCCATTTGTGTAAGAATTTGTCAAAACAGGCCTCAGATGAGCAATCAGACCACACGGATGGATTCAGAACGACGAACGGAGTCCGACGGACTCAAGATCGGCCAAATTCGACATCCGGAGCTCCTACAATGGGCCCAAGAAGTTCTGACCATTGATATGGAGATCAACGGCCCATATTGCGCCACGTCAGCCCCCGCTCCACCACGCGCCACACCTTCATCCAGCCAAGATCAAATCTCGGGGCCGAGACTCGCGCGCCCGCCCGCAGTTGCCGCGACAAAGCCTGGGCGTGGCGCAACGGTTAGCACGCATGCCCGCACGCACGCGACGTGGGTTCGAGCCCACGGAGTCGAAATCGAAGACGGAGGACGTGCGCAGTGAAATTGGGCCGCCTGATCAGCAGCAAGCGGCCGAGATCTCTCCACGAGACGCGATCCCAACTTCAGGCTCACGTAATCTCACGCCTACCCGGGCCCACGCATGCATGCACACACGCACACCTAAATGCTTATAATATGCGCCTAGTGCGACGACTAGCAAGGCTTTGCATGCGATTACTTAAGTATGCATGACCTTGCCATCTCACGATGTGGAATCTTCGAGGCCCTTCCTCCTTCACAATGATAACACTACACAAGGGGGTGATAATTATGTTGAATATGGCCCATCTTAAGAATAAAAGGCACAACATAAGTAGAATGGGAGCATTGCATGCAT
Organism: Thalassia testudinum; assembly: GCA_037157565.1. Lineage (NCBI taxonomy): Eukaryota > Viridiplantae > Streptophyta > Magnoliopsida > Alismatales > Hydrocharitaceae > Thalassia > Thalassia testudinum. Next base: position 19,926,316 of record JAZHRO010000055.1, on the reverse strand, counting down.
CATGTACCAAGATTGCTTATAAACTGTATTAATGGCCATTTGTGTAAGCATTTGTCAAAACAGGCCTCAGATGAGCAATCAGATAGCACAGATGGATTCAGAACGACGAACGGAGTCCGACGAACTCAAGATCGACCAAATTCGACATCCGGAGCTCCTACAATGGGCCCAAGAAGTTCTGACCGTTGATCTGGAGATCAACGGCCCATATTGCGCCACGTCAGCCCCCCGCTCCACCGCGCGCAGCACCGTCATCCAGCCAAGATCAGATCTCGGCCGTCGATCTTTGATCGAACGGCCGAGACTCGCGTGCTCGCCCATAGTCGCTGCGACAAAACCCGGGCGTGGCGCAACGGTTAGCGCGCACGCCTGCATGCACGGGACACCGGTTCGAGCCGGGCGGAGTCGAAATCAAAGATGGAGGACATGCGTAGTGAAATTGGGCCGCCCGATCAGCAGCGGGAGGCCGAGATCTCGCCACGCGGCGCAACCGCAGCTCACGGGCACCCACGCGCACGCGCACGCCGTTCAATGACGCTTGCGCACACGCTCGCCCGAGGCGCGATCCTAGCGCAACCGAGGAGGGTTCTCAGCCGTCCGATCTTGGATCGGACGGCTCTCGTTCAGCAGCCGCGGATCGCACGAGGAGAAGAAATGAGGCGGGCGGCTGACCAACGGCTGGAGGGCTTCACCGACGCTTTTGGGAGTGGTTTTAGCGACGCTTTGGACGTCGCTAAGGCCCCTTCTTTTAGGAAGCCCTTAACCCTACTTAAACCCCCTCCAACCACTCATTCAAGGCATTCACTCCCCTTGCAACTACTCCACCTCTCTCTTAGCTAACTTTCGGCCCTCTTGTAATCTCCGGAGACGACGAACCGCCGACGGAGCCTCCTCCACCGCCGTGGCTGCCTCGTCGCTCTCCACACACACACTCTTTCTTTTAACCTTTCTATTACTTTTGTTTGAAGCATGTATTCAATGTTCTAAGCTATGAACTACAAGTGCTTGATTGATGAAGTTATTTTCCATTCAATTGTCATTTTAATTTCCGTTCAAGTTGCATGATCAAACAAAGAGCTTTCTAACCCTAAACCCTCTCTCTCTCTACCTTTCTTTCGCTTTTAAAAATCGCATCTTTCGCAAGCAAAACTCCTCACTTTCCGTGACAACAAGTGATAAGCAAAAATCCGATTTCCACGCCTCCCTGAAATCGACACCCACCTCCGTTTACTTATTTTAAAATTGACATTACAAGTGCGATTATAACGACACTTCTTAACACACACGCACTCCACGTCACACAACATCGTCTCCAGCCGTTCAACTTTGAACTTCAATTCCGGCTAGTACAGACCTCCATTCAGGGTGAAACAAAACTCAATCAAGAGCTTAAGAACTCAAGTTTCCAATTTTACCATCAATTTCAAGATTTGATCATAAGTAATCTGTAGATTCAACAGATGAATGTGACACTGTTCACATTGTTTGTATGTGCTACAGAGGTGACAATTAGGTCAGAGGAGCTGAGAATGATATTAAATCTCTCAATTGGGAGTTCTGAAATGCTTAGTAATGCATTCCGCACGGAATGGAAGAGGAAATGATATTAAAAGGAGTTTCTGAGCTCCTGAAGAATCTTTGATTCAAGTTTGACTTACAAAACATGAAGTTCACTATGGAATATGATCTGCCGATGGCAGGGCAATTGTGGAGTGTGAAATGCATGCAACATTCAACGGTAACATTCTGGCGAAGGTTGGAAAAGTTGTTTGTGGGTGAAGAAATGAAATATACAATGGCTAAAAACCTGCCAATGGCAGGTCATGTTTTAATGGAAGCAGATCTCGATCAATCAAATAGGAGGTGTGGAAAGAATGAGAAATCTACTAAAGAATGAAAATATCAAGTCTTACAACGCATGCCTTTTATATCATTAAACTCGAATAATGCTTAGTTAATTTCCTTAACTTCGCAGCCTTTTTATATCAACTTTCAAACGTCTCTTTATACTAATAGATGTTTTAAACACTCCTTCACTCTTATTTGGATTCTCAACACTTAGCCATTTTTATACCTCTCAAAGCTCTCCTCTTTATACTTAAGCAAAAAATTGTTTGATGGGTAGGCCTACCTTTCAAGGATCTACAGCCCATTACTAGGCTGGATCAGCTCTACTAAGTGGACTCTAGTTAAATTAATTACAAATTTTAGTGAATTTTGGGCCCACTTCAGGCTATGTAATCTCACGCCCACTAGTGAGACAAGATGTCAACAATCATAATAAAGCACTATTAGAGCCAAAAATATGATTGTCGACTTTCAATTTGCAATAAAAACATTGTTTAAATGTCGTTGTTGTAGTATAGATGTTACAAATACAAACCGATGTTGCGTCAATTTTATTTTTTTTACTATTTTTACTGGTTTATTTCTAGGTCGTTCATTGGGCGACAGTTATTAATATGTATCACTCTCTAAGTCCAAAAATGTTCTTTTATTCCAAAAATATTGATTTTATTTACAAAATGAATGAATCAATCAAATAAAGAATGAATTAGTTAATTATTTACAGAATAATCAGTTAATATGCATCACAATGCTTGAAAACATATGTACACAAACATGCATAAAAAATTATATATAATTACTTTATGTTAGTTATATGCAACTATTATAAGTAATACCTAAGTATAGGTTTAAAAATATCTAATAATATCTACTATACTAAATCATAATAACATGCTAATATCTTTAGTAACATATATTCTATATACAATAACATATATATATGTCAATGTAGCCTTAGTAACATATTTACACTAGTTGAGGCAAAAAGAATTACTTATTCTAACATGTATACATATATATAGTGATAGACATATCTGTTGCTAAAGCCCTAATTTATTTATATACATATAAGGTTAAAACAAGGCCTCACAGCCTCACAAGTGTTCTCAATACTTAGCCGCTCAGCAGCTCTAACTCTCTTCTCTTCTCTCACACACTCAGTCATTTTAGGGCCTCTCTCACACAATTGTCGGTTCAACCTACCAAAAATTTGGTTTAGAGTGGGCAGGCCAATTCATTTTCGTGCGATACACAGCACCTCGAAAGGTGGAACTAGACCACTACTACTGAGCCAACTCTGATATTTAATTAGTGCATTAATGCTCGATTCCAAGTCCATTATTGGGCCCACATAGGCTCTAGCACGGTACGTGGCCTCCGGCCCACCACTGTTCTAATATATCATCAACGCTTGAGAGGATCATGTATGGGTATGGGTATGTGATGTGCACCAAGCACATGTTGATTGGGGAGACATTGGAGTGAATTCAACTTATACAGCGTTACCTACTCTGCTATTAACGATGTGGGACTATCCCACAGGTTGAAATGTGTGCTGCTGTGCGTGCGACTATGCATGGATTTTACGATTTTGGCCCTCAATTTGAGGGCCATAATTTATTTTAATTTAAAAATAAATTATAGGGTTACAAATCTCTTACATAGGGCTACTTAATTATATAATTACTTTACAAAAATAAGTTATTTAATTATATAATAAAATTAACTAAAGGTTACTGTTTATACATATTAATTTATAGGTTAATCTATTAATTAAAGTATAAATTAGTTAATTAATTATACAATTGACTTTGTACACTGTTAATATACACAATAAATTATTTATTACGTATTTTTATTATATTTAAGGAACTTTATTTTAATTTATATATAATTAAATACATGTTTTAGATAATTTTACATATGAATAATATAAATACTATAATATAGTATAAATACAGTATAAATATGTACACAATATTTAATATATCATTATACAAGTATACAGTATAACTTACTTCAGTACTACATTAAATTACTAATTTATTTTATTTTAAGTTAAGAAATTACCTAGTTAACTTAATAACTTAATTATTTACCATAAATACTTAATTAAATTAGATTACAGGTATTATATAATTTATATTGTTTAGTTAAATACTTATGTACAGTATGAGTTATAAATATGTACATATAGATAGGTTTATATAATTACTTAGATTATTATACATTTAAGTTAATATAAATTAATAGATAGTTATTTAATAGGGTTATATGTATAATAAGTCATTCTAAATACTTAATTTAATATATAGAGTACATATAGAAGTTATATATAAATATTTTGTATATATTGTATATTATATATATATAGCTAAGACTTAATTTATATATACAAATTTATACATAATATACAAGGTATTTTTTGGGTGTTTTTGGGGTTTTTCTAATTTTTAGGATTTTTATAAGTTTAGGAGAATTAGGGGAAGAGTAAGAAAGAGTGAGATGAGAGAGATAGAATTGTTTTTTGGTGTTTTACAAGTTTTTTTCTTTTATTAAGTTCTAAGGTATACTAAACCGTCAGCTAGTATGTTTTACCAAGTAAGGGGTTTAGATTACCTTGAAACTTGCATATACCTAGAAATATACATAATCCTACTCAAGACAAGTTTGTTTTATTTTTTTACAATTTTTTAATATTTTTCAATGTATTTACAAGTTTATCAATCCAAGGCCTAAAAGGATGTTGGAAACATAAACCTAAGGCCTCAAAATAGATTCTAGTGGTTGAAAATGAAGTATAAGCATTCACACACACCGAGTACATTGTAAGGAAGATGTTTCATCATTTAAACATGATTTTCATTTAAATCTCAAATCAAAGCATAATTTGGACAGTTTATGTCTTACATGTAGCTGACAAAGAAGATTAAAACAGAATTACAAGCCTTTCTACTTGGATTTAATTAATGAAAGGTACATGAATGCTTGTCTATGCTATTCTACAGTGGTGCACAGGGTCAGCTTCTCAATATCCTCAAATTCAAGTCAAGAGACAACCCATCCTCTCATTCAGGCCAAGTCAGTGGCTATTGTCAACTGGCAGCAATAGCTTCTGAAATTCAGCAGCAATAGCTGCTGCCATTTGATCCAAATTCAGATGTTGCCTCAACCACCCAGACGGCTTAAAACAAATGTTGCTACTATTGCAGCAGTAGGTTCACATGGGTGTTGTTGTTCTCAGCTGATCAAAGCAAGCAACTCAGAATGTAGGGATCCCAGTTCAAACAGTAGCTGTTAGCTGCTACTTCAATCTTCAGATCAGTAAATAAAATCCATGGGAATCCACTTGAAAACATTCCCAAATCTCTACTGAAATCTTTCACATGTCAATCACTCTTTTAACAACTGATTAAAACTGATATTGGATTTAAAAACCATGTTGCCCAAATGGGTTGTTGATCTTGAATTGCTAAGGTGATGTAATCACCTATACTTCTTATACACCATTAATTGGCGTTCAGGAAGGTTGTGCGAATCTTAAAAAGCAATTGAATCATTACTAGAACCTCAAATCAGTGCAATTGATTCTCCTTGTCTCTAGCTATCATTAAAAAGCAAAATCTCAGAATCTGGGATATAAATTGGGCATGAACACTATCCTCATTAACAAATATCATTAAAGCAGTTCATGCCCATTGCCATTACTCCAATCAGGTAAATACAAACTCAAAATCGATTAAAACTGATAGAATTCAAAGTTCTCACTAAATTCACAAATCAGCCCATGAAATCAAATCAGATTTAAACGATCAAATTGAGTCCAATTCAGCTTAAGGGAGGGTGATTGTGGTCTAATGACATGAGTGAGATCACCCTCATGTGGAATTTGAGTGCACTATGAATCTAGAAGCTATGGAGCTTTAGATCCATAATGGCTTTGATGAATGGATTGGATTGTGGATCAAAACACGAGGAAAACAAAGAAAATGGAATCGTGAGATGATGAGGGAGATCAGTGAATCGATGCGAGAATGTGAAAAACTCCTATCTGATCTAAATTGATCAGAGTGGTCAGATCAAATCTAATCTATCTACTCCTAGCTAATCTAACAAACCAGTGAATTCCATTATCTAATCTACTCATAAGCTAATCTAATTACACTAACTACACTAAGACTAATATAGAAAGTAGGAAAACTATACTAGGAAATCAATAAGTCTAGCTAATAGACGAAGGTGGTGTTCAGGTCCACCAGCTGGAGGTTGATGACGACGAAATGGAGGAGACCCTCAACTGAAGGAGGTGTCTAAGAGCCAACAACCAGTGGCTAGAGGTGATTGAAGGAGGGAGAGCAACCTGCTCTATCATTACAGGCGAGAAATTGAGGTGGGGAAGCTTAGGGGATGGAAGAAGGGAACCACTTGAGGGGGAGGGAGTGATTCAGTGTGCGCGCGAGCTCAAGGAGGAGCTTAAGTAGGCTTGTTATTGCTTACATTCACCACAGTGGCGAGATTAGGCTCCTAGGTTACCAATGGTGGGTGGGATTGCGCGAAGCATAGGAAATCTAGGATGAAATCCATCCATTGGATGGGATCTGAGATAAAGGGTGATTACACACGCGAAGTTGAGTGAAGATGGAATTTGGTTTGACCCTTGGATCAAGGACACAAGGAATCAATGGCCATGATGGAAGGTGTTCTTGAGTCGCTACAGTGGACACGCGATGCTTAGGTGTATAGGGCAAATTACACTGAGGCCCTCTAAAGGTGAAAGGTAGAAACATTGTAAAGAAACCCATCAGTGGTAAGAAGTCTAGCTGCGCGGTCCTTAGATGTTGCAAAGAAGTCCCCAGCGGCTTACAAATAAGTCCCTAGATGCCTGAAATGTGAACAAATGTTATGTACTAAGGACCTAGATGTAATATCAATAATGCGAGGTCCTAATGATGTCCAAATGCTACCAAGTTTTTATTAAGACTCAATTGAACATTTTAGAAGTTGATTTCACTTTTGATTTGAAGTTTTAAACCCAAATGTGTGTTCAATTTGTAATTGGATCATCAATTTATATTAATGAATAGAATATCTCATTTTATGACCTAATTTTGCATTTTTAACACAAATTTGCTGTTTTAGGTCATTTCTGTTATTTCCCACATTTAATCGATTTTTGTGTTAATTGTATAGTGTTTAACTTAGTTTCTAACTTAACTTGGACATTTTAGCTATGATGAGCCACACCTCATCACCTACCCGGGCCCATGCATACACGCACACACGCACGCCCAAATGCTCATAATATGCACCCAACATTGATGACCAGCAAGGCTTTACGTGAGATTACTTAAGTGTGTGCAACCTCACCATCTCACGATGTGGGATCTTTGAGGCCCTTTCCTCCTTCACAACAGCATCTCCAACTGTTCAACTTCAAACTTCAATTTTGGCCAGCACGGACCTCCATTCAAGGTGAAACAAAACTCAATCGAGAGCTTAAGAACTCAAGTTTCCAATTTTACCATCAATTTCAAGATTTGATCATAAGTAATATGTAGATTTAGCAGATGAATTTGACACCGTTCATGTTATTTGTATGTGCTACAGAGGTGGCAATCAGGTCAGAGGAGCTGAGAACGATATTAAATCTCTCAATTAAGAGTTCTGAATTTTTAGTAAAGCATTATGCATGGAATGGAGGATGAAATGAGATCAAAAGAAGTTTCTGTGCTCCAGAAGCTTCTTTGCTTCAAGTTTGACTACAGAACATGAAGTTCAATAAGGAATATCATCTGTCGAAGGTAGGGCAATTTTGTAGTGTGAAATGCATGCAACATTTTGCTGAAGGCAGCAAAATTTATTGGTAGGTGAAGAAATTAAATAGACAATGGATAAAGCCTATCAATGGCATGTCATGTTCTAATGGGAGCAGGTGTTGATCAATCAAATAGGGAGAGGGGTGTTGTGGAAAGAATGAGGAATCCTATGAAAAATGCACATATCAGCCTTTGGAACTGGAGAGACTCTAGAAGAAATGAAATCTCTGCTTTGAGTAGGTCAATGATAAGGGGAGTTTGACAACAAAGTAAAGAACCCATAAACTTATATGATGTGGACAATGTAGTGAGAATAAAAAGCATTGAAAATGAGTGAAATGCGAAGTTCAATAAAAAGCAGAGAAGTGATTTACCGAAATGGTAATTGACCATTAAAAATTTACAAATAGAGAATTGAAATTGAGGAAAATTACACTGAAAATGGTGTCGGCATGAAATGAATTACATAAATGTTACAATTTGAAGGACTCAATAGTCATCATAAAAGAAAATGTAATGTTTAATCAAAATGAGATGATTATGTATGTATTCAGAATTCCTGGAGACATCTGTTAAGACCCCGGCATCAAATGTCTTTTAAGACGTCTGGGAGTTGGTCCAGACCTCTGGAAATTAATTTTTTTGATGTATCGCCGCCCTCTTTTCTTCTCTCTCTTTCCCCCCATCCTGCAGGTGCAGCTTTCTTCCTTTTTCTCTCCCCACGGTGCCTTCAAATACTCCCCCTCTCCTCTCCCTCACCATCACTCCACCATCTTCTTCTTCCTGTTAGCGTGAGAGTGAGAGGGCGAGGGTAGCAGCTGCTGCCGTGGGTGCACGGGGAGGAGTTGCAACGAGAGGGAGAAGGGTTAGAGCACGAGAGTGTGAGCTCGCCCGAGCAGCCAGGGCTGGTCGGCAGGCACGCAGCGAGAGCGTAGTGCTGGGGAGGTGCTGCTGCAGCTCAGGCAGCAGGCGAGCATGGCGCGACACGGCCGTGCGCAGCAGGCGGAGGGTGAGGAGGTCCTGATTATGGGAAAATTTCCCAGAATCAGACGTCTGGATCTACGTCCGGACGACGCGGGAGACGTCTGGAGGAAGATCCAGACATCTGAAAGGTACGATATTTTCCATTCCTTCTTCTTCCGCGTGTATGGCCATGCGACCGTTTCGCCGAAGGGTTCTGCCTCATTTTCGTGTTGAGGACGGTCGCGTACGCGTGCAAGTTTCATTCGGGAAGGCGCAAGGGCATGCCCTCCCACACAGATCGGACGTCTAGGCACAGCACCAGACGACGGAGAGGGGCTCTAGACGTCCAAAGTGGCAGTCGGACGTCTAGCACTAAGTCCAGACGGTTTAGCGGGATTTTAGACGTCTGAAGAACAGCGCAGAAACAAGGTATGACCTAAACCATCGTTTAAGACGTCTGGAAGATGTTCTAGACGTCTGATTTTGGGCAGACTTGTCGTTTTTGACTCGTTTAAGGTCCGTTCGAAATCCGTTTTCCGCGTTTCAAGTTTCGTTCTTCTCAGAACTAGTTCCTCTACCTGTTTACAGTATTTGTATCCTATTCTGAGTAGTTCCTTGTGTTTGATCCTTGTGTTAGGACCCCGTTCCGTTGCGGCTCTAGGGGTTGCGGAGGCGCGCGGGCTTGCCGATCATGCCCCCAGTACTTCCGATTTTGCGGGTAGAGTGGTCCCTTTAATTGTTTATCAAAAATTATGTACTTGTGAGATGATTAATAGATCCTAGGGTATGGCATGAATCCTAGGACTGGAAAATTAGATTGAATGATAGATCATAGGGTATGGCATGAATCCTAGGACTGGAAAACTAGATTGAATGATAGATTCTAGGGTATGGCATGAATCCTAGGACTAGAAAACTAGATTGAATGATAGATCCTAGGGTGTGGCATGAATCCTAGGAACAGAAACACCAAAACAAATGTCGTGAATATATAAATTGCAGTCTTGGAAAAGTAGAAAGAAAAATGAAAATTGCCTGTAATTGGATAACAGTTGCTTGTTTATGAATGAATATTAGCTGTTGAGAACATGGGCTATATGAAAATAAAGATGAAATGATGAAACCTAAATTGGCATGAACCCTACAGGGAATTAGGAGTAGAGCTCCTGAGAAGTGAATGGAATAGAATTGGGGAAGTGAGCTGGCCCTTGAGTACAGAGTACCAAGGAGAGCGACTGTCCCCCTTGTTCAGTGCAGAGTGGAGCTAGCCGCCCTAGAGACACGGGGTTAGGTCTGGCCACTTTGTACCAACTTTTGGCCCTCGCATACACAGTACCGGGGAGAGCTACTAGTGTATGGAGAGCACTAGCCACCCCACGGGCCCCAGGGTTCTGCTAGCCTTCCCACACCGACTTGTTATGCCCACTGGGCAAACTAGGGTAGTCAGGCGAGGGTGGTGGACTGTGAAGGGGCAAGACCCCTGTTTGGTTACTGTGGAGGGGCTGGACCTCTGTTACTGAGAGGGCTCTGCCGAATACTGGTTCCGTGCTGTGCTTTGGGGCGCACCCGTTAACGGAAATGACTGACCGCGTGCCAGTGCGGGATAGTTACCCGTGCGTTTATCGCACGTGCCGTAGTCACCGTTACGTCTGTTAGTGACCTTGGGGTGGTTGACTGAGGGTAGGACCACCACGGGGGACTCTCTCGGCCAGGAGAGCACCACGTGCTACTTCTACTTTTCGGAAAAGATTGCAATCAAGATCGTTCCCACGAGGAACATTCGAGATCAAGAGAAAGATCTGAGGAATAATTCAAGAATAAGTAAATGGAAAAATAAAGAAAGAGATTAAACATAACAGCTACTTGTCCACCTTACTGTTTTCTTAGCTTTTGGTTGCCACTCTACTCAGCGTTTCGCTGATGTGTCACCTTTGTCACCTTTTCAGGACCAGGTGTTGAGCAGCCAGAGCTGGCGGCTGCAGAGGGTGTTGGGCCTAGTAGAGCTTAGTAGTTTTACTTGTGTTGTACCTACTGTATCGTTTCTTCTGTTGTAGTGAGTATTTTCTGTTACTACTGTACTCTTTTATTGTAAGCATCATGTTTATGTACATATTTAGTTATCTACTGTTGTGGTGGTGTGTACTGTAGTAGTTCTTTTCTTTACTGCTGTACTTTTGTTACTGCTAGTTATATACATGGTGAATGAGATTTATTTTGCTGCTCTTTTGGTTACTTTCTCGTTGGACGACTGGGTCTTGGGATCAGTCAAGTCGGTCTGATTCTCGTGTCTTGTAGGGATTTGGGAATCGGGTCGTAGCACTATCGCTGGATTTGTTGGGAATGCCTGGAAATACTGAAACCGGCCAACATCAACAAAACTCTCTTGTGCAGAACCTCCAAGAGTTGATAGTGAATCCATCCGAGTAGCATCAGCATTATGTCTATTTCTACGCCTAGTTGAGTTTGCTTGTTTCTTCTCCCTAGTTGATCTTTTCCTCTTCTATGGTGGCCCACCAACATGTCTAGCACAAGCAGGGTTAAGGATGGGATGGTCACTCTCTCCTTCAAATCCAACCTTAGAAGACATTTAGTATTAATTACATTAAGTATATTCATATAAGACAATTAAAAAAGGGTATAAGATGATAGAAATCAAACTTACGGAAGTCTTGTTATGAATGTAATCAATGGCTACAGCCAAAGTATCAATGATGAGTTTATAACTTTCAGATGATGTGGATCCAAATCAGAGAGAACTATGCATTTGACACGTATATCTTCATATCGATCAATTAGATCGCCACAAACTTGATTGTATGGTAGGTGCAGAGCAATTGTAGGCATTAACATGTCCCTCTTCCATCGATCCATGATATACTTGTTCGGGATAATTTGAATACCCCTTTCCTTAAAAACGAAAAGATAGTGTCGATACAATAAACCTCGGGTCTCCTAAGATTTGCATGTGCACGAAATGTTGAGTAACTGAGGGGTGAAAGATAGTGAAGTTCTTCTTGAAGTTGACGTAAAGACTATTTGTGTTCTTTATGCACCTCCTTTCTAAAATGTCAAATTTCTCAACTGATTTAACAATAATGTTGTCAATACGTGTACAATACAAACTTTTGAATATCTCTCTTTGGAACATCTTAAATATACCAAGGGTGTAAATCTCCGACATTTGATGCTCCATGTACAACTGGGAAACTAATTGCGGCTTCTTTCGTATTTTGCTCTCAAGGCAATCTCATATTGTGACACAAAAACACGCAGAGTAGTCTTTGAATTGACATAACCATCAAAGAAAGCATTTATACTTTTTGATTGTTGCGTCGTAGTCGTATTTACCCAAGCAATCGTTAACAAAAGGAGCTCATAATTGGCGAATGTCATACATTCTACGCATCCAAGCATTGTCATGAAGATTTCGAAGTTTAGTCAAACACATCAACACTCTTCAAAATCATTCATAGAAGCAGATTCATGAACATTCTGCTTGATATCGTCTCTAATGCTTGCGTCACTGCCAAATTTATGTGGTAGCTTCTGCATAATGTGCCACAAGTAGATCCAATGTCTTTCATCTGGAAAGACAACTGTGACAGCATTAATCATTGCTTGGCACTGGTTAGTTACAATTGCCTTAGGTTGAGCACCTAAAATGGAGCAAACGAGGATCTAGAAAGAATTTTATTTGCTAGTAAACGTATAGCTAACTTATTCTTTTATATGAATGATTTCTGCCAGTGGTAGCTTAGCTGAGCTACAGAACACAATGGCTAAGGATATGATCATATTGTACAGGTATGATGGAAAGAAGGAATTAAATGACAGGATTACGAGGGAATCCCTCAAAATAGTGGCTAAAGATGTAACTAAAATGTACAAAAGATTTCTTAACGGTTCATGAAGGAAGAAAAGTCATAAAATTTAAATTTCTGACATGGGCAGATATGTATGAGTGAGAAAACATTTATGACAAATATGTAAGGTAATTACAACATAACAATGAAACATAAGGAGAAAACAAAACGATAACAATCCGACGTCTCATACATTCGAGCCAATAACAACCTCTCCTACAGATGGAGGCTGACGAAGAAACAATTGAAGAAAGTCATAAATTATAAACATCTGCCACAGGCAGATAGAATTAAGTTGAATGACAAAACAATCATGATTATGAAGAAGTTTCTTACGGCAGGGAAAATGAAAGTTAAGGAGAGAACAAAATAACGACAGACCAAAAATCAATAAAAGAAAGTAGTATAACTACTCTAACTGCCGCGGGGAGATAGAGTTGAGTTAAAAAAAATTGGTAATTAATATGTAAGTTGCTTAGGGTAGAAGAAGGAAAGTTAAGAATAAAAGGAAAAAAAGGAGTGGTGGACGTCTCAACAATTGGAGCCAATAATAGAAGATGACATATAAACAGTGGAGAATCCATGAGGTCATCTGTGAGATAATAGTGATAACATGCTATTAAAGGGTATGAGTGTGTTACGTAATATTTACACAATGCATGGACATTTGCTTCAAGTAGAAATACGGCAACGTATTGAATACACCTTTTTAATTCTGTTGCTGGTAGGTAAAGAAGACTGGCAATACAATAAGAATGAATGAGGAAGATGCTTAAGGCATGGCAAGGTAATTTACAAAGAACATATAAAAAGGATGAATAACTTACTTCTCATACATTGGAGCCAAGCATGAAAAATCCAAATGAAGGTCTCTGTCGTCTCCTCACAAAGGAGATTACAACCAAGAAGAATGAGCTACCATGATGATTTACACCAATGAAAGGTGCAAATGGCATCTTGTATTTATTGGTGAGATATGTTATGTCAAAAGTGACTACATTACCAAAAAAATGATATGCTAGACGAGAACGATTATCACATCAAAAGACATTTTGAAGACGATTGTCACTATCAAGATCTAACAAGTAGAAGTCTGAGAAATTTGGCTGTTGATGAGAACCTCATCATGAACCCTAACTAGCACATTTTAACCTAATAAAGTGAACAAAAGCTCCTACATAACTTGAGGGAAGGCCTAATTCAGGGAATTGTTAATCTGAGAATAGAACATGACACAAGAGGTAAAACTATAATTTTACCATTGCAGTGCATCAACGGGATTTCTAAGGGTCTAGACATAGGTCAAGTGGACTTAATAAGAGAAAAAGTAAGATGGTTTGGTCAGAAAATGGTTATGACAAAATCTAGGAATTAAATGACATTCTGTAACCCTAAAATAAATCCACTTTAATTTATAAGGTTCCAGGCAAGATAAAAATCAATTAAATCCTCTAAAATTCATGGAAAAATATCCCCTATGGTTCATAACTTTCAATTTGGCCTTTGGAACCTGTTTTGACCTAGATTGAGGTCCATACCTAACTTGGGTTTTTGTGCAAAATATCTAGTCAAACGTGGTCAAACCTAAAATCCAACTTCACCATTGGATTCTTTAGGTCAAAATTAGGTTTATACCAAAATTTGGACATAAGGAAAGGTTGTCTTGACCTACTTTGCAAATTGGTCCTTAAAATTACTTTTTGACCCTTAACTTTTTGAAACCCTTGCATTTACCCCCTCAACTTCCTCGTCGTTTTCTTCACTTCGGTTCTTCTGCCACCCGCAGCAGAAGGCCATACCTCCGGCGACTTTGCGCGAAGGATGGCGCCTCATCTGCATGGGGAGCCAGCCCCAGATTTGAAAGGGGAGCTCCTTGCGGAGCCCCCTACCGCATGGGCTGCTTCTCATGCCCTGAAACCCACCATACATCTTGTGTGAACGTGCGAGAGGTATGGGTATCTGGCCGGACATACCTCCGACGTGGGCTCTCCGCTGCTCTCGCGCGCTTCCCGCCCTGTCTTCGCCTATTTAAGGGAGGGCAGACCTCGTTGCTTCCCTTAAGCTCGATTTGCCTGAGATCCCCCTCCAATTCATCTCCTCCCAACTCCGACCGGCTGCCCAGAGCTTCCGGTGACTCCTCTCCTCTCTCATCGCTCTGCCATAGTACTAGTGGCAGAGCTAGCTTCCCCGTCCTCTGCCGCGTCACGCCGTACTTGCGCGTGCCTTCCAACCCCTCTTCCTCGTCGCCGTCTTCTCCCCCTACCACCTTCGTCTCCGGCGATGGCAGTACCAGCCGCTCGCCATCTGCCTTCCCCTTTCGCTCTGGACTCGATTAGATAAGCTTCCCTCACTCTCCTCTTTATTTCCCCTCTGTTAATTCATTCTTTCGACCCCTCGACACCACAGTCCACCATCACCCTCTCCACCTTCGACCACCAACTCCGACGAGGCCATTCCACCACCACAGACCGTTTCACCCCTCGCCGACCGGTCCCTAAGCTTTACCACAGCCCACTGATCACCTTTCACCCTTCCACTCACCGTGCCACCCACTGTCTCCTCCCCCCGAACACACCCACTTGCACGCAGACAGTGTGCCCTAGGCACACAAGCACAGTAGTCCCCACGCCACGCCGACCCCCGCAGTACACTCGTCGTGACTCGGCGAAGCCTCCTGAGCATTCTGTCGTGGCCACGAGGCCGTTTGCGTGATTACAGGTTTGGAGGGTCACCGCCATTGACGACAGTAAGAAGCTTGCTTGTGAGCTCGCTTCAGGTTCCCCCGCTCCAGGCCAGCAGTCCCAGGTGGCGCGGAATACTTCCGCGTACAGCTCCAGGCAGCTAATTGGCACTGAAGGCCGAAGCATCAACTGCAATCAAGCGAAGTTCCCTGCTGCAGATGCACGCGAAGGGAGGTGGGAAGATAGTCCCACCTCGGAAACTCTTGACCACCTGCACCTGCATAAAAGGAAAAACTGTATAGGGCTTATCACCTCAAAACCACGGAGTAAGGTCCCACTCACCTTCACCCGCCTCGTCCGTGACCTGATCTCTGCGGACTTGGCGTGACCCATTAACCCGACCCCACACTCCTCGCCCACCACCGCACGCGCTGTGGGCCCGATCACAAGCACGCCAACCCGACCCGTATACCCGAGTGGGCTCTGGGAGAGCGAACCGAAGAGAGAAATAGAGAGAGAGACGCGGGGAGGGTAGGGGTAGGTTTTGCTTAACCGTGTACCTGTGCAGGGAAGAAGAAGAAGAAGAGGCCAACTGAAGAAGAGGAAGAGGCTAAGGACTTAGCCGTGCCAAGGAAGGAGCAGGAGCTGAAGAAGAAGGTTGAGAAAGAAGCACAGTGCAGAAGGAAAGGAAGAAAAAGAAGGTAGAGGAAGTAGCTGAAGAAGAAGAAAGAGGCAAAGAGAAAGAGAAGAAAAGAGGAGCTGCTGCAAAGAGGAAGGCCAAGCAGAAAAGGAAAAGAAGAGAAGAAGAAGCCAAGGAGATGAAGCAGCAGCAGCAGCCAAAGAGAAAGGAAGAAGAAGAAGACGTGCACTGTAGCAAATGCTACTTAAGGCATCTGATTCATAGAATCAGATGTCTGGAAATAGAGAAAAGGAAAGAGAGAGAGCAAAGAAGGAGAGAAAAGAAGAAAAAGAGAAGAAAAATTATACTTTCATTCTCTACATTTTTTTTAAAACATTACATTATTGCAAATTGTGATTTTTCTGCTTCTAAAACCGAATTTGCTCCCTAAGTTCGATCTCGGAATGTTTTTAAATTTCGAGTAATAAATAAATTAAATTGATAGTCATTTTTCGCAACATACTACAACGTATCTCTTGAAAATCGCGATGAACGATCCCATCAGCTGCATACATACAAAACAATCATGCAAAGCTTGTGCATCACCCTCATCCATTTTCAACACCCGATATTATCTCAAAGCATTCCGACCATCAATTTTTGTGAATGGTACATTTTTTTAACCACCATACTTTGTTACAAAAGATGACATTGTTTTTGAAAGAGAAATACTGACCCAATCATTCAATTCTATCCTCACCTTATAAGATTGTGCGACTCCTCGCTTGGAAGAAAGAAAATGCAATTGAGATGCATCCAGTAGGGAGTGGTTGTGCTAATCGATAAAATGAGAAACATAATATTTCATATCTTGAAGCCTATGAAAAGTAACTTTCACTTTGCAACGAGTCATGCAAGTTTACTTTTTTCGATATAAAATATCATTGGGGTTGTTTGGACCACTACAACTTTTGCATCAAGCAAGAGTACCACGAGTAATAAATCTATCCATATAAGATGTATTCTTCTTGATAACGCCAAGTCCCATAGAATCTGCATGAGATACATATGCAGTATAGATATCCTCGTAGGTGGAGAAGCATGCACCAACCTTTAGCTCTAAAGAAGGTTCACATTGAGAAATTGGAATAACGGTGCCAACCCTGTTAATCGAGTCTCCCGCAAAAGTACAAAGTAATATATGCACAAAATAATCACTAACAAACAAAACAAAAGGATCATAATCAAGGTACTGATAGAGATTTGATGAATTACCTTTAAAATGTGAAGATTCCCCACCAAGAACTACCATCAGAACTCCTTGGATTTATGATCTTGCCGTAGGCAGCAATTCAACAATAGCATGAGAAAATATATAAACGGGAATAGGAGGAAGACAAAGAGAATGAAGGAAGAAAGTGAACACATGATAGATGGTCGACGAAGGAAAAATGTTATATATAGCTGTGTTAGATGTAGTAAAGAGTATAAATTTCTAAACACACAAAAACCACAAAAATAGAATTGAGCAGATTTGACAAATTTAGGATAGAAGGTTGCACAAAGTTATCGAGCGTGTATATCTGCTAATGATAGATTGATATATGTCAACCATCTGCTACTGGCATGAGAAAATATCCCCAAAAAGTAAATAGGTATATATACGTACATATTTAAATTTGCCATTGGCACTACTGGCCGATGAAAAATTTTCATTGACAATATAATGCAACATCTCTAATGTTAAGTAAACAATATCTTCACCTGTCACATAACTACGATATTTTAGGTGATTTCATATTCATCTAAAAAAAATGTTGTAAGTCAATATTCTGATATAACTTTTATATATGTACGTCAATATCTTATCGTAGATAAACATATTCATCTAATTAACATTTCCAATGTAACTCCCGACACATGTGTAAAATAAAAAAATACATAATAACCCACGTGTGGGCGGGTATTTTTCTGAATATATAAATAAATAAGTGTACAATTTTTCTTAAAAGAATTACAGCAAAACCTCCATGTGGTAACCTCATGATAACCCGCCTCCGATCACGGGGCCTCCCCTACGGAATGAATCCGCGGCCGCTGCTGGGGGTCGAAGATGCAGCAGCAGCAGCCTGCGCGCCTTCTGCGCCTTACGCCTCACCTCCGCGCCGCGGCGTTGTGCTTCCTCTGCTCCGAGGGGGCTTCCTCCTCCTCCTCTACCCCTTCCACCACCACCACCACCGCCTCATCAGCGGAGAGCCTCGAGTCGAGCGGGTCGGTGACAGAGGGGAGGAAGGGCTTTGAAAGCCTCGGAAGGAGGCTTCTCAACCTCAAGTACTCGAGACGCAGCGCGGTGGTCACCATCACCAAGTGGGTCGGGGAAGGGAACGCCCTTCACAAGCAGCAGCTCTTCCGCGTCGTCCGCCAGCTGCGCGCGGCCAAGCGCTGCAAGCACGCCCTTGAAGTAAAGCAACACCAATATTCTCTTTACTACTCTTCTTCCCCTTCTTCTCTGTCTAGCACCTCTCTCTAATATATCTGCTTTTCGATGACACATTAGCTATATAGCTTTAAATAAATAGTTGATGTGTCCGTTCATCAACCTTTATACTTGTACTTTGGTTGAAGCGTAAGCGGTGACGAATAAGGTAATATTCGAAAACTTTGTAGAGATTATAAGGCTTCTTTCGTCATCTGTGTTCATGGAAATGGTACATATCTGTATGAATTGTGATGTACTTTTCCTTTGTTTCCTTTCTTTGGAAATAGAGTGTGGTGTGCTCTGGTTTCTTTTAATCAAATATTCATCTTTTTGGGTTCACATTCTCTATTGACATATGCAAAACACGAAAGTATTAAGGTGGGGCCATGGACCCTTTGCATTCAGGGTTGTTTATTGATGAGCGGTGAAACTACCTTGGGAAATATTTATGACGACTTCTTCTTCTTCTTCTTTTTTTAAATTATGATGACTTTGAAGGTTAGTTTGTGCAAATGAAGGTTCAGATTAAAAGGTCATCAGTATTTTTGATCTTGTTTCTATGATATGAGAACTCATATTATGGATCTCTAACAACAAAACAGATAAAAAAAGGTTACTTCTTGAGATTGGAACATCAAGCTCTATAGCTTGAGAATTCAGTCTCTGAGAATGTTAGACATTTGTCAAGGGCTTATGGTTCAATGGATGTTATTCATCTAAGTATCCTAGCTAGGGGGCAATGACAACGTTCAAGTAGCTCTTTCAAGGACAAGGGATGATAAAGGCTCTCAGACATCAGACAATCCTAGAAGACCCATGGGAGTCGTCTCAAAAGGATGCAAATGAAAACAAGAAAGGATATTATGCAGTAAGCAGACACATGGATTTCATGGCATTCGTACATATTCATCTGAGTTCAATTGTGTTTATCTGAGTAAAATTATATTTGTTTGAGCATATTTATACTCATCTGAGATCATCTTTTATTATAAGAATAAAGAGTATGCCAAGATATTTCTCAGCATTAATCAAGTCATTTGAATATATAAGAAGTGACGACTCATTAAATCTGGTATAGTGAATTTGGATAGAAAAGTGTTTTGGTTCGTTGTAGCAAACTCGCCATGTCATCAATAGAATACATGCCTGCGCTAAAAGAAATCATTGGTAGAAAGATTCAATGCTCATCAATGGAATTTATCCACGGGCTAAGATGAAGCTTCAGGTGCAAGATTCAATGCATGAGAGCATGTCTTTCTTACCATATCCTACCTATTTGCAGGTAGACTAAAAGCAAAAGAAGCTCACTATCGAAAATTCCTAGGATGTATTCTATTTTAGTGCTTACACTTTCTTTTCACGGAACTTTTTCAAAGGCAGAAGAGAGAGATTCTAGAAGCTTTTTTTATGTCACTAGTCTTGTGCCATTAGCTTCATTTAGGTCAAAGAATTGTCACATTATCTAAGGTTGTTTTACTTGTTTGACGCCTATAAGTAGGGGCAATCCCCATGCAAGTCACATCTTTTGACCAATCCCTCATTCGTGCCATTTCACTTTGCTCTTTTGCTCCTACACGGTCTTTCATGTGAAGGAAGTGATTGATTGCTGTAATCTATAATTGATTCAAAAGAGATAAACAAATGTTCAATGATTTGATAACCTTTTATTGTGATTCATCATGGATTTCTTGTGGCTTGTGGTGGGTTTATAGTACTTTGGTGGTGATTGAAGACTTATCTTTCATAGATCAGGTCCTCATTGTCAAGTGCAAGGAGCCGGTCCTATCTCAAGTTGGGATTAGGCTCTATAGAGCTTGGTAGGCTTGGGCTTGATTATGCTCAATGGAGCTAGCTGGGCTTGGGCTCATTGGGCATAAGTTAGCTTGCAAGCCCATTAACGAGCCTAATCATTAATAAGCTCATGAGTGGACTCGAGCTTTGGCATGTTACACCCATTATTGGTATAAACCAGGAAAGTATAATATGTTAGTAATAATATATACAAAACCCTATCATGTAATTACCTCAATATCAAGCAAAATTATAATTTTAAAAGCTTCTTTCCAAAACAAGAAAATTTAAAAACACAAGTTCATTCTTTCATCCGACCTATCAAGTAGAGTTTTGCTCGATAAGGTCTTGAGCCTAAATCTTAGCTAGGCCTTGGCTTAATAAAAGGCTATTGAACCTAAATATTGTTTTGGATTCCACTAATTTACTTGTGGAGTTAGGACAAGCCCTTAACAAGTCGAGCCTCTCACGTCTTTGTTTTCTTGATAGCCTTGTTTGTAATATATGGTACTCATCAAAGACACTACATGTATTTGTGGACAACTTTGGAGCACTTTTGTGTAAGAAACATCATGAATACTCTGTGCTCTATCAACAATGCAAAGAGAACATCTGATGAACATCTAACATGAGAGGAGTGGATCATCTACGACTCATATCATCCACATGACTTCCTATTCAAGGAGTGAGATTTATCTATTAACATTGATTCACTTCTCTAAATGAAATGTTTGTGATCAAATATTTGACTTCTCAGATTGCGGGAGGTTCAAATAGGAATGAGGAAGGAGAGGACTAGGGCCTATCAAGACTTCTCCTTGCTAGTCCACTCTTGTATAGTGCCTCCAAGGCTTCAAGTGCACACTACTGCTATTAGGCTTGAAATGGCTCCTTGATGTTGTGTTTAATTGTTTCTTATTCAGCATGTTTTGAGAGCAAATGTCTTGGAGCTTTTTCAGGTTGTGATCTTTTAGTGATCTATGGAGTTCTGGTGGCAACTGACTATGTTTTCAGAAATATCAAGAAAGAAGTTTGAATCCCAATCTTATCTCTTAAGGCAAATCTGATTTCCATATCAGTTTTAGAACTGGGATATTTCTTTTATGAAGAAAAAAGCATAAATGACATTCTCCAAGTGCTTTGATTTTTCTCCTAAAATTGCAAACCGGCACAGATGATATATGCAATTTGGTGGCTACCATCAGCATTATTGCCAGAGATCCATTGATTTGAGCAGAAATCATATGGCACCATTGCAAGTTGCAACATTTTGAAGTAGTTTTGTTTTCAACAGTAATCTCCTCAAAGTAAATTCCACATCCAGATTGTTGTGATGGATTATTTTATTTGGAAATCAATCAAGTTCTGTAGAGGTCCAAATTCCTTTGCATGCCTTAGATTACTGAACTCTTTCTTACATGATATCTGAATCACTGATTTTTTCATTGAGTTCCTGGAAGCTTCTTGCAGAGATAGTTTAGATGATTTTTTTTTTCCCCAGCATTCTAAAGGTATTATTTGTTGGTGGTAGACATCAGTTGCTGCCACATGGTAGCGTTCAAAATGATGCATTGAGCATATTTGGGAAATGAGTCATGGAGGCACAAAGGTGGAAGGTTTGAAGAGATGTGTTAGACTTAGAATTATGGCTATTATTGTATGGCATGTTATTTCTTATTTATGCTTGGGCTTCTCTGTAATTTACCTAGTACCTCTCCCTATAAAAGGAGTAGGGCTCTCTTTTTGAATAAGACATTTCATTCTTTTCTTCCCTCAATTAGATGGATTGCTTCTTTCAAGAGATTCAATAGGGTAGGATTTTTTTTTGTGTTGGGACAAGAAATTGATGGGGTAGAATTATAATGTTCTTTGCCGTTTAAGATGATCATTTGATTGCCTCTTGCAAGATATTTAATTGCCACAGCTGCAACTTTTTTTCGCCACTTATGATACCATGATTGATTGCCTCTTGCAAGATATTCATAGACTAGAGATGTAATGTTCTTTGACTTCTGTGACCGCTTTCTATTTCCTTGCCACAACATAGAAGTGTCTCAGTCAAGAAATCAAAAGTGACAGCCTTCTTCTTTAGTACTTCCCAGATTGGGCTTGGTGCAAATGTGTACTTGGATATGTACGGTTACAATTTGTTTCTTTATTATCCCGATGAAAATGATTGGAGAACACCAGCTAGAACACTAGGAAGGAGAAGCTTCATAACAAAACAAGCAAGCATTTTATCAAAAAAAAAAAAAAAAAAACAAAGTTATAAAACATGCAAGCAACTTTTGTTATTAGCTATCAGTTCTACAACTTCCAAAGTTCCTGCACAGCCCATAAGTCCTAGTGATTGAGATTCAGTCCAATAATGCAAGGAGTTTCCAAAATGGTTCAGAAGTTTCTGTTCTTTATAGTTCAGTCCGAAAGTGTTTCTGATTGCACATTATTCCAGAGCAAATACCTGCATTATAGTCTAACATATTCTTCCTGTGACTTCATCAATTATGGTTTTCTCAAATGGTTCATGTTCTCACATCAATGTTTGAAAAAAAAGCAAAAGGCAAAAAGGAGTAAGAAACAAGAAGGAAGAAGCGAGAGAAATGGAGAGGAAAAAAAAAAGAGGGGAGTATCTTTTTTATTTTTCTTCCTTCTGACTTGGTTTAAGAGCTTTATAAATCCGGTAACCATAGAAGGGGAGAGTGTTAGTGTATAAGCCTGTTGAGGACTCATGAGAGTCTCATTCTTTGAGTTCCTATATGAGAGAAGCTTGATTTGGTCCCTATATAGGAGAAACCTACTCTTGATCCCTGTATGAGAGAAGTCAATTGTGGAGGATTTCGTATAAGAGAACCCTGGTTCTTAGTTGCTTTGAGTTTTCATGTAAGAGAGGCCCATTTCTAAGGTCTCCAAGGGAAGAGGCTCACTCTTGAGGTTTCCATATGGAAAAGGCACCAACTCTCTTTAAGGTCTTTATGTGAGAAAGAACCTTCCGACCTCAATTTTAGCAATTCATCTTCCTAAAGTTGTTGCATCATCATCAATATACCTTCCTACAGCTTCTCTGTCATTTGTTAAGGCACCATGACTCGATTGTACTATTTATTAGTATTGTGTTTCGCTTGAGAGTGTAGATTCATGTTTGTAACAAGTTGAGCATTCTATGCCAAGGTTCGAAATGTCGATTTCGACGCTGTGCCGATGAAATTGTAGGTATGCATTTTGTGGGCATGCTGAAGGCATGCCGTGGAAATGCCCGTTTTTTGATGGCAGATTTTGACGATTTCGACGGCCCAAAAAAATGATATTTCAAGGCACGCCAAGGGCATGCCGATGCATGCCGACAAAAATAATTAAAATTTGAAAGACAACTAAATCAAAATATTAGAAACATATTATTTGAGCCTATATGACAAAAAAATAACATGTGCGTGCGTTAGAAACATATTGACATGTTATTTGAGCCTATATGACGAAAAATCAACATGTGTGTTCCTAGCGCCACACTTCTTCCCAGCGCCACACTTCCTCTTCCCAGCACCACAAGCCCATTTCCACCATCCCGAAAATTCCCGCCCATTCCAGAAATTCCCCCACCGCTTGTGTGTGTGCTTCCCCTTCCCAATGCCACAAGCCCATTTCCAGCATCCCGAAAATTCCCGCCCAGCGCCCATTCCAGAAATTCCCGCCGCTTCTGTGTGTGTGTGGAGCGAGCTTCCCCTTCCCAACGCCCAAGCCCAATTCTTTCAAATTCCGAGCGCCACCGCCCAGCCTTTTCAAAATTCTCACCGCTCAGCCATGGTCGGCATGCTGCTGTTTCGTCGGCAACTGTCGGCATGTCGGCGAAATCCTCAGCATGCCGACGGTTTCCCTACAAACCGATGCTATCTTTGTGTCGACATGCCCCCTCTCCAAAAACCCCCTTATCGATGGCATGCCGGCGGCATGCCATCGGCATTTAAATCACTGTTCTATGCTCTAGCTTGAGGGGGAGTATTGAGAGAGTTGAATGTTTAGTTAGTTGGGTAAATGGATCATGTCAAGATTCATATATAGTCCCACCGCATGTGTAGATTGGAGATTGAAAGGTGTGTGGTGGCCTTATATAGAGGCTTTTGTACCCCTTTTGTTCTTTGAGAAGTTATGATAGAAGATCCAACTTGTGGCTCTTCTCTTTTGGTTCTTCCTTCCTTTCATTAGAGGGGTTTTTATGTAACTAAGGTGCTCCTATGATGTTCATTTATGTGGCATTTTATTGTTTCTTATTCAACAAAGCCTTTATTTGGTGAAAAAGGTCATGGTCAAGGATGCAAAACCAATATAAATTTCATATATTCTTGTAATTCCGGGGTCAACATGTGATTCATTTGAAACACTAGTTGTACTAGTTGGAGTATGAGTAAAAGCGATGACATTGACTTTTACTTTTGTGGTCTATTTGATTTTAGTATCCTGTTTGCTTTTATTGAAGGAAGAAATAATGATGACTATTGGATTGCTCTCCTTGATTAGATGTGATGACATCACTCATAACTAACAAGGCTAGCCTAGTGAAGTGACTTTGTGATTCACTAATTTTGTTGAGTTTTACTTGAGTGTACACCTGCATAAGTTGTCAGCGATTCTTGATCCTTTTGTTTGGGATAGGAGTAGGTCATGGAGGCTAAACTGATATAGATTTCATACATGTATGTGTGACCATTGGCTATTGTGGTTGACCATTTAGGTAGATGGATACTTTTTTTCTTTCCTTTTCTTTGAGAAGGTACAAAGATGGTCACTAGGAGGGCAACAACCTTCCTTTTTGTTAAAAAGCCAAAATTATCTATAGTTTTAGGGCACTCGCAAATGCCTAAAAATAGATACATAAAACACCAACTTGTCCACAAAATAAGGTTTTAAATATCAATATCGATATTGTATCGACAAGTCAAAAAAGGGATATATCAGGGATATATCGCTGATATCGGTGAATTTTGGGGAAATCACTGATAAATGCCCAAAATGTAACAAATTTTATGAAAATCAACATTTTAATAATTAATGCATTATGAAAAAATGTTTAAAAGACGAAAATCATAAATTTTGAATGAAAACATAATAGAAATGCACTAGTCGCATATCGACAAAGTTATATATTGAAAAGAAAGTATACATAACATGATACTAATTGAAAAAAAAAATGAAATAAAAATAGTGTCAGAGTATCAACTGACCGCACCAAGGTACGAAAGCCTGTGTGTGTGTGTTTTCGGTGAGATATCGTCGATATATCCAACCTTGTTTTCACACACTAAGATCTATTAACACTCGAGCTCCTAGAATATAAGGGTACTGGACCACCTCCCCTCTTGCCAACAGACTCCTTCGAGGAAATATGAGCTGCCATAGAGAACCCTACATTCATCGGATTCCTCCTCCCAATAGAATTAGACAAATCAGCCCTTGCGTTGTCCCTAACAGCTCCAATATCACATGCTACAGTATCGCATCAGGCCCAACAACAACACAATACATCAATAGCTTCATTAGACCCACCATATCAGTGATATATTGGCGATATTAGGGAAAAAGAAACCTCCACCTATATCGATATCCCTCTAGTCGGTGATACTGATATATCGGCGATATATCGCCGATACATCATACCTTGCCACAAAATTTTTCACCCACCTAAAGATAGGCACATCAAACACCATGCTTAAATACACATATTATGATTATGTTGGGTTTTGTGTTGTGTAGTTGATTGTTTTAGTACTCAATTGCAAGTGTATTCTATTTTGCTATAAGACCTGTTAGAGTATTAGAGTCTTTATGTTAGGGTACTAGTCTTTAGAGTTTATTTATCTCAGGTTTGAGAGTATTAGTTAGTTTTATATTTCTTGTTAGACTTTCATGTAATTTGTCCATCCCTTTTCTCTATATAAGAGAGGTCAGCGTTTTAGTTTTCCATAGACTCTTTATTTTCTCCAATACGGTATTAGTGTAGCGCCTTAGGTAGGTGTTCGATACCCCTTGGATCCTATTCTCTTTCCTTTCTTCCACAACAAGTCAAAACAAAAAAAAGGAAAAGGGAAACCCAAAACCTACCCAACAACCCAAGAGCCTTCTCTAGTGGTTGTCGCCAGCCTAGCCAACCCTTGAGGATCAATCTCCCATTGCCTATAGCTGCGACCTTGCTTGCCCTGGATCTCCCATTAGGCATCGATCAAGTGGTACCATCAGGCTACACCATCGGGCATGGCTGTTGCTCCCTCTAGTAGTAGCATGACTCCATTAGATCACCCCTTCGGTGATCTCCTTGACTGTTGCTCTCTCTCTAATGGCGGCAAGGACCTTCTAGATCACCTTCTTTGGTGGATCCTTTGACATGGCTACCCCTTTGCTGGTGGTGGCTATTGCTATTGTCACCATATCAACTGATTGCTTGCTAGCTCTACTGATCGGATGACACAAGAATTGGCTCGATCTCTCTCGATCTGCTGATCGATCGCGTTTGATTGTGGTTTGACCAGATTGTGATCTACCTTTGTTTGGTCTGCTTGATTTGGTTTCCCTGATCGAATCTTGATCGGTGAACTTCTCCGGTCCTCTCTTGTGTGGCTACTATGCGTGCACATGAACTACGTAGCACGTGAATCTCTGTGTACACGCTACATGCTTACCGAGTGTGTGCATCGTTGTGTATCCTGTTGATGCTACTTGACTGTGTTTGACTGCATTTGCATTATTGTTCCCGTGGCTGATATGAATTCCTTGATTGTTTCTGCAAAGGCCAAGGTCTTTGCCTATGCCTTGGATCGTCTCCCATCTTTGCTTGCTTTAAGCTGTTGCTTGGGATCATTTTCTACTCTACTACTACTGACGTTTCTGCTTGAGATCGTCTCATAGTACTTGCCTGCTCCTTCAACCAAAAGATGTCCTCCGTGGGGGAGCTTCGTTTTAACTTTTGTAGCAAGTTGGGGTCGATTGTCCTTTATGCTCCAACCTAAGGGGGATTGTTAGAGTATTAGAGTCTATGTTAGAGTACTAGAGTCTTTAGAATTTATTTATCTTAGGTTTGAGAGTATTAGTCAGTCTTATATTTCTTGTTAGACTTTTCATGAAATTCTTCCATCTTTACTCTATATAAAGAGAGGCCAAGGTTCCGGTTTTCAATAAGACTCTTTATTTTCTCCAACAATATCTTTATGTAAAAATGTCAAATCTTTTTGTTTATCAATACTTTTATAATGATTAGAATGACATATAGTAAATGACACATAGCAACAATCTTTTAAGGGAGAAGCTCTCCCATATGTACTTTCCTCCCAGCAGTGACGATGATAATTAAGGCCATGTTTCGTCTCTAATGAGATTTGCAAAGGATCAGATGTGTTGTTTTCCTTCGACCTGTTAGCCAGTGATGTCCAAACCAACGCTCTCATGTTCCCCTACCAAAATGAAGACCAAAAGCTTGAAGCAGAATATCCATCTAGTCATGCTGCCCACCCATCACACACATTCATGCTAAACATGCAGCTGAAGAAAAGATGTAGATTTTCTTAGTACTATAGAGGGCATATTAACTCCATACTCTTATTGGCCCTTATCTCAGAATTTTTTGTAGCTATTCTCTCTCTTAAAGTGATGCAATCTCCTCTTAGGAATGTGCAATACACCATGGAACTTTGGTTGGATAATGAGTATATCAAGGGTGGTCAGTCAAGATGAAAGAGTGTTGGAAAAAACTAGTGAATACTCTTGTTTACTTGGAGCCAAGGTGTAGTAGAAGGTGGAATAGGAAAGAGGCAAAGAATCCATGTAGGGGATCGCAAAGAGGAAAATGATTGGATTGATTACAACACGGTTGCATATATAAGCAGTCATTGTTTTAGAAAAAAAAAAAACCACCATCACCACACACACAAAAAATAAACCAAAAGGAAAGAAAGTTCATGCAATTTTTCTCCATGTGGGTTCACCATGGGACATGGAACTGATCTATGGTCTTTCAATGACTAGATTTTGTTATCCTGGCCTGAAGATTCATATACTAGCCAATGCCTCTGAGACAAAAATCTTTGATCGGTAAGGTGCTGGAGCCAATGAGATGGGCCATTTGAATATAGCAGGTGTTTTTTTTTTGTGTGGACAATATTTACATGTGATTTCTATCCAAGACAACAAGGTGCAAGTTATGATTCTCTCTGCTCTCTGTTTTCGTGAACAAGTCCGGATTTTTCTTGATAGTAATTGTTAGAATTTGTGGAATAAGCAATGTGGCAATGCCACGTGGCAGCCTGTGGTGTGGCCACCTTTAGCGTGGATGTGTGTGTGTGTGTGTGTGTGTGATTAGGTGTGGTTTTGTTTCCAAGTTTATTTTAGGTGATTCAATTTAGGAAAAGTTGATTTGATTTGGTTCAATTGAGTTTGTTTTAGGAAGAGGATTAACAAATCTTAAATTAGTTGGATTTGTAATTAGGATTATATCTCTTTAAATAGAGACCAACTCCTACTTTTATTTCTTGAGTTCCAATAATAATATTTCCAACTTTAGTGGATATCTTGGTAGGCTCATTGGCATTAGTAAAATTCTAGAGTGCTCTACATTTGGGTGGGGGGAAGATGAGGGTGGGCCTCGCGAGGGCGATTGGGGGAGGAACTCTCTGTAATTTCCTACGGGAGAGGGTGAGATATGCGTGACGTATAAAATACAGAATTAAAATAAATAACAATTTCACAAAAGCAATCACACAATGGCGCAAGTGATTTTTAGGTGGAAATCCAACTCGGGTAAAAACCACCACTCAACCCTCTCGAGTTAGGATCTTCCGATCAATTAAGTCGATCAAATCCACTAACCCAGTCACTTAAACGAGGGTGACTAAACCTCAATACAACAACATTATTTTGAACGATGGTAGTGTACCTCAAAAATCCCTTTTCTTCACAAGAAGGATTTTGTCTCACGAAGGAGACGGGAATTCGCAACGCGAATACCCAACCGATAATAAAGAAAAAATACAACAGACCTATAGAGCCAACAAAGTATATAAATCAACCCAGTTCCCATAGGTGAAGAATCTTCCCTTAGATGGGAGTGCGTCGG
The DNA here is from genome assembly GCA_037157565.1 of Thalassia testudinum. NCBI lineage: Eukaryota > Viridiplantae > Streptophyta > Magnoliopsida > Alismatales > Hydrocharitaceae > Thalassia > Thalassia testudinum. The sequence goes on along the minus strand of JAZHRO010000055.1, from coordinate 19,897,165 downwards.
TGTGACGACGAGGGTGCGTGAACCACGCTTTGGCACAACACTCTCGTAACGTCGGCGGGAGAGAGGGTGCACAGCAGGACGAAGCTCTCAGGTGTGGAATGAATGCTTGGAGAGCTAGAGCTTCTTCTACTTCTCTTGGACACAAAAGATGTGGAAAATGTGTTACTTAGTGTATCTTCACAAGGCAAGGATTCTCTATTTATAGAGGGCCTAGGAAGGCTTTGGAAGGCTTTAGAAGGCTTCCATAACCTTGGGGTTGAACTCAAGGCAAAACAGGTCGTAATCAGAATCATTTATGATTCTGACAGGGTCTTCAGACGTCTGGTCCAGGTATCAGACGTCTGGAAAACTAGTTTAAGACATCTGAGAACTAAGTCAGACGTTTGATTCTAAGCGGGTTTCCTTCTTGACTTTCATCAGACCTAAACAAGGTTCTAGTGTAAATCAATTAGATGACGTACAGGACATCTGACACTAGGTTTGGACGTTTGGAAACCTATTGTACCGTGGGAATGAATTTCCCAAGGTCCAAACGGCTATATTAGTCTAGGAAAGTGATTTTGGGTCAGTCAAGGCTCAACGGTCACATATCAGACGTCTTGGGTCTTTTACGGATGTCTGATAGAAGTCTAAAGGTTATTTTTCTCAACATATATTTTGTTAGCTAACGTTTCACTAATTGGACGTTTGGTATAACCATTAGACGTCTTCTAAGTGTCTGGACAAAGGTCTGGATGTCTGATTTCAACAGACAGAACCTATTAAGTTCAGCCTGAGTTATTAGATTTTTAAGTCAACAGTCAGACGTCTTAAAAGTCAAGATCAGATGTCTGATTTCCAGAGTGGACATTTGATAAATCAGACGTCTGATCAGGCTGTCTGAAGCCTATCTTGAATTTCTAAGTTCTCTACGGAAAACCTAAGTATCATAGAGTTGTGCAGGTGTTCCTAGGACTACAGTTTAGATTCTTTGAGGCTCTTTAACATATATCTAGACGCAAAGAATAAAGAGCAAAAGAATTACAAAAGAATACATGAAAAGTGTATATATCCTCTTCATCTCCTTCAAGCTTTCGCTTTTCGCAATGTTCCTTCTTCTCCGACGAGCTCCTCCAATCCACCATGGACACGAGCTCTGAGGTCCTTCACACTTGAATCCATTTACAAATAACCTGAAATCTTAGACTTCAAATGTAAATGTTAAATATAAGTGTTTTGTTATCATCAAAATAAATGATCGTGGTGCTCTTGCACCAACACTCTCGAAGCCTATCGAGGGTCCTCTGCTTCAAGTGTAGGGGTCATGGGTATTTAGCAAGGGATTGCCGTGACCTTGTGCTTTGCCTTCTCCGTGGCTCTCTTGGCCACAGGAAGATCTTCTGTCCTAGAAGTATGCAATTGATGGAGGGGCTACTGGGTCCACCATCGCCACCTCATGATCTTGAAGTTGATGTGCCTTGGTCGCCCATGGTGGGGATTATCTATTCCGTTTTGCGATTCTCGCTTACAGGGGTATTATCTATAGAGGTAGGAGATATTGGTAAGGTGAGTGATGATATTTGGAGCTTGGTTTTGAGTTCAAAAGTTTGGAAGTTATCTTTGATCTCAAAGTTGAAAATTCTTTTGTTTGATTTAGTAAAAGATGATTTGGATCGTTTGTGCTTCTCGAGTATTGTTTTGGTGGATATTCTATTAGATGGCACCTTCATTGCTCGTTTGATGGAGCTTTGGATGAGAGAATTCCGGAGAGGCCTCTGTTCTCTTTCAGGCTGTTTGCCTTTTTGGTGTGCCGCTTCGTCTTTCCACGATTGAGGTTGTTAATGAGATCACCAAGTCTTTTGCGAGAATTAGAAGTTGCTTTGGTGTTGGGGTCGTGGAGGGTGAAGCAGGCTCTAGTTTAGTCCAAGCAGAGCTCCTCGTGGGAGCTGCGATTTCAAAGAAGGCGGTTCTACGAGGAGGAAGGTCCTGCCTCATCCACATAGAGGCAGTGACGATTGCTACAGGTGGCAGTTCTTTTGTTGATGTTCGATCTTTTCTGTCTGTGGTGGTAGATCGTGCTGCTGACCACATGGCAGATCGTGCTGCGGACCATGGCAGGCGATCCAAGGGTTCTGCTGGAATGCAAATTTGGTATGCAAGGGAATGCAAGGGAAGGTAACCAGAAAGTAATGGAGGCTGGTGTTAAATGCAAATTCAAATTTGAATTCAAAATAAGCAGTTAATGCAGTCCCTGATTCCAAGGAATTGGAGCGCCCTGTTGAGGAAATGCCAGTTTTGGTAACTGATGCTGGTCAATCTTCCAATGCTGGCCAGTTTGGAAATTTCAGTGCTGGGAATTCTCCATCTTCAGAGAATTCAATTGCTGCCAGCGTGACTGCTATGATTTTGGCAGCTGATGCTGGCCATGCATTTTTTTTTTTTTTTAGGGTTTGCCTTTGCTTAAAGTTTAACAGCATCAAGTGCTAAATTACAAAGTACAAAGAACAAGTAAATAAATAGGTGTGAAACTCCTTGCAAGGGAAACACAGAACGTACAGGATCACGAATGCAAACTACGTAAATTAGAAAGAACAGCCTCAGCGATGGCATGAGCGGGAATCCCTTCACTCGAGTGCAGCAGCCTATTCCTCCAAATCCCATCACCTATTCCTCGGTGATGGCCACAAGTTTGCGTTGGCCAACTTGTGGCCATGCAAATTTGGTATGCAAGGGAATGAAAGGGAAGGTGACCAGAAAGGAATGGAGGTTGGTGTTAAATGCAAATTCAAATTTGAATTCAAAATCAGAAGTTAATGCGGTCCCTAATTCCAAGGAATTGGAGCGCCCAATTGAGGAAATGCCGGTTTGGTAATTAATGTTGGCCAATCTTCCAGCTATGGCCACTTCGGAAATTTCACTGCAGGGAATTCTCCATCTTCGGAGAATTCAATTGCTGCCATCGTGAAAGCTATGATTATGGCAACTGATGCTGGCCATTCCAACATTGAGAAATTTCCATCTTCGGAAATTTCCAATTCTGCCAGCACGGAAGCTGTGATTAAGGGCCCCAATGTGTGCAGTGAACAGGTGGCAACTGGACCCATGTGTGGGTCCGGTCGGGGTGAGAATTCTAAACAATCTCCACTGTTTTTTGCCAACTCAATATTTTCGAGGTGCAGGTCTGTGGGCTCTTGCTCTTTGCACGTGTAGGATCATGTGATTCCAATTGACCGTGACGAAAAGTCTGATAATGGTGTTGGGGGGTCTTTCCAAAACTGGAAAAACCAATTATGATGTGCAGCAATGCCATGGCTGCAGGCCCTGTTTCCAGTCAGGGGGAGAAACCTAAACATGCTTCACCTTTTCTTGTTTACTATAATTTTTCGAGATTGGGTATGCGGGCCTTTGCTCTATGCATGTGCAGGATTGTGGGGAGTTCAGGGCAAAAGTGGACCATGAGTGTTGAGAGAAGGTGGTCGATGAGTCTGATGGCACGAAGCAGGTGGGTCCAGATGTCGTGAGTTACATCATTCTGGTGAAAAATTAAAGATGATAATTAGTTGAAATGATTTATTTCAATATAGAAAATCCTAAGCTCTCTTATATAGAGAGACTAAACGATTAAAAGTACAGAAATGTCAAGGGACTAAACGTCTATAGCCCGTACAATAAAAAACATAAAAAATAATAATATATGCTAATACTCCTCCTCAAGCTGGAGCATAAATATCTATTATGCTCAGCTTGTATGCACATGAATCAAACAAAGATCTGGCTAAGGGCTTGATTAAAATATCTGCAATCTGCTCCTCAGATGTGACAAGAGTGATATATAGCAACCCCTTTTGAATAATGTTCCTTGTATAGTGACAATCAACCTCAACATGCTTCGTCCTCTCGTGAAATGCTGGGTTGTTGGCAATGAAGGTAACTACTTTATTATCACATCGCATCTCTATGAGGCTAGAAAATTGTATTTGCAAGTCAATAAGGATCTGATCCACATCATCTCTGCAGTCGTTTGAGCCATAGCTCTGCACTTAGACTCGGCACTTGAACTCACAACTGTGCCCTGTTTCTTGCTCCTCCATATGATCAAATTCCCTGCTAAGAAGGTGCAAAACCCAGTGGTGGATTTGTGATTCACGTGACATCTGACGTAGTCCGCATCAGAGTAGCTAACCAAGGTCATAAAAGACTCCTTTGAGAAGAAGCGACCCTTCCTAGGAGCTTTTTTGATGTATCTGAGCACCATGAATGTTGCATTTCAACGCTAACGTGTTGGCTTGGCCATAAATTGACTCAATCTCTCCATTGCAAAGGAGATATCTGGTCTCGTGATAGTGAGGTATAGCAACTTTCCCACAAGCTGTCTGTACTGTCTGCTGTCCACCACCTGTGCATCCTCATCATAGAGTAGCATCTTGAGGTCCATAGGAATATTGGCCTCTTTGGCCCCAAGCATACCAACCTCCTACAAGATGTCCAAAGCATACTTCCTTTGAGATAAGACCACGTCCTTTTTGCTATGGGCAACCTCAACACCAAGAAAGTACCGTAGAGCCCTTAAGTCTTTCATGACAAACTGCTCTACTAGGATGTGCTTAACCTCAGCAACACCCTGCTCATCATTCCCTTTGACAATTAAGTCATCAACATAAACAAGAAGTACCACAGTACCTCGTCCAGTCCTCCTGACAAAGAGAGAAAAATCAGCTGTCCAACTCCTGAATCTAGCTGCCTCTACAACTTGTGACAACCTCTGGAATCAAGCTCTGAGAATCTGTTAAAGCCATGGATGGCCTTCCATAGTTGGCATACACACTTCCCCTTAGTCGTAAAGCTAGGTGGTTGTTGTATGTAGATTTCCTCTTGGAGATCACCATAGAGGAAGGCATTCTTCACATCTAGTTGATACAAGGGCCAATCTAACTGAACCGTCACTGCAACCAACACCTATATCGTGAGAAGTCTGGCAACTGGTGAGGTGTCAAAGAAGTCCACTCCATAAGTCTAGGTGAATCCCTTTGTCACAAGGCGTGCTTTGTACCTAGCAACGTTGCCATTTGGGTTGAACTTCACAGTAAATACCTATTGACAACCAACAAGTGTAGCACAATCAGGAAATGGAGTGAGCGCCCAGTTCACATGGCCTCTAAGAGCGACCATCTCATCCTCCATGGCTGCTTGCTAGACCTCACGATGAGTGGTTGGAATCTACGTAGTGGCTAATGCCTCAGTGAATCTAGCAAATCCAAGAGCTAGGCTATTAGTAGAAAGTGCCCCAACCGTGGGATAAGTGGTGCAAGTCCATGGTCGCTTCCGAATAGCTATCGGAAGATCAATATCATCACCTGCTACATCATCTGTCCTATCCCTGGGACCATTACATGTCAAACATATGTCAGTGTCTAAAGGACTTACTTGAGATGCTGATGGTGAAGGTAAGGGTGGGGGTCCCTGATAGGTAGTATGAGGGTGGATATATGTCTGGAGTGGCTCAGTCAGATGAGGGAAGGGATGTGTAACATGAGGTGGTGGTGTAGTAGGGATAAGAATCTTAGGAAAACTCCCAAAGCGAATGGGGGTACATGGCATAGGTGCCATATCAACCTCAGAAGGCATCTCAGCTGCAGTCGTAGAAAAGAAAGGTATCATCTCATGAAATGTAACATCCGCAGAAACATAGTGTCGAGAAATAAGCGGATCAAAACACCGATACCTTTTTTTGTGTTTGGGTATACCGAAGAAAAACACATTTAACTGCTTTCGGTGCTAGTTTATCCCGATCCGGTCCCAACAAATGGACAAAGGCAACGCAACCGAAAGTCCGAGGGGTGACGTGAAACATGGGTCGATTAGGATATATAACCTGTAAATGAATCCATTCATGTAATGCAGCATTAGGCATTCTATTGATAAAAAAATATGTAGTTAAAATAGTGTCACCTCAGTAAAGGGAGGAAATCGAATAGTGAATCAACAAAGTATGAGCAACATCAAGAACATAGTGATGTTTCTTCTCAGCATCACCATTTTGCTGAGAGGTACATGGGCATGTGGCCTCATGAATAATTTCATGACTAGAAAAGAAAGTATGCAAATGAGTAGTACAAAACCCCAAGGCATTATCTGACCAAAAATGTTTCACAAAACAAGAATGCTGAGTTTTTATTTCCTTAACAAAGTTTTCAATGATTTGTCCCACATCGTATTTATTCTGCAAAAGAAACATCTAGGAAATGCGAGAAAAATCATCCACTAATAGAAGATAATATCTATTCCCAAGTTGATCAAGAGTACGACTGGGACCCCACACATCTATATGAATTAAGTCAAAAACAACAGTGGAAGAAACAGAGGTAGAACTGGGAAAACTAACCCTATGATGCTTGCTCAACTGACAAGCATCACAGTTGAGAGCAGTAGTAGAGAGTATGTGTGGCAAAATCCATCCGAGGCAGTCAATAGGCAAGTGATTAAGGCGATGATGCCACTGAAGGGGAGATCCAGTGGAAGCAAGGCCTTGGGTAGCAGAAGCAGCAACAATGGTTTGGCTCAGAAGGTACACCCCCCTTTCCTCACGCCCTCCATTAATGATCTTGTCCTACAAGACATAAGACGTATAAAAAATGGCTCTGCAATTCAAATCCCTAGTAATACTACTAATAGACAGTAAACTCAAGGGAAAATTAGGTACATAAAAGACATCTGCAAGTCTCAAGGTAGGAGATAGGGACATATCTCTCTTTCCAACCAGTGGCGTACATCTTTCGTCTGCCACCTGCACAATCCTGGTTGGTGTAACATGGGTTAATTGAGAGAATGCACCCTTGTCACCACATAGGTGCGTAAATGCACCATAATTAATCAACCAATCACCAGAGGACAAGCATAAGGACATACCACCCGCAGGTGCCTGTGAGGAGGTAGCACTAGCTGCAGTATTTGAAGACAGGGAGGATAAGGCCTGTGCCAATTGCGTAATATGATGTCGCAGTCTCAATCTCTGTACTCAGGGAGCTTACATTAGAAGTGGTGGACACTCCATCTGTAATCTCAGTTGCCCAAGGTTTTAAATAATGATATTGATATCGTATCGACAAGTCAAAAAGGGGATATATTGGGGATATATTGTTGATATCGGTAAACTTTTGGGAAATTACTCAGAAAGCTATAAAATATAAAAATGTCAAATTAACATTTTTATGACTAATATATCATAAAGGAATGGCTAAAAAACGTGTGTGTGAACACAAGCCTGCTGCCCAGTCCTGCCCGTTTTCAACCTTCAAAGTCTAAACCTCCTGCCTAGCCATCCCATTTCAATAGTGCCGTAACACCATTTTCCCCACCCAATCAGCGATATATCGCCCATATATCCCCATGTCGCCGATATCTGGGAAAAATACACTTTGGGTGGTATCGATACCACCCGACCCATCGATATGCGATATATTAGCGATATATCGCGATATGTCAAACCTTACAGTTGCCTGATTGGCCATGGGTGGCCTACCATGCTTTTGTTAGCAGTAGCCCTTGGATGACCAAGTCTGCCACAGTAGGTACATGGTGTCTTAGTACGTGTACCAAACGAGCGTCTGCGTCCACGACCATGTGTAGGGGGAGGAGTACCCTTGCCACGTCTAGGGAACGTTGCCAGTGCGAACATCTAAGTACCAGTGTTTGGAGCCGGAGTACGAAGTGCAACTTGTTGAGTCTACTATAAGCCTCATCCAGGGTAAGAAGCTTAGGAGTGGTGAGAATCTGATCTCTGGTAGCTATATACTCAGGTTTAAGATCTTCTAGGAAGAGAGAGACGACCAACTGTCTCTGAAAATCCTTACAGGAATCACTGGCACACCCTGGCAGATAAGGGCAATGCCTCTCCAGCATTCCCTTCAAGAGGGAGTAGTACTATGGCAGAGTGCGTCCTTCCTGACGCAAGTAGAAAAGGTCGTAGAAGACTTGAAAGACCTATGTAGAGCTCTTGGCATGAGAGTAGGTTTCACGCAAGGACTCTCACATCTTCTTCGCGGTGTTGTAATACATGATCTCATCTCCGATACAGGGAATAACTGTCTCTGTCCCATTGGCACTAGTTTTGCTCTCAGGCTTCGATTTGTAAGGTTGTGGCTCTTCCCATGACCCTTGACGGTCATGAGGAAAGTCTGAGACCATTGTGGGTAGTTAGTCTTGTCCAACTTGACGATAGGACCAAAAAATAGATTCTTCGGTACCCTGGTGTCCAAAGAAGTGTCCGAATTCACCTTAGACTGATCATCTGAAGCCATCCTTACAATCTTGGAGCCACAATCAGACATCTATTCCAAGAGGTCATCCATTAGGTCTGAAATCCGAAAAAGTAGACCAGCATCTTCACAAAAAAGAAAAACCCCTTGGACAAGCTTTGGCCTAGCCCAGGTGCAGGGAGATCACTCGAGAAGGCCCCATCAGTGCTGGTGGTACCTTAGGTAGTGCTGACGGCACTGGTGAGGCCTGAGGCGGTCCTAGGCGGAGCCTTAAGGGTCGCTGGTGCCAGTGGAGGAGCCTTAGGCGGTCTATGGCGGCGTTGGGAAGCTCGAGGCAGAGGTGGTGACGCTACAACGGTGGTAGGAGGCGCTCGACGTGGAGGTGGCAGCACTACAACGGTGGTAAGAGGTGCTGGCGGCATTGGAGGTCAGGCGAGGTCCTCCTGAGGTAGCGCGCACTGGTGGAGGTCAGGCGATGGTCACCCAAGGCAGCACAACCGGGAGTGGCGGCTGATGGGGATTGCCAGCAGCAGCGAGGGCCTGATCTGCGATCGACAGAGGTCGGTGGCCGCCGGTGGAGGCTCCTTCGAGTGCCTCCAATGGAGATTAGGGTTTTGGTGGATAAGATACGGAGGCTTGTGAGGGTGGGATACTGGATCGTCGATCTAGGATCGTTGCTCTGATACCAAATTGGTTGAAATGACTTATTTCAATATAGAAAACCCTAGGCTCTCTTATATAGAGAGAGATCAGAGGGTTAAAAGTACAGTAATGTCCAGGATGGACTAAACACCCATAGCCTGTATAATAAAAATCATAAAAAATAACAATATACGCTAACTATGATAAGTTTCTGTTCCCCCTTTGGTGGTGTTGTGGCCTCTTATTTCTTACATTTGCAGAAATATGATGATGATGTGATGTGCTCTCATTCGATCCAAATGATTGATCGAGATGCGCCTTTGGATGGTGACTATGTGGCTGAACAGAAAATGTGGTCGGTTTCTTCAAAAGCCTCCACAGATGTGGAAAATGTCGATTGTGGCTGAAAGTCTAAATCAAAGAGCTTGTCTTCTAGGCAGAGGCCGGCTATCCCTTTTTATAAACGCAAGTTCTATTTTAGGAATCGGGGTGCTCCAAAAATGACCCAGAACTTCCAGTAAGACGGTGAAGCTTCGGGAGGATTATGTGGCAAGAGTGCTGAATGTCAAAAGAGTGTCGGGCCAGGGGTTGAAGATCTTAAAGTCCAATGTTTAATGTGCTATCATGGAATGTCCGAGATCTTTGGGATAGTGCTAGAAGATCTATACTGCAGAGATACCTTGAGGAGTGGAAGGTTGATTGTGTTATGCTTCAAGAAATGCATCTTCAAAAGTTGGATGCGTGTACTAGGAACAATCTTTGTGGCTTCTGTTTCACTGATGTTTTGGAGTTGGGAGCCAGGGGAAGTTCTGGAGGGTGTTAGATAATGTGGAATAATGACGTGTTGACTTTGAATTCTTCCAATGTGGACACTAGGGTGGCTACCAGTTTTTTTACCAGAGTCAATGATGGTGGATCTTTAGCGCTCTCTTGCATCTATGGGCCTTGTCAAGATGACGAGAGACAGGTCTTGTGGGAGGAGACGAGGTGTGTTGCAGAGAAGGTTGCGGGTGGGCCATGGATGCTGGGAGGCGATTTCAATGCTACTCTTTCAAGTCTAGATTGGCCTGATGGTAGATGTGACCAATCAACTTTGCAGTTTCAGGAGGTTGTTGAGGAGCTTGAGTTGATTGATTTGCCTTGTTCGGGTGCCATGCATACTTGGAGAAATGGAGCTGGTGCAATGTCTAGGATTTACCTGCAATGTGACGTGGGTTGAAGTTTTTCAGGGAACTGATGTTGGAGTTAGGGAAAGACCGTTTTCTAACCATACCCCATTATATGAACTAGTAATGAAGGGCAAGGACAATCAACATATTTCAAATTTCAAAAGTCTTGGATTATGGAGGATGGATTCAGGGAGTTTGTAAGGGATCATTAGCGTAGTGTTCCTTCTTCGTCTTCCGCTACCCGTATGCTGGCTCAGAAGATACAATCTTTAAGGTCAGCTTTGATCAGTTACAGGAAGGAATCAAAAGAGCGTAGGGATAGAAGGTGGAAAGAGGCCTTACAATGTATCTTCGAGTTGGATAATAAGGAGGAGATGCAGTCGTTATTAGAGGATGAGGCCAGGAAGAGGAAAAAGTGGTAGGATATAGGAAGAAGACCTGAAAATTGAATTGGATTGGAGGCAGAAATCCGGACAAATTTGGCTTAGAGAAGGGGATGCCAACACATGTTTTTTCCATGCTTCAGTTAGTGCAAGAAAGAGGCTTAACGCTATGAATTCGTTGATAGTTGATGGTGTGGTCTTGAATCAAAGACAACAGATTTGTAAGGCAGTTCGGAATCATTTCCATACTTTTATAAGGCGTAGACAGCCTGGTACCTGGAGACTTGATGCTTCCAACATGCCAAAGGTCTTTGCTGATAGTATGTGGATTTTGACTAGGGAGATCACTGAAGAGGAGGTACTTGTGGCCTTGCATGGTTTGAAGGCTGAAGGTGCTTTGGGCCCTGATGGTTTTTAGATCTTTGTTGACAAAGAATTCTAAGAGGTGGTTGGTCGAGATGTTATGGCTATGATCAAATAATTTTTTCAAGGAAACCATGGGTTTGAGAAGCTAAACTGGTTCTTTTTCTGTTGCCAAAGAAACCTGGGGCATGATTACAGGCCCATTGCTCTTTCATATTCTGACTATCTTATTATTGGAAAGGTGCTTGCGAATAGATTATAGGATGTTCTACTTGATATTATCAGCTCAGTATAAGCTGCTTTTATGAAGGGAAGTTCACTACATGAGTCTTTTATTATAGCTCAAGGGATGGTGTCCTCCTGGTCCAGGGGTGGGAGGAAGGCTTTTATGTGGAAAGTGGATTTCTTGAAAGCATAAGACTCGGTGTCTTGGTCATATTTATGGGAAATATTAAAGAGAATGGGTTTTCCTGAACAATGGGTGCAATGGATGAAAAGGTATATAAATATTGCTTCCTTCACTCCACTTGTAAATGGAAGATCTGTTGGAGCCTGGACTCAACCATAGAGGGGAATTAGTTAGGGTTGTACTCTTCTGCCCTTATTATCCAATATTGTCGTTGATACTCTTGCAAGGCTCTCTTTCTAAGTTTGTAATGCAGGGCTTTTTAACGTATCCACTTTCAGCAGGAACGATAATACTTTAGCACTATTATTATAGTATGTGGATGACACAGTTTTCTTTGTGGAAGGAGAGTTGCCAGAGGCATGTCTTGTGAGTCATGTGGTAAAAATTTTTGTCAAGATTCCTGGATTATAAATGGAATAAAGTCTTTACTGATCCCCTTTGAAATGGATGAGCAGCGGTCAGCTGCTATTGCAAGTGTGTTGGAATCCCCCAGGTCTCAACTACATGTTAGCTATTTGGGTTTAGTTTTGAGAAACAAAAGATTGGTGACATCTGATTGGAATGGCTTGTTGGAAAGAATGACAAAGAAACTGGCCTCATGGAGAGGAAAACTCCTTTCATGTTGGGTCGTTTTGTTCTGCTTAAATCTGTTCTTTCTGTAATCCCTGCTTTCTATTTGTCTGTGTAGACTACAGAAAGTTGTGCTTCAAAAGTTAGACATGATGATGAAAAGATTTTTTTGGAAGGGGGTGGACCATGAGGGATGTTTCTACCAAGCGGTTAAGTGGGATGACATTTAGACTTGGTGGTCTTGGAATTTGTAGTTTAAAGGAATTCAATGATTCTTTGTTGTTGAGATGGGCCACTAGATTTCTTGCAGGGTCGGGTGATCTTTGGATTCAACTCCTGCATGATTTTTATAGGAAAACTTTTAACAAGTCAACCAAAACATGTTTGAGAAAAGGTGATTCCTCCTTTTGGAGGGCATTGCAACAAATTATGGAGTATTGGTCTTTTGTCAGACCATCATTGGGTAGGGGAGATCGCTTTGCTTTTTGGAAGGATGATTAGATAGGATGAGATCCTCTGGCTGAGCTTTTTCCTCGTGTATATCAGTTAACCCAGAATAAAAATGAGATGGTTAATGAAAGATGGGACCACGCCACATGTTCTTGGAGTTTTTCGTTGCCCAATGGCTTGTCTGAAACAACTTTGGAAGTGTGAAGGAGGGAAAAAAGCCACGTGGACTACCACATGGCACAGTTGCCATGTGGACAATCCACGTGGCAGTGGTCATGTTGTGGGTCCAAGGAAGGGTTGTCGGCCCTAGATATTTTGGGAGTTGCTTGGAGTCTAAGTCTTGTCAACTTGTGACGCTATATTTGGTAGATAGTTAGAGATTTGTAACTATAATTAGGAGTTACACTTATTTTGGTAAATTAGGATTGTGATTTTCTACTTTTCTATTTTTAGATGTAGGATCATCTCTCTATAAAAAGAGAGGAATCCTACCATTATCGTTTGAGTTGAATAAAATAATATTTCCATCTTCCTCTCAACTCCTCTCCAACTCTTGCGTGGACTCTATCTCCGGCTCTCTTTCATGCACAAGGCTCCACACGTGGATCCTCTCCACTCCAAAGCTCCATCACGCACATCATTCTCCACAGGAAGAATTTAAGCAACTTTTAGAGCTTATTTCAGATTTGAAACCTGAAGCAGATAGTGATAAACTTGTGTGGTGTGATGGTGATTGTTCTGTCAAAAGGCGTACGGAAAGTTGAAGGATATTCCTGGTAACTTGAGCAATTTAGAGTATGACTATTGGTTATTTTGGTATTTGAAATTACCCATGAAAATTAAGATTTTTTTATGGTTATTCAGAAGGGGCAAATTGATTACGAATGCAATTAGAAGCAGGTGGTAGCCCAGTTTGGATGCAACTTGTAGATTGTGTGCTAAGGAGGATGAAAGTGTTGAACATCTCTTCTATTCTTGTGATTTTTCAAGAGACGTTTTGGGGAGATTTGATCTTCGGGGTGTGGATACGTCTAGCTTTAATTTATTCTACGGTGATTTTCAAGCAAGTATTCCTGCCAATACAGATGGGTAGATTAAAGCGGCAATGATTCTTTGGAGTATTTGGCTTTAGCAAAATTTGGTCATTTTCAAGAAAATGTAATTAGGCTTCCTTTTCTTTTGACTTTTGGCTTCAAAATCTGTAAGTCTGTTTCAAATTTACTTTATTAATGAATCATCCTTCTTTTTCTTTAAAAAAAATATTTCCAACTCCAAAAACTCTCCAGTCTTCCTCTTCACGCCACTGTCCTCTCTCTTTTTCTCCTCTCCATGCGCTAACTAGAAGGAGAAAGGCCCCCCTATGCGTCAAATCAATTCTTTATATGGTATCAGAGTGAGTTCTCTTAGCCCATTGATTTCACGTGTGTGATGGTGAGAAGGAGATCTCTCTTTGCCTACTCTCTATGTGTAGAATATGTGGAGTTGTGTCGAAGGTTAAGCGCCAAGTCAAGTTCAAGTCAAGTTCAAGGTGCGTGAACCTCTCATGCACCTGGGAAAGCCAAGCAAAGGACGTTGGCTCTAGGGCGTATAAGAGGCACAAAGACCTTAAAAGCCAAGTTCAGGGGGTGCGCGAACCTCTCATGTAGTAAGGAATGCTAAGCTATAACACTTGACTCTTGGGCGTATAAGAAGAGGCATTGAGACCTCCACAAGTTGCAGTTATGGTTGATGCAGAGGCCCTAATCACCATGAAGATTTATAAGCTCGCGAGGGAACAAAGGCATAGAAGTGGGAGGAGGAGAATTACATGCTCTTGTTTACATCCGTGGATTTAGAAAAGCTCCGAGCATTACTCAAAGAAGAAAGGAAGACAGCACAGCCATAGGAACGACTTTTGAGGTTAAAGAAGTAACGACTATTGAAGTTGTAAAAGGACTCGCAGTTTCATCAGAAGATTCGTTTAATGAAGATCTAGGAGGATACATGGATGCATGTGATGAAGTGGTGGGGGGCATCTAGCCTTACAAAATTTTGAAGTCACGTAAGTCTTCACCCTCTTCGGAGTTCGACTTGAGGGGGCGTGTTAGAATTTTTACAATAAGCCACATGGCAATTTCACGTGGTAGGCTATGGTGTGCCCATGTTGGGCATGAATGCGTGCGTGTGATTAAGTGTAGGATTTCATGTGGTTTTGTTTCTAAGTTTGTTTTATTTGATTAGATTTAGGTGATTGAGTCAATTTAGGAATAATTGATTTGATTTAATTGCGTTTGTTTTATAAAAACGACCAGCAAATGCTAAATTAGTTGGGTTTGTAATTAGAATTGGATCTCTTTGAATAAATACCAACTCCTATTTTTATTTCTTGAGTTCCAATAATAATATTTCCAACTCTAAGAACTCTCATTCCTCTTTCTCTCTCTTCTCTCCATGTGCGCAACATTGAAGGACCCATAATTATTCATGGTAATGATGGTTTAGAGACAAGTTGACTATTTTGCTTTTGGAGCCCCTAGTTTACTAGTTAGCAACAATATTGATGAGGAAGGAAAAGTTCAACCCATCAGACAAAGGCCTATGAAGCCTTCAACCCAGACAAAGGCAGGCCCAAAGCTTAAAACTAGGTGGGAAACCCCCTGAGCACCCTTTGCTTAGATCTATCGAATGAGATCGAAGGCCCCCCAAGCGGCCCTTGCCCGCATCTGCTAGCAGGACAAGAAAGTCTCCCGAGTGCTCATCCCACTCGGATCACCTGGACCACCTGATCGGCTTGCTCCCTTGATCCACCAAGCATTGAGGCAGCATGGCCTATCAGGATAGGAAAGCGGGGTGGTGGCTTAGGAGCTGAGGTGGATCACACTCATCTTTTTCTATTTTGTCTTGTTTTTGTGGCTTGGTCCCCTAACATGTTGTACAATCTACCCTACACCAGCACTATGAAGGTTATGCCTTTAGCGAAGGAGCATACCTAAAATGCTAATGGTTAGATAGAGGCTATCCCCTTGACCCTTTCACATGATGTGTGCACCCTCTCGAGGAGGCATCCCGTGGGAGCTCCCTCGAGGGGCGTGTGCCTTATCCCCTATAAAAGGAAGCTGTGTACTAGAGAGGAAGGGGGAATCCCTCCCTTAAGATCTCCCCTAAGGATTAGCCACCTTGTAAGAGAAGGAGAGCAGTGACCCTGTATTCACTAAGCATGCAAACCTTGTTCACATAGTGTAAACTTTGAGGTTTAGATCTCCTCTCTAGATGTGCATCATATCGGTGAAACTGGGTTACCAATTTTCAAGTATTTGTGTATTTTTCTCTTTCCTCCATACTCAAAATAACCATCTTGATTGGGTCCTCCGACCTCGCTTAAATATGTTTCTAATATATTAATCTATCATCCTAGGTTATTACTAATATCTATAGCTATTTATTTTATTTTTAATGGTTAATTTGTTGCTTATTCATAAAGGATGAACTTATATGTTAATTTTTTCTCCAATGAAAATTTATCTCTTCATTCTATAGTGGCACTTATGTATTGTTTGATTATATCTTTTAGCATGTGATTAGTTAGATGGTTACATTAGTTAATGTACTGTATTCTGCTGTATTAAGACGGCAACCGTACTGTTCAAAGAATGTAAGAGCAAGAGTGATGGTTGTCTTATGGGGTGTTTAGCTAGGTAGAAATGGGGTGGTGTTTTGGGAGCAATTGCCGTATGTAGAAAACTTTGTGTCCTCCATTTCTTCGCAGTTGGTGTTTTGAGAATCAGCTCTGTAACCGGCTTGGATGTAATTAACTTTGCGTTAATAACTCTCGTTGTGACTGTTCTTCATAGCATGCAATTGGTTTTGGTCATTGTCAGGATAGAAAGCAAAGTTGCTTGTGAATTGTATGGAGATCTCTTAGTGCATCCACTTAGTGAATTTGTAACTGATGCAATCAATGATGACTTGGTACTTTTTTATCCCTGACGTAATGCACCTTTTTTAGCTTTGCATTTTGCTCTACTGTTTTGCTTTTTGCTGTTTGAAGATTTGCACCCACTGAACTTGTTTACCTATGGAAAATTATCATGTAGGTATGCGAATGGTTAGCTGCTCAAAAAGACTTCCGGCTTCAACCTGGAGACTATGCTGTACATCTAGACCTGATAGCTAAAGTCCGTGGCTTGGCTAGTGCTGAGAAGTTCTTTGATGATCTTCCTGAGCAGATGCAAAATCAATCGACACATACCTCCCTTCTTCATGTTTATGTGCAGAACAATATGCTATCTAAAGCTGAATCCATGATGGATAAAATGGCTGCCCATGGATTCCTAACTTGTTGTCTTCCATACAACCATATGATAAATCTCTACATAACAAATGGCCTGCTGGATAAGGTACCACAAATAATGGAGGAATTAGAGAAGAATGCAGTGCCAGATGTTGTAACCTACAACCTATTGCTAACTGGATGTTCCAGGAGCACTGACTTGAAAGGTGCAGAGAAAACATTTGTTGAGATGCATGAAAGAAATATATCTCCAGATTGGATAACATACAGCATATTGGCCAAATTATACATTGCAAGTGGAATGCCTGGAAGGGCAAGAAAATCATTGAAGGAAATGGAAGTGGTATCCAAGGAAGAGCGTAAAGCGTATCGTTCCTTGTTGACCCTTCATGCCAATCTCTCTGACAAAGATGATGTCAACAGGATATGGGATGACATGAAATTGACATTCAAAAGGATGACTGACCTCGAATACTCTAGTATCATGGCATGTCTACTCAAGGTGGGGGATCTTGAACGAGCAGAGAGTATTTACAGTGAATGGGAATCAATTTCAGGAATAAGAGAGTTGAAGATTCCAAATTTACTTCTGTCAGGATATACTCAGAATGGCATGACGGATAAGGCTGAAAATTTCATCAAACAGATGGAGGAAAAAGGAATTAGGTGCAATTACAGCACATGGGAAATAATGGCCCAGGGCTACCTGGAGCAAGATAAAATGGATGATGTTTTGAGGTGCTTGAGGATAGCTTTCAAATCATTTAGGAAATGGAAGCCTGATGAGAAAATTGTGAAAGCTGTATTTGAAAAAGCCTCGATGTTAGGTGACATAGAGACTGCGGAACAGTTCCTGCTAATGCTTAGAAAAACTGGGTACGTGACGACTCCAATATATAATTCATTGCTTAGGACATATCAAAAAGCGGGTAAGATGCCACTTCTTGTCGTCGAACGGATGAAGAAGGATAATGTGGAGCCAGATGATGAGACAAACATGCTGTTGGAATCCATTGGCAATCTTTCTTTGAGGAAGGTTTTCAGCCTGGTATCTTGAATCGTAATTGCCTTGATTCCAAATTCTTTGCTATTGTGCATGCTCTCTCTCTCTCTCTCTCTCTCTCTCTCTCTCTCTGGATGAGATATTGTGCATGCTATTATTACAACAATGTGAAAGATGCACATGTTTTCTGAGAGGTTTCTGATGGTAATAAAAAATCAACTGCTGGAACTGAAAATTGCCATTTTTCCCATGGGAACTTTTCTTGTTTAGAGGCTAGTCACATTCATCTCTTTGACTCTACATTGGTGGTGAAGTTCCTGAATTTGTAATTTCACCTGTTTTTTACGTAAAAAATGTGCGGTTGTCATCAAGCCGTAAAAAGCTTAATTCTTGAATATTTCATATCAAGTTATTTGCTTTAGAAAAGATCAGCTCTTATTTTTTGGTGCACAGCTCGTGAGTTCTTTCTGAAATTAATTAGGATGATTTCTCCAGGCGAGCGCAGGTAAGAGATGATTACAATCTCCACCCAAGGAGAAAAAACCCACCTACACCACAAAGTAAGGCATCGCGAAGTTGTTAATGATGATACATCTTGACTACCTGCAATGACACACTAGATATATCAAAATAATACAAGAATACACGGAAGTATTCGAATACACTTATGTACTATGGACTAGGGACGTAAGTTGCATACTCTTCCATTGTCCAAATAATGTAATAAATGGAAGTACACATCTAGAGAGGGATACCAGAATACGACATCCGACGGAAGACACACTGATTCAATTTAGACAAAATGAACCTTAACTATGATACATTTATGGGAAAATTACAATAGATTAAAAGTGAGACCTACCCGGCTTCATGAAAGGATTCAATAGGAACAATGAGCATGCTTTTAGCTAAACAAAAGGAAGAATTTATCGATGTGAAAAAGTAAAGAAATGTAAATTATAATGTATTTTTCAATGTGTAAAGTGAGTGTGGTGGATCTCTACTCCTTAATTAGTATATTTTTGAAAATTATTTTTTATAAGTGAAAAGTTATTTTCTATATGTAAAAAATAACTTTTCAAGTAAAAAATCATTTTCCACCTGTGTGTTTTTATTTTTAATTGGTGTATTTTTATTTTCAATCGTTGGAAAATCTTCTCAAGTGGATAATGATGTTGAATCGATGTGTTTTAATTTTTAACTGATGTGTTTTGATTTTAAGTAAAAAATAACTTTTAAGTGAAAAATTATTATCCACTGGTATATTTTTATTTTCAATCAATATTTTGATTTTCAACCAGTGTGTTTCGAGCGAGGATGTGAGTCGAGACCGCACAATCTAAAATGCATTACAATGCACATTTTTTACTCGCGTCCTATGATTAACAATGCTAGCTCTCACTTGAAGAAGAGTTAAAATAAAGGTGAATGGATTTTTCACCATTCGTTAACCCCTAGCGGCTCCCCCTCCTCTTCCCCTTTCTTCTTGCAAACAAACCTTGCTACTGTACAGGTCCCGATGGGCCACCTGGGGTCGATCGGGCCCCCCTCTTGACGGATTCCCCTTTCCCCCCTCCGGATCTCACCATCATCATCAATCTTGACCTGCATGGCTGCTTGTGATCTGTAGCGGCTGAACGTGGACAAGGCTGCGGGGGCGTAGCAATTGGTGTTGCTTCCTCGGTTAGCACAAGCTACGGTTGGTGGAAGCTGTAGATTCGCCCTACTAGAGGGGGTGACGTAATATTTGCGAAAATAAAATATAAAACAATCTCACAAAAAATCAATCACACAATGTACACAATAATTTTTAGGTGGAAACCCAAATCGGGTGAAAACCACCACCTAACCCTCTCGAGTTAGGATTTTCCGATCAACCAAGTTGATCAAGTCCACTAAATGAATAACTTAACGAGGGTGATTCAACCTCAATTACAACCACGCTACAAGTGCGAGAGTAGCGTTCCTCAACCCCTTCTCTTCACAAGAAGGATTTTGTCCCACGAAGGAGACGGGAATTCACAAAGCGAATACCCAACCAAATAACAAAGATAAAATAACAAATATAGTCCTATAGAGCCAACAAAGATTTAAACCTAGTTTCTATAGGAATTAGGAAACTCCTCTTTGCAAGGAGTGCATCGAATCGATGACGCAGGTGCGTGAGCCACGCGACGACGCAACGTCGCTCTCGTGAACTACGGCGGGAGAGCGGGTGCGCAAAGGCTTGATGCTCTCAAGATGCATAACTTGAGCTTGAAGAGTAAGAGCTTTTCTTGGACACAAAAGAGTGCGAAAGTGTATTACTAGGTGTGTCTTGTGTATCTTGGTATATCTAGGTGTGGCAAAGGCTCCCCTCTATTTATAGAGGCCTTAGGAAGGCTTTGGAAGGCTTAGGAAAGCTTCCATAGCCGTTGGGAGCAAAGTCCAAGAGAATCCGGCCAAAATCAGGAACAATGATTGCATTGACAGGGTTATCAGACGTCTGATCCTGGCATCAGACGTCTGGAAGATCAGTTTAAGACGTCTGAAGACAAGGTCAGACGTCTGATTTTAGGCGGGTTTCTTCCTGACTTGAATTAGATCTAAACAGGGTTCTAGTGCAAGTCCATTAGACGACATATAAGACGTCTGACACTATGTCTGGATGTCTGGAAACCTACTTTTTCTACGGGAATGGATTTCCAAGCGTTGCAACGGCTAGAAAATCTCTGAGAAGAGATTTTGGGTCAGCCGAGGCAAAACGGTCATTTATCAGACGTCTGATAAGGCTCTAACGGTCATATCCTTCAGTGTTTGTTGAGTCAGCCAACGGTCCACTAATTGAACGTCTGGCAAAATCATCAGACGTCTTTTAAGACGTCTGGACTAAGGTCTGGACGTTTGATTTCATCAGACAGAGCTAGCTAAGTCTAGCCTAATTGTTATCAGACGTCTGAATCAACAGTCAAACGTCTTAAAACTCATTATCAGACGTCTGATTTTGGAATTAGACGTCTGAAAAGGCTGTTTGAACCCTATATTGGTTTTCTAAGTTTTCTACAGAAAACCTAAGTATCCTAGGGTTATGCTGGTGTTCCTAGGACTACTGTTAGAGTACTTTGAGGCTCTTTAACATGGTATTCTAAGGAACAAAAAGAGCAAGGAAATAAAGACAAGTACATGAAAGAAATAAACAGAATTCTATCATATTCTTCTTGTCCTTCCATCTTCAATCTATCGCTCCTTGCGAATCTCCTCTGTTCTTCATCAAGCTCCTCAAATCTATCCTGGATGCGAGCTCGAACTCCGTCTAATCACGTCTCCATTTGCAATTAACCTGAAATCTAAGACTCCAAGTGCAAATGTTAAATGACACGTGTTTTGTTATCATCAAAATCAATGATCGTGGTGCTCTAGCACCAACAGAAGCTTCTTTGCTCGTCAAGCGGCTTGTACAGTGATGACCAGTGGAGGGAGCTGTGGTGCGTTGAGCGGCGACCGGGTGCTTCTTTGATCGCCGAGCGGTGCGTGCAGCGGAGCTTTGATCACGGGTCGTTGGCATGTGCAGCGTCGTGGGCAACGGCCAAAGGGATCTTTTGTGTATGTGGGTTCGGTCGGCATGCGATCCTTGGTCGGCGCAAGCGGTGGCCATCGGTTGACGTCGAGCAGCGGTCATGGGTTGAGATGCATTGGTTGGAGTTGTCATCTGGCATAGTTGTTCGGTTTGCGTTACGGTCGCTTGTTGTAGTGTTTGTTTGTCTTGTTCGATGTTGGTGGTTTGATCTTTCTTTTTCTTGTTTTTTAATTTAGGTAGTTTTGTTGGGGACCATGTGTTACCTTGTATTTATCACAACCAAGATTCCCGACGTCAGTTAGGGTTGATTTATTCAGTTTTTCGTTAGTGCGATCTTTGAGATTTTATCTCTTTGACGCTTTGACGTTCTACGAGCCTGTGGTTGATCTCCTTTGGGAGTTTGTTTGGTTTCCGATCTCGAGGTGTTTTCTTTTTCTTTCTCCTTTATTTCTTATCTCACTTTTTATGTTTTGCGTTCTCCCGTTTCTATGGGGTGTATTTTCCCTCTTTCGTGGATGAGGATTCTCCAATTTTTCCTTCTCTTCTGATACGTGTCCTCTTGTATCAGATACTTCTCCTTTAATGAAATTTTTACTATAAAAAAAACAAAAAAAAATAAAGGTGAACGAAAGAAGTGAGCCATGTTACTTACAAAGGCCTTAAAGCATCTCTTCATTTGGAAGAGTTAAACCTAAGAATGCATAGAGACAGATGCAACCAATGAAAGGGGGTGTCTTGAAACGAGGGAACTTGTCAAAGCACATTTAACAAACTGAATTATATCTAGGATGAGATCATAGGAATTCCTAATACCTTGAACCATCCCTGAAAAGAAATTAGCAAATGAGGGGGGTTGGATTTTGAAGGCTAACAATGAGACGAGAATCAATAGAGTGAGCACAAGGAACGTAAAGAGTTTTGAAACACTTAATTATATGATCCAAGAAATTGCATACATACACGTATAACTCAAAACACAAGGTTAAGAGAAAGAGATTTCCTTGACAAAGACAAAATAAAAAGTAGGCCATGACACAAAGAAGTGTCTAACCTACAAATATGTGTTGCTGAAATTAGGAATAGAGGGATCCTTCGTGAATATAGGAAGGAAACAAGAATGATTGCTCATTCTCGATGGGATTGACGGGTGACATTTCCATCAAGATGATATTCAAGAAACACTGTATCAGAACATCATAGATGACTTAGAGGAGCAGAAACAAAAGCAAACGAATTTTAGCATATGTGAGAACGGATATGGATAATGATGCTATAGCAACACTTAACTAATTCTAAAACTTCATCACTAATTGGGAACAATTATGGCAAGACATTCATCTCTTTTGTGAGGAAATCACTACGGAGAGAATAGCGACTATATACCAATCGTGATGCTGAATGGAAGAGATATCAAAATACAATTAATGGAAAGTCGAGAAGACTTCGAATTTTCAGGAAATTCCTGAAATGGGGAAATGATGTAATACTCAACGTAATTAAAGTTAAATATTACTACATAATTAAGTATTAAATCATTCATGAGGTTGAATAAGTGCCAATAGATGAGAGAAGGGTGAAAATGTAAAATTTAAGATAAGGGAATTTGTGATATTTTACTAAGACTTACAATTGAGACCTTTATAGTGTGTCTGTTTCTTGGTAATGAAGTCGTGGGGTAATGGAATCAAGGGATGTATTGAATTAGGAAATGAAACGGAATGTAATTTTTCATTCAATTGTTTGGCTCAATGTGAGATTGAAATGGTAAAAGAGAGATTTATTTCTTTTAAAGCCTTGTGACATTGTTTATTTTAAGTATAATCACATATATATATAAAAGTATTTGCATGTTTGTGTATGCATACCTACATACATAGGTATATAAATATAGATGTACACATACACGTGTATATATATATATATATATATATATATATCCATGAACTTATATCTATATTGATACATCGGAACCAGCAGTCATGGGGGTGGTTACGGACATTGGCGGGATGGGGGTGTTTGGGGGATTTCGACTCACTGCTTCTTGGGTGGCCTATGTAAATGTGCAATTCCATAGATACGGAAATGAAATAAGGCTCTGAATATTTGTTAAAAAAAAAAGAAATTAAGGTTAGGAACTTAGGAATAACCATTTATCATCTAAATATAGGAGAGGAATTAGAAGAAAACTTGTGATGTCATTTCTCGTCCTAAAGGATTTAGGAGATATTATGTTGTATTATGAAATAGAACCAACACCAAGCAGGTTACGATTAAAATGAAACAAACCAAGAACCTGGAATGCTACAATTAAAGTGAGACCAACGTTGAAAACGTTGAAATGCGAGCGAACTGGCATGCAATTCACCCACCCTCGTCCCTGACGGTGGGCCCCGCTATTGGGAGGGGGGGGGTTGTACACCACTGTGTACCCCAATCAAAAAAAAAATTAAAGATATAATTATTGAAAAAATTAATTTTTAAAATGTGTTTGCGAGATTTTTATTTAGTTATGGATTATGGTAAATTCGCCTTTACAGAAGTCGAGTTTGAAATACCCACCACCTTTCCTAACGAGTGTCAAGGGAGTGATGTTGTGGTAAACTCATTTTCTGTGAAGGTAAGTTCTTGTTTAACTTTAAACTCGCCTTCTTTGAAGGGGAGTTTCAAATGGCTTTCTCGTGTCTGAACTCATCTTTTGAGAAAGTTTAGTGTATATCTAGAACTCATCTTCTCAGAAGGCGAGTTCAATGTATTGGCTGAACTTGTGTTCTGAGAAGGTGAGTTTGGCTACTGCCTTGCACCACGCATGTTATACTCCCTCATTTATCTGCATATGTATTCCCAAGTCATGCCCACAACATAGATTGATCTCCAAAGGAAAAAACATAAAAAAACATACAATGCTAACTTCAAAAACATGGAAAGCAATTATTTTAGGCATAAAAAATTGATTTGAAGGAGAAGATTTGACTTTGCATTGCAAGTATTAAACATAAAGTCTTCAGAAGTTTATGTATATTGATCTCGAAGGAAAATGTATTCATGGAGCCCTTCATGAGGGAAACATCCAAACTCGCCCTAACTACATATATGATGTTACAAATACAAGGACGACGAACTCTACTAACAACCACCCTAACTCCACCTAAAACTATATCATGGGATTTTGTATGGCATCACAGCAGAAGCAGTAAAATTCTCAATCTTGGTACCTGCCCCTGTATGCAAAAAAAAGTCGTGGCATTAAAGGCTTGAGGATATCATATAAGATAGTAATGACAATAAAATAGTTTTAAGATAGCTGTACCCGATAATCCTTTCGTCTACTTATCTCTGACTTAAACATAAAGAGTTTAACTCAGCCAATAGATGAAATTCTTGTAGTATTTCTAGGATCAAATGTAGCATTAGGAAGCCTAGGAGTAATTTTATTTATCAACTCTATTTTTACAGTCCTTTTCCTTGGGATTGGTTCTTGTTTGTATATCCTTATTGTATATTTTACAAACTCTTATTTTGTAGTTGCTACACAATGTAGATTCCTACAGGAGGAGGTGAGATTTGGAGAATATAAAATAAAGTGTGGAAGCAAATAAATAATCTCCCACAAATGACAATCACACAATTGCACAAATGATTTTTAGGTGGAAATTCAAATTAGGTGAAAACCAACACTTAACCCTTTTGAGTTAGGATTTCCCGATCGACTGAGTCAATCAAAATTCACTAATCCGAGCTACTTAAACGATGCTAGTTCAACCTCTTACAACCGAGGTTACTTTAAACCCGAGGGTAGAGTGCCTCAAACCCCTCCTCTTCACGAGGAGTATTTTGTCCCTTGATGGAGAGCAAATATGAAATAACTACAAAGCAACATATAGAGTTACAAATATGAAAACCTAGCTACTATAGGTAAGGAAACTTCCCTTTGCTCGAAGTGCGTCGACTTGACAACGTGGATGCGTGAACCACGCAACGGCACTTCGTCGCTCTCGTAATCGCGAAGGGAGAGTGGGTGCATATCGAAGATGATGCTTTCTTGATGTAGAACAAAAGCTTGGAGAGTAGGATCATTTCTTATGATCCAAAGGGACACAAAATGATGTGGAAATGTGTTACTTGGTGTGTGTTTGCAAGGCAAGGGTACTCCTCTATTTATTGAAGGCCTAGGAAGGCTTAGGAAGGCTTTGAAAGCCTTCGGTAGTAGTTGGGGATATCCCAAGGCAAATCAGGTCGCAATCAGAATCATTAATGATTCTGACAGGATCATCAGATGTTTGGGAAAAGTATCAGACGTTTGGATGACACTCTTAAGATGTTTGGAAATTAAATCAGACGTCTAATCCTAGACGGGTTTCCTTACTGACTTGAGTTAGACCTAAATAGGGTTCTAGTGTAATTTAGTCAGACGATAGGTTAGATGTCAGGCACTAGGTCTGGACGTCTGGAAACCTAATTTATTGCGGGAATAAATTTCCCAAGGCATAAATGGCTATAACCCTCAAGAGAAGTGATTTTGGCTTAATCAAGGCCTAACGTTCACTTATCAGACGTCTGAGGTCCTCTAAGGACGTCTGATAGAAGAGTAAAGGTCATTTCTCAATGATCATATTCTGTAAGACAATGTTCTATTAATTGGACGTCTACTAAGACATCTGGACTAAGAGCTGGTTGTCTGATATAGGCAGACAAAAGCTACTAACTCTAGCCTAAGTGTTTGGACATCCGATTCAACATTCAGACTTCTTAAAGTTCAAGATCAGACGTCTGATTTTCAGATTGGACGTCTGATCAAGTTGTCTGAAGTCTATTCTGGTTTTCTAAGTCTTCTACGAAAAACCTAAGTATCTTAAGGTTGTGCAAGTGTTCCTAGGACTACTATGTTGATACTTTGAGGCTCTTTAACATGCATCTAAGAAAGAATAAAGAGCAACAAAAGAGACAAAAATACAAAGAACAAGATGAATGGAAATCTATCCTATTCTTCATCTCTTTCCTTCTTCAAGCTTTTGCTCCTTGCAAAGCTCATTCTCCTTTGTTAAGCTCTTCCAATCTGCCATGGATGCGAGCTCGAACTCCATCTTTACACTTGTAACATTTGCAATCAACCTGAAATCTAGGACTCAAAAGCAAATGTAAAATAACAAGTGTTTTGTTATCATCAAAATAAATGATCGTGGTGCCCTTGCACTAACACACAACTCATAGATTGTCATCTTTTTTTTATTTTTTTGAAAAGTTAGATCGTTCAAATTAGTCAGGACTCTACATTTATGGCTGCTTCCATATCATATAGTTGATGTTTCCTTGAATTTACTATGCTAGTAGGCTCTTGATTCAACTTTGATCATTTTGGATTGGTACCAAGATGAAGTCCTAGGCAAATAGACCTTACTTTATTAGCTGGGACAGTCACAATTAAAATGCTTCCCTCTTTAGTGAAGTTATATGAGCAAGCGCCTGAGCCAAAATGTCACTCTATGGGGTGCCTATGCTATTTCAGAGGGATGTTCAATATTGATTCCTATGGTATTGTTAGAGTCAACAAGCTAAGTCTTGTAGGTGTGTATTTACGAGGCTTCCTGCCTAAGCCAGAGGAAGTTATAGATGCTAATGGTCCACCAAGGTAGCTAGCTCAAGCAGCAGTTGCTGCATGTAGCTCAAGCAGCACCAGCAGCCTACTACTTGAGCTACATGTAGCTACGGCTGCTACAGCTGCTTTCGGTAGCTGCAACTGCCGGCAGCTACTGTTGCTGCTACTGCAAACCATGGAATTGGCTGCAGCTGCTGCTGTTGCTGGTAGCTCCAGCTACTGGTAGTTGCTGCTATTGCTGTTGTTGGTAGACGGTAGGAATAACCGAAATATGAAGGAAAATAAGGAAAGCTTTGGTATATCTTACTTGACAGAAACCATAATGCAATCTTCCCTTGATTAGCCTTACCAAGTTGACATTAGACATGAACCTTGGTATCTGACATAAACAAAAACATCACAAGTGACGAACCTTAGTATAAATTTCATCTACAATAAATCGAAGAGAAATGAGTATACATACATGTCCAAAGATTACTTTCTCCTTCGCTTATATTCTAGATGAACTATCGGATTGTCATTCCGTTCAAGTAAAGATGACTAATTAATTTGGGTTATTTGTGATCCTAATCTGTCCATGGACCTAAAGTTTAGCGGTGATGGTGGTGTAGTAACCACGTGTGTGAGTGAAATGACTTTTTCCTGGGATCGTTTGGCGTTTCCAGAATTCATAAGGGTTTTTGTGCAGTTTTTAACCCCCTAGGTTTTGTTGTGAAGCTTGTAAGGGGGGAGAGGAAAATTGCAGGGGCATCCCCGTAAGTTCCCCACCACCACTTCCCTACCCACGCACACCCTCTCCTCGCCCCTTACCCCGCACGCACGTCGACGCCATCCCCTGCGGCACCCTCACCTCCCTCATTCTCCACCATCCCCTCCTCCATACCTCATCTCCCCATATATACCCCCTCCTCCTCCATTCGTCCCCACACCAGTAGCCGAGAAAGAGGAGGAGAGGGAGAGCAGAGAGCAGAGGAGTTCGGTGGCCTGAGAGTAGAGGACTCGCGAGGGTGAGGCGGTGTTGCAACTACTGCAGCTTCTGCAGTGAGAAAAAGCTCGCAAACGGTTCTACGGAATCAATTTTCTGCAGAATTAGACGTCCGGGGTGACCTCTAGATGTCGAATCGGACGTCCGAAGGTAATCTCAGACATCTGAAAGTGCATTTTCTTGATTTATTTTTCCCGCCAAAGTTCTGATCATGCACGCACGTATGTTAGAGGACGTCCGAAAGTGTTCGGATGTCTGAAGCCACCCTCAGATGTCTGCACGAAGTTCCAGATGTTCGGAAAAGGCACCCCAAGCAAGAAGAGTCCTTGAGTTTGTTTAAGACGTCTGGGACTCTTCCCAGACGTCTGATTTTGATCAAGGTTGGTGCTTTTGGACCTGTTCAGGGCCCAAACGGAGTCGATTTTCTGCAAACGAAATGTCATTGGTTTCCATTCGAGTGTCTTTACGTAATGATACATTGCCTATGTCATTTTGAGCTTATTTGACTTGTCAACCTGTCATAGGTCTCTAGCCCATCCAGTATACGGGACTTGCGGAGACGTCGGGAGCTACTGTACAAGTCCCCATTTTACCCGGTTACCTTGGTAGAGTGGTTCTCTCATTAATCCTGGATTTAATAATTGAAATACATGCTTTAGAATTATTCGAACTCTGGTTGTGAAATGAACCCTAGGATTAAAAAGAGATAAATGCATGCTGCTATAGAATATATTCGATCAAACCCTAGGATTGTGAACTGAACACTAGGGTTGGAAGAAATACATGAATGATCAAGTTACCGTGATGCTTCCTGCAAAGAAATAAACCATGAGTTACCTGTACTACCTATAATAAACTACGTCATAAATGGAAATGCATGCTTGTACTGATTAATAGATGGTGGAATTTGAGTTGCCTGTTCTACGTTTAACGAACCACATATGGAAATAAGGAAGTCCATGTATGAACCCTACGGGGAATTCAGAAAGAAACCAAGAATATTGTA
Source organism: Thalassia testudinum (assembly GCA_037157565.1). Classification (NCBI taxonomy): domain Eukaryota; kingdom Viridiplantae; phylum Streptophyta; class Magnoliopsida; order Alismatales; family Hydrocharitaceae; genus Thalassia; species Thalassia testudinum. The sequence goes on along the minus strand of JAZHRO010000055.1, from coordinate 19,868,532 downwards.
GTACGGAAAACCTGAGGGTTTTGGAGCATGTCACCTACGGGCGACTGTTTGGACTTGGTTAAGAGAAGTGAGATGGCCCTCGTGTATGTAGTATTGAGGAGAGCAACTATCCCTTGAGAGTAGGGGAGAGCTTACCGCCCTTTGGGTTGAGACCCGGGGTGGGTTTGGCCACTCTACGTCGACTTCTGTTTGGTCCTCGCGTACGTGGTACCGAGGTGAGTTACTTAGTGTAGGTGTTGAACGAGAATCTACGCTAACGTGTTTGGTTTTGGAAAACCCGTCGTTGTAGTTCGAAAGCGAAGGATTCGTGTTCAACAAATAAAATTTATACCGAAATAAGAATTCCGGGTCGAACACAGGGAGGCGAACGTTTGATTTAAAAACTTCGCGTTTCATTTTTTTATTTTGTCACGAAGAAATTCAATTTAAACTATCTAAGTATCTACAACAAATAAAAGAGAGAGAGGGAGTAAGAGAGAGAGAAAGAATACTATACATGGAAATCAAAATGAGATGTAGAATAGACAAGGAATTTATCATAAAAGAGTTCGTTCCTTACAACTAGAAAACATAAAACAATTACTCTAGAAAGCATTAAAAGAATGGAGGGAGAAATGTCCTCCTCGACGATCGCTCGGAGGACTAATAGACTACTCTAGAAAGCAGTAAATCTATACTAGAAAGCAGTAAAAAGAATAGGGAGAGAGAATCCTCCTCGACGGTCGCTTGGAGGACGAGCCGGACGGGACGACGCCTGGACGAAGGAGAACGAAGCGGGACGAAGGAGGACGAAGCAGAAGAACGGGAACGAAGCAGCACGCCGTCGTCGTCGCGGGATCCACTTCCGAAGGGGGACGAAAATTTGGACTTTATCTCGCGAGAAGCATCCCGGGTGTGGGACAAGCTTCTCTTGAGCTTTGGAGAGGTAGAGAGGAGAAGGAAGGGATGAAAATTTCGTATGGAGGGGGTCTCCTTTTATAGTTGCAAGGAGTGGGGGCAAAATGGACATTACATCTTCAAAATAATAAATAAGGGGTCTTTAGTGACGGATAAAACCGTCGCTAAAGCCCCGCCGTCGCCGTCGCGCCCACGTGCGCCCGCTCGGCTGGCCTGCGCGCGTAACGCAGACGCACGTCCGCGTCGTCTCAGCCGTCCGATCGCGAGATCGGACGGCTTAGATCGCGTCCGCGCCCGCTGCGTAGCGCGCCCGCCCGCGTGCGATCGAGCGTCCACCAGAGCGTCCAATTGCGCGTTGGCGCTATCGGGCGCGCGCGGCCGTTGGATCTTCATCTGACGCTCGTGCGCGCCCGCTCGCCCGCGCCTTCGACGTCCTCACCGCGGCTCGAACCCGCGACCTCCGCTTCGCCCGCAGCTGCGTCGCCGCTGCGCTACGCGGGCGAAATGGTCGCGCGGACGTTTTTAAACGCGAGCGACCGCAGCCGTTGGATCGAGATCCGACAGCGGAGAGGAGACGGTGCGCGGTCTTCACAGGACTCCTGCGGCCGATTGGGCGGCTGGGATGGCGCCACGTGGCGCTATCTTGGCCGTCCATCTTCTGGAAGTTGTAGATGGTGCCACGGATGTCGGATTGACTCGATTTTTGTGTCGTTCGGCTGCGATCGTCGATCCGAATTCATCCGTGTGGTCGGATTTGCCATCTGAAGTGCGGATTTACACCATCCTGGCCCTTGATCTTCTAGGGTTCCCCGGTCTCTATCTGATGCTACGGATGCCTGATTAGGGCGATCTTGGAGTCGTTGAACTCCAATCGTCGCCCTGATCATATCCATACGGTTGGATCTTTGATCCGAGGCCCCGATAAAATATTTGCCCTGTCCAAGCACATAAAAGGAGACAATTAACCTCCATTTTATTCAAACTACTCTAAATGCAAGATGATGCATGTAATGCAATATTTATATCATGAAATGCAATCCTATGCTTAAGAACATGCATAAATAGACATTTTAAGTAGTGTAGATGTGTTTACATCATACCCCCATGCCTATCTTTTGCTAGTCCCTAGCAAAAACTATATGCTATTTATAAAAGAATTAGGTTAGATTATTTGGACCTGAGTTATTTTCAATCATCAAGAAATTGTCTACTTAAGAACTGAACTTTCAAAGACACAACAGTGCCTGGGTATCAGCCAAAATGCAGACCGCCTCAAGCCTCGCCTTATTCAAAGAAAAATTTCTTTTTCTGTTTTTACTCTTTTTTTTTTTTTTTTTTGGATTTTCAAATTTTAGGGTTTAAGAGTGGCTTTCTACGGCCATTCAACTCACCCAAGATTTGATGAGAACCCTAAGTTTTAAGCATCTTATTGTGATTGTGATAGACTCGTTGACCGGCAATTAAAACGGACTTCGGATTTCTACGCCTCTAGGTGACCTCAAAAAGAATTCTGCCTAAAGGTGTATCTTTACAACCGGTAGCTTTCTCCGTACTTTTATTTTTTTTTAACGGGGTCAACACAAGGGTGAATCCAGTGTATATCTCCCCGGTTTATTCTACTTCTCCGCTTCTTCCTAAGTGTTTTGGGAATTTTTAGTGCATTTTCTGAGCTGGGTTCTGGACAACCGGTCGATGAGCTGTTACCACCGACAACTTGCCAGCCATACTCGTGCGGCGAAGTGTGGCTTATTTCTTTTTGTTCTTTTCTCCTTTTTGATTTTTTTTTTTTTTTTAAGTAGGTGGCTTCCCTGGTCTAAGATTTACCTAAAGGCAGCAAAAAGAGAAAGGTCCAGTGACTGGGCTCTGGATAACCTACCTATGGGCTGTTACCCACGATAACTTGCCAGCCATATCACCCTAGAAGGTTCATTAGCTACCCAATTTCTGTTAAAATCGCCAAACAACGAGTCAATGCAAAGAAAGTGTGTAGATGCTTAAAACTCAAAATTCCCTTAAATCAGAGGGCGGGTTGACAAGTCGTGTACTTATCACCCAAACTTATTTATTCCAATTATAATAAAATTCAGGTTGGCGAGAACTCGAAAAACAAATCCACATTTTAGTGGATACATAGGCTGATTACGTCCAAAGACCTGAAGGGTCTTTGTGTTCAGAACATAATATAGTATTTCTTAAGATCGAAAATTTTCTTAAACCCAAATTCTCTTTCCTAATTTTGATTTTTTTTTTTTATATAAAATAAAACAAATCTACGGAGCTGACGAATGAATTCAAAGATAAATATCCATCCCCCCATGCCTATCTAATGCAATGTCCTCATTGTATTAAAAAGACATAAAATAGAGAGGAAAAGCGTAGAAAGCACCTGAATTGCGTGGATATCGGGTCCGCTCCGAGATGAAAATGAAAAAGAACTGTATATGTGCTGAGTTTAGTGCCTTCAGCTAGGCACACTATACAAAGAAAAGAAATGAAGAATTCACATGTGCAGGTCAGAATTAGAATGAACAGAAGAATCCTCTGACCTGTCAGCAGAGGTCCACAGATGTGGACCAGATTGTGGTGCAGACCCACACCCCATAATCGAGAATATCTTAGGTTCTGGATAAAAATTACCCAAAACCTAAAATCAGAATGCAAGCGGGGTCGGGCCTGCGATTTGTGAGGATGCAACCCAAGGCCAAAATGTCGGGTTACAGAGAATTGAAGCTCAAAAGGATAATCGTTAAATGTGTGCTTGAGTTTGACATCCTCGAAACAAATGTCGTAAGGGTTCTGATTTGATGGTTTCAGCTTAAAAGGAACCTTTCGACTCAATCTTCCATTTCCTCCAAAATTAACTTCCCAAATTAGAACTTCCCCGCTCCTATCCTCCTCATTAAGTGTATCAAATTCCAGGACATCTTGTATATTCATCACCCCGTCTGGAATCTCCAAGTGTAAATGATGTGGCAGAATCAAAATTGACTTGGGTCTAATTATCTCAGAATTAAAATCATCAATAAGCTCAACAGGGTGTAACTGATAATCAGGGCATTGAATTGATTCCTCCAGAAAATGCGATTCTGGATCTGTATCGTGTGCCCTAATAAGATCAGTTTCCTCAGTTATTGGGCTATCAAATGATCTATCAGATTCCTCAGGCCCAATCGTCTCACAAAAATCGTGATTTGAAAACTCGTGTGAGACTTCGCAACTTGAATCTTCACCATCAAAGAAATCAGGATCCGTATCAATGTATGTCCCAAAATCAGTTGTCACTTTGTGTTCCCAGGAGACATACGTTTTCTCGTAACCCGGCTCAGGGATCTCAGGTGAAGAAATCAGATCATCCTTAATTGGTTGCTTTAATTCAATCTGGTCAGCTTCGTAACACGTGTCCCCCCCAACAGGTGCCTGAGCGGGTTCTGTCATTGGCTTTCCTGAAGAGAGTTCATCCTGGGAATTATTCCAAGATTGAATCAAAGCAACCACGAATCTCATCCTCAATTTCGCTAATTTCCCAAGTAGAAACTCACCCGGGTTCTTATCCTTAACATCCTGGAGCCAATCCAACAAAGACTTATTTAAATCATCAATCATTTCAATCAGGGGCTCCAATCTCTCAATGCAAGGTATTGGCTGAACTTCTAAAGATTGAATGATATTCCTCAAGTTAGCCAGAACCTTATCTTGAACCTGATTAACTTGAACCAAATGAGTTGGTTCAGGGTTGGGCGGGTTTGACATCAATGTAGAGGAATTAACGAATTGAGATTCGTTATACCCATCCTGATAATAGGTCATTTCAGATTGTTCAAAAGATGGAGATGACCTAAAGGCAGTGAAATCAGAGGATGGGTAAGGATCAGTGTATCCTTCTTGATTGTAGATCGCATTAGGTTGTTCATGAAAGGAGGACGATCTATAATCGATGCAACTCTGAGAAGGATAGAATTGAGAATCAAAGTGTTCAGGGTTAGACCCTAAACACGGGGGTCCGGAATTGTATCCCCAATCCGAATTATCCCAACTAACTGATGGTCGATTACAATACGAGTTGGGATAATCGTCATGTTGAGGATAATTTACAACAGGAGGGAAAGAGCGGGAATGCGTGAAATATGTGCAAGGATTCATGAGACACGGGAGGAAGAAAGGTGCCCTGCAATACAAACAATCAAACCTGTCCTTAAATGGGTTAGCCTACAGACCTACAGACTCTCAAAACCCGTCTTGAGATAAAGGAACGATTTGATCTACTTCTGTCTGTTCAATCCAACCAGTTAGAAGGAGGGACTGGGGAGAAGGTTCTTCCTTCGGCTTGCGCCTCCGGTTCCTAGTGTACCCCCCAGCCGCGATCGTTTGACTCTGCTCCCCTAGCTAGACATCAGATTGAACAGTAGAAACAGACTAATCGAAAATAATCTCGTTCTGAGTTCTGAAGAGCGAGTCCAATCCTTAAGGCCAACGTCTACTCTGTTTTATTTAGGGCTAGGTTTGAATGTGCTTTGGAATGTGATGGGCCCTTTAAATGGGTTGTGCCCTTAATGATTGATTGCTTTGTGTGTGCGTGCACAACCAGTGGTTTTCAAGCAAGATTATTTTTGATGTGATGAATTTTAAGGTTCAAATCTTGCTTAGTAGCTTTTAGGATTCAACTTTAGGTGTTTTCAATCAAGTTTCATTGGCACACCAGGTTTTGCAAGCACAGGTGAAGATATTTTCCTTTAAAGTTTAAAAAGAATGTGGAGTGCCTGGTAGATCCCTAAGAGTTGAACCTAATTGGCAGCTACTTGATGAGTTGATTTTATTTGAAGTGGTGCGGCCCAATCAACTCAAACAATTGGCCTCAAATGCACCACTAAGTTAGGCACACAAAGATGGTTAACTTAGAATGATTTCTACTCTTTTATGTGTTGCTTTATGTGTACTGGTCCCACAGATCAGAACCCAGTTGAGTAGAAACAAATCAATTTGGTTAAGTGCCTTTAAATGTGGGTGTACATTGTGTATTTGTTGAAAATTACCCCACAAAATTATCTTTTTACTTTTTTTTTTATATAAATGAAGGTGGAATGAATGTGAGTGAGAATCCAAACAACCAAACTATTCCTAGGATTTATGCAAACACCTAGGTTAATTGGAATTTGGATTCAATGTGGCGAATGAAATCTATGGAGGGGGAAAGAATGGGTGATAACTTACAAAACCTTTCACAGCACTTTACTCCAATCTACCGCTTTTGCCTGTCTCGAAAGAGTACGTGCAATTACAATAAGAAAGGAGAAAAGTGAGGTAAATGATTTGTAAGTTACAAAACGCGAAGAGAAATCAAAGAGCGTTGCCTCCCCGGCAACGGCGCCAAAATGTTGAACGAGAATCTACGCTAACGTGTTTGGTTTTGGAAAACCCGTCGTTGTAGTTCGAAAGCGAAGGATTCGTGTTCAACAAATAAAATTTATACCGAAATAAGAATTCCGGGTCGAATACAGGGAGGCGAACGTTTGATTTAAAAACTTCGCGTTTCGTTTTTTTATTTTGTCACGAAGAAATTCAATTTAAACTATCTAAGTATCTACAACAAATAAAAGAGAGAGAGGGAGTAAGAGAGAGAGAAAGAATACTATACATGGAAATCAAAATGAGATGTAGAATAGACAAGGAATTTATCATAAAAGAGTTCGTTCCTTACAACTAGAAAACATAAAACAATTACTCTAGAAAGCATTAAAAGAATGGAGGGAGAAATGTCCTCCTCGACGATCGCTCGGAGGACGAATAGACTACTCTAGAAAGCAGTAAATCTATACTAGAAAGCAGTAAAAAGAATAGGGAGAGAGAATCCTCCTCGACGGTCGCTTGGAGGACGAGCCGGACGGGACGACGCCTGGACGAAGGAGAACGAAGCGGGACGAAGGAGGACGAAGCAGAAGAACGGGAACGAAGCAGCACGCCGTCGTCGTCGCGGGATCCACTTCCGAAGGGGGACGAAAATTTGGACTTTATCTCGCGAGAAGCATCCCGGGTGTGGGACAAGCTTCTCTTGAGCTTTGGAGAGGTAGAGAGGAGAAGGAAGGGATGAAAATTTCGTATGGAGGGGGTCTCCTTTTATAGTTGCAAGGAGTGGGGGCAAAATGGACATTACATCTTCAAAATAATAAATAAGGGGTCTTTAGTGACGGATAAAACCGTCGCTAAAGCCCCGCCGTCGCCGTCGCGCCCACGTGCGCCCGCTCGGCTGGCCTGCGCGCGTAACGCAGACGCACGTCCGCGTCGTCTCAGCCGTCCGATCGCGAGATCGGACGGCTTAGATCGCGTCCGCGCCCGCTGCGTAGCGCGCCCGCCCGCGTGCGATCGAGCGTCCACCAGAGCGTCCAATTGCGCGTTGGCGCTATCGGGCGCGCGCGGCCGTTGGATCTTCATCTGACGCTCGTGCGCGCCCGCTCGCCCGCGCCTTCGACGTCCTCACCGCGGCTCGAACCCGCGACCTCCGCTTCGCCCGCAGCTGCGTCGCCGCTGCGCTACGCGGGCGAAATGGTCGCGCGGACGTTTTTAAACGCGAGCGACCGCAGCCGTTGGATCGAGATCCAACGGCGGAGAGGAGACGGTGCGCGGTCTTCACAGGACTCCTGCGGCCGATTGGGCGGCTGGGATGGCGCCACGTGGTGCTATCTTGGCCGTCCATCTTCTGGAAGTTGTAGATGGTGCCACGGATGTCGGATTGACTCGATTTTTGTGTCGTTCGGCTGTGATCGTCGATCCGAATTCATCCGTGTGGTCGGATTTGCCATCTGAAGTGCGGATTTACACCATCCTGGCCCTTGATCTTCTAGGGTTCCCCGGTCTCTATCTGATGCTACGGATGCCTGATTAGGGCGATCTTGGAGTCGTTGAACTTCAATCGTCGCCCTGATCATATCCATACGGTTGGATCTTTGATCCGAGGCCCCGATAAAATATTTGCCCTGTCCAAGCACATAAAAGGAGACAATTAACCTCCATTTTATTCAAACTACTCTAAATGCAAGATGATGCATGTAATGCAATATTTATATCATGAAATGCAATCCTATGCTTAAGAACATGCATAAATAGACATTTTAAGTAGTGTAGATGTGTTTACATCAGTAGGGAGGGAGCTAGCTGCCCCATAGGGCCTGAGGTTAGGACTAGCCATCCCACACCGACTCTTATTAGCCCGTTGGGCAAACCAGGATAGTCGGACGAGGGTACGCGAACTGTGAGGGATGAGACCCCTGTTTCTGAGGGGCGAGACCCCTATTCTGAGAGGGCAAGGCCCTGTGCTGTTTCGTGCTATATGTTTGGGCGTACCCATTAGCGGAAAGGACTGATCGTGTGCTAGTGCGGGGTAGCTACCCGTGTGCTTATCATGTGTGTCGTGGTCATCTCTACATCGTGATCGTGACCTCGGGGTAGCAGACCGGGTGTAGGACTACCATGGGGGACACTCTCAACTAAGAAAGTGCCACGTGTACATCCTACATCACAGGGAAAATTGTAAGCAAGATTGTTCTCCTAGGGAACAAGAAGATTGAGAAATGTCTCAGAACTTGATTAGAATACTCAGATCGGAAAAACGATAATTGGAAACAGATGATAATCAGAAAATCGTTAAATGCATGTTTAGCTAGCTCCCTGTTTAAATTATATGATTTAACCATCACTTTACTCAGCGCTAGTTGACCACAGAGTTTATAACCTTGTTTAGGTCGGGGATTTGAGCAGCCAGAGCCATCGGCTGCTGAGGGCATTGGGCCCAGTTGAGCCCAGCTCTAGTTTTCTTCTGTTTCCCTTACAGAGAGTGTTGTAGTAGTGAGTACCTTTAGCTCCTAGTTATATTCAGTTATATTTGTGCAAGTTTCTATTGTGATGGCTATGTTCTGTACTTGTACTCCTCATTGATGGCCTGTAATATTATTGTGGTTGTCGTTCCCTTTACTTTATTGTCAGTTTTATATTTTCTGCTTAGTTACATTACTCGTGTGGTTGTGGAATGAATGTGGTATTTTGTTATTTCTCGTTGGACGATTGGGTCATGGGGTTCGTTGAGGTGAGCTATTCTTGGGTCTTGAAGAGAGCCAGGAGCGGGTCGTGACAGCGAGCCCCTATGTCACTGTCTCTCCTAAGTCATCATCATAATCTCCTTGTCTTTTTTTGGGTGGCCTTGGGGTTTGCAATGGGTTGAGTGGCACGTTTGAAAATGGAGTAACATAATTGGAATGGGATGAGCTACCAATGTCTCCTGATGGTAGTGTAGGTGATGCTTGGCTTGGATCATGTGGTGGTGATCCCTGGCCCTGATATGATGGTGTCTGATCATGATCATGTGCTGGTGCCTAGGCTGATAGTGATTGTCAGTTGGTGCTTGGGCTTGATCATCTACTGGAGGTGGTGGTGGAGGTGCCTGGGCTTGCTCATATGTTGCTGCTTGATCCTGATAATCTGCTGGTGGTGGTGCCTGGGCCTGATCATCTGCTGGTGCTGGTGCTACTGCTGGTGATGGGCTTGATCATCTGCTGGTGCTAGTCCTCAACCTCGTGCATGTGTACCACGTCGACGAATAGGCTGCTAACCATCATTTTGATCATGTGGCTCTCCCATGAACTGAACAACAATCGAGTGCTGTATTGTAGCTGTAACGACCCGGTTCCCGAGTCCCTATGAGATACGAGAACCGGACCGACTCAACTAATCCCAAGACCTAGTCGTCCAACGAGGAAGTAACCAAAAGAGCAGTAAAATAAACCACATTCAGCATGAATATAACTAACAGTAAGAAGGTACAGCAGTAAGGAAAGAAACTACCACAGTATGTACCACCACAACAGTAGAACAACATTCATAATATAATTTGAAATGCAGGTAAAGAAAGTACAGCGGAAACAAGAACTACTCACTACAACGTAACAAAAAGAGGTACAAGAGACAGTGGTAACTCTACTGGACCCTACTCGGCCCAGCGTCCTCTGCAGCTGCTGACCCTGGCTGCTCAACACCTGGTCCTGAAAAGGGTAACGAGTGTAACACGTCAGCAAAACGCTGAGTAGAGTGGCAACTAAAACTAAAAGCAACAGTAGAGTGTACAGTAGCTGTTATGTTCGATTGCTTTCTTTATTCACATCTTTCAAATGTCTCACTATTTCACTTATTCCTCAGATCTTTTTCTTGATCTCGAATGTTCCTCGTGGGAACGATCTTGATTGCAGTCTTTTCCAAAAAGTAGAAGTAGCACGTGGTGCTCTCCTGGCCGGGAGAGTCCCCCGTGGTGATCCTACCCTCAGTCAACCACCCCAAGGTCACTGACAGACGTAACGGTGACTACGGCATGCGCGATAAACGCACAGGTAGCTAACCCGTACTGGCACGCGGTCAGTCGTTTCCGTTAACGGGTGCGCCCAAAGCACAGCACGGAACCAGTCCAGGGCAGAGCCCTCTCAGTAACAGGGGTCCAACCCCTCCACAGTAACCAAACCGGGGCCTTTCCCCTCCACAGTCCGCGCACCCTCGCCTGACTACCCTGGTTTGCCCTAGCGGGCCTAACAAGTCGGTGTGGGAGGCTAGCAGAACCCCGGGGCCTGTGGGGTAGCTAGTACCTCCCTACACTAGTAGCTCTCCCCGGTACTACGTACGCGAGGGCCAGCAAGTCGGTACAGAGTGGCCAGTCCTAACCCTGGGTCCCTGGGGCGGCTGGCCCCGCTCTGCACTAAACAGGGGGACAGTCGCTCTCCTTGGTACTCCGTACTCAAGGGCCAGCTCACTTCCCCAATACTATTTCATTCACTTTCCAGGAGTTCTACTCCTACTTCCCCGTAGGGTTCCATCCTTTTTACTCAAACATCCAGGTTTCACTTTCCAGTTTCACATTCTTACAATCCATGTTCTCAACCACGTTATTTATTCACAACAGGCAGCTGTTAATTTAAATTACAGGCAGCCTTATATCTCTTTCCATTTTCCAAGACGGTAGTATTATACATTCCACTAGTTTTCCCATCCTAGGATTCATGCCATATCCTAGGATCTATCATACAATCTAGTTTTCCAGTCCTAGGATTCATGTAACACCTAGGAGCTATCATTCCATCTATTTCTCATTCCTAGGATTCATGCAATGTCCTAGGTTCTATTTATGGTTCCATAATTTAACAGATTTCATTAATAACTTAAAGCCACTCTACCAGGTACAACGGGAGAAATGGGGGCGTGGTCGGGAATCCCGCGTGCCTCTGCGACCCCAGAGACTGCAACAGAACGGGGTCCTATCACAAGGATCAAACACAAGGAGTGTCTCAAAACAGTGTATAGCTACTGTAAACGGGTAGAGGAATTAATTCTAAAAAGAACGCAACTCGAATCGCGGAAAACGGAACCCGAACGGGCCCTAAACGAGTCAAAAACGACGACACTGTGCAAAATCAGACGTCTGGAACTTCTTCCAGACGTCTTAAAAAGTGGATCAGAGAATTACCTTGTTCAGCGTGGTTTCCTAGACGTCCAGAAGTCTGCGAGGACGTCTGGCCTAGCTCCCAGACGTCCGATGGTCACCCCGGACGTTTGGAGGTCGCTTCCGCCGTCTGGTACTACTGCCAGACGTCTGATTCGCGATGGATGGCGAATCACCGAGCCTGCGCACACCCATCTCCCTCCCTCAGCACGGTCAGTCGACAGGAAGGAAGAAGGAGACGGAAAACTCACCTTCCAGACGTCTGGATGGTCTTCCAGATGTCGCCCTCGCCGTCTGGCTATCAACCCAGACGTCTGATTCTGGAAATTTTTCCAGAATCAGGGCGCCACTCGGCCTCCGCTCGCGACGCTGCCTGCGTCGCACCTCGCGTGCCTGCTGCTCAGACCACAGCAGTCCCCCTTCCGTGTCGCTCCGCGCCCCCTGCGCCCTCCGTCAGCCGGCCCTAGCAGTCCCGGCGAGCTCGCCCTCACGGCAGAGCTCCGCTCTCGCACGCAGCACCTCCTCCGCGTTCACTGCGGCCGCCGCTGCCGCCCTCGCGCTCGCGCTCACGCTCACTGGCTGAAGGAGAAGAGAGAGGAGATGGTGGTGACGGAAGTGAGGGGAGGCGTGGCCTTTTAAGGCCGTGCGAGGAGGAGAGAGGACGCGGCAGGGCGTCTGCAGCCGCAGGGAATAAATGAATATGCGGGTCTGCACGCTCAGGCGCGTAGACGACCCGCACGTGTGGAAGATAACGGATTTCCAGACGTTTGGAAACGATCCCAGACGTCTGGTCCGACGTCTGGGCCACCTCTCAGACGTCTGGGGCACGCGTTCGTTACAATATAACAAACTCAAAGGAAGTTTCGTCCCCGAAACTTGCGCCAACTAGGGTGCGGGAAAAGAGGTCCAATTAACCATAACAAACTCAAAGATGACCAAAAGCCGGTCCGAAAAGACGTACCCTCGAAAAGCTCCGGGTACCGCTCCCGCATTGCCGCCTCAGGCTCCCAGGTAGCCTCCTCGTACCGCTGACTCCTCCACAAAACCTTTACCAAGGGTACTTGCTTTCGTCTCAAACTGCGGACGGCTCGGTCTAGGATCTGCACTGGCCGCTCGGGGTAGGTCAGGTCGTCGCCCACCTCGACGCTCTCGTGACTCAGTACGTGACTGGAGTCGGCTACGTACTTCCTGAGGTTGGACATGTGGAACACGTCGTGCACACCAGACAGCTGCGGGGGAAGGGCAAGTCTGTAAGCAACGGGTCCAACCCGCTCCAGGACCTCAAAGGGCCCCACAAACCTCGGCGCGAGCTTCCCTCTCACCCCAAACCGCTGTAAGCCTTTCATGGGCGAAACACGAAGGAAAACGTGGTCCCCAACCTCAAACTGCACCTCTCTGCGTCTCCGATCCGCGTAGCTCTTCTGTCTGCTCCTGACAGTGCGGAGTCGTCTGTGGATCTTCTCAACTACCTCCTGACTCTGCCGGATCAACCTGGGGCCAACCTCCCACTTGGTCCCCACCTCAACCCAACTCAAGGGTGCCGTACACTTCCGTCCGTACAGAGCCTCGTAGGGAGCCATGCCGATGCTCGAGTGATAACTGTTGTTGTATGCAAACTCTGCCAGGGGCAGGTGCTCCTCCCAAGAGCCCCTCCAGTCCAGTACACAGGCACGCAAAAGGTCCTCAAGTGTCTGTATCGTGCGCTCAGACTGTCCGTCCGTCTGGGGGTGGTAAGCCGTGCTAAACCTCAACCTCGTCCCCAAGGCCTGCTGAAACTCAGCCCAAAACTGGGACGTAAAGCAGGTATCCCTGTTGGATACGATCTCTCGCGGAACTCCGTGTAGTCGTACCACATCACGGATATACCTCTCTGCCAACTGTGCTGGTCCCAAAGTAACTCGGATCAGCAAGAAACGCGCCGTCTTCGTCAGTCTATCCACTTTTACCCAGACTGCGTCGTGTCCCTGCTGGGTAACAGGTAAGCCCACCACCAAGTCCATGGTGATGCTCTCCCACTCCACTTTGGCACTGGAAGCGGCTGAAGCGGCCCTGCAGGCCTCTGGTGTTCGGCTTTCACCTGCTGGCACACTAAACACTGCTGCACGAACTCACCCACATCCCGCTTCATCCCTCTCCACCAAAACTCGCGTCTCAAGTCGTGGTACATTTTTGTGTTTCCGGGATGTATGGTGAATCTGGAACCGTGTGCCTTAGTCAAGAGCTCTCTCAACAGCTCCTCGTCTCTGGGAACGCACAACCGTCCCCTCAAGCGTAGCACCTGGTCTGTGAAAGAGAAGTCCCCAGGGTCTCCTGACAGTACTCTGTCGCGCAAAGACTGCAAGTACGGATCGGCCATCTGCCCTGTGATGATGCGGTCTATCAGCTCTGGCCTGGTCTGCCGTGTCACCGTCACTGCCCCACAGTACCCTCGTAACTCTAGAGGTCGCCAACTGCCCACCTCCTCCAAAAGGCTCCAACTCTGTAACTGTAGACTGGCCAAGCGTGCGGGTGCCTTACGGCTCAAGGCGTCAGCCACCACATTGGCCTTTCCCGGGTGGTAGGAGATGCTGCAGTCGTAGTCCTTTAGGAGCTCCAACCAACGTCTCTGTCTTATGTTGAGCTCCTTCTGATCAAAAAGGTATCTGAGGCTCTTGTGATCAGTAAAAAAATCTCGAAGGTCTCACCGTACAAGTAGTGCCTCCAGGTCTTCAGCGCGAAGACAACAGTTGCCAACTCTAGGTCATGGGTAGGGTAGGTATGCTCATGGGGCTTCAGTTGCCGCGAAGCGTAAGCGACAACGTAACCCCTCTGCATGAGTACACCTCCTAACCCCTGCAAGGAGGCATTCGTGTACACAACGAACCCGCCACTACTGTCAGGGATGGTGAGCACAGGAGCCGAGGTCAACCTCTCCTTCAGCTCCAGAAAACACGCCTCACAGGCGTCTGTCCAAGCGAAAGGCACGTCCTTCCGGGTCAACTGGATGGAACCCTACGGGGAAGTAGGAGTAGAACTCCTGGAAATTTTTCCAGAATTAGGGCGCCACTCGGCCTCCGCTTGCGACGCTGCCCGCGTCGCACCTCGCGCGCCTGCTGCTCAGACCGCAGCAGTCCCCCCTCCGTGTCGCTCTGCGCCCCTTGCGCCCTCCGCCAGCCGGCCCTAGCAGCCCCGAGGAGCTCGCCCTCACGGCAGAGCTCCTCTCTCGCACGCAGCACCTCCTCCGCGCTCACTGCGGCCGCCGCTGCCGCCCTCGCGCTCACGCTCACTGGCTGAAGGAGAAGAGAGAGGAGACGGTGGTGACGGAAGTGAGGGGAGGCGTGGCCTTTTAAGGCCGTGCGAGGAGGAGAGAGGACGCGGCAGGGCGTCTGCAGCCGTAGGGAATAAACGAATATGCGGGTCTGCGCGCTCAGGCGCGCAGATGACCCGCGCGTGTGGAAGATAACAGATTTCCAGACGTCTGGAAACGATCCCAGACGTCTTAAATTACGTCTGGGGCACGCATTCGTTACAGTAGCCCTTGCATCCTCTGCAATATGACGAATGTCCAGTCTATCAGCTGCCAACTCGATGACACGTGTCCACTGAGATATCTACAATTTTCACGTCAATGTAATTAATAGGTTGTTACATGATAAATAAATAAATAAATACTGCGTAAATCATGTATGCCATCACTAAGGACTAAATAGTGCTTACATCGTAGGCTAATACAACTCCATGTCTGCCAATGTATCTCCTGGTGGCACTATCTACAAGGGCGATAATAAGGTGCCAATCAAGCTGGACGAACTCAAGCTCATGTATGCCTCTAAATCCAGCTTTCTATACATAATCAACCACTCTCGGATCAACTGGATCACCACGTAAGATGCACTCTCGACATCTGCGTCTCAACCATGTAGAGTCCTATAATTGAAAATAACGCTATTATCAAATGAGGAAATAATTATTTGATAATTTATGTGATTAATTATTTTCCTTACATCTCCACCCTCCCAGACACTGCATGATTGGTGGCTATCCTGTAGTCTCAATACACTCCTATCATTAGGTTCCGACTCCATCTATAAAAATCATAAAAAACTTAAGTTGTAAAAAGGGAATAATGTAAAGTTCACAAAGAAAGCTTCTCAAAATGAGGTCAGATGAATACATACATGCTTTTGTTCATGAAATGAGGTTATTTGAATAAATTTAAACAAGTACAAAATAAAAACAAGTTATGTTTGCATTTTGTACCTCTATTTTGGTAATTTTTCCTATTATGTCCAAGTTGTCTACAAATCCCACATTTATTTTTATTACTTTTGTAACACACCGAAGATTGTACAGTAGTGTAGAAGATTGTGCAGTTGGTAAGGAGTACTGAGATGCTTGTGTAGCAGGTGGACACCTACTAATGTTATGTCCAAGTTGGTTACCCTAATACAAATATTTCATTGTGTATTCTACTTGATCTTGGTTGACCTTTTTCACTTTTTTGGCTTTCATGAGGTATTATCAATGGAAGTGAACGAGGTTCCCATGTCTCTTTATTGCCATATGCATAGAATCTCTCAGAGTATAATTTAAACTGTTGTTCCCATGTATACCACTCTCCAATGAATTGTTCGAGATGCACATTTCTATGTGAAAAGAATGCACAAGCATGTGAACATGAAATTCTGTATACCTACCACTTGTTATGAGAACATGTATGATTATGAAGATTTACTTCATGCTTTTTGCCACCCTTTTCTCCACAATTTGTATGCTGCTGACTAGTAACAACCTCGTAATGTAGATGAGGTGTTCACGAAATCTTATCACATGATGTAGATTTGCAATGCCACCCCAATGCTAAAGTTTTTTCTGAGCATACTTCATTAATCGCTCATTTCTCAATATCCCCGCAGATGCTTCCTCGTGTCGCTCATCAAAATATGACACACAGTTGTAAAATATCTTCTCAACCAGTGCAGCAACAAGTAAACATTTTGCATCTTTCAACGCGGCATTATAACTTTCGCTTACATTGGTTGTCATGTACCCAAATCAATAACCACCATCAAATGCTAATGTCCACTTTTTTGGTGGGCATTCGTGTTCATCGAACCACTTTGGTGCATCTTCATTAATGTCCTTTACTTTCTCCATGCATCTTTGAAATTTAATTGGTAATGCCTGCAACGATGCTCGTGCCACCAACTTTTTCAATGTGACATTCTTGTGGGTGACGTTGAAGTTACTTGCAACATGTCGTGAACAGAACCTCCATATAGCAAAGGGAGGTCGCAATCTAACATAATCATTAGTCGCTACCACCAAAATCCCTCCATGATGATTTGAAATCAAACATATGGGACTTTCATGATCTCCAATTACGTGATTGTGAAGGTGCATGAGGAACCACCCCCACGTGTCCATTGCCTCCTTAGTGACGATTGTAAAAGCTAATGGTACAATATGGTTATCACCGTTCATATTGCATGCAATAAGTAACTTGCTTGTACTTTTCATACATGAATGTCCCATCAATACTAATCACTGGGCAACAGAACTTGAATGATTCAATACATGATCCGAATGCCCAAAAGGCTCCCACAAAATACTTCTTGGTAGGATCCTCATATGATGTCATATGCAATATCAATAAAGGTGCCTGGATTCTTGTCCTTTATAACATGAAGTAAGTATTGCAAGTCATTATACAATGTATTCCAATCACCGTACACAAGCTTGATGGCCTTCCTTCTCTCATCCCAAACTCTCCTTTGTGTCTCTTGGTAGCCATGCTTATCCTTTAAGATTGTCTTTAGATGTGAGATCTTTACAATTGGAGAATCTCTAACATAATTGACCATCGAATGTGCAAGGAAATTACAATCCAATTGTGGATGTTCCTGATTTTTACCTGTATCAATGCAAGTATGTGGTCAATCTAGAATTCCAATCACAAATTGTCCATCAATTTTCCAACGATGAGCCCGTAATCTCCATTTGCAACTATTATCTTTTTCCGTACAAATCACAGACCAAATTGATTTTGATGATTCACGAACAATGAAATCATATTTATTCTTGATGTGATAATTTTTCACAATGGATATCACATCTTTCTTTCTTGGAAACAACATTCCTTTCGTTAATTTATTGCTTAGGTTTATATTGTTGCCTAACATGCTTTCATTTTCTTCCCAAGAGCAATATGTTTCTCTACCATACACACTAAAGAAAGGAACATGAGGAATAATAGGAACTCACTCCTATCCTCCCGTTGACCTCTTGCATCATCTTCTGCACCTCCATTTTCCATCTTAGCATCAGTAGTAGGTGTAATACCTTGAAATCTATCTTCGACATACGTTTCCTTATCATGGCAATCATTCACGTCAGCATTGACGGAATGTGGTGAAACTGGCATGTTAAATCGCAACCCACAAGTGCTTACACTACTTGCAAGCCGAATTGGTGAACTTTGAGAAGCATTAGCATAATTTTTATTTACGTGATGTGTTTGAGCATGTGTATCAATTCCACCTAATGAGTCACTTCTACGATCAGGCACTTTGTCCGTATGTACATGATTTGGTCAATACCAAATTGACTCACCAATATCATCATGCACACCACTTTCATTACCACCAACAACCAAGTTCACTTTTGCATTGGGTTCATTAACAACATTGCATTCTTCCATAACTACATTAGACATTCTATTTTCAGCAACACATTCAATAGACTCTTCACATTTCTCTTGAGAGTGAATATATAGCTCCACACAATTATTAGTACTTTCACTGAAGCATATCATTGTTTCTAACAAATCATCATCAAAGATGGGCGTCAAAACATATTTGATGACATGCTTGCTCCTTTGATTTCCCAAAATTAATGAGAACCTATGTTGAATTTCAACTTCACAGTTACATCGATTAATTTCAACTTTCATGTAGATATGCCTATGAAATTTGTCAAATTTCCAATCACTACGGACCATTACAGTTTTGATCAGTTCTCTATCATAACCAACACCATCATCTCTATATTTGATATTTCCATTTGCATAACAAACACAAAATACGTTTCTACCCATTATAACTAGCCTGACAAAATACAATAAAAAAACATTCATAGGTAAGCACAATATCAATTTCTCACTCTCCAAGTGAAATTTCTCAATTTCATTTGAGGTTGATTGTCATAAGTAAATTTAATCCTAATAACCAATAAAAATATGATCTATTTCTACTTCAAGTAAGAAATATTTTCAAAGAACATTATCAATTTCTTATGTTCTTTTCTTTCTGAGGGACAAAAAAAATTTTTCAACCTTCACAGTGGTGGCAACAACGGCGGCGAGGTGGCTATCATAGCAACAGTGGAGAGGGCACTATTGTTGCAATAGCGGCACGGTCGGTGAGGGGATGTCGCAACAACAGTGATGTGGTAGCAGCTGACGGCGAGGATGATGTGGTAGTAGTTGACGGCGAGGAGGAGATTTGGCGGTGGTGTGCGCTAGGACGAGGATGGTAAGCAGAGAGCTCGAGTGCTAAGAAAGTGGTGTGGAAGGAGGAGGAAGGCTACTGGGATGCGACGTGAGTTATACGTATAGTAAACTCGCGTTCACTAAAGACGACTTTGAGGGCACTATAGTTGTGACAAACTGCCTGTACAGAAGACGAGTTTACTAGGAGCTTAATTTGCTTCATGGAACTCACCTTCACAGAAGGTGAGTTTACCACAATATCACCCCCTTGACATTCATCAGGAGGAAAAATGATAACCATTTCAAACTCACCTTTTATAAAGGCAAATTTACCGTAACATATAAAAAAAAAAACAACAAAAACACAAAACCTCTTAACGTATCTAAAGAATTAATTTTTTCAATAATTATATTTTAAATTTTTTTTCAATCAGCGCCCAGGTGACGGCACCCGTGGCTTCTCTCGTCACTCTCCCAACCCCACTGGAATAGGGAACGAGAGGAGATGGATCTTGCCGAGATCATCACATGCCCGTGTCACCAATCCCCCATCCTCCCTTTCTCTATATAGATCCCTCTATATAGATATGATGTAGATTTACTTACCACTCATTATATCGAGGAAGCAGGTGACGATGAAGGTAAGAGCGCGGGCGCCAGGGAAGGTGATCTTGAGCGGGGAGCACGCCATGGTACATGGCTCCACCGCCGTCGCCGCCTCCATAAATCGCTATACCTACGTCTCCTTCCTCCCTTGTGGGACCCTCCTCTCTCCTACAGGTCTCTTCTTTCTCTCTCTCTCCCTCATCTGTCTCTCCTGGCCTCTGGAAATATGCGTTGGTTGTGATGCGGCCTTGCCTCGTTTGTGGCTGTTGGCCTCATGATCTAGTGTTTTGGATGTGACCCATTTCTCAAAATTTAATTTTTAAACGTGGGTAACTCCCTTTTCTGAAGTTTGGGTGACTTCATCTGTGTGAGAGGGAGGGAGAGAGAGAGGTCGCAGCTTTCTTGTTGCTTTTGTGGTCAAAGTCTTTGATTAATATAATTTAGACTATGATGCTTTTTGTTGATCATTTTTTTTCTTGAGTGTTTGCTCTGTAATTTATGAAGCTTTTTCAGCCAGAGGGGAGGTTTTTTTTATTATTGTTGCTGTTGATGTGGAATCTGTGGTTATATATGTTTTTTTTTTTTTGCTCTTTAGATAGTGACAAACTGCCCGCACAAAAGAAGAGTTTACTAGGAGCTTAATTTGCTTCACGGAACTCGCCTTCACAGAAGGTGAGTTTACCACAACATCACCCCCTTGGCATTCATCGGGAGGAAAAATGATAACCATTTCAAACTCACCTTTTATAAAGGCAAATTTACCGTAACATATATATATATATATATAAACAACAAAAACACAAAACCTCTTAACGTATCTAAAGAATTAAGTTTTCAATAATTATATTTTAAATTTTTTTTCAATCAGCGCCCGACACTCGTGACTTCTCTTGTCACTCTCCCAACCTCACTAGAAAAGGGGACGAGAGGAGGCGGATCTTGCAGAGATCATCACATGCCTGCGTCACCAATCCCCCATCCTCCCTTTGTCTATATAGATCCCTCTGCATAGATACGATGTAGATTTACCTATCGTTCATTATATCGAGGAAGCGGGTGACGATGGAGGTGAGAGCGCGGGCGCCAGGGAAGGTGATCTTGAGCGGGGAGCACTTCGTGGTACATGGCTCCACCGCCGTCGCCGCCTCCATAAATCGCTATACCTACGTCTCCTTCCTCCCTTCTGGGGCCCTCCTCTCTCCTATAGGTCTCTTCTCTCTCTCTCTCTCTCTCCCTCATCTGTCTCTCCTGGCCTCTGGAAACATGCGTTGGTTGTGATGCAGCCTTGCCTCGTTTGTGGCTGTTGGCCTCATGATCTAGTGTTTTGGACGTGACCCATTTCTCAAAATTTAATTTTTAAACGTGGGTAACTCCCTTTTCTGAATTTTGGATGAGTTCATCTGTGTGAGATAGAGAGAGAGAGAGGCCGTAGCTTTCTTGTTACTTTTGTGGTCCAAGTCTTTGATTAATATAGTTTAGACTATGATGCTTTTTGTTGATCATTTTTTTTTTCGGACGTTTGCCCTGTAATTTATGAAGCTTTTTCAGCCAGAGAGAAGATTTTTTTTATTATTATTGTTGCTGTTGATGTGGAATCTGTGGTTATATATGTTTTTTTTTTTTTTCTCTTTAGATAGTAACAAACTGACTGCACAGAAGACAAGTTTACTAGGAGCTTAATTTGCTTTACGGAACTTACCTTTACAAAAAGTAAATTTACCACAATATCATCCCTTTGACATTCACAAAAAGAAAAAATATAATCATTTAAAACTCACTTTTATAAAATCAAATTTATCGTAATATATATATATATATATATATATATATATATATATATATATATATATATATAAACAACAAAAATACAAAACCCCTTGACGTTTCTAAAGAACTAAGTTTTCAATAAGTATATTTTAAAAAATTTTTCAACCAGTACCCAGGTTCGGCACCCGTGGCTTCTCTCGTCACTCTCCCAACCCCGCTGGAACAGGGGACGAGAGGAGGCGGATCTTGCAGAGATCATCGAGGAAGCGGGTGACGATGGAGGTGAGAGCGCGGGCGCCAGGGAAGGTGATCTTGAGCGGGGAGCACGCCGTGGTACATGGCTCCACCGCCGTCGCCGCCTCCATAAATCGCTATACCTACGTCTCCTTCCTCCCTTCTGGGACCCTCCTCTCTCCTACAGGTCTCTTCTCTCTCTCTCTCTCTCTCCCTCATCTGTCTCTCCTGGCCTCTGGAAACATGCATTGGTTGTGACGCGGCCTTGCCTCGTTTGTGGCTGTTGGCCTCATGATTATGATGCTTTTTGTTGATCATTTTTTGATGTGGAATCTGTGGTTATATATGTTTTTTTTTTTTTGCTCTTTAGATAGTGATGGAGGATCGGTTGTAATTGGCCTCAAGGACATGGAATTGGTGTTTTCTTGGCCACTTCAGAGACTAAAAGAAAAGCTTCCAAGTTTAGGCCCTCCGGTGCTGTCTTCCCCTCACGCTTGCACACCTGAAATGATGAAATGTATCTCTGAATTGATCGAGGAACAGAACATACCAGAAGCCAAAATGTGGATCTTTCCTGGACTGTCTGTGTTTCTCCATCTCTATACTTCAATTCAAGGGTATATGTTTATTTACATGTTTCTCATGTAATCGAAGGTTGTTCTTGTGGCTTGTGTTCAGTGTTTGTTGTTGTCCCCATCAGTTTTCTTCAATTTCTCTTGTAGTTTGAAAGCTGGAAAAGTGGTTGTTTCTTCTGATCTGTCGCCGGGGTCGGGGTTGGGATCCTCTGCAGCATTTTGTGTCTCAGTTGCTGCAGCTCTTCTTGCACCATCTGTTGTTAATTTAGACAGTCGGAGTGATGAGTGGATAAGACTTGCGGATAATGACCTTGAATTAGTGAACAAGTGGGCTTTCGAAGGCGAAAGAATAATTCATGGAAAGCCGTCTGGAATTGACAACACTGTAAGCACATTTGGTATGTGATCCTGTTCTATACCGTGCATGCAAACTTTGAGAAACAAATCTTATTTAGATTTTCTAGGTTAATACAATGAACAAGATCTGAGCTTGGTTGAGCACATTTCACTTTCCATACACGTCAGTGTTTGCTCTTGATTTTTCTAGTGTGAATGGCTTCCGAGATTATACAAGTCATGCTGTTTATTCTTTTCTTTGCAGGAAACATGATTGCGTTCAGGCTGGGTGAGTTGAACCACATCAAATCAACGACACCCATTCGAATTCTTATAACCAACACAAAAGTTGGTAGAAATACGAAGGCATTAGTAGCTGGTGTTTCCAAGAGGGCTACACGACACCCAGATGCTATGGCTACTGTTTTTACTGCAGTGGATTCTATCAGCAAGGAATTGTCCTCTATCATCCAACAACCTGCTTTGGATGATACTGCCATAATTGAGAAGGAAGAGAAGCTAGAAGAATTGATGCAAATGAATCAAGGATTGCTACAATGCATGGGGGTCAGCCATTCTTCTATAGAAACCGTGCTTCAAACTACTCTGAAATATAAGTTGTCTTCCAAATTGACTGGGGCTGGTGGTGGAGGATGCGTTCTGACTCTAGTGCCAATGTGTATCCTTCCACTTAACCTTTACATGGTTGTTCTGAGTAGTGACAACTTTTCTTTCTTTGGTATGGATTCCGTGATGCTTAGCTGAAGAAAATATAACTTGACAAAAAGTAACATAGTTGACTATTTGAGACATAAAATTAGCACAAGACTACAGAAGAATTGCATAAGTTAGCACAAGATCGCTAAAGATACTCTTTACAGAACATATTGATTTTTTGTTACCTTGATTAGGAGCTTTTAAATGATAACTTCTTCTTAATCAAATACAACTTTATGTGTTGCTTGACAAATAATGCTTAGTGATAGAGTTGGAGAAACCTTGGTGGTTAGGCTGAGTTGACTCCAACAGTAAAAGAAGAGATGAAAAGATGGATGAAAAAGAAACTAAAAGTAGCCCAGAGAACATAGCTAGATTCCATCATAGACTGGTTTGCATCTTAGGAGGTTGTAACTTCCAAATGCACAATATAAACAATCCATTACAAGCTCTCTATTTCAATCTTACAGAGACATTTTAATTACAAGCAAAATTTAGCAGACAGACAAACAATGACAGGGGATAGACAATAAGGTGGATTTGGCAGGTAATGTGGTAATTAATGAAAATATGAAGCTGATGAATCTGCTTCAGTAAATCATGACCTGTTTAAGCCGTTTGCATTGGGATTCTGATTGTTGAAAGGACTCCTATAATTATAGAAGGTCGCCAAATGGTTGTTTTTGGTGAGAAAGAGATTGAAGAACTGAAAAGGCCATTTGAATGATACATTGTTAGACAGTCTCAGTGGAGGTGACCAAGCTTGGAAGAAATAGATAAAACCTTAGAAACATAAATGAAGTTGACAGATTCCTTTCAATTGCTTTCTTTTTTTTGATGAATATGGATTCAATCCAATTGGAGCTTTGGATGCTCATGTTGTATTGCTTTGGTTTTGTAACTTGGAGGATCTTGTTAGTACTCTAAAATCTCATTCTTGGTGGGTGGAAATGAATGAGATTTCTGAGATGGGACCCTTGTTTTCAGACCGACAGAACCATATCAAAAGTAGCTATTTGGGTAGGCTTACCCAAGTTGACATCCATTTCTTTTATTCCGGGGAATTGAAATAAATCCCTGGGTCATTGGGAGAGTTTCTAATGGCTGATAGAAATCCCTCATAGTTGAGCACGTGTTTAATTGAATTTACAAAAGCATATTCAGGATTATTTATGGATCCTGAATGGGACAGAATTGTTGAAGCAGAGAGTTGATTTTGAATTCTGTCCTAAATTTTGTGATAGATGTTGGATATTAGATCCTTATGACCAACAATGCATTGCTAGACAATGAAGAAAGCAAGGAAGAGATCAGATAGAAGAATGGAAGAATCAGAGAGTCGATAAATATCTAAAACAGGAAATTAAATGGATTCCTGTAAAGCATATTGATACCGGAAGAAGGATGGTGGAGAAGAGTAGGAAGCATAAAGTTAACTCTGGTTTGGAGATAGATGAAGAGATGGAAACAGAGGAGGCAGCTGCAACTTCAGATGATGGAGTTCATATCACTTGGGTTGATCTTGTTAAGAAGGAAAAGTGCGCTGGAGGAGATGAAGAATGGCAGATGAGAGCCCTGTGGGTGATCAGGTTTTTATTTGTCAAATACATGTGTCTGTCGGTTATATATTTACAAGAGAAATATAAGGACAAATCAGAGAATCAGAGAGTGGTGAATGGAGGGGATACAAATGATATCTTTTAATCAGGAACGGAGGCAATATTCAGAATAGAGGCATGGAGGCTGATAAGTATTTGTTGGAAATCTGATGAGGTGTATCTGAAAACAATCATGACATTTAGGATACTCTGTTTTGGGAGAAATTTAGCTATGCTCACGCATACAGAAAGATAGGGGTCATGGGCAGAGCTCATAGAGATTGGATGAATGAGCTTGAATCACGTGAGGCTGAGTTAATGAAGAGAGCCAATGATAAAAAGATGACGGATTCTAGTTCTCAAGGTGAATCAAATCTGACAAGGGGGCATGCAAATTCGCAGAATGGTAAATCAGAGAAGGGCTTGATCTTTTCTTTCTTCCACTTTTTTTGAAGAAAATTTTGGTAAGTGTTATTTAAATACTTGTGTTGAGGCGTTGGAGGAAATGCATGCAAGACCATATGGATCATTCCTCTTTGTTTGATGGCATTGAGTCAGAAAGCAAAATAGAGGTTTCTAAAAATTCAAATTCTGATCCAGTAATTGGCTTAGTGATTATGGTTGGGTCAAGTTCAAACACAGATCTGGATTATGTCATGCCTAAACTCATATGGAGGAGATGTGGGTTGTAGAATGAAGCTGAGTAAAGGCTCCATGAAGGCCTCATTTATTGAACCAAGATGATGAAAAAGATTGCAGATGAAAAATAGGCCTCCTAATGAAGATGTCTCAGACGATCTGGGAAGTTGATTGGTGGTTTGATGGTGGCTGTAGAGCTGGTATTGTGGATAGAAGGAAGAGATTTGACATTTTTTTGGAGTGCAGCCAAGTGGGAAATTTTCTGATGCTGACAGGAATTATATTTCGAGGACTGATTGCTGAAATGGATGCTGGAAGAGATAGAACTGGAGATGGGTTATTGATGTTGCCATTGCATAATTGGCTGCTAGTACTTATTTTCGACAATGTGACTAATGTCAGATTTGGAGTATATATTGCTTGCTGCAGAAGAGACCTGAGCTGAAATGATTAAGACAGGCATGACAGGGCAGATGTTTCAAGGAACTTTAGCATTGCAGTGGAGAATCGAGCAGAGCAGGTGAGGGACTTTGAAGATAAAGCAAGAGGTTTTGAGAAATTATCCAGCTGCCATACAACTTGGAGGTACTTCTTTTTGCATTGTTGGTTTTCTTGCCTTTCGGGCCATGTTCGCCTACACTTTTGTGTGGGTTAATGGCCTTTCACATGCAAATACTTTGGTGGAGTAAACTCAAGGTGCAATCCAAGACCCAAATTTTCAAGTCTGCAAAGGGAAAAAAATCCTATTCTTGCAGTCCCTATCAGCTAGAGATTAATTGCAGACAACACCATGGATGACTCCCTTAATTGTAGACCTTGAGGGGCAAGATTCTGCATTGCCCTGGCCTTCATTATCTTCACAGCTACCACTACATGTGCCAGTGTAGACTCCATTGTTCATTTCCACCCTGCCCACATAGATGATCTGGAGGGGGGGGTACTTCACTCGAATGTACTGGATAATGTCGGATATGTCATCACCCTTGAGGCAGCATCTCCTTTCTTATGACAGTGACAATAGTCAACAAGGGAGGAGGCACTTATTTCATGCATTGGATTAACTTGAAGGATAGCCTCCCATTGTCCTTAAAGGGAGTCATCCTCAGCTTGCTTCTAGTGGTCAAAGAGCTGCGATTGAAGATGATTATTTTGTTAAAGGAATCGTAGATGCCCTTTCTCATGTACACGTGTATAGGAATGTTTTCATAATGCTAAGTTGTTTATAACCTTGTCTTGGCTTTGAAAGAAACTTTATATCACGATATCTTCATTTCACCAGTGCAAAGGAATGAACTTAATTTGGAACATCTTGTCCAACACAACCTAGATGCTTTGCTGGTAGAAAAGAATGAGGCAATTCCTGCCTAATTCACCTCAACTGGACTAATGGAATGAAGCTCTGTTGTGCATTTGAGTTGTATGTGAAGGAGACAAGCCTCGCTTTACTCAGATTCACTTCATTCCTTTTCTGTATTTTTACTATGAACTGACCAAGGGTACCGTCTCTAGGTGGGAGTTGATAGTTGGTGACACCGACTCCATTCACTGAAGTTGGCAGCAAGTGGCTTTTGACTATCAACTATCATGCAAATGGCTCCTTAGAACTGGTTGCGTAGAAAAGGTGTAGTGACATCAGAGACCAGCCAAAAATGTGTAATTCTTGTAAAGGAGCTTTGTTGTGCTAAAGAGAAGCAAGAAGATGCAGGAAAAGAGATGGTCGAGATAATGATCTGCCTTTTAAATTCTGCTGCCAAGCTGAAGGAGAAGTGAGCTCACAAGAAAATAAAGGAGAAGGTCCTCAAATTGAAGGTAGAGTGGAGCAGCGTTTCTTACAGGCTTCCTACCTTGGTTGGAGATAAGGGTCAGCCTATTGGTCAAGGAGGTAGAAGTGCTTGAAAGGGGCCAACTGTAAGCTCGAGGATACAAAGAAGGTGCAAAGGGTTGTGGGATCAGAAGGCAAAACCAACTGCAAGCAGCATCATGGTGGCCAATGACAAGGCAGGGGGCCGTAAAGGATGGTGCCAGGTTGACAAGAGAGCATCTAGAGAAGGCAAAAGCAATTTTGGCACGTGCATTCCAATGAAAGATGTTTTTAAGTACTTAAGATCTACTTTTCAACAATATGGTGAAATTGATGGAGATGTTATATAAAATTAATATAGGGTGGTTGAAATGAAGGGGAGCATCTAGTATTCTTTGTGATAAGAGGGTTTCTTTACAAGTTAAAGTAAAGTACTATCAAGCAGCTGTAAGACTGTCATGTTGTATGGTTCTGAATGTTAGGCCATTAACTATAGGCATGTGCAAAAGATGTTTGTGGTAGAAATAAAGATGTTAAGATGGATGTGTGGTCATAAAAGGAATGATCGTATTTTAAGTGAGATTATTTGAGAAAAAGTTGGAGTGGCACCGATAGAGGATAAAATGAGAGAGACACGTCTAAGGTGGTTTGAACATTTGTAAAGAAGGCCACTAAATGTCCCAGTCAAGAGATGCGAGGAGTTGGGAGTTGAATCCGCTAAGAGGAGGTGAGGAAGACCAAAGAAGTGTTCGAAGGAAACTATTAAATGTGATCTCAATTACTTCAATTTAAGTCTAGAAATGACTCAAAATAGATCTGAGTGGAGGTAAAGAAATATATAGCTAATCCCACTTGGTGTGGGAGAAGGCTTGATTGTTGTTGTATAATGGTGCTATACAATCTATTCAATTTCTTCATTTTGGACTCGAACAAAAAGAATTGTAGAACTTGTATAAAAACAACTTATGGTGAGAAGTTCTCTCATCGTACTACAATCTCTTATAGTGGGCAATCATTTCACTTGGGACATAATTGGGTTGAGTTTGAAGATGGAGTATATTTGTCAACGTGACACCATCAATGTCCTAAAGAATGTAGGACTAACTCATGGTAGGAAGTAGGTGTTCAGAAATAGTGCCAAGTGATGGGGCACAGGAACCTGGCAGCCAACCTTGAGTAGAAGTCACCAAATTCGGTTACCTTAATGCTATCTAAATGCAAGAAAAGGCTAAGCCAAGTTAGCTACTACATGTGGAAAGCTTTACTAGCCAAGACACTTTTGCCCCGATAAAGCCAACAGGGTTTTTTGGCTTAAAGATCCTTCCCGGCCATGACCTTCCAAGCTACGACATGTGCGTAGCATTCATCGGTAATTTCTACCATCATTCCTTAAATTGTGGCAATCTTCCATGTATGTTCAATGCATGTTTACGCATATGTCCTCTTACATAACTTTATATTTGTACCTTGTAGTTGGGCCTTAAAGTCACTTCCCTCGAAGAGTCCCTCCCATACACCTTTAAAGCCTAAAATTGTGGACAAGAACTACTGGATGGACGTAGAGTCATCATTGAAAAAGCATCTCAAAAGTTCATCCACTTCATACAAACTCCAATGTCATTATGAAAATAAAAAAAATACTTATAGCATGTAGAATAGAGCATACGAAACTAATGGCAATAGCTTTCCAAATGATGTAAAAAAAATGCTCTTATGATTCCATTACCGAAACCAAAGCATTCCCAGTCCACAAGAATGCCCATGAGGAGCTATTGACTTTCTAGCACGCTCCTCTTGATCACCTCCACGACATCGTTTTGGTGCATCTACTCCCTTATTTTAGTAACCATGTCCATCACCACCCCAATCTCCCTAACTATTTGTTCACACTTTAGGAACCTCGTGGCCATCTGACCAAAGAGATCAACTTGCCATTAACAATCTTGATGCAGTCAAATTTCCTTAATAAAATAAATAAATACAAAAAAGTAGGGCTGGAGGATTGGATCTGGAACCTAAATTTGAAGGAGGTGAGACAAGGGGAGAGGGAAAGAGGTGATGATGGTGGGAAAAAAGATGAGGAGAGAGATGAGAAGGAGAGAGGTGAGAAAAGAAATAAAAATGAGAATATAAATCTAAATGGTTTCCAATTTCAATTCCTTTTTTTTCTTTTTCTTTTTTTGGGTACAACCCTTCCCCTTTTATAAAGGGCATACAACCAAAAAACTCAAAAGACGTGATTCTTGGGATTACAACCCTTGACCAAGGCATCCCTTAGTTGGAAATACATAAAATAAAGGAAAAATTTGCAAAAACACACTTAAACTATTCGTAGATTGGGTTGCTTTAGTCCTCCCCTTCTTTGAAAAAAAACTTGCTCCTATGAGTTTGCCGCATAATCTGAGGGAGGTGGTGATTGCAACAGTAACTCATGTTGCATGTTGTGAGTTTGCCTTTGAGCTGGAATCAATGGTTCGTCGTCTCGAAAAAGGGCAAGATGGTATATCGATTCTCTAAATGAAACCACAGGTTCCTCTCCATAGTCAATACCAAAATTATGTGACATATGGGCCACAAGTTGTGGAGGCATACCAAATGCTTATACAACTTTAGGACCGATTGTCATATCATGCGTGAATGTTGGTTGTAGAGAAGGAAAGCGTAGCTTCCATACCACTTTGGAATCAACCTCTCGGTTGGGCTCTTCGAGTTTCAAGTAGGTGTCCTAGGCACGTTGGACATAATTGGTAAACCTTCTTGAGTGATGACTTCTTCAGCTGTCGAAAGCATCATGGACTTCCCCTCAAATGGATTGGGTGTAGGTAGGGAATCAACAAAAACAATTTCTTTGACCACTTCATGTCCAAACTTGAGATCCTCCACCTCCTTGGATTCAAACAACTCATCGCTATCACGACCTTCTATTTTATTTTGGAGTGTTGTCACACAAGGCGGAGATCTCATTTCTTCCTTGCAAGCTTTGATTTCTTCGTACATTGATCTCAAAGTTGCGTATATCTTCAAAAAGTTCTTGTTGGATCCTTGTGCTTCTTTAATCATCTCACATCGAGAAGAATTTCTACCTCCATGGACTGTTGGATCATAGGAACGACCCAATCCCATGCTTTGATATCACTTGACACAGTCTGATTTGCTTAATAAAAATAATAAGTAAAAAAGTTGGTCCTTGTGGACTAGAACTCTAAAAATGAATATGATTTTTGAAACCTAAATTTTGGAAGAGGTGAGAAAGGAGGAAAGAGGTGGTGATGGTGGGGAGAAAAGTTGAGGAGAAAGGAGATGAGGGGTATGGGTGGAGAGAGACAAGAAAAGAAATAAAGATGAGAGAGTATAAATTTGAATGGTTTCTAATTTCAATTTAAATTCTATTTTTTTTCCTTTTTTGGGTACGACCCTTCCCCTATTATAAAGGGCTTACAACCAAAAAAACTCAAAAGACATTACTCTTCCCTTAGTTGGAAATATATAAAATAAAATAAAACAAAGGGAAAATTTGTAGAAATACACTTGAACTATTCATAAATTGGGTTGCATCAAATCTAGATGGAGGGACCACATGGCATCACTTATCAAGGACGACACTGACATGTTTGAAGTTAAGGGATGATATTGAAATTCAGGTATAAGTTCAGGGATTTTTACATAAATAACTCTAAGTATAGCTTGTAACTTATAGCTTTGTTTCTTATACTTCAAGAAACGGTTATTGTGGAGAATAAAAGTGCCACGTGGCAGCCTTGTCAGGTCACATGGCAGTCTAGGAAGCACCCAAAGGGGCACCGGCCCTATGGGATTTTTTGTGTGGCTTTTGGTCCAAGTTTTGTATTCCTTAGTTTGGTAGATTTGGTTTTTGGAATGTATCTTTTTAGAGGATTTGTTCTTTCTAAAATTAGTGGATATGATTTGATTTGGGTTTGTTTTTTAGTTTGCAAGATATGTTTTCTTTATAAAAAGAAAGTTTTCTTGTAGGTTATTTCCTTAAGTTTGCATTATTATTTCTTCCAAATCCACTTCAACAACTCCCTCTCTCTCCTCTTCTGCAAGGCTGGCAGCTGCACCCTCTCTCTCCTCCCTGTCGCGTGGACAGGGGCTGCCTGCAGCACCCTGTTGCTGCTTGTTTGCTTCACGTGGAAGAGCCTCCACACCTCTGTATCGCCCAAAACTTAACAGTTATGAAAGGAGAAATTCTGGCTATAATTATTTTTAAAGAAAGATATATGTTTACTACTAGAAATGAGTAGTTATCTTGGCTATATAGCACATTCAAGAAACTCCTTTAAAAGACTGCACTTGTAAAATAATTTTGCCCTCACACAAATAGAAGAAAGCGTCCTGGAGAAAAACTTCCCTAGATTCCCATTCTATTAACAAGTCCTAGGTATGATCAAGATAACATCAAACTGGATGCTTTATAAAAACAAGAAAATATCTACTATGGACATGAATATCTCAAAGAATCTTGTATGGCTTTTTATTCAGCATGACAAGGTTATCCAAAGGACCTAGAATTCTTGCACCCCAGTGCATTCTATAAATTCAATTGCAATACAGGCTAATATCTACTTTAAACTGATGTATAAGATATCAAGCCAAAATATGGTTCTTTAACTTCAGCAAAGAAACTGAAAATGCAAATTTCCGGCATGTAGTTTTCTCTTAGAGCATATGAGCCGTTCCTTATTTTTCTGGAGTAATAGAAAGGGTCTCAAGCTTAGGTGTATTCCCAGGAAGGGTTCTATTAAATTTTTCTTTGCACTGAAGTTTCTTATCTTTCAGAAGTCACAGGCAGAAGTTAAAAGCATTGGATTCTTTAGATTTAAACAATTCTGTCCTGACAAAACAGCCCTCCCCTCCTTTACCTTAGAGCCTTATATCACAAAAGCAACCATTCTTTTTATGAAAAGAACAAAAGTGATGATTTGACAATAGCCTATAAATGGAAGAATAAACAAAGAATAGAAAATACAGGATATTAAGCACATTAAAGCAGGTTTAGAATATGTAAGAAGTTGATTGTGCCATTTAAATAAACATCCGAAACTGTCACTTAGGCAATCAAATGTCATCAAAAGTAGCCAATGCCAAGCTTTCAACATCCTAGTTTATGGGTAAGCACATTATCTTCCCAGAATGATTCCTTGACTTTTTGTACATGCTATCATATGATCACTTTTATTGATAGCTTCACTATGGTAAAAGACCAAACTTGTTGCATCTATTAGAAAATAAGGCCTAATATGTGAATGTTAGAAAATAGGACTCTTTTTTGAGTTATCTATTACTCATTTTCTAGCAGAGCCTGAAATAAAGAGGTTATTCCTTTTAGGTGTCCGAAAGCCCAAAGGTTAATAGAGAAGCCCGTCTCAAGTCAGTTGCTTGGACAAGTGTTTAAAGGGACATGCCAACCAAAGTATCCAACATTCCAAGATCACAACACAAACAACCACCAAGCTTTTCCCCATGTTAAGTTGGGTCAGCTATATGGACTCTTTGCCTCAGTTCAGATCTATATAGGGTCACTTTAGGACTTTATTTTGACAAGAAGGGTCATTTTAGGACTTAGATCCAAAAAAACAAATGTCACTCACCTAATAGTTTTCTTCTAACACTTTTCTGATTTTCCCCCACCTGTTTTCCCATGGTCAACATCCAAATCCTCATACCTTCCAACTAGTGCATCAAAGTCCTTTTTTCTAGATGTCTGAAACACCTTAAGGTACCGTTTGTTAGGAGGGAGTCCCTCAAATCCTCGGATAACTCTCCATTCATCCCTCCTAATAATTTCTCCAAGCACATATTTATTCTAATCTCGGGATTTTCTTATCCCCCACCTTCCAAACACTAGTTCATGTCAAATCATGGGATAACCACCACACTTATCCCACCAACTTATTCCACCGGTGGAATAAGTTCTATCTCCCCTCTCTCTACATCAAATCAAAATAAATACAACTTTATATTAGTTATACATTCAAGCTTATCCCATGGAATAAGTTCTATCCCCTCTCTCTCTACATCAAATCAAAATGTATACAATTTTATATTAGTTATACATTCAAGCTTATCCCTTGTCCACCCAAACAGAGAATAGGCTAATTACCATATCAGCCAAACAATGACTAAATGAGTCTGTTCTTTAGATGTCTGAAACACCTTAAACGATTCTCTCTCTCATCATTATTGTCACACAAGCCTTTACTCATTTAGGAGGTGATCCTTCTTTTTGTGGCCATGCCATCCACCTCAATATCTTTCTTTTCATCAGTGATATATTTTACACATGGCTACAGTTGACAGTACAATGTGTGGATCAATATAGCATGATCATTCTTACTATTGCTTTATACTACCTGCCCTTAACAAAATATGGCGAAAAAGTAGAAGAAAAGGCATGTAAGGAAGCCATTAGTTGCATGGTCCAAGAGTATACTTGGTAAAGCCAAGATGCCAAATCACATCCAAGATTTAGCCATGTTAAATGGAGTAAAAGTAGCTAGAGTCAAGATCCAGAAAGAGAAGGTGTGCTGAAGTCTTATAAGCCATCACCTCTGGACCGCTTGCTAAGTTCTGCCTCTCTTAAGGTAGAAAACAACCCAAAAATCTTTCAAAAGGAGGAGGAAAAGATGGAGTGAAGGCTAAAGAAAGTTCCTTAGAGCAAACATGCTGGATGGTCAATAGCTCTTAGATGCTCAATATATTAAAAAAAAAGCTTTTGCTTCTGCTCTTTGTGGAAGTGGAGCTTTCTTTTCCCTTAAAAAATGTACAAATTCTTCCTTCCAAATAAATGAGCAAAGGGTCCCATATAGAGAAAGGAAGTGGCTAGTCCACCCCTGAGGATGCTAGAATTTTAAGGTTCAGTGTGTGACGAGTATTATGTAAGCGTAAGGTTCCCAAGTTTTGCTAACATGGACATGTAGCACTTCTCTAGTAAAAAGGCAGTAGGCATAAAGCTGATTGGCCTCTTCCTCTTGGAGTTTACACATTGGACTCTTGAGGGTACCCAGTGTCCTTTGCATTTTAGACAGTTATAGGTAACAAATTTGTGCAAAAACAGCCAGGTGAAGAAAGAAATCTCGAATGGTAAAGTTTCTTCCATATGCTCCTTGTGAAAGAATGGAGGCCCCCCCGTGCCATAGGATGCAGTAGGCATGATCTACAGTAAGTGGCGTTTGAAGATTATACAAGTTTTCCTGCCAAGTTCTCAGATAAACAACCTTTGTTTCCTTTTTTGTCTTATATATGCTTAAATTTGATATTTCTATGTATCATGACTTTCTAGATTCTGCTTGTAGCTGAAGTTTCCTTTTGGGGTAACAATTTTCTAAATATGGGTATTTGTAATGATCATTCCTTTGGGTGGTAATAACAAAAATTTAGTTGATAACACTAGGTGTGACATAAAAGGAACGGTATCTTGAAACCTTTTCTCATTTTAATTAGTATGTGCTATAAAGTGCTATCAATTCCATGGGTCTTTCAGCATTATTCTTTAGTGACTCCTTGATATGTGAATCAGTACCATCAAGTGTAATAATGGATAAAGTCGTGCAAGAGCTTCAATCATGTGGATTCGAATGCTTCATGGCTGAAGTTGGAGGCAAAGGAATGGAGGTACTCTTCTGCAGCTCCTCATGATACCTTTTAATAGGAATTTAGAGATTCCAAATTGGGCTATGATGTATCAAATTGGATGGACTGTATAAGCTGTATGCCTACCATTTTTTATCTTTGTTTGCATTGTCATTTTGATATGAAGACCAGGTTTGGACCAATTTTGTGGTAAACTGTTCACAGGAGTAAAAGCACAGCATTTAAGATATTGCAGCCTTCCAGATTTTCTATTTTCTGCTTATTACATACATTTTATTAACCCAATTTGCTGATTGTTCCACTTGTATATAAATAGCAGTGGAATTTTATAGATCCTTGCAGGCTGACTTGATGGAAGAAATGTCAAATATCTTCTTCAGAAAATAATGTCAAGGTAGTTGAATTTTTGAGAAGGCACCATGTAAACCTACGTTTGGTTGCTTGTTTTGTTTATTTAGTTGTTTGCAATTCTATAGAACGATTTGGGCCTTTGGTGGTATGCAAGTTAATTGATCTTTTCTTGAAGGGGCAGGTTATATGTTGATCCTTTTGCAAATGTATATTGTAAAGTTTTGGGCGCTAGTGTGATGTGAAGGTTCTTCCACGTGGAGAGAAAATGCAACAGCAGCAGCAGATTGCTGTTGGTGTTGGCGCACGTAGAACAGAAAGAGAGGAGAGAGTGCAGCTGGCAATAAGAGAGGAGAGAGAAGTTGTGAAGATAATTTTTGAATATTACAACTCAAGAAATAATTGATTACATAAGTTCTCTTTATATAGAGAGACATTCCTAATCTCTAAAATAGAAAAATAGAATATAATCGTATTTTTAATCAAATCCCTTTAATTACTCAATTACTTGACACCTAACTTACTAAAATGAGTAAACTTGGGCTCAAAGCAATTAGATTTAACACCCAAGATTCCAACTAGAGTCGGCAGTCTCACCTTGACCGACTGTCTGACTGCCACGCGGCCTACTGTGCTGTGCGGCCTTTTGTTCCTCACATCTATAAATATGATTCATTTAGGCTACACCTTGGAACTCTTTGAAAATGGACATGTAATTTGAAACAAATAGTATAATTATATCTTTTATTGAATTGATTGTGGTATCTGTTGTTGAGGCCTCAGATTTGGATTAACAGAGAGCAAAGCTATCAGGGCCTCTGTCTTGGGTTCACTAAAAAAGGCAATACTGTATTTTTTTATTCTAGTAAATGATTTTTTTTTCTTTGAAAGCTTATTCTTCGAAACAAACTTCCAGGTCCTGCCACAAGGGTGCAAGTTTAAATGCCCCTAATTAGCTTGGATGATCAGGTTAATTCTTCTCGTCACTGTTATATTGAGTGCTATGTATGGACCTCATCCCCCTTATTTTCTCCTGCCTATCTTTGTATGGGGTGGCAGTCAATATGGCTGCCCCTTTCCTTCCTCTACATTGCCTCCTTTCCCCATTCCTATTTAACCCCTTACCCTCTCCAGTCTTCCCACCAACATGAGTTATTCCTTGTCTTAATGTTGAACAGAATTCGGTTGTTCCCTGGTATTAGAATCAATAGCTTTTATCCATCTATTCTGTTCTTTCAAGTTATGACATCAATTGCCTTTGAAAGTTTAGTGGATTGGAGCGATCAGCATTTTTTTGGAATAATAATTAACTTCATCTTCTCTAAATTCTGTTCTCTCTACCAGAATGTCATCCAACTTTTCTGTCTTGTGCATCCGTCGCTGTTACATTTAAAGTATTATGATTTTTACATGGTGCTCTAGGAATAATTTGCAATGACACACATATCCTTGATTTTTACTATTTATACAGATACCTTTAAAAAATTTATCTTGGTTGCACCAATACCTTTCCATTGTCAAAATTCATAAACTTATTTTCTTTCCCATCTTCCTTCATTGCCAGCTCTCTCTTCCTCCTCCCTCAAATCTCTTTTTTACTCCATTGTAAGATGTCTCTAAGTGAGTCTAGTGCCTCGTACATTCAAAAGGAGTCATCTGAATTTTGGGGATCCTTAGCATGTGTAACTTGCAGGCACAGGAGCTCGCGTGAGAAAAATCCTCTATTTTTAAGTTCAATTTTATCAAATTTGATGGAATATCTAAACAGAAGGGTATTGACGTGAAGAGTACAAGTTTTCTTGGATTGTCAGTGTATATAGTAAGAAATCTGGGATATGTGTATGGTAGCTTCCATGTAAAAATCCCAAAAGTACTTTCATTATGGAAGCTTGAATTAGTCCTTGATCATGATTTGGTGTAGCTGGTGTGACTTTAGGAAAAACCCTTTTTTTTTTTTTTTTCATTGTATGTACCATAAATGGTCCATCAACAGCCCCAGGTTGCTGGATTGCTTGGACCATCATTGATTTAATCACTTATCATGCTATGGCTAAGCTGATGTGTTTTTCCAGGAAAATCCATTATGTTTCAATTTCTTTGTCATCTGTGATTCTTCAACTTCTTGTTGCTGGGTTGCTTTGACAAAGATTCGAAACGATCCTGGATCATGCTATGGTGAAGCTGGTGTGAATTTTAGGAACATTGGCTGGAGCAGTTGCAGCAATAATAAGGACTTGGCTGCTGTTGCAGACGTCTAAACAAACAGCTGTTTGAGAATCTGCGGTCGCTACAATTGCACCACACATACAGAAAAAATGGCCAATTTGCCTATGATTTGTAATAGTTAGAAAGGCAACACGTA
This sequence comes from Thalassia testudinum, assembly GCA_037157565.1. Lineage (NCBI taxonomy): Eukaryota > Viridiplantae > Streptophyta > Magnoliopsida > Alismatales > Hydrocharitaceae > Thalassia > Thalassia testudinum. The sequence continues at coordinate 19,831,105 of JAZHRO010000055.1, read as the reverse complement.
GGTTATCCTACAAGGAGGAATTCACCTATATATGTAAAAGAGGTTGAGCGGCTTTCTAACATAGCAACACAAGCAATATGAATAGGTTTATAGCAAAGCTCTATTACCCTCTTCCTTTTAAGCTCACTAGTACTTAGCATTGAGATTTTGATTCTAAGGAGAGTAGCCTTGGTGATTTTGGAAGTGATTCTAGAGGAGATTCTTAAGAAGCTTCTAAAGAAAATTTTGGGATTCTGAAATTTTGTGTTGCACTCTGTAACCTCCCGATTCAGGAACTAGACTAAGAAGTGTACATAACTCAAGTCCTAGCCATTAAGGTGATTAGGGTTATAAATAGTCTAATTTTCTATTACCTGATTAATTGCCAATTATTAACAAATAAGATTCTACATCAGTACTTGGCATTTACAGCATGGCAAAATATGAAGAAGAGTGGAAAGAAACAAATATAAAATAGTATAAGCATAAATTATAGTTAGACCAACTGGCCACGTTCATAGGACTTCTTCACGTAACGTGTCTAGCATCTAATATTTACAAGATCTGTATGTGCCCAAACTATATATTTACAACAAAAATGGGTCCAATCACAATATTTTCATTGGTATAAACGTTAAAATAAGGGGTGGTTGCATCCGTTAACGATACAATAAAAGGCTCAAGAACTACTAAAAATGACAAAAAGAGTTCATTTCTGACCACAACAGCCAGTCCTTTATATTCTCATGTGGATGGAAACCTATGTAGCAGATGGCCTTATGCATTGGGTAGGCTGTAGAGCTACACTTTTGTAGTGGCTTGAAGGGTGGGATCGCCAAGCACCTGGAAATCACAACTCAACATTGCCCTCTCGAGTTGCCATGGTGCCTAGTAGAAGTGATGCCTCAATTACTACAAAAACCATCGTTGCTCTGAAGATTGAACTTGCTACCCTAGGATGCCATCATCCTGCCTTGAAAAAGGTAAGAAGTAGGGTTGAGTAAAGTAGTCCAGTAGAGACAAACTACAAGTATAAATAAGAAAGAGAGGATAGTGTATAAGTATCTATATTACAAGCTAACCAACTAACCCATTTCAAATCTAATAATTACCCTGTTGGTTTATTATTATTATTATTTTATTATCCTCTCACTTACCCACGGGTCATGTCATTTATAATCATCCTTCCTTAAGGAAGGTAATAGGGATGCATATTGAGTGATTTTTCGTGTTCCACGTCTCTTGTTGAGTACAGAATCCATATGGGTATTTTGTTATTGCTTTTGGATACTTTAATATGGCATTATTTTGTAGATTCATTGATGATTAATACTTGAAATTAATTGAATTAAACTAAGATAAAACCTGGGTTTGAGTGATGATTGTAATACTATTTAAACACTGAAATTGGTATTGAAATTAAGGAGATTATTGATACTGAGTTAATTATTGAGATTTTATCTGCTAATTGAATGGGTTCAATAAAAGTTGGAACTTAGATGTTTTGGTTAAGTAATATCACCATGTGGAACATATGTAAAATTAGTTATTCAGGATTAAAATTCAGAATTAATAACGACGATTTTGTCAGGATTTAAAGGTTAGATAATTGGTGCTAGCCTCTCTACTCACTAGATTTTGATTATAGCTTTGGTCTCTTAGACTAATTCTGGGTTGGTTTAAGGAATTGTTGACCCTTTTATGACTCTTTAGTTAGGCTTAGTAGCCAATTGAGAAAGCGGGATGCTTGGCTCGAGGTTTTTTGTAATTGGTTTCTTCTCTCAGTTGGTGGGTAAGGCATTGGCTATCTATGGTTCAGTGTGCACAGTACTTGCAAGTGTTCATGCCAAATGATGTAGTTGTCACCTCTTTTCACAATGATCCCAAGGTGATGGATTGTAGTAACTCGATAGGTATAAGCCATCTTCTTGGGCAATAGGATGCCTTATATCGATCTTATGCCTCAGGAAGTTACACGAAGATCGCCTCATGCCCCAAGATGTTGATTGACATGATTCGACTATAACAAGTTGGGCTTAACTTGTAAAATGAACAGAATAATGTAAGGATTAATAAATGAATTAACTTATGAAACAATATCCTCTCTCTCTCTCTCTTGCCTTCTCTGTTTCTGTCTTTGTACATGGTTGTTGTTTCTACTCTACTCGATTTTTACTAATGTGTTCTTTGGTTTCTGTACTCAAGTGTTGCTAAGTAGCTAGGTGTAGTGGCTGCAGTTGGTCCTTCTGTTGTGAGACTGAACTCTACTGTAGGAGACAGTCTGTATTGAACGTGTTGCTCATTTAGTTTCCATTTCAACTTGTTAAACTCTTTTTATATTAGTTTTCTTGTATTTGTACTTGTACTTGAATACTTAGTTTACTTTCCTATTTTCTATGGTGGACTTTATTATAATTATCGGTACTTTATTTTTATTTAATGCATTATAAATGAATATTTGCCCATTGATGTTCCATGACTGTGATTTTCTATGTTTGCTTAATATTAGCATTTGACGACTTGGGTTGTGACAACCATGTAACCAAATTTCCACCTATGAATGTGTGAAACCCGTAGCGAAATTCCTATCCTTGGGACATCTAGCACAATCTGCATCTGTGTAGGCCACATCTAAGGACTTGCCACGAGTGAATAGCAACCCTTTTCCTGGTAGAGACTTCAAGTACTTGAGGATCATTATGGCTGCATCCCAATGCACTTTCCCTTGCTCATCCGTACATTGGCTCACCTTGCTCACCGTAAAAGCAATATCCAAGCATGTAATAGTAACATACAAAAGTTTCCCAACAAGGCATTGAAATGCCTTGCATTAGTATGCCCTGAGTTATCTTCATATAGATGCATACTCAGATCCATGGGAATAGATGTTGGCTTTGCTCTTAGCATGTTGATTTCCTGAAGAACAACTACATACTTTCTTTGAGAAAGTACAATTCCTTGTGAATTTTGAGCTACCTTGATACGAAGAAAATGCCATAATGGCCCTAAATCTTTTGTGACAAAATGTTTGACTAAGAAGCTTTGATTTTGCTTACATCATCCTCAATTAGTATAATATCACCAACATATATGATGAGAGACTCATCATGGCTCCTAATTATTATTAATTAGATATTTTTCCTAACTAATTAACTAAGAATACATTAAATACAGGGTTAATTATACTATAGGGGTAAAAATATCAAGGACCTGCAAAATAAGTTAAAAATGAAAAATTAAATAATAATTAATCTGAATAATAATTTAATTAATAATTAAGACTCAAAATAATAAAAATTGTCTAGGAAGTATTTTATTTAACTTAATTAATTTAAAGATCTAAGTACTTAATTAACCTATTTAATTATATCATTTAAATAAATATAGATAAAAAAGGAAAAAATGTAATTTCAAGGCATAAATATAATATTTACCTAATTTATAATAATATATAAAAAGTTGAAAAATAAATAAATTAAAATAAGCCTAAAAGGTCACTATTTACGTTTAGGTCCCTAACTCCTATTTCACTTAGGTCCTTCTTATTACAAATTGGTCCTTTTTATTCCATTCATGCCCCTATGTATAGTCCTTCATCTTCATCTTCAGTTTGGACGGTTCACGACCACTGGTCTCCGCACCCTCCGATCACCGCTTATCCTACGTTCAAACTCCATCATCGCTACTGCCGATGCTAAGCCCACCGCCACCTTTCCATCCGATGGACCGAATGTCCCATAAATCCTATTTAGACTAAGTAGATAACCTCACTGGCGTTAAAGTCGACGTCAGTGGTTCCCTTGAACCTAGACGATATTTTTGTCCAGATTCTTCCCACCTAACCTCCATCTCCACCTATAAATAGACCATAACACCTCTGATTCATGGTGAGCAATCCCCTACTCCCTTTCCCTCACTATGGTCATTCAATAGGCTATTCCTCTTTCCGGCGACCTTTTCCCTCTTCTTCGGAGACTTCCACCGAACGAGCTTGACTCTTTTCAATTGCTCATCTTCTCAGAAGTCGTGACAGAGCTTCTGTGCGCCCCATCTCTCTCTCTACTTCGCTTCAGACCTCGTCGGAGTTCTTCCTCCATTACACACATTCGACGAAGATCCTCTTCCCTAATTCGTCCAGGTAACTCGTAGGTAGCTTAGTTTTTAGTCTAGATTAGACTTAGATAGTTAGGTGGTTAGTTAGTGTAGTGTAAATTTAGCTTCAACTCCATCTTTGTCTCAGGTGCGGCCAAATCCGGCCTTACAGGACTTCGATTCGTGTTTTCACTACCTAATCACCTTCCTCAATCTTCCACGATCATAAGCACCTTCTTTTTCCTTAAATTTATCACCTATACACCTAGATTCACTCCACCTTCATCGGATCTCCACTGTCTATGGCAGAGGATCTGAGCCTATACCACACCCAATTAGGACCTTCCACCACCTATTCATCACTTCAGGGCCCTGATCTTGCTCATAATTATACCTATTACACCTTATCACAGAAATGTCTAAATCCATTCTCAACCCCTGAGCTGCTGTCAATGGCAAGCTCAGAGGGGTGATTCCATCTAATTCACCACACATACACCATCGCCACACCTTCCTTAACTTTTCCCCTCACTCAATTGAGTGAGGTCAATTCCTCTAAGTTCACACGAACTCAGATTTGGTTCTCAGAGTATTCATTGACTAATTCATGAATATAATCATCAATTGATTTAATTCAGGCATTCCTGAGGTTGCTCGTGACCTCAGTAATCGTTCAAGACCATTCTTGGTCTATTTATTGGAGATCTGATTTATGTCACTTGAATTCAGCCTTTACTGGAGCTTCGGCGAACTCAATTATGAGATTCAGCCTTCGAAATTTCACGTAAAGCTCCAAATAGCTTTATTTTGATGAGAAGATCAGATTTTACCCATTGGACCTGAGTTTTGTTGATTGGATGCTTGGATTAAATGTTGTCTTCTCCAACTTCGATGGAGTTGGAGAGACACAACCATTAGCGTTTAGACTTTGGTATTAGGTTCTGAAGCATGAGTATATTCTAGAGAACCAACCTAGGCTTGCATTTAGGACTGGGAAGCATTGGATTGGTCTGACGAAGAAACTACCATTTGAGCTCAGGCGATGAAGCTTGTGAGCACCATTGGAGTGTTCAAAACATGATTTTGAGGTGCTGGGTAGATTCCTTAGGTCGATTTAAGTCTAATTAGATTTTTAATTTGATTGGAATTGGTTTAATTTAGAAAGTCAAACTTTGAGCTTCATAGGTCAAACCTAAATCTAATTTGAGGAATTAAGGCTTAAATCCTTGATTCAGGTCTAGATTTGAGCTCCTAAAATGATTTAGAATCACTTAGAATAGGTTTGATCGAGTTTTATTGAATTTTTATGAAGATTTCCATTTCTATTCAGTTTGGGTTCAAACTGGAACCCAAAGTCGTTCAGAGACTTTTTGGTGAATTTTGGATCTAAATTTAACCCAAATCAGTCTTAATTGATCTTTTTAGTCGATCTGGGCTATTAGATGAGGTGTTAATCCATTTGCTGAGCTATTTCAACTCTGAAATCAGAGTTCTGTGTTCAAGATCGAAGCTTTGAAGCTTCTGGGGCTTCTAAAGCATTCTGTTACCTTAAACTCTCTCCTAATCGCTATGGAATGTCTTCTGCAACATTACTGAACCCTCAATTGAGGGCATTTTATTGTTTGCAGGTCATTTGACTTGAAATCCTTCTTTGAAACACATTCCAGGCACAAGGCAACAGTCTTATATTTATGCCTTGTGTTACGACTCGGTTCCCGAATACCTACAGGACCTGAGGCTGGCTTGACTCAACTAATCCCAAAAGTCGAGTCGAGTTGAGCTGGCCTCGGGTCCTGCAGGGATTCGGGAATCGAATTGTAACAAGATGGTATCAGAGCAAGGTCGTCCCAAGAAATGAACTAACTAGCTTGAGAATAACCAATTCACGTGCATGTAACGAGAGTAACCACCACAACGTACCTCTTGACATCTGTTCTAAGTTTCTTTTGCTGAAGTCCGATAGAGTTGACTTCTTTTGTTTTGTCTTCCGCGTCTCCTTGCAGGAGATGCCGTGCCGTGGAGTTCTTGAGGCAGGCCACGGACGCGACCGTGGACGAGGTCGGAGGGGAGGACGTGCTAGGCCCGAAGTGCCGATTGACCCGCCACTTCTCCCAGCCATTCAGGCCCAGGACCTCGCTCAGCTGATTCGAGACATAGTACGAGAGGAGCTCCACTCGCCTCCACGGGCGCCTCTCTCTGGGGACGTGGAGGGGGAGTCCTCTGTGGGGCCGAGAGACCGACGCAGCGCTGAACGAGGGGGAGGGGGTGGTCCTCCACCGCCCCCACCGCACTCTAGCACTTCTGAGTACGAGCCCTCCCTACCTGGAGGCGTGCCCGTTCTCCCACTGCAGCTACACTACGAGCTTTTCGGACAATTTCAGAAGCTGAAGCCCCCCTCTTTCTAAGGGGATGAGGGCCCGTTTGAGATAGAGGACTGGCTGGAGCAGATTGAGAAGTTGTTTGACACCCTTCACCCCCTGCAAAGTGCCGTGTGGCCTTTGCCACGTACCAACTGGAGAGTGCGGCACATAGGTGGTAGAGGGCGATCAGAGGCCAGGAGAGGGGAGAGCCGACGTGGGACTAGTTCATGACCCTCTTCTGCAAGCAGTACTTCCCGCAAACTTGGCAGAACTAGAAGAGGCGGGAGTTCCACACTCTCCGCCAGGGGACGATGACTATTAGCGTGTACTGCACGTGCTTCCTGGAGCTATCACATTTTATTGCGATAGCCGTAGCTACGGAGGAGTGCCTGTGGAGGTTCACTGAGGGGCTCCGGTTTGCTATTCGAGGGTATGTCAAACCCCTGAAGCTGCCCACCTTCTCGAGAGTGGTGGAGGCAGCTACGACGTACGAGGAGACCAACCTAGCCGCACGAGACACCGATAGCAGATGGAAGAGGCCCTACCGGCCAGAGTACTCACAGGGCCGATGGGAGAGGAGGCACGTGGTACTCGCGGGAGAGTCGTCTCGTTTTGCGGGGTCATTAGTGGCCTTTGGGGGCCCTTGACAGGGGCTAGCTATCAGCACTGGACCCCCGCCTGGCCGTTAGCAAGGACCTACCGAGGGAGGGAATCGGGTCCCCCTCTGCTACCAATGTGGCCAGCCGGGCCACATCAGGAGGGACTACCCGTCTAGGGCTGGAGCGCAACAGATGCTCTTCGCACCGAGCGCTGGAGGCCAAGCAGGTGGTCGTGGTTCCTAGGTACGTGGGGGAGGGTAGCAGTCACGGGGAGGGTACCGGCCAGCGGTTACTCACCCGACGCAGAGTGTGGCTGCTTCTTCTGCACTTAGAGCTGAGGGGCGTATCAACGTCCTGACACACAGAGACGCCAGAGCATCAGGTTCAGTTGTGGCAGGTATGGTTACAGTTTTCGGCAAATTGGTTTACATACTTTTTTATTCGGAGGCCACGTACTTTTTTGTGGCTGCGAGTTTTGCTGTTAGTTTGGGACAGGACTGCATGTTGTTAGAGGATCAATTTGTGATCAGAGGTCCGGGTGGTCAGCTGTTTGTAGCTGAGGAGGTCTACAAAGACTGTGAGGTCAGTATTGGGGGACACAGCCTCCCCACTGACCTGATCGTGATACCAATGGAGGATTTTGGCGTGATTCTGGGGATGGATTGGCTGTCCGCTTACCACGCCTTGGTGGACTGTCTTGGGAGGAAGATCGTCTTCTCCATACTGGAGATGCCTTCCTTTGAGTTTCATGGACAGCCGGTGGATGGAGGTTTCAGGTGCATTTGTGCACTTTGGGTAGCGAGACTTTTGGGCTAGGGGTGTGAGGGCTTTCTAGCTTGTGTAGTGGCAGAGCCTAGCCTCATGGTAGACTTTCAGAACATTCCTGTGGTAAGAGAGTACCCCAACGTGTTTCCAGAGGAGCTACCAGGACTACCGCCTGAGTGTGAGATCGAGTTTGAGATCTCACTGGTACCGGGGACCAGCTCCATTTATACGGCACCGTACCGGATGGCACCACTTGAGCTGCAAGAGCTCAAGTCACAGCTACAGGACCTGTTGGAGAAGGACTTTGTGAGGCCCAGTGCATCCTCGTGGGGAGCCCCTATGTTATTTGTGAAGAAGAAGGATGGTACCCTGCGCCTTTGTGTTGACTACAGACAGCTGAATAGGGTCACCATCAAGAACAGGTATCCGCTGCTGAGGATTGACGATCTGTTTGACCAGTTACGAGGTGCCACGGTATTATCCAAGATAGATCTGAGATCAGGCTACCACCAGTTAAGGATCAGGGAGACCAACGTCTCCAAGATAGCTTTCTGCACCCGGTATGGGCACTACGAGTTTTTGGTCATGCCATTTGGGCTGACCAATGCCCCCGCTGCCTTCATGGATTTGATGAACTGGGTGTTCAAACCGTATCTAGATCAGTTTGTGGTGGTGTTTATAGATGACGTGCTCGTTTACTCGCGGGATCATGTACAGTATGGACAGCACTTGCGGATGATTCTGGACACTTTGAGATGACGTAGGCTGTATGCCAAATACAGCAAGTGCGAGTTTTGGTTGAGGCAGGTGACTTTCTTGGGCCATGTGATTTCAGGAGATGGTTTGACTGTGGATCCAACCAAGGTTGAGGCCGTACTCAGGTGGGAGAGGCCACGTACAGTGACAGAGATACGCTGCTTCTTGGGACTAGCAGATTCTACCGACGGTTTATCAGGGGTTTCTCACAGATTGCGTGTGCTATGACTCAGTTGACCCGGAAGGACGTGCCCTTTGCTTGGATAGACACTTGTGAGGCGTGTTTCCAGGAGTTGAAGGAGAGGCTGACTTCGACTCCTGTGCTTACCATCCCAGATAGCAGTGGCGATTTTGTGGTCTACACGGATGCTTCGTTGCAAGGGTTAGGGTGTGTGCTCATGCAGCGGGGTCACGTTGTCGCTTACGCTTCGCAGCAACTGAAGCCCCATGAGCATAGCTATCCTACCCATGACTTAGAACTGGCAGTTGTTATCTTCGCGCTAAAGACATGGAGGCACTACCTTTACGGTGAAACCTTTGAGATTTTCACGGATCATAAGAGCCTCAGGTATTTGTTTGATTAGAAGGAGCTTAACATGAGACAAAGACGTTGGTTAGAGCTCCTGAAGGACTATAACTACAGCATCTCCTACCATCCGGGGAAGGCCAACGTGGTGGCTGACGCCTTGAGCCGGAAGGCGCCTGCCCACTTGGCTAGTTTACAGGCATAGAGTTGGAGACTTATGGAAGAGTTGGGCAGTTGGCCACCCCTAGAGTTACAGGGGAATTGTGGGGCAGTGACGGTGACACAATAGACGAGACTAGAGCTAATAGATCGCATCGTCATATGACAGATGACAGATCCGTACCTGCAGTCATTACGAGACAGAGTGCTATCAAGAGACCCAGGAGACTTCTCTTTTATAGATGAGGTGCTACGCATAAGGGGACGTTTGTGCGTTCCCAGGGACGAAGAGTTGTTGAAAGAGCTCCTGACTGAGGCGCACGGGTCTAGGTTCATGATACATCCCGGGAACACGAAGATGTATCATGATCTGAGACATGACTTTTGGTGGAGAGGGATGAAGCGGGATGTAGGTGAGTTCGTACAGCAGTGTTTGGTGTGCCAGTAGGTGAAGGCCGAGCACCAGAGGCCTGCAAGGCCGTTGCAGCCACTTCCTGTGCTAGAGTGGAAGTGGGAGAGCATCACCATGGACTTAGTGGTGGGTTTACCCATTACCCAACGAGGACACGATGCAGTCTGGGTGATAGTAGACAGATTGACGAAGACGGCCCGCTTCTTGTCTATCCGAGTCACCTTGGGACCAGCACAATTGGCAAAGAGGTATATTCATGACGTAGTACGTCTGCACGGAATTCCACGTAAGATTGTATCCGATCGGGATACCCGTTTTACTTCCCAATTTTGGGTCGAGTTTCGACAGGCTTTAGGGACACGGTTGAGGTTCAGTATGGCGTACCACCCCCAGACAGACGAACAGTCAAAGCGTACTATACAGACACTCGAGGACCTTTTGCGCGTCTGTGTACTAGACTGGAGGGGCTCTTGGGAGGAGCACTTACCCTTGGTAGAGTTTGCATATAATAACAGCTATCACTCGAGTATCGGCATGGCACCTTGCGAGGCTCTGTACGGACGGAGGTGTATTGTGCCCTTGAGTTGGGTTGAAGTGGGGACCAAGTGGGAGGTTGGCCCCAAGCTGATTTGGCAGAGTCAGGAGGTGATAGAGTATATTCACAGGCGACTTCGCACTGTCAGGAGTAGACAGAAAAGTTAAGCCTATCGGAAGCGCAGAGATGTGCAATTTGAGGTTGGGGATCACGTCTTTCTTCGCGTTTCACCTATGAAGGGCTTGCAGCATTTTGGAGTAAAAGGGAAGCTTGCACCGAGGTTTGTGGGGCCCTTTGAGGTTCTGGAGTGAGTAGGACCCATTGCTTACCGGCTTGCCCTTCCTCCCCAATTTTCTGGTGTGCACGACGTGTTCCACATGTCCAACCTCAGGAAGTACGTCGCCGATCCCAGTCACGTTCTGAGCCACGAGAGTGTCGAGGTGGGTGACGACCTGACCTACCCCGAGAGACCAGTGCAGATACTAGACAGAGCCGTCCGGAGTTTGAGACTGAAGCAGGTACCCCTGGTGAAGGTCTTGTGGAGGAGCCAGTGGTACGAGGAGGCTACCTGGGAGCCTGAGGCGGCGATGCGAGAGCGGTACCCGGAGCTTTTTGAGGGTACGTCTTTTCGGACCGGCTTCTGTCCTATTTAAGTTTGTTATGCGTTTATATTTCCTTTTCTGCACCATAGCTAGCTCAAGTTTCGGGGATGAAACTTCCTTTAAGTCTGTTATGATGTAAAGACCCATTCTGTTTGAGCCTTTTAAGACGTATGGACCGTTAGTCAGACGTCTGGTTAGAAGTCTGGACCCCTTCCCAGACATCTGAAAATTGAAAATTTTGTACGCATGGTCGATTCTGCGCGCTGGCTGTGCGTAGACCACTTTCTTCTCTCTCTCTTCTTCTGTCCCTTTCACCGAACCCTAGCCACTCTATATAAGAGCCCTCACCCCCTTCCTCTCTTCTCCACTCCACCACCACCACCTTCTTCCTTTCCACTGTCGTGAGAGGAACGAGCGAGAGAGAGGGAGCGAGAGCGAGGAGCGGGGAGGAGAGGTGGCGTGAAGAGAGGAGGAGGAGGTTGAGCTTGCGAGTTCGTGGGAGCTCGCCAGAGGGCGCATAGCCGGAGCGGCACATGCGGGAGGAGTGTGTCGGGGAAGCTGTCCCCAACTTCCTACTGCAGTTGGAGCTGTAACGAGAGGGAGGAATCGCGGCTGCGCGTGGCGAGAGGAGCGGGAGCTCGCTCTGGTTCTGGGATTTTTCCAGAATTAGACATTTGGAGTGTCTTCCAGACGATGGGTTAGACATCTGGTGACGACATCGGACGTCTAAAAGCAGGGTTTCGCGAAGGTACATTCCTCTTACAGTTACGGCCATGCAGGCCGCACTGCAGAACTGATCTGTGTGGCTAAAAGTGGGAGATTTTGTCTGTCGCACGCAGGGATAGCTTTGGGAAGGCACGTGGCATGCCCTCCCACGCGTTTCGGTCGTCTAGACAGCTTATTAGACAATCGGAAGCACTCCCAGACGACTAGAGGAGAAGTCGGACGTCTGGAGCTGAGTCCAGATGGTCAAGTGAGGGTCCTGGATGTCTAAGGTCGACACAGGAACTTGAGGTGAGACCTTGGTGACTTTTAAGACGTCTGGACCTTGTGCCAAACGTCTGATTTAGTTTTGCAGTCCTATTTTTGACCCGTTTAGGGTCCGTTTGGGGTCTGTTTTACGCAAACAAGATATATATGGTTTCCTTGTGAGTTCCTCTACATGTTAGAAATCCTTATATATTGTTCTGAACGTTCCATTGTGGTCTGTACCTTGGTATAGAACTTCGATCTATTACGTGTTTGGGACTTGCAGAGGCACGTGAATCTGCCGTTCGAGCCCCCCAATACTCCCGAATTGTCTATTAGAATGGTTTCTCCCTATTTTAATTGTAAAACATGAATGCACATATGAAATTAGATAACTAGAAACCTAGGATGTGGCATGAATCTTAGGGTGAGAAACAGTTGCACTGTTTGTATGCGAGTTTGTGATTGCAGTCATAAATGAATGAGTAGAATTGTAAACAATTATCTATTAATAATACGAGCTGCCTGTTGAAATATAAAATTCCTGTGCTAGTTAAACAGTTACCTGTGATATCACTTGTTGCATATGTTAATTGTGAAAATACGAGCTGCATGTGTAAATACAAGAATGGAAATGTGAATGATGAAACCTGGTACGCGACAACATGGTGAATATGAGCATTAACCCTACGGGGAATTAGGAGTAGAGCTCCTGTGGATGGATGGAAAGGATCTGAAAATGTGAGTGGGAAGTGTGTTGGCCCTTGAGTACATAGTTCCAAGGAGAGTGACTGTCCCATGTTTATTGTAGAGCGGAGCTAGCCGCCCTTGGGTTGGGACCCAGGGTTAAGATTGGCCACTCTACACCAACTTCTATTGGCCCTCGCGTACATTGTACCGGGAGAGAGCTACTAGTGTAGGGAGAGAGCTAGCCACCCCACGGGACCCGGGGTTCAGCTAGCCACCTTACACCAACTTGTTAGGCCCACTAGGGAAACTGGGGTAGTCAAACGCGGGTGCGCGGACTATGGAGGGGCGAGACCCCTATTTGGTTTTGAGGGGCTAGACCCCTGTTACTGAGAGGGTTAGACTCTATACTGTTCTGTGCTGTACTTTGGGAATACCCGCTAGCAGAAACGACTGACCGCGTGCTAGTGCGGGGTAGCTTCCCGTGCGCTTATCACGCGTACCGTAGTCACCGCTACGTCTGTCCGTGACCTCGGGGTGGTTGACTGGGTGTAGGATCATCACGGGGGACTCTCCTGGCCAGGAGAGCACCACGTGTGCCTTCTACTCTTCGGAAAAGACTGCAATCAAAATCGTTCCCACGAGGAACATGCGAGATCAAGAAAGAGACCTGAAAGTAAACCGATGGATAAAAAGGAATTGCATGTAAAATAAAATAATTGGAAAAGATAAATTGACCTGTTAGCTTTTACTACTTTAGTTAGTTTGGTTACCACTCTACTCAGCGTTCGCTGACTCCGTTTACTCATAACCCTTTACACGTTTAGGAGTTGAGCTGTCCGAGTCACCAGCTGCAGAGGGTGCTGGGTCTAGTCGAGCCCAACAGTAGTTTCCTGTTTTTGTTGTACTCTCTATTCTACTAGTGAGTTTTAGGTTGTTGTTATTGTTTCTGTACTTTGTGCTATTTTACTGTTGTGGTGGTGATATGTACTGTTAGCAGCTTTTACTTCATTTACTGCTTGTACTCTTTTACTGTTAGTTACTTTGCATAGTGAATGTGGTTTACTTTCCTGCTTTTGGTTATTTCTTGTTGGACGACTGGGTCTTGGGATTAGTCGAGTCAAGCCGACCTAGGGTCCTGTAGGGATTCGGGAACCGAGTCGTAACATCTTCATTTCATAGATCAATTCTGAACCAATGTCAAAATTGACATTAAAATTAGAAACTAGATGCCAAGAGCTTTCAATCAAGCTTTTAATCGCTCAATTTGGTGACTGGAGTCGATCGGAATTCACGATCGAAGTTGACGCTGGTAGACGTTGTCAAGAAGAGAATCGACTGAAGTGATTTCAACACCTAACGCTTCAGTCGTCAGGCGTTGGGTGTGAAATAACCTATACCCTTTTGAGCATTGTCTTGAGTGAGTGCGTGCATGTGCATATGCACCTGTGTGTGCGTGGGCCCAAGGGTGGGCGTGAGCTTTGTGGGCTCGATATTGTGCAAATGAATACACTAAAATCCACACCTAAATGAACTAAGACTAGGCCTCAAGTAGGGTTTGATTCGATCCTTGTGGACTGTGTATCCTCGAAAAGGGCTCGATTCACTCATTAACCAAATGTTTGGTTAAGTGTTAAAAAAAATGGTTTAAGGGTCTAAAATCGACTAAGTGTGGATGGGGGTGCACAGTGGTTGAAGAGAAGAGGAAGAGAGAGATGCACAAGCTGAAAGCTTAAATGTTTACTTAGAGTGAAGAGAAAGAATAGTTAAATATAAGTGAATTCAAAGAAATGGTTGAATGCTGATTGAGAGAGAGACGTCTGATAGATTAATTGGAAGTTCGACTTTAACATTTAAGTCGTCTGACATTCATAAGAGACGTCAAATGAAGGCTGATTAAAAGAGAGATTATTTGTTTGAGCTCTATTGTAATGAAGGTATTATTTTTTCATTGTCAATTCTTTTTATGTCTTTACATTTTGTAAACACTTGTAATAAATGTTTCTTTTCATGCTATCCAATGTAAATCTTTCATGTACATATCTTTCATTAATGGAATAGTTTCAAGTTTTAATTATTTAATTTCATGTGCAATTGTTCATGAGCTTAACATATTACCTAATTATAGACTTAATTAATCAATTTATTAATTAATTATGCATTAGAATAAAAATGGTAAATTAAACTAAGTTTATACCTCTTAGTAAATGACCTGGACTCAACCAGTTAAATAAATTAAAATCTAAAATGTTAAGTTAGCTTGACCTTATACTACAATCAACTACAACGATTTAATAAATTAAGTTAACCTAAGTTCATTCTTTACATAATTAATTAAGACTAATAACCTTAATTAACTGTATTGAGAATTGAACCATCAATATACCAACATACAACCTTACCTTTTTTGGTCTTCTTCACAAATAAACAATGATCTGCAGATGATCTCTTGAAGCTAACCCCCTCAATGACATCGTTTAGCTTCTTGAACGACACACATGGACTCTACTGGAGCCCATAAATTGCTTTGTGTTCTTTTCAAAAAACTAAATTACTTTGTGTAGTTTGCAAGCCTTACTACACTGCCAATCAACTTCAAGTCTAAGGGGATGGTGCATGTATACTTCCTCTTGGAGATCGTCATAGAGGAATGCATTCTTCATGTCTAGTTGATGAAGTGCGTAATCTAAGTGAATTGCAACAAAGATAAGAATCCAAATTGTGGGAAGCCACGTGACTAGGGAGCAAGTATAAAGTAATCCACCCCATAAGTTTATTGTAGCCCTTTGCCACCAATTTGGCCTTGTATCGTTCCATAGAACCATCTAGCATGTACTTGATTGTGTACACCCACTTGCATCCTACAACGGTAGCATTTGTTGGGAGATCAACTAGACTCTAAGTTCCTAATGAGATTAAGGCAACCATCCCATCCTCTATGGCCTATGATGAGCTAGATTTCGTACGCAAAAAGTTCGAGTTAAAAACTCCTTGTCGTAGTGCATAAAAATCCGCTATCAAATAAATTTTACTGAAACTCTGGTGAGTCCCGAGTTGAACACAGGGAGGCTAACGTTTGATTAAAAATCACGTTTGGAATTATTGTCACAAAGTAGAGTAGCTGGTTGAAATTAATCTACACTAGTTATTCTACTTAAAGAATAAATAATAGAAAAGAAATAGAATAATACAAAGAAAGAAAAAAATTAGAGAAAGAATGAACAAATATCTTATAATCATAGAACGACGTCCATTATATCTACTTGCAAAATTCAAACTATACTAGAAAGTAATAAAAAGATAGGGATGAGAAAATCTTCCTCGACAGTCGCTTGGAGGACAGAGGGACAAAGTAGGGTGGCATCGCAGCGGGATCCGATTCCTGAATGGTGGAGAAAGGACAACCACGGGCGCTCTACGAAGGGGATAAGAAGACGAAAAATTATTTTATTCTAGCTCTAGTGGAGCATCCCGGGTTTGAGACTAGCTCATAGAGCTTTGGAGGAGGTGAGAAGAGAAGAGAATGGATGATTCAAATGGAGGGGATACAGGCTCTTTTTATAGGCTTTTGGAAGGGGGTAATTTGGTCATTTGAAGGCTTAGAATTTAATATTGGGGTCTTCAGTGATGTTTATGATCGTCACTGTAACCGCATGTCACTGAAGGCGCGCCTCAACGTGAGCCGCTCAATGAAGATCCGAGCGTCCACATGCAGCCACGTCACCCGGTGCCTTGTCTTCAGCCATTCGTGCGTGTTCACCAATCACTGCTCATCCTCAGCCATTCGATCAGCATCGGACGACCGAGATTCCATGCTTAAGATCGAACCCTAGCACCACCACGTAGCCGCTCCCCAACCGCTCGATGCCGATCCAACAGGAAAATTCTGCCGCGTGCCTCTTCTCATAGATTCGAACCCGCGTTACGCTCTCCGCGTAGGATGCTCAACTGCTGCACCAAGGGGTGGTTTGTGTCGAGTTTTGGAATTAACACTCGCGTGCTCTCGATTGTTGGATCCTGATCCAATGTTCGAGATCTGATGGCACGGTTGAAGGAGGAGGCTGGTGGCTGTGGGCGGCTTGGATGGTGCCATGTGGCGTCATCTGGGTTGTCCATTTTCTTCTACTTTAAGTGGTGCCACAGATGTCAGATTGGGTCAATTTTCACGTCGTGGGGCTGCAATCGTCGATCTGAACCCATTCGTGTGGTTGTAGTTGTTGTCTGAAGTTCGGATTTTCATCACCTTGCCCCTTGGCCTCTGATCTTCCTTGGACTACATCTGATGCTACAGAGGTCTGATCAAGGCGTTAGACTCCGATAGTCACCCTAATCAGATCTGTACTATTGGATCTTTAATCTGAGGCTCATATAAATATCGCCTTGTTCCCTTACCACAAAAAAGATAAATTAACCTATAATTTGTATAATCTATTCTTAATGCAGAACGATGCATACTATGTAATATTTATAATGCTAAATGCAATTATACACCTAAGAACATGCATAAATAGATAGTTTATGTGAAATAGATGTGTTTACATCAGCTTACTACCCTTTAGATCAAGGAGTGCTTTCTGATGGGTGGTGGATATGTGCATAGCCGAGTGAGCTAAAATGAATTGCTTGTATTGAGGTGAGAGACTTACCAAGGACATATGCCTTGAAATGGGATCCAACGTACAAGACAAGGTGCCCTTCCTCAAGGCAATGGGTAGGTCAAGATCATCATCTGTAGTCACTGATATGCGAGATTTTAACACACGAAAGATTGAGTTAAAAACCCGTCGTTGTAGTTGCGTAAAAAATCTACTAATCAAATAATTTTACCAAAACTCAAAGTGAGTCCTGGGTCGAACACAGGGAGGCTACGTCGATTACAAATCCATGGTTATTTCTTTTTGTATTTTTTTCTATAAGAGAAAAGATCACAATATTTCCAACCCTACGCTATACTATTCTACCTACAAAATAAAGTGAGAAAAAGAATGAGAGAGGGAGAGAGAAAATTTTTATAGCTAACAAATGTTTATTACAAAACTAATGTTGAAAATTGAAATCTATACTGGAAAGCAATAAAAAGGTAGGGCAAAAGATGTTATCCTCCTCAACGAATGCCTGGAGGATGAGCTTGTCGAACAACGCCCGAAGGAAGAAAAATGGAGACAGAAGAAGGGGGATGAAACTGGAAGAACTAGGGATGAGGCAGGATGTTGTCGTCACGTGATCCGCTTCTAGAACAAGGGTGAGAAGACAATTGGCGAGAGCTCCGCAAACGAGATGAGAAGTGAAAAATATTTGTTTTTAACTTTAGCGGAGCTTCCCATAGCTTGGGAGCACTAGAGTGAGCTTTAGAACGTGTGTTCTTATCTCTTAGGAGAGGTGAGAAGAGAAGGAAGGGATGAAGAGAATGAAGGGTGTAGGGTCCCTTTTATAGGTGAGGAGAAAGGGGCATTAAGGTCATTTCAAAGGCTATAAAATGAATGCATTGCCTTTAGTGATGCTTGCGTACGTTATTGAAGGGAAAGGTGGTTGCTGGTGCATGTGTGATGAGAGCCATGGGATCAAGATTGCACGGCTGAGATCTTCCATCACGTGTGTTTCATCTGTTACTCATATCTCACCTCAATCACCATCGGACGATTGAGCATGTGTGCAAACGTCTTAAAATCGTGTGTTAAGATCATGATTGGGAAGAACGTGCTGTGTTGGATGAGAATCTGAAGGCTCAGATCCACACTCAGTCGCGCCTTCAATCTCAGCTCTACGCATTACATCGCACGTATATCTGCTTGTCTCAAATGTTGGCATCTCCTCGCGCCACGTAACGTTGTGGCACCCACCTAATGTCGATCGAACGGTCCCAATCAATTGGCTCACGCTTGCGCTTGAGGATTGGAGAGTGGTGGGTTTCGAACCCGCGCTCACTCACTCTCAGAACAATCTTATCCCCCGTGTTAAGCGCATGGATTGACGACTTCTTGATTCAAGGCCCACGCGCTCTTGCCGTTGGATGAAGATCCAACAGCCGAGAGTATGTGGGTCTTTATCTTTAAAGATTTGGATCCCAAGGGAGGAGGCAATGTGGCATGATCCGGACTGTTGGATAAAGATCCAACGGCCCAGGTTGCTCCTCATGCATGCCTTTAAGGCTGAGTGGGGGTTGCGGTGCCATGAATGGCTAGAATGGTGCCATGTGGCACCATCTGGACTGTTCATTTTTGTTGAATCGAAATTCATCGTAGTTTAGAAAAACGCGTTGTAGTATAGCGATGAAAATCGAATCGACATTTAAATTTATAAAACTCAAAAAATGTTGAGTTCCAAGGTCGTTTGCAGGGAGCAAACTATTGCAATTCAATCCACTAATCAAATATGATGAGTACAATAATGCATTAAATAATAAAAAACTCAATATGAAATATAGTCAATGTATATCAAGAGTCATAGAACAAAAATAGTATAGAGAGAGAGCAAAAGGAATGGTGGTTAGAACCATCAAATTAACACTTAAGCTTAATCACAAGTGTTAGCACTTAAATTTCCTCCTCTCTTCTCTTCTTATTCTTGAGCACTTAATTAGATCATAACCTCAAATTCAACTAAATCAAACGTCGAGAGTAGTCATCAGACGCTTTAAGCTCTCAAATCAGACCTAAGTGTAGTTGTCTGATTGCAACACAGAGCAAAATCCCCTCTTTTTCTCTCAATTCTCTCCTCTTTCTCAGACCCAGACCAGACTAGACCCAATTCAGACTCGGTTCAACTCGCAAAGGCGTGGGCGAGTGAACCAGAGTGCATATGCTCATGAGGAGGGATCCAACTCCTAATGGCTAGGGTGAACATCTAATGAACTCAATTCAATATATATCAAAATTTAATTTAAAGTTCCACGATGTGGCACAAAAGAGTGTCGTCATCCTCGTGTATGTAGCTACAGCTGATTGCTTCATCAATTGTTATTGCTGCTTTGTTTTCTTCTTCAATTGGGGCCCCAGGGGACTTCTACAAATGGGTCCGCCTTTGCTAAAGATGGTAGTGGTGGCGATTACAACCGGACAACGACGATGACAAGCGATGTGAGGCGGAGGTCCAGTGAAAGCACCTGAAACACAAATACGGGCTGAAAACCCAAATTAAATAGCTCAAACGACTCGCCGTCAAGCGAGGAAGGTGCTGGCGGTAGTTTTGAAGTGTTTGGAGGTGTGTGGAGGCGTGACGACGTCAGTGTTGCAGTTGAATTAATGGGTTGGTCGGTGGTGGAATTGGCTGATCAAAAGTCCCAATAATGTTGGGGCTTTTGGTCAGAGGACGGAGAGGGAGGTTGTGGTGGTGGTGGTGTTGTGTTTGGTGGACTGCGGAGCCGACACAAGCTCGCTGGAGCTCGTGCCAGAGGTGAATAAGATGGTGCTGGATCGATGGAGGTACTGTGAATCTAAGAGCTAAGAGCATCGAAAGATTCTAGAGAGGGAGAGGGAGAGAATCGAGAGCTTATGGGGACGAAAAAGATAGGTGCTCATGCTGGTGTGGCTTGCCGGACGTGAGAGAGATGAAGTTCTTTGGTGAGAGGGTACGACAAGGAAGAAGGTGGAGAGAGTTCCTGTTGTGGCCGACGAGGAGCGAAAGGACTTGAGGAAGATGTTGAACCATCCAATTTGACCGTTGGATGGCCGAAGGAGAGAGATTGAGTAGGTCGTCGGAGCCGATGGAGTTCGCAACCGGAGAGTAGGGAAGAGGGGGTATTCTGATGTAGAATCGACTAAGTCTAGCTTGAAAACATGCTAGAACTTATATCAGCAAGGTAATTACAGCGATTTGCCACAAGTTCACGAGTGTGGTTTGCGAATTAGGCAAGTTGAATCCCACAAATTTCGCAAGTTCACTAGAGCTTCTCGCTCCAAATCAGGACCTGAGATTCGGTCCAATGGAAAGAGGATCTTCTAATTAATCCCTCCAAATTTGGAGGGATTTGATTGAAAAATAAAGGAAAACTCTTCGGTCAAAGGTCGATCATTGATGGGTTGACTGTTGGATTAGGAAACAATGTGTTTCAAGCAGCAGGGGGCCCTTTGTGAAGAAGGCGAGAAAGATAAGGGAATATATGCAAGGAAAATGTAAAAGTTAGGGGTTTAGGTGTAGAGAACAAATATTTGGGGACTTGAAAATAACTAGGTCAAGATGGATTCCGATTGGGTCCAAATTTTGGTGTTGGCCTAATTTGGATCCAAAGAATTTAATGGTGAACTTGGATTTGGGTTTTGACCATGTTTGACTAGGCAACTTGCACAAGAGCCCAAATAAGGGTAAATTCTCGTATGAATATCTGTTTATGGTCAAAATGGGTTCAGATGATCAAAGTGAAGGTATCAAACTTCTTTGAATATTTTTCAATGAATTTTAGGAGATTTAGATTGAATTTATGTCTACCAGAACTCTTTCAATTTGAGTAAGGCTGATAATTGGGGTTTTTAGTGATATTTTAATCCTTGAAATGCGTAAAATCCTGATTCCGTCAGTATGAGCTCACTTCTTGATCTTTTAAGTTCATTTGTCCTTGAATTAACCCCTGGTCAACCCCTTGGTTAATCTGCATTTTTGATGAAATGGTAAAACAACAAAATTAGCCCTGTTTTCCTACCTTCTTAAATCAGTTCAGTACGAAATTACGATCCTCAGACGATCATTAAGGAGCATTTAATACTTGAATCTAACTAATTTCAATTATTTATAACGAATGATGGTGTTACCATCGGTATTCTTTTATTCGTAGGTGGTGTCAAGGATGTCAGATTGAACCGATTTTCACTTCATTGTGCTGTGATTGTCGATTCGAATCCATTCATACAGTTGAATTTGTTATCTGAAATTTGGATTTCCACCACCTTGCCCCTTGGCCTTTGATCTTCATTAGATTGCATCTGATGCTACGGAGGTCCAATCGAGGCAATCTCAAAGGTGTTGAACTCCGATCGTCGGCCTAATCAGATCCGTACGGTAAGATCTTTAATCCAAAGCTCCAAAATACATCGCCTTATCCCCTCACCATAAAAAGAGAGAATTAAGCTATAATTTGTATAATCTATTCTAAATGCTGAATGATGCATGCTATATAATACTTATAATGTTGAATACAATTATGAGCCTAGAAGCATGCATAAATAAATAGTTTATGTGAAATAGTTGTGTCTACATCAGTCACCAACAACCTCCTCGGTGGTAGTAGACTCGAGTGGTTGGGTGATCGCTTTGTTTCACAATGGAAAAATGTAAATATTGTTGCATATGGCTGGAAAAATGTGGAATAGAAAATAAAATAATGGAATCAAAGCCAATCAAACCACAGTATAGGGCAAGAAAGGGTCATCCACAGAGAAGCTAAAATCCACATCAAGATTTTATTCCATATAAGGACATGTTCATATATTTATAAACTCCAAAATAAAACAAGAGAACAAGGAATTAGAATGCAAAACGGATGGTGGAGATGGTGGCGACACTGCAATGGTCCTGGCGTGAGATGTAGGTCCACGCCCCAACCTTGTGCTGTCACCACAAGGTTGGCGTGGAGCGGTCCTCCTAGTGTGAAGGCAACGGTGGTGCGGTAGCATAAAACTCCCATCTGATGGGGAGGTGTCGAAGGTGGCTTCCATCCTTAGGGGAGATGGTGGTGAAGATTCTGGTCCTAAGGGGACACAGTGGGAGCTCCCCACGCCAAGGAGAGGTGGAGGAGGCTGGCCTGCCATAAGGGAAAGGGTGGTGGTTGATTCCCTCCCAAGGGTAGGCCGTCCAAGTAGGAAGTAGGGAATGCCCTATTGCGTGAATGGAGGATGGATGTCCTTCCCTTCTCCCCTCTTTTCTTTTATTTTGATGCCACATTCAGTGGCTCTCTCCAAAAATAAAAGGTTCATTTGAATGCTTCCTAAAAATGTGGATCTAAATGGACCCATTTATCATCATTAATCACCAATTAACCTGGCCTTAATATGGAGAAGTTGTCGCACATAAGGAAGAGGAGGAAGGATGGTTGAGCACCCTCCTCATAAAGTGGCAATTTTCATTTTTGGAAGGGCTATTTTGCACTCGTGTCCACCTCCACAACACATTTTCTTGTTGATGTACATTGAATGATGACTTAGGATGTTATGACCCGGTTCCCGAATCTTTACAGGACACGAGACCGGACCGACTCGACTGATCCTAAGACCCAGTCGTCCAACAAGAAAGTAACCAAAAAGCAGGAAAGTAAACTACATTCACTGTGCTAAGCAACTAACAGTAACAAAAGTACAGCAGTAATGAAGTAAAACTAGTACAGTATACACCACAACAGATAGAAAGGTAAACGGGTACAGGAATATAATGTGCAGAATGAAAGAGTACAGAATATAAAGGTACAAGAAGCTACTCACTACTACAAACAAGTACAAAAAGAGCTACAACTACTGGGCTCTACTGGACCCAGCACCCTCTGCAGTCGTAGGCTCTGGCTGCTCAACACCTGTACCTGAAAAGGGTTATGAGTACATGAAGTCAGTGAACGCTGAGTAGAGTGGCAACCAACTAACTAAAGCAGTAAAGGTGGACAGGTAGCTGTTGTTTTCCAATTTTCATTATTTCACAAGTTATTCCCTTTTGTTCTCATTGGTTTATTTATCAGATCTCTTTCATGATCTCGAATGTTCCTCGTGGGAACAATCTTGATTGCAGTCTTTTCCGAAGAGTAGAAGGCACACGTGGCGCTCTCCTGGTCGGGAGAGTCCCCCGTGGTGATCCTACACCCAGTCAACCACTCCAAGGTCACAGACAGACATAACGATGACTACGGCACACGCGATAAGCACACAGGTAGCTACCCCGAACTGGCACGCGGTCAGTCGTTTCCATTAACGGGCACTCCCAAAGTACAACACAAAATCAGTATAGGGCCTAGCCCTCTCAGTAACAGGGGTCTAGCCCCTAAGAACCAAACAGGGGTCTCGCCCCTCCACAGTCCGCGCACCCTCACCTGACTACCCTGGTTTGCCCAGTGGGCCTAACAAGTCGGTGTAGGGCGGCTAGTTGAACCCCGGGCCCTGTGGGGTGGCTAGCTCTCTCCCTACACTAGTAGCTCTCCCCGGTATAGTGTACACAAGGGCCACCGAGTCGGTGAAAAGTGGCCAAACCCACCCCAGGTCTCAACCTGAAGGCGGCAAGCTCCCCTCTACACTAAGAGGTAACATGCGCTCCCCTTGGTACCACGTACTCAAGAGCCAGCACACTTCCCAACACATTTCCAGATCCATTCCATTTATTTCCAGGAGCTCAACTTCAAATTCCCCGTAGGGTTCACGTTCATATTCCTCAGGTCATGCCATACCAGGTTTCATCATTTCTATTTCCATTCTCATGTTATACATAGGCAACTTATATTTCTATCGTTCACATTTCCGTACACAGGTTATATACAGGTAACTCGTATTTCTATCATTCACATTACTATTCTCAATTTATATACATGCAGCTCGTATTATGTCATTCAACATATACAATAGGAATTCACGTGCAACAGTTTGCTAGCACAAGTACTTTACTTTTCACAGGCAGTTGTTATTTATTTACATGCAATTGTTATCATTCTATCTGCTCATTCAAGATTGCAATTCAATCATCCATTACAGATATTTCAAGTGTTTCTCGTCCTAGGATTCATGTCATATCCTAGGTTCTAATCATTCATTCCACACATCCATTTAGGTTTTAATTAAATTAAGGGGAAGCCACTCTACCAGTAAAACCAGGAGTAGTTGGGGCTTGAACGGCAGGCTCACGTGCCTCAGCAAGCCCCGAACCCATAACAGAAACAAGACCTATCACACGGATCAATCACAAGAGAATACTCAGAATAGTATAGAAAGTATTCCAACAAATAGGGGAATTCATACGGGAAACATCGGTATCTTAATTGCGGAAAACGGACCTCAAATGGACCCTAAACGGGTCAAAAACAGTATTCCTGACTCAAATCAGATGTCTGGAACAACTTCTAGACGTCTTAAAAGTGTCCAGTAACATACCTAAGCCTCTGTGTCAATCCTCAGACATCCAGGAACTCCGCTGGATCATCTGGACCCAGTTCCAGACGTCCGACCACCTCTCCGAACGTCTGGAAGCGCTTCCCGTCGTCTGGTACCTCGTCCAGACGTCTGAAATGCGTGGGAGGGCGTGTCTCGCACCTTCCCGAAGCAACTCCTACGTGAATCAACCAAATCTCCTCAAAAAGGCATGCAACAGTGTCTCGGCGAAGCGGCCCGCATGGCCATATCCGCAAAGAAGACGTACCTTCGCAAAGTCTACTTCTCAGTCATTTGGAACCTCCTACAGACGTTGGCTACATCGTTTGGACGTCGCTCCAGACATCTGATTATGGGAAAAACCCAGAACCAGAACCTGCTTTCACCCTCTCACGCCGCGTGTGGCCGCGCTGCGCCCTCTCGCCTACTGCTCCGGCTGCAGCAGTGTCAGGGAGGACCTCCCCGACGCACTCCTCCTTGCACACGCGCCGCTCCGGTCGTGAGCTTATCGGCAAGCTCCCACGAGAGCTCGCAAGCTTGCTCTCTTGTCCTCCTCACGCTGCTCCTCTCCTCTCACGCCGCTCCTTCTCTCCGCCATTCTCGCTCGCTCGGTTGCTCTCACTGGAGGGAAAGAGGAAGGTGGCTGGGAAGTGGGGTGAAACGAGGGAGAGGAGGGGGCTCTATATAAGGGTGTGGGTTTAGGGTTTCGTCAGGGCGGAAGGAGAGAGAAGAAGAAGGAAAATGAGGGAAGTGTATTGTCTGCATGCAGCATGCGCGTAAACGCGAGCTCGTATTCAAAATTTTCAATTTCCAGATATCTGGGAAGGTGTCCATATGTCTGACCCAAATTCCAGATGTCTTAAAAGGCTCAAACAGCACAGGTCTTAACATCATAACAAACTCAAAGGAAGCTTCGTCCCCAAAACTTGAGCTAGCTAGGGTGCGGAAAAAGAACAACATACGCATAACAAACTCAAATAGGACCGAAGCCGGTTTGAAATGACGTACCCTCAAAAAGCTCCAGGTACCGCTCTCGCATCGCCGACTTAGGCTCCCAGGTAGCCTCCTCATACCTCTAGCTCCTCCACAAGACCTTTACAAGGGGTACCTACTTACGTCTCAAACTTTGGACGGCTCTATCTAGTATCTGCATTGGTCGCTCGAGGTAGGTCGGGTCATCACCCACCTCAACACTCTCGTGGCTCAGAACATGACTGGGATCGGCGACGTACTTCCTGAGGTTGGACACGTGAAACACGTCGTGCACACCAGAAAGCTGGGGAGCAAGGGCAAGCTTGTAAGCAATGGGTCCTACCCGCTCCAGGACCTCAAAGGGCCCCACAAATCCCGGCGTAAGCTTCCGTTTCACCCCAAAACACTGCATGCCCTTCATGGGGGAAACGCGTAAAAAGACGTGGTCCCCAACCTCGAACTGCACCTCTCTGCGCTTCCGATCGACATAGCTCTTCTGTCTGCTCCTGACAGTGCGAAGTCATCTGTGTATCTACTCAACCACCTCCTGACTCTGCCGGATCAACCTGGGGCCAACCTCCCACTTGGTCCCCACCTCAACCCAACTCAAGGGTGCAGTACACCTCCGTCCATACAGAGCCTCGTAGGGTGTCATGCCGATGCTCGAGTGATAGTTGTTATTATATGCAAACTTTGCCAGGGGCAAGTGCTTCTCCCAAAAGCCCCTCCAGTCCAGCACACAGGCACGCAAAAGGTCCTCAAGTGTCTGTATCGTGCGCTCCGACTGTCCGTCCGTCTGGAGGTGGTACGCCGTGCTGAACCTCAACCGTGTTCTCAACGCCTGCTGAAACTCAGCCCAAAACTGGGACGTAAAACGAGTATCCCGGTCGGATACAATCTCCCGCAGAACTCCGTGCAGACATACCACGTCACGGATATACCTCTGCCAACTATGCTGGTCCCAAGGTGACTTGGATCGGCAAGAAATGTGCCGTCTTCGTCAATCTGTCCACAATCACCTAGACTGCGTCATGTCCTCGCTGAGTAACGGGCAAGCCCACCACCAAGTCCATGGTGATGCTCTCCCACTTCTACTCTGGCACTGGAAGTAGCTGCAACGGCCCTGCAGGCCTCTGATGCTCAGCCTTCACTTGTTGGCACACCAAACACTACTGCACGAACTCACCTACATCCTATTTATTCCCCTCCACCAAAAGTCACGTCTCAGATCATGATACATCTTTGTGTTCCCTGGATGTATGGTGAACCTGGAACCGTGTACCTCAGTCAGGAGCTCTCTTAACAACTCCTCGTCCCTGGGAACGCACAAATGTCCCCTCATACGCAGCACCTCGTCTGTAAAGGAGAAGTCTCCAGGGTCCCCTGACAGTACTCTGTCACGCAACGACTGTAGGTACGGGTCTGTCATCTGTCCTGTAATAATGCGGTCTATCAGCTCTGACCTCGTCTGTCGTGTCACAGTCACTGCCCCACAGTGCCCTAGTAACTCTAGGGGCTGACAACTGCCCAACTCCTCCACGAGTCTCCAACTCTATGCCTGTAAACTGGCTAAGTGGGGGGGGGGGGGGGGGGGGGGGGGGGGGCGACTTCCGGCTCAAGGCGTCAGCCACCACGTTAGCCTTCCCCGGATGGTAGGAGATGCTACAGTCATAGTCCTTCAGGAGCTCTAACAAACATCTCTATCTCATGTTGAGCTCCTTCTGATCAAATAAATACCTGAGGCTCTTATGATCTGTGAATATCTCAAAAGTCTCATCGTACACGTAGTGCCTCCATGTCTTCAGTGCGAAGACGACAGTTGCCAGCTCTAAGTCGTGGGTAGGGTAGCTATGCTAATGGGGCTTCAGTTGCCGCGAAGCGTAAGCGACAATGTGACCCCGCTGCATGAGCACACCCTCTAACCCCTGCAAAGAGGCGTCCGTATACACAACGAACCCGCCACTATTGTCTGGAATGGTAAGCACAGGAGCCGAAGTCAGCCTCTCCTTCAACTCCTGAAAACACGCCTCACAAGCGACTGTCCAAGAAAAGGGCACGTCCTTCCGGGTCAACTGTGTCATAGGACGTGTAATCTGCGAGAAACCCCTGATAAACCGCCGATAGTAGCCTACCAGTCCCAAGAAACTGCAAATCTCTGTCACTGTACGTGGTCTCTCCCACCTGAGCACTGCCTCTACCTTGGCTGGATCCACAGCCAAGCCATCCGCTAAAATCACATGCCTCAACCAGAACTTGCACTTGCTATTTTTGGCATACAGCCTATGTCGTCTCAACGTGTCCAGAACCATCCGCAAGTGCTGTCCGTGCTGCGTTTGATCCCGTGAGTAGATGAGCACATCATCAATAAACACCACCACAAACTGATCCAGATACGGTTTGAACACCCGGTTCATCAAATCCATGAAAGCAGTGGGGGCGTAGGTCAGCCTAAACGGCATGATAAAAAACTCATAGTGTCCGTATCGGGTGCGGAAAGCTGTTTTGGAGACATCGGTCTCCTTGATCCTCAACTGCTGGTAGCTAGACCTCAAGTCTATCTTGGAGAAGACCGTGGCACCTAGCAACTGGTCAAACAAGTCGTCAATCCTCGGCAGCGGATACCTGTTCTTGATGGTGACCCTATTCAGCTGTCTGTAGTCCACACAAAGGCGTAGGGTACCATCCTTTTTCTTCACAAATAATACTGGGGCTCCCCACAGAGACGCACTAGGCCTCACAAAGCCCTTCTCCAGAAGGTCCTACAACTGGGACTTGAGCTCTCGCAGCTCAAGTGGTGTTACCTGTAAGGTGCTATAGAAATGGGGGTGGTCCCCGGTACTAGTGAGATCTCAAACTCGATCTCACGCTCAGGCGGTAGTCTTGGCAACTCCTCTGGAAACACGTCGGGGTACTCTCTGACTACTGGGATACTCTGAAAGTCTGCCACGAGGCCGGGCTCTGCCACCACACAAGTCAGAAAGCCCTCGCACCCCTGGCCCAAAAGTCTTGTCGCCCGAAGTGCAAAAATGCACCTGAAGCCTCCGTCCACTGGCTGTCCATGAAACTCACAAGAAGGCATATCCGGTATGGAGAAGATGATCTTCCTCTCGAAATAATCCACCAAAGCGTGGTAAGCGGACGGCCAGTCCATCCCTAGAATCACGTCAAAGTCCTCCATCGGTATCACAATCAGATCAGCGGGGAGGCTGTGTCCCTCAACACTAACCTCACAGCCTGTGTAAACCTCCTCAGCTACAAACAGCCGACCACCCAAACATCTGATCACAAACAGATCATCTAACAACACACAGTCCTGTCCCAAACTGACAGCAAAACTAGCAACAACAAACGAGTGCGTTGCACCAGAATCAAAAAGTGTGTAAACTGGTCTACCGGAAACGTAACCATACCTGCCACCACTGAACTTGAAGCTCTAGTGTCTCTTTGTGTCAGGGCGTTGATACGCCCCTCAACTCTCGGTGTGGAAGAAGCAGCCACACTCTACGTTGGACAGCTAACCGCTGGCCAGTACCCTCCCCTCGACTGCTGACCTCCCCTATGCGTCTGGGAACCACGGCCTCCTGTTCGTCCTCCAACACTCGGTGCGGGGAGCATCTGCTGACCTCCAGCCCTAGACGGGCAATCCCTCCTGATGTGGCCCGGCTAACCACACTAGTAGCAAAGGGGAACTCGACTCCCACCCTCAGGAGGTCCCTGCTGACAGCTCAGCGGGGGTCCAGTGTTGGCAGCTGGCCCCTGTCGGGGGCCCCCAAAGGCCACTGACAGCCCCGCAAAGTGTGATGGCTCTCCTGCGGGCATCATGTGCCTCCTCTCTCGTCGGCCCTATGAGTAGTCTGGTTGATAGGGCCTCTTCCATCCGTTGTTAGTGTCACGTGCGGCCGGGTTGGTCTCCTCATATGTCATAGCTACCTCCACCACTCTAGAGAACGTAAGCAGCTTCAAGGATTTGACATACTCCTGAATGGCAGGCCGAAGTCCCTCGGTGAACCTCCACAGGCGCTCCTCCTCAGTAGCTACACCTGTCGCGGCGAAACGAGACAGCTGCAGAAAACGCGTGTGATACGCGCTCACGGTCATTGTCCCCTAGCAGAGAGTGTGGAACTCCTACCTCCTCTGATCTTGCCACGTCTGGGGAAAGTACTGCTCGTAGAAGAGGGTGACAAACTGATCCCAAGTTGGCTCGACCCTCTCCTGACCTCTGACCGCCCTCCACCACCTATGTGCCGCGCTCTCCAACTGGTACGTGGCAAAGGCCACGCGGCACTCCACATGGGGGCGAAGGGTGTCAAACACCTTTTTGATCTGCTCGAGCCAGTCCTTCGCCTCGGTCAGGTCCTCATCTCCCCTGAAGGAGGGGGGCTTCAGCTTCCAGAACTGTCTGAAAAGCTCGTAATGGCGCTGAAGTGGGGAAACTAGTACACCTCCAAGCAGGGAGGGCTCGTGCTCGGAAGTGTCAGAGGACGGTGGGGGCGGTGGAGGACCACCCCCTCCCCCACGTCCAACGTTGTGTCTATCTCGCAGTCCCACAGAAGGCTCCCCCTCCGCAGCCCCAGGGAGAGGCGCCTGTGGAGGCGAGTGGAGCTCCTCTCGTACGATCTCCTGTATCAGTTAGGCGAGGTCCTGGGCCTGAACGCTCGGAAGTAGTGGCTGGTCCACTGAGACGTCGGGCTCAGCACATTCGCCCCTCTGACCTCGTCCTCGGTCGTGTCCACGGCCCGCCTCAATGACTCCACGTCGAGGCATCTCCTGCAAGGAGACGCGAACATAGAACAGGAAGACGTCAATTCCAACAAACATTCAGCAAAATAACCTCAGAACATATGTCAAAAGGTACGTTGTGGTGGTTACTCTAGTTACCAGCATGTGAATTGGTTATTCTCAAGCTAGTTAATTCACTTCTCGGGACAACCTTACTCTGATACCATCTTGTTACGATCTGGTTCCCGAATCCCTATAGGACACGAGACCAGACCGACTTGACTGATCCTAAGACCCAGTCGTCCAACGAGAAAGTAACCAAAAAGAAGGAAAGTAAACCACATTCACTATGCTAAGCAACTAATAGTAACAAAAGTACAGCAGTAAAGAAGTAAAACTACTATAGTACACCACCACAACAGATAGAAAGGTAAACAGGTACAGGAATATAATGTGTAGAACGAAAGAGTACAAAATATAAAGGTACAAGAAGCTACTCACTACTACAAATGAGTACAAAAAGAGCTACAACTACTGGGCTCTACTGGACCCAGCATCTTCTGCAGCTGTAGGCTCTAGTTGCTCAACACCTGGACCTGAAAAGGGTTATGAGTACACGAAGTCAGCGAACGCTGAGTAGAGTGGCAACCAACTAACTAAAGCAGTAAAAGTGGACAGATAGCTGTTGTTTTCCAATTTTCATTATTTCACAAGTTATTCCCTTTTGTTCTCATTGGTTTATTTATTAGATCTCTTTCTTGATCTCGAATGTTCCTCATGGGAACGATCTTGATTGCAGTCTTTCCAAAGAATAGAAGGCATATGTGGTGCTCTCCTGGTCGGGAGAGTCCCCCGTGGTGATCCTACACCCAATCAACCACCCCAAGGTCACAGACAGACGTAACAGTGACTACGGCACGCGCGATAAGCGCACGGGTAGCTACCCTATACTGGCACGCGGTCAGTCGTTTCCATTAACGGGTGCGTCCAAAGTACAGCACAGAACCAGTATAGAGCCTAGCCCTCTCAGTAATAGGAGTTTAGCTCCTAAGAACCAAACAGGAGTCTCGCCCCTCCAAAGTCCGCGCACCCTCTTTGGACTACCCTAGGGCAGCTAGCTGAACCCCGGGTCCCGTGGGGTGGCTAGCTCTCTCCCTACACTAGTAACTCTCCCCGGTACAGTCTACACGAGGGCCACCAAGTCGGTGCAAAGTGGCCAAACCCACCACAGGTCTCAACCCGAAGGCGGCGAGCTCCCCTCTACACTAAGAGGTAACATGCACTCCCCTTGGTACCACGTACTCAAGGGCCAGTACACTTCCCAACACATTTCCAAATCCATTCCATTTATTTCCAGGAGCTCAACTCCAAATTCCCCGTAGGGTTCATGCTCATATTCCTCAGGCCATGCCATACCAGGTTTCATCATTTCTATTTTCATTCTCATGTTATACATAGGCAACTTGTATTTCTATCGTTCACATTTCTGTACATAGGTAGCTCGTATTTCCAACATTCTCGTTACCATTTTCAATTTATATATATGCAACTCGTATTATGTCATTCAACGTATACAACAAGAATTCACGTGCAACAGTTTATTAGCGCAAGTACTTTACATTTCACAGGCAGCTGTTATTTATTTACAGGCAATTGTTATCATTCTATCTGCTCATTCAAGACTACAATTCAATCATCCATTACACACATTTCAAGTGTTTCTCGTCCTAGGATTCATGTCATATCCTAGGTTCTAATCATTCATTCCACACATGCATTTAGGTTTTAATTAAATTAAGGGGAAGCCACTCTACCAGTAAACCCAGGAGTAGTGGGGGCTTGAACGGCAGGCTCACGTGCCTCAGCAAGCCCCAAACCCGCAACAAAAATAAGACCTATCACACGGATCAATCACAAGAGAATACTCAGAACAGTATAGAAAGTATTCCAACAAGTAGGGGAATTCATACGGGAAACATCGGTATCTTAATTGCGGAAAACGGACTTCAAATGGACTCTAAACGGGTCAAAAACAGTGTTCCTGACTCAAATCAGACGTCTGGAACAACTTCCAGATGTCTTAAAAGTGTCTAGTAATGTACCTAAGCCTCTGTGTCAATCTTCAGATGTCCAAGAACTCCGCTGGACCGTCTAGACCCAGTTCCAGACGTCTGACCACCTCTCCGAACATCTGGAAGTGCTTCCCGTCATTTGGTGCCTCGCCCAGACATCTGAAATGCGTGGGAGGACATGTCCCACGCCTTCCCGAAGCAACTCCTGCGTGAATCAACCAAATCTCCTCAAAAAGGCATGCAACAGTGCCTCGGCGGAGCGGCCTGCATGGCCGTATCCGCAAAGAAGACGTACCTTCGCAAAGTCTACTTCTCAGTTGTCTGGAACCTACTCCAGACGTCGTCTACGTCGTCTGGACGTCGCTCCAGACGTCTGATTCCGGGAAAAACACAGAACCAGAACCTGCTTCCGCCCTCTCGTGCCGCGCGTGGCCGTGCCGCGCCCTCTCGCCTACTGCTCTGGCTGCAGCAGTGTCGGGGAGGACCTCCCCGATGCACTCCTCCTCCTTGCGCACGCGCCGCTCCGACCGTGAGCTTATCAGTGAGCTCCCACGCGAGCTCACATGCTTGCTCTCCTCTCCTCCTCATGCCGCTCCTCCTCTCCTCTCACGCTGCTCCTTCTCTCTTCCGTTCTCACTCGCTCGGCTGCTCTCGTTGGAGGGAAAGAGGAAGGTGGCTGGGAAGTGGGGTGAAACGAGGGAGAGGAGGGGGCTCTATATAAG
Organism: Thalassia testudinum; assembly: GCA_037157565.1. Lineage (NCBI taxonomy): Eukaryota > Viridiplantae > Streptophyta > Magnoliopsida > Alismatales > Hydrocharitaceae > Thalassia > Thalassia testudinum. The sequence goes on along the minus strand of JAZHRO010000055.1, from coordinate 19,798,132 downwards.
GGTGTGGGTTTAGGGTTTCGTCGGGGCAGAAGGAGAGAGAAGAAGAAGGAAAATGAGGGAAGTGTATTGTCTGTGCACAGACGCAAGCTCATACTCAAAATTTTCGATTTCCAGACGTCTGACCCAAATTCCAGACGTCTTAAAAAACTCAAACAACATGGGTCTTAACATAAGACCTGTAAGAAGAAATCAAAATTAATTAATTAAGGGACCCTGACATCTTTGAATAATGCATTGCATATTAATTCTAAAGATGCTTATGTATGTACACATTACAACTAGTACTAAATATTAACACTAATATTTATTACACAAGAATTAGCTAGCTTAATCTTAATTATAATCCACTAAAGTAGACTCATCATTGGGGATCTTCCTGGTTTATTGAAGCACCAGTTGTACCTAAAATAGTAGAGCTCAAAGAAGCACCAGTACTAATATGTATAAGGATTACCTTAGACATGATGATGGCACTGGCTCTTGAGGAAGGGGGTTTTTTGTTGCAAATGGCAGCGAATAAAGGTTACTCTTAACTTGTCGTCAGGTCCACCATTTGGAGTAGGTATAGGGACAATAGGTTTACTGAGAGTTGACATGGGAATCAAGGCATCATTATTTGTAGTAGGTGCAACAATCCGAGAGCTAGCAGAAGAGTAATATGGGATGGACTCAAAGAATGAAACATCGACACTGTAGGATTGTTATACTGATGCCCCTTTTGCATCCTAGAATATCCTACAAATATGCACTTGACAACCTGAGGAGAGAGCTTATCCCTGTTGGGACCGTGAAGATGAACAAATGAGACACACCCGAATATCTTGGGTGGAGACCTAAATTGTTTTTTCCTAGGAAATAAAATAGAGTATGGAACTTCTTCATTAAAAACAATGGAAGGCATTAGATTCACCAAATAGCATATGGTAAGTACAACATCACCCCTAATAAACCAACGGAATACTATTTTGGATAAGAAGAGTTTTAGCCATATCCAAAATATGATGATATTTTCTTTAGCAACCCCATTTTGTTATGACGTATATGAGTAACCGATTTAATGGAAAATGTCTTAATTTTTTGAGGTATATCAACCCATTGCCCATCAATTGTCCATTAATGATTGTCAAGATTCGAAACTATAGATTTAAATAATCTCTCAACTTGTTTATAATTAATCCATTAATTGGATTTACCACTGTAATCAATATACAACAATTAATTCTTTCCCTCCATTCGATCATCATATTCCAATCTACATGTCATTATCAATTATCCACATGTCCTAATTCTAGTGTTGTTAACAAGCAAGTCAAAAGTTTGATTATTTAACCAAAGGAGTTGTCAACATGATTTATTTATTTGAACAGATATCAATCACTATTAGTTATTTACACAGTCAATTTAATTGATACATTAATCAATTCAATACCCAAGACTTCTTAACTACATGAGAGTCATGAACTTGGCAAGGAGGATACAAAAATCCAATATTGATTCAATTAATAGTTAATATGTATAATAGGACCATTAAATTAAAGGTGTAGGATTATTTTACCTAAGGTCACTAGAGGTCACGGTGACTCCAAGATATACTTCAAAGGCTTCCCTGGCTCCATCCACACTCTAGATGTCTGTTTCTAATCAAAATGGGAATTAAGAGCTAGAATGAAATTAACACAAAAATTAAGGATGAAATCGTAAGTTAAACATTCAAAGGAAAAATCAAAACTTACTATGTTGAAGTATACTTCAAAGTGATTGCCGACGACGTGTAGTTTACCAAGATCGGACCACAAAGGCTCCTTAAATCAATTAGTTACTAAAATCATTGTCAGAGACCTAATCACAAAATTAACTTAATATTTAATTCTTGAAAATTTCCTAACTCTTCACTAATTCTTTCGTTCTCTTCATGTGTCTTCTTCTTCCCCACGTTCCTTCATTAGCGACAACCCATGCACGCAGACAGTGGGGTGGTCCAACCCACCTCACGCCGGTCGGTCGGTCCCGACGGCCAACACTCCCTGCCGGCGCTCCGGCGGTCAGCCCCTTCCGGCCTACGCCTCGCCGGTTGACTCCTTCTCCTTCCTTCTCTTCTTCTCTTCTCCTTCGTCGATGTTGATATCATCAACTCCACGGCCATGCCGACGTGAACCGCCGCCCATTACCGCCAGCTACTCTTCCCTCGCCGGACCGTTTCGTCGTCTCGTGGCTCCCCGACGACCCACGTTCAACGACCAGAGAAGAAGAAGAAGGACTCATACGGATCTCCTTGCTGCCCCCGTCGAGTCCTAGAGGGGTCGGAGGCGAGATGAAGGAATTGGTGAAGAGGACGGAGACGCTGCTGCACTCTTGCCTCTCCTCCTTCTTTCCCAAATTTCCTTGCTCTCGCATGACAAAATCGACGATTTCACTTTGACTTGTTTAAACTAGACTCAGGTTTGGATTCAGGCCGTGATAGTTCGAGTTTCTAAAATTCCATTCAACTTCAAGATTAATAAATTTAGGTTGTGGTGAATGATCTACATCCATAGAAGTTGGATTCACCGTTTCCTTTTCAATTCATCTTTTTCCTATTAGGTCTAGAATTATCTCAGATGCATCATTTAGAGACTCAATATCTAGAAGAAGGAGAAATGCTTTCAGTATTATCAACAACTTGGAATGAAGGTTGAGCACACTATTTGGAATATCTGGCTTTTCTTTATGTCCTCCTTCTAGAGTTGCAATTTTGAATTCGACAACTCCTTCGCAACCCTATAAGAGATTCTCGTATTAAACAACCAATTCAAGCAATTCATCTTCTGTCATGCTTGCCCTTGAGTTTGGAGTCTGTGGCATCACGTCCTTAGGAATTAATGATGGTAACATGCCCAAAAATGCAGGTGGATCTTCAAATAGTGCAGGTGACATGGAAGTGAATAAGGACTCTTCCTTGATAGTTCTTTCCTGATAGCCTTCAATTTATTGGCAAAGAATACTAATTCACCCTCCATTATATGAAGCTCCTTCCTATTTCTAATTACTTTTCTTTAAAAGATAATATCAAGATAATAATCTTCATCTTTATAAAGACAATGGTTTCACCTTTCAAGATAGTACTTCGAACAAGTACATTTCTTCTTCTTTTTGGATTAGTGGATCGTTGAACCCATAGCTCTATTACGACTTGATGTAACATGACATTTATGGGAATGGAGCAGCAATGGAAAGTTTAACTTGCACATGAGGTATTGGATTTAAGAATCTAATTGTATCAACTGGAATGCAATTGATATATGGTGATATGGAAATTCATGTTGAAATCAACTAGATTTGGAAGAAGAAGTTTTTAGTCCTATACTAAAAGTGAACAAACCTTTTGTTGGGTGTAAAAGACTTCTGCCACCTATGACCTACGTAACAAAGAGTAAGAGGTCGGGCAAGGGACTACGCACGCGCGTGTGCACCCTGCCCCACCCCGACTAGCTCAGGCTCAAGTGAGAATCAATTTGGAACTTAGAACTTAGACTCTTTTGTTATAGATTTTTAATCATATGATTTTGACTTGAATTGGTTGATCAATTACTTTAATCGATTAATGAGTTAAGTTTAGTCGATCAATTGGTTTGGCCAACCAAAAAGTTTGATCAATCAATGAGACTAAATTGGTCGATTAATTGTCATATTTCCATAAAACAAGAATTTCCATAAACGTTGGGTCATGAGCTATGTATAAGAGCCATGAAGGAGCCTTCATTTGACACACAACAAGAGCAAAAAAGCTATCTCCACTCTCTCTTCCCCTCTCTTGTTCTTATCTTTCTTTCATAGTGCATTCGTTCGACGTAAGATTAGTAGAATAATTCTCAATTAAGTTTATCGATCTTACACAAGGGTTGAGAGTGATTCACGAGAAATTTTTTATTAATCAAACCAATTATATTAGTAGATCAATCAGGAATTTGGTTGATCAACCAAATTGCCTTGGCTTCATTTTTCTAAGATGGTTTTTGAAGACGTCCAAAATTGGAGTGTGCCGAATCTTGGAGGTGGATCATCATATTCTAGAAGGAGTTTATCAGACCCCGATGCACCAGTATTGTGGAGGGTAATACTTTCTCTAAGGGAAATACTTTGTGAGCTCTTCGATCGGAGTAAAATTTAATCCCTTCTAGTTTTGTTTATTTATGTTATTACATGTTTTTTATTCTTTATTTTATTCTAGATCTTGGTAAATCATGTTTAACTTGCTTGATTTAATATTTTTGATCTATCATTGGAAATATATATATTTTCTATATGCGTTAATTTCAACACAGGGTTGACACGGTAAGCATAGTGGTTGATGGATTGTTAAGGAAGAGTCGAGCCATAGAAGCAAGTGAAGGTGTGGGTGGTGGTGGTGGGGTATTTGGGTTCGTTATTAGTAAGAAGGAAGGAGAGGAGAAGAAAAAAAGGAAGGGGAGAGGAAAAAGGAGGGGAGATTTTTTGTTAAACTTAAACATGCATTCTACTTTTTCAAGTAACCTTCCATCCCTTTGTAAAGGCTTACATGATAAACAAACTAAGAATCCTAGTAAGATAAAACTATGAAAAACATGTGAGAGAGAATTTTACAACTCTATAAACTTATAAACTTTACAAAAATCTAAAACTGATGTATTCTATAGATAACTTGAAATAAAAATATTATAATCAGATCCTAATTTTATTTGGTCGGTAGAAAGAAATAAAACTTCTAGAATTTTGTAATCTCCCCCTTGATCTTGACATGATTTATATTACACTGCATCAAATTAGGCCCTTTTGGTATTTAGGACAAAAGTCACAATAAGTAATTAAATAAAATAAGTGAATTTTTGAGAAGAATATAATAATTTCATCCCTAAAGTGGAGCCATTCAATTCTCAGATTAAGAAATCAATTTCAAAATTAGTTGTCAATCTTGGTAAATAAGTGGTGCTTTGAAGATCAAATCTTATTTACTTTGAATGTTAATCCCCGTAAACGAGGTTAACCCCTATATAATGCTAGAGTTATAATTAACTTCTAAAATTCATGTTTTGAAAAGAAAATACAAGCTTTGTAAAATGTGTCTATAGATGATTCCTTCCAAAATAGTGTTAACATCTCTTTTCTTTTTAGCTTTCTCTTCCTTAAAGGCATTGGTTAACACCTACTTATTTTAAGTAAATAGAAATAAATACTAACCTCCAAGTTAATACTCCAGCAAAGTAAACAACGAAAGTCAATCTCCCTTGCATTGCATACTTGAAATTCCAGAAACACCTCAAGTAAATTACTAAATTGATGCCTAGGCATACAAAAAAGGTTTAAATTACTTTCTTTTATTTCCGATTCATTTTAATTAGGTGCAACACATGCGATGTCCCCAAACATACAAGTAAATTTGACATTTTTTATTCTTCTTTCTTTTAGGTTGCATTTGGTAAGGAAATAACGGTTATATCATGATAAAGTATTGTACGTATAATTGGAGAGAACTGTTTGGTTGAGATATAAGAATAAATGATAAAACAAAATGATTGATATTTTGATGTGGTGTTAGTAAATAATTTTTTAATATTATCATATAGGTGTAAGTGAGTTAATGTGATAAAGTGAATATAATTTATTAGATATATTATGTTAAAATAGATATATTTTAATATATATTGATATTAATATCATATAATTAGATAATTTAATGGTAATACCGATGGATATATTAAATTAAGTTATATCTTTAATTTTAAAATTATCTGTAGATATACAAAGGCCAACGGCCAATGCAATTTCATTTGAAAGGTGCGAAATGAGCCCCAAGGGCATGTAAATTTGCCCTGGAACGATCCAACGGCGAAGCATTCGTAATAACCGGTGAACGCTTTCCCCCGATTCCCCGGTGAACGCCCCCGAGTCAGACAGAGGTCCCCTCTCCCCTACTCCCCCCTCGCCTCTCTCCTCTCTTCCCTAGCGAAGACGACGAGCACCGCCGCGAGATCCGTCTAAACCCCCTCCATCCTCCTAATCACCTTCTGCATCAGATGGTAAGACTCTCAGACAGACAGAGATCCGCAACTTTCAGAGTCCCATCACACAAACATTAACGGGCTCCTCCCGATCTAGAGTTAGAGTTCGAAGATTTCACATGCATATGTATGTATACCTAAGTGATCCATGATTTGATGTGTCCTCTATCACTCAATGTAGGCGGCGGTGCCTGTGAGGAGCCCCGTGCCGGTGTCATGGTATCCGGTGCTGTCCTTCCTGCTTCTCTCCGTAGGCCTCGTGGTCGCCGCTTCCTTCTTCATGTAATCATTCTTCTTCTTTTTGATTCGTTCGTGCTCCTCCTTTCCTTGTTTGTTTGTTTGTTTGTTTGTTTGTGTGCGTGTCTCTGCTGCGGTGGAATGCCGTCTTCAGCTTTCTTCGTTTTAGGGGCAAACTATCGGGGACTTTGGTTTTCAGTTGATTAGGTCAAAATGAGCGCCGCATTGGATTACCGACGGAAATATAATATCTATCGTGGTAGTGTCTTATGGCTTGTAGGCTGATCTCAGTGTTCTTCTGGGGTTAGTTTACTTCTACCGATCAATTTATCTTGTGTCTTGGTTTGTAGTGACCAAACTGCTTGATCTTGCGGGGGATCTTGTTTTTGACCTGGAAACAAGCCACGTTATGTCTTTCGTTGACGCTGAAATAAGTTCTCGGTGCTCAGCTCTGTCGAAATGCATGCGATAGCTGGATTCACAACTGTCGGAATATATTTGCATCTGGTGCTGCTCAGCTTAAGGTTGCCAGTATCATGGTACGATGATTTCATGATTGGGAAAGGGTTATAAGTACCTTTTTCCTGCAAGAAAAGATTAGTGCAGATCCATGAGTACAAGGGTGCAGCTGGGCTTTAGCATGAGGAGGGTGAGGCTGAAATGTGGATCGAAATGTTGTGATGCATGTTGTAGGATGAATATAGGCATATAGGATTGTTCCCAAGGGTCTAAGTGTTCTGAAGCAAATTGAATAGTTTTCTTTTATTGAAGCAGGGAAGTACAACGCTGTAGTCAAAAATTATAAATTGTTCATCTCATTCCATACCATTATGTTTTAGATTTAAAGTTAATGATGAGAGGTGAGACCTAGTTCCCCAAATTAGCATGTGAAAATACAAGCAATGTTCTTACCAAAAAAAAAAACAGAGAATGGTTGGTTATAATTATAAGCAGTATATATAAAGAACTCTTTAAATCTTGAACATGAAAGGTGAAGTGAGATTATCAAAATGTTAGAAAATTTAGTAGCAAAGTTAATATCAATCAACCATGATCTGTATAATCACAACAAAAATGAGTATAACTCAATTGGTCGATTAGGATATATAAATATGTTGATATCTAGTGGTTTAAGGACTTGTGCCTTGCAATTGTTTATGGCTGTTTGGCTTCAAAGGAAGCGTAATGCCTTTTAGGAGCTAGATCCAATGTAAACAACATTGTGCAATAGTCCACTAGTTGGATGAAGTTTTATGATGCCACTGTTGCTATCAAGTTGTTAGGGGACTTATTGTAGTAGTTCATAGTCGTCTTCTTTTTTTTCTTCCTTGTAATGGATGTCCATGTAATTTCTTTAAGAGACTCCTCTTTTTATATTGGGAAAACCCTTCTCAATGGATTATTCTTGTATAATTTTTACAAACTCTTACTTTGTTATGAATACCCTTTTTTTGAAAGAAAAATGAATGGCCCCACACAGGATTGAACTACAGACATTTAATTTACAAGATTGATGCTCTACCACTAAGCTATAGGGGTTGCATTGTTATGAATATAAGTTTTCTACTAGAAAGCTCGAGTAGTTGTCCTTGCCCCTTAAAACGAGAGAAAAGTATGTTGGCATCTAAAGTAAGTTGATCATGCATAGGTTAAGCTAGTCATCTTGCATGGTTGGCCTTATTCTCACCCTTCCACTTCTCATGCTATATCTTCGTGAGAAGAGAGACGAGTATCATGGTATCACTTATTCCCATCATCTTTAGTATAGAAAGTTAAATAAAGATATATGATTAATCACTATTAAGTATCAAGTATGTATTCTGGTTTGATGATGAGGCACACAAAGAAGTTTTCTCCCAAAGATACTCAAGGTTGTTCTCTTTATCTCTGGATATGGAAGCATCTATGGCCTCTAGGTAGGGTTTGTTTGATGAGCTATGCCCAGGGTTTCCTTCATTGCAAAAGGATATCTGCGGTCTTAGCCCCTTGCTGGGAAATTAAATGGATGAATGCTAGAGGATGGCTGGTCCTTAACAAAGGAGATTTATCGGTTTATGCATGTGAGCCTGCAGCAAGTAGATGTCAATTTGGCTCAGGATAACAAGCTTATCTTGAAACCGAAATATGTCATCAAAGGTTAAGATTTTCACATGACTGCTTAAAAGGAGGCGGCTTTTGATAGAACACTACCATTAGAGAATCTAACCTCCTGAGGATGGGAAATGTTTTCTGTCTTATGGGAGTGGATAATTGCAATTACTTGTTTGCCGCTTGCACTTTTGCATGTGTAATTTGAAAGATGGGATTGGCCTAGATCGATTAGTCTTTGAGCTTGCTTTCTAGGAAAGCTTTGCAGCTACAAGGGTTGGACAAGGGTTACAGTGTGTCAGAACTAAAAGCGAAATGACCAAGCCTTTTACAATTCTGTGGGCCTTGTTATTGCACCTCAATGGATCGATTTTTAGGCAGGATTAGCCTTTTGTGGAGCGAGGGGTTTATGATGCCTTTTTGTTTTTAGGTTTATGGACAGATTTGATGGAAAGTAGTTTTTTTTTGTACTTCAACGAAATGGGAGATAGTTGCTGAACTCAATTGATTATCTTTTTATCTGAAAAAGAAGTACCCATTAAGTAGCTAGCATGTAATTAACTTGTGTACATAAGTTTGTTATTTGGTCACTTATAAAAGCATTAGGGCTTAATTCTTGATTTCACCTCACTTCTAGATATGGCCTTGCTACTACTTTGAGGTGTGTCAAACTCAACTGAGGCTTAAACATGCGTACATAAGCTTATGCCTCATGCTTAAGGCACCATATTCAGAAAATGATTGTCTAAATGAAATTAAAATATTTTTTGAAATGGAAATGAAAAACATAGGTGGAATGGAGGTGCTATTAGAAGTCACTACCATCAGGAAGAGAGTCATGTCAGATGAAGATTTTGGGTTGGATAAGGTAAAATAATTTGTTGCTTAGTAACATGGGATGGTTGTCAGGGTGAACGATTATTTATAATATCTTCTTCCAATTATAACTGCAATAGCTTATAGGATCATGTTTCAGAAAAAGAGAGGCTCTTGAGTTCATCCCTCGATATAAGTTCCTTGCTCTCTTTGTTGCACTAAATATCATTATACAAGTACCAATTAAACGCAAAGCTAACCCTTTTCAACATTATCTCCTATATAAATTCTTTAATGACATGCCAATGTATCTTGAGCCATGTTCAAACATAGCTTGGAAAAAGCAAAAATCATGTTTAGTGGTTTCTTAAATGCATCTTAAGCAATATTACACTTAATGTTAAATAGGCAAGATTAATTTAATGGTTTTGCAATCATAAACTTCTTCAGCCATCTTTGCACTCTCTTGACAGGCTCAAAATTTAACCTTTTGCACCTCCAAAGTGGAAGGCTAATTGGCCTTTAGGTGCCAAAACAACGATAAATGTGTCTTTGATTTGACCTTCCCATGGTGCTTCTTTGATTTTTTGCTTACTTGCCAGTACATCTACCTCAACATCTTCTATTTGTTTATTAACATTCTCTAGATGTGTCTATAGTTGGTAATCCAACAATAAGTTATCACCCCATAAGCTAGTCCTGATAATGTAAGCTTTAAGTTGGGAATAGGTTTTATAGGCATTGAGGAACAATATCTTCCCCTTGTGCTTAACCATTTTGGATGGTTCCCTAGGTCCATATAGGCTCAAAAATAATAAGCTACTACTTTCACTTTTTCTCAATTATACTTTGACCTGGACATGGTTCATTATACTCGACCTTTCCAGCATTTGCAGTTCTTTGTTAATAGCCTGAAACCTCACCACATATGATATCTTTATTCCTATAATTTCTTTATCATATTTCTCTCCATCTTCAAAGGTGTCTTCTTAGAATATGTAATACTTGATGCTTCTTGCGATTTAAGCCACCCTTAGTTGATTCTATGTATGATCTGAATCAATGTCACCCTCTTGTTGAAATAATTGGTCCCAAGTTTCCAAGATGTTTTTCTTTTGCATGTAAAACATGTATTTCTTCCAAAAAAAACTTATTGAAAACTGCATGCAATTTTGTTAATGATTAGAGAAGAATTTTGAAACCCTAAGGCTGCATGTAGTTGCGAGTCAACTTTTGGGAAGGATTAAGTGAAAAGAACATGCTTGTTTGGTAGTTGGATAAATAGTAGGTTAGAATATAATTTACTTATTTTATATTTAGCGTTGGGCTGAGGGTTTTTTTTTTTGTTAATAGAGGGCTTATTATTAGATTAATGTAACATGCGAATTGATATTTTGCATGCAGAGAAGTAGGCATTGTAGTTTGCCTATTTTATATTAATGCGTGTCAAACTTTATTAGGAGCTCAACACTTTGGATACCTCAATAACCACTTAAAACTCCCAATTTTAAACCATGTGCACGCTAGACCTGAGGTGAGTTAACCACCACATGCAGCCTAAAAGCATTTTAAAAGTCAAAGAACTACATTAATGGATTTTTCTTAAGCGCTTGCTTGTAGGCACTTGTCTCTTGGTTCTAATTGTTCAGTAGGACGAAATGAAATACCTTGTTTATTATGAGGGCCCTACCTCTTTTTATATAGAGAGAGAAATGATAAATTACAAAGATACCCCAAGACAAACATGGGGTGTCAAACACACCCTTACAAATAAACATAAAAATGTATACTATGATAACACTCAAGTCTACACTCCCCCTCAAGCTGGAGTATAAATATCTATCAGGCCCAGTTTGGAACAATAAAACTCAAAAGTAAGTTTAGGAAGTGACTTGGTAAAAATGTCTGTCATCTGGTCTTCTGTAGCAACTGGGGTTATATACATCAAGCCTTTCTGAATTAAGTCTCTGGTATAGTAACAATCTATTTCAACATGCTCAGTTCTTTCATGGAACATTCTTGTTGGCAATGTATGTGGTAGTAACATTGTCACACCCCATTTCCATAGGCCTAGTAATCTGAATGCACAAATCTTTTAGTAGGGATGTCACCCACATGAGTTCTGTAGCTGTTTAAGTCATAACTCTATATTCTGATTATGCACTCGACTTGTTTTTCCAGGTCATTAAATTTTCGGCCACATAAGTGTAAAAACTAGTTGTCGCTTTCCTATCTGTCAAGCATCTAGCATAGTCTGCATCTGAGTATGTCACAACAGTCATGAAAGTGCCTCAAGTAAATAAAAAGCCAAGTCCCAGTGCCTTCTTAATATAACTCAAAACCATCATGGCAGCATCCCAATGCGGCTTTGTAGGTTTGGTCATAAACTGACTAAGACTTCCCACGGCAAATGCAATGTCTGGTCTGGTGATAGTAAGGTAGAGCAGCTTTCCCACAAACTGTCTATACCATCTGCTATCTACTAAAGGTGCCTCTGCTTCATAGATATGTGCCTTTGGATCAATGGGTATGTTTTCTGATTTTGTACCAAGCATACCAACCTCCTGTAAAACATCTAGTGCATACTTCCTCTAAGATATAGCTAACCTATGCTTGCCACGAGCAACTTCTATCCCCAAAAGATACCGTAGTTGACCCAAGTCCTTCATTACAAACTGACTGGCCAATCTCTCTTTAATTTGCATGATACTCTCTGTGTCATCACCTGTGACAATGAAATCATCTACATGGACCAGGAGGACAACCACACCTTTGCCTGTCTTTCTGACAAACAAGGAATGATTTGCCGATGACCTCTGAAAACCATCAGCTTCTACAACTTGTGACAACTTCTAGAACCATGCACGTGGACTCTATTTGAGTCCATAGATAGCCTTCCTTAGTTTGCACACACTCCCCCTCGGTCTCATACCCCGGTGGTTGTTGCATATACACTTTCTCCTTCAAGTCACCGTATAAGAATGTATTCTTCACATCAAGTTGATACAACTGCTAGTCATAATGTACTTCCATTGAGAGGAGGATTTGCACTATCAACAATCTGGCTACTGGAGAAAATGTGTCGAAGAAGTCTACCCCATAGGTCTGGGTGAACCCCTTTGCTGCAAGCCAAGCCTTGTGTCTAGCAATGCTACCATCAGGATGGAATTTGAGTGCAAAGACCTCTCTGCACCCAACCAGGCTAACTCCAGGTGGAAGTGAGGTAAGCTCCCATGTGCCTCTGCTCTGAAGGGCACCCATCTCCTCCTCCATGCCTTAATGCCACTGTGGATGAAACATGGCTTCCTGATAGGACGCAAGAACTGTAGTGGAGACTAAGGCTCTAGTAAACCCCAAAAATGTTGTACCAAGATCAGTTGTGTATAGGTATCCTGCCACATGGTATTTGGCGTAAGACCTCAGAGCTTTCCTAATAGCAATAACAAGGTCACTATCCACTTGGACATCACCACTTGTAAGATCTTTATCTGTCCCTGTATCATCACTATGCACCAAAGCGTCGGTGTCTAAAGACCTTGGAGTCACCTGAGTTGGGGTGGCTGGAAGCGAAGGAGGGGGCATCTTGAATGTAGCATGTGATCTCTGATTGGTAACAATGGTTTCATGGAACCTCTCTTTTGCAAGAGTAGTCAAAAGTTCCTCCACAAGGATAGACTCAAAAGGAATAGGTGGAATAAGCATAGAGATACCTTCATTAACAGGAAGTTAGTGGTAGAAAAATATGGTATAGCTTTATGAAATATCACATCAACAGACACAAAATGTCATAACTAATCGGATCAAAACATCGATACTCCTTTTGAGTTTTAGAGTAACTCAAGAAAACACACTTGGTAGCCTATGGTACCAACTTATGTCGTCCAGGACTCAAATCAGGAACAAATGCAATGCACCCAAAAATATGAGGGATAACCGGAAACAAAGGTCGACTAGGATACATAATCTGCCACAGAAGTTGCTCATGAATAGTAGAGCTTGGCATCCTGTTTATAAGAAAACATGCTGTAAGAATATCATCTCCCCAATACAAAGCAGACACAGTGTGATAAGTAGGGTGCATGCAACATTAAGGTGTCTATGTTTCCTCTTAGCAACACCATTCTACTGAGAAGTGTGAGCACAAGTGGTTTGAAGCACAATACCTTGGTACGGAAAAACTGCATCAAACGAGAAATATGAAACTCCAAAGTATTATCAGACTGAAACTTCTTGACAATAATAGAAAATTAGATCTTTATTTTCATAACAAAATTTTTAATAATAATTTCAACATCAGATTTATTCTTTAATAAGAACAACCTAACACAGGAAAAATCATCAATAAGGACACGAAAGTACGATGTCCAAGTTGGTGAGGAATCTGACTTGGATCCCAGACATCTATATGAACTAAATCAAATAAAACAGATGACCCAACATGCGAAGAAATGGAAAAGCTAGCACGGTGGTGCTGGTGGGAATGTAAGGTAGAATACGCTTAAGTCTCTCCACAAGAAGGTGGCCAAGGCGAAGATGTCACTGGGTTGGTGACCCGGTGGCCAAGGCAGTCTCCCCTTGATTCACAAAAGCAGTAGTAGCAAAAGGAGAACTACTCAGGCGGTACACCCCTCCTTCCTCACGTCCTCCACCAATCGTCCTCCCCATGAGTCGATCCTGCAAGACAGAAGATTGTGCATCAAAAATTACTCTGCAATTAAGCTCCTTGGTAATTTGACTAATAGACAAGAGACTAAGTGGAAAGTGTGGCACATAAAGAACATTTGGTAGCTGCAAAGGGGGGGAGGAAAGGGACACCCCCCCTTTTCCAGCCACCTGAGATAGTCTCCCATCAGCCACCTATACTGTCCTGCTTGGAGGGATAGGTGTCAACTCTAAGAAGGCTTCAGAAGTACCACATAGATGTTTTGAGGCCCCTGAATCTACCAATCAGTCTCATGTAGGAATTACAGATAAAGAGTATGTATCTATTATACCTGACGAGGAGGCAACTGCAGCAATCTCTGGAGTAGGCTGAGACATCTAACTAAACTTTTACAACAATTCCTCAAACTCTGCTCTAATCATAATATCAGTTGAAGTCGTGACCTCTGTCACTTGGTGCACAACTAGCTTCCCGTGCTTCTGCCAGCATGTAGCCTTGGTATGACCCAATTTGCCACAATAGGTGCATGAAGGCTTTGGGCCACAACTTCCAGCACCCTGTCCATGGCCATGGGTAGAAGCCCCTCTCCAAGTACCATGGGAAGCAGCCAATGCAGTAGTTTGACCCACAGTCTCAGGAGTAGTAACCTTAATGGTAATCCTGCTAAGTCGACTATAGGTATCCTCAAGTGTAGGCAAATCAATCAAGGTCAATACATGATTCAATGCAACAGCATACTCTGTACCCAGACCAAAGAGAAGTAGAGACACGACAGGTTCTCTCTTGTAGGCGCACTAGGAGGAACATGCACAGCTAGGTCTATAGGAGTTATGACGCTCCAATAACCCCTTGACCTGAGAATAATACTAAGTCAAAGTCTTACGATCCTGACGAAGCTAGAAGAGCTTAAGATATATTTGGAAAACCTGACCAAAGTTCTTCTCGTGGGAATATGTCTCACTAAGAGAGTCCCACATCCTCTTGGCAGTAAGATAGTACATGATCTCATTACCAATCCTAGGTATCCTTGCATTCATTATCCAGTTGCAAACCATGGCATTATCACGATCTCATGTAGCATTGATTCTTGTCTTCTCTGTGGGTTCAGGCTGACTCAAGATATGTTCTTTCCTATGACCCCTAACGGTCATCAAGAACATCTAGGACTAACATAGATAATTAGTCTCATCTAACTTGATCATGGGGCCGAAGAATGAACTCTTGTATCCCCTGGTGTCCATAGAGGTGTCTGATGTGACTCCAAACGAATTAGAATCACATGTAGAGCTAGAGGATGTCATCTTGCTATCCTCTATTACCTACTAGATGGAAGAGGAACCTCCTGATGCAACAAACAGATTTGAAAATTGCCAAACCATGATCTGAAACGCAATTTTCAGACCATATATCTAAATCCGAACGGCGTAGCAACCCTTCTCAAAGCCCAATCTCACGAGAAAGGGTCACCTCCCCTTGTAAAGATCTCCCAAGGAGATCAGGTGAAGGGAGGAGGATGCTTGGAAGGACCCCTATCGGTTAGGGAGAACCAACCACAGTGCAGAGGCTGTGCGCAGCCTGAGGTGACCACAGCGCTAGTGGTGGCGGTGATCAGACCCAGGCAACGATCTGGGTCAGATCAGGCGGAGCAAGTGGTGGTGATCAGGCTTAATCTAGGTCGGGGTCCTATCAATTGGAGGAGGCGGTGGAGATCTTGTTTCATCTGGGTTGCACCGGGCAAAGGAGGTTGGGGCAGCATCGATTTGGTCCGAGCTAGATCAACCCAGGCAACAGCGATGCTGCAATAATCCGATCTACGAAGGAGATCTGGTTCTCCTCCCTACGGCAACGGTGTCATCACCTCCTCTGCTCTCCACCGAGCAACTGCGGTGGTGCTAGGGGAGGTGACGGCGGTAGTGGCTCCTCTGATAGGTGCCGCTAGGGTTAAGGTGGAGGTGTCAAAGGCGTATTTGGGTGGGGTACCTAGGGCACCAGTCTATGACCGCTGCTCTGATGCCAAGACGAAATGAAAAGCCTCGTTTATTATGAGGGCCCTACCTCTCTTTAGATAGAGAGAGGGAAAGGACAAATTACAGAGATATCCCGAGACAAACACAAGGTGACAAACATACCCTTACAAATAAACGTAAAAACATATAATAGAATAACACTTAAGTCTACATGTTCATGTTATTGCCTAAGTAGTGTAGCCAAAATACCTTGCTTGGGATTAGTTAGGCACTACAGGCCCCCCATGCCTCAAATTTCTACCCCAGTGAGCTCCTTGACAACATTGTTCCATTTTCTTAACATGTACCACCTATGTTGATGTCGTTAGAGGCAAAAGGCCCTAAAAGGTGAGAGGGATCCAAAATACGTAAGGCCCTAGGCGCTTCCCTAAGCGCATGCCCAAGAAAAATGAGACAGAAAGGATTTGTAGATTCATATACATATATGTGCCTACATACATACATATACATACACACACATATATATAGTAACAAAAATATAGTATCTTATGCCTACATATGACATAAATTCTTAGACAAATACAAGCATAATACACATGCAGATACACATTGATACATATGGTAGGTGTGTATATATAGTTCCGTACACATACACATATGCACACATATTTATAAGTCCACATTTATGTTTGTATGCTACATTTATGCACATATATATTATATATTTATGTGTATGTTTACATGTACGCATACATGCAAACATACATAATATGTGTGGATACGTGTATGTATGTGGTTATTTATATGCACATGTGTGTGTGTGTGTTTAGCCAATAGAGAGTACTCAATAATTTGGTGAAAAGAAATTAAAGCCTTTAAAAGCATTTGAAAAATAAAAATTGTAAATTTGATTCAGATGCTCACCTGGGCACTTAACACCTTGACTCATATACTCAACTAGGCAATGCCTCGAGTAAATCATGCCAGGTGAGGCTTGGCAAGGAGTTAGGGCCTTGCCTCACCTCATCTTGATGCCTAGGCAAGCACCTTGACAAGTATGGCCTACGGAAATGGTAAACAAGTGTATGCCATAGCATATATTGGTAGGATGAACTATGAACCTATCAAAATTTAATTACCAAATTCTATATAAATTCATGCAGGCATATTTGGAGTTGAAATTTGAAAAGTATCCTTGTTATTCGGTTTGTATTTGTCGTTGAATGTCTTTGTGCTTTGTTCATGTGTGCATAGACTAAAAAACTTTACCCAGTCTTTAGAATCCAATTGAAAGCTCTTTTTAAGCCTGTATTTTCAAAAGCATGCTACTGAAATATAGCTTGTCAGTCTTGGTTAATCTATGCCTTCACTCCACATTTATGAAGTAATTAAGAGCAAAATGGCTAGAAATATCGGCACAAGGGATTTATAAGGATGCGGGGTAAGGAATCTTGTGATTGCCCAACAATCAGATCCATCTAAATATGTAAGAACATTGCTCGACACAAATATAATGCATAGCCAAAATGATAACAAAATCCTAAAAGAATTATTATCTCAATAAAGGGTCCTGTTGGAAATAAAGGTGGGTCACATGACAAGTGCCACGTGGCAGGTAGGAGAGAGCCCTTAGGGCTGACGGTATTGTGGTCCAAAGGATCAAATTGAGTCATTTGCTTAATTATTAAGTTTGCTATTTTTAGTAAATGGGTTTTAAGAAATATGTTTGGGATTTATTTAGTGACAAGATCTTTCCTTAAGTGATAAGATCTTTTGTTTCCAATTGTTGGGATGTGTTCTCTCTATATAAAGAGAGTCTTCCCTTTTATTTCTTTTGAATCATTAACAATATTTCCTATTCTACTACTCCACTCCCTCTCTCTTTTTCAACAACATCACCACCAGCCACATCAAGGCTCACAACCTCCTGCACCAACACCACAAGGTTGATGACCACTGTGCTCCTCCTTGATTTGCATGCAACACAGTCCACGTAGGACTATCCTCTCCCACACTAAGAAGTCTCCACACTCCTACTTGCGCAAATCTTGACATGGTATCAGAGCCTTCATTCTAGGATCTTTGTGCATGTGGGTTATTGACCGCACGTTGGTGGTCCACGCATCCAGAAAGCCTTCCTCGACAAATCCGATGACTTACGCAGAGAAGGAATGCTATAGAAGATGGTGGAAGCCTCTATAACGATTGGTGATGCTACGTTGTCAAGAAGAGAAGGCAAGATGGTTCTTCATGCAACCAAGAAAAAGAAGCTTGAGAAGGAGATTTATCAGAAGATATTTCAGTCCATATGGTGCCTTTATATTTGATTTTTTACTCTTCAAAAAAAGGTTTTATCAAAACAAGGGGTATCCAACACTTCAAAAAGATCAAATGAGTGAAGAACGAGTACCACGGCGATTGCATCAACTCCGACTTAAGAAGAGGCACATTGTAGCCTCTAGAAGTGCATTACGACTGCAACAACTTCACTTTTTTTGTGGCCTTGGCTCGAAGAAAAGTTGAGGGTCTTTTCCGGCTCACGAGCTAAGTGCCATGCTTTTCGAGGAGTCACGTAGAATCCTCTAACGCATCGGGGAACGTCAAGATAAAGGGTTCGACTCTCAAGCATAGAAGAAGAGGCACAAAGACCTTCCTCAACTCTTCAAGAGAAAAACAATATAATAATATCAAGTTTAGCAAATTATCGTCCTCTTAGCCTCAACTTGAGGAGTATTGCGAATAAAAGATGCCACGTAGTAGGCTGTCAAGAGCCCATAGGGTTGACAGTCAAATGGTCCAAGGGACCAAATTGAGTCTTTTGCTTTAATGTTAAGTTTGTTATTTTTAGTAAATGTGTTTTAGAAAAATAGTTTGAGATTTGGTTTAATTTAGAGATAAGATCTTTCTTATTTTAGAGATAGGATTTGTTTCCTATTTTTGGGATATGTTCTCTCTATGAAAGAGTCTTCCCTTTTGTAATTCTTTGAGTCAATCAATAATATTTCCCAATTATCAAGGCTCCTCTCTCCCTGTTCAACGGGTGAACAATCCCTATGTGAGACTATTTTTCCCATGCATAAGGAGCCTCCACGCTCTAGATTGCTCCAATCTTGACATAGTATCAGAGCTTCAGTCTAGGCTCTTGTGCGTGTGGAGATTCTACTACACAGTGATATCTGCATCCAGAAAGTCCTTGACAGATCCAACGCCTTATGCGGAGAAGGAAGGCTATAGAAGATGACGGAGTCAATCACGACAGTTGGAGATGCCACACTTGGTCCAAGAGAAAGTAAGGTGGTTGTCTCCAGGACAACCATCAAGTTTAGTGGTGCGTCCAACTATTTCTTGTGGGCTTCCACCTTCAAGATATTCGTTGGAGGTCAAGAGAAGCTTGAAGTGCTCCTTGAGGAGCCATCGGGGTTGAAGGACAACAAGAAGAAAAAGTAGCTTGAGGAGGAGATTTATCAGAAGATATTTCAAGGCATATGGTACCTTTGTATTCAATTTTTTACTTTTCAAACAAAGTGTTTTCGAAACAAAGGATACCAAACGGATCAAATGAGCAGAGAACGAGCACCACGGTGATCGCTTCAACTCCAACTGAAGAGTAAGAAGAGGAACAGTGTAGCCTCTAAAAGAGCACAACTGCATTGACTTCTCCACTTTCTCTTGGTGACTTTGGCTCTAAGAAAAGCCAAGGGTCTTTTCTGGCTCACGAGCAAAGCATCATACTTTTCGAGGAGGCACGTGGAACCCTCTAACACATTGGGAAACTATGAGATGAAGGGCTCAACTCTCGAGTGTAGATGAAGGGCTCAACTCACAAAGATCATCCTTAACTCTTCAAGAGAAGAATGATGTAGCAATATCAAGTTTGGCAAGCCATCGTCCTCCTGGACTCGACTTGAGGGGGACTATTGAGAATAAAGATGGGCCACGTGGCAAGTGCCACGTGACACTGACAGCCACACAAGTCACGTAGCAGTGCCATGTGGCGGGCAATAGAGGGCCCTCAAGACCGGCAGTATTGTGGTTCAATGGATCAAGTTGAGTTATTTGCTTAATTGTTAAGTTTGCTATTTTTAGTAAATGAATTTTAGGAAATATGCTCGGGATTTATTTAGTGAGAGGATCTTTTATTTCCAATTGTTGGGATATGTTTTTTTTATATAAAGAGAGTCTTCCCTTCTATTTCCTTTGAGTCATTAATAATATATTCTATTCTACTACTACACTCTCTCTCTTAACAACATCACCACGAGCCACCATCAAGGCCCACGGCCTCCTGCTCTAACACCACAAGGCCAGCGACCACCATGCTCCTCCTTGATTTGCATGCCACATAGTCCACGTGGGGATTATCCTCTCCCATGCTAAGGCTCCTTACCTTGCACAAATCTTGACAGGTCCAATTCTACTAAAGATGAATTAAAAAATATAACAAGCTACTAGTTTAAGTGTCTCGATAGCATTCCATAATTCAAGTACCCGCAAGGTGGCAAAAATGAAATAACGAAAAGAAATGCGTCTGCGAAGTCTCTGGCGCTATGGTGCCATCTTTTTGTCCCAGCAACTCCCCAATCATCACTTGAGAATATCACAGCTCACTAGTTCTGAAAGTAGGTTAATGGACAATTGCCTGATTAGATGGTAAAAAAACTAGAGGTATCAGAAATTTGTGAAGTGTGCAGGGCTAAGCAAAGAAGAGGGATTGGAAGGTAGATTGATTAATATGAGATTTGTTACTAAGCTTTTCTTTTTTCTGCATTACCTAATTATCAAATTTAGTATTTGCTCCCTTATTTATTCATTTATAATGTCACGGTGACATCAGATCCAGGCTCACCCAGCTGATCAAGGCTTCTGACTTGAACTGAACTGAGCAACGGTCTTCACCTGCCTTAGGGTCCTAATCTACATGGATGAAACATTGGTATGATCTTTATCTACTAGGTGTGACCCCATCCCTAGGACAGGGTGTGCCAACCCCAAAATAGCCTTTTTCCTCTCTCATCTTAAACCAAAAAACTCTACGGTCTGGACAGTAAAAAGAAACCTCAAGGTCCTTCGATTCAACTTGAAGCTAGAATTGCAAGAAGGCATGCAACTCCTTGTTTTTCACCACACTGTCACCACTTAATAAATAGGCACAAAAAAGTATCGGTCATGCACCAATTAGCCACATCATCCGTCATACTTGACAGACAGGCACCTGGTAGAGGGTTGACTATCACCTCACCTGTGCTTCTTGGTAGAGAGCCACCAGTTTCTAATCTCTGGATTGCTTATCTTTCAAACAAAGGTCTGATTCTCTGACATTTTCAGTTTGACATATAAAGATTCGTTATACAGGCATGGAGTTCACACTTATATTAGCAAGATTTCCCTTTAATGAACTGCCAGAGTTCGAAATACTCACTGTTTCTTATTTTTAATTCACATATAATATCATGTTATATGACACATATCCATTATTTCATTTTCAGTGCTATTATGAACTCAATATAATTTCATGTATGAGAAATCATCCGATTCACATGAAACTTAAGGAAAGAGTCATCTATTTGTTTAAAGTTTTGCAGAGGTCTTTAATGGCAGAACAAGACTTGTTGGGTTCAACCACACTTATTTGAGATCTAATCAACTGTTGTAGTTTAGGTCTACTTATGTATATGTACGGAAGAATTATTTGTGACTCAAGAATGTAGTAATGAGTGTATTATTGGAATCAAGTGATCAGGCAATGTTTGTGAAATCAATAGGGTCAAATCATTTGTTTCGTCCACTTCTTCCCAGGTGGTATTCTAGGGATTTGTATTGTAAGCTCTGATGTAGTTTGATTTTTTGGAATGGAATGAATGTGGGTGGTTATCATTTGGGCTTTTCATAAAAAAAAAAAAGGTCAAATCAACAATCCTAGGAATCAAGAGCAAATTATCAAAAGAAAAGGTCACCTATCTCAGTTCCCGTGTCAATGTGAGCTTCAAATGGCCAATCTGACCGGTTCACTTTGTTCATCGCGTGTCAAAACCTAGGAATAGATTCCTTGATTGCTCAAATCCATTTCTGAATGCACTTGATCTATTGAAATCATTTCCGGCATTAGTGACATGAAGGTTGCCTCCCCTTCACAGGGATATAGGTGACATCAAAGGACTATGTAGAAGACCCTACTTATTGGTAGGAAGTTGATGTTGTATGATTGTATCCGAAGAACTGAGTGTTCTCAATTTTTATTTGGATGCTTAAATTTCTTTAGGTCCTACACACTATTCTTACTAATAAAACCAGTTTGTAATCATGGATATTAGACATTTGCAACCATGATGATAAATTGAGTGAATAGCTGTTTTTGCACGTGCAATCATGATTGTGGCCCTGCCTGCAATTGTTGTGACTGTCAGACCATCCCATCTTAGATGCAATTGCTTAACCAAAAAAAAGAAATTTTAATTTATATTGTGCTTGCTAACTGTTAACTATATTTTTTATCTTTCTGTTAAGAAACAACTTCTAAATGGTAGCAATCCATTGGTTACTTTGTCTTGTATGTATCACATTTTCATGACTGTTGCAGTTTATCTTGAAGAAATCCTATGCTTTTGAGAGATCATTGATATATAACCAATTATAATATCTATGATTATTTTAGATATGAGGCCACAACTACCAGGCGAAATCGCAGCCTATTTGAGGAGCTTATGAGGGGTGTAGTGGCTTCTTTTTTCCTGGTAACTTCCAAGATCATATATTCTCATAACTTGTCTGATTGTTATCTCAAATTGTGTGAAGGGAGAACTTTTAGTATATTATGGAGCACGTAATCTTGCTACACGAGTGGGGCAACTATGACTTTTCCTCCTGAGAGATATTATAATTGTTTCACAAATGAAATGCCTCTATTAAATTTGAAATTTGATTCATATACATTAATTTCTCTGGATATTTATGAAGTCAATATTCTTTTAATTAAGTTCCTTGAGGTATGTTTATGTATATATATATATATTTTTTTTGAAAAGGATGTTTATGTATATTATAGCAACAGTTTTCTATAGGTTATAATAACCAACTCCAGACAACCTCTTCCTCGTGTGGACTGAAATGGGAAACTGATGCTGTGTAAAATGCACAATTTGTCTCATAGGAAATCTACTATGAATCATCAAATTCATAGGCTGTGAAATATGATTTTTTTTTTCTTTTTTGAAACAGAAATATGAATTATTATACTACAAGGGCCCTTCAAATATATCCACTCATACCACCGATAGGCCACTTGTGCCTCTTACTAAAGCCATTCTGAACGTATTAAACTTTAACCAGGATTGGCATTAGATGAACAATAATTAACTAAATCAAAACTCACAAAAGTTTCAATTTCTTACTAAAAAAGGTGGTTACTCTCCACCTCACGAAAAAGAGATCCCCTTGCTTTTTCTTGTCATGGAATGATAGTCAATTCTATTCCTTATCAAACTAAATCATTTTAATAATTCACAGAAATTTCAATATGTTGCTGAAAAAGGAAGGCCCTTTTCACCTCATGAAAAATAGGAAGGTCCTTATTTTCTCTTAATTTGTTTGATAATGTGAGGAGTAATTACTTTTGTACTCTTTAGATGGAATACACTTCCAACCAACTAATAGCCGTGTGCTGTTTTCTGCTTGGCAATGCAAAAGCCCATTTAAGCCTGGCTCAGGCATCACTCTCTACGGGCATATACCATTTCATCAAGCGGAATATAACGAGCAGTTCCGAACCTGTGACTGGCAAACCGTTTAAGAGGAACCAGTAACTACTTGGCTGAGTTTTTTTTTTAACAAGAAAATGTTGTGACTATTTCCATCGTTTTCAATCGCAAGTATTGGATCTTGAAAAAATTATTATAAAGATCCAGAATGGTTAACAATAAAAACCATGACACTGTTTCTTTTGCCGATGCTCGACCACCATCAAGATCATGAGCAAGATTTTTCAGCAATAACTTGCAACTCAAATAATGGCAACTAGAACAATCTAGTAAATGCTAGTATGGCTTCTGTTGTACTTAACTATGATAAAGGACAGACTTTAGGCAGAAAGATTGGTTTTTGGTTACTCTGTTTTTCATGTTAACGTTTGGGTTTTTGTTTTGCAGGGTTTTGGATCTCTATTTCTGCTGCTTGCAAGTGGTGTCTATGTTTGAATATTATACAGAGATGCTATTTGCTATAGATTTATGTGCTTTCACAGCCTTTTCCTGATGCTTTAGCATTTCTTCAGTTTGGAGAGGATGACTTTTGACATTTATTAAGCTGATACATGTCTGAATGATTTTCTTTAACTGGTGGTATTGGAATTTGGAGCCCATAGCTTTAGAACATAGGTGGTGGTTTTTTTGATCTTGATTCCATGCTCTTGACGCAATACCTCCATATTATAGGCAGCAATGCGATGGGAAAATTGTTTTGAAGTATAACTAGAATGCATGTTGCCTCTTAACAACTGTGCTTCTGATGAATGACTCAGTTTTGAAGATATGCTTGAACAGATCGTTCAACATAGGTGTTTGAAATGTAGTTTTTAGAAAAACAGCATCACATGACAATTCGTGGAATAAGCTTTTATACAAAAAATTACTGTTGATCTTAAAAGCTGGCATGTCTCTGTGGATGACTGGCTACGACGACTTGCACTCGCGAGTCTGTGGGTATTTCAAGGTGATGTTGCTTTATAATGTTTGTCTACGTTATCCAATATGACAAGTATGTGATTTCTTGGTGAGAATGATGTAAGAGAACCAAAAAGGCCAACAACGATTGGACGAGCCAAATACCTTGGGAAATGAGCGAATGAAGCAACGTTTTAAGAGTTTCTTTTTATAAATGTCATCAATGCCATTGAAAATGTTTGGTATTACATAAGTGTCATTGCAAATTTTATATTTAAACGTATGCTACTGCAAACGTGTGCTTTCTAGCAATTACGCCATCCACTCAATGTGAGGTTAAACATTAATCATGTTCAAGTGACCTAGAAGCAATGGAAGGCACAAAAGCCATGTAGGCTCTTCTTTGAGGATGGAAATGATGGTTTTCATTAAGGGTATTGGATGAGTTGATCGTGGTAAGCAATCGCACAATCTATAATTGGAGCAATAATGAGGGCACATGGAAGAGTTTAGAGGGTTGAAGAAAGGAGTGAAGATGGAGAGGTATAATGAAGATTAAGGTTTATGATATGCTATAGGGGTAAAGATAACCATTTTGTGGCAGTTTTAGATTAAAATAGCAATTCATCTTGATAGGCCTTAATTTGAGTAACGGTTTTGTAAAGATCATCAACATCATCGTGTAATCTATGCGCACAAGAAGATTGTGGTGACAGTAAAATAATATAAAACTTTTACATTGAAATTTACTGCAAACATCTCTTTTAACAATTCAATGCTCTTATCATCTAGAAAATGGAGAAACGAGTATTAGGAGCAGATCAGAGAACTCTGGGAAGAATTACTCCTTGATGCGTCGGAAATCTCAGAGAAGTACTGACATTTGATCCCCTCCGCACACAAACTCTCAGCACCTTTTATTCTTTTAATACAGGAGTAGAGGCACAGAAGACGAGGTATCGCGGAGCAGAGAAAAAAAAGATGATGTGCTTGTACGTGACGTAAGCATGTACCTTCCTTAAATTACCGGTTTGTAAAAGGAGGCCAAAAAATTTTCTTTTCGAGCAATACATGATACTATCAAAGAAGCAAAAACCATTATGTATAACATAACCAGGTGGCTTGCTTGAGTGCTAAGCATGCCGAATAAACTGCCACCAATTCGACATCATCCAACATGGTCACTTTTGGTCAAGCATCCCCCCCAGTGGTGAATGAGGGCCAACGTGCAAGCATGGTACTAAAAGAAAAATAGTCTTACATAAAAAAAACTTATGAATAGTGGGATTTAAAGAGTTGAGAATTACCGATTGATAACTTAAACTTAAATATTTTAAGTTTTTGATATGACTCCATTGATTTTATATCCATAAATTGTTAAGAATAATTTTTCTTAATTAGATTTAAGTCTAGGTTTAGGTCAATATAAATATTATCATAACCAAACTCCTTCTAATAAAAGGAAAGAGTTATCCTTAGAATGATCAAAAAGTACACCATAAGTTGGAATCAACACTTTTGATTGTCAAGGATAATTTTTCTCAATTAAACTTAATTGGCACGATTCATTATAGCCAGGACCTGTTGTATAGGTTAGTGGGGTTGTGGGTGTATGTGAGATCCTTAGGCACGTCTTAGCAACCAAAAAACTAGCGAATTAACTAGTTATAGGATTTGACCAAACATCTCACAACACAAAATGATGATAGACATGAAGCATATATGAATGATATTTAACAAATCATATGAGACCAATTGGTCCAACTGGTTAAATGAAGAACCAACCCTTTGGTTCAGAAAGAATGCAGGTGTGAATTGAACAGATCAGTGGTTAGACTGATTGAACTAGTTTAGTTTTATCGAACCAAACTCTTTGGTTGAATCATTTTGAAAGTTTTACTCAAATCATATGTATCTTATAGAAAAGGAAAACCCCTTAATGTTGTAGAGTTACTTTAAATGTTTTATATTGTTATTGATGCTTATGTATTAGTTATGCTACTTGCATATTATTTAATACATTTAGATTTCAATAAATAATATACATATTACATATTATCAAATTCGCTTTTGTTTGATCCAAAATTTTGGACTAACGATCCAATCACTTAAAAATAAGTGGTCTGATTTTTTCTTGATTTACATGTATGATGATGTACTACTAGTGTCATCACCGGTCCACCAATTTGAACCATTAGTGCAACTACATTGAACTTGAACCAAAGCTTTTTTAGTTTGATGTTTGATGTTTGATCTTATTTCTTAAACCTTGATATGAAAGACACATCTTGAAGAATATTGAATTATTTGTTCATATATCAAGGGCTAATAACGTTTTCACATTATACCAAATTAAAGCCAATGCTTAGAGTCTTCATCAGTTCCTAAGTTTCAATCTTATGACTATAGAGGATGGTAAGAGAGAACAAGGAGGAATAGGAACCACAAGGGTTAGGAGTAGAAAGAAGATTTTCTATTCTTCAATTGACTTGCATGTTATTAGATAGAAGAAAAAGACAAAGAATTAGATATAATGCTAGCATGTAGCATTGTATTACATGATGCTACAATTTAATGCTATATAGCATTACATTAGTAATGTGTACGAGTGTTACTCTATCAACATTACATAATGGCATGCTATAGCACCCCGCATAATACTATAACAATGCTATAGCATTTCCGACGTTAGTACTGTAACCCTTGTGTAAAAAGTATGCTGACATGGACACTGGGTAGGAAAGTCAAGTGTATATGTAAAAAAGTATATATACACAAATGAATTTCTACTTTTATATCTTTATTGAGAAGGTCATCAAACCCCTAACATCAACCTTAAAAGTTTAAAGATCAACTACGTATTAAATTTGTAATGGTTATACATGTGACGATGCACAATAGGAAATGTGGGTCTTAGCCTTCAATGAGAATTAAGGAATTTGGAACCCTACCCCATCGAGCTTACCAAAGTAACATGTATGTCATGTAGAACTCTATTTTAATTTATTGTGATGCCTCCTTTTATGGTAAATATGCCTTGTCCACTTTTTGATGAAATCTTGGTGTAGGCTCTATTTATGATTACTTTAGTGGGAAATACATTCTTCAATTATGGGTATCCTAAAACGAACTGAGGTATGTCTTTTGAGAAAACTTTTTACGTAATTATCCTTGTAAACATTAATATTACACAATTACCGTTGCATTCTTTATAATTACATAAATATCCTTATAAAATTACTACAATTACTAAAATATTGGATTAAAACGTTAAAGTCCTTTCCCACCTCATCACTCCCCCCCCCCCCCCCCCCCCCCTTCTTCCCCATCCAGCCACCATCACCTTCTCTTCTTCCACGTTACCGACTCCCTTGCTCCACCTCCTCCGCCCCTCCCCGACTTCACGGCCCCTTTTCTGCCGCAACCCCTTTGTCCCCTCCTCCCCCATGTTCTAAAAGTCCCTGACCGTTTCCCTTCTCTGATCGGCACTTCCAGAATTTGTCAGAGATGTCTTCTTGCTTTATGTCTTGTCGAGAGAGTTAACAAGGGCCTATTTACGTTTGAGGATGTATTTTACGAGGTAAAAATTTACGGATATCCTATGTTAACGTAGCTTAGGATAATTTTATGGAGATATTTATATAAATATGAGATAAGTTGAATATAAATTTGGGATGGAAAATTAAGGTATTTACTTGGAATACTAGATGAAAGGAGGAATAAATTATCAAAAAATAATTATATCTTTTGATTAGTGATTAAGTTGGTTATTAGATTTTTTTCTTTTATTTGAGGGCAAGGGAGAAGAGAAGGACAAATGCGAAAAGAGTGCAAGATGTTAGAAGGAGGGTTGCAAGGGATTAGAATATGAGATAATCCATGCCTCACCCATACTCGGATTTGAGAAAACCTAAGTTTAGAATAAAACACACATTCACTTATTTCCCTTCGTAAATACAGGATATCTTGTGTCAACGTGTTCCACAACGTAAATGGGCCCTAAAAGTCCCATTCATGGTTATCGGGTTGAATCTTCACAAGGTTTGCAGCAGAAGTCCCAAATGTCTGACTCTACTATTATCGTAGACAAAACCCGCAAAAATTCTGTTTAAAGACTTCGTTGCTAAAGAGTTCCTCCAGTGGCACTTCTTACTTTTCTTTTCAGATTTTGAAAAAATGAAAAGTTATTATCCTTCTGAGATGATTGAATCTGTCATATTGCAATCTTGCATGTGCTTGATCTAAGTAGGAGAAGTTGGAAATTTCCGTCCGTTGAATGGGTATTTGGTTAAGACAAGAATTAGCCACGATAGCATAACATGAATTAGCCACATGTCGGTATCAGGCAAGAACCGAGTGATCTCGCACAAAATTATGGTCAGAAGGAGTAAGACATATAATTGGCAAGGCACATTTGAAAGATAAAATTTTCCTACATCTCATATCATTTCAAGATAAATATATGAACATGATTCTCCTACATCTCATATCATTTAAAAGATAAATATATGAACATGGATGTAAAAAACTTTTTATACACATAAATGTAAGCTCCATTCTTCCTTTCTTACTTTCTATCTTCTATACTTACATGTAAACGCGGAAAATGGTAGCACTGCTTTCTGTAAAGTGAATACCTGCTCGAGCATCATACCTCAGGTGGATTTATCAACTTATATTTTCTAACATTGTCTTATATCTAATATCTATGAAGTCCTTGCAAAACTTTGTAATTAGTATTTAGGTAAAACTGTCAGTCATTGGACTGCCACAGCTAGCTCTTCTCGGTTCTATGTATAGAGCGGAATCCTGGGCAATTATTATCGACTTTCGCACCACCACTACTCAGCAAAAAGACAATGCAACTCTCCATCCCTTGCTTGCTCCCTAATTGGTTCTCGTATCCTCTCCTATGGTCAAATCAAGAATTGTATTTCAATTATAGCTTACTCTAACAAGTCCCAACTTTAAGTTCTTCGTTTGGAAGTACATTTTCAGTGCTTTCTTTTGGTGTTAATGCTCCTGTGGATTTCCAAGGCATCCCCCTGTTAAATGGAAACTATGTGGAAATCAGAGAATCTCAAACCATGGACTAAATCTGTGACCACCGCTGGGCAATGACAACATCAGGAGTAAGAAGAGCATAACATTATCAGTACTGACAGACATCTGATAGCCTGCATATTGATATCGATGATACTCATATCAGGAAATTTTCTGAGAAAATGTCACAAGCAAACAATGATGTGGTCCTGACACTGATACATATATTAAATGCACAGCACTAACTTACAAGAGTTACAAAATGGGAATATATCGATGTAGCACAAACATTGGCTAACAAGAAAAAAGAGGATACTGAATTTGAAATACAGATATCTATCATATTGCCCTGCCTTGAATTTCAAATATAAATTTCTACTCTTGTTCGCTGCAAAGTTCCATCTGATACAAGAGCATGTATGTAATAGGTTTCTTTCTGCAGCCTTCCAAAGCCATCTACCAGCTGTTTGCCATTGGTATGATTTTTACCAGGTACTCAGCCATCGATTCCGAAACTAACTTAATCAATCTTGACAGAAGAATAAATCTTGCGAACAAACCAGAAGCATGCATAAAACCCAATTGTTCCAGTCAACGCGAAGAATGCATAGGAAACGATCAGCATGTAGCCAAAGTACAAAATCCCGGAAACTAACTTGGTAATCTCCAGCTTGGTGAAGAAGTAAAATGCTGCGTACAAGAAAAGGTAGAGTGCAGAAGAACCTGAGGTGAGATAGGCCCTCCACCACCAGTTGTAATCCTCACTGCAGAGTTGGAAGTAGCATAGCACAATTGTTATTTCGACGCAAGTTATTAGGAGAATTACAAAGACGATGAAGAGGAAGCCGAAGATGTAATAGAACTGATTCAGCCATATTGAAGTCAGAATGAAGAATAGTTCAATGAAAACAGCCCCAAATGGAAGTATGCCCCCGATCAGTATGGAGAACGTGGGATGCATGTACCAAGCCTGCTCAGGTATCTGCCTTGGGATCTTGGTGGTCTTTACAGGATCCTCAATTGCAGCCTTTCTGAAACCCAAGTAACTACCAACGAATACCAAGGGCACTGATATGCCAAACCACAAAAATACAAGGGCAAACATAGTCCCAAACGGGACTGCTCCAGAAGATTTCTCTCCCCAAATCAGTGCATTTAGAACAAAGAACGTAGAGAATAAGATACCAGGAAACATAAATGCTGTTTTCAAGGTATTTCTTTTCCAATCAGTGCCCTTGAACATCTTATACAGGCGAGCTGAAGAGTAACCAGCAAATATACCCATGAACACCCATAACAGGACTAAAGCAGTCATTAGGCCTCCACGGTTGGATGGCGAAAGGAAACCAAGCAGCGCAAAGATCATGGTCACTAAAGCCATCGCAAAAATCTGAACACCAGTTCCTACATAGACACTGAGGAGACTGGCATTGGTAGGAGGCCTGAAGACATCTCCATGGACAAGTTTCCATCCAGTCTCTTCCTGGGCTTCTTCTTGGCTTTCCAACTGGTTATAGTTAGCTATGTCCTTGTATAATGTTCTCATCATGATCATTGCCACCATGCCAGAAAGGAAAAGAACAATCATCAGAGAGTTAATAATCGAAAACCAGTGAATCTGATCATCATTCATCAGCAGATATGTATCCCATCGAGATGCCCATTTAATGTCGCTAGGCTGCCAAATGAAAATCCAAGTTAGATGGTGCATCAAAAAAGACAAATGAACTTTGTAAAGAAGAGACCATACAATGAAAGCCACATCGTAGGAGAAAATAATCTCTTTTCCAGCATCAACCTCCTGCGGACTGTGGTTTTCGCGAATAAACTTGGTATTTGGATCACATGTGGACACCTTAGGATTCTTTTCATTCCATTCCTTGACATCATGCTTGACACTAAGAATCAGAACAGACAAAAATATGAGATACATCCCAGTTCAACAGATTAGGTTGCAAAGATAGGTATCTTTTGTTGAAAAGGCAAACATAATTATCTGAATATAGCTCCAGATGGCATCTGGTAACCCCTGCATTATTGATCAATGGTTGCCCCATTCAAATCAAATAAATCATTAGTTCTAACATTTTGTTTACTGATGATACCGAAGTCCAAGTCAGAAAAAACAAAAAGATACTGAAGTCTTTCATTTAAAGCAAAATAGAAGGTCCTTTACAATTTCTTTTATTCTTTCTGCTTTTAAGGTCAAAAGAAACATTGCTTCATGTTAAATGGTTTCCCAGTGCTAAACATCTGCCTATATATTTGCTCGCTTATAACGATCTGCAGCAGCAACTCATGATGGGCGCAAGAAGGAACTTATTTACACACACTTTAAATTGTAAATGCAACATGCACTTCAAATTGGCAATGTATATTCTTCCAGAGAACTAGAGAAGCAATGTGTTTGCTTGATCCATACAATATTGTTTACAATTTTATCTGAGATACAAAGCTGCATGGTTGTCCTGTCATCACTTCTTTGGTCCATTATTGGCTTTCAAATATCTACAACCATAATAAATGCAATGGTGTTGTTTGATAGGTAGCATATGAATATAAGCACTTCTCATATTTAGCGTCAGAGCAAATGTGCTACAGATGGAAAACAAAGAAAGGTAATGTGAATTCATCAAAATTGACATGGGACACCAAGGAAATTGCATCCCAAGTCCAGTCAGCAACCCCATACCATCCATGTTCACACCTAGACCACCCTCAGTGGAAGAGCAGCAAACAACATCCCAAGCAACCAAGGGCAAGCTGAATCTCAATGAGTAAAGGTCAACTCCATTCCAAGTTCTTTGGAACATTCAAAATGGTAAAAAGAATGTTCTCAATAAACTAATTAGCACTTTTCTTTCAACTTGATATTAGAGTAGCGGTTCTAGGCCGGTGTCCTGTATCCACCTTGATTCCCATACCTCCTTCTTTCTTCCACACAAACAAAAAAAACCTAACCCTAACTCGCATAAGAGACCCATGCCACCACTGTCACCGCCACCGACCTCCCGGTGGCCTTGTTTGCAACCAGTGACAGCACCATCTCACTACCATCGACTAGATCTCTCTCTCCCAACGGAGATCTACATTGATGAAGACCCCAATCTCCTCTCGTGTGTGGTCAGCCCTTCCCCTCCTTTGCTTACAACCCTCCATGGTGCCCAGTAAGCCCCTAACGGCACCGTTAGGCCTTCTTACATAGACCAGTAGCACTGCCAGGAGCAGCATCGTCCCCAACGCTACCTCGCAGCACCGCACAGGGGCTACGCGATGACCTCCAGCATCGCCTTAGGCCTGGTGCTACCCTCTTGAGTAGCCTTAGGTCCTTTGGTGGACCTTAAGGGCTCCACAATTCAACTCGCAGGGTTCGATTCACCTTGTACGGGATGTAGGTGACTACATCTCATGTTCTTTGATGATCTGAATTCATATCTCACATTCTCTTATTAGTTTGGGTCCCTACTTGAAGAGATGATGACGTCCAAGAGTTCTTTCGAGGTGACATCAGAGCATGCTACGAGGGAGGGGGCTTACAGGAGCCCCTTCTTTGGTCCTATGTTGAAGCTAGATGAAACCAACTACACCCAATGGCCATAAACCTTCCTTACGACTGTGGAAGGTCGTGACAAGGAGCACGTGCTACTTCAGCCAGAGCTTGAGAAAGTTGGCAAGAACACCACGTGGAAGAAGGATAATGCAATGGTCCAAGCATGGATAATAAACTCGGTCATCCTTAGGATTGGGGATGAGATTATGCACTATAAGACAGCCAAGGAGATGTGGGATAGCTAAAGAGACACTTATTCACATGAGAAGAATTCTAATCGAGTTTTCCTTGTAGAGATGTCACACCGTTGTCATGAAGGTCACACCCTGTCCCAATACTAAAATGCTCAAGGCTCTCTTTGCGAAGTACAATGTGTTGCCCAATCTATACCTATGACACACAAAAGGCATATTGTCGGGAAGCTGCAATCTTACAATTCTTGGCAGGTTTAAGGACTGACTATTCGACTGCATGCTTTCAGATGTTTACCCTGGTAGAGCTTCCTAGTCTTGTGGAAGCGTACAGCAAGATGAGTCGGATCTCTATCTCTCTCACTTTTGAGGAGTCCACAGTGCAAACATCGGCCTTGGTTGCTCCCCAAGGCTGTAGACGCGGTGTACTCTCTACCTAAGGGAGGGGGAGAGGGTGTGGTGCTCAAGGCTGAGGACACCTATCCTACATGTCATGCAAGAAGTTTGTCATATTGAGAGTACTTGCTAAACCAAGCATGGGCAGGCACCATCTACCAATCAGGCAGTTACTACAACAAACCAGAGACACTGTCTTAGTACCTCAATCTGATTATAATGAGCTTCTTCAAAGATTCTCCCAACTCTCTCAGGATACCTCTTTCGCCTCTAACACAATTGCCTTGGCCACATCATCTACCTCTAGTACTGCTACGTTTGACACCTCTTCAAGTATACAACTTTCACTCTTTGCATAGATTGATGAGCCTTGTAATACAAATTGGCAAGTTGAGTTTGGGGAACCACACCACTTGAGTGAAGATCGATGACGTTTTCGTCATCTTTGCTCAATTCCCCTTGGACGTATAGTAC
Organism: Thalassia testudinum; assembly: GCA_037157565.1. Classification (NCBI taxonomy): domain Eukaryota; kingdom Viridiplantae; phylum Streptophyta; class Magnoliopsida; order Alismatales; family Hydrocharitaceae; genus Thalassia; species Thalassia testudinum. The sequence goes on along the minus strand of JAZHRO010000055.1, from coordinate 19,764,039 downwards.
AAGTGACAAATAAGAGGCATTCTCCCATTATTGATCAAGGGGAAGTTACTGTTGCCCCCAACATGAGACTGATTGATGTTCTTGTCCCTGATTTTCCAATCAGTTTATTTTCAACTAGCAGAATCACTAAAGAATTAAACTATCAGGCTATATTTGATGCTATCACATGTACTTTTTAGGATATCCTGATGGGGAAGACGATTGGTGGCGACTGTGAAGAGGGGGGTCTATCACTTGTTCCAATCTTCTTTTGTTGGGGTGAGTCTTGGTGGAGTTACCTCTTAAACTAAATCTCCATTTCAGTGGCATATTCGTTTGGGACACCTATCTCTGGATAGGCTTCATCGTGTCCTTCCTCAGATATCCCCTACTGTTGTTATCAACTATGATGCTTGCCATCTCAAGAAGCATCACCAGAGTACTAAACATACAAGTCAAAGTCCTAGGTCGTAGGTGTTATTTCAGTTGGTCCATGTTAATGTCTGGGGTCCCAGTCATGTTCTTGATAGCCTAGGTCACCGGTATTATCTTGTCATTGTTGATGATGTTTCCAGATTATCTTGGGCTTTTCTTTTGAAATAGAAATATGATGCCAGTTCCATTCTTTAAAATTTTGTCATGAAAATAAAGATTTAATTTGATGCCACTATTAAAATTGTTCGCTCTAACAATGGTTTAGAATTTTGTACTTAGAACTTGCGTAATTTCTATAAGTCTCAAAGCATTATACACCAAACCACTTATCCTCATATATATCACAGCAGAATAGGGTTGCAGTGCACAAGCATCATCATCTCTTGAACGTTGCTAGGACTATGTTAATCCATAATAATGTGTCCTCTACTTGCTGGAGTGATGCGATATTGACTGCTTATTATGTCATTAGCCACATGCCCTCCTCTACTATATGTGAGCAAATTTCCTTACAGAGCTTGTATCCAAACAATAATTTGTTTCATGTGCCACCCCGTGTCTTTAGGTGTATTGCCTTTGTCCACATCTCTACTCCTGATCATGACAAATTAGCCTCCTAGTCTGTCAACAAGAAGTCTACTACAGGTTATTATACCTATGTGGTTAGGAACTTAGTAACAAGAAAAAATAAGTAGATTGTTGTCTCCAAGTCCAGTGCAGAGTTTGAATATCAGGTAATTGCCCCAACAGCTACTAAGATGATGTGAATACGATTACTTCTGTCAGATCTACATATCACTGTTGAGTCGTCGATGGAAATGAGGTGTGACAACGAAACAACCACATATATAGAGAATAATCATATGCTCTGCAAGAGAACCAAGCACATAGAAGTTGACTGTCACTATACCAACAAGGATTTATTCATTCAACTCATGTGGCTTCCGAGGACCAGGCTACTAACATCTTCACCAAGGCACTTCCACAGACCCTATTCAACAAATGTTCCAAGTTGAACATGATTGATATTTTCGCTCTAGCATAAGGGGTGTTAGGGGTTGTGTAACAAGCATCATCTTCATTGTTTTCATTATTTTCTATGGACTTCTCTATACTTTACCCACATCTCTATATATTGGGATATAGGGTTCCGCAATAAAGTAATTAGCTCATTTCTTTCAGCTGAAGGCTTTTAAGTTGTTTGAGGTGAAGGAGTCCGTCACCTTCAACAGGTTGATATTCACATACTCAAGGGCTGGTGATATCGTGACTAATCAACTTTTCAATGAAATGAAGGAGAGGACATTGGTTTCTTGGAATTCCATGATGTCACGCTACACACACTTTGGCCATGTGTTGGATGGATTGAGGTTGTTCAAGAGGATGAGGTCGGAGAATGTCAAACCCAAAGCTGTCAATGCAAAAGGCGACGCTAAGGCGACAGAGTCCATAATAACCTGAGGCGAGAGGCGACAAAAAGGCGACAACCCAAGTGAATTGAAGCGACAATTTTTTTCAATATATATATATATATATAACTCATAATAATAGTACCAAATTTATAAAAACATTTATAATAACAATATTTTTAGATTTTATGGATCAAAACACATCCAGACAAGCCAAGCAATAACATAAATATAAGAAATCAAAATTCATACATATGTAAAGAACCAAAAAATAATTGTGAATAAGTAATATTCAAGGATGTAGGTTACTTACTATTTTGTATTTACACAATTTAGAATTATATACATTATAATATTATATAATATTATAATAAGTTATAAGCTTATAAATTATAATCTATAAGTTGTAATTTAATTATGCATTATAAAAATGTAGATAGGTCATACGTCTAGCTTACAAATGTATATAGTAACTTGCACATTTAAGTGTTATAAATTAACTTACTATTATTATAAATATATAATAAGTTACAGTTATATATTATTGTATAGATATATAATAAATTATTGTTATTATAAATACCTATAAGTTACTAATATAAGTTAACACTTATACCTATAAGGCTATTATTATAAATTATAAGTTGTTATCGTATAATATAGTCAGTAACTTATTTTATAATTTTATATTAATATGATAACATTTATTTAAATTAATATTACCTTATCGACATATCACTAAGTTATTATCTAATCTAAATCTAAATTTCCCTGTGAGTTATTACTTATCAGTATTTATACTAAGTTACTAAGTTAAACTATATCAACTATTCTAAAGAAATATTAATATATCAAACACATATCTCTACTAACTAATCACTAAAAAACAATATAGATAATAACATATCACTAATATAGATAATAACATCTCTATACTAACTTAGAGATACTGGGGTTCAACCCAAAAAAGAAAAAAATCGACTCACAACGAAGACACGCAGCAATGGAGGTTGACATTTCCTATACTTAGAGGTTTGTCCGATGGAGCTCTAGACGATGGAGGTAGACATGCGGCGATGGAGGTCCACGCTCGACGATGGAGCTCTGGGCGATGGAGGTCCACACTCGATGATGGAGCTCTGGGTGATGGAGGTCAACATGTGGCAATGGAGCTCTAGGCGATGGAGGTCCATGCTCGACGATGGAGCTCTGGGCGATGGAGGTGGGCGCTAGGGCTTCGGACGATGGGTGACAAGGCAAGAAGGCGACACCTGAGTTGACGAGGCGCATCGCCTAGTTGAAGGTCGCCGCCTAGGAGTCCTTCGAGGCGATAAGCTCTCAACTCACCTCGCCTCAGTGCCTCATCGCCTGAGGCGGTCGCCTCAACAACATTGGTCAAACCCAATTAGGTTACTTTAGACCTCTGGTTAATGTGTTATTGATGTGCGCTAAATTAGGAGACTTGGAAAATGGGAGACTCATCAATGGCCATCATAAGTGCAAGGAGTTGATAGTGAGGACCACAGCCCTAGAGATGTTTGTGAAAGGTAGGGCGATCAAGGATGCTTGCAAGGAATTCGATGAGATGGAATGTAGGGATGTTGTTGCTTAGAGTGCAATGATTGTCGAGTATGCTCAGGCTGGAAGGCCAACTAAGGTTCTTGATGTATTTGATAGGATGATACTTGCGAATGTTAAGCCAAATGAAGTTGCACTTGTGAGTGTCCTCTCAGCGTCTGGTCAACTAGGATCAGTAGATGTTGGAAATCATACTAGGAGCTATGTAGAGACTCAAGGCTTTAAGTCAATGTGTGTCAATTTTGCACTGCTAGACATGTATGCCAAATGTGGTGACATTTGGAAAGCACGGCATGTCTTCAAAGAGATGCATCGGAAATATGTTGTTTCTTGGAATTCAATGATAAATGGGTTGGCATATAATGGGCACATAATGAAGCTATCTTTGTCTATGAAGAAATGAATAAAGCAAACGTCAAACCCACTGATCTCACTTTCATCACCTTACTGACTGCTTGTACCCATGTCAGTTTGGTCGAATTGTGTCTTGCATACTATGATAGTATGAAATCTGTTCTTGCAGCATCGTGCTTGCATGGTTGATCTTCTTTGCAGGTCAGGAAGATTGAGAGCAGCCTATGCTTTTGTTTGCAAGATGGAAGTAGAACCTAATGTTGTCATCTGGGGGACACTAGTTAGTGCTTGTAGAATATACCAAAAGGACTGACTCATGAAAATATCCTGAATAGTCGATGAGCTAAAAGGATCAAATCATTAGATAGGCGACTCAGGAAGGCTACCAACCTCTACAAATCAGAAAATAAATAAAGGCAAAAAACATAAGACAAATTCAACTGAAAAGGCAAAGATAACAACGGACTCTGCCATGAGGCAGTTATAATGAATATGGACAACATTCCTGATAGGGCATTGTAACAAAGTTGACACGTCAGCAAGAGAGGACACACAGCTTTGACCAATTCAAAGGAAACTAACTACGGGATAGATGGCACGACATGATTGGTGCAATGTGGATAGGAGCTTCCAAAAGGCGAAGCTTCTAGAGGAAGATTCTTTCGTCCCAAAAATATATAAATAGGGTGGAGGAAGTCCATTTGAGGGACTTTGTTAATTCTCATAATTCCAATCAAGAGATCGCTCCTAGGCCCCGATGATCAAGCAGCTCAAGTGATCATGAAGTCAATTCTCTTGGATCTCTCCTTCCTTATTCAATTGAAGGGGAATCCAGCAGATAATAATCATATTCCATGTTAAATTTTATCATGCAATCGTGAGATATGTAATGTAAAGAAATCTTGAGAGACAGTGTTCTGTTGTAATATCATCCAACTGTGGGATTATAGGTAACTCTGTATAAGAATCAACCATTGCCCATTGCTTAATGAATTTAAATGGCATCTGACTGATGGGGTTTTGAATCTTGATCGCTATCCTATTATTCATAATTACTTGAAGAAAGTTCCATCAAATCAAACAACCTATTTCATGGTATAGTTCCGATTCATCAAATTGTTGGAAAGCTAATTCTGACTTTATCTATAAGGTTTCCTGATTAATTCCTATGATATTAAGGCAAAGGTCAAATTGATTTCGATTGATAAGGATTATTGTATTAAAGAATATGATATTACACCTCCAGTTTTTTTTTTTTGAAAAGGTATTACACCTCCAGTTTTAGATCATCATATCCTTTCTATATTTGATTCAATTCAATTCGAGATGAATTCTTTTGTTTCATCTATAGCAGAAGAATATTGATCTCCTCCCATTTTTTGTCCTTTACCTTTAAAATCTCAATTTGGATGGGGGATTTTTTATTAATCTATATTAAGATTAGCTTGAAATCTTTCAAAAACAAATATTGGTTTTGAACACCCAAATTTTCTGTTAGGTGAAGTAACCAAAGGAATTTACTCAATAAACACATGTTTTAAGAGGTTCCTTTTTTTTTTTAGAAGGAAAAGGACAATTACCAGAGGTTGAAATCTTTCACAAACGAATATTGCTTTTGAACACCCAAATTCTCTGTTAGGTGAAGTAACCAAAGGAATTGACTCAATAAACACATGTTCTAAGAGGTTCGTTGTTTTTTTTGAGAAGGAAAAGGACAACTACCGGAGGTTGGTAATCATCCAAATCTATTAAGCATTAAAAACAAGCATTACAGACACTGAATCTACGAATTAAACAAGGCCCAAGCCCCATTAACAAAATTCTCAACCCACACTCTCTCTCCTCTAAAAATACAAGCATTACTTTGAAGCTAAATAGCCCACACCACTGCCACTGCAACCACCCAAGCGTTGGTATTTGACTGGAACCCATTTCTGAAGGAACTCCAGAAGGCAACCTCAGGCACCACATTAACACAGTTACGCCTCAACCACCTCGAGGCTTACGCCTCACCTCAATGAAGGTAAACCACCTCTGACCGCCTCGCATTTTTTAAAACCTTGTCAACACCAACAAGATTCATGGCTCCCCAGACTAAAGTAGAAAAATCAAACAACTAGAAAAGATGATGGATGTCTTTGTCGTCACAGCCACAAAAACAGCAAGCAGTATCAAGTTCCTCCATCCACCTCCTCCTTCGCTTTCTAGTAACCAAGCCATCTCTCCCTAAAAGCCAAAGGAAAATCTTAATCTTTTGAGGGACTTTCAAGCACCAAAAAATCTGACAGTCCACCAAATCAAACACAGGCAACCCATAACCCCTCAGCAATTTGTAGGCTTTCGTAACTGTAAAATGACCCTCAATCCAAACAAGCTGATCATTCAACGTGGAGCTGGGACGAAAATCATGTAAGATCGAAAGCAGATTGGAATAGCTGAAAGCATCTTCCTTTTAACAAAACAAGACAAACCCCCTCTAGACAGCAACTTCGCACTCCAGGAATATCACCTCTTCCTCATTTTTTCCAAGAGAGGCTGCCAATCGCATGAAGCAAGATGTTTGCCTTTCAAGGGCAAGCCCAGATAAATGAATGGAAAATGTATTTCCTTGTTCCCTCTTTTAAGAGGTTCATTGTTCCATTTTTATAATTGTAATACTACCATACTAGTACTTAAAAATTGTTCCCTCAATAGCTTTCCTTGTTCCCTCTGACTAAAGACCTTATAACAATCTCCTTAAGACTTGCCAAAGCAATAATTACCCAATGGTAACAACCACAAGGTGAATAAGTCGTTCATCCTAATCCAATGACAACTAGTGAACAAATTGAACAATCGCCAAAGTAAACCTGTGCTAATTTTTAAACTAAAGCATACATGGCTGCTTTATGTAGCATAATTAACACTTAGTTATTTTAAAAGAACCTGGTGACATTAGAGGGGAAAAGATAATATTTCTTGAAAGTAAACAAGTAACTACTTGAACTCAGACATCTGACCAAAGAAAAGGACCAAAGGAAAACGTATCAAACCTGCTTGGTATAACCTCAAAACCAACAATGCGAGCCTCATCAGTTTCAAGATCTTTATGATACATAACTTTGAAACTGAGGTGGTTATAGATGAAATGCTTCTTTTCTTTGCTCTACCAACCAGAAATGTGCATTATCAGCTTATACCTCAAAAGCATACTCAAGACAGCAAAACAAGAACCAAAAAAAAAGGATAAAACTTACACCAGTAGCATATGCTCCCTTGAAACCAACACGGAATCCATGTTGATAGCTCACTTGCTGGATACCATCCTTTCTTATACTGCGAACTGCAATCGGAAGATTGTCCAATATCCTATGAAAATGCATTGATGATGTCAATAACCTAAGTTGAGAATTTACTGATGACTTCAAAGAAAATTAAAAAGGAATTCAACAGAGCTGCAAAGCAAGCTTCAGATACACGTAAACATGGCAGAGATCCGACCCCAGAAAGAAGACATGAATCAGACCAAGCCTGATGAAAAAGAAATGATTGCTTACATGTTGACACGATATTCATCATCAATTTTTTCTTTGAACTTCTTTGCAGATTTATCATTAAGCTTTACACGACAAGCTATCTTGCAATTCTCATTTGTTCTCATCTTAAACTGAAATCCAAAGAGAAAATATCAATTTAGCAGAATGAATAATCACAATTAGCAAAATCTAAAAGAAAAATCATAGCATGCATGAAAAGTATTCTCTTCATCAAACAAAAAGGCAAAGATAGATTAACAAAATAATTTTAATTCTTAAACTTTACCGTATAAACAGAATTCTCGATGCGGTCTCCACGCAGCACTTCTCCCAAATTTTCAGCACTATTCATGATGTTGTCCGGTTTACAGTAATCCAAGAAGTAGTAGTCATAGGGAAGTTGTGTCTTGATAGAAGAAAGTTTATTGACTTTTACTTGGAGCTCAGCACCCTGTTGACCAAGGAAACCAGAAAAAAAATTAGAATGACTGCCACAATATAAACAGCTACACAGAAACAGCATTAACAGAGATTATCTGTGTCTACTAGAAATAAGTAACTGCAAGGTGCAAAATACAGTGCCCAAGAAATACTATAATCGACTACAAGTTTCATTTTAATGGCTAAATAAAATATATTGATTGTGTGGGATATACTAGCAAACGGATAGAGGATTAAATGTCATGCATTTGGAATTCTTGAAGTCCTCATTTTAATCCAGCAAGAAAACTGGCATGTTTAACTGTTTAAGAAGTGAATGTCAAAAAGCTAAACTGCAAGCAGGAGAAAAACATGCAAATAAGATGCCTTCATAAATCTATAGCGCACAGAATAGGTAAATCAAACAATTGAGAAACACAGGTGAGTCCATGATGTGCTAAAATTGCTATTCAACGGCAGCATGATGCATGAAATTCCCACTATCGAAGGAAGGGTTGCTCACTATTGAAACCAACCTTACCCTGCATTTTCACAAGAGATTGTTTTTGCAACATGATTTCATGATTTCCATGTGCCAAGGTTTTTTTCATGCTTATTAGTAAAAAAACAACCAAAGCTTTTGTATAGCAAGCAAAGTCAGCTACATGGACACCTTGCCGCTATTCAGATACTTACATACAATAACCAGGATCGTGCCTTTCCTGCCAAACCTAATGATAATCAAAATATTAAACTCTAAGCATGAGGTGGTGGTTGAGATGCTCTTTAAGGTGGGCCTCTTATAAGGGTTTTCAGAAGTTCAAGGCAATAGCAATAAGAACAAACCTAAATGCCAACTGTAATGATAAAACATCCAACTCAGAATGAATCATTTCACAAAGAAGAAAACTACCAGAGAACAAAACTTTGACATATAGATACCTCAAAAGCACTGCACAGAGTAGTCACTGACCATTATAACTACTATGACCAAAAAAGGCTACATAAATTTTTATCCTCCAACCATTAGCAATTCCATGTGACTTGACACCATAATAATTTTGGAGGAAGGAACCTATTGAAAACTATATAATGCATATTGTAAAGCACACACATTCCATTTAATACGAGCAAGCAGCATGACCTTATGTATTGCCGGCTCTCAAAAGGTTAACATGAAAAAAAAAAAAGATTGATTGATCAATTTGAACTATTTCTACGATAAACATTTAACTCTATCCACTCAATATCTTGAAACTAGCAGAATTACAGGCTTGATATGTAAGATCGACTAAAAATTACCCAATCGAAATTGAGATAACCAAATAACCCACTAAATCCATGGCAGATCAAACCCATGAACTACCATGGATTTGCATATCACTCCTCCCTAAAGGCCACAGAGAGAAGACATTGCATAAAGTCAACCATTTTTGCTGCTGCTCATTGTAAATTTCCAACTTCCCATCCACCCGAGATCTAGTACAACCTGACCTGATCCTACAGACGCAATATTTTCTCTCTGAAAAGGCCGCATGCACGGACAAGTCAGATGTGGCGATTCCCTCCATCAACCTCCCCTCCTAATCTTCACACACCTCTCCAAAATCATTCACCAGGCAAGTCAACGACGCCCCCTCCCCCTACATCCAGAGAAGCAGCAACCTCATTCCAGCACCAAAAAGATCCCCTTTTGACCACAGAACCAAGTGGAATTCCGATCAAGCTACACGTCCCACGCCTCCACCGACAGAGATCCAGATCGGATAGAACAGTCACAAACACAGACGACGCGGAAACCGTAACCAGATCTGGAGCCTGCGGAGCTAAAACCTTGCACGGGAGACACGGATCTGGAAGGAGGGAATCTCACCTTCTTGAAATCGCGGGGAGCAACACCGGGTAGGTAGAAGGAATCGGCCGGTGACGAGAAGAGGAGGAGGAAGAAGAGAAAGCTGCTGGAGAGGATCGCCATGAGATCGGGCCGCCGCATCTTCGTATTGGATCTGAAGGGGAGAGAGAGAGGAAGAGAGAGGGAGGCGAGAAGAGGTGTTGACGATGGGTTTGGTGCTTCCGCACCGAAACAAAGGGTGTGTCGATATATATGGATGAGGTGGCGCACGGGGCAGAGCAGTAGTTCCGCTTTCGCATCATTCGACCAATGCAATTTCGTTTCGCACTCCCTCTCCGTCTCCCTCTCCCTCTCCCTATGATTGGATCCGCTTTGAGGGACAGTCTCATATGTTGTGGGCAGATGCACCTCGTCGGTGATTGACTAAAAGATGGAAAAAAGTTACCCATCGACCGTAGTTGCTTCCCGCGGCTAAAATAATAATAATAAAGAAATGATGCCGAGTCGTGGAAACCAGTTGGGATTCGGGAACCCGCAAACTCTTGCCATCATTTGCTTGACTTGCTGAGGGAGGGGGGAAAAAAAAAAGTATCAACACATTCGTAATAGTGAAAAAATTCAATTTGTTTTAGCTATGATCGAGAGGTATTCAATGTGCACGAGGACGTTCGATGGAGCATGACTAATAGGGTACATGCCTTTAATTGTTCTCTTGCATCGAAGGGTGTGGTGTTGGCAAGTTGTTTGGCAAATGCCTCACTAGGACATCATCATCTAAACCACTGTGATAAACGATTGCTACCTTGCACTTGTGATATCTTCAACTCCATTCCTGGGAGGAATGTCATCTCCTTAAATGCAATGATCTTCGATTGCACCCATAACTCCAACATGGATGTCACCTATCAGTTGTTTGAGGTTATGTCTAAGAGAAACAAAAGCACCTGAACCACCATGCTGATGGGATACGTCCACACTCATCACAACCAAGATATGCTTGAGTCGTTCCATAATATACCTGAGAAGTCTGTCATCACATGCAACGTCATGATCATTGGACTCGGGTAAAACAAGTGCATAAAGGATGCAAGAGCTGCGCACACTGAATCCAAGCTAATTACCGAGTCATATTCACATTCACATGCAGTTTATTTCTTCCTTTAGTTGATTTTTTTTAGAAAAGAAAGGATGGATTTTTATCAATTTTATTCTATTTTTAACATTTTCTAAAATTTTATTTTTGACTTTTTTTAAAAAATTATTTTTTTCAAAAATATTTTAAATTTTAATTATTATTTATACTTATATTATTACTTTTATGATTTTCTTTAATTATATTTTATGTTTTTTAATTTTATATTTTAACTAAATTAGTTAATTAACCAATACGTACCTATGACCTGATTCAACAAAGTTGGGGACCCTATTTTTTGGGTATCCGTTTGAGCGAGTCAGATCGACCTATGACCCAATTAATATTGGGTCACATTGACTCGGGTGGAAATGGGATGAGTACCTGACCTATGAACACCCCTAACCAGGCATCAAATGGGTCACTCAAAAGGTATGTGGTAGTTTTTGAGAGGTTTGCATCACACTACACCTTTTGTAGAAGGGAGGGACACAAATTTAAGAACTATGAAAATAAGTTTAATGCAATGCTAACAATCGTGATCCTTCCAAGAGAGGAAGTTAGGGAGGAACTCATGGAAGAAGGGAAATCCAAACATATTCAGGATGTAAAATACAAGGGAATGGTGGATGTTAGGGTGGGAGGGGTATAAGCTATATTTTCACCTAGTAAAAGATTGTTCGCTGCCCAAATGACTACAACAAAGGGTTCTACTGTAATTTTAGTCCCAATAAGAGCAGGCCAACACGTAGCATTCTTCCCTTCCTATGAGATTCCTGGAATAATGGACAAATTGATGAATAAGGGTGAAAAGTGGGCCATATATAAGAAAAATGTACCGGGGCAATGAGGTGTTTTTGGGTTGGCAACAAGCCGATGGAGTTGATCTACAAAAGAGGCTGGGGAATGTGAATAAGGGAAAGGGAGGTTGAAAGGTGGGGATAAAGTTGTCCACTTCAAGTGGAAGAAACGTGCTAAGAACGTAATGGAATTAAGGTCAAACTTCAAAGGTTTTCAAAGGGAAAAGTGTAAAAATAGGAAGCGTGAGCGGTACTCTTGGGAAAGTCTAAGGGGTAGTCCAAGTGGGAAGGAGAAGGAAAAAGGAAAGAGATTGGATTTGAACAAGGATAGGTAGAGGGAATCAAGGGAGGAAGTTCATAGCAAGTTGGGCTCATCTGAGATGGTAGAGGAAAATGCAGTGGAAGGGGATGGCATAAGATCAGGCATGCTAAAGGTGAGAGGGGGAATTAACGAAGTGTGGGATCTTATTTACAATTAGGGCTAGTTTATTTGCGGATTTGAAAAGTGATATTAAGAAATGTGAAATCGACATTAATCTGGAATTGTGTTTACTTGTAGAGTGGTCTAAGCATCAGTTTGTGTTTACTTGAATTTTGTTAAGTTGTGATGTTAACCCTTGTGACATTTACTTAATAGTAGTGTGATGAGAGACTCATCATGGCTCCTAATTATTACTAATTAGCTAGTTTTCCTAGTTAATTAACTAAGAGTACATTAATTACAAGGTTACTTATATTATAGGAGTTAAAATACCAAAGACCCGCAAAATAAGTTAGAAACACAAAATTAAATATCAATTAATCTTAATAATAATTTGGACTCAAAATAATAATAATTAGCTACATAAAAAGTATTTAATTTAACTTAATTAATTTAATAACCTAAGTATGTAATTAACTTAATTAAACTAATCATTTAAATAAATATAGCTAAAAAGGGTAAAAATGTAATTTCAAGGCATAAATATAATATTTACCTCATGTATAATTATATATTAAAAGTTGAAAAATAAATAATTAAAATAAGCATTAAAACTCAATGTTTACGTTAGGTCCCTAACTTCTATTTCAAGTGAGTCCTTTTTATTTACAAGTAGGTCCTTTTATTTCATAAATGCCCCTATGAGCACAATCCTTCTTCTTTAGCTATGGACGGCCGAAGACGACCGATGTCTAGACCACACGATCACTGCATATCTGACGTCAGAACCTCATCGCAGCTGTTGCCCAACCTTCATTCACGGCCTTCTTTCCATCTAACGGTCTAGATCATTTGTTAATCCTATTTAACCTAGGTGAAGAAGCCCACCGATATCAGAGATGACACCGGTTGTTTCCATGAACCTAGACCTAATGCCGTCCAAATTCTTCCCCCTAACCTCCAGCTCCACCTATACATACCCCCTTACTCTTCCGATTTCAAGGGTCGGCGCCCTTCCCTCTTCCCCAACTGAGTCCGACAATAGGCTATTCGTCTAAGCTCCGGCGTCTTCTCACCACCTTTCTCTAGCGCTACCGTCGAGGAGCGTTGCCTCCCTCACCCCCTCTTTCTCTCCTTCACCCTGCCAACAACATTGGAGCGTGCCACAACTATGATTTCCCTCTGCTTTGATCAGCCAGAGTTGCTTGTCTCATCTACTATGATTTTGCTCCTGTTCTCACCCTACCAACGGTGAGATCCCTCACCTCCTTCGTTAGGTAAGTAGCTTAAACCTTTAGGTGTAGTTTTAGCTCTTTAATTAGGCAAGTAATGCTTAGGAGTAGGAATAGTTAACTTAGTTTCAAGTTCGTCTTCTTCATTTCTAGCGAGCTAATTCCAGCTCGCAGGATCTTCTTTCATCAATTTAGTCACTTGTTCACATTCCTAACCTCTCCATGATTCCATTTCACCTTCTCACACGCTTAGTTAATCACCTTTCGGCCTAACTCATTGCACCTTCATCGAAATATCTTCGTTGTCTATGGCGGAGGTCTCCAGCTATCTACACACACATTTGGGGCCCTCCACCACCTTAGCATCACATAAGGGCCCTAATCTACTATTTAATTCAACCTATTAACACCTACACACAAAATGCTCAATTTACATCAACCTCTAAGCTTGTTGTCAATGGCGAGTTTTGAGGAGTTTCTCCACCTAATTCCACACACACAGAGCATCACCACATTATTCTTAACCTTTCTCCTCACTTAATTAAGTGAGATTTTTATCCTTGAGTTCATGTGAACTCAAGATTGATTCTCAAGCTCAATCTGTGTCACTAATCATCGATTGATTCAATTGAGACGTTCTTAAGGTTCCTTGCGACCTCAGGAATTAATCAAAACCCTCGTTTGAGTGTTTCATGGAGACTTGTTCTCCAGCAACTTAAATCGGCCTTCACCGAAGCTTCGATGAGCTCCGGTGACCTCAAATAGAACCACAGCCTTCATAACTTCCTGAGAAGGTCCAAATTGCTTCTTTGTGATCTAAGGATAAGAGCTCACTGATTGGACTTGAGTTTAATTATTGAGTACTCTCTATTGAACTTCATCTTCTCCAACTCCGGCTGAGTTGGAGAGACACCTGTTGAGAATTAGGACTTTGATTTAGGTTTAAAAGCATGAGCAAACTTAATAGAACCTATTCTAAGCCTTTGAGTCTAACAAATTCTGATCTTGTCTATCGACTAACACCCTCTTTGAGCTTAGGCAGCAGTGCTTGAGAGCATTCAGGGAGTGATCAAAACACAGATTTAAAGTGCTAAGTAAATTCCTTATATGGGATTTAGTCCATCTTGTTGGTGCTAGAGCACCACGATCATTTGTTTTGATGATAACAAAACACGTGTTATTTAACATTTGCAATTTGAGTCCTAGATTTCAGGTCAATTGCAAATGAGGACGTGTTTAGACGGAGTTCGAGCTCGCATCCAGGATGGATTGGAAGAGCTTGACGGAAAACGGAGGAGGTTCGCGTGGAGCGAAAGATTGAAGATGGAAGACAAGAAGAATAGGATAGATTCCTTTTTATCCTTTCATGTATCTCTTGTATTTATTTTCTTGCTCTTTTTGATTCCTTAGAACATTATGTTAAAGAGTCGCAAAGTACCCTAAAAGTAGTCCTAGAAACACCTGCACAACCCTAGGATACTTAGGTTTTCTGTAGAACACTTAGAAAACCAATATAGGGCTCAAACAGCATTTCCAGACGTCTAATCCCAAAATCAGACGTCTGATAAAGTATTTTAAGACGTCTGACTGTTGTTTCAGACGTCTGATAACCTTTTAGGCTGGACTTAGTTTTCTGTCTGCTGAAATCAGACGTCCAGACCTTAGTCCAGACGTCTTAGAGGACGTATGATGACTTTGCCAGACGTCCAATTAGTGGACCGTTGGCTGGCTTAGAAGACACTCAAGAATATGACCGTTAGAGCCTTATCAGACGTCCATAGGACTTTACAGACGTCTGATAAATGACCGTTTTGCCTCGGCTGACCCAAAATCTCTTCTCAGAGATTTTCTAGCCGTTGCAACGTTTGGAAATCAATTCCCACAGTAAAAGTAGGTTTCCAGACGTCCAGACATAGTGCCAGACGTCCTGTATGTCGTCTGATGGACTTGCGTAAAAACCCTGTTTAGATCTGATTCAAGGCAGGGAGAAACCCGCACAGAATCAGACGTCTGACCTTGGAATCAGACGTCTTAAAGTGGCCTTCCAGACGTCTGATGCCAGAGTTAGACGTCTGATAACCCTGTCAAATGCAATCATTGTCCTGATTTCAGCCTGATTCTCTTGGGCTTTGCACCCAACGGCTATGGAAGCTTTTCCAAGCCTTCCAAAGCCTTCCTAAGGCCTCTATAAATAGAGGGGAACCTTTGTAACACAAATACACAAGACATACACACCTAGAGAGACATATACACACTAAGACACACACCTTGCAATACACTTTCAAACCTTTTGTCCAAAGAAAAGACTCTCTTGCTCTCCAAGCTCAAGCTCCATTTTCTTGAGAGCATTCAACCGTTGCGCACCCGCTCTCCCGCCGTAGATAACGAGAGCGACGTAGCGCCAACGCGTGGCACACGCACCGCGTCATCGTCGACGCACTCCTTGCAAAGGGGAGTTTCCTATTTCCTATAGAAGCTAGGTTTAATTTTGTTGGCTCTATAGGACTGTTGTTTTATTTTATCTTTGTATTTTGGTTGGGTATTCGCTTTGCGAATTCCCGTCTCCTTCGTGGGACAAAATCCTTCTCGTGGAGAGAAGGGGTTGAGGAACGCTACCCTCGTACTTGTAGCGTGGTTGTATTGAGGTTGAATCACCCTCGTTTTAAGTGATTCAGTTTAGTGGATTTTGATCAACTTGGTTGATCGGAAAATCCTAACTCGAGAGGGTTAGGTGGTGGTTTTCACCCGGTTTGGGTTTCCACCTAAAAATTCTTTGTGTACTTTGTGTGTTTGTTTATTCTGTGATATTGTTTATTTCCGCATTTTATTACGTCACCCCTCCTAGTAGGGAACCTTCACATCTATGTCCTTAACTTGATCTAAGAAGTTGTAGAATTAAAAATCAACTTTCAAGCTTCTTTGGTCAACCTTGAATCAATTCCATAGCTTGTGAGGTTAAAATTCATATATTTGAATTGAATTGAGTTCCTAGATTGATTTCAAAGTATTGAGAATAGATTGGAATGAGAATTATTGAGGAATTAGTTAGATTTGACAATCTGTACAATTTGGGTTCGACTAGAACCCAAAGCTGTTCTCAGACTTTTTGTCGAGATTTCAAAATTAATTTTGCCCAAATTTGTCCTTTTTGATCTTTTTAATTGATCTAGGTTGTTAGATGAGGTCCAAATCTCTCTTATTTATTCTTAAATCAAAACTTTGAGCCTTAAGGTTGAAGCTCGTAAGCTTCTAAACTTTCCGAAGCTCATCCCTATTCCTTTCTTCCTTTATTCGATGTGGAATGCATCACTGAAGTCATTCAGACCCTCAATTGAGGGTATTATCTCTTCTGCAGGTCATTTGACCTAAGATTCCTATTCTATAGCACATTTCAGCATGGCAACAATGCCATGTTCCTCCTTCGAATCCGTGGACCAATTTTGATCCAAAGTCTTAATTGATTTCAAAATTGGATAAAGGACACCAATAGCTTTCAATTGAGCTTTTTCTTGCTCGATTTGATCCATTAAGTCGATCAGAATCATCACTCGAAGATCTGGCTTGAAGATGCCACACTGAAGGAGATCCGCTAATGTTTAATCCTACATCGTGAAGAGAAGAGTGGCCTGATAACACCGCATCTTGGGGTGATAATTCTGTTAAATGAGATCCATCTCAAGAAAAAAATGCATAGATAACACATCATAAATAGAATGGGAGCATTGCATGCATCATACGTCAAGATTGCTTATAAAATAATATTAATGGCCATTTGTATAAGTACTTGTCAAAGTAGGCCTCAGATGAGCAATTGGACCACACGGATGGATTCAGAGCGACGAACGGAGTCTAACGGACTTGAAATCAGCCAAATCCGACATCCGGAGCTCCAGCAATGGGCCCAAGAAGTTCTGACCGTTGATCTAATGATCAACGGCCCATGGCGCGCCACGTGGCGCCTGCTCGCTGCATCCAGATCGCCGACCGATCTCGCCTTCACTCGAAGACGAATATCAATCGTCGATCTTCGATCGAACGGCTGAGAACCGCTCGCGCACTCGCCCTCGCTGCGATAAAGCAGCGGGTGCAGCGTAGCGGCCGAGGCGCTCACCCGCGCTCACGCAACGAGGGTTCGAAGCGCGCTACGTGGAAATTGCAAGGCGAAGACGCACGCGGGCAAAATTGGACCGCTCGATCAGCGGCGAACAGGCACGATTGCGAGACGTGGAGCCCGCAGATGCGCCTTGACTAGACGCGCGTGATAACGCGAAGACGCACGCGCCTTAGCACAATCCAGGTGAGCACCACGCACACGGGTTAATCCAAATGCGCCCGCTCGCCTCAGAAACCGCTTGGCGAGGCTCGAACGCACGCCAGCGCCTCGCGATAAGGCTCTGGACCGCTGTGCTGCCTCGCCCAAAAGTCGCGCGGATGGTTTTAAAGAGCCGCGTCCACAGCCGTTGGATCGAGATCCAACGGCGGAGAGGGGGCAGGTGCGCAGTCTTCATAGAATGTAAGCGGCCGTTTGGGCGGTCGAGATGGCGCCACGTGGCGCCATCTTGGCCGTCCATCTTCTAGAAGTTGTAGATGGTGCCACGGATGTCGGATTGACTCGATTTTTGCGTCGTTGGGCTACGATTGTCAATTCGAATTCATCCATGCAATCGGATTTGTCATTTGAAGTGCGGATTTGTACCATCCTGGCCCTTAATCTTTTAGGATTCCCCGGTCACTATCTGATGCTACGGATGCCCGATTAGGGCGATCTCGGAGTCGTTGAACTCCAATCGTCGCCCTGATCACATCCATACGGTTGGATCTTTGATCCGAGGCCCCGATAAAATGTTTTCCCTGTCCAAGCACATAAAAGGAGACAATTAACCTCCATTTTATTCAAACTACTCTAAATGCAAGATGATGCATGTTATGCAATATTTATATCATGAAATGCAATCCTATGCTTAAGAACATGCATAAATAGACATTTTAAGTAGTGTAAATGTGTTTACATCATACCCCCATGCCTATCTTTTGCTGGCCTTAGCAAAAACTATATGCTATTTATAAAAGAATTAGGTTGGATTATTTAGACCTGAGTTATTTTCAATCATTAAGAAATTGTCTACTTAGGAACTGAACTTTCAAAGACACAACAGTGCCCGGGTATCAGCCAAAATGCAGACCGCCTCAAGCCTCGTCTTATTCAAAGAAAATTTTCTTTTTCTCTTTTTCTTTTTTTTCTAATTTTTTGGATTTTCAAATTTTAGGGTTTAAGAGTGGCTTTCTACGATCATTCAACTCACCCAAGATTTGATGAGAATCCTAAGCTTTAAGCATCTTATTGTGAATGTGATAGACTCATTGACTGGTATTTAAAATGGACTTCGGATTTCTACGCCTCTAGGTGACCTCAAAAAGAATTCTGCCTAAAGGTGTATCTTTACAACCGGTAGCTTTCTCCCTACTTTTATTTTTTACGGGGTCAAACAAGGGTGAATCCAGTGTTTATCTCCCCGGTTTATTCTACTTCTCCGCTTCTTCCTAAGTGTTTTGGGAATTTTTAGTGCATTTACTGAGCTGGGTTCTGGACAATCGGTCGATGAGTTGTTACCACCGACAACTTGTTAGCCATACTCGTGCGACGAAGTGTGGCTTATTTCTTTTTTTTTCTTTTCTCCTTTTCTTTTTGATTTTTTTATTTCTTTTTAAGTAGGTGGCTTCCCTGGTCTAAATTTACCAAAGGGCAGCAAAAAGAGAAAGGTCTAGTGACTGGGCTCTGGACAACCTACCTAGGGGCTGTTACCCACGATAACTTGCCAGCCATATCACCCTATGTAATGAATGCGTGCCCCAGACGTCTTTTAAGACGTCTGGGAGGAGGCCCAGACGTCGGTCCAGACGTCTGGGATCACATACAGACGTCTGAACAGACGTCTGGGATCGTTTCCAGACGTCCTGAAATCCGTTATTTTCGACACACGCGAGTCGCCTGCGCGCCTGAGCGCGCAGACCGCATATTCCCTCTTTTTCTCTCTGCGGCTGCAGGCGGCCTGCCACCTCCTCTCTCCTCCTCGCGCGGCCTTAAAAGGGCCACGCCTCCCCTCCCGTCTCCACAGTCTCCTCCTTCTTCTCCTTCCTGTGCGCGAGAGCGAGCGGACGCGAGGGCGGCAGCGACGGCCGCAGTGAGCGCGGTGCGGCGTGCGAGGGCGGAGCTCTGCCGTGAGGGCGAGCTCGCCGGAGCGGCTTGGCCGGCTGGCGGAGGGCGCAGGGGGCGCGGAGCGATGCGGAGAGGGACCTGCTGCGGTCTGAGCAGCAGGAGCGCGAGGTGCGACGCGGGCGGCGTCGCGAGCGGAGGCCGAGCAGGGTCCTGATTCTGGAAAAATTTCCAGAATCAGACGTCTGTGTTGATAGCCAGACGGCAAGGTCGACGTCTGTAAGATCATACAGACGTCTGAAAGGTGAGTTTTCCGCCTTCTTCTTCCTTCTTGTCGACTGACCGTACTGAGGGAGGGGGGTTGGCTGTGCACAGGTTCGCTGATTCGCCATCCTTTGCGAATCAAACGTCTGGAAGTTGTACCAGACGGCGGGAGTGACCTCCAGACGTCCGGAGGGACCATCGGACGTCTGGGATCAAGGGAAGACGTCCCCGCAGACTTCTGGACGTCTGGGAAACCACGCTGAACAGGTAATTCTCTGATCCACTTTTTAAGACGTCTGGAAGGAGTTCCAGACGTCTGATTTTGCACAGTATCGTCTTTTTCGACCCGTTCGGGCTCCGTTTTCTGCGATTCGAGTTGCGTTCTTTTCAGAATTAATTCCTCTACCCGTCTACAGTAGCTATACACTGTTTTGAGACACTCCTTGTGTTTGATCCTTGTGATAAGACCTCGTTCGGTTGCAGTCTTGAGAGCCGCGGAGGCACGCGGGATTCCTGATCACGCCCCCATTACTCCCATTGTACCTGGTAGAGTGGCTTTAAGTATTAATAAAATCTGTTAAAGTATGAAACCATAACTAGAACCTAGGACATTGCATCAATCCTAGGAATCAGAAATATATGGAATGATAGTTCCTAGGTGTTGCATGAATCCTAGGGCCGGAAAACTAGATTGTATGATAGACCCTAGGATATGGCATGAATCCTAGGATGGAAAAACTAGTGGAATGTATAATACTGCAGTCTTGGAAAAATGGAAAGGAATATATGAAGCTGCCTGTAAATTGAATTCACAGCTGCCTGTTATGAATAAAGAAACATGATTGGGATCATGGTTTGTAAGAACGTGAAACTGGAAAGTAAGACATAAGATGTTCTGGAACCCTATGGGGAAGTAGTAGTAGAACTCCTGGAAAGTGAATGGAATAGAATTGGGGAAGTGAGCTGGCCCTTGAGTACGGAGTACCAAGGAGAGCGACTGTCCCCCTGCTTAGTGCAGAGCTGAGCTAGCCGCCCCAGGGACCCGGGGGTTAGGACTGGCCACTCTGTATCGACTTGTTGGCCCTCGTGTACGTAGTACCGAGGAGAGCTAGTACTGTTAGGAGAGTACTAGCTACCCCACGGGCCTCGGGGTTCTGCTAGCCTCCTTCACCGACTTGTTAGGCCCACCAGGGCAAACCAGGGTAGTCAGGCGAGGGTGCGCGGACTGTGGAGGGGCAAGGCCCCGGTTTGGTTACTGTGGAGGGGTTGGACCCCTGTTACTGAGAGGGCTCTGCCCTGGTTCCGTGCTGTGCTTTGGGCGCACCCGTTAACGGAAACGACTGACCGCGTGCTAGTGCGGGCTAGCTACCTGTGTGTTTATCGCGCGTGCCGTAGTCACTGTTACGTCTGTCAGTGACCTTGGGGTGGTTGACTGAGGGTAGGATCACCACGGGGGACTCTCCCGGCCAGGAGAGCACCACGTGCTACTTCTACTTTTGGAAAAGACTGCAATCAAGATCGTTCCCACGAGGACATTCGAGATCAAGTAAAGGATCTGAGAAACAAATGAAATAGTGAGAAAAATTGAAAGATGTGAATAAAGGAAGTAATAGAATATAATAGCTACTGTACACTCTACTGTTGCCTTTAGTTAGTTTGCCACTCTACTCAGCGTTTTGCTGACGTGTTACACTCGTTACCTTTTTCAGGACCAGGTTTGAGCAGCCAGGGTCGGCGGCTGCAGAGGACGCTAGGCCGAGTAGGGTCCAGTAGAGTTACCACAGCCTTTTGTACCTCTTTTGTTTCTGTTCTAGTGAGTAGTTTTTGTTTCCGCTGTACCTTCTTTACCTGCAGTTCTTGTTATATGATAAATGTTGTTTTACTGTTGTGGTGGTACCTACTGTAGTAGTTTCTTTCCTTACTGCTGTACTTTCTTACTGTTAGTTATATTCATGCTGAATGTGGTTTATTTTACTGTCTTTTGGTTACTTCCTCGTTGGACGACTAGGTCTTGGGATTAGTCGAGTCGGTCCGGTTCTCGTGTCTCGTAGGGACTCGGGAACAGGGTCGTTACAAGATGGCATCAGAGCAAGGTCGTCCCGAGAAGTGAATCAACTGACTGGAAAATAACCAATTCACATGTTTATAGCTAGAGTAGCCACCACAACATGTCTCTTGACATGAGCTCCTAGAAGTTTTGTTAGGTACCGTCTGTTTTGACGTTTCCGTTTTGTTTCGCGTCTCCTTGCAGGAGATGCCTCGTCGCGGGACTGGCGAGAATGGTCGCGGGCGCGGCCGAGGGCGAGGTCGGCGAGGTGGACGTGCTGTCGTTGACGTCTCGGTGGACCAGCCACCACTCCCTGGCATCCAGGCCCAGGACCTCGCCAGACTGATAAGGGATATTGTACGAGAGGAGCTCCACCCACCGCCCCGAGCACCTCCTCCTGGGGTTGCAGAGGGGGAGTCCTCTGTGGGACCACGTGACGGACACGGCGCTGGACACGAGGGAGGGGATGGGCCCCTGCCGCCCCCACCTTCCTCCGACACTTCTGTACACGAGGCACCTTCGCCTGGAGGTGCACCAGCACCTCCCCTACAGCGCCACTTCGAGCTTTTCGGACAGTTCCGGAAGCTGAAGCCCCCCTCCTTCAAGGGGGATGAGGACCCGACCGAGGCAGAGGACTGGCTTGAGCAGCTGGAGAAGATCTTCGACACCCTTCGCCCCCCGGTGGAGTGCCGCGTGGCCATTGCCACGTACCAGCTGGAGAGTGCGGCACACCGGTGGTGGAGGGCGGTCCGGGGACAGGAGAGGGACGAGCCGACGTGGGACCAGTTCGTCACCCTCTTCTGCGAGCAGTACTTTTCCCAGACATGGTAGGACCAGAGGAGGCGGGAGTTCCACACTCTCCGCCAAGGGACGATGACCGTGAGCGCGTACCGCACGCGTTTCTTGGAGCTGTCCCGCTTTGCAGCGACAGCGGTAGCCACTGAGGAGGAGCGCCTTTGGAGGTTCACCGAGGGGCTCCGGCCTGCGATCCGGGGGTATGTCAAACCCCTGAAGCTGCCGACGTTTTCGAGGGTGGTAGAGGCAGCCATGACTTACGAGGAGACCAACCCGTCCCCGCGAGAGACCGACGGCAGGCGGAAGAGGCCCTTTCAGCCAGACTTCTCACAGGGCCGGTGAGAACGGAGACACGTGACGTCCGCAGGAGAGCCGTCACGTTGTGCAGGGCCATCAGTGGCCTTTGGGGGCCCTCGACAGGGGCCAGTCGCCAGCACCGAACCCCCGCCTAGCCGACAGCAGGGACTCACTGAGGGCGGGAGTCGGGTTCCCCTCTGCTACCAGTGTGGCCAGCCGGGCCACGTCAGGAGGGACTGCCCATCTAGGGCAGGAGGTCAGCAGATACTTCCCGTGCAGAGCACTGGAGGGCGTGCAGGAGGCCGCGGTTCCCAGGCACGAGGAGGAGGACAGCAGTCGCGAGGAGGGTACCGGCCAGCACCTACCCGTCCAACGCAGAGTGTGGCTGCTTCGTCCGCACCTAGAGCTGAGGGGCGTATCAACGCCCTAACACACAGGGACGCCAGAGCTTCGGGATCCGTGGTAGCAGGTATGGTTTCAGTTTCTGGCAGACTCGTTTACACGCTTTTCGATTCCGGCGCTACGCACTCGTTTGTCGCAGCCAGTTTCGCAGTTAGTTTGGACCAGGATTATACACTGTTAGAGAATCCGTTCGTAATCAGAGGTCCGAGTGGTCAGCTGTTTGTAGCTGAGGAGGTGTACACGGGTTGCGAGGTCAGCATCGGGGGACATAGCCTGCCAGCTGACCTGATTATGATACAGATGGAGGACTTTGGAGTGATTCTGGGGATGGATTGGCTGTCCGCTTACCACACCTTGGTAGACTGTTTTGAGAGGAAGATTGTCTTCTCCATTCTGGAGTTGCCTTCTTTCGAGTTTCACGGGCAGCCAGTGGACGGAGGTTTCAGGTGCATTTCGGCACTTCGGGCGGCGAGACTTTTGAGCCAGGGGTGTGAGGGCTTCCTAGCTTGTGTGGTGGCAGAGCACAGCCCCGTGGCAGACTTCCAGAGCATCCCGGTGGTCAGAGAGTTCTCCGACGTGTTCCCAGACGAGTTACCAGGACTACCGCCCGAGCGTGAGATCGAGTTTGAGATCTCACTAGTACCAGGGACCAGCCCCATCTCCACCGCTCCATACAGAATGGCACCGCTTGAGCTGCGAGAGCTCAAGTCCCAGTTGCAGGACCTTTTGGAGAAAGGTTTCGTGAGGCCCAGTGCGTCTCCCTGGGGAGACCCGGTACTGTTTGTGAAGAAGAAGGATGGGACCCTACGCCTTTGTGTGGACTACCGACAGCTGAATAGGGTCACCATCAAGAACAGATATCCGCTGCCGAGGATTGACGATTTGTTTGACCAGTTGCGGGGTGCCACGGTGTTTTCCAAGATCGACTTGAGGTCTGGATACCACCAGTTGAGGATCAGGGAGACCGACGTCTCCAAGACAGCTTTCCGCACCCGGTACGGACACTACGAGTTTTTGGTCATGCCGTTTGGGCTGACCAATGCCCCCGCTGCTTTCATGGACCTGATGAACCGGGTGTTTAGACCATACTTGGACCAGTTTGTGGTGGTTTTCATAGATGATGTACTCATCTATTCTAGAGATCGGACGCAGCACGGACAGCACTTGCGGATGGTTCTGGACACTCTGAGACGACGCAGGCTGTACGCCAAATACAGCAAGTGCGAGTTCTGGTTGAGGGAGGTGACCTTTTTGGGTCATGTGATCTCTGGAGACGGCCTGGCGGTGGACCCCGCCAAGGTCGAGGCAGTGCTCAGGTGGGAGAGACCGCGTTCAGTCACTGAGATTCGCAGTTTCCTGGGACTGGCAGGTTACTACAGACGATTCATCAGAGGATTTTCACAGATTGCGCGTCCTATGACACAGTTGACCCGGAAGGACGTGCCTTTCGCTTGGACAGACGCCTGTGAGGCGTGTTTTCTGGAGCTGAAGGAGAGGTTGACCTCGGCTCCCGTGCTCACCATCCCTGACAGTAGTGGCGGGTTCGTTGTGTACACGGACGCTTCCTTGCAGGGGTTAGGAGGTGTGCTCATGCAGAGGGGTCACGTGGTCGCTTACGCTTCGCGGCAACTGAAGCCCCATGAGCATACCTACCCTACCCACGATCTAGAGTTGGCAGCTGTTGTCTTCGCGCTGAAGACATGGAGGCACTACTTGTACGGTGAGACCTTCGAGATTTTTACAGATCACAAGAGTCTCAGATATCTTTTTGACCAGAAGGAGCTCAACATGAGACAGAGACGTTGGTTGGAGCTCCTAAAGGACTACGACTGCAGCATCTCCTACCACCCGGGAAAGGCCAATGTGGTGGCTGACGCCTTGAGCCGTAAGGCGCCTGCACGCTTGGCCAGTCTACAGTTACAGAGTTGGAGCCTTTTGGAGGAGGTGGGCAGTTGGCGACCTCTAGAGTTACGAGGGTACTGTGGGGCAGTGACGGTGACACGGCAGACCAGGCCAGAGTTGATAGACCGCATCATCACGGGACAGATGGCCGATCTGTACTTGCAGTCTTTGCGCGATAGAGTACTATCAGGGGACCCAGCGGACTTCTCTTTCATAGACCAGGTGCTACGCTTGAGGGGACGGTTGTGCGTTCCCAGAGACGAGGAGCTGTTGAGAGAGCTCCTGACTGAGGCACACGGTTCCAGATTCACCATACATCCCGGAAACACGAAAATGTACCATGACTTGAGACGCGAGTTTTGGTGGAGAGGGATGAAGCGGGATGTGGGTGAGTTCGTGCAGCAGTGCTTAGTGTGCCAGCAGGTGAAAGCCGAGCATCAGAGGCCTGCAGGGCCGCTTCAGCCGCTTCCAGTACCAGAATGGAAGTGGGAGAGCATCACCATGGACTTGGTGGTGGGCTTACCTGTTACCCAGCGAGGACACGACGCAGTCTGGGTAATAGTGGATAGATTGACGAAGACGGCACGATTCTTGCCGATCCAAGTCACTTTGGGACCAGCACAGTTGGCAGAGAGGTATATCCGTGATGTGGTGCGACTACACGGAGTTCCGCGGGAGATCGTATCCGACCGGGATACCCGCTTTATGTCCCAGTTTTGGGCTGAGTTTCAGCAGGCTTTGGGGACGAGGTTGAGGTTTAGCACGGCTTACCACCCCCAGACGGACGGACAGTCGGAACGCACGATACAGACACTTGAGGACCTTTTGCATGCCTGTGTACTAGACTGGAGGGGCTCTTGGGAGGAGCACCTGCCCCTGGCGGAGTTTGCATACAACAACAGTTATCACTCGAGCATCGGCATGGCTCCCTACGAGGCTCTGTACGGACGGAAATGCACGGCACCCTTGAGTTGGGTTGAGGTGGGGACCAAGTGGGAGGTTGGCCCCAGGTTGATCCGGCAGAGTCAGGAGGTAGTTGAGCAGATCCACAGACGACTCCGCACTGTCAGGAGCAGACAGAAGAGCTACGCGGATCGCAGACGCAGAGAGGTGCAGTTCGAGGTTGGGGACCACGTCTTCCTTCGTGTTTCGCCCATGAAGGGCTTACAGCGGTTTGGGGTGAGAGGGAAGCTCGCGTCGAGGTTCGTGGGGCCCTTTGAGGTCCTGGAGCGAGTTGGACCCGTTGCTTACAGACTTGCCCTTCCCCCGCAGCTTTCTGGTGTGCACGACGTGTTCCACGTGTCCAACCTCAGGAAGTACGTAGCCGATCCCAGCCACGTACTGAGTCACGAGAGCGTCGAGGTGAGCGACGACCTGACCTACCCCGAGCGGCCAGTGCAGATCCAAGACCGAGCCATCCGCAGGTTGAGATGAAAGCAAGTACCCCTGGTAAAGGTTTTGTGGAGGAGCCAGCGGTACGAGGAGGCTACCTGGGAGCCTGAGGCGGCAATGCGGGAGCGGTACCCGGAGCTTTTCGCGGGTACGTCTTTTCGGACCGGCTTCGGTCCTCTTTGAGTTTGTTATGGTTTATTGGACATCTTTTTCCCGCACCCTAGTTGGCGCAAGTTTCGGGGACGAAACTTCCTTTGAGTTTGTTATATTGTAACGAATGCGTGCCCCAGACGTCTTTTAAGACGTCTGGGAGGAGGCTAGACGTCGGTCCAGACGTCTGGGATCACATACAGACGTCTGGGATCGTTTCCAGACATCCTGAAATCCGTTATTTTCGACACACGCGAGTCGCCTGCGCGCCTGAGCGCGCAGACCGCATATTCCCTCTTTTTCTCTCTGCGGCTGCAGGTGGCCTGCCACCTCCTCTCTCCTCCTCGCGCGGCCTTAAAAGGGCCACGCCTCCCCTCCCGTCTCCACAGTCTCCTCCTTCTTCTCCTTCCTGTGCGCGAGAGATAGCGGACGCGAGGGCGGCAGCGACGGCTGCAGTGAGCGCGGAGGTGCGGCGTGCGAGGGCGGAGCTCTGCCGTGAGGGCGAGCTCGCCGGAGCGGCTTGGCCGGCTGGCGGAGGGCGCAGGGGGCACGGAGCGATGCGGAGAGGGACCTGCTGCGGTCTGAGTAGCAGGAGCGCGAGGTGCGACGCGGGCGGCGTCGCGAGCGGAGGCCGAGCAGGGTCCTGATTCTGGAAAAATTTCCAGAATCAGACGTCTGTGTTGATAGCCAGACGGCAAGGTCGACGTCTGTAAGATCATACAGACGTCTGAAAGGTGAGTTTTCCGCCTTCTTCTTCCTTCTTGTCGACTGACCGTACTGAGGGAGGGGGGTTGGCTGTGCGCAGGTTCGCTGATTCGCCATCCTTTGCGAATCAGACGTCTGGAAGTTGTACCAGACGGCGGGAGTGACCTCCAGACGTCTGGAGGGTCCATCGGACGTCTGGGATCTAGGGCAGACGTCCCCGCAGACTTCTGGACGTCTGGGAAACCACGCTGAACAGGTAATTCTCTGATCCACTTTTTAAGACGTCTGGAAGGAGTTCCAGACGTCTGATTTTGCACAGTATCGTCTTTTTCGACCCGTTTAGGGCCCGTTCGGGCTCCGTTTTCCGCGATTCGAGTTGCGTTCTTTTCAGAATTAATTCTCTACCCGTCTACAGTAGCTATACACTGTTTTGAGACACTCCTTGTGTTTGATCCTTGTGATAGGACCTCGTTCGGTTGCAGTCTTGAGAGTCGCGGAGGCACGCGGGATTCCCGATCACGCCCCCATTACTCCCGTTGTACCTGGTAGAGTGGCTTTAAGTATTAATAAAATCTGTTAAAGTATGAAACCATAACTAGAACCTAGGACATTGCATGAATCCTAGGAATCAGAAATATATGGAATGATAGTTCCTAGGTGTTGCATGAATCCTAGGGCCGGAAAACTAGATTGTATGATAGACCCTAGGATATGGCATGGATCCTAGGATGGAAAAACTAGTGGAATGTATAATGCTGCAGTCTTGGAAAAATGGAAAGGAATATATGAAGCTGCCTGTAAATTGAATTCACAGCTGCCTGTTATGAATAAAGAAACATGATTGGGATCATGGTTTGTAAGAACGTGAAACTGGAAACTAAGACATAAGATGTTCTGGAACCCTACGGGGAAGTAGGAGTAGAACTCCTGGAAAGCGAATGGAATAGACTTGGGGAAGTGAGCTGGCCCTTGAGTACGGAGTACCAAGGAGAGCGACTGTCCCCCTGTTTAGTGCAGAGCTGAGCTAGCCGCCCCAGGGACCCGGGGGTTAGGACTGGCCACTCTGTACCGACTTGTTGGCCCTCGTGTACGTAGTACCGAGGAGAGCTAGTAGTGTTAGGAGAGTACTAGCTACCCCACGGGCCCCGGGGTTCTGCTAGCCTCCTTCACCGACTTGTTAGGCCCACCAGGGCAAACCAGGGTAGTCAGGCGAGGGTGCGCGGACTGTGGAGGGGCAAGGCCCCGGTTTGGTTACTGTGGAGGGGTTGGACCCCTGTTACTGAGAGGGCTCTGCCCTGGTTCCGTGCTGTGCTTTGGGCGCACCCGTTAACGGAAACGACTGACCGCGTGCCAGTGCGGGCTAGCTACCTGTGCGTTTATCGCGCGTGCCGTAGTCACCGTTACGTCTGTCAGTGACCTTGGGGTGGTTGACTGAGGGTAGGATCACCACGGGGGACTCTCCCGGCCAGGAGAGCACCACGTGCTACTTCTACTTTTGGAAAAGACTGCAATCAAGATCGTTCCCACGAGGACATTCGAGATCAAGTAAAGGATCTGAGAAACAAATGAAATAGTGAGAAAAATTGAAAGATGTGAATAAAGGAAGTAATAGAACATAACAGCTACTGTACACTCTACTGTTGCCTTTAGTTAGTTTGCCACTCTACTCAGCGTTTTGCTGACGTGTTACACTCGTTACCTTTTTCAGGACCAGGTGTTGAGCTGCCAGGGTCGACGGCTGCAGAGGACGCTGGGCCGAGTAGGGTCTAGTAGAGTTACCACAGCCTTTTGTACCTCTTTTGTTTCTGTTCTAGTGAGTAGTTTTTGTTTCCGCTGTACCTTCTTTACCTACAGTTCTTGTTATATGATAAATGTTGTTTTACTGTTGTGGTGGTACCTACTGTAGTAGTTTCTTTCCTTACTGCTGTACTTTCTTACTGTTAGTTATATTCATGCTGAATGTGGTTTATTTTACTGTCTTTTGGTTACTTCCTCGTTGGACGACTAGGTCTTGGGATTAGTTGAGTCGGTCCGGTTCTCGTGTCTCGTAGGGACTCGGGAACCGGGTCGTTACACCCTAGAAGGTTCATTAGCTACCCAATTTCCGTTAAAATCGCCGAACAACGAATCAGTGCAAAGAAAGTGTCTAGATGCTTAAGACTCAAAATTCCCTCAAATCAAAGGGCGGGTTGATAAGTCGTGTACTTATCACCCAAACCTATTTACTCCAATTAAAATAAAATTCAGGTTGGCGAGAAGTCGAAAAATAAATCCATATTTTAGTGGATACACAGGCTGATTAAGTTCAAAGACCTGAAGGGTCTTTGTTTTCAGATCTTAATGTAGTATTTCCTAAGATTGAAAATTTTCTTAAACCCAAATTCTCTTTCCTAATTCTGATTTTTTTTAATATATAAAAGAAAATAAAAAAAATCTATGGAGCTGACGAATGAATTCAGAGATGAATATCCACCCCCCCATGCCTATCTAATGCAATTTCCTCATTGTATTAAAATGACATAAAATAGAGTGGAGAAGCGAAGAAAGAACCTGAATTGCGTAAATGTCAGGTCTGCTCCGAGATGAAAACTAAAAAGAACTGTATATATGCTGAGTTTAGTGCATTCAGCTAAGCACACTATACAAAAAAAAGAAATGAAGAAATCACAATTACTGGTCAGAATTAGAATAAACAGAAGAATCTTCTGACCTATCAACAGAGGTCCACAGATGTGGACCAGATTGTGGTGCAGACCCATTCCCCATAATCGAGAATATCTTAGGTTCTGGATAAAAATTACCCAAGACCTAAAATCAAAATGCAAGCGGGGTCGGGCCTGCGATTTATGAGGATGTAACCCAAGACCAAAAAGTCGGGTTACAAAGAATTGAAGCTCAAAAGGATAATCGTTGAATGTGTGCTTGAGTTTGACATCCTCGAAACAAATGTCGTAAGGGTTCTGATTTGATGGTTTCAGTTTAAAAGGAACCCTTCGACTCAATCTTCCATTTCCTACAAAATTAACTTCCCAAATCAAGACTTCCCAGCTCCTATCCTCCTCATTCAGCATATCAAATTCCAGGGCCTCTTGTATATTAATCACCCCGTCTGGTATCTCCAAGTCTAAATGATGTGGCAGAATCAGAATTGACTTGGGTCTAATTATCTCAGAAATAGAATTATCGATAAACTCAACGGGGTGTAACTGATAATCAAGGCATTGAATTGATTCCTCCAGAAAATGCGATTCTGGATCCGTAATGTGTGCCCTAAGATCAGTTTCCTCAATTATTGGGCTATCAAATGATCTATCAGATTCCTCAGACCTAATCGTCTCACAGAAATCATGTTCAGAAAACTCGCATGAGACTTCGCAACTTGAATCTTCACCATCAAAGAAATCAGGATCTATATCAACGTATGTCCCTAAATCATTTATCACTTTCTGTTCCCAGGAGACATACGTTTCCTCGTAACTCGGCTCAGGGATCTCAGGTGAAGAAATCAGATCTTCTTTAATTGATTGCTTTAATTCAATCTAGTCAACCTCGTAACACGTGTCCCCCCAACAGGTGCCTGAGCGGGTTCTGTCATTGGCTTTCCTGAAGAGGGTTCATCCTGGGAATCATCTCAAGATTGAATCAAAGCAACCACAAATCTCATCCTCAATTTCGCTAATTTCCCAAGTAGAAACTCACCCGAGTTCTTATCCTTAACGTCCTGGAGCCAATCCAACAAAGACTTATTCAAATCATCAATCATTTCAATCAGGGGCTCCAATCTCTCAATACAAGGTATTGGCTGAACTTCTAAAGATTGTATGATATTCCTCAAGTTAGCCAGAACCTTATCTTGAACCTGGTTAACCTGAACCAAATGAGTCGGTTCAGGGTTAGGTGGGTTTGGGCTCCATGCAGGGGAATTAACGAATTGAGATTCGTTATACCCTTCCTGAAAATAGGTCATTTCAGATTGTTCAAAAGGTGGTGATGACCTAAAGGCAGTGAAATCAGAGGATGGGTAAGGATCGGTGTATCCTTCTTGATTATAGATCGTATTAGGTTGTGCATGAAAGGAAGACGATCTATAATCGATGTAGCTCTGAGAAGGATAGAAATCAGAATCAAAGTGTTCAGGGTTAGACCCTAAACACGGAGGTCCGGAACTGTATCCCCAATCCGAATTATCCCAACTAACTGATGGTTGATTATAGTACGAGTTGGGATAATCGTCATGTTGAGGATAATTCACAACAGGAGGGAAAGAGCGGGAATGCGTGAAATATGTGGAAGGATTCATGAGACACGGGAGGAAGAAAGGTGCCCTACAATACAAATAATCAAACCTGTCCTTAAGTGGGTTAGCCTACAGACCTACAGACTCCCAAAACCCGTCTTGAGTTAAAGGAACGATTTGATCTACTTCCGTCTGTTCAATCCAACCAGTTAGAAGGAGGGACTGTGGAGAAGGTTCTTCCTTCAGCTTGCGCCTCCGGTTCCTAGTGTACCCCCCAACCGAGATCGTTTGACTCTGCTCCCCTAGCTAGACATCAGATTGAACAGTAGAAACAGATTAATCGAAAATAATCTCATTCTAGATTCTGAAGAGCGAGTCCAACCCTTAAGGCCAACGTCTACTCTGTTTTATTTAGGGCTAGGTTTGAATGTGCTTTAGAATGTGATGGGCTCTTTAAATGGGTTGTGCCCTTAATGATTGATTGATTTGTGTGTGCGTGCACAACCAGTGTCTTTCAAGTAAGATTATTTTTGATGTGGTGAATTTTAAGGTTCAAATCTTGCTTAGTAGCTTTTAGGATTCAACTTTAGATATTTTCAAATAAGTTTCATTAGCACACCAGGTTTTGAAAGCACGGGTGAAAATATTTTCCTTTGAAGCTTAAAAAGAATGTGGAGTGCCTGGTAAATCCCTAAGAGTTGAACCTAATTGGCAGCTACTTGATGAGTTGATTTTAATTGAAGTGGTGCGGCCCAAACAACTCAAACAACTGGCCACAAATACACCACTAAGTTAGGCACACAAAGATGGTTAACCTAGAATGATTTCTACTCTTTTATGTGTTGCCTTATGTGTACAGGTTCCACAGATCAGAACCCGGTTGAGTAGAAACAAATCAATTTGGTTAAGTGCCTTTGAATGTGGGTGTACGTTGTGTGTTAGTTGAAAATTGCCCCATAAAATTATCTTTTTGTGTCTTTTGTTTTATATAAATGAAGGTGGAATGAATGTGAGTGAGAATCCAAACAACCAAACTATTCCTAGGATTTATGCAAACACCTAGGTTAATTGGAATTTGGATTCAATGTGGCGAATGAAATCTATGGAGGGGGAAAGAATGGGGGATAACTTACAAAACCTTCCACAGCACTTTACTCCAATCTACCGCTTTTGCTCGTCTCAAAAGAGTACCTGTAATTACAACAAGAAAGGAGAAAAGTGAGGTAAATGATTTGTAAGTTACAAAACGCGAAGAGAAATCAAAGATCGTCGCCTCCCCGGCAACGACGTCAAAATGTTGAAAGTTACGAATCGCTACGCTAACGTGTTCGATTTTGGAGAACCTGTCGTTGTAGTTTGAAAGCAAAGAATTCGTGTTCAATAAATAAAATGTATACCGAAATTGAAATTCCGGGTCGAACATAAGGAGGCGAACGTTTGATTTAAAAACTACGCGTTTCTTTCTATTTGTCACGAAGTAATTAAATTTAAAACTGTCTAATTATTTACAATAAATAGAAGAGAGAGGGTAAGAGAGAGAGAGAATATTACATATCGAAATCAAAATGAGATGTAGAATAAACAAAGAATTTATCATTGAGGAGATCGTTCATTACAATTAGAAAGCATAAAATAATTACACTAGAAAGCGATAAATTTACTCTAGAAAGCATTAAAAGAACGGAGGGAGAAATGTCCTCGACGATTGCTTGGAGGACGAGCAAAACTACACTAGAAAGCAGTAAATCTATATTAGAAAGCAATGAAAAGAATAGGGAAAGAGAAATCCTTCTCGACGGTTGCTTGGAGGACGAGCCGGACGGGACGACGTCTGGACGAAGGAGAATGAAGCAGGACAAAGAAGGACGAAGCAGAAGAACGGGAACGAAGCAGCACGCCGTCGTCGTCGCGGGATCCACTTCCGAAGGGGGACGAAATTTGGACTTTATCTCGTGAGAAGCATCCTGGGTGTGGGACAAGCTTCTCTTGAGCTTTGGAGGGGTAGAGAAGGAAGGAAGGGATGAGAATTTCGAATGGCGGGGGTCTCCTTTTATAGTTGCAAGGAGTGGGGGCAAAATGGTCATTACATCTTCAAAATAATAAATGAGGGATCTTTAGTGACGGATAAAACCGTCACTAAAGCCTCCTTCGTGGGCGTCGTGGGTGTCTCGCGCGTGCAACGCCTGCGCACGTCCGCGGAGCCTCAGCCTTCCGATCGCGAGATCGAACGGCTTAAGACGCATCTTCGCCCGCTGCCGCTCCCGCCTGGCGCGTACGATGCTGCGTGACGCCACGCGTGCAATAGCGCGTGAACGCTATTGGGCGCGCATGGCCGTTGGATTGCGATCTGACGGTTGATCCAAACACTCCCGCTCGCCTCAGAAACCTCTTGGCGAGGCTCAAACGCGCACCAGCGCCTTGCGATAAGGCGTTGGACCGCTGCACTGCCTCGCCCAAAAGGTCGCGTGGATGGTTTTAAAGAGCTGCGTCTACAGCCCTTGGATCGAGATCCAACGACGGAGAGGGGGCGGGTGCGCGGTCTTCATAGAATGTAAGCGACCGTTTGGGCGGTCGAGATGGTGCCATGTGGCGCCATCTTGGCCGTCCATCTTCTGAAAGTTGTAGATGGTGGCACGGATGTCGGATTGACTCGATTTTTATGTCGTTGGGCTGCAATCGTTGATCCGAATTCATCTGTGCAGTCGGATTTATCATCTGAAGTGCGGATTTACACCATCTTGGCCCTTGATCTTCTAAGGTTCCCCAGTCACTATCTGATGCTACGGATGCCCGATTAGGGCGATCTTGGAGTCGTTGATTACACTACTTAAAATGTCTATTTATGCATGTTCCTAAGCATATGATTGCATTTCATGATATAAATATTGCATAACATGCATCATCTTGCATTTAGAGTAGTTTGAATAAAATGGAGGTTAATTGTCTCTTTTTATGTGCTTGGACAGGGCAAACATTTTATCGGGGCCTCGGATCAAAGATCCAACCGTATGGATGTGATCAGGGCGACGGTTGGAGTTCAACGACTCCAAGATCGCCCTAATCGGGCATCCATAGCATCAGATAGTGACCGGGGAACCCTAAAAGATCAAGGGCCAGGATGGTGCAAATCCGCACCTCAAATGACAAATCCGACCGCACGGATGAATTTGGATCGACGATCGTAGCCCAACGATGCAAAAATCGAGTCAATCTAAGATCCGTGGCACCATCTACAACTTCCAGAAGATGGACGGCCAAGATGGCGCCACGTGACGCCATCTCGACCGCCCAAACGATCGCATGCAACCTATGAAGATCCCGCACCCGCTCGCTCTCCACCGTTGGATCTTGATCCAACGGCTGTGGTCAGTCGCTCTTAAAAAGCGTCTGCTCGACCATCCGCACCTCGTAGCGCAGCAGTCGAGCTCGCTTATGCAAGCGGCGGGCGCGAGTTCGAGCCGCACGAAGGGCTAGAAGGCACGGGCGATCGGGTGCGGGCGGGCGTTGGATCTTGATCGGACGGCCGCGCGCACCCGATAGCGTTCACGCGCGATTGAACGCGCGGCATGGACGAGCAATCGCACGCGGGCGAGCAAGTGAAGGCGCGACTTAAGCCGTCCGATCTCGCGATCGGACGGCTGAGGATCGCTGAACGTGTGCATGCGTTGCGCGGGCAGGCAACTGAGTAGGCGTGCGTGGGCGCAGGAGCTATGCCCACGTTGGGGGCTTTAGTGACGTATTTATCCGTCACTAAAAACCCCTCATTTATTATTTTAAAGTTGTAATGTCCATTTTGCCCCCACTCCTTGCAACTATAAAAGGAGACACCTCCATACGAAATTCTCATCGCTTCCTTCTCCTCTCTACCCCTCCAAAGCTCATGAGAAGCTTGTCCCACACCCGGGATGCTTCTCGCGAGATAAAGTCCAAATTTTCGTCCCCCTTCAGAAGTGGATCCCACGACGACGACGGCATGCTGCTCCGTTCCCGTTCTTCTGCTTCGCCCTGCTTCGTTCTCCTTCGTCCAGGCATCGTCCCATTCGGCTCGTCCTCCAAGCAACCGTCGAGGAGGATTTCTCTCTCCCTATTCCTTTTACTGCTTTCTAATATAGATTTACTGCTTTCTAGTGTAGTTTTGCTCGTCCTCCAAGCAATCGTCGAGGAGGACATTTCTCCCTCCGTTCTTTTAATGCTTTCTAGAGTAAATTTATCACTTCCTAGTGTAATTATTTTATTCTTTCTAGTTGTAATGAACAATCTCCTCAATGATAAATTCTTTGTTTATTCTACATCTCATTTTGATTTCTATGTGTAATATTCTCTCTCTCTTACCCTCTCTCTCTTCTATTTATTGTAAATAATTAGACAATTTTAAATTGAATTACTTCGTGACAAATAAAAAGGAACGCATAGTTTTTAAATCAAACGTCCGCCTCTCTGTGTTCGACCCGGAATTTCAATTTCGGTATAAATTTTATTTGTTGAACACGAATTCTTCGCTTTCAAACTACAACGACAGGTTTTCCAAAACCAAACACGTTAGCGTAGCGATTCGTAACGTTCAACAATCATCCAAGCTCAGATTAATGCAAACCACCAGTTCAGCAGCAATAGATCCACACTATCATGCAAGCCATACACCGGTTACAGAACCCACAAGAGCAACCACTACCACCTTTCCAAGGACCACAAGAGCAACCACCACTTGACCTACCACCATTCCAGGACCAACCTAGGCCCCTCCGCGACTTCTACAATCCTTCCGCTATTTGAGTTGAGCCGCACCTTAGGATCCCCGAAAGGGGAGATGATTTTGAACTAAAACCAAATGTCTTGAGTCTGATTCAGAGCCACTTCTATGGAAGCTCAAATGAGGACCCCTTCCAGCACCTAGAGGATCTTGATCGGATAGCTCGAACTGTAAAACCTAGGAACATTAGCCTTGACATTGTTTTGATTAAGATGTTTCCCTTCTTGCTGAGAGACAAGGCATCC
The DNA here is from genome assembly GCA_037157565.1 of Thalassia testudinum. NCBI lineage: Eukaryota > Viridiplantae > Streptophyta > Magnoliopsida > Alismatales > Hydrocharitaceae > Thalassia > Thalassia testudinum. The sequence continues at coordinate 19,727,572 of JAZHRO010000055.1, read as the reverse complement.
CACTGGCTTAAAACCCTAGGTAGACCCATCACCACCTGGGAAGAACTGAGGCATGTATTTCTAAAGAAATTCTTCCCTATAGGAATGACCAATGCCCTTAGAAGAGCCATTACTACCTTTACACTCCAAGGTGGGGAACAGTTTCATGAGGCATGGGAGAGATTTAATGAACTCTTGAGAAAATGCCCACACCACGAAGTACCAAGGTGGCAATTGGCCCAGATCTTCTACCACGGTCTGGACAGTAACCTACGGAACTTCGTCGATGCCTCATGCGGGGGGAATTTTCTGAACAAAGATGAGGAGAGCGTGTTTGAGCTCTTTGAGTCTATGAGCGAAAATCCGCTCAATAATGCCTCCATGACCCAATTTAACCGATCCAGTCAACCCCGTGGAGGGATTTATAAGGTACAAGAAAATTCTGGAATGGTTGACATGGACATCATTGCCAAGAAATTAGATCAAGTGGAATTGGTGGACAAAAAGATTGATGAGCTACTGAACCAGACCAGGAACCCATTACAGACCTTCTCCCTAGCAAAGGGAGCTCACAATGTTGACCTGGTCCAGCCCTTAAGCCAACTGAACCTGGAACAACCCCTGACCACGTTCCAGAGAGGGACCTTTGCTCCCTCAACCCTTGATTACTCTCTTCCCTCCCCATCAACATCTGTTATCCTTGAAGATGTATAAGCTGTCCAAGGTTATGCTAAACCTGACCCTTTCTCCAACACTTACAACACTGACTGGTGTAATCACCCCAGCTTTGGTTGGACAAACCAGAAGCCACCTTAATTCCAGAACCAGTTCAGGCCAAACCAGCAGCCAAACTTGCCCCCTATCAGCAAGGACCACCAGTTAGACCCCCATATAATCCAAATAGGGCGGTCCCTCCCCCACAGAACCAAATGGACACCCTAATAAAGATGATGGCTGGAATGAACCAAAAACATCAGGAGGAAATGGCTTTAGTAAAGGGACAGTTAAGCCAACTTTTGGACTGTAAACAACAAGGATTCCTACCTTCCCAGCCACAACCGAACCCGTGAAACATGATTAACAGAGGCCCCAATTCGCAAGGGTTCCAGGGCAATCCCAGGCAGACCCACATGATCCAGCCAGCCTCATAAACACCCCCTGGGTTCAGTGCTTCTTCGTCCTCGTCTTCTCAAGGATCAACCCATGGTCCCAATGCCTGTGCGAATGCGATAACCTTGAGAATTGGCACCAAAACCCGGGATCCCAAATGGCCGACTCTTCCCGAGACTTCACCAGCTGAAACACCTGACTCAGAAGAGGCACTGGAAAAACCCAAGGACCCCGAAATAGACCCTATCCATGTTCAGACACCCTACCCTGAGGCCTTGGAGACAATCAAGAAAAAGAAAAAGTGTTGTGGAAACTGAGGAGCTTTTGGAGATCTTTAAGTAGGTTCAGATTAACATTCCGCTCCTCAAAGTCGTTAAGCACATCCCGACTTATGCCAAGTTTTTAAAGGATGCCTGTACACTCAAACATAAGCCAAGACTTTAAGCACCTAGGAAGGTTGTGCTCTCCGAGAAAGCAAGTTCCGTAATATCAAGCAACCTTCGGCTCAAGCGAACTGACTTAGGAGCATCCCTGATATCCTGTAATATTAGGGACATGACATTTGATAGAGCGCTCTTGGACTTAGGTGCTTCCATCAATATGATTCCAACCACCCTGTACCACCAATTTGGTTTCGGAGAGTTGACACCCACACCTGTCACCATCCAGCTGGCTGATAGATCTGTGAAGATCCCAAAGGGGGTTGTCGAGGACGTGATTGTGCAGGTCAAGGACTTCTATTTTTCGGTCAACTTCTTGGTGCTCAACATGGAAGTCCCTGAGAAACTACAGAACGCACTCATAATCTTAGGCAGACCTTTCTTAGCTACGGCTAAGGCAAACATTGATTGTGACACGGGATGTATGGAAATCGCCTTCGGAGACAAGAAAATGCAGTTGGATATCTTCCGGGCGACCAAGTCTTTTGATTGCGATTGTGTTGAGGAACATGATCCCGTGGAACCTTTGGTCGAGGAATGCCTCACCCTTAGTTCTATCTCAGACCACCAAGCCTGTAACAACTATTCTGACCCGTCACCATCACTGCCCATAGACCTCTGTAGGGTTGATTACCATCAAACAACACCATTTGAGGAAATTGATGTTGATCAACTCCTGCATTTCCCTTTTCCTTCGATTGTTGTTCCACCCACACCCGAACTTAAGCCACTACTTGAGAATCTCAAGTATGTCTCCCTGGGACCTGACTAGACCTTCCCTGTGAATATTAACTCTCATCTAACCCAGGATCAGGAACTCAGGTTGACCGCGACCCTTTCAGAACATCGGGCCGCCATTGGATGGACCATTTCAGACTTGAGAGGAATTAGCCCCGCCTATTGCACTCATAAGATTTACCTAGAAGACGGGGCATGACCCTCCCGTTAGATGCAGAGACGGTTAAACCCAAACATGCGGGAGGTCGTTAAGAAAGAAATTATCAAGTGGCTTGACGCTGACATCATCTATCCCATCTCTGATAGCCCCTGGGTGAGCCCCACTCAAGTGTTCCAAAGAAAGCCGGGCTCACCGTTGTTATCAATGAGCATGGCAAATCCATCCCCACCCGCACCACCACCTCATGGCGGGTGTGCATTGACTACAGGAAACTCAATGAAGAAACCAAGAAAGATCATTTCTCCTTGCCATTCATGGACCAGATCCTTGAAAGACTGGCAAGGCAAAAGTATTTCTGCTTCCTAGTTGGATTTCAGGATATAACCAAGTCACAATTGCTCCTGAAGATAAAGAGAAGACCACATTCACTTGCCCGTATGGCACGTTTACATTCCGTTGAATGTCGTTCGGGTTATGCAACGCACCCGCTACCTTTCAGCGTTGCATGCTAACCATTTTTTCAGAACTGGTGGGTGAATACTTGGAGGTCTTTATGGATGATTTCTCTGTATTTGAGAATTCATTCGACCACTGTTTGAGCAACTTGGAGAAAATCCTGAAACGATGTTTCGAGGTTAATTTGGTGTTAAGTTGAGAAAAGAGCCATTTTATGGTTCAAGAAGGAATCGTCCTCGGTCACATCGTATTGCATAGGGGCATTGAGGTGGATCAGGCTAAGGTTGATCTGATTTCCAAACTTCCTTCGCCTAGCTCGGTCCGGCAGATCCGCTCATTCCTGGGACATGTTGGCTTCTACCGAAGGTTCATCAAAGACTTCTCCAGGCTTTCCAAACCCTTAACCAACCTTCCGGCCAACAACGCCATATTCCACATGACCTCTGATTGCATCCAGGCTTATCACACCCTCCAAGACTTAGTTTCCACAGCACCTGTACTTCAGCCCCCGGATTGGTCCTAGGACTTTGAGATTATGTGTGATGCATCAGATTTTGCCATAGGCACTGTCCTGGGATAAAGGCAAGACAAGAAACCCGTTGTGATCTTCTACATGAGCAAGACGTTGGACGAGGCCCAACGAAATTATACAGTCACAGAAAAAGAATTACTCGCTGTAGTTTTCGAACTTGAGAAGTTCCAACCTTACCTGCTGGGATCCTACGTGACCATCTATACTGACCATTCAGCCATCCGGCACTTGTTGGCTAAAAAGGACGCGAAGCCCAGGCTCATCAGATGGATCTTGCACTTGCAGGAATTTGACCAGGAAATCCGCGACAAAGCCGAATCAAAGAATGTGGTGGCTGACCACTTGTCCAGACTTCACCCAGACCACATTGGACCCTCCCTGCCTTTATCTGACACCTTCCCCGATGAACACATTCTGGCTGTGCAAGACAAGAAACTACCTTGGTATGCTGACTATGTCAACTACCTGGTTATAGGACAGACCCCACACAGCTGGTCCAAACAGCAACGGGACAGGTTCTTGGCTGAGGCCAAGTACTATTTCTGGGATGAGCCCATGCTGTTTCGCCTCTGTGCCGACCATATCATCAGGAGGTGTATCCTCGAGAACGAAGTTCAAAGTGTGCTATCTTTTTGTCATGACCAAGCCTATGGTGGCCACTTCTTTGGAAAGAAAATGGCTACGAAGGTTCTGCAGTCCGGATTTTACTGGCCTTCCCTATTTAAGGATGCACACAACTTTGCCAAGACTTGCTCTCACTGGCAAACATTGGGAACCATGACCATAAAAGATATGATGCCCCTCCAGTCCATTTTGATTGTCGAAATCTTCGACGTTTGGAGTATTGATTTTATGGGCCCCTTTCCACCATACAACGGCTTTGAGTACATCCTAGTCTCGGTAGACTATGTTTATAAATGGATTGAAGCCGTCGCCACCTGCTGATGCGATCATAAGACTGTCATGGACTTTGTTAAACAGAACATCTTTTCCCGGTTTGGAATACCAAAGGCCATGATCAGTGATGGTAGAAGTCATTTTATTCACTCCCATTCTGTGCCCTACTTAGAAAATATGGGGTTAACCACTGCATTGCACCCCGTATCACCTGCAAACAAATGGGCAGATTGAGGTCTCAAATAGACAAATCAAGAACATTCTACATAAAACTGTGAGACCTGACAGGAAGGACTGGTCCACACGATTGGATGATGCCTGTGGGCATACAGGATCGCTTTCAAGACCTCGATAGGCACGTCACCTTATCGCCTAGTCTTTGACAAAGCCTGCCACCTTCCTATTGAATTGGAACACCGAACTTACTGGGTTGTTAAGCAATGTAACATGGATTCCCAGCTAGCCGGTGCGCAGAGGACGCTCCAACTCTCTGAGCTCGAAAAAATTCGTCGGGACACCTTTGAGAACAATTGACTGTATAAGGAGAAAATGAAAGCTGTCCACGATCGACTCATCCATAGAAAGACCTTTGAGCCAAACCAGCAAGTCTGGCTTTTTTATGCCCACCTAAAACTCTTTCCAGGGAAGCTCATGTCCAAGTGGATAGGACCATTTAGGGTAGTCAAACCTCACTCCAATGGGGCAGTTGAAATCGCTAATCCGAACACTAGGCACACTTTTACAGTCAATGATCAAAGATTGAAACACTTCCTTGCCCAGATTCCCCCAAAGGAGAGTGTCACCCTCATTGAGGGATGACACAAAGCACCGCCAAGCTGGAGGCGTTAAACTCAGCGCTTCCTGGGAGGCAACCCAGATGATTCAGGCTGATCCGATATTTTACGTCACTCACGTAATATCTTTTTGAACCCCTGTTGCATCATGTTTTTGCCAATGAGGACATTATCCAACTTAAGCATGGGGGAAGGTGGTAATTGCATGATCTTGAGCTCAATTAATCAGTCTGAAAAGAATAAAAAAAAAATGAATTTAAGAAGAAACTTAGGCATTAGAAATTTGTCAATAGTGGGAAATAATACAAAAAGAACTTGAACACTTAGACTTTTCAAGCCTTTAGGCTTAATCAGCCCTAGTGTCCGTTAAAATATGAATTTAGCTTCAAATCCTTGCAACATTAAGCTACTCTAATCCGCCAACTAAATAAGGTGATAAGTATACGACTTATCTACTCACCCTCTAACTCAGAAAGACTTTGAGTTTAAGCATCTGCACACATTTTTGCACAAACTCACTCCTTGGAGATTCTGATAGAAATTGGGTAGCTAATGAACTCTCTAGGGTGATATGGCTAACAAGTTACTGTGGGTAACAGCCCATTTGCAGGTTGTCCAGAGCCCAGCCACGGGACCACTTCTTCTTCATTGCCTCTAGGTAAATTTGAGATCAGGGAAGCCACTTACCAAATAAATAAAAAAGAAAATAAAATAAACCACACTTCACCACACGAGTATGGCTAGCAAGTGATCGTGGGTAACAGCCCATTGGTTGGTTGTCCAGAGCCCAGCTCAGTAATTGCACAAAAAGAGCCAAAACACTTAAGGAAGAAGCGGGGAAGTAGTCCAAGCCGGGGAGATATACACTGGAAAAATCCTTATGTTGACCCCAATTAAAACAAACGTAGGGAGAAAGCTACCGATCGAACAAATACACCTTCAGGTAAAACACTTCATCTTCCAGTCATCTAGGGGCGTAGAAACCCGGAGTCTGTCTAAATTACCGTTGAGTGAGTCTATCACGATCTTCACACTAAGATGCTTAGCACTTAGAGTTTTGTCTGAGTTGTGGGTGGATTGGGTAGCTGTAAAAAGTTACCAACCCACTCTTAATTCCAAAAAAATCTAAAAATAAGAAATATATATATATATTTACATACAAGTAAGGATTCAGGCGATTCGTATTTTGGCAGACACCCGGACGCTGCTTAGTCATTGTAGATTAAGATCTTAGTATATTTCCTCCTATTGACAAGTGACGAAGTGTCTAAGTAGTTGCTTCTTAAATTCTGACAGGAAATAAAGGCTAGAATAAACCTTGCTAGGGACTAGCAAGGAGTAAGCATAGGGGTATGATAACACTACATCTTAGGGTGATAATTCTATTGAATGGGATCCATCTCAAGAACAAAATGCACAGATAACACATCATAAATAGAATAGGAGCATTGCATGCATCATACGTCAAGATTGCTTATAAAACAGTATTAATGGCCATTTGTATAAGTACTTGTCAAAGCAGGCCTCAGATGAGCAATCGGACCACACAGATGGATTCAGAGCGACGAACGGAGTCCAACAGACTCGAAATTGGCCAAATCTAACATCTGGAGCTCCCGCAATGGGCTCAAGAAGTTCTGACCGTTGATCTGATGATCAACGACCCACGGCGTGCCACGTGGCGCCGGCTCGCTGCATCCAGATCGCCGACCGATCTTGCCTTCACTCGAAGGACGAATCTCAACCGTCGATCTTCGATCGAACGGCTGAGAACCGCTCGCGCACTCGCCCTCGCTGCGATAAAGCAGCGGGTGCAGCGTAGCGGTTGAGGCGCTCACCTGCGCTCACGCGACGCGGGTTCGAAGCGCGTTACGTGGAAATTGCGAGGCGAAGGCGCACCCGGGCAAAATTGTACTGCTCGATCAACAGCGGACGGGCACGATTGCGAGACGTGGAGCCCGCAGATGCGCCTTGACTAGACGCGCGTGATAACGCGGAGACGCGCGCGCCTTAGCACAATCCAGGCGTGCGCCACGCACGGGATCTCAGCCCTCCGATCTTCGATCAGATGGCTTACGACGCACGCACGTGGATCAGGCGCAAAGAAGCACAGCCGCGGGCGAGCGACCGATGGGCAAGGGCCTTGACCGACGTTTTGGGAAGGGTTTTAGCGACGTCCCGGATGTCGCTAAATCCCCTTCTTCATTTGGAAAGCCTTTCTTCCTATTTAAAGCCCTTCCAACCACCCATGGAGGGTATTCACTCCACTTGCAAGAGTTCTATCTCCCTCCTAGCTACCTTTAAGCCCTTTTGTAATCGTCGGAGACGACGAGCCACCGACGGAGCCCCCCCCACCGCCGTGGCTACCTCGCCGTCTTCTTTCTCTCTCTTTCCTTCCTTCTTTTAAGCTTTACTTTACTTATGTTCAAGCATTTATCTTGTGTTGTAATCACAAACTAAAGTTGCATGTTAAATGAAGTTGTTTTCTATTCAATTGCCTGCTCTCTTTTATGTTTGAATTGCATGCTGTGAATGAAGAAATCCTAACCCTACTCTCTCTCTCTCTCCCTCTCTCTCTCTCTCCCTCTCTCACTCACTTTTCACCTATGCCTTTTCGCAAGCAAAACCCACGATTTTCGTGACATTAAGTGACAAGAAAAATTCGATTTTCATGCCTCCCTAAGATCGACACTCGGACTCACATCGGTTTCTTCATTTTAAAACCGACGTTGCGAGCGCAAGCTATAATGACTCTTCAAAACACATGCGTCACGTGCACCGTCATGGCCGCACACATATATAAGGTTATTGTGAACCCAATGCTTCAGTCGTCAAGCGTTGGCCGCACAATACCTTCTGATCATTCATTTGAGTGCGAGCGTATGCGTGTGTGTGCGTGGGCCCAGGTGGGCGTGAGCAGATTTGTGGGCTTGAATGGGCCCGTTACTATGCAAAATGGCTAAAATCCACATTAATGAACTAAGACCAATTCAAGTAAGGTCCGGTCCCACTCCTAAGGGTGCTGTGTATCCTCAAAAGAACTGGTCTACCAATTAACTTCATTTTTGGGTAAGGGTTAAACATGGATTAAGAACTTAAAACGGCTAAGTGTGGATTTATACACAGTAAGAAAGAAAGAGAGGATAATTAAGAATTGAAGAAAGTTGCGAGTAAAGAAAGACAAAGAGAAGAGCTGAGGGAAAGATTAAGAATAGAAAGAGAGGAATACACAAGTAGAGAGAGGGTGAACTAAAAAAGAAGAGAGAGAGACGTTTGATAGAGCATTTGGAAGTCTAATTTCTACATTTAAGTTGTCTGACATTGAAAAGAGACGTATTATAACCAAAGATTGAAGGCTAATTAAAGAGAAATTAAGTGTTGATGAGCTTCATTGTAATAAGGGCATTTGTATTAATGTAAACATTTCTTTTTATGCCTTATATTTTGTAAACACTTATAAACATTTCTTTTCTTTGTTATTTAATGTAAAAATCTTTCATGTACATGTCTTTCTATAATGGAATAATTGCAAATTTTAATTGTTACATTCTACATGTAATTGTTCATGTGCTTAACATATTTTGTAATTAATGTAGTAATTAGTTAGTTGTTAATTTAGAATAATAAAAATTGTAAATTAAGCTCATACCTCCTAGTGAACGACCTGGATTCAACCAGTTAAAAAAAATTAAAATCTAAAATGTTAGGTTAGTTTGTTCCTATACTACAATCAACGATAACAATTTAGTAAATTTAAGTTAACCTAAATTTATTTTTTACATGATTAATTAAGACTAATAACCTTAATTAACTGTGTTAAAAATTTAGTGATCATAGCGTTAGAAATATAAAACACGAGAAGTGTCAGAGATGCAAGTGGTGTATAATTTTAACGTAGATTTGGCTAACACCAACTGAAATTAGTGTTAGACAAACTCGTGTTAAAGTAGCTAAACCTAGGTTAACAAATGAGAGATTAAGTAGTCAAGTAAATAAGGATTAACCCCCTTTTGAAGGATTAACCTCTCAGATAAACTAGGCATTAGAGTTCCAAATGAAAGAATTCTGGAAGCAAAGGACCATCTTCGGAAGGTATCTGTGTTGACAATAGATGAATAGTAGATGTAGCTAGCGACGTGAGACGATGGAATGATGCTACGAGAGATGGTGTAGTGTGTTAGATTTGTTGCGGCTATCCCACGATTACCCTAAAGGGAGCCATGGGAATTATTGAAAGATGAGCAGCTCAAGCAATTTCACTCCTGGCGTGCCTCCTAAATTCTGGTAAAGTAGATATCTATTTTTTGCTAGCGACGAAAATCCCCTTGGTACCTTTTTCAAAGTTTTTCAATGAATTCTTTAGTTATAATTTCCAATTCTATTACTCATATACCATGGGAAAAGGGAGTTATGTGATATAATTCATGATGGGAGGTGTTATATATATGGTGAGTTAATTGAAAGGTGAACTTTAATATATGGGGATTTCAACATTGTATTAAATGATTGTGATGACTTTGACATGTAGGCTAGTTAAATCACATGTAAAATCACCATTACCAGGTAGCTAATCATGAAATCAAGATTCTGGAGCATCACAAGTAAGCTACATGCCACAGCGTATTTTCATTCATTTATGTAAAAGCCTTATGTTACAAAAGCTTTGTTAGTACAAAAAGATGACTACAAAACAATCTAAACAAAAGCAAAATAAAGGTTTGTGATATTTTTACATTGATTCCATTTCATGCTTAGTCTCCTCTTTGTTCCAAACCCAACTTGGTCCTACTTCATTACTATTACCTGAGCAACAATTCCAAGAACGAAGCGAGCAAAAACTCAATAGGGAAAAACATATGCAATTGCAAAACATATATTTATAACATCCATAATGTTTAGTTTTGAATAAAGGTCAAAATTGCACATAAATCATCCCTCATGTCACAAGGAGATCTTCACTGTGGTGCTCAAGTAGTAGCCCAACAAGTCAAACCTCGACGGGGCCCTCATCTAGCCTCCGTGCAGCGAAACTACTCCTATTCCATCCTTACTCTTTAGCGTTGTGGCTATAACTCTGAGCCAAGTTGATGTTGTCACTCCTCAAAAACAATCTATGGGACCATTGTCCCTAACATTTTAAATGCAAATATTCATAACCATCCAAGGTCTCCTACCCCATATTCCCAATGGATCTAGTTCGACATCTAGTATGCAATGTACCCTAGCCCATGGTCCCAATGATGATTTGACACCCATATCAAAACCATTCCAGGGCTTCTTTTCGCAATCCCAACGGATTCGATCCAATGTCCGTTGTGTGGTGTGAACAGTAGGCTTATATCCAACTAGATCAACACCTGGCCAAGTTAGAGAGCCTTTTCCCTCATTCAATGATTTGGTAAACTTTCTAAAAATAATCAGGCTTAATAGCCAAAGATTTCGTTTCCATCATTGTGATCATCAAATCTCACTTCTCAAATAATCAATCTCTTAGGCATGGTCTAAATACACCCAAGATTTGATTTAAGAGAGAATTGTTATCCAGCAAGGAAGGATCAAAATATTCAACGTTGCATCAATATAAAAGAACAAAATAATGGTATCATATCAATTTATATCATTTCTTTAGATATGTTGGTAGTATTTTGACTTACAATAGTTAATCATTAAAATAAAATTTCCACAATAGTTTATAAAGTTTAAAAAATAATTGAGTAAATATTCAATATAAAATATATATAACAATATAGCAAAATTTGTTGGCATTACATAAAAATACTATCAAGGTGGGCAAAGCCCATTTTTCTTATCCATGTAATTGATGGCTATATAGTATGAAATTCATGGCAATATCAAAAAAAATCAAATTAAATACAAATACCTGACTTAACCAACACCCTTTATCATGAGTTCAGATATATCGGTTAATTCCATATACCAAACAATAATATTTTTGAGTGGAAAGGCATGTGCCTACTATCCTCCACATGAAAAATTAGGTATCCGCACATGAAACTACAACATCTATGATGAAGTGGATCTCCGTGGGGCCTAGGCCATACTCAATATTGTAGGCTCAGAATCCCAATTAGCATCAACCAAACTCCGATTATCCTAAAAATAGGTATGCAGAGCCACACCCTCAATAACGAATTAGAAAATTTATACAATTTGAAAACCTCAAAATTATAAGAAACATATTTATAAACATCCAAATTACCAATATATCCTCAAAATATTAAAATAAGCTCAAGCATACACGGTAGAACGTAAAAATAAACATTTAATTTCATATATAAATATTTGATATATGTGAGATGGAAAGTATTTCCTTGCCTTTAATTGCTACATGTTTTTTTGTCCTTTCCATATCACTCCCATGTATGATATACCGTGGCACACTTCATATTTTCTTACTCTCCTTATTTTCCTTCGCATCCTCACATTTACACAACTAGGGATGAGCATTAGGTTGGGTCGATCCGACCTAACCCGAGACTTAGCTTGATTGGGCTAGCTAGGCTTGAGCTCAAAATTAATTTAAGTCATGCTTAGGTTATAAATATGACCCATTTATTAAATGCTCTGGGCCTTGGGCCCAGATGGCCTAAATCCAACTTGGCCTATTAGCCCATTTATGGGGACGTCTTAAGGTTTAGCCTGTTAACCCAATTATATTAATATATATCATATATGTATATATATTCATACTGTCTATTAAAATACATATCACCTATGTATCATACATTAAACACTAAATAAACATTGGTTGTTCTTGTTATTCTTTAACTAACAAAACTTTAACCACTATCACCCTGCAACTGTAAGTTGTGTAATGCAATCCTACAATCTCATTCGAATTAGATATGAACCATTGACTTATTGCCATAGAGAAAACGTAAACATCAAAATTTGAACTAAATATGAACACACAAAATAAGTACTTTTATTTTTTATTGTAATTTCCCCTTACTTGATTACATTTGATTGACTTGTCATATGCTATATATGTTGAATATTCAAACCAAATATTTGCAATGCATCTAGCTAGATTATTTTGCTTGGACATGTTCCTACGAGGACTTAAAGATCTTTAAATATACACAAAAGGCAAATATAATAACCTCACCATTTACAAAACTTAAAAAGATAATTATTAATGGGAAATTTTACTTGCATATTATTTTACACGTATAAGTGAAATAAACAATTAGACCATGAATAAATGGGTTTGCCCGACTCGATCCGAGCTCATTATTTTTTGGGTTAAGTTAAGCTTGAGCAAAGAAAATTTATTTTGAGTCAGGCTATGGGTTTCCTTTTTAGTCCATTTATTCAATGAACTTAGGTTGGCCTAGCCAAACCCACAAGGACTCGACCCAATGCTCATCAATATACATGTCCATATCTCCCCTCCCTCGCTCTCTCTCTATTTTCCCCCTTTATGTTGAATATATATAATTGGTGAATGATGGTATGACTCACCACACATTGAGAGTGACATCATCACGTCTGATATTTTTTTTACCAAAATAAGTAAAGAGAGGTATGTTACAAGTTTTGTAATGCACATCTCTTGCACAACAAAATATATCGATATATTTTAATTTTCAATTAATGTATTTTGATTATCAATTGAAATATATCAGTTGATAATAAATATATCGGTTGAAAATAAAACACACATGTCTAATGGAAAATAAGTTTTCACTTAAAAGTGGAAAGTGATTTTCACTTATGAATTTGAGATTTAGGATTTAGGACTTACGGTTTAAATTTATAGAAAGTGATTTCACCTATAGAAAGTGATTTTCACTTGGGAAGTGATTTTTCACTCAGAAAGTAAATTTTCACCTTAAGGTTTCTAATTTAGGGTTTAGGAAAAAATCACTTTACATAGGTGAAGAACCACTTGGAATAGATGAAAATTAGTTAAAAATCAAAATTTATCGGTGTGTTTTCTTTTTCAACTGCTGTATTTTGATTTTCAACTGTTAAAAAATTAAAATATATCGATTGAATATCAAAGTATACCGGTGTATTTTGTTGGTCGGAGACGCATGTTATAAAGTACGTTGCAATACACGTTTCTCTACCCATTCCTTTTTTTTATGCATAAGAACTAAAATGTAAATTCCCATGATAAGAGGGGTGATTTATATAAAAAGGCTGTAGTGAAAACAAATATACTTTGATAGATGAAGAGAACCCTAATTAGCACATTTTGATCTGATAAACTGAACAAAAGCCCCTACATAACCTAAGGGAAGTCCTAAATGTGGGAATTGCAAATCTGAGAATAAAACAATACACAAGGGGTAAAACTGTAATTTTACCATTGCAGTACATAAATGGAATTTCTAAGGGTCTAGATACAGGTCAAATGAGCTTAATAAGAGAAAAAGTGGGATGATTTGATCAAGAAAGGGTTATAACAAAATCTAGGAATTAAATGATATTCTATAACCCTAAAACAAATCCACTTTAATTCACAAAGTTTCAGGAAAGATAAAAATTAATTAAACCCTCTAAAATTCATAAAAAAATCTCCCCTAGGGTTTAAAACCTTTAATTTGGCCATTGGAACCTATCTTGACCTAGATTGAGAACCATTCCTAAATTTTGACCTAATTTGGGTTTTTGTACAAAATGTCTGGTCAAACATGGTCAAATCTAAAATCCAACCTCACCATTGGATTCCTTAGGTCCAAATTAGGCTTATACCAAAATGTGGACCTAAGGAAAGGTCGCCTTGACCTACTTTACAAAATGGTCCTCAACAATTACTTTTTACTTTTAGCTTTTTGGACTCTTGCAGAGACCCCCCTACCTTTCTCGTCTCTTTCTTCAATCAGGTCTCTCTGCCACCTGCTTGCGTAGGCCATACCTCCGGCGACTTTGCGCGAAAGATGGCACCACGCAGACCTAGGGACCCAGCCCCAAATTTGAAAGGGGGACTCCATGCGTTGTCCCTTGCAGCATGGGCCGGTTCCATGCTCTGTTGGCCACCATACCTCTCGTGCGAACGCTCGAGAGGTATGGGTCTTTTTCCGGCCATACCTCCGGCGAGGTATCCCCGTCCCCTCTTTGCGATTCCCTCTCGGTCAGCACCTATTTAAGGAACGGCAACCCCTGCCCCTTCCTTCAAGCCTGATTTGGTCGAAGAAAACCCTAAAATTTCGTCTCCTCCTCCGGCCATTCGCCCGCAAGCTCCGGCAACCCTCCTCTTCCTCTTTTGTCGCCCTGCCAGGGTTACCTCTGCCGTCGTTTTCCGCGCCTGTAACGACCCGGTTCCCGAGTCCCTACGAGACACGAGAACCGGACCGACTCGACTAATCCCAAGACCTAGTCGTCCAACGAGAAAGTAACCAAAAGACAGTAAAATAAACCACATTCAGCATGAATATAACTAACAGTAAGAAAGTACAGCAGTAAGGAAAGAAACTACTACAGTAGGTACCACCACAACAGTAAAACAACATTTATCATATAACAAGAACTGCAGGTAAAGAAGGTACAGCGGAAACAAAAACTACTCACTAGAACAAAAACAAAAGAGGTACAAAAGGCTGTGGTAACTCTACTGGACCCTACTCGGCCCAGCGTCCTCTGCAGCCGCCGACCCTGGCTGCTCAACACCTGGTCCTGAAAAAGGTAACGAGTGTAACACGTCAGCAAAACGCTGAGTAGAGTGGCAAACTAACTAAAGGCAACAGTAGAGTGTACAGTAGCTGTTATGTTCTATTACTTCCTTTATTCACATCTTTCAATTTTTCTCACTATTTCATTTGTTTCTCAGATCCTTTACTTGATCTCGAATGTCCTCGTGGGAACGATCTTGATTGCAGTCTTTTCCAAAAGTAGAAGTAGCACGTGGTGCTCTCCTGGCCGAGAGAGTCCCCCGTGGTGATCCTACCCTCAGTCAACCACCCCAAGGTCACTGACAGACGTAACGGTGACTACGGCACGCGCGATAAACGCACAGGTAGCTAGCCCGCACTGGCACGCGGTCAGTCGTTTCCGTTAACGGGTGCGCCCAAAGCACAGCACGGAACCAGGGCAGAGCCATCTCAGTAACAGGGGTCCAACCCCTCCACAGTAACCAAACCGGGGCCTTGCCCCTCCACAGTCCGCGCACCCTCGCCTGACTACCCTGGTTTGCCCTGGTGGGCCTAACAAGTCGGTGAAGGAGGCTAGCAGAACCCCGGGGCCCGTGGGGTAGCTAGTACTCTCCTAACACTACTAGCTCTCCTCGGTACTACGTACACGAGGGCCAACAAGTCGGTACAGAGTGGCCAGTCCTAACCCCCGGGTCCCTGGGGCGGCTAGCTCAGCTCTGCACTAAACAGGGGGACAGTCGCTCTCCTTGGTACTCCGTACTCAAGGGCCAGCTCACTTCCCCAAGTCTATTCCATTCGCTTTCCAGGAGTTCTACTCCTACTTCCCCGTAGGGTTCCAGAACATCTTATGTCTTAGTTTCCAGTTTCACGTTCTTACAAACCATGATCCCAATCATGTTTCTTTATTCATAACAGGCAGCTGTGAATTCAATTTACAGGCAGCTTCATATATTCCTTTCCATTTTTCCAAGACTGCAGCATTATACATTCCACTAGTTTTTCCATCCTAGGATCCATGCCATATCCTAGGGTCTATCATACAATCTAGTTTTCCGGCCCTAGGATTCATGCAACACCTAGGAACTATCATTCCATATATTTCTGATTCCTAGGATTCATGCAATGTCCTAGGTTCTAGTTATGGTTTCATACTTTAACAGATTTTATTAATACTTAAAGCCACTCTACCAGGTACAACGGGAGTAATGGGGGCATGATCGGGAATCCCGCGTGCCTCCGCGACTCTCAAGACTGCAACCAAACGAGGTCCTATCACAAGGATCAAACACAAGGAGTGTCTCAAAACAGTGTATAGCTACTGTAGACGGGTAGAGGAATTAATTCTGAAAAGAACGCAACTCGAATCGCGGAAAACGGAGCCCGAACGGGCCCTAAACGGGTCGAAAAAGACGATATTGTGCAAAATCAGACGTCTGGAACTCCTTCCAGACGTCTTAAAAAGTGGATCAGAGAATTACCTGTTCAGCGTGGTTTCCCAAACGTCCAGAAGTCTGCGGGGACATCTGCCCTAGATCCCAGACGTCCGATGGTCCCTCCGGACGTCTGGAGGTCACTCCCGCCGTCTGGTACAACTTCCAGACGTCTGATTCGCAAAGGATGGCGAATCAGCAAACCTGCGCACAGCCAACCCCCCCTCCCTCAGTACGGTCAGTCGACAAGAAGGAAGAAGAAGGCGGAAAACTCACCTTTCAGACGTCTGTATGATCTTACAGACGTCTACCTTGCCGTCTGGCTATCAACCCAAACGTCTGATTCTGGAAATTTTTCCAGAATCAGGACCCTGCTCGGCCTCCGCTCGCGACGCCGCCCGCGTCGCACCTCGCGCTCCTGCTGCTCAGACCGCAGCAGGTCCCTCTCCGCGTCGCTCCGCGCCCCCTGCGCCCTCCGCAGGCCGGCCAAGCCACTCCGGCGAGCTCGCCCTCACGGCAGAGCTCCGCCCTCGCATGCCGCACCTCCGCGCTCACTGCGGCCGCCGCTGCCGCCCTCGCGTCCGCTCGCTCTCGCGCACAGGAAGGAGAAGAAGGAGGAGACGGTGGAGGCGGGAGGGGAGGCGTGGCCCTTTTAAGGCCGCGCGAGGAGGAGAGAGGAGGTGGCAGGCCGCCTGCAGCCGCAGAGAGAAAAAGAGGGAATATGCAGTCTGCACGCTCAGGCGCGCAGGCGACTCGCGTGTGTCGAAAATAACGGATTTCCAGACGTCTTATCAGACGTCTGGTTGTGATCCCAGACGTCTGGTCCGACATCTGGGCCACCTCCCAGACGTCTTAAAAGACGTCTGGGGCACACATTCGTTACAGCGCCTGTTCGTACCAGCAGGTGCCCTCCAGCACCTCTTCCTCATCGCCGTCCCTTCTTCTGGGCTCTTTCGTCTCCGGCGACGGCAACACAGCCGTTCGCTACCACCGTTTCCTCCCTTCGTCCAGAGGCTCATAGATAAGTTCCTTCTCTTCTCTTCTTCATTTCCCCTCTCTAATTTTGCACTTTCGACCCTTCTACACCACTGTCCACCACCACCTTCTCCACCTTCGATAGCCCACCAGCGAGGTGCATCCACCGCGTCACACCTCCACACGCCTCGCCAGACACCCCACGAGCTCCACCATCACTCCCCGATCATTTTCCCCCACTCCACGCACTGCGCCACTCACTCGAATCACTCCCCGAACACACCCACCTGCACGCACACAGTGTGCCCTAGGCACACATGCACAGGCGCTCTCACACCACTCCGACCATAGGACCACCTTCGCCGTGCTCTGGCGAACCTCCCCGAGCGATTTGACATGATCGCAAGGCCGTGTTCGTGCTTTCAGGTTCGCCACCCCTTCGGTCATTGTTTCTGAGCTTGAAGCAAGCTTCAAGCAACTCTACGTCGCACTCTGCTCCAGGAGAGACCCCCAGGCAGCGCAGGTTGAGTGCACGAACACATCCAACCAAGAGATTGGCTCAACGAGTGACTGCAGCTGCGGCGATTGAGCGAAGCACCTCCTTGCGGGCGCACGAAGAAGCAGGTGAGACTTTAATCCCACCTCGGAAGTGAAGGCGCACCCGCACCTGCATAAGAGGAAAAAGTGACTTAGGCTTATCGCCTCAAGTCACACAGGGGTGAGGTCCCTCGGCCTCACTGTCTCGTCTGCGGCACTGCACACGCGGACCTGGCTCGACCCAAATACCCTGCATGTGCACACCTCGCACACCACCCACGTCGGTGCGCTTGGTCTTAGGCGCGTCACCCGACCCGCATACTCGATTAAGGCTATGGGAGAGCGAACCTTGGAGTGAATTTGAGAGAGAGAGAGACGCAGGGAGGGTAGGGGTCAGGTTTTGCCTAACCGGATGCCTGTGCAAGGAACAGGAGGGGAAGCAAAGGAGGAGGAGCGGCAAGGACTTAGCACAAGAAGAAAGCTGCGGCTAGAGAAGGACTTGGAGCCGCAGAGAAGCTGAGGCAGAAGGAGAAAGAAGAAGAAGAGAAAAAGGAGCAACAGAGAAGAAAGAAGAAGGCCTTGGAGGTGCAGAAAAGCAAAGGAGGAGGAAGAAGACGGCACTGTAGCCGCAAAGAAGCCGAGGCAGAAGCAGAAGGAAGAGAGAAGAAAGTAGAGAAGGCGCATAGCAGAGAAGAAAGAACAAGAAGTCAGAAGAGAAGGCGTGAAAGAAGAAGAACCAGCAGCAGCAGAAGCACTGTAGTAAGAGGCATTTAAGGCGTCTGACCCTTGGAATCAGACGTCTGAAAAGAAAGAAAAGAAGACAAAAGAAGAAAGAGAGAAGACAAGAAGAGACATTTTCTTTCTTTTCTTTAATCTTTTGTAAAACAATATATTGTAAATTGTGATTTCCTACGCTTCTAGAATCAAGTTTTGCTCCCTGAGTTCGACCTCGGAGAATTTTTATTTTCGAGTAATAAAATATAATCAAACCAATCGGCTTTACACCCGCACCAATAGAGTAAATTTTACTCTCAATTTTGATTTTTCAATTTAGAAGACCCATTCAATCTTCAAGATCCCATATCGACTTTGTCTTTTAAAGGATTAAAATGTATAACTAAAATTAGATTTCAAAAAGTCCTAAGATAAAACTTTAATTAAACCCATGTCATGGATGCCATTCAGAATTCGAAAATACCATTATAAAGAGAAATTTTAGGTCTAACATTAGGTACCTTAATTAAAAAATGTATTTAATCAAAGGTTGATCCGAAGGGTTTTACAATGATAAAGAGAAGGGGGAGCCTTCAAAAATATCCACTTTTTAAAATTTGTGCAAATCAAAGTTTTAATATATTTAAGATTCCATGGGTCGACATATATGTTGTTAAATAAAAGATTCAAAGGGATACTATCACATGCTAGACTTGATAAAAACACCGGATAGTCAAGTTTTCCCATGTAAGTGTGTTTTACCTTCCTAAAACGAGTGATCATCTCTTTTTCTAGTAAAGTTGTTTCAGAGGAGATGGCAAGGGAAAAAACCTTGGAGGATGGAGACCTTTTGGATAGAGCATGAGTCATTTAAGATTGTTGTTGAAGAAGCCTGGGGAGCCATGGACAAGTGGTGACTTGAAGGAACATGATATGGTTAAGAAGTTAACCACTTGGAGTCAAAGAGGGTTGCGAAGGAGGAATTATCAAACATAAAGGCAAGGGTTTGATGAGAGAAGAAAAATCCTCTCATTGTACCCAACCAATAAGGCCCATCTAAGGAAATAAGCATATCTCGAAATGCCTACATGGGCTAAATTCAACTACCCGAAAGACAAGTTCAATCTGATTGCCTAGTAGTCTGGTTGGGTCCAACCACCCGAAAGGTAGGTTCAATCCAATTACTCAGTAGTTTGGATGGGTTCGACTACCTGAAAGTCAGGTTCTATCTGACTATCTGGAAATCCAACTCAATTCGACTACCTCACTTGGCTAAGCCTCCAAGTGGTGTGCATATGACGTCCGCCTGAAGGCCTTGGTATGACAGATGGACAAGAAGACATCGCTTGTCTAACTAAAGGCATAATGTCTTCTCCAGTCAAGATAAGATCACAAGGCAGCCACTATACGTGGGATGATTATTTGAGGGCCACGTCTTCACCATATGAGAAAATCGTGATATCGTGGTTTTTGACCCACGATTGCTTCCTCAACTGACCATGATCTCCACATTCGAGGATCTCGTAACCTTTATAAGCCAAGGATGTCAAGGTGAAAAAGGTTACACAATCTGAGGGAAAAGAAAGAGAGAATTATGTTGTATCTTGTATTCACCAAAAGAACGTAGTGAATTTCAAGAGTTAAACACTCTCCCTAAACGTACACCAGTTAAGGTGGAACTAAGTTACTAATTCTCCTATTTTTCTTTGTGTGATTGTTTTTAAGTCGAGCTTTCTATTATTAGAGGCTCGATCAGGGTCCAAGGCTTACAAGAGCAAAACCATCTTACAACAAATCAGTACAAGGAATTGGAGGAATTCCTAGCAAGATATGATTAGTTACCGTTGTTAGAAGAAAAATTTGGGGCTCAAAGGGGTAAATGTAAGTGGTTGGTAGATGGTGATAGGGATAGACATTATTTTCACCTTAGGGCCTCTCACATATACTATGGAAAAATTACATCTCAACAATTAGGAAGGAAGATTGGAGTTTAGACACATCCTTTGATGAGATACAAAACACCTTTATCAAGCATTTTGAGAAGGTTTTTGAAAGAACAAGGGAGGAGGAGCAACCTCCTAATGTGTTCATGGAAGGGGAAAGATTAAATGAAGAGGAAAGGTCCTTAACATCCAAAAATTCAACTAAGGAAGAGGTAAAAGAGGCAATTTTACAATGAAGCCTTAAAAAGCCCTTGGCCTTAATGGACTATCCCCTGTTTTCTTCCAAGAATGCTGGGACATAGTGAAAACAGATTTGGCAGACACAACACAGGCAGCTTTTGTGGAGAGGAGTTTACCTAAGGGAATTAACAAAAGTTCTACATCTCTGATTCCAGAGGTAAAGGCTCCCACAGAGGTGAAGGACCATAGACCGATTGACTTGGCTAATACTTCACATAAAATTGTAGTGAAATATCAGCGAATAAAGTAAAGAAAACATTATCAAGAGTTGTATCTCATTCCCAGTCAACTTTCCTAAAGGAGAGATATTATAGACAATATTGTGATTGTTTGGGAGATTTCCACTATTTGAGGAAATCGAAGAAAATGAGGAGGAGAAGACCACGTGTTGATAAAGCTTGATGTGGAAAAGGCATATGACAAAATGAGTTGGCACCTAATTAGGGAACTATTAGATCAGCTTTGTTTTCCATGAGTAAGGGTGAAGTTAATTCCCAACTGTATGACCATGGTAAAGTATTCTATCTTAATTAATGGAGCACCACGACAAAAGTTAAGATAGGGATGCCTCCTTTCTTCATTCCTCTTTTTTCTTAGGGCAAAATCATTGAGTAGGATGATGTAGAGAAATCCAAAGGTCAGTCTATTGATTGGAATCAATTTAACAAGGGTGGTTCCTTCAATTAATATAATATCCTATGCAAATGGGACAAGCATATTCGGTGAAACAGTTGTGCAGGAAGCTGAATTAATCAGAATATTTTGGATCAATATTATTGCTATCCAAGAAAGAAGGTAAATGCTCACAAGCCTGCAATCATTTAGTAGAGATGTAGATGAGGATCTAGCAGTACAAGTGAAGTAGAAAGTAAATATTGACAAAGACATGAAAAAGGACCTTTACCTTGGTGCCCATGCATTTGAAAGGAAATATAAAGAATTAGTTACAAATAAGATAATAAGTAAAATGGAGAGGGCTTCACTTGGCTGTTGCAGGTCTCCTCCTTCCAGGTCCCCCTCTCTTGATCAATAAAGGAGTTGATAGTGGTAATTAAAGGAATATCAAACCCCTATGAGCAGCTATTCTATCAAGGTTAGGGATCCACTTGTCTCTTTGGATATTGATATTTCTCCCATCTCCTAACTTCCAGAAACATCCACTGAGTAGATCACCCCTTATCGAAGCAACATCCTTCCAGAAGACCGTTGTGAATGACAATTTGCTTCCTAGGAATAATATGTCAACTCAATCATCACATTTACACTTCACTAACCTACCATTCCTAAACCTTACACGACACTACAACAAAATAGACTTGTCGTGACGACCTTTGGAGATGGAATTGAAGGCTATGAGGATAGATTTTAGGACGAGGGACGGAAAATCCATCTCCGAAAACCCGTCGCCTAAATGAGGGTCACTAAAAGTTTTAGGGACAGATTTTCTGTCCACAAAACTATTGCGACAGAAAATTGGTTACAATAAATTAGATACAAAAGAAAATAATGACTTGGCATTTGACCTTACTCTTTCTCTACACGTTTTAGGTACAAAAATATGTACTCCTCATAATCTTTTAAGGAATATGTAATTATGAATGTTAATTATTAAGATAAAACATCAAAACATTTTTAATTATAATAACACATATAACATGCATAGCTTAACAAAAGTAATATTTGACAAAGAACATCATTTTTATTGAAATAAAAATATAAAGTACTTGTTACAATGTTGTCAAGAAATTACAAAAAAGAACAATAAAAAATTACATCATAATACGAAAGTCACTCAACTCTTTTTTTTTCCCTCTTTACAATAGAAGTTAAAACTATTCTAATCTAACACCACGAAGAATCTTGAGAAGAATGTCATTGCTTTGACACGGGGTCTTCGTCTACTCAGATATCTGCAAAATTTCCAATTTGCTCTTTCTCGACGGATGTTTAGAGACAGTGTCTGCCTGGGGTAGTTCTTTCTTGATCCCTTCAAAACCCCCCTGATCCCCTGTTGCTGCTGGAGGTGAACCCTCTGCTGGCTGTTGCTATTGTTGCTACTCTACTACTTTGCTGATGGAGGAATTGCAAGTGGGCGAAGGGCACGAATTGGCTAAGCTACTGCTCCCCTTGAACATGTCCTGTAGCTTCACCTGCTACTGCCAGAGGTGAACCATCAGCTAGCCAGCTGTTGCTGCTACTCTACTGTAGCTAATGATGGTGGCAAAGAATGAAAATGAGTAAACTCGCCCATTTATGCAAAACAAATAAAAAGAGTGTTTACGACAAAATAGTCAACATATGTGAGATGGCAATCTTCTATAACCTTATTATCTAAAATTGTACCATTGTCTGTTCCACTTCCATTTGATCCAGTCTAGGTTGTGCACTTGGAAAATGGAGGCAAGTAATGGAAAGGAAACCATTAGAAGTTGACCAAGAATCTCCACATCCTTATAAAAAAATGAGGAAAAAAAAAGCTCACCTGTGTAAGCAGTCATTGGATGCCCCCAATGATATTCTGAAAAATGGGACCTGAGTATAATTATATGAGCTTTTTATCCATGTGGCTGTCATCCGTAATTGGTGAATCCTGAACTTGCATGCATGACTCCCTTACCAATTGTGTCCTTTTTTTTTATTTCCTTCTCAAATTTGAATTTCGCGCATTGTATTAAATAACACAATACAAATATAGAGAAAGATGAAGAGATGGCTAATGAAAAGGGTCTTTCCAACAACATGAAGCCTAAGAAATCTTACAAGTTTTATACTTAACATGCACCAATAAACACCAAAATCATTTTGTCCACTGGAACCCCCCTCCTACCTACACCTATGAAATCACCTATATTTTAAATGATGATACTAGTGAGATATGTACAGAAACTATTTATAAGGATAGTTCTAGATATCCTTTCAAGAAACCAAAACATATTAGCCCATCTTAAATGCCAAATGTGGTTTCTCAACTCTAAAAGCTAACAAAATGTAAATAGCATGAATAAATACTTCTTCCGAGAAGATCAAGGACAAACTGGTAGATTCAAACTCTAGGGACAACAATGATATCAGAGATTAAATTTTGCATACCTATGTCTGAATCACTCAAAGGATACGAGCATTATGTATACCTCTCTTGTTGGAGCAATTTGAGAATTACCATGCCAAACAACATCCTCTCTTTAGTTTTGCTTTGGTTTTTTCTCTATGAATTTATCGAGAAATGAAGCGAGCGACAAATTGTTCAAGGGGTCACCATTGTACATAATATTGGCACCACATAACAACATATGAGGCTATGAGCCATGGTTGCCACAAGGGATGCACATGTGAAGCTAGCACACTCAACTCCTATCTATTGGCAAGGTCTGTTTTGCTATCAAAATGTTTGCACAAGAGTCAATTTTTTTTTAATTGCTAAATGTTTTTAACAAGCATTGTTTCAAAGAACATAATTTTGAAAATAAAAGAGTTGTATCCAACAAGAAATCCAAGATTGTTGGATGAATTACTAAATCAACTAAAACTTCAAGAGGACATTTATATTTCGATTATCAACAATAGAATAGGACATAAAATTGTTGAACCTTCCCTTCTCCACTTGCCCCTCCTCCCCCAGCGATTCCTTCAGAGGGGTTGGAGAAAAATTAATTAGACGTGGTTTTTTTAAAAATGGAAAAAATGACCAAACTGCATTAAAAAATTTATACTTCATACATCACCACTTCATTGAACTTCTAGTATCAATGAAAAATGCAGGTGCTAATACATTCCTTCTTACAGTAAGAATATTGCTCTTCTAGTCCAACTTGAACACGTCACATTCAAACCTGGCCTTACAACTACAACACCAAATTACCAACAACAAAAAAGGATGGACAGTCCAAAGTTCTTACCATCTTTGAAGCCAATATTATTGAAACTTTAACTTCCTCCCATTTAAATAAGGACGATTTTGCCTGATACAGTGCCATCTCAGCCCCCGTCATCCCCAAACATGAATTTGTTCCCCCAAGAGTTATTGCAAAGTAGAGGTACACAATGCACAGTAAGTCCAACAAACCAAGTGTTGCTAGGAGAAATCAGCTAGACAAGGATCGACCAGCTACCAACCTCATCCCTTATTGAGGACTTCTTGAAAGGAGATGGCTGAGTAGATGTGGCTGAAATGACCAGTTGCCTTTTTAATTGGATAAGATGTCTGGAGTTTTGGTATTACGAAGAGGGCATCAAGCATCGTTTAAGACGCCTGGGAAGTGGCCCAGACGTCTGACCGACGTCTGGAAGCCTTCCCAGACGTCTGGTATTAAATTCTTTCGGCGTACGGGTTTGCGTCTGCGCGCATGCGCGCGCAGACTGAACCCGTCGCCCTCCTTCCTCTCTTTCCTCTCCCTCCCTGCAGACACAGCCTTCCTCTTTTTCTCTCTCCCCGCGCGGCCTTCAAATAGCGCCTCTCCCTCTCCCTCACCCTCACTCCACCGCCTTCTTCTTCCCCTTCTTCCTGTCAGCGAGAGCGAGCGAGTGAGAGCGGCAACAGCGACTGCTGCGGGCGTGTGGGGAGAAGCTGTTGCGAGAGGAAGAAGAAGCTCGACCACGAGGGTGCGAGCTTGCCGGGGCAGCTAGAGCCGGCCGGCAGGAGAGCAGGAAGCGTGTGGTGCCGCGGAGGAGCTACTGCAGCTCAGGCAGCAGGGCGGACACGGCGCGGCACGGCCGTGTGTTGCGGGCGGAGAGCGAAAAGGGTCCTGTTCTGGGAAAATTTTCCAGAATCAGATGTCTGGACTTATGTCTAGACGACGCATAAGACGTCTGGAGGAGGGTCCAGACGTTTGACAGGTACAATATTTGTTATCTTCTCCTTCTTTCGCGTGTACGGCCATGCAGCCGTTCCGCCGAGTTCTTCTGCACCTTTTCATGTTGAGAGCGGCCGTGTGTGTGTGCAGGATTTGTTCGGGAGGGTGCGAGGGCTCGCCATCTCACACAGATCAGACGTCTGGGCACAGCACCAGACGACAGAGAGGGCTTCCAGACGTCCGGGGTGATAATCAGACGTCTGAAAATCAAGTCCAGACGTTCCAACGGGCTTCTGGATGTCTGAAGGACTGCGCAGACAAAGGTATGACCTGAGCTACCTTTTAAGACGTCTGGAAGAAGTTCCAAACGTCTGATTTTGGGCAAACTTGTCATTTTTGACACGTTTAGGGTCCGTTCGGAGTTCGTTTTCTGCGTTTCAAGTTTCGTTCTTCCCAGATTTATTTCTTCTACCTATTTACAGCAATTATATACTATTCTGAGTCAACCCTTGTGTTGATCCTTGTGTTAGGACCCCGTTCTGTTACGGCTCTGAGGGTTGAGGAGGGGCACGGGATTGCCGATCACGCCCCCAATACTCCCGATTTTGCGGGTAGAGTGGCCTTTTCAATTATTTATCAAAAATTATGCAATTGTGAAATAATTAATAGAGTCTAGGGCATTGCATGAACCTAGGGCTAGAAAATTAGATTGAATGATAGATCCTAGGGTATTGCATGAATCCTAGGACTGGAAAACTAGATTGAATGATAGATCCTAGGGTATGGCATGAATCTTAGAACTGGAAAACTAGTTGAATATATAAACATTGCAGTCTTGGAAAAGTAGATAGGAAACGATAACTGCCTGCAAATTGGTTAACAGCTGCCTGTTTATGAATGAATAATTACGGTTGAGAACATGGGATATATGGATATAAAGCTGGAACGGTGAAACCTAAATTGGTTAAGTTAAAAGAGTATGAACCCTACGGGGAATTAGGAGTAGAACTCCTAGAAAGTGAATGGAATAGAATTGGGGAAGTGAGCTGGCCCTTGAGTACGGAGTACCAAGGAGAGCAACTGTCCCCCTGTTTAGTGCAGAGCGGAGCTAGCCGCCCCAGGGACCCGGGGTTAGGTCTGGCCACTTTGTACCGACTTTTGACCCTCGTGTACACAGTACCGAGGAGAGCTACTAGTGTAGGGAGAGCACTAGCTACCCCACGGGTGCTGGGATTCTACTAGCCCTCCTACACCGACTTGTTAGGCCCACTGGGCAAACCAGGGTAGTCAGGCGAGGGTGCGCTGACTGTGGAGGGGCAAGACCTCTGTTTGGTTACTGTAGTGGGGCTAGACCCCTGTTACTGAGAGGGCTCTGCCCTATACTGGTTCCGTGTTGTGCCTTGGGCGCACCCGTTAACGGAAACGACTGACTGCGTGCCAGTGCGGGGTAGCTACCCGTGCGTTTATCGTACGTGCCATAGTCACCGTTACATCTGTCAGCGACCTTGGGGTGGTTGACTGAGGGTAGGACCACCACGGGGGACTCTCCCGGCCAGGAGAGCACCACGTGTTACTTCTACTTTTCGGAAAAGACTGCAATCAAGATCGTTCCCATGAGGAACATTCGAGATCAAGAGAAAGATCTGAGAAATAATTCAATAGTGAATAAATGGAGAAATTTAAGCAAGAAATTATAAATATAACAGCTACTGTCCACCTTACTGTTTCTTTTAGCTTTTAGTTGCCACTCTACTCAACGTTTCGCTGACGTGTCACCTTTGTTACCTTTTCAAGACCAGGTTTTGAGCAGCCAGAGTCGGCAGCTGCAGAGGGCACTGGGCCTAGTAGAGTCCAGTAGTGTTACTTGTAGTACCCACTGTACTTTCTTTCCGTTGTAGTGAGTAGTTTCTGTTACCACCTGTACTCTTTTTATTGTAAGCTTCGTGTTTATGTACATGTTTATTTCTCTACTGTTGTGGTGGTGTATACTGTAGTATTTCTTTTCTTTACTGCTGTATTTTGTTACTGCTAGTTATATACATGTTGAATGTGGTTTATTTTACTGCTCTTTTGGTTACTTTCTCATTAGACGACTGGGTCTTGGGATCAGTCGAGTCGGTCCGATTCTCGTGTCTCGTAGGGATTCGAGAATCGGGTCGTTACATTTGGTCAGACATCTGTCCAGGTGTCTGGACACATGCCCAGACATCTGAAAGTAAGATTTACGTACCTCCCTTTTTCGCTCTGCGTGTGGGCGGTGCGTAGAGGCCTCTCTCGCTCTCTTCCGCACCCTACCACTAAACCCTAACTGCCCTCCTATTTAACCCCCTTTTCTTCTTCCCACTCCCTCCTCACCAGTCACCACCACCTCTAGCATCCCCTGTGTGGCTGTGGCGAGGCAAGACGAGAGTGACGAGAGGGGGCAAGCAAGGGAGAACGAGAGAGAAGGAAGAGAGCGTGGAAGGTTGGAGGACCTTCGGGAGCTCGACGGAGCTCACACGGCTGGCGTGTACGCAAGGAGGAAGGGCTCGGGGAGGCTGCCTCTCAGCCCTCTACAGCTGCTGCGGCGCGCTGTAGGCGACGTTGTGAGGAGAGAAGCGTCGTGGAGCAGGTTCTGGTACTGGAAGTTTTCCAGTATTAGACGTCTGGAGTGACGTCTAGATGGTTGGCGAGGCACCAGGACGTCCGGAGATGAAGCAGGACGTCTGGAAACACATATCGCGCAAGGTACGTATCTTCCTGCGCTGCTTTTCCACCATGCAAATTGTAGCGGAGGGGACGTCAGCTGATTTTTGTGCCTGTGTTGTTTGTATGCAGGTGAAGGCTTTGGGAAGGCGTGCGATGCGCTTTTCCAAGTACTTTTAGACGTCTGATCATGTCACCAGACGTCCGGAGGTACTTCTAGACGACCAGAGACCTTGTCTGACATCTGGAGCTACCCCCAGATGGTTGCAAAGGGAGTCTGGATGTCTGAAGCAGCCACAAGAAGTGTAAGGTGAGTTCTGATGTCTTTTAAAACGTCTGGGACCAGATGGTTGCAAAGGGAGTCTGGACATCTGAAGCAGCCACAAAAAGTGTAAGGTGAGTTCTGATGTCTTTCAAGACGTCTGGAACTAGTCCTAAACGTCTGATTTTGGTCAATAACCACGTTTTTGGCCCGTTTAAGGCCTAAACGAAATCGGATTTCCGCAAATGAAGTACCGTTGTTTTTCACTCGAGTTCCTCTACGTGTTCGTGTTGAGTATCTACTATTTTGACCTCGTCTAATGTAATTAGTTGCTGGTACAGGTTATCAACCGGTGGTGTGCTCGGGGCCAGCGGAGATGACGAGATCTACGGCACGGGCCCCCATTCCTCCCGTGATACCTGGTAGAGTGGTTTAATGCATTTAGTAAGACATGAATAAAGAATATGCCTGCCTAGATTAAATTGATTGAAACTCTAGGATGTGGAATGAACCCTAGGGTAGAAATGTATGAGGATGATATGAAATTACTCTGGTTTACTTGAGATGCATGTTAAAATACGAGCTGCTTTTATGTAAATGAGGAATTGAACAGTGAAAGCATAAGTTGCATGTTTATGATTGAGAGCTGAATTATGAAAACATGAGCTGCCTGTATATGGATGAGGAATGAGTTGTGAAATATGAGATCTGCATATGGATAAATGAGGTGAATATAAGTATGAACCCTACGGGGAATTAGGAGTAGAACTCCTGTGTATGAAAGGAATTTGGAATGTAGACAGGAAGTGTGCTGGCCCTTGTGTATGCAGTACTAAGGAGAGCAACTATCCCTTTTTAATGTAGAGCGGAGTTAGCCTCCCTTGGGTTGAAACCTAGGGTTAGGGTTGGCCACTCTACACCGACTCCTGTTGGCCCTCATGTACATGGTATCGAGGCATGCTACTAGTGTAGGGAGGGAGCTAGCCACCCCACAGGGACTGGGGTTAAGCTAGCCACCCTACACCGACTTTGTTAGGCCCTCTGGGCAAATCGGGATAGTCGGACGAGGGTACGTGGACTGTGGAGGGGTGAGACCCCTGTTTGATTCTGAGGGGCAAGACCCCTGTTTTGAGAGGGTAAGGCCCTATACTGTTCCGTGCTGTACTTTGGTCGTACCCACTAACGGAAACGACTGACCGCGTGTCAGTGTACGATAGCTACCCATGTGCTTATCACGCATGCCGTAGTCACCACTACATCTTGACAATGACCTCGGGGTGGTTGACTGGGTGTAGGACTACCACGAGGGACTCTCCTGGCCAGGAGAGCACCACGTGCACCTTCTACTCTACGGAAAAGGTGCAATCAAGATCATTCTCATGATAAACAAGCAAGATCAAGAAATACTTGGATACTTTGGGAAATATATAAACCAGAAATACATAAATGAGATAAATAGAAATGAAAATAAAACCTACTTGTTGTTTTTACTTTACTTGTACATAGATAATATAAACACTACTCTACTCAGCGTTCGCTGACCCGGTCTTTTTGTAACACTGTTCAGGATCAGGAGTTAAGCAGCTCGAGTTTCCGGCTGTAGAGGGAGCTGGGCCCAGCCGAGCCCAGCCGTAGTGGTTTCTTTTACAGTCCTTTGTTTCTGCTGTAGTTGTGAGTACTAGATTTTAAATTACTATTCTCGTACATTCCTGTTTTCTATTGCTGTTGTGGTGGCATGTACTATTTTGAGACAATTGTTCTACTTTTGTTTACTGCTTCGTTCTTTCTTTTTGCTTAGTTATATTGTATGTGTGAATGTGGTTTATTTTCCTACTTTTAGATTATTTCGCGTTGGATGACTAGGTCTTGGGATTAGTCGAGGCGAGTCGATCTTGGGTCCTGTAGGGATCCGGGAATCGGGTTGTAACAGTAGCTTGCAGTGTCCTATGAGGTGATGATAGGGATTCCATTCCCAAATGTTTGCAAGCTGTTCAAGTAGCCTGAGATTTATAGCTCCTTAAGGATGATGAGAAGCAATAGTGATAGCAGCGGTGGCAGTAGATATGAGGGAGCAGGGAGGGTATGAGAGACAGATCTGAGGGAGCGGAGATCTGAGGCTCCCACTCGAGTACAACGTGGCTGTCGTTCTTAATGACAATGAGTAGGGAGGAGGGGTTGGAGGGGCAACAATAGCAACAAGTCTTAGGAGAGGAGGGAGGGGTGGCGGGTGGAGGAGTGGTTGCCATTGCGAGGGTGGTTGCGGGGCTCAGAGGGGTTAGGGAGGGCTAGAGGGGGGAACTGAGGGGTCTCGAAGGAGGCATAGGTAGGGTTTCATTTGGGGGGGTTGGCAGGAGAGAAGTGGCTTAGAGCGAGAAAAAATCTATTTCGATGGGAGGCGAAATTAGATTGGAGGGAAAGTTCTTTAAAAGATATGGTGAACAAATTTTAGGGACGTTTAATTTGTCTTAAAAAAGTTAACTAATTTTTTGAGATCATTTTTTCTGTCACCTACCTTTTCTTGGTCACTAAAAGTAAATCTGTCTTTAAAAGATGGTCATTAAAGACATATTTTGTTGTAGTATAACTTTCTACACTTTATCTAGGTTTAAGCTTTAAATCTCTACCAAACGAGACCAAATAGATTTTGAGGTCTCCTCACAATCAAGGAGATTCATCATGTCAAGAGGAGAAAGGAATGAGAATTCATAACGAATGTGGTTCCTTGCTTGGTGGCATGTTCTAGATTGGTCTCGCTTCTTCATCTTGTGTGGATATCATGGAGAGAGGTAAAAGCCTAAACCCTAGTTCTCTATATTGATATGTGTGAGAGTCAAATTTGTATTAATGTTTGTCATGAAAGAATCCATGTCTTGTATGGTTCTTGAGATTTGAAATAGGGGTCAAAATAGGGGTTTGGGTGAAAAATATGTCACGTTAAGAAATTAGAAGAGGCAAGAAAGAGCATAATGGCATTATTTTAATTCAAAATTGGAGGCCAAAAACTAAAATGAAATAATTCCAAAAAGAAAAGAAATTTAAACCAAACATATTTTGAGGTTGTGTTTGCTTGAAAATTAAGGATAGTCTGGGATAGACTAGGTGGTAGAATAAGTTGTGTGAGTGTTTGTTTGAGGGAATGGAATAAGTAGCATGATAAAGTGATTAGTATATTAATGTGATGTTAGTGGTAATATTTTAATATTATTATATGAGAGTGAGATGAGTTGATGTAATATAGTTAATATATGTTATGTTAGATTGGTTATATTTTAAGAGTAATAGTTAATGTACACAAAGATTTCACACTACAATCCATGCACACCACTCGTACAACCCACCCCGCCCCCCAACCCAACACATGCACACGTACGAGCCCCCTCTCCCACTTACATGGTCACACCCCCCCATTGTAACACTCTTAGCACCCACATCACCGTAACACTACTCAACACCTCTTGGAGCAGCACTAGCCCATCGTAGCACCATCGTCTTCATTGCAACACCACCAGAGCTTCACCATCTCCACCACTACAACACTCATGGGACTCACCTATGGCCAACATCATAATCTCTACCATCACAACATTGTTATGGCTTCACCATCTCCACCATCACAGCCTCACCATCCTCCTCCACCCTCCTTCTCGCAGCCACCACCTCCTCCCCCAACCCCTCCTCTCTTGCACTTACCACCTTGCCCCCACCACCTCCTCCACACTCCTCCTCCAATCCCTCCTCTCTCGCACCCACCACACCACCCCCACCACCCTACTCCACCCTCCTCCACATTGATGATGAAGGATCTCATCGCCTACTCCCCCTACTTCGATGTTGATATCTTTAGGTCATGCTTTGCGTACGTCACTTGCGACCTCACCACCACTTTTATGTGCCTCCCTACCATCAGCCCGCATGGCAACACCACCATCCCTTTCTCCTTTGTGAATTCCACACCCAACAATGCGATTTGAGTCTGGGCAGCTCTCCACCCTTCTCTCTACGAAGGCAACGATAGTTAAGTTACCACCTTGGAGTGCCAACAATATCTCCTTTTCTACCCTCCATGCCTTCGCGATGAGGTTACTGTACCTCTTGGGGTTGATGTTGTCGGAGACAAGGCTGGAGATGAGGTGGGTGTAATACTCCACAAGAGGGGAAGGAGTTGAAGATAAAGGAGCTCACCAATGGAGTTGATGAAGGAGCTCGCTAATAGAGGAGGTGATGAAGGAGTTGATCGTGGGTTGATAAGAGAGGAGGAGGTGAAGGTTTTGTGAGAGAATAATGGAAAATGATTATGGGAGTATTGATATAATTATAAGACTTTATGTCATTTAAGTTAACGACGTTACATGAATATTCGATAGAGTATTTCCCTCTAAGGTTAACATGAGGGTATAAATATGCCTAGTTAACAAGTTTGTAGAGATATAAATGTTGAAAATACAACACATTACTTTGGGAATTAATGAAATATCATTTCTTTTATCTCGTAAAAAAATTGTATTGGGAAATAGAACACCTAGAAAAAGAGCTTAAAATATGATGTGTGTATTTTTTTATATTTTAATATATATTAATGTTGATGTAATATATTAAAACAATATTAACTTGATAAAGTGAAAAAATTATATTATATATATATATATATATATTTTTTTTTTTTTTAAATTTTTGTGTATCCAATGCGATATCTATGACCAGGTACCCAAGCAGACGAAGGCTAAAACAAAAGTTAAGCAGCCGAAACCATCCTACCTTCCAAATTTCCAATTCGATGGAAGCGACGGGTTCGGAGGACGCCGCATCCCTCTTTAACTTCATCTACCTCACCAACCTCCGAGTCCTGCTCGCTGTCGTCCCTCCAATCCCTCGCACACAGATACAGAGAGACACACGCGCACGGACGCCATGCTCCACCTCCTCCGTAAGAACCTCTCCCTCGTGCGCCTCCCCACTAAACCCCTCCTCCAAAACCCCACCTATAACCACAGCAACATCTACAAGCGGACGAGGACCCTCTCCTCCCTCCCGTCGTCGCGGCCACTCTGCCCGGGATGTGGGGTCCACATGCAGAACTCGGACACCTCTCTCCCGGGCTTCTTCCTCCTCCCCTCCCCCAAGCCACCCCCACCTCCCTCCTTCGCCGACGACGCCTCACACCTCCTCCCCCTCCCCCTCAAATCCGGCCTCCTCCCCTCCCTCCCTCTCCCCCAACCCCAACCCCAACCCCAAGCCGACCCCGACCCCAAACCCGTCGTCTGCGCCCGCTGCCACTCCCTCCGCCACTACAGCCGCGTCAAGGACCCCGCCGCCGAGGCCCTCCTACCGGATTTCGACCTCCAGGCCGAGCTACTCCCCCGCATCGCCTCCTCCCGCGGCGCTCGCTCCGTCGTCCTCGCCGTCGTTGACGCCTCCGACTTCGACGGCTCCTTCCCACGCAGGGTCGCCTCCATGGTGGCGTCCCTCCAGGTGGAGGACCCCCGCGCCTGGAAGGAAGGGAGGCCCGGCAACGTCCCCAGGCTGGTGGTGGCCGCCAGCAAGATCGACCTGCTGCCGCAGAGGTGGGTGTCCCCTACGGGGCTGGACTACTGGGTGCGGCAGAGGGCGAGGGAGGGCGGGGCCGGGAGGCTGGCCGGGGTGCACCTGGTGAGCTCGGTGAGGGGTTGGGGGGTGAGGAACCTGCTGGAGCATCTCGCGCACCTTGCGGGCCCCAGGGGGAACGTGTGGGCGGTCGGGGCGCAGAATGCTGGCAAGTCCACGTTGATCAATGCCATGGGAAAGCTCGCCGGAGGCAATGCCAGCCACCTCACGGAGGCGCCCGTCCCCGGGACGACGCTCGGGTTCGTCAGGGTGGACGGCGTGCTGAGGGAGAACGCGAAGCTGTTCGATACGCCGGGGATACTGCACCCGTATCAGCTCTCGACGAGGCTGACCAGGGAGGAGCAGAGGCTGGTGCATATAGGGAAGGAGTTGAGGCCAAGGACTTTCAGAGTCAAGGTCCATTGCTTATTCCCTTTCCCTTACTGCTTGCTGATTAAGTTCATTTCATTGTGGTTACCATTATAATGATGTGTTGTTGATTTGAGACCAAACATGAGCATTGTGTTTTTAGTACCAGATAGAATGCTGCCCCATTCTTACCCAGCCATTTATGTAGTTGATTCACATGAACCTGCAAGAGCACGAGGGAAATAGGGAGTACAGTGTCTTTGTGAACTGAGGGCCTCCAGATTAAGTGCAGTGGTTTGAAGGAGTATACAGAATAATAAAGTGGAGTCAAAAGATAGCTATGGGATCAAAATCACGTGCAAAGGTGGTCGGGGAGTATATAAAGGTTAAACTTAACTTGATATTTAGACAGTTGATGGCGTGAAAAAGTTGGATTTTGGGCCTACTTTGTCAAGCCCAGGCTACCTTATTGTATATTGTTGGTCATCATTTGGACATGGTCAGTGCACTGCGATAATATGTAATAGCTCTTGAAATGCTCCTCATGATCATATGGATTACAGTGTTGAATATTCGCTTCAAGAATAATTTAGCTGATAAAGGTCATACAACTATGTTTGGTTGTATTTTTACAAATTCTTGTTTTTTTTAAAAAGAAGTATTAAATAAAAGAAATATCATTTACAAAATTGGAAATGGTATACATATGGTATACCTATGTATCCATCATGAAATTTCAATTCATTTTAAAATTGGAAATGAGATTTACAAAATGTTGGGCAATTTTTTACATTATCTTGTAAATTCTATGACGTAGCTTTTTCTAATGGCACCTATAATGATGTAGCTTATGTTAATTCTTTAATGAATTCTAGCTTACCAGGCCCTTGTGCATTTTGTAGGTTTAACCTTTTATTTATGGGTTCACATTCTATTTAGGATTCTTGACGAGGCATATTGTACATAGAATATTGTAGGTCACTAACAATCAAATGTGCGGTGATTGTAACAACATGTGGTGTTTTGCTAGTAGAGCAATGCCAATTTTGGAAAAGGCTATAGGAGATAGAAGTGGCTCCTTTTGTGAGGGCGTTGATTAGGATGTCCACGATGGTGATGGTAGGTTCAATTGTAGTGTCATGGGTGGAAGCAGAATGTGCTAGTAGTGTGCTTTGTTGGTGCTACTTCTTGGCAATAGACTATGCCATGGGCTAGGAGTGTTGACATTAGCAATCTAGATAGAGGAGGTTGCCAATCTAGTGAAGCTTCATCATGACATGCAATAATTGTAGTGGAGGGAATGGAAATGGGTTTAAGAGGTTCTCATGATAGGAAGACAACTTGGTTGAGGAGAGAGAAGTGACCCCAAACTCACTTGCTCCTCCCCTCTGGTAATATCCTCCCGTTGCTGGGCACCCCTAAATGGGTGTTGTTGTCACCAACCTCGTTGACATCAAATAGAAGGGAATTGGGCTGCTTGATGTGACTTGCATGAGGGTGATGCGTAGTCTTATTGATCTAAAGGTGTAGTTTGATTTGAAATGCTAGGAGGCATCAAGTCAAGTGACTCAATCCAGCGTGAGTCGAACGAGGATGAGGAATGTGGTTGGACATTGGTATACTACCATTGTCGCCCTTAGGCGAGTCGTAAGGCCATATGTTTTTGATGTCTTCACATTGGCCACCTTGTGAGGCATTGTAGTTCTTCACCCATTTTCCATTATTGCTTTGTTGCTGGCCTTCAGACCAAGAAATGTCCTCTTCATGTTGTTAGTTGAGAAGCAATCGAAGATGTCATTATCCCAGCTATCGGATGGAAGAGAAAGGTCTACGTTCAGGAAGCCTTTGCACTCAAGGTGGTTATTGTGGGGCTAGTTTGCATATGCAATGGAAGCCATCTACTACTTCATAGGTAGGTTGAAGGTTGCAAGAGCTCTTGACCACCATGTCATTGTAGTTGAGGAATGTATCTTTTTATGCCTTATGGGTCGGTGTAGCACCTCCTACGTAATGGCTTCCTTGGCTTTATTGACCATGATCTTATTAGCATCATTGTCAATTGGACCACTGCCTTTCATCACTTCCATCACCATCTGCTCCTATCGTGGTGGTGGAAGCAACAACAAAGAGCTATTGCAATGAGAGCAGCTTCATTACCTAGGAGTCCTCGTGCTGTTGTGTCGATGATGACCCTTAGAAGTTGAACAACTGGGGGGGCATTTTCCCTGTCGCCCTTAGAAGTCAAAAGGGTCGACATCACCCTTACTTGACATAGGCTCGATTATCATTGATCTCGATGCTCTTGGCCTTATCATTTTTGCATGTGCCTTCTCACCTCTTTATGTGGATCTAGGTATTGGGAGATCAGATTTGGTTGTTGGCCTTTCCTCCTTGTTTGAGTGCTTATTGCATCATCTGCTTGTCTACCTTCTTTATCCAAATTGTAAGAAATCC
Source organism: Thalassia testudinum (assembly GCA_037157565.1). Taxonomy (NCBI): domain Eukaryota; kingdom Viridiplantae; phylum Streptophyta; class Magnoliopsida; order Alismatales; family Hydrocharitaceae; genus Thalassia; species Thalassia testudinum. Next base: position 19,690,867 of record JAZHRO010000055.1, on the reverse strand, counting down.
ATAACCAATGGGTCTCTTTGGACTGAGAGCAACTCAAAGCTTGCTCTAGAGCCTGGCTGACTTGGGACCTCCCTTCTCTAGAGCAACCTTGCATAGTAGTCGGTTCTTCCGTTCATTGCCATCAAAGCCCTCCCTCTAGTTGCTACAATTGGAGCCTTATTTCCAGTCACCATAGATGGAACCCTCCCTTTGGACATCATTGCAAGAGCTTGTGACTCCAGTTGGTGCTCCCCTTTGCAACCTTGGAGCTACTTTGTAGTCGAAAGCCCTTCTTGCCTTCTCATACTAGATCTTAAGGAGCAACAAAGGTCGAGATACTTGTGGCTGAAAGAAGGCGATGCAAATACCAGGTTCTTTTACTCTTTTGCTAATGGGAGAAGGAGGAGGAATTAGATTGATTCTATATTGGATGGGAAGGAGGTACCCTTAGGAAGGAAGGTAGGAAGTTGGCAGAGCTTTTGTAGATCACTTCGATCATTTATTCTACCAAGAATAGGATAGCTTTGGCATTTTGGGGGGCTATCATTCGAGGAGGCTTAGTGTTGCCGATGTGGCTTCCTTGGTTAGTCCATTTATAGAAAAGGAGGTTTGAATACCGATATCTTTCCAGACCAGACTGTTATAAAGATACTGACTTCACATACTTGGAAGTCCTCTTCTAGAATCCAGTATAAAATATGATGTGCCCAAACCCCCTCTCTACAACCATCCTTTAAAGTGAAAAGGAAGAAAGTGCATCAAAACCCATAGTTGGATCCAAATCCACTATGATAGTGTGGTGAGCTCAACTGTTGAGGTAAAGTGAAGAAAAGTTGAATGGGAAATAAAGTGAAGCAAAGTGAAACCATGCTTGTCTCCTTCACATCTAACTTGCAGCTACAGTTTGCTATTCCATGGTCAAGCGATGCTCGTCTCTATAGACTCATGGATTTGTAGGTTCAAGAAAGTGCTTGTCTCAAACAATAATTAGGGAGAAGTAATATGCCATTTGTTCATTAAAGTAAGAGGGGTCCCTTTGCCTCAATGGGTTTCCTGTTCCTTTCATCAAAGAGTTTTGGCCGATGGTAAAAGGATGATGTTATGGCAATCTTTGACTCGTCGACAATCGGTTCTGATCTTTGACAAAATCAAACGCCTCTCTTTTGTCAAAGGGTGACACACTTGAATCATTGGATGACTACATATCAATAATGTTGTTTAATTTCCATTTACCTAATTGTAGCCTAGACATTGGCCTCTTGTTTTGGTGGGGTATTGGATCACTCAATTAGACATGTTGATCATTGGGAAATATGTGGTGGCTTTCAATCTTCTTTGCTTGGAAATGGGAAGGGGCTGAAGCTTTCTACCTAAAAAAGTCCCATGGCACATTACATTGGAAGTTCCTATGGTCTTCACTAAGGTTCAGAGGTTTTTTGTAGCTTTGGATTCAATGGATAAAAGCTTGTGCTACTTCATCCTGTTCAGTCTTGGTTAATGGACAATCAAAAGGTAGATGGATATAGCCTAAGAGAGGAGTAAGGTAGGGATGCTCATTGGTCCCTGTTAGCCCCTACGGTTGTTTGCTATTTCGTTCTTTCCTTAGTTGTACTATTTTTCATTTCCTTGAGAAGTACTAATGTAACTTCCCCACCTCTATATATTAAGAGGTAGGGTTATGGAATAAACTATTTGGTTCATTTGTTCTAACTTGATATTAGAACCGTGGTCCTAGGTCAGGGTTTGATACTCACCTTGATTCCCATAGCTCTTTCTTTCTACACCAAACAGAAAACCCTAAGGAGGCTGCACGTGGACCTTTTCTCTACTGCCACCGGCCTTAAGGCTGATCAGTGGCCTCATCCTTGTCTCCACCTTCCTTGCGCTACCCTTTTCAGCACGCCACCGAACCTACCTCGCCTCTGGTGAGGTGCTTCTCACCTGCGTGACGCCAAAGGAGCACCACTAGGGGTCACCTTTGACCCCCAACGTCGCTGCCTTGCCTTGCATCGCCTCCTATAGCGTCGCCTTGGTCCAGCACTGCCCATCGATGACCTTGGCGTCGCCCAACACTGCCTAGCATTGCAATCAGCGTCGCCAGAAGCATCCCAGCCACCATTCTTGCCTCCTACTTGGTCATATCTCCACCAGGGAGGGGTTTAGAGGGCTTGTAGGTCTTGTGCTACTTCTAAAGGGTCTGTAGGTCACTCTAAGACTTACTGCATGGGTTGTTTGGGCTGTGTTTGGTTGCCAAGGATTGAATCTGATGGTTTGATTTATATCTTCTACTAGCAAAATATTTTTTGTGGTTTGGTTGAAGTAGGATGGCATTTGAGAGTTCATTTGAGCCTTTGAGGTGACGCCAGAATAAGTTCCTAAGATTGGGGGGTACAAAAGCCTCTTCTTTGGTCTCATGGTGAAGTTGGATGAGACTAGTTATGCTCGGTGGTCACAGATCCTTTTGATGATGATAGAAGGTCATGATAAGGAGCATATTCTGCTTCAATCAGAACCATAAGAGAAGATCGAGGAGAATGCTTCCTGAAGGAAAGATAATGACATGGTCTACGCATGAATCATGAATTCAATGATTTCTAGGATTGGGGATGAGATCATGTATTGCCAGATCGCTAAGGAGATGTGCGATAGTTTGAGCGATACATACTCCCTCGAGAAGAATTCCAACAGGGTATTTCAGATCTACAATGAGCTTTCGTAGCTTTGTAAGGAGGGTCATTCTTTGTCCTAGTACTACTTGGCCTAGAAGGGTCTTCTGGAGAAGTCCAATGCTTGTTGGCTTGTGTGTACATGCACTAATCAGAGGGCGTTTTGTAAGTAAGCAATAACCCTTTAGTTCCTGGATTAGACTACGTGGCAGCATAATCACAGCTTCTTACCTTGTCAAAGCTTCCCGCCTTGGAGGAAGTGTACAATAGGATAAGTAAAATATCTATTACTCTTACTGCTACTGAGCCTATAAGGCAGACCTTGGCTCTTGCTGCAGCTTAGAGTTGTGGACGAGGCACTCCAGTCCTGTGGGGTAATGGTCAGGGTCGTGGCCCTATTGGGAGAGGATGCCTAACCTGCACATATTGGGAAAAGTTAGGACTTATGGAGAACAATTGTTGGACCAAGTATGGTTGTCCTCCTATGACCAATCAAGTTGTAGCTACTATAGAGCAGACTATTGATACTGTATCTATGCCGAAGGCAGATTATGATGAGCTGCTTCAGCACCTTAGTTGTCACAGGAGGCATTATCCACTTCAGAGACAACAACTTTTGCCTCATCGTCAGGTATGGAGTTTGCTCTCTCCACTTATGCTGATGCTTCGTGTGATACAGACCTGGATATGGATTGGTTGGTTGACTTTGGAGCCTCTGGACATTTCATTGGAGATTAGAGGTGTTTTCGTTTCGTCACATTAGACCTATTCCTCTGGGAAAGGCAATACATGTAGTACATGGGAGACACTCCAAGATTGCTGGACAGGGAGAGGTTTCAGTTACCCCCTATATGAGATTGGAAGACGTTCTTCTTATGCCTGATTTTCCTATTAGCTTGTTATTTGTCAGTAGAATAACTAAGGGGTAAATTATTGTGCTATATTTGATGCTGCTATTTGTACTTTTCAGGATATCCTGACGAGGTGGAAGATTGGTGGCGACTGTGAAGATGGGGGATCTACCGTGTATTCTAGTCTCCTATTGCTGCTACTTACCATGGAGGTGTCACTTTTGCTGTTGGGTCTCCTTTCTAGTGGCACCTTCATCTTGGTCATCTTCCACTGAATAGACTTCACTATGTTATGCCCCACATGTCTCTGTCTGTTGCTATTTAGTTATGATGCTTGTCAGTTGAGCAAGCATCACCCGAGTACTTTTCCTGCTAGCTAGAGCTTTAGGTCCATCGAGTTGTTCCAACTGGTTCATACTAATGTGTGGGGCCCAAGTCATATTCCTGATCGGTTGGGTCGTTATTATTTGATACATAATGACTTTTCTCATTTGACTTGGTTATTTTTGCTGAAACATAAGTTCGATGTTGGAAATATTTTGGAACAGTTTATTCTTGAAATAAAGAACCATTTTAGCATGTGTTAAAAATATTTGTTTTGACAATGCTTTTGAGTTTTGGACCCAATGCTTATGTGTTTTTAATGTCTTATGGCATCATTTATTAGGCCACCTGTCCTCATACCTTCTGGCAAAATGGGATTGCTGAGAGGAAGTACAGACACATTTTTGATGTAGCACGCACCTTACGTATCCATCACAGTGCCCCTTTCTCAATTGGGGAGATGCAGTGTGCATGCTACTTGATTAATAGGATGTCCACTTCTGTTCTTCATGAATAGATTCTCTTGTAGGCTCTTTATTCAGAGGGCAATCTGTTTCTTGTTCCACCTCGAGTGTTTGGGTATGTTGTTTTTGTTCATATTTTTACTCCTAATCGAGATAAGCTTGCTCTTAAGGTCGTCAAGTGTAACTTTTTGAGATATTCCCATTCTCAAAAGGGGTATTGGTGTTATGATCCCCTTGCTCGAAGACATTATGTGAGTGTTGATGTAACTTTCCACGAGTTTATCCCATACTTTTCTACTACAGGGAGAGGTCTTTTTCTTAAGGCTACTGAGGTACCTATACCTATTCCTACTATGCCCTTGAAGGCAATCTTGATCACTGATCCACCACTATCTGAGCCACCACCCTCTAAGACTGAGTTCGTGAACCTCTTGTAACATACAGACTTCTCGTCACTTACCGACGACTCCCCTCTTTAGCGCAAACTCCTCATCCGCCTCAAGTGAGCACAAGTGATTTATGGACTGATGATGTTCTGCTTAGTGACGATGATAAAGGGTCTACACAGGGAGATGATGGTGATGCACTTCCTTCTACACAATTAAAGACAGTACACCAAACCAATCTTGTTCTTAACGATCTTGATCTCCCAATTGTAGTTTGCAAAGCTCCACATAGTTGTGCCAGATACTCTTTTTCTCGTGCAATATCTACAAAATTTCTTGGTGGGGCCTACAACAAGTTCTATCATGCTTTGTATGCCACATAGATTTCGTCATCTCACTAGCAGGCTATTCTTGATCCAAAGTGGTGTCAGGTCATGGAGGGTGAGATTGATGCATTATGGTGATGTGGCACATGGGAACTTGCCGATAAGGTTTGAAATATCACGATGGCAATATATCGCGGATATATCGGTATTGACGGGGTTGGGTGATATCGATACCACCGAAGGTATTTTTTTCCCAGATATCAACGATATATCGCCGATATGGGGAGATATCACCGATATATCAGGCAATATCCTTGAGATATTGGCGATATATCGGCAGGTTGGTTGTTGATAGCGGGAGGTTTGAAAATGGTTGGGCAGGAGGTTTGAAGAGATGAAAATGGCGGGATGGCGTTTGGCATTTGGCGCTCGGTTTGAATGTTGAAATGGTGGTGGGAACACACACACGCGCGTAAAAAAATCATCGATATCGGCGATATATCCATGATATAACATATACGTTTTTTTATGCATCATGATATATTATTCATAAAATTTTAACTTTTAAATTTTGTGATATTTTATTCCTTTTCGAGCGATTTTCCTAAAATTCACCGATATCAGCGATATATCCCCGATATATCCCTGGTATATCCCTTTTTTGACTTGTCAATGTGATATCAATATTGATATTTAAAACCTTGCTTGCTAACTTACCTCCAGGTGCATCAGTTGTGGGGTGTAGATGGGTCTTGGTAACTGGTAGGTTTGAGCTAGTTCCGTCTTTATGGTTATTTATGTTTACAATCGTAGTAGTATATGACAAAACAGCTACTAGATTACTACAGAAAATTTTTTACTCGGAATAAAAGTTTTCCTGAGGTCGAACTCAGGGAGCAACTAAAATTCTAGAAGTATAAAGGTTCTCAATTATGTTACCAAAATAAGAGAGAGAGAGAGCAAAGGTTTTCTTGGCTGCTTCTTTCTCTGATCTTCTCTTTCTCTGCTTTCCCCTGCAGAGTCTTCTTCCTCTCTTCTTCTTTCTTCTTCTCTCTCTTTTCTTCTTCTCTGCTTCCTTCTTCTGTTCTTCTTTTTCTTTCTTTCCTTCTTTCTTTTCTTCTTGCCTTCTTTCTTCTTGCTTGCGGCTGTGTCTTCCTTCTTCTCTTCTTCTTTCCTTTTCTTCTCTGCTTCCTTCTTCTGTTTTCCTCTTCTTTTGGCTGTTGCCCTTCCGACGTCTGATGCAGTGCTCAGACGACTTATCTGTGCATTTGCTACAGTGTTATCCTTCCTTCTTCTTCAACCGCTTAGTGCGGCTAAGGCTTCGGTCGCCTCTCATCTCTTCTTCTTCCTTAGCTTGCTTCTTCTTTCTTTCTTTCTTTCCTGCACGCACACACAGTGGTCAGTGCAAAACCTACCCCTACCCCTTCCCTGCGTCTCTCTCTTTCTCAGAATCTCTCTTAGGACTGCTCTCTCAGAGCTGGGTAATCGGGTTTGGGTAGCGCGCCCGGGACCAGGCCCACCGACGTGCGGTGGTGGGCGAGGAGTGCGTGGTCAGGTAGTTGGATCCGGCCCAGACCCGCGGGGCGTGAGCGCGGGCGAGGGCGAGCGAGCGCGTGGCGTGCTGCGTGCGGGTGAGAGGGACCTGACCCCTGTGTATCGAAGGCAGTAAGCCCGATGCACTTTTTCAGTTTAAGTGTGGGCGCGTGGCCGCACACTTTAGTCTCATCTCCAAATCTCGCGCCCGCAGGCGAGGGAGTTGCTGGCAATTGGGGCAGCTACGAAGCTTGTGACCCAATCACAGGCCTGGGTGCCTTCGCAGCAGCAGTACGCGTTACCTGGGAGTCGCGCCTGGGCTGGAGAACTCCTGGAGCTGCGAGCGAAGGAGCTACAGCAGCTCAGCAATGGCGGCGAGGGGGCTTTGACCTGAAAGCAGAAAGACGGCCTCTTGGCCACATCAGAAAACGGGGGAAGCTTCGCCTGAGTGCGGCGAAGGTAGTGCAGGGGTCGGTGAGGTGTGAGGGCGCGTGTGGAGGTAGCCCTAGGTCAGACTGTGTGCGGGAAGATGGGTTTGTTTGGGGGGTGATTAGGCGGTGATTGGCAGTGAATGGAGAGGGGGGATCGGTTGAGTGGAGTGAGGGGGAGCCTCTGGGCGGGTCGGCGATGGGTGAGGAGATCTGTGGAAGTGAGATGGCCTCGCCGGAGAAGACGACTGGAGATAGGGAAGATGGAGTTGGGCAGTGGCGGTCGGGTGGTTGAAATGGCAAATTAATAGGGGAAAATACAAGAGAGAGAGAGGAAACTTTGTACCTATTTACTCGACGAAGAGGGGGGGGGAGCAGCGCCCGGCTCGTGCCTGCCGGAGCTGGGGACGAAGATGCCCTAGAGGACGGTATCGGCGACGAGGAGGCAGACGGAGGGCGCCAGCTGGTACGGCCTAGCGCGGACGACAGGGCAGAGTAAACTCTGCTGCAGGTAAGGCATTAGAGCGACGAGGAGGAGGAGATCGCCGGAGGCTTCGGGCGCTCTGACTGGAGGAGGAAGAGACGAAAGGTGGGTTATTTCTCTGCCAGAGAAAGCTTGAAGGAGTCGGCAGATTTTGCCACTTCTTATAAAGACCTTGGCGCAGAGAGGGAAACGAGGTGGCGACGTGCCAGCCTCGCCGGAGAATGGCTGGAAAGGATACCCATGCCTTTCATGCATTCGCACGAGAGGCATGGTTGATGACAGAGGGCGTGGGCAGGTCCCTGCGACAGAGGACATCGCAGGGAACCCCGCGCCTGTTCTAGAGGACAGCCGCCCTGCCCTACGCGGCGCCATCCTCCGCGGAAGGTCGCCGGAGGCATGGCGCTGTGCAGAAGTGGCAGGAAGGACCGTTCTGTAAAGAACGACGAGAAGTTGGGGGCCTAAACGCAAGGGTTTCAAAAGATAAGGGTCAAAAAGTAAATAGAGAGGATCGATTTGTAAAGTTGGTTAAGATAGTCTTTTCTTAGGCTCAAGTTTTTATACCAGACTAATTTGAACCTAAGGATTTTAATGGTGAATTTTGATTTTTGGTTGGACCATGTTTGACTGGTCAATTTGCGTAAAAATCTAAATTAAATCATTAATTGGGCATGATTCTCATTTTAGGTCAAAATAGGTTTCAAAGGTCAAATTGAAGGTTCTAAATCTTAGGGGATATTTTTCTATGAATTTTAGAGGGTTTAGTTTATTTTTATCCTACCTCGAACCTCGTGAATTAAAGTAGGTTTATTTTAGGGTTACAAAATGTCATTTAATTCCTAGAAGTTGCTATAACCCTTTTCAGATCAGATCATCCCACTTCCCTTCTTATTAAGCTTATTTGACCTATGTTGGGATCCTTAATTACCCTGTTTGCATACTGCATTGGTGAAATTGTAGTTTTACCCCTGATGATTTGTTTTATCCTTTAACTCAAAATTCTCTGAGTTAAGCTTCTCTTTGGATTTTGTAGAAGCTTTTTCACACATATTTGGATTAGATTGTGCTAGTTAGGATTCATGATGAGATTCTCATTAGGTCTTCACCATCAAGTATCACCTAGACGAGAAGATAACAAGATATAAAGCTTGTCTTGTGGCCAAATGATTCATGCAGACCTACAGCGTGGATTTCTTTGACACATCCTCTACAGTAGTGCAACTTTCTACCATGCACATTTTGATCTTGGTAGTCGTGTAGAAAGGTTGGCCCTTTCATCAATTTGACGTTAAGAATGCCTTCCTGTATGGTGACTTGTGGAAAGAGATATACATGCAGCAACCTTTAGGCTATGAAGTTAAGGGAGAGTGTTCTAAGGTGTGTCACCTGCGCAAGGTAATCTATGGTCTGAATAGAATCCTAGGGCATGGTTTCAGAAATTGTTAGAGGTGGTTGAGACGATGGGGCTTTCGGAGGTCGTCATCAGATCATTCACTATTTGTCAAAAGGACTGGATAGGGTATGGTGGCACTGCTAGTTTATGTTGATGATATCATACTTACAGGGGATAATACAACTAGAATTGTTGAGGTTAAGAAGAGTCTGGCGAAAAAGTTTGTTGTGAAAGGCCTAGGACCTCTCAAATACTTCTTTGGGATAGTTTTGGCATGGAGTAGGAAGAGCATTATACTTTTTTAGAGAAAGTATGCACTTGTTGCAAGAGATTGGGAAAAGGCATCTAATTTGCACTCATATGACTAGGAGGTAGAGGCAGAGGAAGTGGATAGTCGGCAATATAGAGGACTGGTGGGCAAGCTCCTCTATTTAACTATTATGAGACTAGATATTTCCCTTGCAATATAAGGAAGTTGAGTTAGTTTATGGATGGGCCTACTAGATAGTATTGGGGTTCTGCAATGATGGTGCTCAGATACTTGAAGAGAGTGTCAGGAAATGGGGTCTTGTTCACTAAGGGGACTTCAATGAATATTGTAGCCTATACAAATGGAGATTATGCAGAATGTCTGACAGACAAGAAATCCTCCATTGGTTCCTATACCTATGTAGCAGGGAATTTGGTAATATGGAAGAGCAAGAAATAGGCTGTTGTTTCCAGATCCAATGCAGAGTCTAAGTATCGGGCCATGGTACACATAGCCTCTGAGATGATGTGCGTGAGATCTCTCCTGACTGATTTATATGTCTTGGTTGATACCCTGATGGAAATGTGGTGTGATAACAAGGTTGTCACTTATATTACTAATCATCCTATGTTCAATGAGAGGATCAAACATGTGGAGGTTGATTGCTACTGCAGGCATGACTTGATTTAGAACACTACTCATGTCTCCTCAGATGACTTAACAACAGATATCTTCACCAAGGTGTTGCTCCGCTCTTCTTTTGATATTTGTTATTTCAAGTTGAGCATGATAAATATCTCTGATCCAGCTTGAGGGAGAGTGTTAGCTTGTGCAGTCGTTTGTTATTTTGTTCTTTCCTTAGTTGTATCATTTTTCACTTCCTTGAGGAGTATTCACGTAACTTTCCCATCTCTATATATTGAGAGGTAGGGTTGTTGAATAAACTATTCGGTTCATTTGTTCTAACTATCCCTTTACTCTTTGTGTTAACATTGATTCCTTGGCGGATGCCTGTTTTGCTCTTTGTGATGCTAGACATATAAGGGGCTTTGGCTCGAGTTGAGGCAAAATGATTGTTCTTACACTGCAGCATGTGGATGATACTATATTATTTGTTGAAGGGTTTTTTGTTAAGACTCGGAAGGCCAGGCTTTTATTGGAAGTTTTTGGCGAGACTTCTGGTCTCCAAATGAACATGCATAGATCCATCTTCTTGCCGATGGGGATGTCAACTGATAGGGTAGCGGAATTTAGGAAGTTCTGGGTGTGTAGTAGCTTTGGGCGCCATTCAGATATTTGATGTTCCCCTTTACTCATGGCTGGATTTCTACTGGAAATTGGGCTTTGGTTACTGAAAGAATGGAGAAGTGACTTCTGGATGGGCTTCTCACCTTCTTTCTAGGGGGCGGATGGTGCTACTCTCCTTGATTCTTTCCACACTCCTGATGTACTACTTTTCAGGATTCAAGATATTGGCTGAGTGCTTAAGAGAATAGACTCCATTTGAAGAAAATTTCTCTGGGCTTCTGGTACCAGTGATACAACCCTCCCCTTTTTGGCTTAGAAGGAGGTCTGCAAGCCTAAGGAGGTTAGGGGGTTAGGCATCACTGATCTCTTTGCTATGAATGATATGCTGCATTCCAAGTGGACTCTATAGATTATGGGACCTCACATGCCATCTGGAAAGCTGTCTTGTGCAACTCTTATGAGGACTATTGATTGAGATGAGAGAAGAGTTCCCATAAAGGGTTCATCACAGTTTTAGAAAGATTTGCAAAAGATGTGGTAGAGAGTCAGGCCTTATTGCAAGAGCTTTTTAGGGGATGGAACTAGATTTAGATTTTGGACTCATGATTGGTTGCCTGTGGATGTTATGGCTGTTGTTTACCAAACTTGTTGCTCTCACCATTGATCCTTTGGCCTCAGTGGCTAATTATTTTACACATGGTTGTTGGATGCCCTCCCTACCACCTCTTTTTGGGCTAGGATGGAGGACTTTCCACTCATGTTGCAGACCTTGCATGAGTTTAGACCTGGGGTTGGGAGGGATGGGTGAATGGCAACATTGGGTTTTCTCTATCAGGAAAGCCTACATACTTTATGCTAGGAAATAAAATAAATTAGTTATTTGATTAAGTTGTTTACTCTTTTTAGGTCATAATTTCCATGTAGGCCTCCCTCTTTTCAATATAACAGAATCATTTTTATTCTCCAAAAATCTCAACACTTTACAAAGAGGAAAATGTTCCCATTGACTAAATCTTAGCTGTAGATCATTCAAAGATGTGGAAAGTGTGCATCCCTCTTAAGATCAAAATATTATTACGGTTAATAAGAAGGAAAAGGGTGGTGATCCATGATTACCAATATGGTGGGCGCCTAACATTGATCCTACTTGTCCCTGTTGTGTTGAAGGTGTAGTGGACTTGGAGCATTTTTTGCATGCCCTTTCACCTGTGAGTGTTGGGTGAGATGATGTTCGGCCTATCCACTACTCGTTTAAGCTTGGTTTTTGGATTAGCATCCACCGCCCTTGTGGATGCCAATGTTGTAAGGAAAGCTTTTATGTTGATTTGGATTATTTGGCTTAAGCACAATAGCATTGTTTTCAGGAGAGAGAACCTTCGTGAATGGGTGTTCTTTATCGCTTCAACACTCTTTGCAACCTCTAGTGTACTTGATTTTATTAAATGCAGTTTTGAGGGTTTAACACCCTTTGTTAACCCACTCTTTTCTTAAAAAAATAGAAAAACAGCTCAAACAACTCGTTGATTGGCCATGAGCCAATCTATGAAGCCTGACCTCTTGATATATGGTTCTTGGGCTTCTTGTATGACTCTGTGTATAGAAATTGTGCTTTTATGTAACCCTCTCCAGCTATGATTTCATTTCAGGTATCTTGCTGCAACTGTGATACCTTGAGTTCATTGAAGTGGTCTTTGACCTTGTTTGGGAGGCTAAGGGCATAACGCAGGTTGGGCTTAGAGCAATGATTCCTTGTCAATGGAGTTGGTGTAGGTGGTTGCAAGAAAGGACATCCTCGAGTGGTGCTACAAGCTTGGGGCTTGACATGGATTGTTGCCATCAAGCTGATGGTTGAGGCAACAGTCAAGAAGACTTTTACTGAGATGGTGGGGTCTGGTTCTTCAGCAAAGGGTGGCGGTGGAGGTCACCAAAGAGTTTCGGTCTGGAAGGGAAATGTCTGTCACAAGGACACTTCGTTCTCTATGCCTTTTTTGCCACAAAGGTGCGGGGACATTCCGAGATAAGCGAGCATAATTGTGGCTTTGGATCTGGAGCATTGCTCTAGGAAGATGAATGGTCGTTGAAGACCTCGGGGGTGAGGACTGAAATCTCCTGCTGGGGTGAATAACCCTTTGAGCCCTATCACTAGGTGGTGATAATCAGGTCTAGATCCGATAACTTATTTGGATCCCGTTACTGGTCCATCCTCATCCACGGCCTGTTTGTTAAGGTGTTGTAGGCCCAATGGGTTCTATTTTCACTTGCAGAACCTTCTCTTAGTATTGATGCAAAGGGATTCTTGCACGACAACTACATGCATAAAGATTCCTTCACTAATCCTGCTGCACTAATAGGGATGCAACTAATCCAGCTGGAGACCCCTTCACAGGTGTGCGGTGATGGCATCCGGGTCAAGTTTGGCAATGGTGGCAGCCAATGTGTGACTTTGGAGGTGATGGTGGCTATACGTAATTTGACCAGGAGAGCGAGCTTGAGGCAATGGGAGGGGTGTTGGCTTTTTTTGATTGAGTCAGTGCAAGGTGGTCCAAGAAGCATGGCAATTCAGTGTGCAGCAACAAGTGGCTCTTTTTTTTTTTCTGGTTGGGAAATAGGGTTGTAAGGTTGTGGGTATTTTTTTGATGGCTGGTCATGAATGTTATTTGTTGGAATGTGCATGGGCGTAGAGATTCAGGCAGACGAAAGACTTTGGACATGCACTTAAATGAATGGCATCTATCATTTCTTTTCTTCAGGACACCAAATTGGAGTGAAATGAATGCATTTGTAATCTAGTTGATGGCAGCCCGTGGAGGAACTTCATTAATTTGGTTGCTGATGGCAGATCTGGGGGACAACTGATTGCATAGGAAGAGGATGATTTTATGAAGGGAGATGCGGTCCTAGGGAGTGTTGGCTCAGTGGTGCCTATGGGAAAGTTAGATGGAGTCTGATTCTTGTTCACCTCAGTTTAATTGACCATATATTGACTTTAGTAGGACCTTAATGTGGGAAGAAATCAGAGGGACTGTGGTACTTTTCCAGATCTGTCGTGGCTGCTTGGGGGGGTTTTAATACTACTCTAGAGACAGGAAGGCGTGCCTGAGGAGAGGTTGACAAGAGATGGAGGCACTTCAAATTTTGGTGATGTCTTAACAGAGTTTGAGCTCTTTATATTCCCTGAAATGAATTGTTGTTTTACTTGGAGGAGCTCTCCATTAGGAGATGTACTTGTGCATAGGTTCACATGTCTTGTTGGTTTCATGGAGTTGGTTCTCCGTTTTGGTATCTTGTTGGTAGGGCTTTTCTCTGATCAGTCATCTCTTTGTTGGAGGTCCAATGATGATTTGGGTGAACCTGGCTTTCAGGAGATGGTGGAGCAGTGGATGGGTGTTAAGGCCTCCGACATGGCAGCTCTCACTCCAGTAACAAAGCTGGCAATTTTGAGGATCTTTTTGTAGGGATAAAGGAAGGGAGTAAGGGAGGGACTTAGGCACAGAAATGAGCCATTGAAAACTATTACCAAGATGGACAGGATACAGCGAGGAGGTTGCTAAGAAAGCAAGACCCCGGAACGTGGTGGCAAAGAAAGACAGGAAGTAGATATTCAATGGAGACAGTGATTGTGCCAAGTCTAGCTTAAGGAAGGGGATGTCAAAGTTGTCAGAGCTGGAGAAAAAAGAATGGTATTGAGTGCCTGCAAATGGCAGGGTTGGAGTTGAAGAGGCAATGGGGTTGATGAGTTTCTAGCATCTCATTTTTGGTGCTTCTATAGCAAACGACATGTGAGCTTGCATAGGTGGAGGGGGAGAGATGTGACTAGGGTGTCAATAGAGTGATGAGATTTGCCGGTTGCAGAGGTCATTAAGAGGAGATGAAGTCAGCCATAGTTGGGCTCATTGATTTAAATGCCGACGGCATGCCGTTGGCAAAGTCATTTTCGAGCAACGGTCGTGCCGACATGAAGAAAACGTCGATTTACAGGGATTTCGTCGGCATGCCGTCGGCATGGTCGGCATGCTAGCGAAATTGGTGCCCATGTCGAGGTTTCTATTGGCTTTTTTAATTACTTTTGCTATTTTTGTTGGTATGCATCGGCATGCCCACAGCATGCCCTCGGCATGCCCATCGAAAAACGAGTATTTCCACGGCATGCCCTCGGCATGCCCACGAAATGCACACTTGGAATTCATCGGCACGGCATCGAAATCGGCATTTCGAACCTTGGTTGGGCTTAATGTAGATGGTTCCTCTGGACTTAGATGGTTTCCTTATTTTCTTCTACAAGGCATTTTGGAATATGGTGGGAACTGATGCTGTGGCAATTGTTAGAGAACACTTGATAGGTGAAAGCAGGTTTGATTGGTTGAACAAACTTTTCTTGTTCTTGCTTCCTAAGAAGGAGATGGTTGAGATGGTTCATGATTTGCAACTCGTTGCAAGATCAAATGCCATTTATTTGATTTTCATTACAGTGTTTGCAAACTTACTCAAGGTGTTGGACTCGTTGATTCTCCTAGTACATTTTGCTTTCATCAGGTAAAGATGCCTTGTGGATTGTTTGGTGTCTGTCTTGGAGGTAATTTCTTTTTGCAAGAGCACAGAAGAAAGGTTTTCTTATGGAAAGTAGACTCACAAAAGCTTGTGACTTTATTGATTGGGGTTTTTTGGATTACAATAGATGAAGTAATGTATAACTGTACTTTTCTCAATTCTCCTAAATGGGAATCCTAGTGATCGTCGGGTGCAACCATGGAGAGGGGTATGACAAGTATTCCCTTTAGCTCCCTTATCCAATGTATATTAGGACATTGGAGGGTTTCAATTAGCATTTTAAATGCTGACGGCATGTCATCAATACAAACATTTTTTGAGAGGAGCCATATTGACACATTCAAAGTATCGATGACACAGGGGTATCGATGAAGTGAAATTTTGCCAATACCGACGGAGCTGACCCATTTCGAGGGTCATCTTCATAAAAAGCCCATTGTATTGCTGATAGTTGTTGGCACAGCATCGATACGATGCCCCTTATCCACTGTGAGATCTGTGGGTGCTGTTGCTGCTCTTCCTCGGTTCCTGCTACTGCTGCTTGCTACTGTCATTGCTGCTATTTGCATCCTCCCCTGCTGCTGCTGCTGTGGGTGCTTCCTTGACCTCCATTCCTGCTGCTACTGCTGCTTCCTCTCCTGTTGCTGCTGTCGTTATTGTGCCTGCTGCAGGTCCTTCCTCTACGGTTCGACCTCGGTTCCTGCTGTGCCACTGCCTGCCACTTCCTCGCGGCTTGTGCTACAAGCCTACAACTCCCAACTCCCAAGCCACGCTTCATTCGATCTCCATGCAGATCAACTTTATTTGTCTCGACATTTTATCAATTTATCACCTTGATAGTCGATTGGTAGTTAGTACTTGGTGTAAATTGGTAGGTAGCATAGATCTACATAAGGTGTAGTGTCAATTACCTAAGATCTATGATTCTATACTAGATTTAGCTTATATCTAATAATTAAAGCTTGTAATTGCACTAGATCATATTCATGTAGCTAATTAAAGTTTGTATTAGCTATTTATAATTATCGGTGTAAATAAATATGATTTTTTCATAAAACTTGTTGGAAAGAAAGAAAATATTCTAACTTTCAAAGAAAAGCCTTAGTCCTCTTTTATAAAGAGAGGTACTAAGAGAATTACAGGGAAGTCCAAACATGAAGGAAAAATAACACACCATTCAAAAATAACTACACTATTCTAATTTTAACACTCCCCCTCAAGCTGGAGCATATATGTTACGCATGTCTAGCTTGGAATATAAGAAATCATGACACTTTCGTTGGAGTGCCTTTGTAAAAACACCTGCAATCTACTACTCTAAAGTAGTCATAGGTATGCAAATCTTCTCTATAGTAATCATATCTTTGACGAAATGGCAACCTACCTCAATATGCTTAGTATGCTCATGGAACATGGGATTGGAAACAATAAAGGTAGCTGAGCGATTGTCATAGAACATGGGCACTAGAAGAGGTGCCTAATTAACAAGATCACTAAAAAATTAACCAACCACATAATCTCAAAAGCTGTGTGGGTCATAACTCTGTACTCTGCCTTAACACTATATCTGGCTACAATAGTCTACTTCTTACTCTTCCAACTAACATGATTACTACCTAGAAAGGCGGCATGGCTTGCAGTCAATCGCCTATCCTTTAAGGATCCTGCAAGGTCTGCATATGAAAAAGCATGCACATCAACGTGCCCATTGTTCTTCATATAGATCCCCTTCCCAGGATTACCCTCAAGGCATCTAAGAATAAGACATTGCCTGCCAATGACTATATCAAGGATTTTCCATGAATTGACTTGCCCCATTGACAGCAAAGTTGATATTAGGTTTAGTGACCCTTTTCAAAAAAAAAAAAAAAGGTCTAGTGACTGTTAAATAGAGAAATTTACCCTGCGATACCTCGTCTTATCTTTAAACACAGGTTCATCAACACTCAGCCTCCTAAGGGGCACATGAATAGAGGATGGTTTGGCCCCCAGCTGACTAGTCTTCTTAAATGGTTCAGGTACATATTTCCTCTATAAGAGTAGTAAACCACTAGAATTCCGAGCAACCTTAATGCCCAAGATCTTTAGTGACAAATATGGACTGCAAATAATATGTTGTCTACTGGATACTATCAACATCATCGCCAATAAGTATCATGCCATCAACATATATAGCCAAAATAACCATGCTTGAACCTCGATGTCTAACCCTTGGGCTAGCCATGCTTGACCCAACATCTGTTAACCGTATGACCGACTCTATGGCAGTACTTGTAGAATAATCTCCCTCTATCACGACCTCATCCATCTCTAGGAGTACCATAGTCACAGGCACTTCGGCCACCAGAGGTGGGTGTACCACGACCACAACCATAACCAAGGGATGCCATGGCTGATGAATTTATATTGGGGACAGGCTCTGAGATCTCCAATTTGGATAGTCGTGTATAAATTTGAGTTGGAGTGGGGATCTCCTTAGAAGTCATCAATTAGTCCTTGATTGCCTTGTACTTAAGACCTAAAGTAGCTAGGAACTGAACTAATTTGATGGCCTTTCTCTGCTTGGCCATGATAAAAACATCTGAGGTCAATGGTTGGTAGGTATCCTGCTCATCCCACAGATTCTTGAGTATCCTATAACACTCAGCTAATGACGTAGCCCCCTTCTTAAATGTGTGGATATCCTCAATCACATGGTATAGCCCGGTGATGTTACCCTTATGAGAATGAATCTCATGTAGCATGTCTGACATCCTCTTAGTAGAGTAGTAAGATATGACCCATTTGGCGATATGTTCCTTCATGCTGTTGAGCATCCAAGTGGCAATTCAATCATTATCTGCCTCCCAATCTTTAGTCTTTGTGGAGGTTGCAAGTTCATTCTTCAGGAGAATATACTTATTTATGTGGGATCCCACGAACTGTGTAAATGAAGTAGATCACAACAAAAAATTTGTCCCATCTAGTTTGATGGTGTTGCCCTGCATGTGGGGCGAAGCATGGCTCATGTTGATTGGAGATATGCTTTCAACAGATGAAGATCAATGCACAGAGGCTTCAGAAAAGATCCACATACAGATCTAAAGCCAGAGATTTTAGATCATGTTTGTAGGTTGGTGAGGTAGTAGCCCTCTTCCATAGGTCATGTACGCACCACCAAGGCCAAGGAGGGACCTAGTGGCAGCACAAGGAAGCACTAGGGGAGGGGTAGATGCAACAAGGAGAGGTGCAGGAGGTTGGCAGCATAGCTGGCAGCATCTGCAGTGTGGCTGGCGGTGCTGTGACATGGCTGGGGGCACTGGCTGGCTGCAGCGCTGCCGCTGCACCATGGAGAAGTCCCAGCGCTGGTGGCGGTGCTGGTGGACAGAAGAAGGGGTGCAGTGGAGGGGTGAGGGAAGCCTAAGGTTTGGTGGGGTACCGAACACTGGCCTAAGACCATTGTTCTGATACCGTGTTGAGAAATGGGAGTTACTTGTCTTAGTCTAAACCCTAAGGACTCTTATATAGAGAGATCCGTTGGGTAAAATACAAAATAGTCTTAACAGAATAACATGAATGTAAGAAATAAGAAACACAAGACAAAAGTAACTCTCAACAGATGCCTTTCATAGAAGATTTTTGTGGAAGGGGGCTGAAGGTTAGGACCGAGAAAGCTTCTTTGTGACATAAAGAGAGGTGTGTTGCTCCTAAAGGGGAGGAGGCTTGGGGTTTGGCATTTGAGAAACATGAATCAGGCTTTACTCACGTGGTGCAGTTGGATTATGGATGGGAATGATAAGCTGTCTACACAGTTCCTACTAGAGGTCCATGGCAGGGTCCTTGATTGGGATAACCTTTGTCTCCATTGGCAGAGTATTTACTTTTTGGAAGGGCTAAGAATCTTTCCAACAGCAAAAGATTTTTTTTACATCGAGGAGTGGTTCTGGGACGTGATGCAAATTTTGGCCAGGATCCTTGGAGCACAACTAGACCACTTTGTGTTGTTTTCCCTTGTCTTTTTGCATTGGCACTATTGTGACAGACTAAGCTTTGTAATTGTTGGAGTGGGTCAGCTGGGGCAGAAGGTGAGTGCTGGACTTCGAAATTTCTTTGTCCTCTTTTAGACACGGAAGTGTTGGACTTGTTGCAGCTGCATGCCTTGATTGGTGCCCTCTCCTTACGGTATGGGATTGAGGATGGTAAGAATGGGGAGATAGGGCTTTCACAATTAAGAAGACATATAAAGCCTTGAGAGCAGTCTTGTTAAACAGGGATGAAAGCTTCTTGCAGGACTGTTGGTTACTTTGGGTGGAAAAGGCACTCTTGAAGGTGTGATGTTGTGCTTGGGAGTTTTGAAGGGAGAGACTGGTAATGAAGAGGAGATGGAGAAGGTGGGGTTTCCAGATGTGCACCATGTGCTCTTTTTGTGAGGATGGGAAGAGGATGTTGACCATCTCTTCCTTGGGTGTTCTTCCATCTCTAGAGCCGTGGAGCAAGGGTGGCCAAACACCTTTGATGACTTTTGCAGATCTTTTGGGAGCAGGAGTGTTTTGGTAGGATTGGTGCATTATTGAACTGAGAGAGAGGGGCACCACTTGCAGTTTTTTGGGCGACATGGTTGGAGAGAGATGATATGATCTTTGATTTGGGGAGATCTTACATGGAGAGCATGGTTTTTATTTTTTGTGAGAAGGCATTTATTGAGTGGGGAACTCTATGTACTTGATTTGTAAAAGCTGTTTGAAGTTTACTAAAGTGTGGCAGGGGGTCGGTTACTGCTCAAGTAATCTCCCCTTCAACTTTTATGAAAAAGAGAAACAAACATGCAAATCTGTTATTACATAAGCAGAGTTAACTCTCGAATTGTTAGATGAAAGAAAATACGATAGTATCATTTTCTGTTATTTTTCTTTCCTGATCATTCTTTTGGGTAACTACTTTTGAACAAATCCAAGTGCTGCTCTTCTTGGGCATTGGAAATTACCTTTATCGCAATGAACTTCCTAGAACTTCTATGCGTATTGTGCACTTGAAAAAGGGATTTTGATTGAATTTACCATTAGGGATCATGTTATTACTCTTGGAAGTTGTTCTACGATAGTTGATACCCCTTCAGTCCTACCATCTTTGCTGATGAATACTTTTGTTGTTACAGGCTGGTCACACTATTCACATTGCTGGACTTATGAGATTGGATGTTGAGAGACTATCTAGGGAGACAATATATGTCACAGTCTGGGCATCACCCCTTCTGCCCCTTCATATGGGAAAGACGGAAAATGCTTGCAAATTTGTAGAAGATCATTTTGGCTGCCGTCTACAGGTGACTTGTAGCAGCTGAATCCTTCTAGAAGCAATTCCATCTTCTCACTTTTCTTGTTACTTTTATCTGGATGAATGTACAATGATCCTGTAGTACATCTAAAAATTTTGGTCTTGATTCAATGGTGCAGCCTCCTATTGGGGATAACCGTGTTCACGAGCTAGGTAAATGGGTGAGAAGAGAGTTTCACGTATGTGGTAAAACATGGAATGCAAGCACTTCAGATATAGCGGCAGCTGGTCTTGGATGGTTTGCCATTTGCTTGAATGGAGAGGCCATTTTAAGTGCTTGGACTTATGATGGAATTGATGTTGTCTTGCGCAGTTCATTGGTTGCTGAAAAGGCTAAGTTATTTGAAGTTGCAGGATTTACAGTTTCCAAAATCCTTTCAGAAGCTGAGAGTGCATTAAGCAAACCGAAACGGAATAAAAGGAAGAAGGCCCATGAAGGTGCAGAGAGCCCATCAAGCACAATACTGTCAGTGTCAGATACAGGCATGGGTACTTGATGAGGGCCATGATCCTCGATCAAACTCATCATAAAATTAACATGCTATCTTGCATCCTCTGGGTGTTAGAGATAGTATATACAATTGACAAGGAGGCTTCCTGGAATCCACAGATTGTTGCAACATAGCATGACCTGCAAGTAGACTTCCAATGATGGATGGTTTGACTTTGGCTTTGGCTTCACAAGATTATATTGGACTTTTTGTTGCATCTGAGAACTGCAGGCCCTTGCATTGCAGATTCTGGAAGACGGAACTCTCCTCCGAGAAGGGAATAGATGTTATATATTATGTACTTATTTTCCATATCTTATTGTAGTTTTCATCTCATCAGTTCTGCCAGGGATGAATGTATTATACGTACTGCTCTAGATTGCCCATATTGTCATTGTAACTAGTTCATTGGCCTGCGCTTCGCAGCGGGGATGTATTTGCTTAAGACCCATTGAGATTAATTTAAAAAATGTAAAGAGCACCAGTTTTAGTTTGAGGGGACTATAGAAGAGGTGTAGAAAGGGAAGATAGGATGGAAAATGATGTCACTTATGTGCTTGGATCAGATGGAATGAGAATAGGTAGTTGGAATTACAGCATATCCATTCTATAGCTTGCTCATAAAATAAGACATAATCCCTCGTAAAAAGAACATTTGTCAACTTCCAAATGAAACTTCAGCATTTGCCAAAGCAAAAGAAATAATAGTCATGGAATAGCTAAAAATAAACAAAAACCAAATTTATAATGTACCCCTATGAAAATGCTGGAGATGGACAAGGTTCAACCAGGTAGATTTGTGTCCAAAAACTATTTTGCAAAGCAATTCTTCAAGCCACATAAAACTCCGCACTCTATACGAAGACCAAAATCTTTCTGCATTAAGAGCAAATAGAGAGGGTTAAGGGCAACGCAAGATTCGTTTTGGCTAGAGTGTTAAAATCTACTAAAAATTTGGCATAGATTTGCCGTAATGCTAAGGTAGCTTAAAATTTTCAGTTCATGAGATTCCTAAGTACCTTGTATAAAAAATATAACATATGATGCCCGTTACATCCACCATGATATGAAATAAACTACCCAACTCTTCCAAAATACCATCATGCTCTGTGAAAGTGATAATATATTTGTGCATTAGCTTTAGATTTCTTTGCTTTTTCTTATCACTGTTGATGAAATGTCCATCCGGAAACTCGATTCGGGTATAGAAATAAACATTTCTTTCAACTCTTTCGGAATATCAAAGTCTTAAAGAACCTGTGGATGTTATGAACAACTGCCAAGACTATTCATAAGAAAAGTACGGTTTGAATGTATGGTGATGTACCTTGAGGACACCATCAATAATCCGAGTACCAACTACAAATAAACATCCCAATCGTTTGCATCCATCAAGTGTTTCAAGCATAATCTTGTAACTTCCACCATAATATTTTAGTTGTAACTAAAGTAACTTTGCTAGTCAAAAGAAAATATTGGAAGAACAAAAATTTAGCATAAATACAATTCAAGCATCCAATCCATGGTATCCTTGTCATAAAGATGGAAAGTCTTGAGGAATCTGACGTGGTAAACAATCTTTTAACAATGCACACAAGCTCAAATCAAGGAAACCAGTGATGGAACACCCTTTCACATGTTTACAAAAATAGGTACAATTTGCCAAGTGACCTTGTCATCGAGCAGAACTAAAAGTGGCAGTAGTCATGAGAATTCGCCACTCCATCACAAATCCTTTTCGTAAATGTACTCGTATTTGTTATTGCCAGGTGCCAACCAACTTGAAATAGCCAGCATTGTTGTATCATATGGGTAGAGACCAATGCCTTATACCTTGTAGGGCAAAACCATGTTAGCCATTTTGGTACATGAGAGATAATCTATGAATTGATAACTTTGCAACTTTGACATATGTTTACTAACTTTATTCTCTCTACTAAAATGATAACATTTTTCTTTCCAGAAAATGGAATAATTCAGTTTGAAGGGCATTGATATGTTATGAATGCTATAGCCTGCCTAAGATGCTCACCCAAGTCCACTACATTCTTGCACTAACAAACTGGTTCACGTCAGTTCTTTAGTCTGCTTAAAATGCTCGCACCAGTTTAGCCCATTCCCGTATGACCAGTTAAGTCTGGGTTTCTTGGTCTAGAAACTTACCTGGCTTATAGGAAGATCAGGACTTTGAGTATAGGCCAATATACTGCAGGAAAGTCGAAGCCTTTCTCCTTTCCATTGCAACTGCAATAGAAAAGATAACGATTTTAACTTATGGAAAATGGATTTTCATTTAGAAAGTGGAAAATAATTTTCACCTATAAATTTTGGATTTAGGAGTTATGATTTAGGATTTAAGTTTAAGATCTATGAAAAGTGATTTTACTTATAGAAAATGATTTTTCACCTTTGAATTTAGGATTGAGAAATTTTAAACATTAAAGATTTAACCTTAAACTCAAAAGTGAAAAATCACTTCATAGGTGAAAAATCACTTTGTATAGATGAAAATCGATTGAAAATTAAATACATTAATATTTTTCATTTTCAATCGATGTATTTTAATTTTCAATAGGTGAAAAATCAAAATAAAAGACTTGATTCATTTTGTGACCCTTATTTAAAGGATGCATTATTTGAGTTGTAACCCTTTATAAAAGTGAAGTCGTCCTTAGTAAAAATAAAAAAAATTGAAAATTTCTTTCATGTAAAAGTTACCTTTATCTTCTCTCACCTCATCTCGTGACTCTCTTATTTCCGCTCTATGGGCTTTTTAGCATAAGGGACATGGGGTGGGGTTTATATTGGGATAGGGGCAGGAATTGGAAAAGGAATAAAATGGGATAACAGGTCGCTGGATAAAAAAGCGACCTATAAAGGTTGCTACTCCATCCAATGACCTATCACCCACCAACGGCTCGTGAAGCAAAGGTCACCAGATGATCTGGTGACCTTCAATAGGACGCTAGATTATCTAGCGACCTTTGACCAACTATTGCACCTGTGCGAACGTTGGGTGGAGGTCATTCGATTGTGGATCATTTAGCGACCTTTGACCAATCTTTATCCTCACGCGAATGTTAGGCGAAGGTCGCAGGATGATCCCGCTACCTTTGATAGGATCTAATGACCTCTACCTAGCTGTTTCCCCCTCCCCGCACCCCCTCCCTCCCCGTCTCGCTTATATAAATGCCCCCCTCCCCTCTTCTCATTACACATCCTTCTCCAATCCCTTTTAAAAAAATTTCCTCTTCATTCATTAATCTTGTTGAGATTCCCTCCGCACATTTGAATTTTCTTACACTCCCCACTCCGATATCTACATTTAGCAGTAAGGTAATTTTATTATTTTTTTAAAGAATAGGAAATATCAAGTGTAAAATAATTAGCATCATGTGTAGTTATTTTATATACATTTACACTAATTTATTTTATTTTGATTCCTAGAATAATATATAAGATATTAAGAATTAATAAATTTATAAAATATAATAATATGTAAGATTATGTTATTCGTATCATGTACAATAATGTTAAATAAAATTATTATTTTTTATTTGATAATAATAATGATTGCAATGTACTTGTTGTTTATAAATATGTAAGAATTTATTGTTTATTATTTGATTGTAATGCAACTCATGTTTTTACATTAAAATTATAATTTTTATAATGATAATCATATTATTTAGCAATTATTAAATGACTGTTATTGTTAATATATTTATTTTCTAATAAGAAATAAATGTAAATTGTGGGAATTTTTTCTGATATGAAAAAGTTTTTTTGAGGTTAACTTCTTTTGTTTAATAAATAACACTTTTATATTTTATTGACTATGCATATACTATTTTTTTTCCTCTTATGATATACTTCTTTTTCCTCTTATCATATAATAATAGATGACACAGCAGAATGCAGGTGATTACGAGCTTATCCAGAGAAACCGTCCTCATATCTTTGATTCGGATCGACGTAACGTTACACAGGTATTGTAAATTTTATTATTTGATATTATTCATTTATATAAGCGATTTTTAAATTTTTTTTGTAATTATAACAACTTTTATTGTAGGTGAGATTTATTGAACATATCATAATGATGAATCAAGTATTGAGAAAAAGAAATAATTTAATGAAACAACAGTTAGAGTTGGCAGATTTTGGAGCAACCTCACGTTTGTCGAGGCTGCAACTCGATTATGCACTTATGTATGCTATGGTTGAGCGCTGACATCCAGAAGCTTACACTTTCTATCTGCTGGAAAGAGAAGCTACCATGACATTAAAAGATGTCGCGACTTTGACGGGTCTTCGCGTACATAGTCCACCTGTGACAGGTGTTGTACAACACGGAGATTGGAGGAAAAAGTGTGTAGAATTACTTAGAGAAGACTCAGATGAAAATCCAAGTAAAAAGAACTTAACCTCTAAAGAGTTAAGTATAACATGGTTGAAGTCTAAGTTTATAGATGACATCGAGTTTGTAGAGATAGAAGATGATGTGATTAGATATTCTCAAGGCATCATTTTGATTTACTTGAGAGCTAGTATCCTTCCGGATTCGACCAAAAATAGGATCCCAATTAGGTACTGTGAGTAAAACACATACAATATTCCTGAGTAACGATTTTATGTATACTTGACCAATATTTTATACATTTGCAGATACTTATTACTACTAGAAGATCTTGGAGTATGCGGGTGGAGCTACTTCACTTGCTCAGTTGTACTATAAATTAAATGAAGCAATGTGATGTTCAACAACAAACGTATATGCTTTTTTTACGATGTTACAGGTAATTTTACATTAATTTATATAAACTTTATAAATTTCTTGGAATATACGTTATAATATTTAAATTGTATTTGCAGTTATGGATTTGGAAACACCTTCATATTGAGAGGCCAAAAGAAATGTTATTTCCTCATTTAGTATATATTGCACTGTTAAGTGTATGGTAGGTTCAAAATATTTAATATAATAATAATTATTAAATTTATTATTTTTTTCTTAACATGTTAAATTTATGTTTTAAGTGGAGTGGTAGTAAAGAATTTAATAACAATGTGAGAACAACAAATCATATTTACTACCGAAATAAGTTAGATATACAACGCACTTATCAGATAGCATACAATCACTCTAACTAAATTTCATATTTATCATAAATTCTTAATTTATTATGTAATAACAATATTTAAAATGTTTTCTTTCGTATTATAGGTGATTTGGAATCCGTACAAAGATGGGAGGACACAGTACATTCATCCCATCTGTTTAGCAAATTCAATGGTTTGAAGATTCAGGACGTGCTTGATTTGTTATAATATAGTAGTCATGTATGTTCTGAATCATGTGATGCACAGTTCGAGTTGAAGCAACACATACCCGAACAGATGGATATAATAAGATATGTTGACGGAAGAGTAAGGGAGATCTCTTCATGGGCGTCATATCATCAGAGCTACATTGAATGATGGACTCGGAGGTTGGAAACAATTGTTGAAGAGCATGATTTACGAGACACCTGCAAAAGTTAGACAACGTTATTTTCGATGGTATTTACAGAAGACAAGAATGTAGCTGCAAGAGCAGATATCGCAACCTGTAGTCGCATACGAATTGAGGCCCAATTGAGAGAGACCCTGTAAGAAAATTATATTTTAAATGAATTACTAAAATTTTAATTTATTTTTTATATAATTATAATTATTTATTTTGCTTAATATTATGTAAGTCTTATCTTCAAAGAAAAAGAACAGATGACGAGGTGGTTAAATATACCTCATTTACGTTCAAACATAAGAGAAAAGGAAATGAAGGACTCACTTAACCAACTTACAAAGAAGATAGAAGAGCATGGGTTCATGATATTGAAGACCATGAAGTTGGGAATGAATCCATGGATGCTGTTTCCGAGGAGGATGTTGCCTACCTCAAACGTAGTACACCTAACCTCTGACACACTTTACCCAACCTCCTCTGATGCTGGTTACCCAGCCTCCTCCGATGGATTACACCAAGCAACCAATGGATTATACTCTCATCTCGACGTAGTCTACCTAACATCGTATGCTTACAATCCGTTTGGAGAAAGATCTTCGTAAGTTTCAAAATTTTCTACTTCTGAAAGTCATCTGGGTAGTTTTGTAGATTTACTTTTTTCAGATTCGAAGCAAAATCCATACTTGTCAAAGTATTCTCTGTATCGGGTCCGTACTCATCTAGACCACCATTTCAACCTCCTTCGATGCGTACCTATCAACATTCGAAACCTCCACATATTTGCAATGAATCGCGAATGCAACAACAAGAAGGCGACGATATTGAAAGTGATAATGAGGGTTATGCACCTGACATTATAAGTGTACGTGACCGATCCAATGTTAGCAGCAGGTCTATTCACTTAGATTGTGACAATCATAAGAGAGAAAGAGGAATGGTTGCACAAGAAGAATCGTCACGAGGTAGGGGGTGAATGCGGAGGAAGGGAAGCTAGGTGAAACAAAGGAATTTTTAGTGTATTTAGTAATACTATAAGTAATGTTGTTCGACGACATTAATTGTAAAAAATATGAGTTGTAATATATGTCGAGTTAAATATTTCAAATGTTGTATTTGATGCTTTATAATTTAATAGCAATTACTCTTTTCTTCTTAAAACAATTGTATATACATTCCTTGAGCTACGTACTTACGTAAACAAATTATGTTGATTGTTCGTATAGCTAAATTATCGTTGTAAAATCCCGAAATATTATTATTATGAAAGACAAATAAAGATTAAAAACTTTAATTCTAAAATTCTATTTATCCTTTGATTCATATGGATATAAGGATTTGTGAAACAAATAATAAATAAAAAGTATTTCATTTTGCAAATTAATAATTTCTTTTTTATATAAATAAATTTTATATCATATACATACATATACATACATATATATACATATCTTTGAAATTGTATTAGAGGGAGGTGAATAGTAAATTTTTAAAATAATTGTAAGATAAAATTTAATTACAAAAATGGAGACACAAGATTTTTAGGTGGAAATCTAAATTGGGTAAAAATCATCACCTAAGTCAATCCTTTGACTTAGGATTTACGATCATAAAGTGATTAATTCACTAACCACACTACTTCAATGAGGGTAGTGTACCTCAATTACAAATCTCACATCCGATCTTTAAATAGAGGTTTCTCCCTTCACAATGAAGAGACGGGGATCCGATAGGCCGGATACCTAGCAACATCTCTAGACTCAAATAAAAAGAAGATTACAACGTTTTGAAAGTATACAATAAAAAATCATAAACCTATGACAAAATGCATCTTTACGCTCCTTATCATTTACCTTGGAAAATCCGCGAGACTTACAATTTTTTTATGATAGAGAAAAAATATTCTATTTCCATGTTTTATTCTTTTGACTTTATTTTGTTAAAAAACTTACCTTATTTATCTAATACAGTAATGGAAAATAAAGTGGTTATTGAATTTGGATGTCGTGTGGGTTAGCTTAACTGACCTCTTCAGAGACGTGATTGACGCTGATAATGTACCGCATGCGAGATGTGGAATGGATGTGTGTGTGTGTGAAGGCTTAATGTGTGCGGGTTACCACGTATGTGTGTACTACATGTGATGTGTGAAGGCTTAATGTGTGCGGGTTACCACGTATGTGCACGTAAAGTGGTTATTGAAATGGAAGGTACTACATGTGATGTGTGAATGTAAATCTGTGTGTGTAGTAGGTCATTTAGTTGACATCTCTATTGGGACATGATTTTCTATTGTGTCCTTGTTGCTGACACTTCGAGCATTGAGGGATACGACGATTATTCATTTCATCTATTTCATTTCTAATTTTTTCAATATGTGGTCTACCCATAGCATATTGATATCTGGAGGTAGTAACTCCGGAGATTCTCTCTATCCCCAATATCTCTTGTCACGGATTTGATTAAAGGATTCTACATACGCCAATCGATAATTTGCTGTTTTATAATACTCTGAGTAATGCAAAAGATTATCAAATCTAACATGTGCACAAGCAGCTAATACATGCGTGCAAATAAGATGCTTTAATTGAATATAACCGCCAGAACATATTGCGTTATTTATTCCATTGGTAGAAGTAATCTCAACGTCATATGAGTAAGGTTCCTCTCCAATTTTAAACTTCGTTTTACCAAATCTAACAATTTGTAATCTTTGCAAGCTCGAAATTTTCCTATTCACAATTCAGTGAAAATTCGGAGTAAGGATTGTTGTCGTGACTTCTCCGCTATCGTAACGCTTAGTAAAGTATTTGTTTAAACAAAAGTAAGTAGCTGTAACAAGAGCAATAATTAGTAATCCTCGACAACCTTTCAAAACATTATTGAAACATTTAGATGCATTAGTTGTCATACTGCCATATCTCTTCCCCCCATCGTAGTATGATGCCCAGTATGATCGATTACAATTGTTTTGTTGTATAATCTATTTATCTGCTCCATCACATATGCATTGGATATCCCCAAATATTCAATTGTAATCATATGCTGCTAATGCACAACCAGATGGAGAAAAACATCTCTGTAAATTTTTGCTTTTAAATCATTCTCTATACATGTTTACTTTCATATGTCTCAAACAATGTCTATGTGAATGACCTCGTTCCGGGCTTTGAAATGACCTGTTGCCTTTTTAGTCGGATAAGACATCTGGAGTTTCAGTCAGACATCTGTCTAGACGTCTGGGCACGTGCTCGGACGTCTGAAAGTGGGAAATTTCGTACTGTGCTTGTGCTCTGCACGCGAGCGGCACGCAGAGGTCTTTCTCTCTCCCCGCACCCTCACCCTGTAAACCCTAACACCCCTTTATATAAACCCCCCCTTCCCTTCTCTCCTCCTCACACCACTCAAGCCACCGCCACCTCCACCTTCTCCTGCGACGGCCACGCCCCCCTCCCGTCTCTACTGCAGCCGTGGCGAGGAAGGAGAGACACTGGCAAGGGGAAAATGGGGAGGAGCTAGAGCGAGAGAGTGAGAGGGAGTGAGAGTGAGGGAGGAGGACGACGGCCACGAGAGCTTAGTGGAGCTCGAGGAGGAGTTGTGGGAGAGAGGAGGACGCCGGTGAGGAGCTTCTCAAGCTCCTGCAACTGTTGGAGCTGCCACTGCGGGCGGAGGGCGAGCGGGGCGAGTTGAGTGAAGAAGGTCTGATACTGGAAGTTTCCAATAGCAGATGTCTGGAGTGACGTCTAGACAACTGTCAAGGCATCAGGACGTCCGGAGCTGAGGCCGGACATCTGAAAGCACAATATCGCGAGGTACATACCTTCCTACACTACTTTCCGCCATGCAGAAGATTTCAGCGCAGGAGTTGTTGGGCTAAAATTGTGCCTGCATTTTCGTACGCAGGTGAAGGCTTTGGGAAGGCGCGTAGTGCGCTTTCCCAAGTTCTTTTGGACGTTTGATCACTTTGCCAGACATCCGAAGGTACTTCTAGATGACCGGAGACCTTGTCCGACGTTTGGAGCTGCCCCCAGACAATCGCAGAGGGAGTCTAGATGTCTGAAGCAGCCACAGAAAGTGTAAGGTGAGTTCTGACGTCTTTTAAGACGTCTGGGACTAGTCCCAGACGTCTGATTTTGGTCAGTAATCGCATTTTTAGCCCGTTTAAAGCTCAAACAGAATTGGATTTCCGTAAACGAAGTACCACTGTTTTCCACTTGAGTTCCTCTACGTGTTCGTGTTAAATATCTACTGTTTTGACCTTGCCTAATGTAATTAGTCGCTGGTACAGGTTACTAGCCGGTGGCGTGTTCGGGGCCCACGGAGACGATGAGATCTGCGGTGCAGGCCCCCATTCCTCTCGTGATACCCGATAGAGTGGTTTGATACAATTATTAAGATGTGAATAAAGAATATGTCTGTTTAGATTAAATTGATTTAAACTCTGGGATGTGGAATGAACCCTATGGTAGAAATGTATGAGAATGATATGGAACTACTCTGGTTTACTTAAGATGCATGTTAGAATACGAGCTGCCTGTATGTAAAAGAGAAATTGAACTGTTAAACCACAAGTGCATGTTTATGATTGACAACTGTATTATGATAACACGAGCTGCCTGTATATGGATGAGGAACAAGTTATGAAACATGAGATCTGAATATGGATAAATGAGATGAATACGAGCATGAACCCTACGTGGAATTAGGAATAGAACTTCTGTGTACAAAAGGAATCTGGATCGTGGATGGGAAGTGTGCTGGCTTTTGTGTACGCGGTACCAAGGAGAGAAATTGTCCCTTTTTAGTGTAGAGCGGAGCTAGCCTCTCTTGGGTTGAGACCCGCGATTAGGATTGTTTACTCTACAATGACTCCTATTGGCCCTCGCTTACGTGGTACCAAGGCATGCTATTAGTGTAGGGAGGGAGCTAACCACCCCACGACGCCCGAGGTTCGACTAGCCACCCTACACTGACTTTGTTAGGCCCTTTGGGGCAAATCGGGGTAGTCGGAAGAGAGTACGCAGACTGTGGAGGGGCGAGACCCCTATTTGGTTTTGAGGGTCGAGACCCCTGTTCTAAGAGGGCAAGGTCCTATACTGTTTCGTGTTGTACCTTGGGTGTACCCGCTAGCGGAAACGACTGACTGCGTGTCAATGCGGGGTAGCTACCTGTAACGACCCGATTCCCGAATCCCTACGAGACACGAGAATCGGACCGACTCGACTGATCCCAAGACCCAGTCGTCCAACGAGAAAGTAACCAAAAGGGCAGTAAAATAAACCACATTCACCATTATATAACTAGCAGTAACAAAATACAGCTATTTGAAGGCGATGGAGTGAGGGTGAGGGAGAGGGAAGCGCTATTTGAAGGCAGCACAGGGAGAGAGAAAAAGAGGACGGAAGCGTCTGTAGGGAGGGAGAGGAAAGAGAAGAAGGAGGGCGACGGGTTCAGTCTGTGCGCGCATGCGCGCAGACACGAACCCGTACGCCGAAAAAATTTAATACCAGACATCTGGGCCACTTCCTAGACGTCTTAACTATGCCTGATGCCCTGTTCGTAACAATATAACAAACTCAAAGGAAGTTTTGTCCCCGAAACTTACGCTAACTAGGTTGCAGGAAGGAACAATATATACATAACAAACTCAAAGAGGATCGAAGCCGGTCCGAAAAGATGTACTCGCGAAAAGTTCTAGGTACCGCTCCCGCATCACTGCCTCGGGCTCCCAGGTAGCCTCCTCTTACCGTTGGCTCCTCCACAAGACCTTCACCAGGGGTACTTGCTTTCGTCTCAGACTGCGGACGGCTCTGTCAAGAATCTGCACTGGCTGCTCAGGGTAGGTCAGGTCGTCACCCACCTCGACGCTCTCGTGACTCAGGACGTGACTGGGATCGGCGACGTACTTCCTGAGGTTGGACATGTGGAACACGTCGTGCACACCAGAAAGCTGAGGAGGGAGGGCAAGCCTGTAAGCAACGGGTCCAACCCTCTCCAGGACCTCAAAGGGCCCCACGAACCTCGGCGCGAGCTTCCCTCTCACCCCAAACCGCTGCAGGCCCTTCATGGGTGAAACACGAAGGAAGATGAGGTCCCCAACCTCAAACTGCACCTCTCTGCATTTTCGATCTGCGTAGCTCTTCTGCCTACTCCTGATAATGCGGAGTCGCCTGTGAATCTGCTTGACTACCTCCTGACTCTGCCGGATCAGCCTGGGGCCAACCTCCCACTTGGTCCCCACCTCAACCCAACTCAAGGGTGCCGTACATCTCCATCCGTACAGAGCCTCGTAGGGTGCCATGCCGATGCTCGAGTGATAACTGTTGTTATATGCAAACTCCGCCAGGGGCAGGTGCTCCTCCCAAGAGCCCCTCTAGTCCAGTACACAAGCACGCAAAAGGTCCTCAAGTGTCTGCATCGTGCGCTCAGATTGTCCGTCCGTCTGGGGATGGTAAGCTGTACTGAACCTCAATTGCGTCCCCAGGGCCTGCTGAAACTCAGCCCAAAACTGGGACGTAAGGCGGGTATCCCGGTCGGATACGATCTCCCACGGAACTCCGTGTAGGCGTACCACGTCGTGGATATACCTCTCAACCAACTGTGCTGGTCCCAAGGTGACTCGGATCGGCAAGAAACGCACCGTCTTCGTCAATCTATCAACGATTACCCAGACTGCGTCGTGTCCTCGCTGGGTAACAGGTAAGCCCACCACCAAGTCAATGGTGATGCTCTCCCACTTCCACTCTGGCACTGGAAGTGGCTGTAGCGGCCTTGCAGGCCTCTGATGCTCGGCTTTCACCTGCTGGCACACTAAACACTACTGCACGAATTCACCCACATCCCACTTCATCCCCCTCCACCAAAGCTTGCGTTTCAAGTCATGGTACATCTTCGTGTTTCCGGGATGTATGGTGAATCTGGAATCGTGTGCCTCAGTTAGGAGCTCTCTCAATAGCTCCTCGTCTCTGGGAACGCACAAACGTCCCCTCAGGCACAGCACCTGGTTTGTGAAAGAGAAGTCCCCCGGGTCTCCTGACAATACTCTGTCGAACAAGGACTGCAAGTACGGGTCAGCCATCTGTCCTGTGATGATGCAATCTATCAGCTCTGGCCTTGTCTGTCGTGTCACAGTCACTGCCCCACAGTGCCCCTGTAACTCTAGGGGTCGCCAACTGCCCATCTCCTCCAAAAGGCTCCAACTCTGCACCTATAAACTGGCCAAGTTTGCGGGTGCCTTTCGACTCAAGGCGTCAGCCACCACGTTGGCCTTTCCCGGGTGGTAGGAAATGCTGCAGTCATAGTCCTTCAGGAGCTCCAACCAACGTCTCTGTCTCATGTTGAGCTCCTTCTGATCAAATAAGTATTTGATGTTCTTTTGATATGTGAAAATCTCGAAGGTCTCACCATACAAGTAGTGCCTCCAGGTCTTCAGCGCGAAGACAACAGCTGCCAGCTCCAGGTCATGGGTAGGGTAGCTATGCTCATGGGGCTTCAGTTGCCGCAAAGCGTAAGCGACAACGTGACCCCTCTGCATGAGCACACCCCCTAACCCTTGCAAGGAGTCATTCGTGTACACAACGAGCCTGCCACTACTGTCAGGGATGGTGAGCACGGGAGCCGAAGTCAGCCTCTCCTTCATCTCCTGAAAACACGCCTCGCAGGCGTCTGTCCAAGTGAAGGGCACGTCCTTCCGGGTCAACTGTGTCATAGGACGTGCAATCTGTGAAAAGCCCCAGATAAACCGCCTGTAGTAGCCTGCCAGTCCCAAGAAACTACGAATCTCAATAATCGTACGCGGTCTCTCCCACCTGAGCACTGCCTCGACCTTGGCTGGGTCCACTGCCAAGCCATCTCCAGAGATCACATGACCTAAGAAGGTCACCTCCCTCAACCAGAACTCGCACTTGTTGTATTTGGCGTACAGCCTACGTCGTCTCAGTGTGTCCAGAACCATCTGCAAGTGCTGTCCGTGCTGCGTCTGATCTCGATAATAGATGAGCACATTATCAACGAATACCACCACAAACTGGTCCAAGTATGGTCTAAACACCCGGTTCATGAAGTCCATGAAGGCAACGGGGGCATTGGTCAGCCCAAACGGAATGACCAGAAACTCGTAGTGTCCGTACCGGGTGCGGAAAGCTGTCTTGGAGACGTCTGCCTCCTTGATTCTCAACTGGTGGTATCCAGACCTCAAGTCGATCTTGGAGAATACCATGGCACCTCGCAGCTGGTCAAACAAGTCATCGATCCTCGGCAGCGGATATCTACTCTTGATGGTGACCCTAGCTGTCGGTAGTCCACATAAAGGCGTAGGGTACCATCCTTCTTTACAAACAGTACCGGGGCTCCCCAGGGAGACGCACTGGGCCTCACAAAGCCCTTCTCCAAAAGATCCTACAACTGAAACTTGAGCTCTCGCAGCTCAAGTGGTGCCATCCTGTATGGTGCGGTGGAGATGGGGCTGGTCCTTGGTACTAGTGAGATCTCAAACTCGATCTCACGCTCGGGCGGTAGTCCTGGCAACTCGTCTGGGAACACGTCGGGGTACTCTCTGATCACCGGGATACTCTGGAAGTCTGCCACATTGTTGGGCTCTGCCACCACACAAGCTAGGAAGCCCTCACACCCCTGGCTCAAAAGTCTCGCCGCCCGAAGTGTAGAAATGCACATGAAGCCTCCGTCCACTGGCTGACCGTGGAACTCGAAAGAAGGCAACTCCGGTATGGAGAAGACGATCTTCCTCTCAAAACAGTCCACCAAAGCGTGGTAAGCAGACAACCAGTCCATCCCCAGAATTACGCCAAAGTCCTCCATCTGTATCATAATCAGGTCAGCGGGAAGGCTATGTCCCCCAATACTGATCTCGCAACCCGTGTATACCTCCTCAGCTACAAACAGCTGACCACTCGGACCTCTGATCACGAACGGATCCTCTAACAGCATATAATCTTGGACCAAACTAACTATGAAACTGGCTGTGACAAACAGGTGCGTAGCGCCGGAATCGAACATCGTGTAAACGAGTCTGCTGGAAACTAAAACCATACCTGCCACCACTGATCCCGAAGCTCTGGCATCCCTGTGTGTCAAGGCGTTGATACGCCCCTCAGCCCTAGGTGCAGACGAAGCAGCCACACTCTGCGTCGGACGGGTAGCTGCTGGCCAGTACCCTCCTCATGACTGCTGTCCTCCTCCTCGCACCTGGAAATCGCGGCCTCCTGCTCGCCATCCAGTGCTCGACGCGGGAAGCATTTGCTGACCTCCTGCCCTAGACGGGCAGTCCCTCCTGATGTGGCCCGGCTGGCCACACTGGTAACAGAGGGGAACCCGACTCCCGCCCTCAGTGGTTCCCTGCTGTCGGCTGGGCGGGGGTCCAGTGCTAGCAACTGGCCTCTGTCGAGGGCCCCCAAAGGCCACTGATGGCCCTGTAAAACGTGACGGCTCTCCTGCGGGCGCCACGTGTCTCCTCTCTCGCCGGCCCTGTGAAAAGTCTAGCTGGTAGGGCCTCTTCCGCCTGCTGTCAGTATCTCTCGCAGACGGGTTGGTCTCCTCGTAGGTCATAGCTGCCTCCACCACCCTCGAGAACGTAGGCAGCTTCAGGGGTTTGACATACCCCCGAATCGCAGGCCGGAACCCCTCGGTGAACCTCCAAGGGCGCTCCTCCTCAGTGGCTATTGCTGTCGCTGCGAAGCGGGACAGCTCCAGAAAATGCGTGCGGTACGCGCTCACGGTCATCGTCCCCTGACGGAGAGTGTGGAACTCCCGCCTCCTCTGGTCCTGCCATGTCTGGGGAAAGTACTGCTCGTAGAAGAGGGTGACGAACCGGTCCCAGGTCGGCTCGTCCCTCTCCTGTCCCCTGACCGCCCTCCACCACCTGTGTGCCGCACTCTCCAATTGGTACGTGGCAAAGGCCACGCGACAGTCCACCGGGGGGTGAAGGGTGTCAAAAACCTTCTCGATCTGCTCGAGCCAGTCCTCCGCCTCAGTCGAGTCCTCATCCCCCTTGAAGGAGGGGGGCTTCAGCTTCCGGAACTGCCCGAAAAGCTCGAAGTGGCGCTGTAGTGGGGATGCAGGTGCACCTCCAGGTAAGGAAGCCTGGTGCACAGAAGTGTCGGAGGAAGGTGTGGGCGGTGGCAGCCCATCCCCTCCTTCGCGTCCAGTGCTGCGTCCGTCGCGTGGTCCCACAGAGGACTCCCCCTCCGCAGCCCCAGGGAGAGGCGCTCGGGGTGGTGGGTGGAGCTCCTCTCGCACTATGTCCCGTATCAGCTGGGCGAGGTCCTGGGCCTGAAGGCCCGGGATCAGCGGCTGGTCCACTGAGACGTCGACTGCAACACGCCCACCTCGCCGACTTCGTCCTCGGCCGCGCTCGCGGCCCACCTCGTTAGTCCCTCGTCGAGGCATCTCCTGCAAGGAGATGCAAAACAGAACGGAAACACGTCAATATGGAACGATATCTAACGAAGAAGTCTAAGAGCTCATGTCAAAAGAAACGTTGTGGTGACTACTCTAGTTACAGACACGTGAATTGGTTATTTCCTAGCAGTTGGTTCACTTTTTGGGACGACCTTGCTCTGATACCATCTTGTAACGACCCGATTTTCGAATCCCTACGAGACATGAGAATCGGACCGACTCGACTGATCCCAAGACCTAGTCGTCCAACGAGAAAGTAACTAAAAGAGCAGTAAAATAAACCACATTCACCATGTATATAATTAACAGTAAGGAAAAGAAATACTACAGTATACACCACCACAACAGTAGAGAATTACACAGGTACATAAACATGAAGCTTATAACGGAAAGAGTACAGGGGTAACAGAAACTACTTACTACAGCGGAAAGAAAAGTACAGTGGGTACTGGAAGTAACACTACTAGGCTCTACTCGGCCCAGCGCCCTCTGCAGCCGCCGACTCTGGCTGCTCAACACCTAGTCCTGAAAAGTAACAAGGGTGACACGTCAGCGAAACGCTGAGTAGAGTGGCAACTAAAAGCTAAGAAGCAGTAAGTTGGACAGTAGCTGTTATATTTTCTTTATTTATATTTTTCCATTTATTCACTATTGGTTTATTTCTCAGATCCTTTTCTTGATCTTGAATGTTCCTCATGGGAACGATTTTAATTGCAGTCTTTTCCGAAAAGTAGAAGTAACACGTGGTGCTCTCCTAGCCGGGAGAGTCCCTCGTGGTGGTCCTACCCTCAATCAACCACCCCAAGGTCGCTGACAGACGTAACGGTGACTACGGCACGCGTGATAAACGCACGGGTAACTACCCCCCACTGGCACGCGGTCAATTGTTTCCGTTAACGGGTGTGCCCAAAGCACAGCACGGAACAAGTATAGGGCAGAGCCCTCTCAGTAACAGGGGTCCAGCCCCTCCACAGTAACCAAACAGGGGTCTTGCCCCTCCACAGTCCGCGCACCCACGCCTGACTACCCTGGTTTGCCCAGTGGGCCTAACAAGTCGGTGTAGGAGAGCTAGTAGAATCCTGGGGCCCGTGGGGTAGCTAGTGCTCTCCCTACACTTGTAGCTCTCCTCGGTATTGTGTACACGAGGGCCAAAAGTCGGTACAAAGTGGCCAGACCTAACCCCAGGTCCCTGGGGCGGCTAGCTCTGCTCTGCACTAAACAGGGGGCAGTTGCTCTCCTTGGTACTCCGTACTCAAGGGCCAGCTCACTTCCCCAATTCTATTCCATTCACTTTCCAGGAGTTCTACTCCTGATTCCCCGAAGGGTTCATGCTCTTTTAACTCAGCCAATTTAGGTTTCATCGTTCCAGCTTTATATCCATATAACCCATGTTCTCAACAGTGATTATTCATTCTTAAACAGGCAGCTATTAATCAATTTACTGGTAGTTATCGTTTCCTTTCTACTTTTCCCAGACTGCAATGTATATATAATCAATTAGTTTTCCAGTCCTAGGATTCATGCAATACCCTAGGATCTATCATTCAATCTATTCTTTTCAGCCTTAGGGTTTATGCAATGCCCTAGACTTTATTAATTATTTCATAATTGCATAATTTTTGATAATTAATTGAAAAGGCCACTCTACCCGCAAAATCGGGAGTACTGGGGGCGTGGTCGGCAATCCCGTGCGCCTCCGCAACCCCAAGGGTCGCAACGGAACGAGGTCCTACCACAAGGATCAACACAAGGAGTTACTTAGAACAGTATACAATTACTGTAAACAGGTAGAGGAAATAAATCTAGAAAGAACGAAACTTGAAACGCGGAAAACGGACTTCGAACGGACCCTAAACGGGTCAAAAATGACAAGTCTACCCAAAATCAGATGTCTGGAACTTCTTCCAGATGTCTTAAAAGGTCGCTCAGGTCATACCTTGGTTTGCGCAGTCCTTCAGACGTCCAGAAACTCGCTGGACCATCTGGACTTAGTTTCCAGACGTCTGATTGTCACCCCGGACGTCTGGAGGCCCTGTCCGTCGTCTGGTGCTGTGCCCAGACGTCTGATCTGTGTGGGATGGTGAGCCCTCACGCCCTCCCGAACAAAACCTGCACACACACACCCGCTCTCATCACGAAGAGGTGCAGAAGAACGTGGCGGACGGCTGCATGGCCGTACATGCGTAAAAAGGGGAAGATAAGAAATATTGTACCTGTCAGACGTCTGGACCTTCCTCCAGACGTCTTCTGCGTCGTCTGGTCATAAGTCCAGACGTCTGATTCTGGGAAATTTTCCCAAAATCAGGAGCCTTTTCGCTCTCCGCCCGCAACACACGGCCGTGTCGCGTTGCGCCCGCCTGCTGCCTGAGCTGCAGCAGCTCCTCCTTGACACCCCACGCTCGCTGCTCTCCCGCCGGCCGGCTCTAGCTGCCCCGGCAAGCTCGTACCCTCGCGGTCGAGCTTCTACTTCTTCTCGCAACAACCCCTTCTTCCCGCACGCTCGCAGTAGCCGCTGCTGTCGCTCTCGCTGGCAGGGAGAAGGAGAAGAAGAAGGTGGTGGAGTGAGGGTGAGGGAAGCACTATTTGAAGGCAGCATGGTGAGAGAGAAAAAGAGGACGGCTGCATCTGTAAGGAGGGAGATGAAAGAGAAGGAGGGCAGCGGGTTCAGTTTGCGCGCGCATGCGCGCAGACGCGAACCCGTAGGCCGAAAAAATTTAATACCAGACGTCTGGCCAGACGTCTGGGCCACTTTCCAGATGTCTTAACGACGCCTGTTGCCCTGTTTGTAACACTGCCCGTGCGCTTATCACGTGTGCCGTAGTCACCGCTATGTCTCGACAGTGACCTCGGGGTGGTTGACTAGGAGTATGACTACCACCGGGGACTCTCCCGACCAGGAGAGCACCACGTGTACCTTTTACTCCACGAAAAAGATTGCAATCAA
The DNA here is from genome assembly GCA_037157565.1 of Thalassia testudinum. Classification (NCBI taxonomy): domain Eukaryota; kingdom Viridiplantae; phylum Streptophyta; class Magnoliopsida; order Alismatales; family Hydrocharitaceae; genus Thalassia; species Thalassia testudinum. The sequence continues at coordinate 19,651,320 of JAZHRO010000055.1, read as the reverse complement.
GATCGTTCCCACGAGGAACATGCAAGATTAAGAAATACTTGGATACTTTGAGAAATAGATGAATCAGAAACACATCAATGAGATAAATAGAAGTGAGAAAATAAACCTACTTGTCTTACTTTACTCACACATAAATAATGTAAACACCACTCTACTCAACATTAGCTAACTCTGTCTTTTCGTAACCCTGTTCAGGAACCAGAGTTGAGCAGCCTGAGATTCCGGCTGCAGTGGGTGTTGGGCCCAGCCGGGCCCAGCCGTAGTCGTTCTTTTAGCTCTTTCGTTTTCTACTATTGTGGTGAGTAATGGACATATATTTTATTGTACCTGTTACTTTCTATTTCCTTTCCATTTTTTGTTGTCGTTGTGGTGGCATGTACTATGTTTTACGACAGTTGTTCTATTTTCTTTATTGTTTCGTTCTTTCTTCTGCTTAGTTATATTGTATGTATGAATGTGGTTTATTTTCCTGCTTTTGGTTATTTCTTGTTGGACGACTAGGTCTTGGGATCAGTCGAGGCGAGCCGATCTCGGGTCCTGTAGTGATCCGGGAACTTGGTCGTAACAAGATGGTATTAGAGCAAGGTCATCCCGAGAAATGAACCAGTTGTCTTGAGAATAACCATTCACGTGCATATAACTAGGATAACCATTAGAATGTATCGCTTTGATATCCGTTTCCGAATCCTTTTCTCAATGTAATCCAGTATCGTTTACACTCTTGTTCTATCTCTTGCGTCTTTTTGCAGGAGATGCCTCGTTGAGGAGTTCCCGAGGCATGCCATGGTCGTGGCCGTGGACGAGGTCTGAAGGGCAGACGTGCTGGACCTGAGGCACCAGTTGACCCACCTCTCCTCCCGGGAATTTAGGCCCAGGATCTCGTCCAGCTGATCAGAGACATCGTGCGAGAGGAGCTCCACCAGCCTCCACAGGCACCTCCCCCTGAGGACGTGGAGGGGGAGTCCTCGATGGGATAGAGAGACCGTCGCAGTGTCAAACGAGTAGGAGGGGGAGGGGGTGACCCTCCACCACCCCCACCATACTCTAACACTTCCGAGCACGAGCCTTCCTTGCCTGGAGGCGTGCCCGTTCCCTCACTGCACCTACACCATGAGCTTTTCGGACAATTCTGGAAGCTGAAGCCCCCCTCCTTTAAGGGGGATGAGGACCCGTCTGAGGCAGAGGACTGGCTAGAGCAGGTAGAGAAGGTGTTCGACACCCTTCTCCCTCCCACGGAATGTCGCGTGGCCTTTGCCACGTACTAGCTAGAGAGTGAAGCACACAGGTGGTGGAGGGCAGTCAGAGGCCAGGAGGGAAGAGAGCCGACGTGGGACCAGTTCGTGGCTCTCTTCTGCGAGCAATACTTTCCGCAGACCTGACAGGACTAGAGGAGGCGGGAGTTCTACACTCTCTGCAAGGGGAAAATGACAGTTAGCGCGTATCGCACGCGTTTTCTAGAGTTGTCACGTTTTGCCCCGACAGCTGTGTCTACTGAGGAGGAGTGCTTGTGGAGGTTTACTGTAATGACCCGTCACACTTTTAGCCTTTTAAGACATCTAGTGTCTCAGTCAGACGTCTGTCCAGACGTCTAGACCCTTTCCTGGACGTCTGAAAATGAAATATTTGTACGCACACTGCGTCCTGCACGCCGCCTCTTCTTCTCTCTCCCTTCCTTTTCCTCCCCAAACCCTAACCCCCACACCGTCTATATAAGCCCCCCTCCTCTCCTCTCCACTCCACACACCTGCCACCACCACCTTCAGAGTTGTGCGGGAGTGGCAAGAGGAGGTGAGCGAGGGAGAGCGAGAGGGAGAAGGAGAGTGTAGGAGGAGGAGGAGGCTGAGGTCGGAGAGCTTCGGTGGAAGCTCGATAGAGCTCGCACGGCCACCGCAGGCGCGTGCAGGAGGAGGAGAGAGCTTGGGGAGGCGGACTCCCTACCCTCTACAGCCGCTGGAGCTGTGGCGGCGAGTGGCGTAGCGAGCGGAGAGCGCTGGAAGGAGGCCCTGATACTGGAAGTTTTCCAATATCAGACATCTGGAGTGGAGTCCAGATGGCTGACGGAGTACCTGGACGTCTAGAGCTAAGGCCAGACGTTTGAAAGCTCATTTATCACGAAGGTACGTAATCTCCCTGCGCCATGCATATCACAACGTAGGGATATTTGTTAGCTGACCGCGCCTACGTTGTCATACGCAGGTGCAGCCTTTGGAAATAGCGCGAACACTACGCTTTTGGACGTCTGATCATATAACCAGACGTCCGAAGGTGCATCCAGATGACTGGAGGCATTGTCCGAAGTCTGGAACTACCTTCAGAAGATTGTAGAGAAGTCATGGATGTCTGAGGACACCGTAGGGACTTAAGGTAAGGTTCTGGTACCTTTTAAGATGTCTGGACTTGTTCTTAGACATCTGATTTTGATCAGTAGGCACGTTTTTAACCCGTTTGAGGTTCGATTGGGGTCCGTTTTACGCAAACGAAATACCTGTATTTTCATCGCGAGTTCCTCTACGTACTAGAGTCCTTTGTACACTATTATGAACTCTTCTTTTGTGATGTATTCCTTGGCATAGGGTTTCAGCCTGCTGCGGGTCTGCGGTTAATTCCGAGTCTGTGGTTTGAGCCCCCATTACTCCCGAGTTGCCTGGTAGAGTGGTTAATTCTGTTAATAATATTTAAATAAGAATGTGCTTGTGGAAATAGCCAAATGGAATCCTAGGATGTAGCATGAACCCTAGGATAGAGAAATGAATGAACCGTTTGTGCTGTATAATGTACTTGCATGCATGATTGAGCTAAACTGTTAGCAATTGCCTATATTATAATTATGAGCTGCCTGTAATTTATGAACAATTACCTGTGAAATCACGAGTTGAATGTATCGAATTATGGAAATACGAGCTGCCTGTATATGCATGAGAGATGAATTATGAATGGTGAAATCTGGATCGAAATAAATGAGGTGAACATGAGCATGAACCCTACGGGGAATTAGGAGTAGAACTCCTGTGGATAGATGGAAACCTGGAATGTAGACAAGAAGTGTGTTGGCCCTTGAGTACGTGGTACCAAGGAGAGCAACTGTTTCCTTTTCGTGTAGAGTAGAGCTAGCCACCCTTGGGTTGAGACCTAGGGTTAGGATTGACCACTCTACACCGACTCCTGTCAGCCCTCGTGTACACGATACTGAGGCAAGCTACTAGTGTAGGGAGAGAGCTACTAGTGTAGGGAGGGCAAACCGGGGTAGTCAGACGAGGGTGCGCGGATTATGGAGGGGCGTGACCTCTGTTTGGTTTTGAGGGGCAAGACCCCTGTTCAGAGAAGGCAAGGCCCTATACTATTCCGTGCTATACTTTGGGCGTACCCGCTAGCAAAAATGATTGACCACGTGTGAGTGCAGGGTAACTACCCGTGCGCTTATCACGTGTGCCATAGTCACCGCTACATCTTGATAGTGACCTTGGGGTGGTTGATTGGGTGTAGGACTACCACGTTGAACGCTCCCTACCAGGAGAGCACCATGTGTACCTTCTACTCTACGGAAAAGACCGTAATCAAGATTGTTCCCATAAGAAAGATGCAAGATCAAGAATATCTGGATGTTTGAGAAAAATGGGTGAAAAGGAAATACACATAAAATAGATAAATAGAAAAGAGAATTAAACATGTTTCTTTTACTATTTTAGATAGTATAGATACCACTCTACTCAGCGTTCACTGACTCTGTCTTTTCATAATACTGCTCAGGACCAGGAGTTGAGCAGCCTGAGCTTCCAGCTGCAGACGGTGCTGGGCCCAGTCGAGCCCAGCCGTAGTTTTCAGCACTTCCTTTTTGTTCCTTTACGTTTGTAGTAAGTATTGGACTAATAGTTACTATTTGACTCTACTATTTACTTCTGTTGTTCGTTGTCATTGTTGTTGTGGTAGCATGTAATGAAACAACAAATTTACTTTCCTTTACTGCTTTGTACTTTCTTCTGCTTAGTTATATTGCATATGTGAATGTGGTTTACTTTTCTGCTTTTTGGTTATTTCTTGTTGGACGACTGGGTCCTAGGATTAGTCGAGGCAAGCCAGTCTTGGGTTCTGTAGGGATCCGGGAATCGGGTCGTAACAAGATGGTATCAGAGTAAGGTCGTCTTGAGAAATGAACCAATTGTCTTGAGAATGACTATTCACGTGCATATAACTAGGATAGCCACCACAACGTATCGCCTTGATATTCGTTCCGAGTTTTTTCTTGAAGAAATTCAGTATCGTTGACCCTCTTGTTCTATCTTTCACGTCTCCTTGCAGGAGATGCCTCGTCGGGGAGTTCTTGAGGCGGGTCGTGTGATGAGAGCTCATCATGAACCCTAACTAGCACATTTTGATCTAAATAAGTGTACAAAGGCTCCGATAAAACCTAAGGAAAAGCCTAAATTAGAGAATTCTAAATTTAAGAATAAAATAATTTACAAGGGGTAAAACTGTAATTTTACCAATGCAATACACAAATAGGGTGTCTAAGGGTCTAAACACAGGTTAAATGGGCTTAATAAGAAAGAAAGTGGGATGACCTGATCCGAAAAGGGTTATAGCAACTTCTATAAATTAAATGACATTCTGTAACCCTGAAACAAACCCACTTTAGGTCATGAGGTTCTAGGCAAGATAAAAATCAACTAAACCCCCTAAAATTCATAAAAAAATATTTCCTAGGGTTTAGAACCTTCAATTTGACCTTTGAAACCTATCTTGACCTAAATTGAGAACCATACCTAATTTTTTACCTAATTTGGGTTTTTGTGTAAATTGACCTGTCAAACGTGGTCAAACCGAAAATCAAACTTCACCATTAGATTCCTTAGGTCCAAATTAGGTTTAGACCAGAATTTGGATCTAAGGAAAGGCCATCTTGACCTACTTTACAAATTGGTCCTCTTGAATTACTTTTCAACCCTTATCTTTTTTGAACCCTTGCATTTTGCCCCTCAACTTCCCTTTCGTTCTTTACAGAATGGCCCCTCTGCCACCCCACACAGCTTCCCATACCTCCGGCGACCTTGCGCGGAGGATGGCACCGCGCAGGGTATGGTGGTCGCTCTCAGAAACGAAAGGGGGGTTCCCTGCGTCGTCCTCTTTCGCAGGGACCCCCTCCCATGTCCTGCCATTGCCCACTCCTCTCGTGCGAACGTGTGAGAGGAATGGGTCTCCATCTCCGGCCAACTCCGGCAAGCTCTCCACGATCTCTCCTCGAGATTCTCCTCTCTTCAGCTGCTATAAAAGAGACGGCAGGGCTCTCCAGTCGTCTCAAGCTCGGTTTGGCCAGAGAATTCCCCCAAACTCATCTCCTCACTCCGGCCAAATAGCCAGATGCTTCCGGCGACCCTTCCCCCACCCCCTCGTCGCTCTGCTGCCACACCTGCAGCAGAGTTCACTCTGCCTCGTCCTCCTACGCCAGGCCGCATCAGCTGGCGCCTTCCAGATCCCCTCCTCGTCGCCGTTACCCCCCTCTTGGCATCTTCGTCTCCGGCGTTGGCAGGCACGTGCCGAGCGCCCCCCCCCCCCTTTCGTCAGTTAAGTAGGTGAAACTCTTCCCCTTACTCTCTCTTTTATTTCCCCCTTTTTTAATTTGTTATTTCCACCCACCGACCACCACTGTCCATCGCCACCTTCTCCATCTTCGGCCGCCCTCCGGTGAGGCATTCCCGCCGCTCCACTCCTCCATCCGCCTCGCCAATCACCCCTTAAGCACCGCGACACCTCACTGACACTAAATCCGCACTCCACTCACCACGCCACACCTCCAGAACACCCCCCGAACACACCCACTCACATGCACACAGTGTGCCCTAGGCACGCGCACTTCGGCCTCCCCACGCTATGCGGACCCCCGCACTATCTTCGCCATGCTCTGGCGAAGCTCACCAAGTGTTCTGACAGGACCGCAAGGCCGTACTGGTGGTTTCAAGTTTCGTACCCTCGCTGCCATTGACGAGAAGCTTGGAGCAAGCTTGCAAGCAGCTCCAAGCCTCTTCAGCTCTAGGTCTGCAGCCCAGGTCGCGCGGAAGACTTTTACGCACGCACTCAGGACCTCAATTGGGGTTGTAAGCCTCTGTTGCTGCCCCAAATTGCCCGCGCTTCCTGCCTGCAGATGCACGAAACGAAGGTGGGACTTTAGTCCCACCTTGGAAGTGTGTGGGCGTGAGCCCACACATAAATTGAAAACGTCACATAGGCTTTTTGCCTCGAAACACTGGGGTGAGGTCCCTCGCCCTTACTCACCGGGTCTTGTCCGCGGCACTGCCCACGTAGACCTGACCTGTGACCCGATTACCCTAATTCGTGCACTCCTCGCGCACCACCCACGCCAGTTCGCCTAGACCCGGGCACACGACCCAACCCGATTACCCAGCTCTGGGAGAGCGTACCCAAGGGAGATTCAGAGAGAGAGACGCGGGGAAGGGTAGGGGTAGGTTTTGCATTCGCGTGTGGGCAGGGAGCAGGGGAAGAAGAGAAGGAAGGGCAGCGGCGAAGACTTGGCCGCAAGAAGGTGAAGGAGAAGCCGTAGCAACCGAAGAAGAAAGAAGAAGAAGAGAAGACAACAGAAGAAAGAAGGAGGCACTGTAGCATCGGAGCCGATAAGGCGTCCAACTCGGAAAAGCAGACGTCCGGAACAGGGAAAGGCAGAAAAGGAGCTACTGAAGAAAGAAGAAGACGCAGCAGCAGAGAAAAGGAAGAGAAAAGAAAGAACCGCAGCAGGGGAGAAGAAGAAAGTAGAAGGCAGAGAAGCTGACTGAAGAAGAGAAGGCACAGTAAGAGATGGGAGAAGTAGAAGAAGACAAGAGAAAGAAGAGAAGAAAAAGAGAAACTTTTGCTCAATCTCCCTCTCTTAAATTTTTGTAATAGTATTGTGAACCTATAGTATTCTAGAATGACATGTGCACCCTGAGTTTGACCTTAGGATAATCTAAATCTCGAGTAATAAATAAATTAAACTGGTGACCATTTTTTGCAATATACTGTAATGAAGATAATCATTATAACATTGCAAACGACAAGAACGACACCACCATGGTCGCCGCCGTGGACGAGGTCAAAGGGCCGGACGTGCCGAGCTTGAGGTACGAGTTGACCCACCTCTTCTCCCAGGAGTTCAGGCCTAAGATCTCGCCTAGCTGATCAGAGATATTGTGCGAGAGGAGCTCCACCAGCCTTCGCGGGCACCTCTCCCTGAGGACGTTGAGGGGGAGTCCTCGATGGGACAGAGAGATCCTCCACTGCCCCCATCGCACTCTGACACTTCCGAGCACGAGCCCTCCTTGCCTGAAGGCGTGCTCGTTCCCCCACTGCAGTTGCACCACGAGCTTTTCGAACAGTTCCGAAAGCTGAAGCCCCCTCCTTCAAGGGGGATGAGGACCCGTCTAAGGCAGAGGACTGGCTGGAGCGGATAAAGAAGGTGTTTGACACCCTTCGCCCTCCCGTAGAGTGCCATGTGGCCTTTGCCACATACCACCTAGAGAGCGCGGCACACAGGTTGTGGAGGGAAGTTAGAGGCTAGGAGAGGAGAGACACGACGTTGGACTAGTTCGTGACTCTCTTCTGCGAGCAGTACTTTCCTCATTCCTGGCAGGACCAGAGGAGGCGAGAGTTCCACCCTCTCCGCCAGGGGACGATGATTGTTAGCGCGTATCGCATGCGTTTCCTGGAGCTGTCACGTTTTGCCTCGACAGATGTGGCTACAGAGGAGGAGCACCTGTGGAGGTTTACTAAGGGTCTCCAACCTACTATTCGGGGGTATGTCAAACCCCTGAAGTTGCCCACCTTCTCACGAGTGGTTGAGGTATCCATGACCTACGAGAATACCAACTTGGCCGCACGAGACACCGACAGCAGACGAAAGAGGCCCTACCAGCCAGAGTACTCTCTGGGCCGTCGAGAGAGGAGGCACTCGGCACCCGCAGGAGAGTCGTCTCGTTTTGGGGGGTCTTCAGTTGCCTTTGGGGGCCGTAGACAGGGGCTAGCTGCTAGCACTAGACCCTCGCCCAGCCGTTAGCTGGGACCTACTGAAGGAGGTCGAGTTCCCCTTTAGTACCAGTGTGGCCAGTCGGGCCACATTAGGAGGGACTGCCCATCTAGGGTCGGAGCACAGCTGATGCTCCCTGCACCGAGCGCTGGAGGCTGAGCTGGTGGTCGTGGTCCCCAGGCGCATGGACGAGGGCAGCAGTCACGAGGAGGGTACCGGCCAACGGCTGCTCACCCGACCCAGAGTGTAGCTGCTTCGTTTGCACCGAGGACTGAGGGGCGTATCAACGCCCTGACACACAGAGACACCAGGGCTTCCGGTTCAGTGGTGGTAGGTATGGTTACCATTTTTGGCAAATTAGTGTACTTGCCTTTTGATTCCGGCGCCACACACTCTTTTGTTGTTGCGAGTTTTGCCATCAGTTTGGGGCAGGGCAGTGTACTGTTAAAGGATCCGTTTGTGATCAGAGGCCCAGGTGGCCAGTTGTTTGTAGCTGAGGAGGTCTACACGGACTGCGAGGTCATTATAGGGGGACACAGCCTCCCCGCTGACTTGAAAGTGATACAAATAAAGGATTTTGGTGTAATCCTAGGGATGGACTGGCTGTCCGCCTATCACGCCCTGGTGTACTATTTCGGGAGGAAGATCATCTTCTCCATACCGCAGTTGCCTCCCTTTGAGTTTCATGGACATCAGGTGGACGGAGGTTTCAGATGTATCTCTGTGCTTCGAGCAGCGAGACTTTTAAGCCAGGGGTGTAAGGGCTTTTTGGCTTGTGTAGTGGCCAAGCCTAGCCCCGTGGCTGACTTTCATAGTATACTGGTGGTTTGTGAGTACCTCGACGTTTTTCTAGAGGAGCTGCCAGGACTACTGCCCGAGCGCAAGATTGAGTTTGGGATCTCATTGGTACCGGGGACTAGACCCATTTCTACTGCACCATACCGGATGGCATCGCTTGAGCTGTGAGAGCTCAAGTCACAGCTACAGGACCTATTGGGGAAGGGCTTTGTGAGGCCCAGTGCATCCCCGTGGGGAGCCCGGCGCTGTTTGTGAAGAAGAAGGATAGTACCCTACGACTTTGTGTCGACTACCGACAGCTGAATAGGGTCACCATCAATAACAAGTATCTGCTGCCAAAGATTGACGACCTTTTTGACCAGTTGCGAGATGCCACAGTGTTCTCCAAGATAGATCTGAGGTCAAGCTACCACCAGTTGAGGATCAAGGAGACCAACTTCTCTAACATAGCATTCCGTACCTGGTACGGGCACTACGAGTTCTTGGTCATGCCGTTTAGGTTGACCAATGCCCCCGCTGCTTTTATGGATTTGATGAACCGGGTTTTCAGACCATACTTGGACCAGTTTGTGGTGGTGTTCATCAACGACGTACTCGTTTACTCGCAGGATCAGGTGCAGCACAGACAGCATTTACGGATGATCCTGGACACGTTGAGGCGATGCAAGCTGTATGCCAAGCATAGCAAGTGCGAGCACTGGTTAAGGCAGGTGACTTTCTTGGGACACATGATCTCAGGGGATGGTTTGGCCGTGGACCCAGCCAAGGTTGAGGCTGTACCCAGGTGGTAGAGGCCACATATAGTGACAGAGATACGCAGCTTTTTGGGACTGGTGAGTTACTATCGGTGGTTTATCAGAGGATTCTCTCAGATTACGCATCCTATGCCCAGCTGACTCGGAAGGACGTGCCCTTTGCTTGGACAGATGAGAGTGAGGAATGTTTTCAGGAGTTGAAGGAGAGACTGACTTCAGCTCCTGTGCTTACCATCCCGGACAGCAGTGGCGGTTTTGTGGTTTACACAGATGCTTCGTTGCAGGGGTTAGGGGGTATGCTCATGCAGTGGGGTCACGTTGTCGCTTACGCTTCGTTGCAACTGAAGCCCCATGAGCATTGCTACCCTACCCATGACTTAGAGTTGGCCGCTGTTGTCTTCGTGTTGAAGACATGGAGGCACTACTTTTTGGTGAGACTTTCAAGATTTTCACGGATCATAAGAGCCTTAGGTACTTGTTCGACCAAAAGGAGCTTAACATGACACAGAGACGTTGGTTAGAGCTCCTAAATGACTACGACTGCAGCATCTCCTACCATCCCGGGAAGGCCAACGTGGTGGCTGATGCTTTGAACCGGAAGGCGCTCGCCCACTTGGCCAGTCTACAGGCATAGAGTTGGAGGCTTATGGAGGAGTTGGGTAGTTGGCGACCTTGGGAGTCACAAAGGTTTTGTGGGATAGTGACAGTGACGCGGCAGACGCGACCAGAGCTGATAGACCGCATCATCGCAAGACAGATGACAAATCCGTACTTAAAGACCCTGCGGAACAGGGTGTTGACAGGAGACCCAGGAGACTTTTTCTTTACAGATGAGATACTGCGCATAAGGGGGCGCTTATGCGTTCCCAGGGACGAGGAGTTATTGAGAGAGCTCCTGGCTGAGGCGCACGGGTCCAGGCTCACCATACATCCCGGGAACACAAAGATGTATCACTATCTGAGAAGTGACTTTTGGTGGAAAGGGATGAAGTGGGATGTTGGTGAGTTTGTGCAGCAGTGTTTGGTGTGCTAGCAGGTGAAGGCCGAGCACCAGAGGCCTGCAGGACCGTTGCAGCCACTTCCTGTGCTAGAGTGGAAGTGGGAGAGCATCACCATGGACTTGGTGGTGGGTCTACCAGTTACGTAGTGAGGACACGATGCAGTCTAGGTGATAGTAGACAGGTTGATGAAGACGGCGCGTTTCCTACCGATCCGAGTCACCTTGGGACCAGAACAGTTGGCGGAGAGGTACATTCGCGATGTGATACGCCTGCAGGGAGTTCCACGTGAGATTGTATCTGACAGGGATACCTGGTTTACTTCCCAGTTTTGGGCTGAGTTTTAGCAGGCTTTGGGGACACATTTGAGGTTCAGTACCGCATACGATCCCCAGATAGACGGACAGTCAGAGCGCCATACAGACACATGAGGACATTTTACGTGCCTGTGTACTAGGCTGGAGAGTTTCTTGGGAGGAGCATTTACCCCTGGCAGAGTTTGCATATAATAACAGTTACCACTCGAGCATCGGCATGGCACCTTACGAGGTCCTGTACGGACAGAGGTGTATTGCACCCTTGAGTTGGGTCGAGGTGGGGACCAAGTGGGAGGTTGGCCCCACGTTGATCCGGCAGAGTCAGGAGGTGATAGAGCAGATCCACAGACGACTCCGCATTGTCAGAAGTAGGCAGAAGATTTACGCTGACCGAAAATTTAGAGAGGTGCAATTCGAGGTTGGGGATCACGACTTTCTCCATGTTTCGCCCATGAAGGGCCTGCAGCATTTTGGTGTGAAAGGGAAGCTTGCGTCGAGGTTTGTAGGGCCCTTTGAGGTCCTGGAGAGGGTGGGACACATTGCTTACCGGCTTGCCCTTCCTCCCCATCTTTCTGGAGTGCACGACGTGTTCCACGTGTCCAACCTCAGGAAGTACGTCGTCGATCCCAGTGACGTTCTGAGCCACGAGAGCATCGAGGTGGGTGACGACCTGACCTACCCCGAGAGACTAGTACAGGTCCTAGACAGAGCTATCCGGAGTCTGAGATGAAAGCAGGTACCACTGGTGAAGGTCCTATGGAGAAGCTAGCGGTACAAGGAGGCGACTTGGGAGCCTGAGGCGGCGATGCGAGAGCGGTGCCCGAAGCTTTTTGAGGGTACATCTTTTCGGACCTACTTCGGTCCCCTTTAAGTTTGTTATGCGTTTTTGTTCCTTTTCCGCACCTAAGCTAGCTTAAGTTTCGGGGACGAAACTTCCTTTAAGTTTGTTATGATGTAATGACCCGTCACACTTTCAGCCTTTTAAGACGTCTGGAGTCTCAGTTAGACATCTGTTCAGACATCTGAACCCTTTCCCGGACGTTTGAAAATGAAATTTTTGTACGCACACTGTGCCCTGCATGCGGGTGGCATGCAAGACCCTCTTCTTCTCTCTCCCTTCCTTTTCCTCCCCAAACCCTAAACCCACACCGTCTATATAAGCCCCCACTCCTCTCCTCTCCACTACACACACCAGCCACCACCACCTTCAGAGCTGTGTGGAAGTGGCGAGAGGAGGTGAGCGAGGGAGAGCGAGAGGGAGGAGGAGAGTGCGGGAGGAGGAGGCCGAGGTCAGAGAGCTTCGGTGGAAGCTCGACAGAGCTCGCACAGCCACCGCGGGTGCTTGCGGGAGGAGGAGAAGAGCTCAGGGAGGCGGCCTCCCGACCCTCAGCAGCGGCTGGAGCTGCGGCGGTGCGAGGCGAAGCGAGCGGCGAGCGTTGGAAGGAGGTCCTGATATTGGAAGTTTTCCAGTATCAGACGTCTAGAGTGGAGTCCAGACGACTGACGGAGTACCTGGATGTCTGGAGCTAAGGCCGGAAGTCTGAAAGCTCATTTATCGTGAAGGTACGTAATCTCCCTACGCCATGCATATCACAGCGCAGGGATATTTGTCAGCTGATTGTGCCTGCTTTGTCGTTTGCAGGTGCATCCTTTGGAAGGAGCACGGACGCTGCGCTTTTGGACGTCTGATCAGATCATCAGACATCCGGAGGTGCGTCCAGATGACCGGAAGCATTATTCGATGCCTAGAACTGGCTTCAGACGATCGCAGAGAAGGCCTGGACGTCTAAGGACACCGCAGGGACTTAAGGTAAGGTTCTAGTACCTTTTAAGACGTCTGGACTTGTTCTTAGACGTCTGATTTTGAATAGTAGGCATGTTTTTTACCCGTTTAGGGTCCGATTGGGGTCCGTTTTAAGCAAACAAAATACCTGTATTTTCTTTACGAGTTCCTCTATGTATTAGAGTCCTTTGTGTACTGTTCCTAACTCTCATTTTGTGATGTATTCCCTGGTATAGGGTTTCAGCCTGCTTTTGTTTGGGGCTCGCAGAGACGCCTAGGTTTGCGGTTTAAGCCCCCATTACTCTCGAGTCGCCTGGTAGAGTGGTTAATTCTGTTGATAATATTTAAATAAGAATGTGCTTGTGGAAATAACTAAATGGAATCCTAGGATGTGGCATGAATCCTAGGATAGAGAAATGAATGAACCGTTTGTGCTGTATAATGTACTTGCATGCATGATTGAGCTAAACTGTTAGCAATTGCCTGTATTATAATTATGAGCTGTCTATAATTTGTGAACAATTACGTGTGAAATCACCAGTTGCTTGTATCGAATTATGGAAACACGAACAGCCTGTATATGCATGAGAGATGAATTGTGAATGGTGAAATCTGGATCAAAATAAATGAGGTGAACATGAGCATGGACCCTATGGGGAATTAGGAGTAGAACTCCTGTGGATAGATGGAAACCTGAAATGTAGACGGGAAGTGTGCTGGCTCTTGAGTACGTGGTACCAAGGAGAGCAACTGTCCCGTTTTCGTGTAGAGCGGAGCTAGCTGCCCTTGGGTTGAGACTCGGGGTTAGAATTGGCCACTCTACACCGACTCCTGTTGGCCCTCGTGTACGTGGTACCGAGGCGAGCTACTAGTGTAGGGAGAGAGCTAGCCACCCCACGGGACCCGAGGTTTAGCAAGCCACCATACACCAACTTGTTAGGCCCTCTGGGCAAACCGGGGTAGTCAGACGAGGGTGCACGGACTGTGGAGGGGCGATACCCCTGTTTGGTTCTGAGGGGTGAGATCCCTATTCTGAGAGGGCAAGGCCCTATACTGTTCTATGATGTACTTTAGGTGTATCCACTGGCAGAAATTACTGACCGAGTGTCAGTCTGGGGTACCTACCCGTGTGCTTATCACGCCTGCCGTAGTTACCGCTACATCTTTATAGTGACCTCGGGGTGGTTGACTAGGTGTAGGACTACCACGGGGGACTTTCCCGGCCAAGAGAGCACACGTGTACCTTCTACTCTATAGAAAAGACTGCAATCAAGATCGTTCACACGAGGAACATGCAAGATCAAGAATATCTGGATGTTTGAGAAAAATGGGTGAAAAGGAAATACACATAAAATAGATAAATAGAAAAGAGAATTAAATCTTTTTCTTTTACTATTTTAGATAGTATAGATACCACTCTACTCTGCGTTCGCTGACTCTGTCTTTTCATAATACTATTCAGGACCAGGAGTTGAGCAGCACGAGCTTCTAGCTGTGGAGGGTGCTGGGCCTAGTCGAGCCCAGCCATAGTTTTCAGCACTTCCTTTTCGTTCCTTTACTTTTGTAGTAAGTATTGGACAGATAGTTACTGTTTACTTCCGTTGTTCGTTGTCTTTGTTATTGTGGTGTCATGTAATGAAACAACAAATTTACTTTCCTTTACTGCTTCGTACTTTCTTTTGCTTAGTTATATTGCATATGTGAATGTGGTTTATTTTCCTGCTTTTTGGTTATTTCTTGTTGGACAACTAGGTGTTGGGATTATTCGAGGCGAGCTAGTCTCGGGTCTTGTAGGGATCCAGGAATCGGGTCATAATAAGATAGTATCAACGTCCTGACACACCGAGATGCCAGGGCTTCGGGTTCTGTGGTGACAGGTATGGTTACTATTTCTGGCAGATTAGTGTGCGTACTTTTTGATTCCGGCGCCACACACTCCTTCGTTGCTACGAGTTTTGCCGTCAGATTGGGGCAGGGCAGTGTACTGTTAAAGGATCCGTTTGTGATCAGAGGCCTAGGTGGCTAGTTGTTTGAAGCCGAGGAGGTCTACACGTACTGTGAGGTCAGTATAGGGGGACACAACCTCCTCGCTGACCTGATTGTGATTCAGATGGAGGACTTTGGCGTGATCCTAGGGATGGACTGGCTGTCCGCCTATCACGCCCTTGTGGACTATTTTGGGAAGATCGTCTTCTCCATACCAGAGTTGCCTCCCTTTGAGTTTCACAGACAGCTGGTGGACGGAGGTTTCAGATGCATTTCCGCACCTCGGGCAGCTAGGCTTTTGAGCCAGGGGTGTGAGGGCTTCTTGGCATGTGTAGTGGCAGAGCCTAGCCCTGTTGCTGACTTTCAGATTATCCCGGTGGTCTGCGAGTACCCCGACATTTTCCTAGAGGAGCTGCCGGGACTACCGCCTGAGCGTGAGATCGAGTTTGAGATCTCACTCGTACCAGGGACCTGCCCCATTTCTATTGCACCATACCGGATGGCACTGCTTGAGCTGCGAGAGCTCAAGTCATTGCTATATGACCTGTTGGAGAAGGGCTTTGTGAGGCTGGTGCGTACTCGAATTGGCTTTATTAAAATGGTGATATTAATGTCGAAATAAGTATAGTGAGTTAAACTAAATCGACTCTACACCTGTTTCACAAGATTTTTAACCTAGCCTACTTGATTTTAGTTTGATCACTTCTAGGCCCAGGGTCGATATCAAGGAGGAAGGGATTAGGAGAATTGCAATGTTTCTACACCTTTCCTAAAACGTATCTCTTCCTTGCGTTTATTATGTTTTTGCTCTTCTTGATATTTAGGTTTTTTTCCGATAATCTTGTTCTTGAGGCACACCCTCAAATAGGTCCTTGGCTATACGCCAAAATACAACGAGTCCTGTCTCGCCACATGCGAGACCGTGTGCCTGCAAATCAAGATTTATCTTTTCTATTTTATACATTTTTTAGTCTTTTTAGTAGTAGGAAGAAAAGTCAAATTGAAAGCAAAAATAGAATGCAATGAAAAAGAATACTTAGCTTAGTATATCTATATATGTATATATAGTAGATATAGAATATGTATGGTTATATAGATGTTATATAGAAAGGTGTTGAACGTCGAGTTGCTACGCTAACATATTCAGTTTTGAAAAACATGTCGTAGTTTGAAAGCGAAGAACTCGTGTTCAACAAATAAAATTTATACCGAAATGGAAATTCCGAGTCGAACACAGGGAGGCGAACGTTTGATTTAAAAAATTCGCATTTGATTTTATTTGTTACGGAATAATTCAATTGATTAAAACTATCTAACTATTTCAATAAATAGAAAAAGAGAGAGAGAGAGAACAAGAGAGAGAAAGAATGCTACAAACAAAAACCAAAATGAGATGTAGAATAAACATAAAATTTCATAATCAGAACGATTGTTCATTACACCAGAAAGCGGAAAAATGATTACATTACAAAGTAGTAAATCTACTCTAGAAAGCAGTAAATCTATTCTAGAAAGCAGTAAAAAGAATGGGGAGAGAAATATCCTCCTTGACGGTCGCTTGGAGGACGAGCCGGACGAGACGACGCCTAGACGAAGGTGGACGATGTAGAAGAACAAGAACGGAGCAGCACGTCGTCGTCGTTGCGGGATCCACTTCCAAAGGGGGACGAAAAATTGACTTTATCTCACAAGAAGCATCCCAGGTGTGGGATAAGTGTCTCTTGAGCTTTGGAGAGGGAGAGAAGAGAAGGAAGGGATGATAATTTCGTGTGGAGGGGGTCTCCTTTTATAGTTGCAAGGAGTGGGAGCAATTTAGTCATTACAACTCTTAAAACATTAATTTAGGACCTTTAGTGACGGATAAAACCGTCAGTAAAGGTCTGAACGTGCGCGTAGTTGGCGGCGCACACGCGCCTGCTCGCTTGCCCGCGCGCGCAACGCTGGCGCACGTTCAGCCATCCTCAGCCGTTCGATCGCGAGATCGGACGGCTCAGATCACACTACGCCCGCCTCCTAAGCGTGTGCCCGATCGCGTGTGATGCGGCGTTACCGCCGCGCGTGCAATAGCGCGTGGGCACTATTGGGCGCGCGTGACCGTTCGGTCGCGATCCAACGCCCCATGCGCCCGCTTGCCCATGTCAGATTTGAGGCTCGTGGGGGCTCGACCTCGCGACCTCTGCTTAGCCCGCAGCGTCGTCTCCGCTGCGCTACGCAGTCGAGAAGGTCGTGCGGACGATTTAAGGCGCCGCATCCACAGCCGTTGGATGAAGATCCAACGGCCCAGATCATGCACTGGATGTCCTTTGGAGAGGCAACGGCGGTCTTGGGGGCCGGTTGGATCGCTGAGATGGCACCACGTGCAGTCGGATTTGTCGTTTGAAGTGTGGATTTACACAATCTTGGCCCTTGATCTTCTAGGGTTCCCCGGTCACTATCTAATGCTACAGATGCCTGATTAGGGCGATCTTGGAGTCGTTGAACTCCATTCGTCACCCTGATCACATCTGTACGGTTGGATCTTTGATTCGAGGCCCTGATAAAAAGTTTTCCCTATCCAGGCACATAAAAGGAGACAATTAACCTCCATTTTATTCAAACTACTCTAATGCAGGATGAAGCATGTTATGCAATATTTATAGCATGCAATGCAATCCTATGCTTAAGAACATTCATAAATAGACATCTTAAGTAGTGTAAACGTGTTTACATCAATAGGGGTGTAGATGGAAATGTGAATGGGACGTAGCAAGGTGTCGCATTGGTCCACGTCTCGTAAGACGCAACCAACAAGACTAAGTGCTGCGTGGAGTGTGGAGCAGATGTTTATGAGTGGTGGTGGAGGCGCTTGCTTTGCACGGGTATCGGGGAATATCAGCAACTAGTGCGAATATTCCCGCGATATGATGCGCGGTGGAGGGGTGAGTGCACGGGAATATGGGTGGTGTATGTGAGGTGAATATGTGTATAGAGGAATGTGGGTAAGTGGATATATATATAAGTATATATATGTATATATATATCTATTACTATATATGTATATATAAGTGTATATGTATATATATATCTATATATATATATATATATATATATATATATATATATGTATGAACATTTATGTATATGTAACTATATGTAAGGGTGAGAGTATGTGAGTGTGTGTGTGTATATATCTGTGTGTGTGTGCGTATGCGTGAGCGTATGAGTGTCTGTGTGTATGTGTCAGGGTGTGTGTGTGTATCAGTGTGTGTGTGTGCACGCTGGAGGAGAAGCAGCAGTTAAATTCGTCTGCTATGTGGAGGCGACGTCTGGAGGCATTGAGGTGTGCAAGGGCAGAGGCTGAGGCGTGAGTGTGTGGGGGTGTGAGGCATAGCGCATTACTGCGTGGGAGTGTGTGGCACAGCACGCCGCGGAGTGCAGCGCACAACGCTGAGGGTGGGGACGCAGTGACTGGTTGGAGCGGGTGCGGGAGAAAAAAAAGAAAATAATAAAAAAATGAAAAATAGTGAAAATGCCACTCTCAAGGAAAATGTTAATAATAGAAGTGGATTGGATGGCCAATTATTCTCACTCTCTTCCCCTCTTTATAAATGCATGCAGGTGTATATTTACAAATGCAAGTAGGGCTGCATAAGATGCAAGGGCAATGCTTGGAAAAGACACAAGATGGCATATTTACTGGTGTATTTTTGCTGTGCAATCATATCCCCATACCTATCTTTTTCTAGTCCATAGTAAAACATTTTGTATGGTGTTTAGAAATGATATTAAGCTGAAGATTTTTTTGAAGCAACATGAATGCGTTTATTCGTTGGATATTGTGAGAACCAATTGCAGAGAAGACTACCAGTACTTCAAGTCTCACGTGATATAGACCATCTCTCAACTAACCAGGACTCTTGAGATTTAATCCTTAAGTAGGATTTCCAGGACTCCGAGGGTTATGCTGTACTCGAGAGCTAAGAGATTATGGTTTGTGCATAATGAAGGATCAAGACTGACTAGATGCATATTAAGGCTCAAGCCCAGGGTTTCACAAATTTTTAAGTATAGGTTGGTCCCAGCTTCTGCTCATGTTTTTGGATTAACCCTTAAAAAAATGATGGAAAAACTCAACCCCACTTGTATTGTTTTTGTGGCTCAAAGAATTTATGGTAGAACAGGGTATTTGTAACGTGTCCTGAGAACGTTGGGGAGAAGAATTTACAGACGTTTGGAGGATATACCAACTTATTCGTAAGTTTTCTTTTTTTTGAAACAGGTGTCAGTATATCTCCTACAACTTTATTTGGAAGAGCTCACTTATTTGGTGGGTGAGTATTTTTTCGGTGAAAAGGGTTTCTCCTAAACACAAGACTAAAGACTGGGATAAAAAGTCTACCTGCGTACACAGGTAAGGACTCCACCTTCCCTAATGAACACTAGGGTTGAATCTTATGTTCACCTGGTCTTTCTTGATATGTGTAGTGTGAACCAAGATTACTTAAGCTCTCAAGTAGAGGCAAACCAACGAATCCTATACTGGTGACTCAGGTACAAGAATATGTCCTTGATTAGGAGAGATTCTGATCCATCTTATCAATGCTTAAGTAAATTAAGCCAAGATTGAGTGAATCAAGCTCCTGTGGCCTAGAAAGTCTTCAAAACAGCGGTTGAATATCCATAAACACTTATTGTATTTTTGCTTCAGCTTTTAGATCTTTTTTTTTTTTTTTGAATTAGGCTATGTACATATTTATAGATGGATATGTATAATGGATGTAGAAGCTGCATGATACTCGTATAATACCCAGATCCTATGGATTCCTATCCACCCCTCCATGCCAAATGATACTATGTCCTCATATGCATGCAGGGTAAAGCAAGGTCAAAGGATCATGGTACGAGAGTTAAGGTGTGAGATATACAACAGGGTGGTAGGGTGGGTGAATGGTGGGTGGTGAAGTGAAAAGTGAAGAAGTGCAAAGTTAAGTGAAGTGTAGGCGATAGTGGAGGAGTGTTGCTAGGGTGCCTCCCAACGAGCACTGAATTTAACGTCCCCAGCTAGACTCAGAGTGAGGCACAAAGTCAATTACCCTCTAGCAGGGTAATAGTTTCACCAACGAGGGCAGGTTCATGAGTAAGATAGGGTTTTAACCGCTACCCATTGACCGTAAATTTATGCCCAGATTTGGGACCTTCAATTTCGACGACCCCGTTGGGAAATGGTCTCGAGACCAAGTAGGGAACCAATCCATTTGGACTTCAATTTCCCTGGAAAGAATTTAAGCTGGGCATTGTAAAGCCAAACTTGCTGAGATGGCATAAATTCCTTCCGCCGAATTCGACTGTCGTGAAAAGCCTTAGTGAGTTGTTTGCAAGTTAAGGCAGAATCATAGGCTTCAAAACGGAGCTCCTCCATCTCCTGGAGTTGGAGCTTCCTTTCTCGACCATACAGGTCGGGGTTGAGGTTATATTGGCGAACCGCCCAATAAGCGCGGTGCTCCAACTTAACGGGCAAATGACAAGGCTTCCCGTAAACAATTCTATAAGGAGACATGCCAAGGGGAGCCTTGAAGGCGGTCCGATACGCCCAAAGTGCGTCAATCATCTTGTCGGACCAATCCTTACGGTCAGGCCAAACCGTTTTCTAGAGAATTTACTTGATTTGCCGGTTCGACACCTCAGCCTGGCCGTTTGTCTGAGGATGATACGGAGATACGATACGATGGTGGACTCCATATTTCCTCAGAAATGCCCGAAAAGAAGCATGGGTAAAATGACTTCCTCCATCAGAGGTAATGGCTCGAGGGATCCCAAAGCGTGCAAAAATGTGGTCTTTGACAAATCGAGGAGATATGACATGATCAGCATAGCGCGTGGGAATAGCCTTGATCCATTTCGAAACATAATCAACAGCAACGAGGACGTACTCAAAGCCGTTGGAAGGAGGAAAGGGACCCATGAAATCAATTCCCCAAATGTCAAAGATTTCGATAGCTAGGATGGGTTGCAAGGGCATCATGTCACGACGTAACATTGACCCTAACGACTGGCACCTAGTGCATCATTTAGCATAATTGTGTGCATCCGAGTGAAGGGAGGGCCAAAAGAAACCGCACTGCAACACCTTGGCTGCAGTTTTCCTCCTAGAGAAATGGCCTCCGCAAGCCTGATTGTGATAGAATGATAGCACACTAGGGAATTCGCTGTCAGGAATATAGCAGTGGATGATCTGGTCAACACATATTCGAAAAAGTAGTGGATTATCCCAGAAATAATACTTTGCTTCTACGATGAGACGCTCGCGCTGGTTCTTAGTCCAGCCACGTGGAAGAGAGCCAGAAGTAAGGTAATTAGCAATGTCGGCATACCAAGGTCCACTTGCCACATTAATTGCCAGTAGGTGCTCATTGGGAAAAACCTCATTAATCGGCAATGTAAGTCCATTGTGGTCGAGATCCAGTCTCGAGAGATGATCAGCAACCACATTCTAGGCTCCGGTGATGAGAGCCTTATCATGAACCCTAACTAGCACAATTTTATCTAAATAAGTGTGCAAAAGCTCCTACAAAACCTAAGGAAAAGTCTAACTCAGAGAATTCCAAATTTAAGAATAAAATAATTCATAAGGGGTAAAACTATAATTTTACCAATGCAGTACACAAACAGGGTGTCTAAGGGCATAAACACAGGTCAAATGAGCTTAATAAGAAAGGAAGTGGGATGATCTGATCTGAAAAAGGTTATAGCAACTTTTAGGAATTAAATAATATTCTGTAACCCTGAAACAAACCCGCTTCAATTCACGAGCTTCTAGGTAGGATAAAAAATAAACCAAATCCTCTAAAATTCATGAAAAAATATACCCTAGGGTTTAGAACCTTCAATTTGGCCTTTGGGACTTATCTTGACCTAGATTGAGAATCATGCCCAATTTTTGACCTAATTTAGATTTTTGTTCAAATTGATCAGCCAAACGTGGTCAAACCTAAAATTAAACCTCACAATTAGATTCCTTAGGCCAAATTAGGTTGGTACAAAAATTTGGGCCTAAGAGAAGATAATTTTGACTAACTTTACAAATTGGTCCTCTTAAATTACTTTTTGACCCATATCTTTTTGAACCCTTGCATTTAGCCTCCCATCTTCTCTTTCGTTTTTTGCAGAACGGCCCCTCTGCCACCCCATGCAGGCGCCCATACCTCCGGCGACCTTGCGCGGAGGATGGCTCCGCGCAGGGTATGGGGGCTGCTCTCAGGAACGAAAGGGAGGTTCCCTGCGTCGTCCTCTTTCGCAGGGACCCTCCCCCTTGCCCTGTAGCTGCCCATGACTCTCGTGCGAACGCACGAGAGGAATGGGTCTGCTCTTCGGCCATTCTCCAGCGAGCTCCCCACGTCGCCTCCTCCAGATCCTCTCCTCGCCAACACCTTAATAAGGAGTGGCTGGGGCAATCGTTTCCTTCAAGCCTGTTTTGGCCGAAGGAAACCCCTAATCTTCGTCTCCTCCACCGGTCAAGCACCCACAGGTTTTGGTGACTCTTCCTCCTCCTCCTCGTTGCTCTGCTTCCATACCTGCAAGCAGAGTTTACTCCGCCTCATCCTCCCGCGCCAGGCTGCACCAACTGGTGACATCCAGATCCCCTCCTCGTCGTCGTTACCCCCCTCTGGGCACCTTCGTCTCTGCCGTCGGCAGGCACGCGCCAACATCTCCTTCCCCCTTTTCATCAGTTAAATAGGTCAAACTCTTTCCCTTACTCTCCTCTTAATTTCCCCCTCTTCAACTATCACTTTAAACCCCTCGACTGCCACTACCATCACCATCTGTTCCACCTCCGGCCACCAACTCTGGCGAGGCTGCTCCACCTCCACAGGCCTTCCCACCCCTCGCCGACAAGCCCATAAGGATCCCCTCACTCCACTCAACATTTCCCCCCACTCACACTGCCACTCCACACACCCAGAACACCTCTCGAACACACCCACTCTCACGTACACAGTGTGCCCTAAGCCCGCACACTCCGGCCTCTCCACGCCACGCCGACCCTCGCACCGCCTTCGCCGCACTCTGGCGAAGTTCCCTGAGCTTTTTGACGTGGCCGCGAGGCCGTTTTAGTGTTTTCAGGTTGCACCCCCTCGCCGCGATTGACGACAAGCTTGGAGCAAGCTCGCAAGCTGCTCTAAGCCTCTCCAGCTCCAGGCGTAAGCCCCAGGCGACGCGGAAGACTTCCACGAGTGTGCCCAGGTCTTCAATTGGGGTCGCAAGCCTCTGCTACTGCCTCAATCGCTCGAAGCTTCCTGCCTGCTGGCGCGCGAAGCAGCAGGTGGGACTTTAGTCCCACCTCAGAAGTGTGTGGGTGCACGCCCACACATAAATTGAAAACGTGTTATACGCTGGTTGCCTCCCGTTACACTGGGGCATGCCCACACATAAATTGAAAACGTGTTATACGCTGGTTGCCTCCCATTACACTGGGGTGTGGTCCCTCACCTATTCACCGGGTCCTCCTTCTCCCTCTCTTTCCTCCTTCCTCCCCCCTGTAGAACCCTAACCCTCGGCCTTTATAAAAGGCCACCCTCCCCTCCTCTCCTCTCCACTCCATATACCACCATCTCCACCTTCAGAGCGCGGCGGAGCAGCGGGAGGAGGTGAGCGAGGGAGCGCGTGACAGCGAGGAGGAGGAGAGTGCGTGAGAAGGAGGAGGAGGCCGAGGTCGGGAGCTTTGTGGAAGCTCGTCAGAGCTCGCACGGCTACCGTGGCATGTGCGGGAGGAGGAGGGAGTCCGGAGCGTCATCCTCGACCACCTACAGCAGCTAGAGTTGCGACAGAGCGCGGCGAGGAGCGTTGCGAGCACAGTTTGATACTGAAATTTTTCCAGTATCGGACGTCTGGAGTGCATTCCGGACGACTGCTTGAGCGTCTAGATGTCTGGAGTCAAGACCAGACGTCCGAAAGCACCTGTATCGCAAAGGTACGTTCTCTCCACGGTTACGGCCATGTAGGCTGCACTGCAGAAGATATGTTTAGCTAATTTTTGGGTGGCTGCTCTATCGCATGCTGGAGCAGCCTTGGGAAGATGCACAGAACGCCCTTCCAAGCACTTTCGGATGTCTGATCAGCTCACCAGATGATCGGAGGACTGGTCAAACGTCTGGAACTGCTTTCAAACGGTCGCAGGGGAGTCTTGGACGTCTGAGGGCATCACAGGAACTTGAGGTGAGATTCTGTAACTTTTAAGACGTCTAGACTTGTTTCCAGACGTCTAATTTTGGTCTGTAGACACGTTTTTGACCCGTTTGGGGTCCGATCTGGATCCGCTTTACGCAAACAAACTATCTGTAGTTTCCTTGTGAGTTTCTTTACGTACTAGAAACCTTTATACACTCTTTTAAATCCTCCTTTGTGATGTGTTCCTTGGTATAGGACTTCGACCTGCTGCATGTCTGATGCTCACAGAGATGCCTGGGCTTGCTGTTCAAGCCCCCAGTACTCCCGGATTGTCTAGTAGAGTGGTCTACCCCTGTTAATTTTATTAAATAAGAATGTATCTGTAGAATTAGCCAACTGGTACCCCTGTTAATTTTATTAAGTAAGAATGTATCTGTAGAATTAGCCAACTGGAAACCTAGGATTTGGCATGAAACCTAGGACAGAGAAATGATTGAACCAATTGTTCTGCATGATTGTAATTGTATACATGAATAAGTTAAATTGTTAGCCATTGCCTGTAAATAAGTATGAGCTGCCTGTTAGAATATGAGCTGCCTGAGATAACTGAACAGTTACCTGTGAAATCATTAGTTGCATGTATTAAATTGTGGAAATACGAGCTGCCTGTATATAAACGAGAACTAAATTGTGAATGATGGAATCTGGATCGGAATAATGTGATGAACATGAGCATGAACCCTACGGAGAGTTAGGAGTAGAGCTCCTGTGGTTAGATGGAAAATCTAGAATGTGGACGGGAGGTGTGCTGGCCCTTGAGTACGTGGTTCCAAGGAGAGCGATTGTCCCCTTTTGTGTAGAGCGGAGCTAGGCGCCCTTAGGTTGGGACCCAGGGTTAGGATTGACCACTCTACACCGACTTCTGTTGGCCCTCGTGTACACGATACCGAGGTGAGCTACTAGTGTAGGGAGGGAGCTAGCCACCCCATGGGGCCCGAGGTTCAGCTAGCCACCCAACACCGACTTGTTGGGCCCTCTGGGCAAACCGGGGTAGTCAGACGAGGGTGTGCGGACTGTGGAGGGGCGAGAACCCTGTTTGGTTCTGAGGGGCTAGACCCCTGTTTCTGAGAGGGCTAGGCCTTATACTTTTTCGTGCTGTACCTTGGCGTACTAGCTAGCGGAAAAGACTGATCACGTGTCAGTGAGAGGTAGCTACCCGTGCGCTTATCGTGTGTACCGTAGTCACCACTATATCTGACAGTGACCTCAGCGTGGTTGACTGGGGTAGGACTACCACGGGGGACTCTCCCGGCCAGGAGAGCACCACGTGTACCTTCTACTCTTCGGAAAAGACTACAATCAAGATCGTTTCCACGAGGAACATGCGAGATCAAGAAAAATTTGAATGTTGACGAAAAGGGGTGAAAAGGAATTACCTGAAAATAAAATAACTAGAAAAGATAATTAAACTTGTTACTTTTGTTGCTTTAGATAGTATGGTTACCACTCTACTCAGCATTCGCTGACTTTGTCTTTTTCACGACACCGTTCATGTCCAGGAGTTGAGCAACCCGAGCTTTCGACTGCGGAGGGTGCTGGGTCTGGTCGAGCCCAGCCATAGTTTTTTGCACTCTTTGTTGTACCCTTTTTACTGTCATAGTGAATTTCAGACTTTTAGCTATTGTTCTTGTTACTGTTGTTTTCGTTTCCATTGTTCCTGTGTTGTGGTGGTATATACTGGAATAGCAGGTTTTACTTTCCTTTATTGCTTGTACGTTTTTACTGCTTAGTTATATTGCATATGTGAATGTGGTTTATTTTCCTTCTTTTTGGTTATTTCTTGTTGGACGATTGGGTCTTGGGATTAGTCGAGGCGAGCTGGTCTCGGATTTTGTAGGGATTCGGGAACCGGGTCGTAACAATACATCTCCGAAGGATGCAGGTAAGGTTGGCAAGACAATCATCAAATGAAGGTCCGAAGACCGAAAAGTCATCCATGAAGATCTCAAGAAAGTCACCCACCATATCATGGAATATCCCCAGCATACATCTTTGGAAAGTTGCTGACGCATTACAAAGTCCAAATGGCATTCTTCTAAATGTGAAGGTGCCAAAGGGGCAGGTGAAAGTGGTCTTCTCTTGGTCCTGGGAGTCAATAGCCACCTGTTTATATCCAGAGAATTCATCCAGGAAACAGAAAAATTATTTCCCGCTAACCGCTCTAGGATTTGGTCAATGAAAGGTAGCGGAAAGTGTTCTTTCTTTGTTGCAGCATTCGGTTTCCTATAATCTACATACACTCTCCAAGATATAGGAGTGCGTGCAGGGATGGATTCGCCCCTGTCATTGACACGAATGGTGAGTCCCGCCTTTTTGGGCACGACATGAATCGGGCTCACCCAGGGGCTGTCACTGATCGGGGAGATTATACCAGCATCAAGCCACTTAATGATTTCCTTTTTAACGACCTCCCGCATGTTAGGGTTGAGACGTCGCTGCATTTCGCGGGAAGGTCTAGCCTCCTCCTCCGTATATATACAGTGAGTGCAGTAGGAGTGACTAATGCCAGTTAAGTCAGACAAGGACCATCCAATGGCTGCCTTGTGTTCCATAAGGACCTTTGTTAGCTTTCACTCTTGCTCCCTTGTCAATTTTGAACTAATAATTACGGGGAGCATTTTGTTTGGTCCCAAAAAAGCATATTTAAGCGTGTCAGGCAACGCTTTCAGCTCATGAGTGGATGACGAAAGATCTGGAATTTCTTGGGACGAGAATGTCCCAAGCAGATCAGAAGAAAGAAGGGCAGGAGAAAGAAGTTGGCCCTCAGATTGGCCAAGAAGAGGGGCATCTTGAATTGATGGATCCAAGAAAGGAGAGTCCCAGTGATCAGTATTTGGGCTCAAGGTCCTAGTGTGGAGTCGCATGTCTGCCTGATTTGGTGAGAAAGAAAGGGCAATTCGATCTTCAAGGGGGTGGACTAGAGGTGAGCAGCCCGGATATGACTCAGACCACTAGGTGTGGGAAGCGGAGAAAACCTCATTAGAAGTATGGTTAGGAGAAGGTAAGGGTAAGGGGAGGGATGGGGAAATGTTACAATATATATTAGTCAGGCGATGGTCTGTGTTCAGGGGTACTCCACAGCAGTCAGAATAGGTCCCTATTAGTCCGATACACACGTTGACGGCCATGTCCTCGTCAGACGTGTCATCCTCGATGCAATCGCAATCAAAATTCTTGGCGGCCTTGAAGATGTTTAGCTTGAGCTTCTTAGAGCCAACGGTGATCTCAATGCAACCCGACTCACAGTCGATATGGGCGCAGGCTGTGGCCAAGAAAGGTCGAACAAGGATGATTGGACAATCAGAAAGTGAGCTAGGAACTTCCATATCCAAAACAACAAAGTCAACAGGAAAACAGAGACTGTTGACCCTAACCACCATGTCTTCCACCACACCCTTCGATATTTTGACAAAACAATCTACCATCTGTAATGTGACAGGGGTGGGTTTTAGATTTCCTAAGGCAAATTTCTCGAGCATGATGGTTGGTATAAGATTGATGGAAGATCCTAGATCAAGCGGAGCACGGTTAAAATTGCAACCTTGGATGCTACATGAAAAAAGCAGTGTGCTCGGATCTTTCTGCTTCGGTGGTAGATTTGATAGTATAGCACAACTCGCATGAGGCGAGAGGACCACCGGATTCTTTGTTTTCTTTGACTGTTGCCTTGGTGTAGTGTAGTCTTTGAAGAATCAGGTGACAGCAGGTCGATAGCCTCCAACAGGGGTACTTTGATCTCAACATCCTTGAATAAATTACGCAGATTATCAAAGGCCTGCATATCCTTTTTCTTGCCTTTTGGCTCCCTCAGTAGAGCCTCAGGGAATGGGACTAATTCTAGCACTAGTTTGGGTGTATCGTCCTCACGAGAATGTGGTACGCATTCCAAATGAAAGGGCGATGAAGAAGACGGGCCAGGATCAGGTCGTGGCGGATCAACGATTTGCTTACCACTCCTCGTAGTAATCGCATTGGACGTCGTGGGTCAAGTGGGATCATAGAGTGGAGGAGGGTTCACAATAGGGACATAAGGGTGAGGTGTTGCTGCAGGATTAGGCTGGAATCCCGGTGGAATGCTCTGAGCTTGCAGAATTTGATGAACCTGCCCCTGAGAAGGTCGTACCTGTGGTTGTGGACAACGGGGTACAAAATTTTGCGGGTTTGGAACAGGTTGGGTTGGAAGAGAGCCCTAAGATCGAGTTGTCATGCGAAGTTGACTGATCTCAGCATTCTGCTGTGCCAATTGGTGCTGAAGAGAGGTCATGTTTTCTTCATGGCGCTTGGACATTTCCGTCATCATTCGCATCAATTTATCAAGAGGACTTGATGAGTGTTCTATTTGAGGTATGCAAGGACCCGATGGCGGATTTACCAAATGATTATACTGAGCCCTTGGGATGATGGGTGTGGACGGTTGCATTAGCCCACCTGCGGGGTTTTGGCGCTGCAGGTTACTGGACCATGCGAAGTTAGGATGATTTCGCCACCCTGAGTGGTAAGTAGCAGAGAACGGGCTGTTCTCTAGGGCACAAACATCTTCTAAGCCAGAAGACGAGTCCGCATGCATATATGCATCCGAGCACACGGAGGCTTGGTTCTCCGTGTCAAAATATTGGCTTGTAGAAACCAGGTCCACATTACTTACTGAATCGCTCGGCGCGATACTCGGTAAGGATGGTCTCACATTATTCTTGGGAATCAGCCCGGTATTGGACGGATTAAGGTTGTGACGGAGTGATGGAGTGGAGGTGCTTGCCATGGAGCGGGCGGGGTTGGCCAGAAGCTCGTCTAGCTTGTTGTGCACGACGGAGACTTCATCCAATTTTTGTGCAATTAAGTTAGGATCTATGGATGAATGGGAGGGTCCCGTGTAAACTTCATGAACATTGCGGGGCATGCTGGTACGATTAAAGGCGACAATGGAGGCATTGTTCATTGAGTTTTCACTCATGTTTTCAAATAATTCAAATGCTCCATTCTCGTCTTTATTCATAAAGTCCCCTCCGCAAGAAGCGTTTGCAATCTGCTTCAAAGTTTCATTTAGCCCATAATAGAAGATCTGGGCTATATGCCACTTAGGCAGACCGTGGTGTGGACATTTTCAGAGGAGGTCATTATATCTTTCCCACGCCTCATGAAACTGGTCGCCATTTAGGCAGACCGTGAAAGAAGTTATAGCCCGGTAAAGCGTATTGGTTCGCCCGATTGGGAAGAGTTTCTTGAGAAATGTTGTTCGCATCTGTTCCCAAGAATGGATGGTTCTCCCAAGGGTGCGCAACCATTGCGACGCTTTGTCCTGCAACGAAAACGGGAACATTTTCATGAGGACAATTGATAACCCGATGTTTCGTGGTTTAACAGTTTCAACTAATCGGGTTAAGTCTTCCAAATGAAGAAAGGGATCTTCACTTGCAAGACCATGGAAGTGAAAGTTAATTGGGCCAATGACACTAGGTTTAATTCAAAATCATCCCCGCCCATGGGGACCCGAATTTGCCCAATGGTCTTTGTAGCAGCGGGATTTTGATAAGAGCTAAGAGACCTAGCTTCCTCCCGTTCAGGAGGGTTATGCATTTCCTCCAAGGTTTCCCTAATGGCTTCAATCTGCTCATTATACAATTCCATTTGGGCTTGAAGGCGGGTTATGGGGTCTACGGCTCCACCACCACCTAGTGGGATTCGAGGGGGGCGATTTCCTCCCTCGGGATTTGGGGGTGGGCGTGTAGCCATGTTTGTGGAGGAGGATGACGATTCAGTTTCTATCCTTCTAGAATTATCAAACAATTCAAACAATTTAGGGTTTTGTGACCTCTTCCCAAACATGCACTACCGCAGAAAGAATTGGGGAGATGAGAAGGGAGAAGGGATGAGAGAAACAACGCTGTAAAGATACACTTGTTCATAAATCAAAGGAATCAATTTCCTAACCTCTACAATGTGCCCTGAGACCTAAAGATCTAAGTTACCTGCTATCATTGCTTACGGAACCAAATGAGAGCACCGCGAAACCATCAGGCCAGATTGAAAGGCCGTTTGCCCCAGTCTTAGACACCCGATAGCACGCGGGAACCCACACCAACACATAGGCGCTACACGTAGGTAGTCAGACCTCCAATCCTTAATAGGAGTCAAGTTGCTATCAGTTTTAATTTAGAGGCTTAGGATCAGGTGCTCCAGGAATGTGATGGGCATTGTATACGGGTAATGCCCAGGTGCGTTGATTTTAAAAGTGTGTAAATCAAACATGCAATGGGAAAATCTCCTCGAATTTGAGTTTTAGATGGTGAATGGCTTTTAGAATTTCAACCGTAAGTAGTATGGATTTTAGGATTCCACTGAATTACCGATTCAACCAATCTCCGGGTTTCGAGAAACATAAGTTCTTTATGCCCAACAAACCCTTCTTCAATGTGAATTAGTTAATGCATGATAAAATGCACTGGGCTTTCCTAGATGGAAATTTCTAAGTGTGGATGCACGAATCTATTTTAATTCAATGTGAAAAGGAGCAAAAACACTTCAATTCAAGTGCTCCCAATCACCAAAATAATAATCCACACAAGGCCCAACCACCAAATGATGTAAAAAAATGAGAAAGTTGGGGTTGATAGATTTGGGATCGAATCTAAGGCAAATGAAGAATCGTGGTGGGGTTGGAATCAACTCAATTCGAAGTCTCCCCACCAAAAAAATGTGATCCCAAAATGCGAATAAATGAGGCAAGGAAGGATGACAATCAATCAATTTTTATCTTGCCTCAAAGAAAACTTCACACAATGAAAGATCCAAGAATCAAGATTCTTGGATTTTCGCTATGCGAAGTTTGTGAGAAATCAAGGGGCAGTTGAAGTGATAGCAAACAATCAATAAGTGGTTTTAGTTCACTTGCCCCAAGAAATTTCAAAGAAGTGCTTTTAGGTTTTTTTTTTTTTTTAAAAGTGATAAAATGACCTAAGTTACTAAGAGGGAGACACTTACCTCCTCAGCAACATGGGAGAAGCTCCAATGCGACGCTGGTGACTTCACATTCTCGCACCCGCCCTGGATTTGCCCATGCCTCCGACCTCCTCTGCGTGTTTCCTCCTTGCAATAGGTACACCTGCACACAAACAAACAAAAACACCCGTGAAGAGACGGGTGGAAGAAGAGAAAATCAAAAGAAGAGAGAAGAGGCTTACTCCAAATAGCGCATCCCCAGCAACGACTCCAGAAAAGCATGGTGCGTACTCAAATAGGCTTTATTAAAATGATGATATTAATGTCAAAATGAGTATAGTGAGTTAACCTAAATCGAGTCTACACCAGTTTCACAAGATTTTTCACCTGGCCTACTTGATTTTAGTTTGATCACTTTTAGGCCCAGGGTCGATCTCAGGGAGGCGGGGATTAGGAGAATTGCAAAGTTTCTACACCTTTGCTAAAACGTATCTTTTCCTTGCGTTTATTATGTTTTTAGTTTTCTTGATTTTTAGGTTTTTTTTCCGATAATCTTGTTCTTGAGGCACACCCTCAAATAGGTCCTTAGCTATACGCCAAAATACAACGAGTCCTGTCTCTCCACACGCGAGACCATGTGCTTGCAAATCAAGATTTATCTTTTCTATTTTATACTTTTTTTAGTCTTTTTAGTAGCAGGAAGAAAAGACAAATTGAAAGCAAAAATAGAATATAATGAAAAAGAATACTTAGCTTAGTATATCTATATATGTATATATAGTAGATATGGAATATGTATAGTTATATAGATGTTATATAGATAGGGGTGTAGATGGAAATGTGAATGGGATGTAGCGCGGTGTCGCGTTGGTTCACGTCTAGTAGGACGCAACCAACAAGACTAAGTGCCGCGTGGAGTGTGGAGCGGATGTGTGTGAGTGAGGGTGGAGGCGCTTGCTTTGCATAGGTATCGGGGAATATCAGTAACTGGTGCGAATATTTCCGCGATATGATGTGCGGTGGAGGGGTGAGTGCACGGGAATATGGGTGGTGTATGCGAGGTGAATATGTGTATTGTAACGACCCGATTCCAGAATCCCTATGAGACACGAGAATCGGACCGACTCGACTAATCCCAAGACCCAGTCATCCAACGAGAAAGTAACCAAAAGAGAAGTAAAATAACCACATTCAACATGTATATAACAAGCAGTAACAAAATACAGCAGTAGAGAAAAGAAATACTACAGTATACACCACCACAACAGTAGAGAAATAAACATGTACATAACATGAAGCTTACAATAAAAAGAGTATAGGGAGTAACAGAAAACTACACACTACAGCGGAAAGAAAAGTACAGAAGGTACTACAGGTAACTCTACTAGGCTCTACTAGGCCCAGCGCCCTCCGCAACCGCTGACTCTGGCTGCTCAACACCTGGTCCTGAAAAGGTAACAAGGTGACACGTCAGCGAAACGCTGAGTAGAGTGGTAACTAAAAGCTAGAAGAAGCAGTAGAGTGGACAGTAGCTGTTATATTTTTACTTTCTTCCTTTATACTTTTCCATTTATTCACTATTGATTTATTTCTCAGATCCTTCTCTTGATCTTGAATGTTCCTCGTGGGAACGATTTTAATTGCAGTCTTTCCCGAAAAGTAGAAGTAACACGTGGTATTCTCTTGGCCGGGAGAGTCCCCTGTGGTGGTCCAACCCTCGATCAACCACCCCAAGGTCGCTGACAGACGTAACGGTGACTACGACACACGCGATAAACGCACGGGTAGCTACCCCGCACCGGCACGCGGTCAGTCGTTTCCGTTAACGGGTGCGCCCAAAGCACAGCACGGAACTAGTATAGGGCAGAACCCTCTCAGTAACAGGGATCCAGCCCCTCCACAGTAACCAAACAGGGGTCTTGCCCCTCCACAGTCCGCGCACCCTCGCCTGACTACCCTGGTTTGCCCAGTGGGCCTAACAAGTCAGTGTAGGAGAGCTAGCAGAATCCTGGGGCCTGTGGGGTAGCTAGTTCTCTCCCTACACTAGTAGCTCTCCTCGGTACTGTGTACACGAGGGCCAAAAGTCGGTACAAAGTGGCCAATCCTAACCCCGGGTCCCTGGGGCAGCTAGCTCCGTTCTGCACTAAATAGGGGGACAGTCGCTCTCCTTGGTACTCCGTACTCAAGGGCCAGCTCGCTTCCCCAATTCTATTTCATTCACTTTCCAGGAGTTCTACTCCTAATTCCCCGTAGGGTTCAAGCTCTTTTAACTCAGCCAATTTAGGTTTCACCGTTCCAGGTATATGTCCATACAGTTCATGTTCTCAACCGTATTTATTCATTCATAACTAGCAGCTGTTAACCAATTTACAGGCAGTTATCATTTCCTTTCCACTTTTCCAAGACTGCAATGTATATATTTAACTAGTTTTCCAGTCCTAGGATTCATGCCATACCCTAGGATCTATCATTCAATCTAGTTTTCTAGTCCTAGGATTCATGCAATACCCTAAGATCTACCATTCAATCTAATTCCTCAGTCCTAGGGTTCATGCAATGCCCTAGACTCTATCAATTGTTTCATAATTGTACAAATTTTGTTAAATAATTTAAAGGGCCACTCTACCCCCGAAATCGGGAGTACTGGGGGTGTGGTCGGCAATCCCGCACGCCTCCGCTACCCCTAGAGCCGCAACGGAAAGGGGTCCTAACACAAGGATCAACACAAGGAGTTTCTCAGAACAGTATACAATTACTGTAAACAGGTAGATGAAATAAATCCGGAAAGAACCAAACTTGAAACGCGGAAAACGGACTCCGAACGGACCCTAAACAGGCCAAAAATGACGAGTCTGTCCAAAATCAGACGTCTGGAACTTCTTCCAGACATCTTAAAAGGTCGATTAGGCAATACCTCGGTCTGCGCAGTCCCTCAGATGTCCAGAAGCCCGTTGGATCATCTGAAGTCAGTTTTCGGACGTCCGATTGTCACCCCGGACGTCTGGAGGTCGTTTCCGTCGTCTGGTACTGTGGCCAGACGTCTGATCCGTGTGGGATGGCGAGCCCTCGCACCCTCCCGAACAGAACCTGCGCACACACACACACGCTCTCATCACGAAGAGGCGTAGAAGAACGTGGCGGACGGCTGCATGGCCTTACACGCGTAAAAAGAAGAAGTAGGAAAATATTGTACCTGTCAGACGTCTGGACGGTCCTCCAGACGTCCTACGCATCATCTGGACGTAAGTCCAGACGTCTGATTCTGGGAAATTTTCCCAGAATCAGGAGTTGGTTCATCCTCTGCCCACGACGCACGGCCGCGCCGCGCCGCGTCCGCCTGCTGCACGAGCTGCAGCAGCTCCTCCGCGACACCCCACTCCCGCTGCTCCCCCGCCGGCCGGCTCTAGCTGCCCCGGCAAGCTCGCACCTCCGCGGTCGAGCTTTCTTCTTCCTCTCGCAACACTCCTTCCCACATGCCCGCTGTAGCCGCTGCTGCGCACTCACTTGCTTGCTCGCAGGGAGAAGGAGAAGATGAAGGCGGTGGAGTGAGGGTGAGGGAGAGGGGAAGTGTTTTATAAGGCAGCCGCGGGGAGAGAGAGGGAAAAGCGACGCCTGCAGGGAGAGAAAGCGAAGACGAAGGAGACAGGTTCAGTCTGCGCGTGCAGGCGCGCAGACGGGAACCCGTACGCTGAAAATATTTATTACCAGACGTCTGGGAAGGGTTCCAGACGTCTGGCCAGACGTATGGGCCACTTCCCAGACGTCTTAAACTACGTCTGATGCCCACATTCGTAACATGTATAGAGGAATGTGGGTAAGTGGATATATATATAATTATATATATGTATATGTGTGTATATATATATGTTTATATAGGTGTATATGTGTATATATATATATGTACGTATGTATATTTATGTATATGTAAATATATGTAAGGGTGAGAGTATGTGAGTGTGTGTGTGTGTACGCGTGAGTGTATGAGTGTTTGTGTGTATGTGTTAGGGTGTGTGTTTGTATCAGTGTGTGTGTGTGCGCTGGAGGAGGAGCAGCAATTTAAGTCGTTTGTTGCGTGGAGGCGACGTCTGGAGGCGCTGAGGTACGAGTGCGCGCGGGGGTTTGAGGCGCAGCACACTGAGGGCGGGGATGCGATGACTGGCTGGAGCGGGTGCAGGCGAGGAGAGAGAGCGCAGAGCCACTGGCTAAGTGAGAAACTTGCCGATGGCTACAGTGTCGTGCAGACCGCGCGCTATAGTGCGCTACAGTGTGCACGCGGTCTGGCGACCGGCTGGAGCAGGTTTTGCGCACGTCCGGCGCTGTGGAGTGCCTGTGCGTGCGGAAAGGAGTCCTGCACGGTCTACTTGGGCGGGCGGTGACCGGCATGAGGTGCAGGCGACGTGCGGAGGTGCTGGAGCTTCAGAGCTTGGAGCTCTACATTAATGGCGGAGGAGAAGAACAACACAAAATGAAAAATGCAAATAAAAAGAAACGAAGGGAGAAGCCACCACACCCACCTGCTCACGAAGGAGCTGGGTGGTGGTGAAACTCACAGTGGTGGTCTGAGAGCAGTGTGAGCTTTCTCCTTCACGCGGTGTGCCTCTTCTCAACTTGTGAGAAGAGGAACTGTGTATGGAGAGGGAGAGGGAAGGAGGTTGGTCAGCGGTTGTCTGAGGGTGGTGGCTGTTCTGTAAGTAGGTGGATGTCGACTGCTGTAGCAAGGGGGAGAGCATGGTGTTTTAAAGAGGGAGGGCACACCTCTCCCCATGCTGGTGGCAGGAGGAGTGGAGAGGAGAAGTGTGCGCACCATGCCCTGCAGCCGCATGAAATGAGAAAGAGAAAAAAAAGAAAATAATAAAAAAAAAAAAATGGTGAAATTGCAATGCCACACGCAAGGAAAATGTTAATAGTAGAAGTGGATTGGATGGCCAATTATTCTCACTCTCTTCCCCTCTTTATAAATGCATGCAGGTGTATATTTACAAATGCAAGTAGGGCTACATAAGATGCAAGGGCAATGCTAGGAAAAGACACAAGATGGAATATTTACTGGTGTATTTTTGCTGTGCAATTAGAGGCCCAGTGCGTCCTCGTGGGGAGCCCCTGTGCTGTTTGTGAAGAAGAATGATGGTACCCTACGACTTTGTGTCCACTACTAACAGCTAAATAGGGTCATGGTCAAGAACATGTATTCGCTGCCAAGGATTAACGACCTCTTCGATCAGTTGCGAGATGCCACACTGTTCTCCAATATAGATCTGAGGTCAGGTTACCACCAGTTGAGGATCAGGGAGACCGACGTCTCCAAGACAGCTTTCCGTACCCGGTACGGGCACTACGATTTCTTTGTTATGCCGTTTGGGCTGACCAATACCCCCGCTGCTTTTATGGATTTGATGAACCGTGTTTTCAGTCCGTACTTAGACCAGTTTGTGGTGGTGTTCATCAACGACGTACTCGTTTATTCGCAGGATCGGGCGTAGCATGGACAACATTTACGCATGATCCTAGATACCTTGAGGCGATGCAAGCTGTATGCCAAGTACAGCAAGTGCGAGTTTTGGTTGAGACTGGTGACTTTCTTAGGCCACGTGATTTCAGGGAATGGATTGGCTGTGGATCTAGCCAAGGTAGAGGCCGTACTCAGGCGGGAGAGGTCATGCACAATGACAGAGATATGCAACTTTTTGGGACTGGCAGGTTAGTAACGGCGGTTTATCAGAGGATTCTCTCAGATTGCACATCCTATGACCCAGCTGACCCGAAAGGACGCGTCCTTTGCCTGGACAGATGAGTGCGAGGTGTGTTTTTAGGAGTTGGAGAGACTGATTTCAGCTCCTGAACTTGCCATCCCAGACAGCAGTGGTAGTTTCGTGGTATACACCGACGCTTCGTTGCAGAGGTTAGGGGATGTGCTCATGCAACGGGGTCACGTTGTTGCTTATGCTTCGCAGCAACTGAAGCCTCATGAGCATAGCTACCTTACCCATGACTTAGAGCTAGCAGCAGTTGTCTTTGCGCTGAAGACATGGAGGCACTACCTTTACGGTGAGACTTTCGAGATCTTCATAGACCACAAGAGCCTCAGGTACTTGTTTGATCAAAAGGAGAATAACATAAGATAGAGACGTTGGTTAGAGCTCCTGAAGGACTACGACTGGAGCATCTCCTACCACCCAGGGAAGGCCAATGTGGTGGTCGACACCTTGAGCCGAAAGGCACCCGCCCACTTGGCCAGTTTGTAGGCACAAAGTTGGAGACTCATGGAGGAG
Source organism: Thalassia testudinum (assembly GCA_037157565.1). NCBI lineage: Eukaryota > Viridiplantae > Streptophyta > Magnoliopsida > Alismatales > Hydrocharitaceae > Thalassia > Thalassia testudinum. The sequence continues at coordinate 19,614,266 of JAZHRO010000055.1, read as the reverse complement.
TTGGGCAATTGGCGATCCGGGAGTCACAAGGGTATTGTGGGACAGTGACAGTGATGCAGCAGATACGACCAGAGCTGATAGAACTCACCATCACAAGGCAGATGACAAATCCGTACTTACAGACGCTATGAGACAGGGTGTTGACAGGGGACCCAGGAGACTTTTCCTTCTTAGACGAGATCCTGCGTATGAGGGAACGTCTGCGCCTTCCTAGGGACGAGGAGTTGTTGAGAGAGCTTCTGACTAAGGCACACGGGTGTAGGTTCACCATACATCCTGGGAACACAAAGATGTACCATGATTTGCGACGCGACTTTTGGTGGAGAGGGATGAAGTGGGATGTTGGTAAGTTTGTGCAGCAGTGTTTGGTATGCCGGTAAGTGAAGACTGAGCACCAGAGGCCTGCAGGGCCATTGCAGCCAGTTGCTGTGCCAGAGTGGAAGTTGGAGAGCATCACTATGGACTTGGTGGTGGGTCTACTGGTTACCCAGTGGGGACACGATGCAGTCTGGGTGATAGTAGACAGGTTGACGAAGACGGCGCGTTTCCTGTCGATCCGAGTCACCTTTAGACCAACACAATTAGCAGAGGGATACATTAGAGATGTGGTGCGCCTGCACGGAGTTCCACGTGAAATTGTATCCGACAGGGATACTCGTTTTACTTCCCAGTTCTGGGCTGAGATTCAGCAGGCCTTGGGGACACGTTTGAGGTTCAGTACCGCTTACCACCTCCAGATGGATGGACAGTCAGAGCGCACCATACAAATACTTGAGGATCTTCTGCATGCTTGTGTGCTAGACTGGAGAGGCTCCTGGGAGGAGCATTTACCCCTAGCAGAGTTTGCATACAATAACAGTTACCACTCGAGCATTGGCATGGCACCTTACGAGGCTCTGTACGGACGGAGGTGTACTGCACCCTTGAGTTGGGTCGAGGTTGGGACTAAGTGGGAGGTTGGTCCCAAGCTGATTTGGCAGAGTCAGGAGGTGATAGAGTAGATTCACAGACGACTCCGCGCTGTCAGGAGCAGGCAGAAGAGCTACACTAACCGGAAACACAAAGAGGTGCAGTTCGAGGTTGGGGATCATGTCTTTCTCCGTGTTTCGGTCATGAAGAGCCTGCAACGTTTTGGGGTGAAAGGGAAGCTTGTACCGAGGTTTGTGGGATCCTTTAAGGTCCTAGAGCAGTTAAGACCCATTGCTTACCGGCTTGCCCTTCCTCCCCATCTTTCTGGACTGCGCGATGTGTTCCACGTGTCCAACCTCAGGAAGTACGTCGCCGATCCCAGTCACGTTTTGAGCCACGAGAGCATCGAGGTGGGTGATGACCTGACCTACCTCGAGAGACCAGTACAGATACTAGACAGAGCCGTCCGGAGTCTGAGACGGAAGCAGGTACCACTGGTGAAGGTCCTATGGAGAGGCCAGCGGTACGAGGAAGCGACTTGGGAGCCTGAGACGGCGATGTGTAACGAGCGCGTGCCCCAGACGTCTTTTAAGACGTCTGGGAGGTGGCCCAGACGTCTGTAAAGACGTCTGGGATCACATCCGGACGTCTGACCAGACGTCCGGGATAGTTTACAGACGTCTGGCGAACAGTTATGCTCGCACGGGATATTCGTCTGCGCGCCTGTGCGTGCAGACCTGCGATCCCGCATCTTCTCTGCGGCTGCAGGCGACTGCGACCGTCTCTCCCTCCTCTCCGCGCGGCGTTAAAAGGGGGAGGGGGCGCGCCTCCCCTCCCGTCTCCACCATCTTCCTCCTTCTCTCCTGCCTGTGCGCGAGAGCGAGCGGACGCGAGGGCGCAGCGGCAGCGGCGGCCGCAGTAGGCGCGGAGGAGCTGCGGCGTGCGAGGGCGGGGCTCTGCCGTGAGGGCGAGCTCGCCGGGAGCGGCTTGGCCGGCCGGCGGAGGGCGCAGGGGGCGCAGAGCGTCGCGGAGAGGGACCTGCTGCGGGCGGAGCAGCGGACGCGCGAGGTGCGACGCGGGCGGCGTCGCGAGCGGAGGCCGAGCGAGGTTCTGATTCTGGAAAAATCTCCAGAATCAGACGTCTGGACTGATATCCAGACGACAAGGTCGACGTCTGTGAGATCATACAGACGTCTGAAAGGTGAGTTCCGCTTTCTCCTTCTTTTTGTCGACTGACCGTACTGAGGGAGGAGGGTTGGCTGTGCGCAGGTGCTCGGATTCGTCATCCGTTGCGAATCAGACGTCTGGAAGTTGTACCAGACGGCGGGAGTGACCTCCAGACGTCCGGAGAGACCATCGGACGTCTGGGATCTAGGAGAGACGTCCCCACAGACTTCTGGACGTCCGGGGAACCAAGCCGAACAGGTAATTCTCTGATCCACCGTTTAAGACGTCTGGAAGAAGTTCCAGACGTCTGATTTTGCACAGTATTGTCTTTCTCGACCCGCTAGGGCCCGTTTGGGCTCCGTCTTCCGCGATTCGAGTTGCGTTCGTTTCAGAATTTATTCCTCTACCCGCCTACAGTAGCTATACACTATTTTGAGACACTCCTTGTGTTTGATCCTTGTGATAGGACCTCGTTCGGTTGCCGTCTTGAGAGTCGCGGAGGCGCGCGGGATTCCCGACCACGCCCCCATTACTCCCGTTGTACCTGGTAGAGTGGTTTTAAGTATAAAAAAAAATCTGTTAAAGTATGGAATCATAACTAGAATCTAGGGCATTGCATGAATCCTAGGAATGAGAAATGTATGGAATGATAGCTCCTAGGTGTTGCATGAATCCTAGGGCCGGAAAACTAGATTGTATGATAGATCCTAGGATATGGCATGAATCCTAGGATGGAAAAACTAGTGGAATGTATATTACTGCAGTCTTGGAAAAATGGAAAGGAATATATAAGCTGCCTGTGAAATTAATTAACAGCTGCCTGTTATGAACAAAGAAACATGTTTGAGATCATGGAAATTGAGAACGTGAATCTGGAAAGTGAAACATATGATGTTCTGAGATAAAGGGCTGGAACCCTACGGGGAATTAGGAGTGGAGCTCCTGGAAAGAAAAGGAATGGAACTGAGATGTAGTTTGTACTGTCTCTTGGGTACGCAGTACCAAGGGAAGTACCTGTACCTATTTTAGTGCAGAGTGGGGCCAGCCGCCCCAGGGACCCGGGGTTAGGCTTGGTCGCTCTGTACCGACTTGTTGGTCCTCGTGTACGTAGTACCGAGGAGAGCTAGTAGTGTTAGGAGAGTACTAGCTACCCCACGGGCCCCGGGGTTCTGCTAGCCTCCTTCACCGACTTGTTAGGCCCACTAGGGCAAACCAGGGTAGTCAGACGAGGGTGCGCGGACTGTGGAGGGGCAAGGCCCCGGTTTGGTTACTGTGGAGGGGTTGGACCCCTGTTACTGAGAGGGCTCTGCCCTGGTTCCGTGCTGTGCTTTGGGCGCACCCGTTAACGGAAACGACTGACCGCGTGCCAGTACGGGCTAGCTACCTGTGCGTTTATCACGCGTGCCGTAGTCACCGTTACGTCTGTCAGTGACCTTGGGGTGGTTGACTGAGGGTAGGATCACCACGGGGGACTCTCCCGGCCAGGAGAGCACCACGTGCTACTTCTACTTTTGGAAAAGACTGCAATCAAGATCGTCCCACGAGGACATCCGAGATCAAGTAAAGGATCTGAGAAGTAAATGAAATAGTGAGAAAAATTGAAAGATGTAAATAAAAGAAAGTAATAGAACATAACAGCTACTGTACACTCTACTGTTGCCTTTAGTTAGTTTGCCACTCTACTCAGCGTTTTGCTGACGTGTTACACTCGTTACCTTTTTCAGGACCAGGTGTTGAGCAGCCAGGGTCGGCGGCTGCAGAGGACGCTGGGCCGAGTAGGGTCCAGTAGAGTTGCCACAGCTTTGTACCTTCTTTTGTTTCTGTTCTAGTGAGTAGTTTTGTTTCCGCTGTACCTTCTTTACCTGCAGTTTTGTTATATGATAAATGTTGTTTTACTGTTGTGGTGGTGCCTACTGTAGTAGTTTCTTTCCTTATTGCTGTACTTTCTTACTGTTAGTTATATTCATGCTGAATGTGGTTTATTTTACTGTCTTTTGGTTACTTCCTCGTTGGACGACTGGGTCTTGGGATTAGTCTAGTCGGTCCGGTTCTCGTGTCTCGTAAGGACTCGGGAACCGGGTCGTTACAAGATGGTATCAGAGCAAGGTCGTCCCGAGAAGTGAATCAACTGACTGGAAAATAACCAATTCACATGTTTATAGCTAGAGTAGCCACCACAACATATCTCTTGACTTGAGCTCTTAGAAGTGTTGTTAGGTACCGTCTGTTTTGACGTTTCCGTTTTGTTTCGCGTCTCCTTGCAGGAGATGCCTCGTCGTGGGACTGGCGAGACTGGCCGCGGGCGCGGCCGAGGGCGGGGTCGGCGAGGTGGACGTGTTGTCGTTGATGTCTCGGTGGACCAGCCACCACTCCCTGGCATCCAGGCCCAGGACCTCGCCAGACTGATACGGGATATTGTACGAGAGGAGCTCCACCCACCGCCCCGAGCACCTCCTCCTGGGGTTGCAGAGGGGGAGTCCTCTGTGGGGCCACGCGACGGACGCGGCGCTGGACACGAGGGAGGGGATGGGCCCCTGCCGCCCCCACCTTCCTTCGACACTTCTGTACACGAGACACCTTCGCCTGGAGGTGCACCAGCACCTCCCCTACAGCACCACTTCGAGCTTTTCGGACAGTTCCGGAAGCTGAAGCCCCCCTCCTTCAAGGGGGATGAGGACCCGACCGAGGCAGAGGACTGGCTTGAGCAGCTGGAGAAGATCTTCGACACCCTTCGCCCCCCGGTGGAGTGCCGCGTGGCCTTTGCCACGTACCAGCTGGAGAGTGCGGCACACCGGTGGTGGAGGGCGGTCCGGGGACAGGAGAGGGACGAGCCGACGTGGGACCAGTTCGTCACCCTCTTCTGCGAGCAGTACTTTCCCCAGACGTGGCAAGACCAGAGGAGGCGGGAGTTCCACACTCTCCGCCAAGGGACGATGACCGTGAGCGCGTACCGCACGCGTTTCTTGGAGCTGTCCCGCTTTGCAGCGACAGAGGTAGCCACTGAGGAGGAGCGCCTTTGGAGGTTCACCGAGGGGCTCCGGCCTGCGATCCGGGGGTATGTCAAACCCCTGAAGCTGCCGACGTTTTCGAGAGTGGTAGAGGCAGCCATGACTTACGAGGAGACCAACCCGTCCGCGCGAGAGACCGACGGCGGGCGGAAGAGGCCCTTTCAGCCAGACTTCTCACAGGGCCGGCGAGAGCGGAGACACGTGGCGTCCGCAGGAGAGCCGTCACGTTGTGCAGGGCCATCAGTGGCCTTTGGGGGCCCTCGACAGGGGCCAGTCGCCAGCACCGGACCCCCGCCTAGCCGACAGCAGGGACTCACTGAGGGCGAGAGTCGGGTTCCCCTCTGCTACCAGTGTGGCCAGCCGGGCCACGTCAGGAGGGACTGCCCATCTAGGGCAGGAGGTCAGCAGATACTTCCCGCGCAGAGCACTGGAGGGCGCGCAGGAGGCCGCGGTTTCCAGGCGCGAGGAGGAGGACCGCAGTCGCGAGGAGGGTACCGGCCAGCACCTACCCGTCCGACGCAGAGTGTGGCTGCTTCGTCCGCACCTAGAGCTGAGGGGCGTATCAACGCCCTAACACACAGGGACGCCAGAGCTTCGGGATCCGTGGTAGCAGGTATGGTTTCAGTTTCTGGCAGACTCGTTTACACGCTTTTCGATTCCGGCGCTACGCACTCGTTTGTCGCAGACAGTTTCGCAGTTAGTTTGGACCAGGATTATACATTGTTAGAGAACCCGTTCGTAATCAGAGGTCCGAGTGGTCAGCTGTTTGTAGCTGAGGAGGTGTACACGGGTTGCGGGGTCAGCATCGGGGGACACAGCCTACCAGCTGACCTGATTATGATACAAATGGAGGACTTTGGGGTGATCCTGGGGATGGATTGGCTGTCCGCTTACCACGCATTGGTAGACTGCTTTGAGAGGAAGATTGTCTTCTCCATTCCGGAGTTGCCTTCCTTCGAGTTTCACGGGCAGCCAGTGGACGGAGGTTTCAGGTGCATTTCGGCACTTCGGGCGGCGAGACTTTTGAGCCAGGGGTGTGAGGGCTTCTTAGCTTGTGTGGTGGCAGAGCATAGCCCCGTGGCAGACTTCCAGAGCATCCCGGTGGTCAGAGAGTACCCCGACGTGTTTCCAGACGAGTTACCAGGACTACCGCCCGAGCGTGAGATCGAGTTTGAGATCTCACTAGTACCAGGGACCAGCCCCATCTCCACCGCGCCATACAGGATGGCACCGCTTGAGCTGCGAGAGATCAAGTCTCAGTTGCAGGACCTTTTGGAGAAGGGTTTCGTGAGGCCCAGTGCGTCTCCCTGGGGAGCCCCGGTACTGTTTGTAAAGAAGAAGGATGGGACCCTACGCCTTTGTGTGGACTACCGACAGCTGAATAGGGTCACCATCAAGAACAGATATCCGCTGCCGAGGATTGACGATTTGTTTGACCAGTTGCGGGGTGCCACGGTGTTTTCCAAGATCGACTTGAGGTCTGGATACCACCAGTTGAGGATCAGGGAGACCGACGTCTCCAAGACAGCTTTCCGCACCCGGTACGGACACTACGAGTTTTTGGTCATGCCGTTTGGGCTGACCAATGCCCCCGCTGCTTTCATGGACCTGATGAACCGGGTGTTCAGACCGTACTTGGACCAGTTTGTGGTGGTTTTCATAGATGATGTACTCATCTATTCTAGAGATCGGACGCAGCACGGACAGCACTTGCGGATGGTTCTGGACACTCTGAGACGACGCAGGCTGTACGCCAAATACAGCAAGTGCGAGTTCTGGTTGAGGGAGGTGACCTTTTTGGGTCATGTGATCTCTGGAGACGGCCTGGCGGTGGATCCCGCCAAGGTCGAGGCAGTGCTCAGGTGGGAGAGACCGCGTTCAGTCACTGAGATTCGCAGTTTCCTGGGACTGGCAGGTTACTACAGACGGTTCATCAGAGGGTTTTCGCAGATTGCACGTCCTATGACACAGTTGACTCGGAAGGATGTGCCTTTCACTTGGACAGACGCCTGTGAGGCGTGTTTTCTGGAGCTGAAGGAGAGGTTGACCTCGGCCCCCGTGCTCACCATTCCTGACAGTAGTGGCGGGTTCGTTGTGTACACGGACGCTTCCTTGCAGGGGTTAGGAGGTGTGCTCATGCAGAGGGGTCACGTGGTCGCTTACGCTTCGCGGCAACTGAAGCCCCATGAGCATACCTACCCTACCCACGACCTAGAGTTGGCAGCTGTTGTCTTCGCGCTGAAGACATGGAGGCACTACTTGTACGGTGAGACCTTCGAGATTTTTACAGATCACAAGAGCCTCAGATATCTTTTTGACCAGAAGGAGCTCAACATGAGACAGAGACGTTGGTTGGAGCTCCTGAAGGACTACGACTGCAGCATCTCCTACCACCCGGGAAAGGCCAATGTGGTGGCTGACGCCTTGAGCCGTAAGGCGCCCGCACGCTTGGCCAGTCTACAGTTACAGAGTTGGAGCCTTTTGGAGGAGGTGGGCAGTTGGCGACCTCTAGAGTTACGAGGGTACTGTGGGGCAGTGACGGTGACACGGCAGACCAGACCAGAGTTGATAGACCGCATCATCTCGGGACAGATGGCCGATCCGTACTTGCAGTCTTTGCGCGACAGAGTACTGTCAGGGGACCCAGGGGACTTCTCTTTCACAGACCAGGTGTTACGCTTGAGGGGACGGCTGTGCGTCCCCAGAGACGAGGAGCTGTTGAGAGAGCTCCTGACGGAGGCACACGGTTACAGATTCACCATACATCCCGGAAACACGAAAATGTACCATGACTTGAGACGCGAGTTCTGGTGGAGAGGGATGAAGCGGGATATGGGTGAGTTCGTGCAGCAGTGCTTAGTGTGCCAGCAGGTGAAAGCCGAGCATCAGAGGCCTGCAGGGCCGCTTCAGCCGCTTCCAGTGCCAGAGTGGAAGTGGGAGAGCATCACCATGGACTTGGTGGTGGGCTTACCTGTTACCCAGCGAGGACACGACGCGGTCTGGGTAATAGTGGATAGGTTAACGAAGACGGCACGATTCTTGCCGATCCGAGTCACTTTGGGACCAGCACAGTTGGCAGAGAGGTATATCCGTGATGTGGTGCGACTACACGGAGTTCCGCGGGAGATCGTATCCGACCGGGATACCCGCTTTACGTCCCAGTTTTGGGCTGAGTTTCAGCAGGCTTTGGGGACGAGGTTGAGGTTTAGCACGGCTTACCACCCCCAGACGGACGGACAGTCGGAACGCACGATACAGACACTTGAGGATCTTTTGCGTGCCTGTGTACTAGACTGGAGGGGCTCTTGGGAGGAGCACCTGCCCCTGGCAGAGTTTGCATACAACAACAGTTATCACTCGAGCATCGGCATGGCTCCCTACGAGGCTCTGTACGGACGGAAATGCACGGCACCCTTGAGTTGGGTTGAGGTGGGGACCAAGTGGGAGGTTGGCCCCAGGTTGATCCGGCAGAGTCAGGAGGTAGTTGAACAGATCCACAGACGACTCCGCACTGTCAGGAGCAGACAGAAGAGCTACGCAGATCGCAGACGCAGAGAGGTGCAGTTCGAGGTTGGGGACCACGTCTTTCTTCGTGTTTCGCCCATGAAGGGCTTACAGCGGTTTGGGGTGAGAGGGAAGCTCGCGCCGAGGTTCGTGGGGCCCTTCGAGGTCCTGGAGCGGGTTGGACCCGTTGCTTACAGACTTGCCCTTCCCCCGCAGCTTTCTGGTGTGCACGACGTGTTCCACGTGTCCAACCTCAGGAAGTACGTAGCCGATCCCAGCCACGTACTGAGTCACGAGAGCGTCGAGGTGAGCGACGACCTGACCTACCCCGAGCGGCCAGTGCAGATCCTAGACCGAGCCGTCCGCAGGTTGAGACGAAAGCAAGTACCCCTGGTAAAGGTTTTGTGGAGGAGCCAGCGGTACGAGGAGGCTACCTGGGAGCCTGAGGCGGCAATGCGGGAGCGGTACCCAGAGCTTTTCGCGGGTACGTCTTTTCGGACCGGCTTCGGTCCTCTTTGAGTTTGTTATGGTTATTTGGACATCCTTTTTCCGCACCCTAGTTGGCGCAAGTTTCGGGGACGAAACTTCCTTTGAGTTTGTTATATTGTAACGAGTGCGTGCCCCAGACGTCTTTTAAGACGTCTGGGAGGTGGCCCAGACGTCTGTAAAGACGTCTGGGATCACATCCGGACGTCTGACCAGACGTCCGGGATAGTTTACAGACGTCTGGCGAACAGTTATGCTCGCACGGGATATTCGTCTGCGCGCCTGTGCGCGCAGACCTGCGATCCCGCATCTTCTCTGCGGCTGCAGGCGACTGCGACCGTCTCTCCCTCCTCTCCGCGCGGCGTTAAAAGGGGGAGGGGGCGCGCCTCCCCTCCCGTCTCCACCATCTTCCTCCTTCTCTCCTGCCTGTGCGCGAGAGCGAGCGGACGCGAGGGCGCAGCGGCAGCGGCGGCCGCAGTAGGCGCGGAGGAGCTGCGGCATGCGAGGGCGGGGCTCTGCCGTGAGGGCGAGCTCGCCGGGAGCGGCTTGGCCGGCCGGCGGAGGGCGCAGGGGGCGCAGAGCGTCGCGGAGAGGGACCTGCTGCGGGCGGAGCAGCGGACGCGCGAGGTGCGACGCGGGCGGCGTCGCGAGCGGAGGCCGAGCGAGGTTCTGATTCTGGAAAAATCTCCAGAATCAGACGTCTGGACTGATATCCAGACGACAAGGTCGACGTCTGTGAGATCATACAGACGTCTGAAAGGTGAGTTCCGCTTTCTCCTTCTTTTTGTCGACTGACCGTACTGAGGGAGGAGGGTTGGCTGTGCGCAGGTGCTCGGATTCGTCATCCGTTGCGAATCAGACGTCTGGAAGTTGTACCAGACGGCAGGAGTGACCTCCAGACGTCCGGAGAGACCATCGGACGTCTGGGATCTAGGAGAGACGTCCCCACAGACTTCTGGACGTCCGGGGAACCAAGCCGAACAGGTAATTCTCTGATCCACCGTTTAAGACGTCTGGAAGGAGTTCCAGACGTCTGATTTTGCACAGTATTGTCTTTCTCGACCCGTTAGGGACCGTTTGGGCTCCGTTTTCCGCGATTCGAGTTGCGTTCGTTTCAGAATTTATTCCTCTACCCGCCTACAGTAGCTATACACTGTTTTGAGACACTCCTTGTGTTTGATCCTTGTGATAGGACCTCGTTCGGTTGCCATCTTGAGAGTCGCGGAGGCGCGCGGGATTCCCGACCACGCCCCCATTACTCCCGTTGTACCTGGTAGAGTGGTTTTAAGTATAAAAAAAAATCTGTTAAAGTATGGAATCATAACTAGAACCTAGGGCATTGCATGAATCCTAGGAATGAGAAATGTATGGAATGATAGCTCCTAGGTGTTGCATGAATCCTAGGGCCGGAAAACTAGATTGTATGATAGATCCTAGGATATGGCATGAATCCTAGGATGGAAAAACTAGTGGAATGTATATTACTGCAGTCTTGGAAAAATGGAAAGGAATATATAAGCTGCCTGTGAAATTAATTAACAGCTGCCTGTTATGAACAAAGAAACATGTTTGAGATCATGGAAATTGAGAACGTGAATCTGGAAAGTGAAACATATGATGTTCTGAGATAAAGGGCTGGAACCCTACGGGGAATTAGGAGTGGAGCTCCTGGAAAGAAAAGGAATGGAACTGAGATGTAGTTTGTACTGTCTCTTGGGTACGCAGTACCAAGGGAAGTACCTGTACCTGTTTTAGTGCAGAGTGGGGCCAGCCGCCCTAGGGACCCGGGGTTAGGCTTGGCCGCTCTGTACCGACTTGTTGGCCCTCGTGTACGTAGTACCGAGGAGAGCTAGTAGTGTTAGGAGAGTACTAGCTACCCCACGGGCCCCGGGGTTCTGCTAGCCTCCTTCACCGACTTGTTAGGCCCACTAGGGCAAACCAGGGTAGTCAGACGAGGGTGCGCGGACTGTGGAGGGGCAAGGCCCCGGTTTGGTTACTGTGGAGGGGTTGGACCCCTGTTACTGAGAGGGCTCTGCCCTGGTTCCGTGCTGTGCTTTGGGCGCACCCGTTAACGGAAACGACTGACCGCGTGCCAGTACGGGCTAGCTACCTGTGCGTTTATCACGCGTGCCGTAGTCACCGTTACGTCTGTCAGTGACCTTGGGGTGGTTGACTGAGGGTAGGATCACCACGGGGGACTCTCCCGGCCAGGAGAGCACCACGTGCTACTTCTACTTTTGGAAAAGACTGCAATCAAGATCGTCCCACGAGGACATCCGAGATCAAGTAAAGGATCTGAGAAGTAAATGAAATAGTGAGAAAAATTGAAAGATGTAAATAAAAGAAAGTAATAGAATATAACAGCTACTGTACACTCTACTGTTGCCTTTAGTTAGTTTGCCACTCTACTCAGCGTTTTGCTGACGTGTTACACTCGTTACCTTTTTCAGGACCAGGTGTTGAGCAGCCAGGGTCGGCGGCTGCAGAGGACGCTGGGCCGAGTAGGGTCCAGTAGAGTTGCCACAGCTTTGTACCTTCTTTTGTTTCTGTTCTAGTGAGTAGTTTTGTTTCCGCTGTACCTTCTTTACCTACAGTTTTGTTATATGATAAATGTTGTTTTACTGTTGTGGTGGTGCCTACTGTAGTAGTTTCTTTCCTTACTGCTGTACTTTCTTACTGTTAGTTATATTCATGCTGAATGTGGTTTATTTTACTGTCTTTTGGTTACTTCCTCGTTGGACGACTGGGTCTTGGGATTAGTCTAGTCGGTCCGGTTCTCGTGTCTCGTAGGGACTCGGGAACCGGGTCGTTACACGATGCGAGAGCGATACCCAGAGCTTTTTGAGGGTACGTCTTTTCGGACCTACTTCGATCCTCTTTAAGTTTGTTATGCACGATTACGTTCCTTTTCCCACACCCTAGCTAGCTTAAGTTTCGAGGACTAAACTTCCTTTAAGTTTGTTATGATGAAATGACCCGTTGCCTTTTTAGTCGGATAAGATGTCTGGAGTTTCAGTCAGACGTCTGGACACGTGCCTGGATGTCTGAAAGTGGGAAATTTTGTACTACGCTTGCGCTCTATGCAGGGGCGGCGTGCATAAGTCTCTCTCTCCCCGCACCATCACCCCGTAAACCCTAACACCCCTCTATATAAACCCCCCTTTTCTTCTCTCCTCACACCACTCAAGCCACCGCCACCTCCACCTTCTCCTGCGACAGCCACGCCCCCTCCCATCTCTACTGCAGCCACGGCGAGGAAGGAGAGCCACCGACGAGGGGAAAATGGGGAGGAGCGAGAGCGAGAGAGTGCGAGGAAGTGAGAGCGGGGGAGGAGGATGACGGCCGCAGGAGCTCGGTAGAGATTGAGGAGTCGTGGGAGGGAGGAAGATGCCGGTGAGGAGCTTCTCAAGCTCCTACAGCTGCTGGAGTTGCCACTGCGGGCGGAGGGCGAGCTACGTGAAGAAGCTCTGATACTGGAAGTTTCCAGTATCAGATGTCTGGAGTGACGTCCAGACGGCTATTGAGGCACCAGGATGTCCGGAGCTGAGGCTGGACGTTTAAAAGCGCAATGTCGCGAGGTACGTACCTTCCTGCGCTGCTTTCCGCCATGCAGAAGATTTCAACATAGGAGGTGTTGCTAAAATTGTGCCTGCATTTTCGCATGCAAGTGAAGGCTTTGGTAAGGCACGCAGTGCGCTTTCTCAAGTTCTTTTGGACGTCTGATCACATCGCCAGACGTCCGGAGGTACATCCAGACGACTAGAGACCTTGTCCAACATCTGGAGTTGCCCCCAGATGATCGCAGAGGGAGTCTAGACATCTGAAGCAGCCATGGGAAGTGTAAGGTGAGTTCTGACGTCTTTTAAGACATCTGGGACTAGTCCCAGACGTCTGATTTTGGTCAGTAACCGTGTTTTTGGCCCTTTTAAGGCCCAAACGGAATCGGATTTCCGCAAACGAAGTACCGTTGTTTTCCACTTGAGTTCCTCTACATGTTCGTGTTGAGTATCTACTGTTTTGACCTCGTCTAATGTAATTAGTCGCTGGTACAGGTTACCAACCAGTGGCATGTTCGGGGCCCGTGGAGACGACAAAATCTGCGACATAGTCCCCCATTCCTCCCATGATACTCGATAGAGTGGTTTGATACAATTACTAAGACATGAATAGAGAATATGTATGCTTAGATTAAATTGATTTAAACTCTAGGATGTGGAATGAACCCTATGGTAGAAATGTATGAGAATGATACGGAACTACTCTGGTTTATTTGAGATGCATGTTAAAATACGAGCTGCCTGTATGTAAAAGAGAAATTGAACTGATAAACCACAAGTGCATGTTTATGATTGAGAATTGTATTATGATAACACGAGCTGCCTGTATATGGATGAGGAACGAGTTATGAAACATGAGATCTGAGTATGGATAAGTGAAATGAATACGAGCATGAACCCTACGAGGAATTAGGAGTAGAACTCCTATGTACAAAAGGAATCTAGATTGTGGACGGGAAGTGTGCTAGCTCTTGTATACGCAGTACCAAGGAGAGTAACTATCCCTTTTTAGTGTAGAGCAGAGCTAGCCTCCCTTAAGTTGAGACCCGAGGTTAAGATTGGCCACTCTACACCGACTTGTGTTGGCCCTCGCATACGTGATATCGAGGCATGCTACTAGTGTAGGGAGGGAGCTAACCACCCCACGGGGCCCGGGGTTCAGCTAGCCACCCTACACCGACTTTGTTAGGACCTTTGGAGTAAATTGGGGTAGTCAGACGAGGGTACGAGGACTGTGGAGGGGCGAGACCCCTGTTCTGAGAGGGCAAGGCTCTATACTATTCTGTGCTGTACTTTGGGTGTACCCGCTAGCGGAAACGATTGATCGCGTGTCAGTGCGGGGTAGCTACCCGTGCGCTTATCACGCGTGCTGTAGTCACCGCTACGTCTTAACAGTGACCTCGGGGTGGTTGACTGGGAGTATGACTACCACGGGAGACACTCCCGGCCAGGAGAGCACTACGTGTACCTTCTACTCTACAGAAAAGACTGCAATCAAGATCGTTCCCACGAGGAACATGCAAGATCAAGAAATACCTGGATACTTTGAGAAATAGATGAATCAGAAACACATCAATGAGATAAATAGAAATGATAAAATAAACCTGCTTGTTGTTTTACTTTATTCGCACATAAATAATGTAAACACCACTCTACTCAGCGTTCGCTGACTCTGTCTTTTCGTAACCTGTTTAGGATCAGGAGTTGAGCAGCCCGAGTTTCCGGTTGTAGAGGATGCTGGGCCCAACCTTGCCTAGCCGTAGTCGTTCTTTCAGCTCTTTCGTTTTTCTACTGTTGTAGTGAGTAATGGACATATATTTTATTGTTCCTGTTACTTTCTGTTTCCTTTCTGTTTTCTGTATTGTTGTGGTGGCATGTACTATGTTTTGAGACAGTTGTTCTACTTTCTTTACTGTTTCATTCTTTTCTTCTACTTAGTTATATTGTATATGTGAATGTGGTTTATTTTCCTACTTTTAGTTATTTCTTGTTGGACGACTAGGTCTTGGGATCAGTCGAGGCGAGCCGGTCTCAGGTCCTGTAGGGATACGGGAATTGGGTCGTAATAGGCTATAATATTGAGGAACTAAATTTTTTAATCCAAAGAAATGATCATTTATGATGCATATACCATTTTGATTGACAGTTTCAGAGAAATACATCAAAAACCAAGCTCAACTGCTGTTATTCTACCCTCTTTCCATAGCTGTAAAAGCTAATGGAAATAATTGACCATTTGGATCTATTCCAGTTGCAATTAACAAATGTCTAAGATGAGAACTATATAAATGTATACCATTAATTGAAAGTACTGGACGTCAATACTAAAATCCTTTAATTGATGGACCAAGGGCCCAAAATAAATGACGAAATTCTATTGTTCCTAGTGAAATTGATGATGGTACATTCATGACATGGTAAATAGTTTCCGGATTTCTTCGAACCATTTCTCTCATAAATCGTTTCAAATTTAAGAAAGATTCCTTTACGTTGCCATATACATGTTCCAAGACTTTTTTTCGAGTATACCAAGCCTTGACATAACTTATCTTTACCTTTTCTTCGTTGTTAATTAAAACTTGGATTTGTTTCGGAGATAATGTAAGAGTTGCCATAAAATGTGGCAATATGCAGTGGAGTATGAACTTTATGTTACATTGTTTATGATCTCCTAAGGTGTTCGCTGTGCAACTATGCTTCTGATCGTATCTAGTCACTGTCCAATCATTAAAAGACTTGTCTATAGATGAGTACAATCGCCACTTGTAGCTATTAACGACGCACGCAATAGTTATGAGTTTTTTCTTCGACATAATTTTCTTGTATTGCACACCTTTCTTTACACTCCACTGTCTTAAGTCTTGCTGTAAATGTTCTTTAGTTTTCCATCTTCTCATCATCCAATTCATTCTCTTTCTTCTAGTTGTTGAGGAAAAAATGACATCTCATCTTGATTTATAATCCTATTTATCCAATCATTATCATTAGGAAAATAAGATACTTCATCCATTGGTTCCCCTTCTAAGTCATCATTGTCATCGTCATCATTGTCACTGTCATCGTTATCAACATCTTCATTGTTTTCTACAAAATTTTGATGAGGTTCCTCGCTAGCTACGATATTCATAATGATTGATATACCATGATCATCAGGCCCATTATTTTCATTTTCATTATTTTTTTCATGTAAATTACTTTGCTGAGACTCATTGTTAAGATCAATATTTCTTTATTCTAAAGCAACTGTTTCTTCTACTGTATGTAATTGTTCTTTTGATATGTGTCTCGATTCATCCATTGGAATATGTTGCAAGGAATTTAACATCCCATAATATAATGATTACGGGTCGCTACTAAAGTAATAATTTGAACATGAAGCTATATTTTCATATTGAGGGTATAGTAGTTGACTTTTTAATGGCTCTGCTACAATATATAAGTCGATTGTAATCTACATACTTTCTAATAACTCTAACATCATTTGAGTTGATTTGTCATTCTCAATATTATAAGGAAATGATTTACCATGTTTGCTTATCTACTTGCATTTTAACTTAAGCTTATAATATGATTCTGAATAACCACTAATATTATATACAGTAGATAGCAAATTTTTTAATGAAGTACAACAATTAATTTATGTATTCATTAAATAACCATCGATATAATAAGTAGATATTACTCTACCACCCCAATAAATCCTAAGTACCACAATATTGTCTCTCATGTCTGTATAATCAATAAAATATAAAAATGTTATTTACTAGGAAAAAAAGTTAACATAAAAAAGATTTTTTATTATTAGAAAATAACTACAACTAATTATTTTTTAAAAAAAATCAAGTTACCTTATTGCTAAATGTAGATGTTGGAGTGGGAAGTTGAAGAAAATTCAGAGTCTCAACGAGATTGCAATCTCAAATTTAGAATTTCAATGAGATTGCAATGTAGAGTTTCAGTGTAATCGCCATCCAAAATATCAACAAGATAAATGAAGAGGAGAAATTTTAAGAGGAAATGTAGGAGGATGTGTGATGAGAAGAGGGGAGGGGGACGTTTATATAGACGAGCCGTGGAGGGGGAAGTGGGGTGGGGCGATGGTCGATCAAATCCAATAACCTTTGCCCAACGTTTGCCTAGGTGTAAGCATTAGTCACAGGTTGCTGAATCATTTGACAACCTCTGCTCTACTAGCAATTGATCGGTGATAAATCACTGGATGAAGTAACGACCTTTGTAAATCACTTTTTATCCAATAACCTATTATCCTATTTTATTTTTTTTTGATTCTAAATATATAACTCCTATCCTAAATATATACCCCACCTCATGTCCCTTATCCTGCAAATGACCACCCACTCCCCACGCGCAAAATATTTCCCTCATCATTTTTTCCTTTTGAGCTGGGTGGAATCGGGCTTACGTCTTCTTTTTTTTCTTTCTCCCCCACCATTAAATCACCTGTCACCACTCACCTCCTCAACACCACCGAAGGCCACCACCTTCTCACTCCCCGCACAGCCCCCATCTCCACCGCAACCCCCACCGGACATCCCCCCCGCCCTCCCTCGCCCCTCACAAGCCCCACCTCCCTACTCCATCTCTCTCTGCCTCGCAACTGGCCATGTCCCTTTCCACCCAGTAGTGGCCCCTGCAGCAGCGATCCCCCCAACCGTGACTCTCCTCTGCCCTCCTCGTCCCCGACCCCCCACCTGTGTTTCCAGGGGCTGTCTCCGCCCAACCTGTCGCCGCCGCCACCGACTACCTGCACTGCCCCCGGGGCCAACATCCCGCCCGAACTTCCACCGCGAGCCGACCAACAACGCCGCTCCCTCGTTCCCCTTGACCACCAGAACCGCCCCGCACGGCCTCGCATCCGCATCCCGCGCGGTTCCGACGCCATACTATTTCCGGGTACCTTTGGCGTAACTAATCCCTGTTAGTACAATTTTCCCTTCTTTATTTTGCTGTTACCGTGACTTTGCTTGCGGGGCATAACTCGTTGTCGAGATCACGTTCGTCACCTCCGGTGGCCAAGTCTAGTTTGTGGGACTTTTATTCGTGGCACTGAATTGGGTTTCTTCACTGTTAGCGAGTGTAATCATTTTTTCCCTCGTGCAATAATTGACTGAGACTATTTTTTTCATTGCTGGGAATCTTGTTTTTATTTCTGAATCAAGATAATCAAGGAAAAGTTCGGAAATTTACAGCTACGGTTGCATCAATCCGCCTCAGCCATAACTAATGTGACCTTTGTCTCCATTCCACCTCCTCCTTGTCATCCTGGTCTACAATCTGTTGCACCCATTTTCTGTGTTACACCTTTGAGACTGTCAAGGATTTGGAATCTTCTGTAGAGCACGTTAATCTTCTCTGAGGCCTAGTTTACTTAGAGGTTTAGGAAAGCAGTGTTAAGAATTGTGAAATAAATGTTAATTTACAATTGTGTTTATTTGCAGAGTGGTGTTAACACAAGTTTGTGCTTACTTAAATTGGTGTTAAGTTGTGGTGTTAACTCTTGTAGTATTTATTTGGTAGTGGTGTTAGGTATATAAAATATGAGGGATGTCAGAGATATGAGTGGTGTATGATTTTAACACGAGTTTATCTAATACTAGTTGAAACTGGTGTTAAACAAACTCGTGTTAAAGTGGCTAAATCCGGATTAGCAAATGGAAGGTTAAGGGTTAGTTTACTTGGAGGATTATGAAAGTGGTGTTAAGAAATGTGAAACTAGTGTTAACCCGCAATTGTATTTATTTACAGAGTAGTATTAGCACCAGTTTGTGTTTACTTGAATTAGTGTTAAGTTGTGGTGTTAACTCTTGTGGCATTTATTTGATAGTGGTGTCAAGTATCTAAAATATAAGGGATGTCAGAGATACGAGTGGCGTATAATTTTAACACAGATTTGGCTAGTACCAATTGAAACTGATGTTAGACAAATCCGTGTTAAAGTGGTTAAATCTGGGTTAGCAAATTCGGATTAAGTAGTCAAGTAAACGGGAGTTAACCCCCTTTTATGGGGCTAGCCCCCCAAGTAAACTAGGCTGAAGTAATCAAGTAAATAGGGGCTAACCCTCCTTTTGAGGGGTTAACCCCTTAAGTAAATTAGGTCCAAAGGTTCCATCTCTTTTCTCCTTTGTTTTTCCCTAGACGCTTTTTGCATGAGATCAAATGCTTCCTCAACCCTTGTAACCTCCTGGCGAAAGTAGCTGTCCGAACCCAAAAGAGGGAGCTGCATTCCACCACTCCTCAACCATCTGATTGGAAACTCTTCTGTAATAACCATATATGTTAAAACTTGAAATACGAAGAAGGTTGCATGGACTCCAGATCAATGGTGTGTGGTCAGAAAATGGGTCAGCATCAATTGCATAAAGAGGAAAGGTCTCAATGAACTCCATTGAAGCAAGGAATTTGTCCATGTTGGACTTTGATGTTGGCATTTACATGATTCTCCAAATACATGGGCAGTTGGATGGACTAAGATCCTGCAAGTTAAATTCTGCTACTAATTCGAGAAACTCTGCTGGCCTGACATTGCCATTGCCACGACCATTCATTCTGTCATCTGCAATTATAATTACCATGAAATCGTTAGACCAAAATACTGTCAACAATAGAAGGAAACCCCCTGTTTTGCAATCCTCCCACAGTTCGCTGCACACCTCAGCATTGGAAGGACCATAGATATGCATCACCTGAATTTGAAGCTATCCATCCTCCTCTTCAATATTTCTGCGGCAACATTGTCTTC
The DNA here is from genome assembly GCA_037157565.1 of Thalassia testudinum. Taxonomy (NCBI): domain Eukaryota; kingdom Viridiplantae; phylum Streptophyta; class Magnoliopsida; order Alismatales; family Hydrocharitaceae; genus Thalassia; species Thalassia testudinum. The sequence continues at coordinate 19,594,875 of JAZHRO010000055.1, read as the reverse complement.
CAGCCATTATCCTCCCAACTGCAGTACATCACTCTTCCAAGAAATCAACCCTCCCAATCTGCCTTGCCCATCTACCATGAGAAAACAGTCTAATCTTGTGCCCACCAGATGATTGCCAAAAAGTCTTTCCCAGACTTCCAATTTGGCTTCTTGATGTTGATTTTAATAGTACAAACATAAATCTGCAAGGTGATCTATATAAATGTGTGAATGAGTCAGGGAGTCATCCTCAGAGTTCAAGTTCTTAATCTAAATTTCCAATCCTTATATACCACGCATATAGTCGATCTTCTTTGAATAAAATAGCTTTTTAAATTAATTTGTTCTGGGCTCTGTTCCAGGGTTAGAACTAACTAAAAAGAAAAATTCTCCATAGCTTGGCTAAGTAGACAGAACTTTGCACGCCTCCTCTTTTGGTGGTTGTCGCGCTGCAGTCCTCTTTTAACATGGCTCCCTCCCGTTTTGCAGGTAAAGTGACTACTGATACAAACCTTTTATTGTAAACCAAGAATATGAAAAGTTCATTCTTTTTGTTTTTTTTTTTTCCAGAGTTGACTGGTGAATTTTGGCGGATATATGCTGATCGAAGGTACAACAGCTGGAAGAAAACATTCCTGTGGGACATGATTGAGCCTTATCGAAGACCCAAGACTTTCACTCCACTCATTTCCATCTATGTTGCTGCATTTTATACTGGGGTCATAGGCGCTGCTATTACAGAGCAATTATACAAGGTTCATCTTACTTTGCTTCTTCTTTAGCATTTTGAAATCTATGGGTTGATCTTGTTCATATACAACTTCACCTTACTTTTCACTGATTGAGTTCCATTTTTATTCCTAGAAAAGATAAGTGTAAAATGTAAAAGCTAATGTACTTTAAGTCTGTTCCCTTTGCCCATCACATTGTTCTACATTTAATCTAGCATTCACTGGCAGGTAGCCTAGGAACTCAAGTTGAAGTAGATCGAACATTTTGTTGGTCACATTAAATGATAGGCATGAACCATAAAGAAACTTGAGAGTCCTTGGTGGTGCTGACGCCTAGGTGATTTAACATAAACAAGAATCTCTAGTAACAAGATTAGGAGCCCCTTGAAGATGTTGTGTCTTCTCTGTTTTTGAATCTGGTTTTAGTTTTTTCATGGAAAAATGATTTTGCATGTGATCTAGCATTGACAAAACATGTTTAAATGTTCAAATCTTGCCATTGTATGGCACAGACAAAGTTAGAGACTTAGAGTTGCAATATATAATTTAGTGATGCCAGCCTAAAGCATGCCACAAGCGAACACCTACCTTGAACACCTACCTTAGATTGACTTAAATAAAAAAGAGCTATGACATGGATGACCAAGCATTGATTGATGAAAATATCCTGAGAAGGGAGATCATCCATCAGTCAAGCTAATCAACCATCTTTTTGTTATTCTAGAGTCTAATAGGAAATTAGAATTTGCATAGTGCTTCTCAATGTTGTGAAAATTTACTTCCTCATGACCTCAACCAATCAATATTGCTGATTAATTAGTTTGGCGCTCAATGCTATAGAGGTAGCGCAGGTGGTGGCAAGACAACTTGGTAAAATATCAGAGCCATATTGAAAGTATATCATTCGTCTTTTCAATAATTATGGATAAATCTATTTTCAACAAAGAAGGTGAATCCACTTGCATTTTAACAACCAAAACTAGTGCCACATTGGACATTTGTGAAATTGAATAGTGGATTTATGAAGGATTGAGAAATATCAGCCTGAAAATTTTGGGTGGTTGGTTGGCTTCATTGAGCCGTATTCAATAAAATATAAGGTTGATATTTTTCAACCACATTGAGAGCAAATGGTCTATATAATAATTCCTATACTACTGTTTTTATGCTAAGGAGAAATAATAAAAAGATACAACCCTTGGGGCTTTGCCCATGGTTTTTGCCTTCTCTCACGAGAGAAGTTTTCCACACAAATCAATATTTTGTCTTGCTCTTTAACGCTGCATTTATATACAAGCAGAGTAGGGTGATTTTAAAATCAGTTTTTCGTCCAGATACCATTCTGAGGTTTCTTTTTGAAGTTTTTGCTTGATTCTCTGATATCCGAGGATCAGTCTTATTCGATGGTTTGTGACTAGAAGATGGTACTAAGGATTCTATCATGCTTTTTAAATCTTCAGCATCATGGAATTGGATTGTACAACTTCACCTTCAATTTTGTTCTCAGACTAAATGTGGTCGTTGGGTTTACCTCATTATTTAGAGTTTAGCCAAAGCTGACTACATCTCATGAGGGGTCTGATTTTGTCATGTTTCCACTTTCGTTGCATGTTCATGATTTTTTTTTTTATTTGATCAATCTCAAGAGCAAAGGACGAATAGTGTGATCCATGATTCTTCTAGTGATGATTCTGAGTTCCGTAATAAATTGATGTTAGAAGATGTTGATTGGTGAGGGGGTCAATTGGATGAAAAGAGTTAATCTCATTAGAAATCCTAGATCTTCTTTATATAGAGAGAGATTGTAGAGTCAAAAGTACATAAATATCCTTAAGGGACAAAAACTATCATAGCCCTTAAAATAAGAGAAAAAATAAAAAAGCTAATTTGTATTAACAATTTCACTCAAGTCGGAGCGTAGATATCTATCATGCTCAGCTTGGACATACAAGAATCAAATGAAGATCTGGCCAAGGGTTTGGTGAAAATATCTACAGTCTGCTCCTCAGATGCAACCGAAGTGGTATATAGCAATCTCTTCTGAATAATGTCCTTGGGATAGTAACAATCAACCTCAACATGCTTCGCCCTCTTGTGAAATGCTGGATTGTTAGCAATGAAGGTGGCTGCTCCTATTATCACATCGCATTTCCATGGGGCTAAAACTGCACCTGTAGATCAATAAGCAAGGTTCTGATTCACATCATCTCAGCAGTTGTCTGAGCCATAGCTCTGTACTTAGACTCGATACTGGATCTCGCCGCTGTGTCCTATTTCTTGCTCCTCCATGTGATCAAATTCCCTACTAAGAAGGTGCAGAACCTAGTAGTGGATTTGCGATCCACATGACATTCAGCGTAGTCTGCATTAGAGTAGCCAATCAATGTCATAGAAGACCCTTTGGAGAAGAAAAGACACCCTTCCTAGGAGTCTTCTTGACATATCTAAGTACCATCAATGCCTCATCCCAATGCTGATGTGTTGGTTTGGTCATGAACTTAGTCAGTCTCTCAACTACAAAGGAGATATCTGGCTTCGTGATAGTGAGATACAATAGCTTGCCCACAAACTGTCTGTACTGTTTACTGTTCACCACCTGTGCATCTTCATCATAGAGTGTCATCTTGGAATCTATAGGCATATTGGCTTCCTTGGCTCTAAGCATATCAACCTCCTGTAGGATATCTAAAGCATACTTCCTCTGAGACAAGATCACACCCTTCTTGTTGCGAGCAACCTTAATACCAAGGAAATACTGCAGAGCCCCCAAGTCCTTCATGACAAACTGCTCTGCAAGGATGCACTTAACCTCAGCAATGTCCTACTCATTTTCCCCTGTGATAATGAAATCATTAACATAAATAAGAACCATAGTATCTCGTGTAGTCCTCCTAATAATGAGTGAAAAATCAGCTGTTGATCTCCTGAATCCAGCTGCCTCAACAACCTATGACAACATCTGAAACCAGGCTCCGAGACTCTGTTTGAAGCCATATATAGCCTTCCGTAATCGGCATACACACCCCTTGACTCTCAAAGTCAGGTGGTTGCTGCATATAGACTTCCTTTTGGAGATCACCATAAAGGAAGACATTCTTGACATCTAGTTGATGTAATGATCAATCTAACTGAATTGCCACTAAAATCAATACCCAGACCGTGGGAAGCCTGGCAATTGGTAAGAATGTGTAAAAGAAGTCCACCCCATAAGTGTGGGTGAACCCCTTTGGCATGAGGCAGGCTTTGTACCTAGCAACACCACCATCAGGATTAAACTTCACAGTAAATACCCACCGGCAGCCAACGAGTGCAGCACCATTAGGAAGTGGAGTTAGCTCCCAAGTCGTAAGGCCTCGAAGAGCGACCGTCTCATCCTCTATTGCTGCTCGTCATTTTGGATTAAGCATGGCCTCATGGTGAGTAGTTGGAATCTACCTAGTAGCAAATCCATGAGTGAGATTGTCAGTAGCAAGTGTCCCTGCCATGGGATAAGTGGTGCAGGTCTGTGGTCACTTCCAAATGGCTATCGGAATATCAAGATCATCACCTAGCACATCATATGTCCTGTCCCTGTGACCATCACATGGCAAACATACGTCAGTATTTAAAGGACTCACCTGAGAAGCCGATGGTGAAGACAAGCGTGGGGGTCCGTGATAGGTAGTATGAGGGTGAACATATGTCTAGAGTGGTCCTGTCAAGTGTGGAAAGGGATGCGTAGCAAGAGGTAGTGGTGGTGTAGTATGGACATAAATCTCAGGAAAGCTCCCAAAGTGAATGGGAGTATATGGCATAAGTGTCATATAACCCTCAGGAGGCATTTCAGCAGTCGTCATAGAAAAGAAAGGTGCAACCTCATGAAAGGTAACATTCGTAGAAACGTAAGTGCCGAGAAGTAAGTAGATCAAAATAGCGATACGCCTTTTGTGTCCGGGTATACCCTAGAAAGATGCACTTAACTGCTCTCGGTGCAAGTTTATCCTAACCTGGTCCCAACAAATGGACAAAGGTAATACAACCAAAATTCTAAGGGGTGACGTGAAACAAGGGGTGATAATGATACATGGCCTGAAGAGGAATCCATTCATATAACACAGCATTGGACATCCGATTAATAAAAAAACACAGTTGAAACAGCATCACTCCAGTAAAGAGATGTAACCAAATGATGAATTAATAAAGTGTGAGCAACATCAAGAATGTGAAGATGTTTCCTCTTAGCAACATCATTTTGCTGAGAGGTATGAGGACATGTCTCATGGATAATGCCACAACTAGAAAAGAAATTACGTAAACGCATAGTACAAAACTTCAATGTATTATTAGAACGAAAGCACTTCACCAAACACGAATGCTGAGTTTTTATTTCCTTGACAAAGTTCTCAATAATTTGTATTATATTAGACTTATTTTTCAATAGAAATATCCAAGAAATACGAGAAAAGTCAATTAAAACAAGATAATATTTGTTCCCAAGTCGATCAGGAATACGATTAGGATCCTACATGTCCATATGAATCAGATCAAATGCTGCAACAGATGAAACGGAGGAAGAACTGGAGAAACTAGCCTTGTGATGTTTGCCAAGCTGACAAGCATCACAGGTGAGAGCAATAGTAGAGGGGATGTGCGGTAGAACATGTTTGAGAAAATGAATGGATAGATGGCCAAGGCGGTGGTGCCACTGGAGAGGAGATCCAACAGGAGTAATGCCCTGAGTAGCTGAGGTAGCAAAAGTAGTACGGCTTAGACGGTACACCCCATGTTCCTCACGTCCTCCACCAATCGTCTTCCAAGTGAATTTGTCTTGCAAGACACAAGAGGACGCATCAAAAATAACTCGTCAGTTTAGATATCTAGTGATACTGCTAACAGACAATAAACTCAAAGGAAAATCAATCACATAATAAACATCTGCTAGTCTCAAGGTAGAAGATAAAGACATATGTCCCTTGCCAACAAGTGGTGAATGTCTCCCATCAGCTACCTGTACTGTCTTGACAAGTGTAATAGGTGCTAACTGAGAGAAAGAGTCTCTGTCGCCACATAGGTGCTTGGATGCACCAGAATCAATCGGCCACTCACTAGAAGATAAAAATGATAACATACTAGTCGCAGGTGTCTCTGAAGAGGTAGCCATAACTGCAGTGTTAGGATTTTGAGGGGAAAAAGCTTGAGTTAGCTGAGCAATCTGCTGTCGTAAAGTTTCAATTTCAGTACTCAAGGAGCTAATATCAGAGGTAGGAAGAGCTGAATTTGAGATCTTAACTGCCTGATTGGCCACAGGTGGTCTACCATGCTTTTGCCAACATGTAGCCTCAGAGTGACCAAGTTTGCCACAGTAAGTACACGGGGTTACAATGCGTGTACCAGAAGAACGTTCACGTCTACGACCACGTGCAAGATAAGTGGTACCCTTGCCACGTCTAGGAATCGTAGCCAGCGCAGACGACTGAGCAGTAAAGTCAGGAGCAGGAGTGTACACTGCAACTCTGTTGAGTCTGGCTGTAGCATATTCAGGTCCAAGCCAATTAGGAAAAGGGAGACAGCCAATTGTCTCTTGAAACTCCTCTAGGACTCACAGGCACACCCTAGCAGGTAGGAGTAGTGCCTCTCCAACATTCCCTTCATAAGGGACTAATGCTGTGACAACGTGCATCCCTCCTGATGCAGATAGAAAATGTCGTAAAAGACCTGGAAAACTCGTGCGGAGTTCTTGGTGTGTGAATAGGTATCACGCAAAGATTCTCACATCTCCTTTACAACAACCAAGTCTTTTCACACACTAAGTGGGGTCTACTATATGGATTCTTTGCCTCTACACAAATCGATTTTTAGTCATTTCAGAACTTAAATTAAAGTAATTGAGGTCATGCTTAATAGTTTCCTTCCAACACTTGTTTGGTCTTCCTCGTCCCCTCTTAGCAGGTTCTGCCTCCATCTTCTCGCATCTCCTAACTGGAGCATCTAGTGGCCTTTTTTGTAAATGTCCAAACCACCTTAGACGTGCCTCTCATTTTGTCCTCTATCGGTGCCACCCTAACATTTTTTCTAATAATCTCATTTGAGATGCGATCTTTTCTTATATGATCATACATCCATCTTAACATCTTCATTTTTACCATAGATATTTTCTGTACATGCTTATAGTTGATAGGCCAGCATTCAGAACCGTACAATGTGGTTGGTCTTATCGCAGCTCGATAGTATTTTCCTTTGACTTTTAAAGGAATCCTCTTATCACAGAGAACACCAGATGTACCCCTCCATTTCAACCACCCTACATTAATTCTATGTGTAACATCTCCATGAATTTCACCATCTTGTTGGAAAATATATCCCAAGTACTTAAAAATATCTTTCATTAGAATGCACTCTTCTTCAATTTTTACATTAATCCCTTCATTGTTCCCTCTACTACTAAACTTACGTTCCATATACTCAGTTTTCGTCCTACTTATGCATAATCTTTTATCTTCCAGGGCTTCTTTCCAAAGCTCAAGTTTTCTGTTCAGTCCATCTCGTGTCTCATCAACCAACACAATGTTATCAGCAAAAAGCATACACCATGGCACCTTACCTTAGATACGCTTCGTCAACTCATCCATGACCAAGGCAAAAATATAAGGGCTTAAAGTCGATCCTTGATGCAGACCAATGATGATATCAAAGTAGTCTGTTAAATCATCCTTAGTCTTTACACAAATTGTTGCTCCATAGTACATATCCTTTATGAGGTTGATATATAAAACTGGCACTTGTCACTTCTTTAAAATTCTTCACAAGATATCTCTTGGGACAGAATCATAGGCCTTCTCCAAATCAATAAACATCATATGTAAATCCTTTTTCATGATTTTGTATGTCTCCATTATACGTCTCAAGAGATGTATTGCCTCAATAGTAGACCGATCTGGCATAAAGCCAAACTGATTTTCAGTTACCATAGAGACTTGCCTTACCCTTCTAACAATTATTCTCTTCCAAAGTTTAATCGTATGACTCATCAACTTAATACCTCTATAGTTGGAACAATCTTGTATGTCACCCTTGTTTTGTATAAAGGTAGCACAAAACTTTTCCTCCATTCCTCTGGCATCTTCTTGCCTTTCAAAACAGTATTAAGTGAATTTTTGAGCCAAGTTATATCCCGTTCTCCCATCATTCTCCAAATGTCTATAAGAATATTATCAGGCCCAACTCTCCCACTTTTTATCATCTTCAAAGCCTCCTCTACTTTTTTCTTTTGTATTTTTCGATAACTTGTCTGATTCATATAATCTTCTGAGTTAGCTAACTCCCCTAAGATGATATTATTCTTTTATCTTTCATTAAAAAGCTTATGAAAATATTTTTTCCATCTTGTCTTTATATCCTCACTAGCTATAAGCACCCTTCCTTCTTCATCCTTGATGCATCTTACATGTGTAAGGTTCTTTGCTTTTCGCTCTTTTGCTGTAGCTAATTTAAAGATATTTTTTTACCTTTTTTAGGATTAATTTTCTTATAAAAATGCTTCCAAGCTTTTACTTTTGCTTCACGAACTATTTTCTTTGCTTCTTTCTTTGCTCTTTTGTAGTTTTCCATATTTTCATCGATCTTATCTTGATATAAGGCTTTAAAGTAGGCTCTTTTAATTTTAAGCTTCTCTTGCATTTCCTCGCTCTACCACCAAGCCTCCTTTTATCATGGAGCACCTCCTTTAGACACGCCTAACACTTCTTTTGCCACCTTCCTAATACAATTTGCCATATTTAACCACATTTCATCCTCACTACCATCAAGATCCCAAGTCTTTTGTTGCACCATCTTCTCTTTAAATCTCACTTGCTCTTTCTTAAGATTTCACCATTTAATTCTCAAATTCTTAAATACTAATTTTCTCTTCTCTGCCTTCTTCAAATGAATATCCAACACCAAAAGACGATGTTGAGCAGTTAAACTCTCCTCTGTAATAATTTTGCAGTCTTTACAAGATAAGCAATCTCTTCTTCTCAAAGCAAAGTAATCAATTTGCGTTCTTGTTAAGTCACTTTATAGGTGATCAAATTCTCTTCTCGTTTTTTGAAGAAGGTATTTGCTATGAAAAGATCATAAGCCATTGCAAAATTAAGGAAAGTCTTCCCTTCATTCCTAACACCAAAATCATGATTTCCATGCACTCCTGCATACTCTAAAGCATCTTTTCCCACATGTCCATTTAAATCTTCACCCAAGAAAATCATTTCTCTCTGTGGGATTCCTTGAATTATCATATCAAGCTCTCCCCAAAATTTGTTCTTTAGTTTTTCCTTCAGACCAACTTGAGGTGCATAAATTGAAATGACATTCAAAATCTTTTTTTCTAAGGCTAATTTTATCAAAATAATTCGATCACTCAATCTCTTAACCTCAACCACACTCTCCTTCAAATCCTTATGAATTATATTGCCCACGTTGTTTCTACTTTTGTCCCTTCTTAAATACCACAGTTTGAAACCTGTTTTCTCGATTTTCTTTGCTTTTTCTTTAACCCACTTAGTCTTTTGAAGGCAAAGAATTTGAATCATTCTTCTTACCAGTGTATCCACAATCTTCATGAGCTTGTTGGTCAAAGTATCAATATTCCAACTACCAAATCTCAACATCCTTTGTGACACACTTCGATGGTGAAGTGGTGGAACTAGCTTCTTTACTCGCATACACTCCTCATTCGAGAACCCTTGCTCATTTGGGACTACATCCGGGTGGCGATGTAGCGGGTCTAACTTCTTTACTCTCATGCGTTCCTCATGCGAGAACCCTTGCTCATTTTGGACTACATCCGGGCAGCGATGTAGCGGAACTAACTTCTTTACTTGCATGCGTTTCTCATGCGAGAACCCTTACTCATTTTTCACTACACCCCGGTGCCGATGCAGCGCGTTGCAAGTAGGGAATGCCCCAACGAAATTTTAGTGTTTGCTCGAATCCATGTTTAAAGATCTGACAAATTTTACGCTGGTTGTCAGCTATCTAATGCAACCCTCCTCCTTTACCCGTGCTTAGGACCAGCAATAAAAAGGCACACGAACCTCCCACATCTCCTTTGCTGTAGTATAATTTATGATCTCATCTCCTATCGGGGAATAACTGTCTGCATTAGCCATGCACAGATCATGGCATTATCACAAACCATGCACAACTTGGGGGCACCACACAAATCCCGGATTTAGACCTCTCCAGAGACTGCAGGTTGCTTTGGATGGCGGATTGTCCTCTGAAAGTAAAGATCTTTTCCTGACTTCTATGGAGAGGTAGGATTGTGACGAAGGTATGGAGGGTGAGATGGGTGTTGATGGACGGTGTGAGGTGCTCCCTTTGCGGAGAAGCAGATGAGGATGTACAACATCTTTTCTTCTAATGCCCTTTTGTTTCACAAATCTGGCGGAGATTGGTTGTAATCTGGATTGATCATCGGGACATGTTTAGCTTTTGGTCATCTTTCCGGAGAGGTAGCGCCAGCATCGGAGTGTCCACTTTTCGGTTCAAAAGAGATAGAGCCAAGATGTTGGCTTTATTGTGGGGTGTGTGGTTGGGGAAAAATTGTGTGGTGTTTAGGGAGAAGAGGTCTTATGTGGAGAATTTTGTCTCGTCCATTTCTTCTTAGGTGGTTTTCTGGGAGTCTACTATGTAATTGGTGGTTGTTGATGTTTTGATGGAATGAATTTGGGTAGTTATCTTTCGGATAACTGCCCTTTTGCTTCTAAAAAAAAAAAATCACTATCCCAGTTGACATTTATGTCAGTCTTGTTCTCAAGCTCTGGATCTGTAATTATATGGCTCTTTTTATAACCCCTGACGATCATAAGAAAGGTCTGGGACTACCGCGGACAGTTGGTCTCATCCAACTTAATAATAGGATCAAAGAACAGGTTTTTGATTACCCCGGTGTCCAAAATAGAGCTCGAAGATACTTCGGACTGATCATCTGAAGCCATCTTCGCAATCCGGAAGCCTTGATCAAGCATCTAGGCCCAAGAAACCATAAAATAATATGAAAACCAACAGATTCAGATCTACACAGTTGATAAGAGGCTTCCTTGGACAGATGTTGGCCTCACCTGGGTGCAAGGAGAACACCCAAGGAGGCCCCAAAGAGATCTAGCCTCCTTCTCGCAACAAGAACAGGGACTGCAGTCCTTAGATCAGGGCAAGGTGTCCCTCACGATCGTTGCACAGAGATTAGAAGCCTCGTGCGCCGTTGATCGCCACCGGTCGCAGTTGCAGATGGCTGCCGTGGCGTTGAAGAGGTCGCCGCTACCGGTCTAAAGCTTTGTCGCCGGTGCTAGCACTTGCTGCAAAGCACCGTCGAGGGTCCTTCGATTGGCAGCGCCTCCGCCAACTGTTGTAGCAGGTCGCAGCGCAGTCGCAGCGCCGTTGCTAGGTCAACTGACCCTTGCCGAAGTGCCGCTACAGTGGTTCAGCGACCCCCGCGTCGCTGCAGCCTCGTTGTAAGGGCTGAAGCGTGCCTCCGGAGCATCGCTTGGGGCCGCTGTTGCCGCTGAGGAAGAAAGAGAGGAGATCGGGATTTGGCGGTAGGGTTTAGGAGGTCTTGAGGGGTGGGATAACTAGAGCCACGGTCTAGGATTGGTGTTTTGATACTAAATTGGATGAAAAAAGTTAATCTCATTAGAAACCCTAGACCCTTTTTATATAGAGAGATTGTAGAGTCAAAAGTACATAAATATTTATGAGGGATAAAGACTATCGTAGCCCTTGTAACAAGAGAGAATAAAAAAGTTAATATGTACTAACAGGGTCCTTTCTTGCTGTTGACTAATGTGAGATGCCTGCAATTGCCCTGTGCCTACGAAGGAGAAACTCTGGCAACCGGCAATGGCAAGGCATGCGATGATGATTGGGCAGCATGTGCTAGTGATAGGAAGAAGCTCTGACAGCAAACTGCATCGCAAGGTTAGAAGCAACATTGGCAGTGTGCAGTGCACACTCAACTTTATTATTGAAGAAATCATGCAAGAGTATCAGTTGAAGTAATTTGTGCTTATCTTGCTCAAGATGGCAATAAAGTTTGAATTCGTGGGAGAAAATTTATTGAAGAAGCAATCATATAGCCTCTATTTGATTGGTTAGTGCAGAACTCATCTCCATCACAATTGTGATGGATGATATTTTTATTTAGAGCTGTGCAGCATTATTTTGCAATATGTCCTGAGAAGAACAACAGCTACAGTTGTAGGCTTTGGATTGTCTAATCTATTACCTGAGGGGCTTCTTTATCAGGCTCCTGTATCTAATCGCAAAAGACTCCTTTTGGGATATTGGGTTTACATCTTTTAAAAGGGAGCGCATTGTTTTTACTTAATTATTTACAGCTGTAGAACAAAAGCAAACTTTGAAAATATTCTTTGACCCAAGTAAAGATGCCTTTGGTCAGACAAAATTAATAATAAGACTTTCTGCAAATAACTTCCAGTTTGTTTCACATTGACAATCAGTACCGAACTTTTGAAAGAATTCCAAAAGCAATCCCAGTAGATTCAAAATCTGGGATAGCAGTCCAAAGTAAGGAAATAAAATGACAAGATGAAGATGGAGAGAAGGCAGGGGGTTAAAAGGGTAACATAGCTGGTGCCGCCCGTCCCCAAAACATCCTCCCTATACGGGGTGTCAGGTTCGATCCCCCGGGCTTGCCCATACACACATAACTGTGTGGTGGCGTGTGGTGGCAGACTATGTCCAGCCATCTAGACTCGGCGCCGGAGAGTGGCCGTGGCTCTGATCACGGAGGAGCTCCGTGGCTAGCGAGAAATTCGGGATCCCTTTTCTTTTTCAAAAAAAGATGGAGAGAAGGCATTCATTGAAATGTCAACTCTTTTACTTTGCCTACATTAATTGGATACCTCTACAATTTGACGAGTGTGAAAGGTTAGGCGGAGGGGATAAAGTGGAGCACCGAACTTCTTTCACCGTGGAGTTTTTGCAAGTCATAGAGTTCTGCTTTGTACTCCTGCTATTGGTTTTTTGAGGTGTTTACTACCTCTCCTAATGGAAGGAATTTTATTCTATTCGTAGGATTCTACTTTGCTGCTTGAGATTGTCTTCTACACTATTTGTAATTATCTCCTACACCAGCTAGTATTGTCTCTTGTACTACTGCTTTATCCTAGTACTTTGTTAGTTGGGATCCCACTCTACTTTGCTGCTTGGGATCGTCTCTTACCTACCAACCTTCCTATCTACCACCTAGCTACATGATTGTTGCTCACAGCTCGTCTACCTGCTTTGTTCCACTAGAAGATGTGTTTAAGGGGAGTAAATTCCTTCATCTCATGTAACAACTTGGGACTAAATGCTGCAGCTTGAATTTGTCGTGTTCCACAATTCTGTGTTTATATTAGACAAGTAAATAGATCTCTCTTGCATCTGTGGAGTACATGGCTGTCTGATCCCATCTTGCTTACCAAGGATAGTTTGTGAGGAAGACTGGTTTACATAGGAATCTATATGCTATTGTTTTATCTTGAGTAGAAATAGTAGAAAATGCAATCCTTGGGGCTTCTCCCATGGTTTTCCCTCTCACATGAGGATGGTTTTCCATGTAAATCAAATGTCCTATTGTGCTCTTTGATGTGTTTCTATAATGGTTGATTTGTTTCTTAACAGAGTTGGGCATCTAGCTTGAGCGTAACTGAATAAGGGCTTGTGACCTAAGCTAGTTAGACATTCGAGTTGCGCCAAATGAGTCAAGTAGTGCTCAAGCCTAGCTCTACTTGACTCACTATCTCAACTTGACAGCTCTTGCTCAAGTCGAGCTCTAGTCGAGCTCTAGTTAGCTTGCTCTCTAAACTTAACAATATTATGTTATATTGTTTTAGAAACATATGCAATGCATATTATATGTTCTAAACTTTCAATACCATATTCCTGCAAATGCAAAATATGATCCAAGAGCCGCATTCAAACTCTAGTCAAGCATTTCCTCCAATTTTGCTGTTTGACTCATTTGGTTTGTAATTTGCCCATGGGATTCCCCATGTGAATCTTCTGTCACCTAGATTTTTGTTTCCTGCATGGTAACTTATATCCAATCCTAGTGAAGAATTGATTTGGCGCATAGGGGAGCCTATCTCCTTCTAGTTGGCACGTGTGGAGAGAGAGAGAGAGAGAGAGAGAGAGAGAGAGAGAGAGAGAGGTGTGGAAAAGAGAGTTGGAGGGAGTTCTTACGGTTGAAAATATTTTATTGGAACTCAAAAGTAAACAAGAGGGTTTTGGTCTCTATTTAAAGAGTACTAATCCCAATTACAATCCCAACTAATTGCAAATCCAAGTTCCTAAAACAACTCAATCACTTAACTATTCCTATTGTCAAGAATTGGCGCGGAAGCGGAGCGTGGAGACTCACTCCCGTACGCGGGGAAAACAGCTCGTCAAGGTGCCTGTCAACGAACGGCGAGGGAGAGCAGCATAGCCTGCTGCTACAGGAGGTGCAGCCGGCCTTAGTAGGCCTACAGAGAAGGCAGGTAGACCGTGGATTGGTCTGCAGAGAACCAGCCGGTCTGATTTGGGTCGGCCTGCTCTGCAGGAGGGCCTGCTGCTATGTGCAGCCGGTTCTGTTGGCTGCCGGCAACGGTCTACTTCACCTGTTGGTGGCTGGCTGAAGTAGAGAGCAAGAGGAGAGAGGGGAGAGGAGCTTGGAATATGGAAAAAGTAATTTTATTGCTCAAATCTCAAATCATAGGAAAGACTCTCTTTAAATAGAGAGTGCATATTCATACTTCTAAAAATAGACTTAACTAACAAAATCTAATTAAAATCTTTGCAAATTTCCTTAAAACAAATAAACTAAATAAGGTAAATTGCCAACTAAGAAACCAACTCATACTTTTAGTCCTATGGATCCAAAACCGATGGCTCAAGAGCCTTCTAGATAACTGTGCCATGTGGCCGGATGGCTGCCACGTGACATGTGCCACGTGACATTTTCACCGAATCCCAACACCTAAAATTACTCAATCGCCTAAACCTAATTGAATAAAACAAACATGGAAACAAAACACACCAAATCAAGTCCTAAACCTAACTCTAAACACACACACACACATTCACGTGCCCAACATGGGTCCCACAGACCGCCATGTGTCACTGCCACATGGCTTATTCCACGCATGCTAACACTCTGCATAGTCAATAACTTGGTCCAACAAGAGATTGTCTTGTCAAGGTAGAGCTAATGACAAGCTAGTTTGTCTGTCTTGTGATCTTGGCTTGATCCAAATGAGCTGCAACTTAGCCAGCTCAATTGAGTTCAGTATGAGTGGCAAACAAGTTGGTTCATTTTGCTTGCAAGCCCAGCTAGAGCCAAACGAGCTGAACTTAAGTCTCTGCTTAATTGAGCTCAATCGTGCTTGAGACAACCTGCTTATTGAACTCGAGCTCGAGCCGAGCTATGTTTGGCTCATGTAGCCCGATATCCAAACCTATTGCTTGCTCTTAAAGAGGACATTGGTCGTCACTAACACAGAGGCTTGCCTATTTAAGGTGAGTACGGAGCACTTTGGTGCCTGTGCAGAGATGGTACACTTTCTTGTGCATAACTTGCTCAAATGTGGTGAAGCCATTTTTTCCTCAATAAATCTTATTCTCTTGGGCTATTTTTGGTTGAGAATTTATTTTCTAGTTACCATGGATGGTGGCAAGGAGGGGCTGGGGGTGTTGACTACTCTGCAGGAAGTTGCAGGGGAGGTTTGTTTGAGATAGAGGAGATGACCCATAAAGGGAAGATGAGGTGTAGGAATTACAGGCACTTGTAAAATAATATTACAAAATTGTAAAAGTGAAAAATAATGATTGATGTTCCATTTTAAATAAAATGGCTGAGTATAGGCTTATGGTTGCCATCCTATTTGAGAAGTCAATTCTTCAGTTACATAGGATGTGAAGTGATCTTGACCACTCAAAGTCTCAAAATAGATTTGGCTCTTTCTATGGACTGCCTTTTTTTCCCCCACGCTATACCTACTGAATATCGTATGGTGTATCGCATTTATGAACTTACATATTAGAGGCTAATCACCTAACCCTTAGGAGGGCGAGGTTCCATGCAAGCATTGCAAGAAGGCTGTAGGTCCCTTTACCACCATCTAGGGTTTCATGGGGAGGGAGCTTTTCCCTCTAGTTTAGTCTACTCCCACATAAAGAGCAAAACGTTTCTCTTTCACTCCAGAGAAATAATGCTTCTCTCATTCTAACTGTCACGATCATCTCTTTTTTCGCAGAGTATTTTAAAACCTGGAAACATATTATCTGCCTTCTATGGGTATTTATTTATCACACTCAATGGTATTTTGATTGCACCCTACACTAGTTTCCTGTTATTATACCATGGCCCTACCCTGACCTCCCCTCGGAAGGAATCTATGGCAATCTGGTGAGGATCTTAAAGGAAATAAAGGTTTAGTAATGCCCTTAGACACAATCTTGCAGTTAATGCTGCAAATTAAACACTGCACTACTCAAGACACAAAGGATAAGGGAGGGACAGAATTTATCATCTTCAGTCAACATAACTTCTGGTTGAAAGTTATAAATGCAGACCTTATGAGGTTCCTCGCGTTGATTCTCTTTTTTGGGTCATGTCCTACATGTGATTTGCCTCGTCAGAGGTCACCTTTTCTGAATGCAATTATGGTTCTTTCAGTCATCCCATTCTATCACATACAAGACCACCACTGTATTGTGTGGGATCAATTAAGAAACTTCATATTATTGTAGCTGCTTCCATTATAGGTACCATCATATCACCTTTAGTAACCAAGCCTGGATGCTTTGCAATCAGTTTCTGAAAAGGTAAGTTGACTTTTTTTGTTTGTTTTGAAAGGTTAAGGAGACTCATTTTATTTTGTGCAGTTTTAAACAACGGAAAGTTACTTGGAGGATGGGAATTCCAGTGGAAAATCTGACTTTGGTTGATCCCTGAGCAGGAGAAATACTGGGAAGAACATCCAGGAGAAGCGGTGCCTCTGATGAAGCCCAAGTTCTATTATGGCCCTTGGAGAGTGATGAGAGGAGAAGTTCCTCCTTAGCACCAATAATAACATTTCCAACATTCTTCCCATTGTAACCTTATTCAATCTGCTTTGTTGCGTAGCCATATTGCAGGTGATGGTACGACGTAAAGATTTTTTTTTTAAGACTGATGTAAAGCATAATATGTGCATTGCTAACCGATTGGTTTTCAGTCGGACTTCCAGTCTTTGTGGTTCATGGGGTGTAGGTCCATGTCTGATTTTCCTATTCTGGTGTGGTTCTTGTTGTCTCATTTTTCCTTGGGAAATGTCACTATCTTGGTTTCCAAGTTTAATTTTCTTGATCGAAGCAGTTGATTGAACGATGTGCTGGTTATGAAAGAGGGCATCTACCTTGCCAAGTACACGGCCTTGACTGCAAGGAGTTTATGTTTGATGAGTTCATAGTTTGTAATGAAAACAAGTGTCGTAAAAGAAGTGTTGCTTCAAAGAAAAATCTGTTCCAATGTGGAGATTATGGGTTGTGCATACGTTGAACAGAAGAAAAATCCGTCATCAAAGTGTTACGGTTGTCTGTTAAAAACAAATGAGATGTTATTTCTCAGTTGCATCGCTTAATCTGACGTCCCACATCCTCCACTTCTCATCAAGCATCTGACACTTTTCCAAGGCTCCGTACAGCTCTTCCTTATCTATGGTATGACATCGTCGAGACGTTTATCAAACACTTGGTTTTAGGGTCAATTTACAAATTTCGTATTAGCTGTCAGTTATTAGATTGTGATTCGTGCATGATATCCTTGTGTTGGGCAATGGGAAAAGGATTTCGTGTTTAAGTTATGATCATAT
The DNA here is from genome assembly GCA_037157565.1 of Thalassia testudinum. Taxonomy (NCBI): domain Eukaryota; kingdom Viridiplantae; phylum Streptophyta; class Magnoliopsida; order Alismatales; family Hydrocharitaceae; genus Thalassia; species Thalassia testudinum. The sequence goes on along the minus strand of JAZHRO010000055.1, from coordinate 19,577,309 downwards.
GAATGGTGGGACATGATTATAGCTTTTGTTGATCAGCTTCATTCTTTTAATGCTAATGCCGTCAATAGAGTTCCGCTTTAAGTGATTGCAGCCCAAACCAAAAATTCACTAAGTAGGTTCACCCAACTTTCATCAAAAGCTTTCCGATGAATTGGATCAAGCCTTGGCAGGAAGCATAACCACGGACGTAAGATGGGAGGAGATGGCAGACTGAGACGAAGACTAGAACCGTCTGACTTGTGAGGGTGAGACCTCCTTCCAACCATCTTGTTTGATTTTTTACTCTCAACTAAATTGTGATGTACTCTTGGTTGAATTTGCTTTTAAGAAGTGGGAAACCATGGTAGAAATTATCAGAAAACTCTTTATCTAAATGCTAAAATCAATATTGTTCTCCTCTTGCCTCTTTCATGTATCATTTCCAAAACTAGATTGTTTATGGTTTACCGTGTGTCTTGGAAAGGAACAATCTTATCTATCAATCTTGCCATCTTTCTAGGCTGTCACTAGGATCCAAGTCATCAGCAAACATCTGAAGAGTGATAACCGGTGCACCGTTAGTGAGTTGAGGACGTACGATGCATCCTCATTCCTGGTATTTAAACAAAAATCTCGATAGAATGGAAAGAAATGGTGAGGGCATATACCTCCTCTGGGAACAACTGTGACAGAGGGATTACTATTGATAAGAGGGAGTAGAAGTGCTAAAATAGGATCGAATGAGAGAGATACTGGTAGGTGTGATTTAATCGATATAGGTATCTATGATGAGTCTCCATTTTGGTCCATTGAATTTGAAGGTCGTTCCTTGTTTTGTTTTCTTGTTGCTGCCTTGATGTGCTCACCTCATTTTGCCTTGAAGGCTTTTGAGTATCTACAACGGCCTTCCACCTTCTCTCTTTCCATGTATCTCTAGGATATCCCTTAGAGCTCATTTGCATCAAGGACGATTCTTAGCTTCCTACATGTACTTGTTGCCTCGAGTATGGTGAGGGAGAACTTTCTCCCTCCATCATTAGGCCGAATTTACCTTACCTAATCGTACAAGTATTTTTTTTTCCTCACAAACAATAACTAATCACAATTAGGTCATGATAGGGTAATGATGACTAGCAATTGATAATGGCAATTGTCAATCCTATTGCCTATTTAAAGTTATTATTCGATTTGGTGGACCCTTTACAATGGTAAAAATAGAGCAAAGTTAATAAGAAATAAATTCATACTTCTTAAGTTATTCCCCTTTCTTGATCCCCACCCCTAGATGCTATCTCTAGGATCAAAGCCATGTAAGTGACACAAAGTGTAATACCTCAAAGATAGTTCCACATGATAAGCTCATAAACGTAAGTAGTGAGATTTTAGGTGGTTGTCTTGGATCTATTAGGTCATATCTAATAAATTATCAGAGTTAATTTTTTTTAAAATTCAACTACAAAAATGTAAAAGTTGACATATTTTACAACACGTTGACATGACACATCAATACAAAATCATCAAGAATCACTTTACACTATAATAAAATTTAATTTTATATCAATGTATTACATCCACATGTTGCAAAATAGGTTGCATAATATATTTTTATACATTTTGACCTTTTTTTTATTTAACTTAGATTTAGATTCAAATCCGTTCCAAAAAAAAAATCTAACAGAAAATAAAAAATTATAATAAAAAAGTTAACACAAATATCAATCACCAAGAATCACGAGAAAAAAAGAAGAAGAAGATGAAGCTCAAAAAAGAACAAAAGAAAATCCGTCGGTAAACAACCTCACGTTAACCTCACCTCCCAATAAATAAATGAATGAATGAAAACACAGACGTGAGGATAACGTGCCGCTCCGAGTCAGGTCCCGGATAGGGCCCTCGGGGGCCTGAAATCCGGATCCTGGTGGGACCATCCACTACACCTCAGCCACATCTTGCCGACTCCCTCTCCTCCCCACTACCCGTTTCGGTTACCGCCCCCACCCAACGGGGGCACTCACACCAAGCAGAGATAACCAAACCAAACTAACTCGAAGCTCCCTCTCCACTCTCCCACTCTCGTCGTATACCTATCGATGCCGGGAACCATCCGTGGCTCAGGTACGCGTTCCCCTTTAAGAATTCTAGCTCCGATTTCGTAGACAGAAAACTAAATCGTGTGTTTGCCCGTGCGATTTCCAGTTCTCGAAGTGGCGGATCTTCCCTCGATCGAAGGGGATGGAGGCGATTCGTTCTCCCTCAAGGGTGGGTGAGGTTCCTTTTCCTCCAGTCGCGCGTCTCGTTGTTGTGTAATGTGCTACTTTCTGTTCTTCTCCGATGCTGATGCGTGTTTAGTTGTTCCTTCATGGGCAGTTGCATTGGGGAAGAGGGAGTTCCGGATCGACAACTGCAAGGGCGATTTCTCACTGTGAGTTGGATTTTCGTTTCCGGTTGTTTGGAATTGATTGCGACTTCGATCTGTTGTTTCTTGTGAGGTCTCGAGATTTCTGTCAGTCGTTTGGTGTGGGAAATTGTGTGGGTGGGGAACAGATGGATGTGAATGCAGAGGAGATAAGGAAGCAGTGTTCGAGGACTGAATGTATTGTGGGATGATCTCGTGCTTACGTTGATACAATTGAGAAATAAACCTTTATGTTTTTACCTTTGACCTTGTTTTTCTTGTACTGTGAAAGATGCCATGGTAAAAATGAAGATGCTAAAGTAGATGTCTAGTCATATAAAGAAGGATTGAAATCCTCTGTGAAAGTATTAGTGACAAGGTTGGTGAAACACTGGTGGTTTTGGCATCTTCAGAGAACAAATTGATGCCCTTACCCCGAGATGTAATAAGTTAAATACCGAGGCTTGCAGGAGGGCTTGTGTGTGGAAGATTGAAAAGTTGCTGGAAGGAAATCATTTGTAATGATTTTGATTATTTGGATTTGAGTTTGAGAATGGCCTAGATTTAAGTGGAGGCAAAGAATTCATTAAGAGTTTATTCGTTGTGGAAAAAAAGGCTTAGCTATTATTCTTGTTGTGGTATCATTCTTACAGGTGAACAGAGAAGAAAATGTAGGATTATTGAGCCCTTGAATAATCAAGGCTCAAATCACCAAGAGTTACTCCTTTGTAATATTTATGTTTTCTTTAGGTAGCAATCGTACTATAGTTTCCCATTTCTATTGAATGGCACTAGTAGGTCTCGTAAAGATGCGTTGACCTACGACATGAAATTCCCTTCTGAAGCATTTACAATAACTTGGGGTTATACTCAACTCATGAAGATTTTTCAAGGTAACTCTTGGATTTCAGGTCTAAGAGAATTAGGTCGTGATATAGCTATCAAATCAAACTAAGACTAATGGGAAAATAGCATGCTAAATGGGATTAAACATACTAACAATAAATTGTGTAAATTTCATTGGAAAAGGAACTTAAAACTTCTAGCTGAATGGCCTTGTAATGAGCCATCGTCTGAAGGACTTAGGAGCACAATAATTGAGCAGGGATGAAGCACCAGTGTAGCTAACAAAACCTTAATATGGGCAAATTATTTTATTTCTAGTGCTGAAAATTAAGGCCTAACATATGATCTAAACCTAGGCCGATGGAATTCAAAAAGTCCATAACATGGTCTATGTGTCTGATGCCATGATCTAAACTCATTGGATAGCTTGTTCCTTAAAAGTAGGACATAATGTTTCAAATAATATAAATTCCAATAATATAGATAGAATTTGAATCTTGCCATGTCCATAAATGGTTCGAAAGGATGGAATAGAGATGCTGGCCAGGCATAACATGTAAGCGGAAAACAGGGAGGAGATGATGTCCAAGAAAGGGGTAGATGATCTTATTGATGCAACATTAACCCAAAGGTATAATTGAGTCCCTAGGTATTTTGGATAGAAGGAATGTGCAAAAGTTATATTACGTTGGGATTCATTAAACTCCTTTTCTCCTTTGTTTTGTAATCAAGCGATAATCTTTTCTGGACAAAGAATGGAAAGAAGGTCATTGATAGTTAATGCTTGTTGAGATATGTTTTTTCTTTATTACTTGCTTTATACAGAGAAGATTGGGGTTTCTTGGTGATCCACGTGGTCTTTTTCCCAAAAAAAAAAAGTCTGCAGAGCTGATTTTTACCCTATTAGTTTTCTACACCAAAAAAAAGGGAACTGGGTTTTCCTCGTTTCCTTCGTCAAACAAAGGAAAATGAGTGAATGTCACCTCAAATTATAGCAAAAGAGTGAGGTCTGACCCTGCCGGTCTAAACATATCTTAGTGAGCTGCTATGCTACCGCTGTCAGCCCTAGACAGTTTCAGTAGCCAACATTAGCCTACATAAAATGTTGCTATTTGAAATTTTTTATTTTTTATTCATGGTCTCATTTTATATTTGGTAGTAAATAGCTATCCTATTTTTAATTTGTCATTATTTTTGAAAAGTGAGTATTGTGTTTTCGTGTATATCTAAGTTCTTTCTTCGTAAAAAGAGGGTTAACATATTCTTTTCACAATAACAATAACCAAATTGATCTTTTTTAACATGATATTAGAGGAGCAATCTTAAATCGATAGTCTGATATCCCACCAAATATCTATCAAATTAAGATACTACATAGTGATTCAAAGGATGATTGAAGAAGGAAGCTGCAGTGTCACTGTTGCCATGAAAGATAGCAGTAGCGTTGCCGCCATTGTCAAGGGAAGCAACATCGTCGCTGCTACCTTGAAGATTTGCAGACACATTGTCGGATCACTTGTTGTGGTTACTGATGTTCGATTCCCATGTTGCTACGTGATGAGTCTTCTCTTACAAGCGAAATCCTCCTTTTGGTTTGTGATGAGTTTTCTCTCATTATTGATGATGGAGTTTTTCTAGCCTCTCTCATGCACAAGAAGTTTATTTTGCCCTAGGGTGAGGTAGAATCCAAATCGATGTGGAGATGGTCTCTCGACTTACGGGGGATCAAAGAAGATGGATAGGAGATCTGGACCATGGGTGATTGATTTGGTAGCATCGATCCACCCATTGGGAACATTGGGAAGTTGAAGAACCCATCCACATCATGTGGAATCCGAGAGGTTCGAGTTGCTAATGGGGCAACCTCTCCGATTATCATGGTTAGAGAAGTCCAGGTTTACCCTGTTCTAAGGATTGGAGTACATTGAGTGGGAAATAATAGTCAATCTTATTCCAAACAAAAACTCTACACCTTTTTATATAAAGAGAGGTATGGGAACAATTGTAGAGCAAAACCAGCAAGAAATAAAAATGACAAAGTAGCTCTCAAAAGCATAAACAAAACCAAAAGGGTACTCAACACTCCCGCTCAAGCTGAAGTATAGATGTCAATCATGCTCAGCTTAGAATAACATACATCAAACGTAGATCGAGGAAAATGCTTGGTAAAAATGTTTATTGTCTGGTCCTTAGAAGAAACATAAGTGGTGTAGATGACTCCACGTTGAATCAAATCCCGGGTGTAATGATAGTCAACTTTGACGTGTTTGGTGCGCTCCTGAAACATCATCTTGTTAGTAATATAAGTTGTAGCGCGGTTATGACACCGTATTTTCATAGGCTCCTCCACTTGCACATGTAAAACCTGTAAAATGGATCTCCCTCACACCATCTCTACAGTAGTCTGAGCCATAGCACGGTACTCGAATTATGCACTGGATCTAGACACCACTCCTTGCTTTTTGCTCTGCCATGTGACTAAGCTCCCAGCAACATAAGTACAGAAATCAGGAGTTTACTTTCTATCTTCCAAGCGACCAGCATAATCCGTATCAAAATAGCTAACCACTGTCATTGATGTGCCTCTAGAAAATAATATTCCACGCCTAGGTGCTTTCTTTAAATATCTAAACACTTGCATCGCTACCTCCTAATGTTGTTTGGTAGGCCTATCCATGAACTGACTCAACTTTCCCACTACCAAGGAAATATCTAGCTTGGTGATGGTAAGATATAATAACTTGCTCACTAGCTGTTTATAAGATCTGCTACCCACAGGTGCTGACTTGTCATCAAATAGATGTCCCTTGGGTCTATGGGTATGTTGGCAGGCTTAGCCCCCAACATCCCTGTCTCTTATAGTACATCAAGAGCATACTTGCGCTGTGAAAGTACAATGTCCTCTTTGCTTCTTGCCACCTCAATGCCTATAAAATATCTCAACTGGCCTAAGTCTTTCATTACAAATTTATCAGCCAAGGTCTTCTTCACCTTAATTATCTCAGCCTCATCATCACTAGTGATAATGATGTCATCAACATATACCAAAAATACGACTCTCATGTCACTCCGAATAAATAAGGAATGATCTGTAGATGAGCTCTGAAGGTCTATCACTTGTATCACCTCAGATAGCTTATGGAATAAGGATGTAAACTGGTTAGGTTTGGCTAAACCCATAACCATACCCATACCCATTTACAAAATTCATACCCATACTCTACTCATTTGCCTATCGAGTACAAAAATTCAAAACCTTACCCATACCCATATATCCATTGGGTATTCATTTACCTATCGGGTATCTATTTATAAATTGATCTTACAATCAAATTGTGTCCAAATTAAAGTTAAAGAAGAAAAAAAAAATTATAGCATGATTCATCAATTGTTTATTTTTAATAAGCCTGAAACATAGAGGCTCAGGCTACTTAAATTTTAGTGATTCTCATTAAAATTATTACAAAATAGAACTTCAAGGGAAATATATTAAAAACTGAGAGAATCATGAGGAAGATTAAACTTGAGGGAATGGGAGACTTAGGGTGGGACTTATATATCTCGGGTAAATGAGGATTTTATTTAGGTACTCGAGTCGGGTAATCGAGCATAGATCTATACCCATACCCATACCCATACCCAGTTAGGTTTCTTGGATAAAACCCATACCTGAACCCTGTCGGGTTCGGGTTGAGTTTACTAAAACTTACATCCCTATTCTGGAACCATGCACGAAGACTTTACTTAAGTCCATAAATGACCTTTTGGAGTCTACACACTCACTCTCCCTAAGTCTCAAATTCGAGAGACTACTGCATGTAAACTTCCTCATGAAGATTGCTATATAGAAATATATTTTTCACATTAAGCTAGTAGAGAGGTCACTCAAAGTGGGCTACAATTGACATCAAAATCCGTACTGTAGATAGTTGATAAGCGAGATTTTATGCGAGAAAGATTGAGTTAAAAACCCGTCGTTACAGTTGCGTAAAAATCCATTAATCAAATAAATTTACCGAAACTTAAGATGAGTCTCGGGTCGAATATGAGGAGGCTACGTTGATTACAAATATGTGATTTTTTTTTAAATTTTTCTATAAGAAAAAAGATCACAATATTTCCAACTCTACGCTATTCTATTCTACTTACAAAATGAAGAGAGAAAAAGAATTAAAGAGAGAGAGAGAGAGAATACTTTTATAGCTAACAAATGTTTATTACAAAACTAATGTTGGAAATTAAAATCTACACTAGAGAGCAGTAAAAAGATAGGGGAAGAGAGATTATTCTTCTCGATGAATGCTTGGAGGATGAGTCGTTTGAATGACTCTTGGAGGAAGAAGAACGGAGATGGAAGGACGAAATTGGAAGAACCAGGGATGAGGCAGAACGTCGTCGTCGCGAGATCTGCTGTCAGAATGGGAGCTAGAAGACAACTGGTGAGAGCTCCACGAATGGAATGAGAAGTGGGAAAAATATTTGTTTTTAACTCTAGTAGAGCTTCCTGTAGCTTGGGAGCACTAGAGCGAGCTTGGGAACTTGAGTTCTTAGCTCTTAGGAGAGGTGAGAAGAGAAGGAAGGGATGAAGAGAATGAGGGGTGTAGGGTTCCTTTTATAGGTGAGGAGAAAGGGGCATCAAGGTCATTTCAAAATTTATAAAATGAATGTAGGGCTTTTCGTGATGCTTGTGTATGTTACTGAAGGGAAAGGTGGTCGTTGGTGCGTGGAGGGTGGAGGGCCATTCGATGAAGATCGGACGTCCCACATGAAGCCACGTAGCTCAAGTGCTTCACCTTCAGCCGTTGGCACCTTACACAACGACATGGACGAATCAAGATCGTTTGATCAAGATCGGACAGTTGAGAAGTGCTCATGCCCCCTCTTCAGCTTGCGTGCAAGGCGCGTCTTCAAGTGCGTTATCTCGCGTGGTGCTCGTCACGCCACATAACCACTCCATCATTGTTAGATCAAGCATCCACGGTCGAATTTTGCGCGCATTCCTTCTCAGCGAATTTACTTTGTTGAGCGTGACTCGAACTCGCGCCATCGCTTCATGGAAAGGCCTTCAACCGTTGCGCTACCCTCACCTTTGTGTCAAGTTTTCTAATTTTCTCCACACTCTTTCAACCGTTGGATCTTGATCCATTGGTTGAAAGATGATAGCGTTGATGGAGGCGATGTGGCTTGCACGTGACCGTTGGATCTTCATCCAATGGTGGAGATGAGGCGTTGTGCGAGCTTTAGAGGGTGCGAGCGTGTGAGCGGCAGCGGTGGGCGGCTCAGATGATGCCACATGGCATCATCTGAGTCGTCCATCTTCTTTGCTCATAAGTGGTGCCACAGATGTCAGATTAGATCGATTTTCGTGCTGTTGGGTTGCGATCGTCGATCCGAATCTATTCGTGTGGTTGGATTTGTCATATGAAGTTTGGATTTGTGCCACCTTGCCCCTTGGCTTTTGATGTTCCTCGGATTGTATATGGTGCTATGAAAGTTCGATCAAGATTATTCAAAGTCATTAGATTTCGATCGTCGTCCTGATCAGATTCGTACGGTTGGATCTTCAATCCGAGGCCCCAAAATATATCGCCTTATCCCTTGACCATAAAATGAGAGAATTAAGATATAATTTGTACAATCTTTTCTAAATGCAGAGTGATGCATGCTATAGAATATTTATAATGTTGAATACAATTATGAGCCTAGGAACATCCATAAATAGACATTTTATATAAAATAGATGTTTCTACATTAGTAGTCATGCCACTGGAGAAAAAGTGTCAAAGAAATCCACCCCATATATTTGGGTGAATCCCTTTGCAACCAAACAAGCCTTATGCCTTGAAATAGATCTCTCAGGATTGTATTGCAAGGCAAAGACCCAACGACATCCAACCAATTGTGCTCCTGTAGGAAGTGAAGTACTCTCCCACATTGCTCTGGAATGAAGAGCAATCATCTCATCCTCCATGGCTTGACGCCATTTCGGATTCAGCATGACTTGCTGGTTTGTAGTGGGAATCTGGGTGGCAGAGAGTGCACGACCCAAGCCCATCAGTAGTCAAACTGCCTACAACACGATATCTGGACTCACAGATGCGGGATGCCTTCCTAATGGCAATCGGAAGGTCAAGATCATTTTCCTGATCCTCCTGTACTGACTCTGGGGCAGGAACATCCATATCTGGACCTGGAACATCACCACTAGATCTTGTATCATCAGTATGCAAATTGTCTATGATCACTTGTACTGGAGAGGGTGGTGCCTACGTAGCTACTAGAGGATCTAGTATCTGCAAGGTACTGTGGGGACGTTGTAGTAATAGTAGGCTTAGAAATCCTCATAGGTCTAGTAGTAGTAGCAGGGGGAGCAGAAATAGGTATCTCCTCCAAGGGAACAGAAGAGATAGGCATGGGCGCGTCCATAACTTTAGGAGATATTCCTCGGGAAACAGTGAAAAAATATGGAATGGACTCATGAAAGGTAACATCCGCACCCATAGTGCCTACTGGTGATGGGATCTAGGCACTTATACCCTTTCGGAGTCCGTGAATACCCCAAGAACACACACTTGACTGCCTGTGGTGCGAGCTTGTCTCAGCCTGGGGAAAGAAGATGAATAAAGGCAATATAGTCAAATACTCGTGGTGGCACTTGAAAAAGCTCTTAGTCAGGCTGGAATATATGCCAAGGAATCTGCTCATGAAGCACTGAACTAGGCATTCTGTTGATGAAGTAACAAGCTGTAAAAACTGCATCTCCCCAGTATAATTGAGGTACACTATGGTGAATCAACAAAGTATGGGCTACATCTAGAAGGCGGCGATGTTTCCTCTTAGCCACCCCATTTTGTTTAGTAGTAGGACATATGGTTTGATGTATAATCCCATGAGATCTACAAAAAGTAGACAACCTGGTAGTGCAGAACTCAAGTGAATTATCAGATCTCACCACTTTAACAACTGTTGAATTTTTATTCTTTATTTTAAACAAAAAATGTTTAATAATAGATCCAACATTTGACTTATTTTTCAAGAGAAATACCTATGATAGGTGTGAGAAATTATCAACCTCCAAGTAATAATGGTGACCTTGCAGAATTCAGCTTGGACCCCATACATCCATATGTAGCAATTCAAATAAGGTTGTAGATCCAGGATGAGTACTCACTGGTAGGAGGTACGGTGGTGCTTGCCTATCTGACAAGCATTACAACTGATCTTGGCTGTCGGAGATTTGTGTGGAATAACACGCCGAAGACTGTTCAAAGGAAGATGTGCAAGTCGAAGATGCCACTGAAAAGTACTCTCAGAAGTAAAAGAGTTGCCTCCTTGACACGCAGCAGCAAGTGGAGATTGAACTAGACGAGAAACACCACTCTCTACATGGCCATTACCAATTATCCTTCCTGTCAATTTGTCTTCAAAGGCACATTCCACTTCATTAAAAATAGCCCGATAATTAAGTTCCTTAGTGATGTTATTGACCGAGAGTAGGTTAATGGGAAAGTCTGGCGCAAATAGAACATCAGGCAATCTCAATTTGGAGGTCACTAGCACCTCCCCCCGACCCTCTATCCTGGAGTGTCTGCTATCCGCAACTTGAACAGTCTTGCCTGTAGGCACAGGTCTGAGATTAGTAAACCAACTTCAATCTCCATTAAGATGCCTTGAGGCTCCTAAATCAACCAACCACTTTGTATTATCTTATTTCTTACCATTTGCTGGAGACACTAAGTCGGTACCTCCTCAGAAACTATCATGATGGCAACAACCTCGAAGTAGTCTCTCATACTCTCTTCGTGTGATGATTACTGTATCACTTGTCGATCTCTGTTCGGCAAAGATACTTGACTCAACATGAGGGGAGGCCACCTTCCTTCAACTAAGTCACATGAAAGACAAGAAAGAATATACCAAAAAACAAGATCTGAGATTAATTTCAGATCATATTGAGTGCTGAAAGAAGATCAGGGAATCAACATGGATTTCTGGGCAAAAGGGGACCCAAAATTCACTTTAAAAGCCCTTCTTCCTCTGCTCGTGCACCCTACAGCAGGCGGTGCACCCAGCAGCACTAGCGCAGCCCTGCAGGGGCAGCGTCGGCTACTGATGCTGCCTGGTGCTACTGGCTGCTACTGCTACTGGTGCCACCCGCCTGCTGCTACTATTGTTGGTGCCGTTGGCTATTGCTGCTGTTGGCGGCGCTTGGTACGTTGGTGGTTGTTGATGGCTCCAATAGGAGGAGAAAGGAGATTAAGGTTAAGGTGGAAGGTTTTGAGGCTTGGTTTAGGTGGGATATCAGAACTTGGCTTAGGATAGCGCTCTGATACAATGTGGAAAATAGTGGTCAATCTTATTCCAAAAAGAAACCCTACACTTCTTTATATAGAAAGAGGTGTGAGGACAATTGCAGAGCAAAACCAATAAGAAATAAAAATGACAAAGTTGCCCTCAAAAACATAAACAAGGCCAAAGGGGTACTCAACACATTGTACCCCTGAGTTTTTCATGAGTTTGTTGTCAGTCAACAAGATATGCAAGGATCTCTAGTGCAGGGTTGTATTTAGTGACAAACATTTCTACTTCTAGGACAAATGCACCACTTAGATCATTGGTGGTGGGGTGGAGAGACAAATTTACTAGTTGAATAATATGAATAAGAGAAAGCATAAAAGATATTGAAGCATAAAGTAATGAAAACACTTGGGTTCACATAGAAAATATAATCACTAAGAGCAAGGAGAAAATCACGGGAGAATGCCCCAATAGGACTAATGTTTGTGTTACTCTTCTCAAAGAAATAAGAGAGGGGTATATGCCTATTTATGGGCTACCACCCACTTCATAAAGTCCCACTCCACTATGTGAAACTAAACCCACTACACATACTCTAACACTCCCTCTCAAGCTGAAGCATGCATTGCTTAGCTTGTACAACATAGAAATCTCACTCTACACAATAGAACACAACTCTCTCAATCTGATTTTTGCTTGTAGGTGGGTGTGCTAACAATAGGGCTGGAGCTGCTGGACGAACTGCTGTAGCTAGCTCTGACAAGGGCCTCTCTTTTGGAGACCTTAACTGGTGCTGGTGGCACTCCATTCAGTACCCGTCATGGGCCTTCCTTTGAAGACCTTGAAACTGTATCTTCCCTCTAGCATCCATGAAACTGGATCTCTCACATAGAAACTTGGCATGGGCCCTTCTTATGAGGACCTTGAAGTTGGATCTCTGTCCTCTAGAGACTTTGAAACTCTAAACCTCCCAAAGTTGTGGTTTCTTGTGTGGTTACCTTGAACAAAGGGACTTTTAAATGGGGGATGACTATAATAGTGTCCACACTCTCTTTTTCTCACATACTCTATGGGAGAAGAAAATAACGAGAAGAAATAATAAGACTATGGAAGAAATAATTACATGATTTTGTAATTCTCAAGGAATCATAAGTTAGACCACCTATCCATATAGTTCATTTTGACAACACCTTGGAGTTATCTTTTCCACGATTTTTGTAAGTCCTAGGGAATCGTACAACAAACCACTTGCTTACATGCCTCATAGCACAATAGTTTGGATATAGGCACCATCCTATTTTTAGATCTTGGCAGAACGTTGTTGATTCACAACAATGTACCTTAGTGATGTGTTCCAATGGCCTACTACCTTATTTAAGCGCATGCTCTTCTATATATCAGAGGGATGTGGTTCTGATGACCTACTACTTTATCAGTTGCATACTCTACTCTATACTTGATGAGTAGTTCCTTATCTAGCTTCCATATGTAGATGGTGGGCTATTCTTGATCCAGTCTTGTGTTTTTAGGTTTGTGGCCTTTGTTGATTTGTTAGGTCTTAGTAGTCATAAGTTGGCTCCTAAAGTAGTGAAGTGTGTCTTTTTTAGGATATTCATGAATTTAGAGAAATGGTATCAGTGTTATGATCTCTTTCATTGATATCATTGCTTCAATGCAAACATGATATTTGAGTCAATACTATATCTATCCATTGTAGGGTCATGAGTGAATATGGTGTATGATGTTGCACCTATGCATGTTCTATTCCGCTTGAGGGAATTTTTGTTGCAGTCTCCTTTGATCCTCCTTGATAATAGGATCCCCTTGTGGTTTATCATGACTATTCCTATTTTTAAGCTTGCAAAGCCATTGTCCCTTGATTGATTTTTTTAGCACTAATGATGTAGTAGTTAGTGATGCCTTAGGTCCACAACTTGAGGATACTTTAGCACCAAATGAGAAGTTGGTTGATAATAATTATCATGATATTGTGGCTGATCTAGACCTGCTAGTAGCCTCAACAAAGACACCTTGTAGCTCTACTATGCATCCCATATTCAAATATGTCTCTATTGCAGGTCTTGGATCCTTCTTTTAGGTAGTTCTATTTGAGACACCAATCCTTATGTTGCAAGATTAGGTGCTACTAAATCCGCAGAGTAGATAGGCTATAAAGAAGAAATGTCTACTCTTACCTCCTATGGTATATGGAAGCTTACAGATCCATCACTTAAGGCTATGGTGGACCAGTGGTAGGATTTAAGTGGGTGCTTACTATGGAGCACAATTTGTTTTTTTTTTTTTTTGAGAGAAGGAAGGATGCTTATCGAGTTGGTAAACATCCGAAGCTTATTTTATTGAGGAAAAAATTAAGGCATTACATTGGGAACCACATAAATACCACACCTCCTCAATTACATTCTCATGCCACTCTCTACCTCTGGCAAATAATACCTCATTCCTGGCAAGCCAAATACACCACAACACCGCAACTATAGGCCCCCTTGGGCGTTGCCCATCCTCAAAAGCAGCCCACATTGCATTCCAAGAAGGAAGCATACCCCACAAACCTTGGCCCACACAGCAGCCATGAAAGGATGACTGAAGAACATGTGTTGAGTGTCGTCCTTCGCACCATGACACAAGGGGCACAACTGAGGGGGAGTACCCATCATTGTTCTTTGGAGTCTCCCTGTTACTAGCCCATCGCGCCTCACCTGCCAGAGGAAGACCCTCACCTTGAGTGGAGCCTTGATGCTCCACAACTTCAAGCAATCCACGCCTGCCTCATCCATGTTCGTTAGGGTTAAGGCCGCATAGGCCAATTGCACAGAGAAGTTGCCATTCGACCAACTAAGAGCATCCGATCCCAAACCCCATTGAAGCTCCCCAAGGGAGTCGCGGAGCGTGGAGACCTCTTGTGAGGCTCTACCTGCTCCATAAGTCTGTCTTGTCACCTCCGTACAGCTATACCCCATCGGATCCCAAGCCTTCGCTACTGACACTTCCTTATTAATGGCTATGCCATACAAGTGAGGAAAGTGCATCTCTAGTGGACCCTCTCCTATCTAGTCGTTGTGCCAGAAGCTGAACTTGTTGCCGCATCCAATTGCCGGTCGGAACCTAGTTCGGTGTTCCTTGCCTATCGTCTGAACGACATGCTAGAAGGGGGACTGGTGTGACACTCTACCCTGAAACATCTCAGGTAGATGCCGCCTTCCATAGGAGTCATTGACCAAGGTCTTCCAACCTGTCTCCTCTGAGCCCAAGAGATGCACAACCCACTTCAACAGCAAAGCATCACCAAATTCCCTTCTTCTCATGCCTAACCCACCTTTCCTCATGGGTTTACAAATGTGATCCTACTTCACCAGTTGCAAGAGCTGCCCATTTGCATCTGCCCCCTTCCAGAAGAAGCACTTCCGAATAACATCTATACGGCACTCAACTCCATTTGGCGGATGGAACGTAGAAAGGAAGAAGATAGGTATCGAGGACAACATTGTGTTTAGGAGGACTAACCAACCCCCTTTGGAGAAAAGACGTCCCTGCCATCCTACCAACCACGATGTCAACCTGACCAGCAGCTCCTAATCTGTAGCTCGCATCCTCGAGGCACGAAGTGGGAGACCCAAATAGCGGACAGGCAACTCAACTAGTGTCGTGGAAAGAACTACCACATCTAACCGCCTCCTCTCGTCCCACCCAAAACAAACCAAAGATGACTTCGCCGTGTTCACAACCAAGCCAGGGATCTCACCGAAGATCTCTACGATCCATTGTACCACCACCGCTTGGTTAGCACCCCCTCCATTAGGAACACAGTGTCGTCGGTGTACTGCAGTAAAGGGGCGACAAAGCCACCCCCAGATTGGAGAGTGTAGCCCGTCACCAACCCTTCGGAGCACGCCTGTAATGTGAGATGAGCTAGAGTGTCCATGACTAAGATGAAGATATATGGTGCCAGGGGGCACCCTTGACAACGCCTTTTTGGGGTTGAATTCATGTACTGGAAATTCTACCGTTGATAAGGGGAGAGAAGGAGGTTGTGGTGATACACCGCTTCATCCACTATACCCACCCCTCTGGGAACCCCCTTCTTTTGAGGATCTCCCAAAAATACCGCTACTTGACAGAGTCGTATGCCTTGGAGAAGTTGCCCTTCAATAAGAAGGCTTTCCTCTTTGAGCGTGTCCACCTTGCCACAATCTCCTGTGTGAGGACAAATAACTCCTGCAAAGAGTGGCCTCGAAGGAAGGCCGATTGAACCTTACTCACTACACCATCTAGCACCGTTCGCATCCGGTTAGCCAAGACCTTGCCCAAAATCAAGTATATCGAATTTGACAAAGTAATTGGCTTGAAGTCAGAGATGTGCTCTACACCAGGCTTCTTTAAGAGGAGAAATAGCAGAGCCCTGTTCAGTTGGAGAAAATGACAAGTCTTGTTCTCAAATGAAACCCTACACCTTTTTATATAGAGAGAGGTGTTGGGAAGAATTACATCATAAGTCAAATAGGACAAGAATCATAACAACCAACTCTAAACAACAATAATAAGTGCTCTTCCAACACTCTCCCTCAAGCTGGAGCATATATATCAATAATGCTCAGCTTGGAACAATACTTATCAAAAGCGGATCTAGCAAGGGACTTTGTGAATATGTCCGCAATTTGATCTTCAGAAGATACATATGAAGTGTAAATGATTCCATGCTGTATCAAGTCTCTGGTGTAGTGACAATCAACCTCAACATGCTTTGTTCGTTCATGGAACATTAGGTTGTTTGCAATGTATGTAGCAGTGTGATTATCACATCTTATCTCCATTGGTCCCTCTACCTGAACATGGAGATCATGTAGCACAGGTCTGACTCAGACCATCTCTGTAGCTGTCTGAGCCATAACCCTGTATTCTGACTTTGCACTGGACCTGGATACCACCTGCTACTTCTTGCTTCTCCAGGTCACTAAGTTGCCTGCCACATAAGTACAAAATCAAGTTGTTGACTTCCTGTCTGTCATGCACCCTACACAGTCTACATCAGAATAGCCAACAATACTCATAGATGTGCCCCTTTGAAATAAAACACCTTTGCCAGGTACTTTCTTCACATACTTAAGCACTTGTATAGCATCATCCCAATGCTGCCTGGTCAGTTTGTTCATGAATTGGTTGAGTTTTCCCACTGCAAAGGAAAGATCTAGACATGTAATAGTAAGATACAACAATTTATCAACCAACTGCCTATATGATTTGCTATCTATAGGCGGAGACTCAGTATCATGAGGTGTTCTTTGGGATCCATAGGTATATTAGTAAGTTTGGACCCCATCATTTTTGTTTCCTGTAAGATATCAAGGGCATATTTGCGCTGACTGAGAATAATGTCCTTTCTGTTGCATGCCACTTCAATCTCAAGAAAGTATTTGAGCTCTCCCAGATCCTTCATCATAAAGGCATTAGCCAGCTTCCTTTTCACCTTAGCTATCCCAGCAAAATCATCTCCAATGAGGATCAGGTCATTCATATAGACAAGGAATACAACCACTCCCCTTTTACTCTTCCTAACAAACAAAGAGTGATCAACAGAGGACCTTATAAGTCCCATTACCTGTACCTCCTCTGAAAGTGTCTGGAACCATGCTCTTGGGCTCTGCTTCAAGCCATAGATGGCTTTCTTTAATCTGCACACACACTCCCCCTGAGCTTCAAACCCAGGAGGTTGTTGCATATAGATCTCCTCCTGAAAATCTCTATACAAAACGCATTCTTCACATCCAACTGATGAAAAGGCTAGTTATAATGAGCTTATATAGACATCAAAATCCGAATAGTAGACAGTCGAGCGACAGGAGAAAATGTATCAAAGAAATCTACCGCATACGTTTAGGTAAATCCCTTTGCTACCAAACCCACCTTGTAATGAGATATTTTGCCATTTGGGTTGTATTTGACCACAGAGACCCAACGGCACCCAACTGTTCTAGCATGAGGAGGCAAGGTGGTCAGGTCCCACGTTCCTCTAGAATGTAGAGCAACTATCTCATCCTCCATGGCCTAACGCCATTTTGAATCCAGCATGGCCTGCTGATGGGAGGTAGGAACATGCGTCACAGAGAGAGACGCTATGAAAGTAGCAAATGAACTACTAAGATTGGCGGTAGGAACTGTCTGTATAGTTTGATATTGGGCACTGCTGCATTGAGCCTTCCGAATAACAATCGGAAGATTAAGATCCTCCTCACTATGCTCAATAGCAACCGAAGTAAGAGACTAATTAGAGGAACCTACACAAGTACCACTAGGACAACCCACGTCAATATCAACCCATACCTGATCAAGGGAGGAGACATGTGGTTGAGGTGGTGGGAGGGTATGTTCTTCTCGCCATGCATGCTGTCTGCATGTCATAGGTAGCCTATAAACCTGAGTAATCTCAACTTTCTATCTCATAGAAGTTTCTGTGGTAGTGATATCCTCACTATGGGTAATGGGGATCTGTTCCAAGGGAACTGGTGGAACAGGCATAGGAGTCAAGCCTCCCTCAAATGTCACTTGATGACCATTTGTAGAGAAATAAGGAATGGGTTCATGAAATGTGATATCTGCAGTCACATAATGATTTTTATCACGGGGGTCATAGCATCTGTATCCTTTCTGGGTGCTATTGTAGGCCAGAAAGACACACTTCACTGCTCTTGGAGCCAACTTGTCCCTGCCAGGTCCAAGAATATGAACAAAGGTAACACAGCCAAACATTCGAGGTGGACAGTGAATAAATCCTTCTCAGGATAGAGGACCTGCCAAGGAACTTGTTCTTGTATAGCTAAGTTGGGCAACCTGTGATCAAATAACACGTAGTTAACACTGTATCTCTCCAATACACCTGTGGCACATTGTACTATATCAATAGTGTTCAAGCCACATCAAGTATGTAACGGTACTTTCTTTCCACTACGCTATTCTGTTGCGACGTATGTGGACATGATGTCTGGTGAACAATTTCAAGAGATCTGTAAAAGGTCTCCAAGTTAGATGTACAGAACCTTAGAGCATTATCAGATCGCACAATCTTCACAATAGTAGAAAATTGAGTTTTTATTTGTAAAATAAATGTTTCAATCACTGATCCAACATCAGATTTATTTTTCAAAAGAAATAATCATGATATCTTGGAAAAATCATCCACAATAAGTAGATAAAATCTATGACCCAGTCTATCTAGGACACAACTCGATCCCCATATATCCATGTGCAGAAAATCAAAGATAGAAGTAGAACTTTGAGACAAACTAGGAGGAAAACTAGCTCTGTGATGCTTTCCAAGCTGGCATGCATCACACAAAATCTCCGTAGCTGGCGAAATATGAGGAACGATGCGTCAAAGCCTATCCAGTGATGAGTGCCGAAGACGACGATGCCACCAAAGAGCTATACCAGCACTAAATACAACCTGCCCTAACACATAGCAACAAATGGAGTTTGGATTAAGCGATATACACCCCCCTCATGTCCACCACCAATCATCCTCCCTATGAGTTTGTCCTGAAATATACAACCTAACTCATCAAATATTGTACGACAGTGCAAGTCTTTTGTAATTCTTCTAATAGACAAAAGACTAATCGGAAATTCTGGAACATAAAGAACATAGGCAGTGTCAATGCAGGAGTCACTGCCACATCTCTTCTGCCATGAACTCTACACTGCCTGCCATCTGCTACCTGCACAGATCTCCTTGAGGGAACGTTATGAACTAGTCTAAAACATGTCTCATCCTCATTGAGATGTTGAGATGAGCTTAAATGCACCAACCACAAGGCACTGTTAGTGCTACCAGACTTGTAAGCAGAAGTTATACCTAAAGTGGCCAAGGCGGCAATATTCGCAACAGTAGTGGTCTCCTGGGTCAACTGGGAGAGGCACTGGACCACGGCATCATAGTTTGCACGAGACACCATGTCGCTTACCTCCTTAGAAGAGACAACTTGGTTGGCTATGGGAGGTCGACCATGCTTCGTCTAGCAACAGGCCTCTGTATGGCTAATCTTCCCACAATGCGAGCAAATGGTACGAGGTCTACCACTTGTATCCCAATCACCACACCCTCTCCTCCTAGTGGATGGAGTACCATGCCCTCCACATGCGGCAGCAACAAGCATAGGAGTTTGTCCAATCTCTGACATGGGTAGCCTAACAACCACCCTGCTCACACGGCTATAAGCCTTCTCTAGAGATGGAAGCTTAGCTAGAGTAATGATCTGGGACCTAGCAGCCTCATAATCTGGTTCAAGTCCGTCAAGAAACTGTAGGACATCATACTCCTTCCTATGTGTCCTTTAAGTGGCACAAGTGCAGATAGGTCGACAAGTATTGTACTTCTCAAGGAGCCCCTTTAGAGTGGCATAGTACTGCGACAGTGACTGACCCTCCTATTTGAGACTACCAATAGCATGGTGAATCTTAAACACTTTGATGGAATTCTTCTCATAAGAATATGTGTCACGTAGAGAATCCTACATCTTCTTGGCAGTCTTGTAGTACATAATCCCATCACCAATCTGAGGCTCGACATAATTCATGATCCAAGCACGGACCATTGAATTATCTTTCTTTCACATGGCATTCTTTCGTGTTTTATCTTGTGGCTCCAACTCCAATAGTAGGTGTTCCTTATCATACCCCTTAATAGTCATAAGGAACGTCTGAGACCATTTAGCATAATTGGCTTTGTTCAACTTGGCAATAGGAATAAAGAAAGGAGATTTTTAATCCCTGTTGTTCGTAGCGGTAACCGACGACACTTCTGAAGAATCTGAGGAGGTCATCGTGCCTTAGTATTGCAATAAGATGCCACAGATGCTATTTGAAATCAATATTCAGATCTGAAAACTTCACAATAAGAGAAAAGTGATCTCTTGAACATGTGATCTAAGACTGAAAGACCCTCGATAACATCTCAAGAATCATAGGCACCTCTTAGATCATGGCTTAGTGGATGTTAGGATGTGGGAAAAAACCTAACAGCACTTCTAAGAGGTGTCACGCCTCTACGACCAGGAAATCACGCCACCAACCCCACTACCTGTTGCACATAGCAGACGGAAGGAGATGCAACCCTGTAGGAGGCGCGGTGCTACCTTCAGTAGATGGCTCTGCAGGGATCTGCAGCCTGCAGGTGACGAGGAGGTGACGTTTTGACGTCAGAAGTGGGGCTGTAGGACCCTGAGGAGCACCGCCGCGACCTGTAGGTGATGAGAAGGCGGCACTTCGATGTCAGAGGTGGGGTCGTGACCTGCAGGCGACGAGGAGGTGGCGCTTCGATGTCAAAGGCAGGGCTGCAAGGCCTTGAGGAGCACCAGTAGCCGCCTACAGTGGGGCGGTGACGCCTTGTGACTACCAGAGGCGGCCTGCTATGGCCAGTAGTAGTCGACGGCGAGCGCCAGCAATAGCTGTGACTGCAGCGGCAGCCTGCTGGGGCCAGCAACGGTAGGTGGTGCGCCAGCAGAGGCTCCTGTGGGTGTCTACCAATAGGATTAGGGTTTTAGTGAGGTTTGTGAGGGGTGGGATACCAAAACGCTGATTTAGGATCGCTGCTCTGATACCAAGTCGAAGAAAATGACAAATCTTGTTCTCAAAAGAAACTATACACCTCTTTATATAGAGAGAGGTGTTGGGAAAAGTTGCATCATAAGTCCAATAGGACAAGAATCTAACAAACAACTCCAAAAAACAATAATAAGTGCTCTAACAACATGTTCAACCTGTTGAAGCCGCGGTTCCCCAATTGGAACTCTGCGATAACATCCATAACTTCTGTTCGCACCGTGCCCTAGAACTCCTTGTAGAACAAGATCGGGAACTCATTTAGCCCCGACGCCCCTTTTGCCTTTAGGCCCCGCACCGCTGCCAGGGTCTCCTCCTCTGTGATGGGCTCCATGAGCCATGCAACGTCCTCCCGAAGCTGTGACATGTTCAATGTTGCAAGTTGCCTTGCACCCCTGCTCGATGCATGTGTAACTTTGTGGAAGTAGGAGGAAATCCTCCTCCAGATATCTGCCTCCGTATGAAAAGCCTTGTTGCCATACCGTACCATAGCCAAGAGGTTCAACCTCCTTCGCATGCTCACCGATGATTGGAAGAATCGGGTGTTCACATCACCTTCCTTGAGCGACAGCTGGCACGATTTTTGGCGCCAATCGACTTCACACTTGAGATCTTCCTACGCTAAGGTGGCAAGGCCGACCTTCCTCCTTGTCTTCTCGTCGGTCATGAGTAGGGCTACATCCTCTTTGGTGTTAAGTGCTTGTACGATCTCTAAGGCAAGCTTCCGTTGTTCTCTGCCCAAGGATATCTCTTGCCGGTACCCCATCAACTGTTGACACAGGAAGCGAAGCTTTGCATCAAGTGTTCGCACGGTCGAGTCCACTGGGGGACACTCATTCCACCATTGGGCCACCCTCTCCCGGAACCCGTCCTCCATGGTCCAGGACCTCATGAATTTGAAGTAGGAGCCTATTACAACCCGGTTCCCAAATTCCTACAGGACTCGAGATCGACTCGCCTCGACTAATCCCAAGACCTAATCGTCCAACAAGAAATAACCAAAAGCAGGAAAAATAAACCACATTCACACATGCAATATAACTAAGCAGAAGAAAAGTACGAAGTAGTAAAGAAGGTAGAACAACAGTCTCAACACGTAGTACATGCCACCACAACAACAACAAAAACGTAAAGGCAACAGAAGTAACCAGAACAGTAAACTGTGTCCATTACTTACTACAATAGTGGAGAAAAAGAAAGTGCTGAAAGACGACTACAGCTGGGCTCAGCTGGGCCCAGCACCCTCTGCAGCCGAAAACTTGGGCTGCTCAACTCCTGGTCCTGAACAGTGTTATGAAAAGACAAAGTCAATGAACGCTGAGTAGAATGATGTTTATATTATTTAAGTACAAGTACAATAAAAATAACAATAGATTTATTTCTCATTTCTATTTATCTCATTTATGTGTTTCTGTTTCATTTATTTCTCAAAGTATCCAGGTATTTCTTGATATTGCATGTTCCTCGTAGGAACGATCTTAATTGTAGTCTTTTCCGTAGAGTAGAAGGTATACGTGGTGCTCTCCTGGCTAGGAAAGTCCCCCGTGGTAGTCCTACACCTAGTTAACCGCCCCGAGGTCACTGTCGAGACGTAGCGATGACTACGACAGACGTGATAAGCGCATGGGTAGCTGCCCCTCACTGACACGCGGTCAATCGTTTTCGTTAGCAGGTATGCCCAAAGTATAACACGAAACAGTATAGGGCCTTTCCCTCTCAAAACAGGGGTCTCGCCCCTCAAAACCAAACAGGGGTCTCGCCTCTCCATAGTCTGCGTATCCTCGTCTGACTACCCCGGTTTGCCCAGAGGGCTTAACAAAGTCGGTGTAGGGTGACTAGCTGAACCCCGGGCCCCGTGGGGTGGCTAACTCCCTCCCTACACTAGTAGCTCACTTCGATACCACGTACGCGAGGGCCAACAGGAGTCAGTGTAGAGTGACCAATCCTAACCCTGGGTCTCAACCCAAGGGAGGCTAGCTCCGCTCTACACTAAAAAGGGACAGTTGTTCTCCTTGGTATCGCGTACACAAGGGCCAGCACACTTCCCATCTACATTCCAGATTTCCTTTCATCTATAGGATTTCTACTTCTAATTCCTCGTAGGGTTCATGCTCATATTCATCTCATTTATCTAGGTTCAGATCTCGTCTCATAATTCGTTCCTCATCCATATACAGGAAGCTCGTGTTAGATTTCCTTTCATCCATAAGAGTTCTACTTCTAATTCCTCATAGGGTTCATGCTCATATTCATCTCATTTATCTAGGTTCAGATCTCGTCTCATAATTCGTTCCTCATCCATATACAAGAAGCTCGTGTTTTCATAATTCAATTCTCATTAACATGCAACTTGTGGTTTCACAGGCAGTTTCTCAATTACATACAGGCAGCTTATATTTTAACATGCATCTCGTAATTATATTGAAGACATTTGCTATCAATTTATTTTAACCATGCATTTAAGTAAACAGTACAGTCCAAACAAGCTCATTCATTTCTACCTTAGGATTCATTCAATATCCTAGAGTTCGATTTGATTATTTCAACCAAGTACATTCTTATTTAAATATTAACAACTGAGTTAAACCACTCTATCGAGTATCACGAGAGGAATGGGGGCCTATGCCACAGATCTCATCGTCTCCGCAGGCCCCGAATACGCCATTGGCTGGTAACCTGTACCAGCGACTAATGTACACTAGACGAGCTTAAAACAGGAAATACTCAACATGAACACGTAGAGGAACTCGAGTAGAAAACAACGATACTTTGTTTGCGGAAATCCAATTCCGTTTGAGCCTTAAACAGGCAAAAAATACGATTATTGATCAAAATCAGATGTCTGAGACTAATCCCAAATGTCTTAAAAAACGTCAAAAGCTCACCTTGTGTTTCCTGCGGCTGATCAGACGTCCAGGCTCCCTCTGCGACCGTCTGGGGACAATTCTAGACGTCGGACAAGGTCTCCGGTCGTTTGGAAGCACCTCCGGACTTCTGGTGATGTGATCAGACGTCTAAAAGTGCTTGGGAAAGCGTACCCTGCGCCTTCCCAAATCCTTCCCTGCGTATGAGAACGTAGGCACGATTTCAGCCCCACAACTCCTGCGCTGAGATCTTCTGCATGGCGGAAATCAGCACAGGAACGTATGTACCTCGCGCGATACGTGCTTTCAGACGTCCGGCCTTAGCTCTAGATGTCCAGGTGTCTTGCCAGTCGTCTGGACTTCACTCTAAACGTCTGATACTGGAAAATTTCCAGTATCAGAACCTCTTCACGCTGCTCGCTGCGCTCGCCCTCCGCCCGCAGTGGCAGCTCCAGCAGCTGCAGGAGCTTGAGTAGCTCCTCGCCGACGCCCTCCTCTCTCCTGCAGCTCCTCCCTGAGCTCCACCAAGCTCCCGCGATCATCTTCCTCCTCCCCCCGCTCTCACTCCCTCGCATTCTCTTGCTTTCTCTCCTCCCCGCTCTCCCTGCGTCGGCTCCTCTTTTCCTCGCCGCGGCTGCAGCAGCAAGGATGGGAGGGGAACGTGGCTATCGAGAAGAAGGTGGAGGTAGCGGTGGCTGTGGTGTGAGGAGGAGAGGAGAGGAGAAGGGAGGGGGTATATATAGGAGAGGGGTGTTAGGGTTTGGGTGAGGGGCGAAGGAGAGAGAGGGTCTCTGTGCGCTGCTCGCGTGCAGAGCGCATTGCGCAGTACGAAAAACTCACTTTTAGACGTCCGGAAACGTATCCAGATGTTTGGACAGACATCTGATCGAAACTCCAGACGTCTTAAATGGTAAAAAAAGTAACGGGTCATTACAGAGCCACTTCTCGCGGTGTCGCTGTCGTCCCACACAATGGTTGTGTGGTTAGACAAAAATCTCTCCTTCGCCACCGTGGACGCCAAGTGGAAAGCCTCTGCTAGGGAGACATTCCACAGGAACCTGTTAATGTGTGACATGGTCCCTGTGCCTCCCCTCCAAGTGAACCTTGGCCCGAAAGTTGGCAGTTCCATCAGCTCTAGGTTCGTGACAACGACACGGAAGTTAGCCGTTGCCATATCATAGCATCCGTCAGGCTCGTCGTCAAGGCTCATGACCACATTGAAGCCCCTGCCTATCAGCCATGCATCCCTGTCTACAGAGGTTGCGGCGCTCTGCAACTCCTGTCATAATCTCTCCCTTGGCCCTGCATGGTAGGGACCATACACGCACGACATGTACATGGAGAAACCATAAAGGACTCGTTGATATCTGCTGATGACAACATGGCCCAACACCAACGAGCCCTCTAGTTTCAGGGCCGACCTCTTGGACCAGATCACAGCCCCACTAGATTGCCTAGGCGCTGGGCAACAGATGAGGTTGAAGTTGCCCTCCACGTTGAAAGGTCGCCAATCCGCCTGCATCGAGCTCTCAAGATGTGTCTCTTGGAGCAACGTACAATCAATCTGCCACTTGCTCATGTACCTTTGCAGGGCCCCCCTCCGACCAAGGTTTGACATATCGACAACATATCACCGATATATCGATATCAACAAGTATCTCTATATCGATATTTCATGGCATCTCTTTTTTTCATGATATCACCAATATATTGGTGATATATCCCGATATATTGGTGATATATCGCTGATATATTGGTGATATATCGCTAATATCAAAGGATTGTAGTTGAGTTTTTACGTTAAATTGGTGATATGTGACTGATATGGGAGATATGTCAGTCGCATATCTCTGTTTGCTTGTGCAACTCACATGGACACGCATTCTTTCCATTTCTTTTCTTCTTCCCTGCCCTGTGCAACTCACATGGACACATGATTTGTCGACAGACTAAACTATAAAAATCCATAAAATATTAACCGATGAATTAATCGATGATTTGCCACCTTCAAGAGAAACACAAAATAATGATGATGATGATGCAGTGATGGTTGACGAGCCACAGGCAGGAAATAGTGGTGGAGGAGATGAGGGATATCATCATCAAGGTCCTAGTAGAGACTAGAGAGGGTGCCCAACATGAATATACGCAAAGATATACAAATGTACATGGAAACCTCGTGCCAAGTCCACCTTGTGACATGATGCAGGAACAAGGTATGGGTATGCCTCAGGCCATTTTATGATGTCCATCGATGATGTAAGTTCATCGGTGGGATCCCTTAATCTGGCGGCAAAATCAATCTTTGAAGGTGGCTCAGGATCATCATCATCAAGTTATTATGGTGGTTACGAATCTCATCATAGCAGCCCCAAATACCAATCCCAAGTTGAGGCACAAAGTTCATTTAATTACTTCCTCAACTATACCAGCCCTTCATCTTATTATGGCTCCTCCTATGGGTATAATGGTTGCCACGAAAGTGATAATATCCAAAGTGATCCTGTATCTGCAAGTTATGGCTATGGGATATTTCCTAAGTATTTTGCATTTCAAGGTCCTCAACCATTTTCTTATCAACCTTTCTACTTTGTTGCATCACTTCCTCGACCACCATGAAATTCATCAATGAAACAACATGAACTTTGTGAATCGTCAGGTTTTACATTGAAACGGGGTGGTTCTACTAAGTCCACAGATTCAAGAGGATATCGAGATGAGTTTACTTAGGATAGATCTAGAACTAGAAGCAGAAGCAGCTTGTTCGACAGTAACAGTCGATATTCACGTCTTGAAATACTTCTGTATTGTAGTGATGAAGACCATCAATGATACATCAATGAATACAATACTCGATACAACTATATGGCATGGGAGTCATATTGTAAATATGTTAGAGTCCTACGAATAGAGGAAGATAATTGGAGGAGAGGTATTAAGTCAGGTCGAAGCTCAACTTAGTATTGATTTGGTAGCATTGGTCAGTGTTTCCGTACTTGGTGTGGTCTACTGATACTCTGACACTATTGATATTTCATTTCTTCTGGTAAGTAGTATTATTATGAATATTTTTCAATTATTATCATATTATATATACTTTCTTTTTAGTATATGACTTTATCAATATATGACTAATGAATTATTATATATTCATTTAAAATTTATGATTTTCATTTTTTAGGTATTTCATTGTAATGTACAAGTTATTAAGATGTTAATTTTCATTAAATTTTTAATATTTTTAATTTTTTAGGTAATTTTTTTAAAAATTGATATCAATATTATATATTTTTTTTAACTTATTGATGTGAATATTTGAAAACTTAAATTCGAGAATGGTCCAAGCAGGACTCTTATGTTCCATGGGAGGACCTATGTCATGAGGCATCAGGTGCACCCACAGCCTTCACGTCTTCCAGCACATGTTCAACACCGAGGATCCTCTCAAGGAAGGCCTCGTCAACCTTCGTCTCTCTTCATGCCACTTTGGTTGCGGAGGTCGTATGGGTACGTCCTCGTCACTCCTGACCTCTTCATGCGAGCCACCGTAGGGGCACCATCACCTGCTATCGGCTCTTGGTGCACCACCAGGGCCCGGGATAGGTCTTCCTTACCATGCCCTCTTGGTGTAGGAGTCACCTCACGCTCACCCACTGGAGGCTTAGCCCCAGCGCCTTTGGTCTCATTCGCTGTGACTGGGACCTCCGTCGCTCCGCTGGCCGTGGCATCCACGGCAACAGCAGCCACCACCGATGGTTGCGTCTCCGGAGGGATAACCTCCATAGCACGGGGCTTGCCCTCGCTTGCTCGTCCTCCGTGCGAGCGGCCATCGACCACCACGTGGGCATAGGTGGGTTGGCCATTCGGATTGAAGGAAGCTCTCCTCGAATTCGTCCTCGCCTCCACCCTAGGTCGGACCACCCACGACGATCCGCCGCATCGAAGTACAATAGAGGCAGGCATCGTCCTCTTCCCCAGATGCTCCACCGCCACCCACACAGCCCGGATATCTCCTTCCTTGGTTCCAACATCGACAATGGAATGAAGCGTGGCAAACCTGGACACACCTCCAGAGATTGCAAGTGCAGAGGTATCCCTTCCAACACCACCACCTGTGTCGCCTTCTGAGGTGCCCTCTCCGGCAGCACGCCATCAAAGGGGGACACCAACCTCCAGATGATGGAGCGACTATTTAACGTAGTGGTACGGAATCTATGCGCCGCCACGTCCTCCTCGGACAGGTCGAAGAGGAGGAACCTTCCTGTTGCGAACCAAGCCAACTTCCACCCTGTGGAGTGCAACCCCATTGAAGACACAATCTCCTGTGCATCATTTAACGCAAGAGCCCTGTCAGATGTCTCCCCCACCAAAGCCCTAAATAGCACTCCACCATCGACATCGTACCTCAGAGACCATGGCATATCAACATCAAAGGCCGCCGGTGGGGGGGTGGCAAAGCCACCGTCGACCGCTTCCCCGTCATGCCGCGTACCATCCGCGATGCCCTACACGTGGTTTGCTGGTGACCAATCCCACCACAGTGGAGGCACACCACAGGGTTGCGACACATATTCGCCATATGTCCCCACGACTGTCATTGAAAGCAGATGATCTCAGATCGCTTCCCATGCCCCTTTGTGATCGTGGACCGGAGTTGGCGCTTGTCCCCGTTAGTCACCAGTCGCCCCTTTTCTCTGCCCCATCATCCTCCTTTTGTCAGATTCTATACTTAACCTCATCAAAAAATGCACAATCTTGATGGCTAAGTTGCATAGGATAAGGCTAGGTTGGTTGTCAAAGGGTTTATTCAAACATACAGGGTGGATTTCTTTGACACATTCTCATTAAAGGTGCTAATCGAACCGAATATACTCAAACATAGGTATGTTCGAGTTTGATAAAATATTCGATGTATGAGTTTAGTTCGAGTTTGTTAAATGTTCGAAAATCCATGTTTGAGTTCGGTTCAATAATGAAATTGAACGTTAGAGTTCGATTTGTTATTAGTTCGTTTGCATTGTTTGAACAAACATATTCGAGTAAGTTCGATAATATGTTCGAAAGTAAAGTTCGATAACAGTTCATTCAATTAATAATGAGTTAATCTACAATGATTAGCTTAAGTAGACATTATGTCTTGGTGTAAAATCTGACTTGTGGGCTATCTTAATAAAAAATAACCTATATTCTTCTGTTAGGAAATATAGCACCATCGATACTCCTTGAAAACTTAGAACATATATAATATGTCCATAGTGGCTACTACATAGCTTGAGTAAATTCCAATTTCTGTAGGCACTTGGCTAAGATAACTTCATCTAAATTTCTTTTCCTGAATAAGATTGTTCATTACTTGTGGTGTTTTAACTTGACAATTTCTCTGACAAAATCTAGAAATTATTTCTCATTTGCATCAAAGTCAACTCCATGTTTTTCCCTTGAAAAGTTGCTTTATGTCTTAGTCAATTATTGCCAAGCAACAGGAGAGTTTTCTTTGGTTAATGCAAAGCTAAATTATTACCTCCAAACATTTTAAAAAAAAATCACTTGTAAACTCAAATCCACTACAATTTGTAATATCTCTTACAACTAAATCTATAGTATCTGACATGTAATTCGATTAGGATTTCTTCATCGAACCCACTTTTAATAGCGTTCACTGGAGGAGTGGAGGGTAGGGGAGGAGGGTGGTCGGAGGGCGGAGGGAGGTAGAGTAGGTCGGGGGAGGACTAGAGGAGTGGAGGGCAGGGAAGGAGGGTGGTCGGAGGGTGGAGGGAGGTAGAGTAGGTTGGGGGCGGATGGGAGGAGTGGAGGGCAGGGAAGGAGGGTGGTTGGAGTCGTCGCTGATGGAGCTGACCTTGAGGGCGACGTCAACGAGGACGGAGTTGTTGATGGAGGAAGATGACAACTGTGGTGATGGGTGGCTGTCGGCTGGTGGCTAACAACGAGAGCGTCAAGACTTGAGAGGAGAGGTAGCACTAGGGTCAGCGTGGTTAATGATGAGAGTGTTGAGAGAAGTAGTGCAAGGGAGAGGGGAAATAGTGAATCAACAATTGCATTGTGTAGGCTGTGGCTGATGGAAGAAGATGACAGTGCACTGGTGTTGGCAATGGAGGTGTCTGGTGGTGATGGTGAGAGGAGATTGGGAGAATCGAAGTCAGGGTTAAGGCTTAGGGTTTTAGTTTTGTTGATGGGAAGTGGGAGAACGAGGGCAAGGGAGGGGTTGAGGAGTGACTCGAGTGAGGAGTCGGGAGTCAGGATGGCCTTGTGGTTTTTTCAGGCTTTTTTTTTGGGGCTTTTGAGGCTGGGAGGGGAGGGAAGGGGAGAGTTAATTTTTTTTTTAATCAAATAGGTTCTTTATACCTGCATAAATGCATAATTATACCCACACGTTTATGTTTATATGTGTTTTTGAACTCGAATGAACAAACACTACGTTCATATTCGGTTCGTTAAGCTAACAAATGTAGTTTCAATGTTCATGTTTAGTTTGAATTTTTTTGAATGAACTTTTATCGAATATTTCATCGAACGAATTTGAGTCGAATTCGAACTATTCAATTCGATTAGCAACCCTAATTCTCATCAATTGCTTGACCACCTATTGTGAAGATTCTTGTCTTAGTAGTAGTTCAATGTGATTGGCCTTCTCATGAGCTTGATGTGAAGAATGTCTTTCTATGTAGAGACTTATAAGAGGTGGTGTATATACAACAACCATTATGTTTCAACTCTCGAGAGATCGTAAGACGTGTCACCTTTGTAAGGCGACATATAGTCTAAACCTAGAATCCTAGGTGGTTCTAGAAGCTGTCTAAGGTAATTGAGACTTCTATCTTATGTAGATCGTCTGCAGAGTACTCCTAATTTGTATAGAAGATGGAGAAAGAACTGGTTGTGATGTTGGTGTATGTAAATGACATTATCTTAGGTGGAAATGATGCACAGGGCATAAGTCATTTGAAGTACTTAGCAGATATCCTAATTATCATGGATCTTGGTCCTATAGACTTGCTCAAGGCAAGGAAGGGATGGGTTTATCTTAGAAGAGATATGCTATAGATTTACTTTTGGAGACGATGATGCTAGGAGCCAAACCAAACTATGTTCTTATGGACCCAAAAGTCTATACTTATGATGATATCTTGGAGTTAGCAGATGCTTGTCATAGAAAGCTTCTATATTTGACTATTACATCGCCTTCCTTTCATTGACTCAGTCAGAGACTGTCCATCAAAGTTCCACCCACACACCCCCCCCCCCCCCCCCCCCCCCCCCCCCCCACCATGCAAATGAAAGGAGTATCCTCTTTTTTGTTTTAAATTTACCTTTCTTTTATGCGAGCATCAATATTGCCATAATACCTTCTGTACTGTCTAAATAACATGCAATTCTAAAGTCAATGTGATGCAGCCCAGTTTTGTCACTCCGGGATAACCTGGTAGTAACCCTCCACAATGCTGAGGGGAGTGAGATGTCCCGAGCAGGTTATGCAAGTTTAAGGTTCAAATAGCACAGGACATTATTAGTATTCACTCAAATAACAGTTTTATCCTTTGTTTTGCTCCTCATAGTTGTCAAGACCGTGCAAGTGATGGAGAATGGATTCTTGGATGCATGGATTCCACTTGAAGGTGGTGGGTATGCCCATATGATTTTTCAGTTCTCACTCAATGAAGATGAGCGGAAACGTATTTATGAAAAGGTTTAAAATTACTGTTGACCTTTTGTCTCCGTGTGTTACATTTTTCTTTTAATCTTTAATACTTCCTATAAAGATTGAAAGTTTATGGCTGTTACTAGAGGAAGTCTGCAGTGAAGAAGAAATATACAGATCTTAGCCATACTGGTCGAAGGCGTTCTTTTTCTGGTAATTCTGATCTTTTGATCTCATGGGACTTTTATGCCTGAATGTTCACATTATTTCAAGTCATTATGCTTTGCATTTCAGAGGACATTCCTAGGCCTTTTACTCCAAAAGCTTGCATTTTCTCTACTGCTCCTAGTATGACCTGTTAATTTATCCATATTCAGAGGAGGTTCTTAGGCCTTCAACTCCAAAAGCTGATGAGCTTTCAGAAGAATCACGTTCAACTAGTCAGTCACTGCCAAAAGCCCCAGTTAAGTGCTCCTAGTTCAGAAAGAAAAAAATATTCCTGCTTTCGTTATACTTTCAGTAAGCAATATAATTAGGTGACTGTTTAAATTATTTGAGCTGAATGTGTGATAGATAGTAACTTTGTACTTTTTTCCATCCCCTTTCCTCAACTTACCTTTGGCAGCTTATCCAAGAAAAATAAAAAATCTAAAATTATTATTTCATATAATGCAGAGGCGAGCAGTATCCACCGGATTAGGCTACTTCCAGAAGAACTTCAAGAGCACCCTGCTTCTAATTCTGATCAGGCTAAAGAATTGACTGAGTTGCTTCGTACCAATGCCGACAAGCTGCAAGAATCTGCAGGTGAAAGATTGAATACCAATTCCATTGACATTGTGACTGGACATTTCATTGCTGCCGAGGATTCTACCATACTTTTATCCACAAAAGTTGAAGGACTTGCCAGTGTAAAACAAAATGTGGAGAAACGCTCAGCAAGTCTTGTCAAGAAAATGATAAGCACATTTGAGACTAGTTTGTTGCAGGTAGTGGGCAAATTTTTATGTGACTTAATACCTCACGTAGTATTTTACTAATGTTCTTCTCAAAATGTTTAAAGGAAAATCCTCCAAGGCCTTACTTGGAGCCAATAAAAAAATCCAGGTTAAGGAAAATCGAGAGCACAGGCTCAATGAAGGAAGTGTGTTCTGACAAAGGTCAGTTAGGGAGTCAGACATCATACTCTGAGGAAATTTTGGCTGCTGAAACCTTGACAAAATCAGCTTCTTCAGGGATTCTATTTGAGATGGGCCATGAGCAAACTTCAGGATACTTAATCTCACTTCCGCCAAATGAAGGAGAAGATAGAAGTACTTCAAGAAATTCTATTGATCCAAAACCTTCAAGGAATAGATTGAATGTGGAGCAAGGCATTATCCTACGTGATGAAGATGCTATGTCTGGTGGTGTCTCAGAGATAAAGCAGACATCCCAGGTCAATTCAGCTAAGCTAGAAGAAAGCAGTGAATATATCTCATCAACCAACGAGCAGAAGTCCTCTGTTGGTGTAATTCATGTGAAGTCCATGCATGGAAGCTGTAAAGAGGAGCCTTATGAGCCTAAAGAATACAAGGAACCCCATTATCCTTCAGCTCACATGATTCAATCTTCTCCTGGTGTGCCCCTTTCAGATAACGAATGTAGTCATTGCCAAGATGAAAAAGTTGAGCCAGGTGAATCTTCTACAAGTGAAACTATATATGGAAACAGGAAGTCTTACGGTTCCTCAACTTACGTGGAACAAACTGCTGTCAATGCAATCAGAACAGAGAGTGCACCTGCAGGACCCAGAAATGAGTTTATAGCATCAACTACCTGTGAAATGTCAACAGACATAGAGTATTCCCATATATCTGTCCATCAGGATCTGCTTTTAGCTGCCAACAATGCAGCTAGAGTAGAGAGTTTGGATAGAAGCAATGATGAGTCCATGGAGACTTCTGCATGGTTAAGTTCTGGGGAAAGACTGCACATGACAACAGAAACATGTCTTTTGTGGTACCCTAGCTTCTGGAAAAGAAGACCTTGCCTTACAACTGCAGCTGGGCAATTTGTTTATAAGCTTGAAGGTTATGACATCCTGTTGGCAACTCATCCACAAACTGTGATTGATTTGAATGCTTGTAAAGAGGTCAAGTCCTTCTCTAAGATGCTTGTACACCTTGCACCATTTAAGCACTAGTTTGACTTGATCAATGATCACGGCCTTCTATGCATCTGTGCTTTTATTCCTGTCTGTTGTTCATTCACTCGCATGGTTTTTCTACAAAGTGGGCTTTGAGATGGATACTTGTCTCTAATTTTTTTTCTGCTTGATGTGGATTTTTTTAGCATTCATTAAATTCTCTTATCAGGGACATGATGTTAAAACATATTAGATTTAGGGTTGCTGAATATTGTTTTGTCTGCATGCAGCATAACAAGCATGATGGCCTGGTTGATAAAGCATTAAAAAATAAGGATACTTCTCGTATGTCTACAAAGTCATGTTCTCAATGCATCTTACCAATGCCAAAAATCAGCAAAGGATTGATTGAACAGGTAATTCTGATATCTTCTTTGCTTTTACATTGTTTATGTGCGCACAAATATGTTTATGATTCTAACTTCTAATTGTAATGACATAGATGAGCACTCGCTGTGAACACTACTCAAGAACTTTTGTTGGAATTAACCATTTTGGTCATCTCATCATCTGCCATAAAGACAGACATGTGGTGGGTGAGTGAGGTTAAGTTGGAATTTTTGGAAGATATAATCATTGAGGATTAATTATGGGATATCACTAGGAACAACTTTAGTAATTGAATAGAAAACACCGAAGTTGGACAAAAAAACTGGTGAAGTTAGGAAGCATAGCATCAGATCTTTTAAATACACTGAGTTGGCAAGGTCCCTTTCCTGCTGAAACAGAGTGGGTAGTCCCTTTTTCTGTCCTTTGGGCAATTGGATGCAACAAAACGAGGTGACTTTTCAGCGGCATTTGAATAGGATGTATGCCAGGTCATTGAACTCCTAGGAGGCCTGTGGACCTCCTGATGTAATTTGCCTTTTTTTTTTGCATGCTCCTTCAATGAAGTGGATGATCACTGATCTGATGTGACCATCCTTTTTCCCATCAAAAGAAATACGTCAAGTTGGCATTATTGCTTAGACACTGTGTGGCCTCATGAAAAATGGCATTTTCCCTCCATGAAAGCAGGACTGATGGAATTTCTTAGGATGAAAAGTACATACATGTTTTGCAACTCGGCATTTCAATCTCACTGCATCTTTCAGCTTAGAGATTCATGGAGAAGATCAGCATTGACGGAAGGCAGCTAATCTCTCATGACACTTCTTAAGGTGAAAAATCCAGACATGTTTTGCTACTCAGGCATTTCAATCTGACTGCATCTTCCAGCTTAGTGATTCATCGAAAAGATGAGCATTGATAGTAAGCAGCAAATCTGCCACTTCTCATGAGCACTGGCAATCATTAAGATCTGACATGTAAAAGACAGGCTTGCACATTTGGAATTAACTGATTCTGTCAGTTACTTTCACCTCTTTACAATGGCAGGAAATAGCACAATTGCAACTTTGGTTTGCACCCATACAGCTTTCCTGTCACAATCACAAATTCCCTAGCACTCCAAAGATACATCTATTTTGAAAGCTGTGCAAATCTCAGCTTCTTGCAAATGCTTTCACCATTTCTGATCAATCCAAACAGCCTTTCTATAATTCCTGTCTAGTTTATCGATGTTAAAGGTTATTTATGAAGAAATCCAGAGCTTTTTGAAATTGGAACTCTTTCTGCAGTTGGGTATTGCCAGTGGCCCCTTAGAGAAAATGCTGTTGCCTTATATAATGTGATCTAAGTATACATGGCACTTATTAAGCCATAGACTAAAATATGAGTAATTGTGACTGCAGCCCGTTTTGAGCTTTTAAAGATATCTGGGTCACAATTCCTCTCCAGCCAATATAAGTTTGATCCATGAAGCAAGTGGAAGATGGACCTAGTGATATATTCAAGCTCATTTTGATTTCTGGATTAACAATATTATAAGAAAAGGAATAAATGCTTTTTGAAAGGAAAAAGAACAAATGTTAGAAAGTCTTGCAGTGCAATACCTTCCAAAAGTAGAATATAGGAAACTCACAAAGTGAGTCATAGGGCATAAGAACTGTGGGTTGCTACTTGATAAATCGGGCTTAAGCATTTTGGGTGGTTCATGGTTACCATGGATCCAAATCAAAGTGAGTTCTTGACATTAGTATTCCTTGGTCAGGCTGATGTTTAATCCAAGGTTATCATCAAAGCCAAGCTCCCTCTAAATGTAGACTCGACTTGAAGCCATCACTAGTAAAAAGGACTACTGAGAAAGGGCTACCTAGGAGGTGAAACCACCACTTCTAATGGGAGTGAGCATTGCCAATTTAAGTGGGGGAGGTTGTAGCACGTTCAAAGTAGCACTGCATAGGAAACCTCATAAAATGAGATGTGGGTTAGATAAGCTGTCAATTACTGACTTGGGCTTAATCATTTCGGTTTGTTGCTTTTATCCACTGTGTCCAAATCTGGCAAGTTGCCAGTGCTAGTTTACCTTGGTTAGACTTGGTTTTAAGCCCCAAGCCACTATACAGATCTCTTTACCTGAGGGTGTAAAACAGTTATGTCAACTATGTATAATTTGTGCTCTCACATGGTTGTCATTTTGTCCACAGAATATGAGATCAGATTCTTGCTTAGTCATTCTTTTCCGAAAACCCAACTTTTTTACCTTATTTTTCTCCTGCATGATAGATATGGTGCAACAGGTATCTGCACCAGTAGCCACTTCTTTCAGCATAGTCTGATCAATCAGAAGACCATCTACGCATGGCATTGTGCATTCTATTCCAGGATTCTGCTGAGATTTGCATTGGTTGTGGAGGGAAATCATAGGTATGGTTTGCATTAGGCTATTATTCAGTAATGTTGAATCTGCAGGAAATCTTCCTTATCTCCAGAAGTCTAGCAATCTCAAAGCCAAGACTAATGCAAGGAAGATTGCTGAGGCAACTCTTGTAGTTCATAAGCTTCTGTAGCATTGACAAGTGATGGAAGTATTGGAGAATCCAAACTTGAAATGAAGAATTTCTTGGAAGGGATCAACAATCTCACATCAGAGCTGAAACAACCTTCTCTAGCGCTGTTCATGCACATATTTTGAAAGAAATGCATACTTGTCAGTTACTTCAAAGTAGTAGGAAAGATAGGCTTCAATGAAGTTGGTTGAACTAATAATGATGTCTCGATTATTGATAGAGACAGGATCATATGGCTACTAACTCTTGCCCACAAATCTCCTAAATCCCACAAGGGAACAAGTTTAGATAGGTAAATGTTTTTTCCTTTTGTAGGGAAAGTCCATTTCTCTCTTGTATACTCCTATTCTGGACACTGCTTTACATGTTTCTGACATGCTATTTAGCTTGTTATCTGTAGTTTTATCACTGTTGAAACTATTTATGCTTGAAACCGCCAAGTCTTCAACCCTTTGTGCCTATCTGAACCCTCCAAGATCGGCAATATGAATTTTGCCATATGTATCAGGAGAGTATAGATGCATGTACCATTACATATTTTCGTTTCTAGACATACTGGTTCGATAGGCCTATCACCAGCATCTTATGCTTCTTTTTTGTAATTTTTTCGGCCGAGATATTTTCACAACAACATGGGGTGACTTAAGAAGGTTATCAATCTTGGAAGGAACGAGTTCCTTTGAAACAAAATGCTGGAACTGGGTGATACTCCTGGTTATGTTCAATATGCTTTCTCAAAGTGATGCACACAAAACGTCAGAAACATAGTTGGCTGGGAAAAAAATTTCAGACCAACTATGCACAACATAGTTGTCAAACTCTATTCGGTCTGATTGGCTCACACACTATCATGACACAAAGAATTCCTTCTTGAATGGTGATATAAGTGACTGCACTCTTCTGTATGGGTTTAAGGTAAGTTTGCACATTGAAGAATATGTACAACCAAATTAATTGGATAGATTTTGGTTTGACATGTTACAAGGGCCTATGATATGGTTATATTACAGAAAGGGTAACTTTGACCACTCTCTTTGTAAAGTATGGGGAGACATGGTCACTTCATTCTGGCTTGGGAGTTGACAGACTGATTGACAGCCTGCATGGTACTGGTATCCCAAGAATACAATAAAATTTCCGCATATTAAAGGAAGCATAAAATAATTTGTCTCATGATTGGTTATACAAATATCAAACGTTTCCTTACTTGAGGCTATTGTGAAATTATATAGATTTGTATCCATGCATGGTGGTTTTTCCTTCTACATCCATGTTCCAATTCACCAAGTATTGTCTACCCATTCTCATTGCAAAATGTTTCATTTTGCAGGAGTGAAAATAATAATAACTTTTGTTATTTCTGTTACCGTTGGGGTGTTTTTGTAATTCTCCCAAACCTGTCTAATATAGAAGAAAGGCTAGGGTTTTCATTGAATGATAAGATGCTCTCTTTTCTTTAACATGGTATTGGAGCAACGGTCCTACATCGGTGTTTTGATATCTCACCAAATCTCCACCTAAAAAATGATCAAATCACTAACTTGAGGGAGATTTGATTATCAAAAATCAAGATGAGGCATGGCAGTAGGGACAACAACGTCAGGAAGGGGACTCCCAGCACCACTGCTGGCCACCATGCCCCATCAGGGGGTTGGCTGCACTTGTTGGTAGTCAGCACACCTCACCAGAGGGGCCTATAGGTCTTGCCGCCACCGCAGGAGGCCCTGCTGCCGTTGTTGGTGGCCATCATGCCCCATCAGAGGGGCTTGCTACCGTTGATGGGCAGTGGCATCGCCCATGGGGGTTGAGTTGGGTTTCTGGAGAGGGCACGGAAGACCCTGTTGGGTTTGCTACTGCCACCGGCAAACCGGCAGGGAGTCCAAGGCCATGTCTTAAGGCCAAATCACAGTCTTGGTTCTTGAGTTGTGGAGATCTCTTATGTGTGTTTGAGTCTATCTCACACATTGCACATGTGGTGATGAGTCTTCTCTCACCATTAATGAAGATATCTTTCTTAAGCATGATGTGCCTCCTCTCGTGCCAAGAAGATGAGTTTGATACACCAGGAAAATCAAACTCAGATACAGAAAGACTTGCATTGCAGTCCAAGGAGATTCAAGGACGAAGAAAAGAATCGGAGGAGCGTGGATTGTAGACTCCGATGCCTCTGTTCACCTTACAGGAGATGTGGAGCAACTGGTGAATCCCAAGGCTTCACGTAGGATCAAGGATGTCAAAGTGTCTAATGGAGCCACATCACTGTAGTTGGGCGTGTGCACGCTTCTCCAAGGATTGTGATTGAACATATTCATTGCGCTCTAGAGTTTCCAGTGAACCTGTTGTCTGTGAGTCGCATCTGTAAAGATCTTGAGTGTCGAGTAGTGTTTGATGAGGGCCATTGCTACTTCCAAGATCGATAAACAGGAGATATTATAGATGGGGGTATAGAGCAATATGGTCTCTATTACCTGGACACACCCACGCTATTTGCAGGAGCAGTCGCCATAGCTATTGATCCTTGGTTGTAGCACAGGAGGCTTGGGCATCCATTGCTTAAGAAGATACGACAGATGTATCCCAGTCTACCAGACTCGACTCTACAGTGCGAGGATTGTTAGCTTAGGAAGCACCACAGGAGTACTTACCCATAGAGGGATGCTGGAGTGAGTTCTATTCCCTTTTCTTTAGTCCATTATGATGTATAGGAACCATCCAGGGTTCCCACCCCAGGAGGACACGGATACTATACGGTTATCATGGATGATCATAGTCGACTTACTTGGGTTTTCTTGATGAAGACCTACTTAGAGATTCCCTATATTATTCAACATTTCTTGACAGAGGTTTAGACTCGATATGATGACACAGTTTGAGTCTTCCGCAGTGATAATGCCCTAGAGTTCATGCAACTAGATGTTCAGAGCCTCTTCTCTTTCTGGGGCATTATTCACTAGACGTCTTATGCTCACACATCTTAGTAGAATGGTGTGGTTTTGTGTAGGCTTCGACATCTCCTGGATATTGCTAGGACCCTGACAATCCATATGAAGGTTCCTAAGCAATTCTGGGGAGATATCATACTCACTGCATCTTACCTGATTAATCGATTACCTTCGTTAGTTCTTCATGGGCATATTCCCTTTTAGGTGATTCATTCAGATTATAAGGGTTTTTGGGTGCACCTGCTTTGTATAGGCATATGGTAATCGGGACAAATTTTCTCTTAAGGCAGTCAAATATGTCTTCTTTGGATATTCCAAGATTCAGAAGGGCTACAGGTGCTATGACCCGAGCCGTAGAAGATATATTATCATTGCCAATGGTATTTTCTTTGAGAAAGTTCCATACTTCTCAGAGGAAGGAACATCTGTACAAGCTACTTTGAATGAGACTCAAGTGTATCATCGAAGGTCATATGTTTTACTTGACGTTGGGCCTTGTCTCATCGTGACAGATGAGAGTAGTTCAGATGTGGAGTCAGTTACGAGGAGATCCACTAGAGCATGCATACTCCATCCTCTTTCTCTGTATACTGGAGTTGCTCATCTGGAGGATGGGGTCCGTCAGTTTGCTTCTGGCATTATTGCTACTGAGATTCTGAGGGATTTTGCCCAGGCTTCCCAAGATCCGAGATGGCATGTTTCCATGGATGAGGAGATGCAGGCCTTATAGTCATGATAGACATGGGACTTAGTGTCATACCCGGTTGGTGCTACAGTGGTTGATTGTAGATGGGTCTATACTATTAAGTATAGACTTGATGGGACAATGGATAGATATAAAGTCAGGCTTGGTGTCGAAGGCTTTACTTAGGCTTATGGAGTAAATTACTTTGAGTCATTTTTTTCTGTCGCTTGTATTATTTCTGTCAGGATTATTATTTCTGTTGTTGTGACTAGGGGATGGCCATTGCATCAGCTTGATATTAAAAATGCTTTCTTATACGGTGACTTGTCTATAGCCTCCAGGTTATAACTGTTAAGGGGAGCATGTTTGTCGCTTGAGGAAAGTAATATACGGGTTGAAACAGAGTCCTTGTGCTTGGTTTGAGAGGCATAGCACAGAGATTGTGACAATTGAATTTCACCATTCTCCTTTTGATTACTTGCCTTCTTCAGGAAGACGGAGTATGGAGGTCATACTCGAGTGGTTATTCTTGTGGTCTATGTGGATGATATGATTCTTACTGGTGATGATGATGGTGTGATTGCCCAGACCAAATCCTTCTTGTACTCAACATTTGTCACCAAGGACTTGGAAAAGTTGAGATACTTCCTGGGGATTGAAGTAGTGCGTCAAGAGTTAGGCTTGTCTTTGTTACAGCGACAGTATACACTCCAGATTCTTCAGGAGACATGTTTGCTTGGGACTAAGCTCTCTGGTATACCCGTGGAGTCTTCACTAGCACATTCCTTAGATAAGGAAGATCCACCTTATGAGGATGTAACTTGTTATCGTAGTACAGTAGGTCGCCTACTTTATCTTATTGTCACTAGGCCTGATATCAATTTTGCAGTGAGCAGGGCTTGCCAGCACATGTAGACTCCTCGTTACAATCACTAGCATGAGGTTTGCCTTATTTTGAGGTACCTCAAGGGGACACCAGGCAAAGGGCTATATTACATAGATGTGACAACCTAAATATTGTTGCTTATTCTGATGTAGACTACATTGGGTTTGTAGATGATCGACGCTTGACTTCGGGCTTTGTAGTTTATCTTGGAGGGAATCTTGTCTCTTGGAGAAGTAAGAAGCAAAATGTTATTGCACGATCGATTGTAGAGACAGAGTATAGAGCGATGGCACAGGCTGCTTGTGAGATTGTGGGTGGTTTCCTTTTTACAGGATCTTTGCATTCAAACTACTACCCTTGCCCCACTTCTCTGTGACAACAACTCAGCTCCTTACATTGCCTTAAATCCGATCTTTCATGAGAGGATCGAGCATATTGAAGTTGATTGTCATTTTGTTCGTGATGTTGTTCTTACCGGCAGGATTAACATGCCATATGTCTCCTTAAAGCTATAATTGGCTGATATCTTTACTACGGCTTTGAAGAAGAAACGTATGGATTTCTTATGCAACAAGTTGGGTCTTGTAGATATCTATGCCCTAACTTGAGGGGGAGTGTTGAGCATAAGGATATATTTGTTATTTTTGTTACTTTTGGAGTATTTTTGTAATTCTCCCAAACCTCTTTAATATAAAAGAGAGGTTAGGGTTTCCATTGAATGATGAGATGCTCTCTTTTCTTCAACAATAACATTCAGAGAACGGCTAATGACAAAAGCAACAGGTCCATAGTGGTGTGAGTAGTATCTCTGGAGTTTGTCTCTTACACATAATGTGGGTGAAAATAATTTGATAAAGTCAAAGAAAATGAAAGTTCTTATTTTACTAAGCTAGCCCTATACCTCTTTATATAGAGAGAGGTGAGGGAAAAGTATAACAAGAGTCCAATAATAAAAACAAATGAGAGAATAACCCTCAATATAATGTAACACCCCCTCAAGCTAAAGCAAATATATCAGCTATGCTCAGCTTGTTCATGCACTTCTTAAATATAGGGCGAGATAAAGGCTTAGTAAACATATCTGCAGTTTGTGTTCTAAAGAGGCTAGGCAAGCAATACGGAGTGGACCTGTCGAATTAGGCTCCTCGTATAATGACAATCTACTTTCACATGTTTAGTCCTTTCATGGAATATGAGATTGTTAGCAATATAAGTTACGGCTCTATTATTACAATACATCTTTATAGGCTCCTCAAGAATAACATGAAGGTTTCGTAATAAAGATTTTATCCATATTATCTCTGTTGTGTGTGTCATGGCATGGTACTCTGATTCAGCGTTTGAGCGTGACACCACATTTTGCTTCTTGCTCTTCCAAGTCACCAGATTCCCTGCTACAAAGGTATAGAAAGTTGTAGTAAATCTCTTGTCCCCAACATCACCTGCATAATCTGCATGTGAATAAACAATAACAGACATATGAGCTTTCTTCTGGAATAAAAGGCCTCGACTAGGACACTCTTTGATGTATCTTAACACCTGCAACATAGCTTGCCAATGATCATTAGTAGGTTTGTCTAAGAATTGACTCAACTTACCTATTGCAAGGCTAAAATCTGGCTTGGTAATGGTCAGATATAATAGCTTCTCCATAAGTTATCTACAAGCCTTCTTATCCTTCAATCTTGCTGAGTCAAACAAATGAATCTTTGGATCCATAGGGATATTAGCACATTTAGATCCAAGCATGCCTACCTCCTGGAGAATGTCTAAAGTATATTTTCTTTGAGACATAACAATACTTTGCTTACCTATAGTAATCTCAATACCAAGTACCTGAGCTTCCCAAGATCTTTCATTACAAACTGCCGTGCTAAATACTCTTTCACTTGAGAAATACCAGCCGAGTCATCGCCTATGAGTATATGATCATCAACGTACACAAGTAGAGCTACCACATCACCATTGGTTTTCCTCACAAACAATGAATGATCAGACGAGAACCTTTGCAACCTAACAACAGCCAACGCCTTTGACAGACGCTAAAATCAGACTTAGGACTTTCCTTAAGGCCATAGATTGCCTTTCGTAGCCTGCAAACATACTCCCCCTGAACTTCAAAACTATGAGGTTGTTGTATATATAAATCTCCTTTTGAAGGTCACCATAGAGAAATGTATTTTTGACATCTAGCTGGTGTAAAGACCATCCGTAGTGTGCTGCAACAAAAATAAGGATACGGCGGTGGAGAGATGAACAACTGAGGAGAAGGTGTCAAAGAAATCCACCTTATAGGTTTAGGTGAATCATTTGGTCACAAGACGAGTCTTATACCTAGAAATAGACTCATCAGAGTTGTATTTCAAGGTAAAAATCCACTTAGCACCAACAAGGTGCACATCGGAGGGTAACAGAGTGAGCTCCCAAGTGCCTCTATTACGAAGAGCAGACATCTCTTCCATGGTAGACTTCCAGTGAGAATTCAGAAGAGTCTATTGATATGAAGTAGGTATCTCAGAATTAGCACAAGCAGCAGTAAATGCATGAAACTCAGCACTAAGAGAGTCAGTAGAGATTGCACTACTAGCCACATGGTACTGGACACATGAACAAGGGGCCTTTCGAATCGCAATAGGAATATCATCATCAACAATCACAGAAATAGGACCTGTAGAAACATCAACAGGAGAAGCATTGTCAGTGGGCTCAACACATACCTAATGAGGGGATGACGATGGTGGCTTGGGAGGAACTATAGGGGAGGGGGGGTGTGTAATCTTCTCTCAGTAACTGACAAGTAACTGATACATGGTACTCTTAAATGTCTTCTCATCTGGTG
This sequence comes from Thalassia testudinum, assembly GCA_037157565.1. Taxonomy (NCBI): domain Eukaryota; kingdom Viridiplantae; phylum Streptophyta; class Magnoliopsida; order Alismatales; family Hydrocharitaceae; genus Thalassia; species Thalassia testudinum. Next base: position 19,533,230 of record JAZHRO010000055.1, on the reverse strand, counting down.
GTACCAGTTAAATGTGCTCATAGGCTGCTCTGAAGAAGTATAAGACCTGCTATTGCTAGGAAAATCATCCATGGATATTGGAAGAACAGGCATAGGCACAATAATCTACACATCATGTAATTGATGAGCTGATGTGGAAAAATATGGAATAGATTCATGGAATGTGACACCAGCGCTGACATAGTGCTTCCGATGTATAGGATTAAAGCATCTATATCCTTTCTGAGTGCGAGAGTAGCCAAGAAATACACACTTGACTGTTCTAGGGGCAAGTTTTTCATGACTAGGTCTAAGCAAATGCATGAAGACAACACAATCAAACGTCTTAGGAGGCACTAAAAATAAATCTGCATCAAGATATAGCATTGTCCATGGTACCTGCTCATAAATCACAGAGGAGGAAAGTCTGTTAACAAGATAACAAGTTGTAAGGATTGTATCCCTCCAGTAGATATGTGGTACATTGTTCTGACTAAGCAAGGCATGAACCGTATCGAGAATGTATCTGTGTTTCTGTTCTGCATCTTCATTCTACTGTGACATGTGGGGGCAGCAGGTTGGTGCACAATACCAAGGGAGCCATAAAACACCGTCAATTGTTTGGTACAAAACTCCAATGCATTATCTATCTTAATAGTTTTAATACAAACACCAAATTGATTTTTCACAAATGCCACAAAACCATCTGATTTATTATGCATCAAAAATAACCATGACAGGCGAGAAAAATCAACTAGAAGTAAATAATAACGATGACTCTATCTATCTGCCACATGGCTACGACCCCAAACATTATAATGAACTAAATCAAAACATGCTAAACTACTAGGCTGTAGACACTGGAAAACGGGCTCTGTGGCGCTTCCCCAACTGAGAGGCATCACATTGAATCTTGGTAGCTGGCGAGAGATGTGGGATGATTCGACGTAGTTTGTCCAAAGATGGATGGCCTAGTCATTTGTGCCACTGCAAGGCACTCCCAGTAGGACTCATTTGACAAGCAGCAATTGGACTCTGTACTAGTCGGTACACACCTCTCTCATGTTCGCTGTCAACTGTCCTCCCCGTCATATGGTCTTAAAAGATACATCCAACAACATCAAAAATAACACGGCAGTTCAGTTGCTTTGTAATGGTACTAATAGAAAGCAATTGCATGGTCATGTTAGGTACATAATAAACATTTGAAAGATGTAACGTAGGAGTAATAGACGCTTCCCCTTTACCACAAATGGGGCATGCCTACCATCTGCAAGCTGGACTACATACCTCCAAAACATTGGGGATTCTCAGAAAGATGATCTGAAGCACCAAAATCTATCGGACCATGTATTACTCATACTTGATGCCAAGGCATAAGTTGCTGTGCCTGAAGACTAAGGCTAATCATGTGTCAATTGTACTAGAAGATGTACCATTGCATCATAGTTTTCCTTTGCAAGTGTAACTGGCTCAGTAGAAGTCACTGGGAGAGAAGTCACAGTAACTTTGTTGGCTACAGTAGACCTTCCAAGTTTATTCTAGCACTTGGCCTCAACATGGCCAAGCCTCCCACAGTAGGTGCATGTAAGCTTGTTGCGTGCACCATTACCACGTCCTCTACCTCTACCATGAAAAGATTCACCTCGTCCACCATAAGTGCTGATAGCTGCATGGGCAGAGGAGGCATTAGTGGAGACTACATCATGGGTAGACTGAACCTGTAGGTTGCTAAGCCTCCAGTAAATCTCCTCAATAGGAGGACGCTTAGATAAAGTAAGAATCTGAGAACAAGCGGCAGCATAATCATCACTTAGACCTGCAAGGAACATGAGCAGAAAACTCCTTCCTGTGATCTCTGCACGTGGTAGATGTGTACATGGGCTTGCAAGCATTATATTTTTCCAAGAGGCCTTTCATAGTAGAGTAGTATTATGGCAAGTTCATGGACTCCTGCTTGAGGTGACATAAATCATAATGTATCTGGAAAACTTGAGTTGAATTCAGCTCATGAGAATAAGCAACTTTCAAGCCATCTCATGTCTATTTGGTTGACTTGTAATATATGATCTCATCTCCAATGCGAGGAATCACACTGTTCAAAATCCAGGCTCTCACCATAGCGTCATCTTTGTTTCAGGTTGCATATTTCCTTGTCTTCTGCTCTGGTGGTGCTTTTGTAAGAATATGTTGCTTCTCATAACCTTCTATAGTAACCAAAAAAGTTTGAGAACAACAGGGGTAATTGGTCTCATCCAGCTTCACAATTGATGCAAAAAATGGGTTCTTGTAAACCACACTATCTCCACTTTGTCCTTACGTCACCTCAGTCTCTGATGATGATGGGGCCATAGTGCAATGACAACGTAAACACCTTCAAACAAATTCAAGCACAAATTTGAATTTGAATAAAAACTAAGGAATACACACCCCGAAATCTGAGATGTTTCAAAACTCCATTAACGAATCAAGGGGAATACACATCCAAAAATCTCATCAAGGGGAATACACGTCACAAATAAATTCAAAAGTTTGATTTGATCATACCATCCAGTAGAAACATTTCAAAACACCTCCCGAAGGATCCTGACCCTAGCAAGACATTACACCAAGGTTAAGGACCATCCCAGAGACCCGAGCGACAAGTTCTGCCCCTCCCCCTTGCCGCCCAACAGGGAGAGGAGGTAGGGATAGTCAGTGGTGCTGCCCCCTGCTCCTAGATGGCAGTGGCGAAGAGGTTGGTGGTCGGCGGCATTGGCTGCTGGCAGCTAGCGGCAACAATGGTGAGAAGGGAGAGAGAGAGGTTGGTGGTGGAGTTAGGGTTTTGTTGGGCGGTATCCCCAACTTGACTTTGATATTAAGTTAAAGAAAATGAAAGTTCTTATTTTACTAAGTTAACCTTACACCTCTTTAGATAGAGAGATGTGAAGGAAAAATATAACAAGGGTTCAATAATAAAAACAAATGACAGAATAACCCTTAACATAACGTAACGGATAAAGAGAGAAAGCATGATTTTAAGTATGATTTTTTGTGTATGTATATGTGCACGTGCCAGGGCTGATGGTCACTTCCCCCTCTCGGATTGGTGAGGATTCAAATCTCACCAGCCTCGATTTTGCCTAAATAGTATATATGATGCCTACTTTGGCAGCCCTATTATCTCTGCGTATCACTGTTCTATTTATTTGTAATTCTTAGAAGAGCTCTGCATACTAATAGTCCTTTGTGTGAATTGGCACCATGGTTTGTGGATCAAAACAAAGGGAAATACCTTTCAAAAAAGAAGAGGGAAATAGGGATTGGATCCTGGGTCAGTTAAGCAAAACATAAAGAGGGAGAAAACAAAACACTGAGGAAGGCAACATTATAAGTATCAAATATTTTCGTTGCTCATCCATTTAAAAACAATGAAGCCATGTAAATCACAAGAAGACTGCAGTAAAGTTAATTGCAGACAAATTTTGATGCACTAAGGCATTGCAAATCCTTTTTATCTTCACAAGATTCCTCAAGACATTTTCTTTCGACCTTATGCATATGGTAGTTTAATCACTCTGTTGCATTTGGAGATGACATTTTCTTACCTAAGTGGTTCTGCTTGTGGGGTGCAGGGATTAAAGATTATAATACTTGTCGTAGCATGTGGAACACTCATCCTGAATTCTGGGGCCAGATGATTTTCAGATTGTCACGTATCTTTGGTGTCTCTCTGTGGTTAGTAAACTCTGGATACAGTTCAGTGGGTGTATCTACCCATCGCGTTAAGTGCAGCTGTACGACTGAAGAATTTCTTTGACCAGCATGCAGTTCTGGTGTTTTTCTACCACCAGGCAGCAAACCAAACTTAATAAAGATCCACTAGAGAAATTTTTAACTGATGAACTCATTTCAAACTTTCTCTTTTTTGCGGCATTGAGGTTGGTGACACGATCATCTGCTTTCATAAAATGTCTACAAAATTGCCTCTTGTCATCAACAATATTATTGCTGGATTAGAACAGCCAAGAATATAGCGAATTACAAATGCTACATTGTTGCCTTGCTCGGAATCTGGGGACAACTGTTTCTTTTTAAAGGTTATGCAATTAGCTTTGTTATTATTTAGAGTATGAACCACGCCGAGTTTGAGTTTTTCTGCAACAAATTTTCTAGTCAAAATAATATCTCGCCTTTTCAGTACATTTTGTTTAATAATTTTTTTTGAAAAGATTTTGTTTAATAGTTGCTTCGCCAAAGAATACAAACAGTTGTATTTTTCTGTATTTCTTTAGAGTGGTTTAATTTCTAAGTACATACCTTTTATACCACCTTTTTTGGGTCATATGTAAGGAGACTTGTACAAAAGTTGTTCAGTGCAATGCATGAGGCTCCTTCCCTAGTTTAATCCCAGACCATTACATCAAGAGATTCGCATTTTCTTATTTTATTTTCAAGAAAAGAGATGTGCATGTGAGGTGCATGCTCTAAAGGCACATTCTCCCATGTGTGATCAAGCAAAGTTGAGCAATCAGAGAATTATTTACCTTTAATGTTGATCCGCTTTCATGCTCGGTATGCTAGTGTACATGTATGTTAGATTTGAGCGTCATTTGGATCCATAGTGCCGTTCCCAAGCTTTTCTATGTTTGGGTGATGCATAGGGCATGCTTGCCAAGGGGTGCTCTTTAATTTAGATTAGATAGTCCTTATCTCCTGGGCATGGTCAAAATGTAGAGAAATGATGACAGTAAAAATTGATTTAGGTGGTGTGAATGTGGTTTCATCTGATAATTAATATTTAATATAAAGAAATAAAAAATATAAGATTTATTACGTGGTGAATCTTATTACATTAAAAAGAAATTATCATATTATTTTGAATTAAAATGTATAGGTGATAAATAAATTTGCATCGGTGATAAATTATTTTATATTTGTGATAAATTGTTCTTGTCGATTTTGTATCGGTGATAAATTATTTTAAGATGTTTTTACATTGGTGAAATATCATTTTGTAATTTTACATTAAAAGTAAGATTGTACCGGTGTAAAATTAGTTTGAAGGTGTAAAATGACTTTGCATCAATGCAAAGTGATTCCGAAGATGATTTGAGTGGTTTACATTCGTATAAAAGTAGTTTGTTGGTTTCAATAAGGATGGATTCTGTAATTCCCTACTTGGAGGGGGTGAGATCAGCGTGATGTAAAAATATGGAATTAAAATATAACAATCTCACGAAAATAGATAATTACACAAATGACAATTATTTTTAGGTGGAAATCCAAATCGGGTGAAAACCACCACCTAACCTTTTCAAGTTAGGATTTTCCGATCAACCAAGTTGATCAAATCCACTAAATGAATCATTTAAACGAGGGTGATTCAACCTCAATTACAACCACGCTACAAGTGCGAAGGTAGCGTTTCTTAACTCCTCTTCACGAGAAGGATTTTATCCTTCGATGGAGACGGGAATTTGCAATGCGAATACCCAACCAAATAACAAAGTAAAATACAAATAGTAATCCTATAGAGCCATAAAGATATTCTTAAATTAAGCTTCTATAGGAGTCAGGATCCTTTCCTTTGCAATAAGTGTGTCGAATCGGTGATGCGGGTGTGTGAACCACGCAACGGCGCTCTCGTGAACTATGTTGGGAGAGCGAGTGCACAATTTGATCAATGCTCTCTAAATGTATAACTAAGCTTGGAGAGCAAGAGCTTTCTTCTATTTGATCTACTTCTTCTTGACACAAAAGAGTGGAAAGTATGTTACTTGGTGTGCCTAAGTGTGTATTTGAGTGGCAAGGGTTCTCCTCTATTTATAGAGGCCTTAGGAAGGCTTTGGAAGGCCTTGGAAGGCTTCCATAGCCGATGGGTGCAAGACCCAAGAGAATCAGGCTGGAATCAGGATCAATCATGACTCTGACAGGGTTATCAGACGTTTGATCCTGGCATCGGATGTCTGGAAAATCAATTTAAGATGTCTGTGAACAAAGTCAGACGTCTGATTTTAGGCGGGTTTCCTTTCTGACTTGAATCAGATCGAAACCGGGTTTTAGTGGAAGTCCATCAGACGACACACAGGACATCTGGAATGATGTCTGGACGTTTGGAAACATACTTTTATGCGGAAATGGATTCTCAAGGGAGTGCAACGGCTAGAAAATCTCTGAGAAGAGGTTTTAGGTCAGCCGAGGCAAAACGGTCATGTATCAGATGTCTGAGATCCTCTACAGACATCTGATACGAGGCTAACGGTCATTTCCTTCATTGTTTACTAAGGCAGCCAACGGTCCACTAATTGGACGTCTGGCAAAGTCATTAGACGTCTGCTAAGACGTCTGGACTAAGGTCTGGACATCTGATTTCGTCAGACAGAACTAAGTTCAGCCTAAATATTATTGGACGTCTGAGTCAACAGTCAGACGGCTTAAAAGGCATTATCAGACATCTGATTTTCAGATTAGACGTCTGAAAAGGCAATTTGAACCCTATTTTGGTTTTCTAAGTTCTCTACATAAAACCTAAGTATCCTAGGGTTGTGCAAGTATTTCTAGGACTACTGTTATGGTACTTTGAGGCTCTTTAACATGAATCTAAGTAACAAAATAAAGAGCAACAAAAGAAACGAAAATACATAGTAGTACTAGGAAAGGAAATCTATCATATTCTTCATCTCCTTCCTTCTTCAAGCTATCGCTCCTCGCAAAGCTTCTTTGTTCTCCATCAAGTTCCTCCAATCCGTCCTGAATGCAAGCTCGAACTCCGTCTAATCACGTTTTCATTTGCAATTAACATGAAATCTAAGACTTCAAGTGCAAATGTTAAATGACATGTATTTTGTTATAATCAAAATAAACGATCGCGGTGCTCTAGCACTAACAGATTCCACTATGTATAAGTACTTTTTTTGCATAAGAAGGAAATACATCAAGTGAGACTATGTTCACAACTCTCTGTCACTTTTTGCGTCAACTTTTGTATTTTACAACCTGCATCTATATTATTATCACAATTAGAAAATATGCTTTAATGGTGATAATGTTAATGTTATTAATATAAAAGATTTCTTATTGTAATTATTAGAGAGTTCATATGTTGTTTAATTTATTTAGAATTTTATCTGGACTCTTTTGTATCTTTTTTCTACTCTCTGTAGAAAAGATATTAGAATTTTTTCTTTGAATGATAAGTCATCTATTTTGTTCAACATAATATCAAAGTAGTGATTCTAGATCGATGGTTTTGTATCCACTAAATACCTCATCTGTGTCATCGTTTTTCATTTTTCCTTTCTTGGTGACTCGTTAACCTCAACAATGGACGAACCTTTTGTGTCATGTGGGTTAATTGCTTAGCAACCCATGCGTAACCTAATCTAGAACTCGTCGTCATCACCTGAAATCACCACCTTCATGGCCCTTGTGGTGATGTACGGTGGTATCTAGTGCCATTGGGCTCTTGTTGGGTTGGGCATCACTAGGTCTGGCATGCATCACAGGTTCCTGTTCGGTTGAATTGAGCCTCATTGTGAGATTCCCTTTACTATTCAATATTCAGCATGTTTAAGGGTGTCTTATCGATGGAAGTGTTTAGTATCTTGATTTCTCTCATGCTTGGGATTGTATTCCATATTAATTTTAGTGCTTGGGATCATCTCCCGTATTAGTTTTAGTGCTTGGGATCACTCCTTTATAGTGTAATCCTTTGGATCATCTCTCCTATGGTGTGGTTGCTAGGATCTGTAGTGTCGATCCATACCTTGGACTTCCCATTGAAAATTCAAATTTTTTTCTTTCAATGGGCTATATCGATGACTATCTCAAATGGTCTAGTAACTTGTAGTTACAAGCGAATTCACCAAGTAGTGATGCAATGTTCGTTCGATTCTCAACACAGTTAATTAAGGTTATTAGGTTTAATTAATCATGTAAAGAATTGACTTAGGTTAACTTAAATTGTTAAATTGTTGCCGTTGATTGTAGTATAGGGTCAAGCTAATTTAACATTTTAGATTTTTATTCTTTTAACTGGTTGAGTCCAGATCGTTCATTGGGAGGTATAAACTTAATTTTAATTCACCATTTTTTTTCTAATGTATAAAATTACTAATTACCTTATTAATTAAATTTATAATTACAATATATGTTAAGCGCATGAATAATTGCACTTAAAATTGAACAATTAAAACTTGCAATTATTCTATTATAAAAGAAGAGTACATGAGTGATTTTGCAATGAATAACAAGAAAAGAAATGTTTTACAATAAATATTTACAAAATAAGGTATAAAAAGAATTACAATATAAAATGAATGACTTGTATACATTGAAAAGCTTAAACACACTAATTAATCAATTAGATCTCAGCCTTCTCTTTTCTTTCAATCATTTCTCTTAATCTTAATTGTCTCTTTAATCCAACCCTCTCTACCTTTAATTCTCTCATTAAGTTTTCACACTTGGCCGCATCTCACTTTCTTTGACTCTTTTCTTCTTTCTTTTACTGTGCACACTTCTGTTTCACACTTAACCATATTTTTAAACCCTTAAACCCACGTTTTTTTACTTAAACCAAAAATTGGTTAATGGACGGATCGAGCTCTTTCACAGGATCAACGGTCCATCATTAGACCAGATCTACCACTATCAGAGACCTAATCCTAGCTTTATTAGGCATGGATTTTAGCCTTTTAAGTTTGTACAGAATTGGGCCATATCCGACCCACCAAACATGCTCACGCCCACCCTGGCCTACATGCACCCACGTGCGCCACACGCACACACACGCACTTAGGAGATCAAATGCTCATTAGTTGTGCCCTACGTTGATGACTAGCCGAGCTACGTGTGTTTTTGGTTTTATACCAAAGCAAGCGTTCGAGACTTTCTGAGGTGGGACAAAAGAAGCAGCTTCCTCTTCAGCGCATCATTCATCGGCTGACGACTTCAAACATGGATTCCGATCGACACAATGGACCACATCGAGCAAACAAGGGCTCGATAGAACACTCTTGAGATCCTCTCTCGATTGAGAGAGTCAATTAAAACTTTCGATCAGAATTGATCTGAGGAATCAGAGATTGAACATGGCACTATTCTCATGCCATGAAATGTGCTTCTTAGTTGGATTTCAGGTCAAATGACCTACGTTCAATGCAATATCCTGGATTGATGAAGTGAATGACTTTAAGGCATTATTCCACGCTCAAGGGAGAAGAAAGAAAGGTCTGAGGAGCTTAAGAAGCTCTAGGAACTTCAAGACTTCAACTCTCAATGTACAGAACACTAATTCCAGTGTTAATCAGCTCCACATATAGATTAAAGTGCATAGCACTTTTCTAAATCATTTCAGAGGATAGATCTGAGTAGGATTTAGCATCAAATTTCAACAGGAAAACCTTGAACTACTTTTGGTTCCAGAAAAGACCTAAATTACGTAGAAATGGATATATTCTTAGAAACTCAATGAAACTCAATCAAACCTACTCTAAATGAGTCTAAATTATCGCAAAAGCTCAAATAATCCATTAAATTAGAATTTCAGACCTAAATTTCTCAAGAACAACTCCAAGTTGACAAAGGAAGGTCAAAAGTTGACTTTCTAAATTAGAGAGATTCTAACCAAATTGAAAGTGTAAATAGATTGTATTCAACTTAAGGAAATGATTCAACACCTCAAAACCAAGTTTTGAGCATTCCATTAGTGCTATCAGGCTTGTGCCTGAGTTTTAAAGATGGGTTGTTCGCCAGATCATTCTAGAAGTTCTATGACCTGAGTGAAAACTTAGGTAGGATCTCAGGAGTCTACTCATGCTTTTAAACCTGGTTGGAGCATTCTAGAAGTTCTTGCGAGCATTCCAGAATCTAAACCTTAATATACACAACTCTTCAACTTGACCGGAGTTGGAGAAGATAAAGTCCTACAGGAAGCAATCTTCATTAAAACACTGATCCAATTAGTGTTTCCTGATCTCATCTCACAAAGACTTGATCTGGGGCTTCTCACTCTGTTATGAAGGCTGTGGCTCTAATTAAGGTCACCGGAGCTTGCCGGAGCTCTAGTGAAGGCCAAGATGAGTCATTGGAGATCAAATCTCCATGAAACAGACCAAGAATGGTCTCAAATGGTTCCTGAGGTTGCAGAGAACCTCAAGAACATGTCAATTAATACAACCGGTGATGTTTCACATGAATTATTTGAAAATCTCGATAAAAGTATATCTTGAGTTCGTATGAACTCAAGAACTGTCCTTTCACTCAATTGAGTGAGGGGAAATGCTTAAAATGACATTACAATGATGAATGTGTAGCTAATTTGGTGATTAATCCCTTCTTAATTCGCCATTGATAGCAAGTTAAGAAGTAAAGGTGGAATTAGGCGTTTGTAATATGAACTATTATATATTTAAGTATAGAGTGGAATGAGGCCCTTGTGGTATGAGAAAATGGCGGAGGACCTCTGATGAATGTGAAATAACTCTGGAACCTTCGCCATAGATAGCGGAGGACCTCAGGTGTATGTGAAGTGTTTTAGGTGATTAGGTGATAGAAACGTGCAATTATTGGCAAAGAAATGATTGTGAAGAGGTGTAGAATGTGTTTAATGTGTTCAAAAGATGAAAGAAAGCTCCGGACAACTCAAATGAACTTGCCGGAGTCGGGGAAGATGATATGGAATTAGTATTAAAACTATGCTAAACTATCTAACTACTCTAAACTAATCTAGACTAAATTCTAAGGCTAATCTACGAGTTACCTAGGCGAATTGGGATGAGATTCTCCGTCGAAGTGCATAACAGAGGAAGAAATCAGAGGGTTGAGATGCAGAAGTCTGGTGAGAAAGGAAGGTGTCAAGATGGAGGGGATGACAATCCTAAGCTCTGTCACAGCCGCTGGAGAGGAAGAGGAGGTGAGGCAGATGAGTGTCTTCATCGGAGGCACTCCGAAGGTGGGGTGAGAGGTCGTCGGAGGACGGAGGGAATAGCTTATCGTCAGCTTAGTGTAGGGAAGAGGGAAGGGAACTGACCCCTGTAATCGGAGGGGTAGGGGGTATTTATAGGTGGCGACAAAGGTAGAGGGGGGTGTATTTGGACGGAAATATGGCCAAGTTTAAGGTAACCACCAATGTTGTCTCCGATGTCGGTGAACTTAAATGCCTAGGTCAATTAGGATTTCCATGAAATTCGGTTCATCTCATGTGGAGAGGAAGGAAGGTGAGCTGATCAATGGCGGTAATGGTGATGGAGTTTAGACGCTGGATAAGCGGTAATCGGAGGGTGTGGTCACCGGACATTGTGGATGGTCCGAAGCTGATGAAGAAGATGAAGACGATGTTCACAGGGGCATAAGTGTATTAAAGAGAACCTGATTGCAATAGGAAGGACTCAAATGAAATGGAAGTTAATGACCGAAACATAACAAGTGATTTTAAAGGCTTATTTTAATTTATTTCTTTTTCAACTTTTTATATAATCATAAGTAATGTAAATAACATATTTATGCCTTGAAATTACATTTTTTCCCTTATTAGCTATATTTATTTAAATGATATAATTAATTAAGTTAATTACATACTTAGGTCTTAAAATTAATTAAGTTAATTAAAATATTTATTATATAGCCAATTATTATTATTTTGAGTCCAAATTATTAATTAAACTATTATTAAGATTAATTAATCTTTAATTTTGTATTTTTAACTTATTTTGTAGGCCCTTGGTATTTTAACCCCTATATCATAATTAACCCTATATTTAATGTATTATTAAGTAATTAGCTAGGGAAAATAGTTAATTAGTGATAATTAGAAGCCATGACAAGTCTCCCATCATGCAACCATTGTCATTGATACCTTAGAAGTGCATGATCAGGCATTGTCCACTGGTCACGGACAATAGGTGATAGACTTTGGTGCATTATTATTATTTTCAAGACCAAAGAACCAATAAAATTATTGGTGGAAGAATAAAAAAAAATGGACATTACTATCTTGACACTCCATCCTTGTTTGTGGGAGTAGTTTCTATCTCAAAGGACCCAATACTCTAGCATCACTGCTTAGGCCATCCATCCTTTGGGAAGATGCGCTAGGTGTTTCCTAACCTACCTATCGGTACCCATTTTGATTGTAAAGTTTGCTAACTAGGCAAGCATCGTCGAGCATCCTTCCCCTTAAGCACATCTCCTATTCACCTTATACATTGTGATATTTGGGGACCTTCATGTGTTGTTAGTGTTGGAGGCCGTTGGTACTTCATTGTATTTATTGATGATTATAGTTGGTCTACCTATATCTTCCTTATGAAGGATTGATGATAGATTCTTCATATTGTGAAGTGTTTCTTCACAGAGGTGTAGACTGTTTCTATTTATAGATGTTTTGAAGTAATAATGCCTTGGAGAACATGCAGAAAGAACTACAATCCTTCACCAACAGTGATGTTGGAACTATGTTTCACATTATTCTAAGTTTTGGTGTTAATGGAACAATTCCTTTTATAATAGTTGCAATTGAACATTGTTGCAGAGTATAGATGCTGAGCTCGATTAAAGGATGCTGGAGGATGTAAAGAAGAAAAGAAAACGCAAATGCTTGGACAATGTTGTTGGTGCTAGAGCACCACGATCATTTGTTTTGATGATAACAAAATACGTGCCATTTAACATTTATACTTGGAGTCTTAGATTTCAGGTCAATTACAAATAGATACGTGATTAAACGGAGTTCGAGCTCGCATCCAAGACGGATTGGAGGAGCTTGATGGAGAACAGAGGAGATTTGCGAGGAGCGATAGATTGAAGATGGAAGGACAAGAAGAATATGATAGAATTCTATTTATTTCTTTTATGACTTTTGTCTTTATTTTCTTTCTCTTTTCGTTCCTTAGAACATCTTGTTAAAGAGCCTCAAAGTACCCTAACAGTAGTCCTAGGAACACCTGTACAACCCTAGGATACTTAGGTTTTCTGTAGAAAACTTAGAAAACCAATACAGGGTTCAAACAGCATTTCCAGACGTCTAATTCTAAAATCAGACGCCTGATAATATGTTTTAAGACGTCTAACTGTTGATTCAGACGTCTAATAACATTTAGGCTGGACTTACCTAGCTCTGTCTGATGAAATCAGACGTCCAGACCTTAGTCCAGACGTCTTATAAGACGTCTGATGGACTTGCCAGATGTCCAATTAGTGGACCGTTGGCTGGCTTAACAAACACTGAAGAAAATGACCGTTAGAGCCTTACCAAACGTCCTTAAGCCTTTCCAGATGTCTGATAAATGACTGTTTTGCCTCAACTAACCCGAAAATCTCTTCTCAGAGATTTTCTAGCCATTGCAATCCATTCCTGTAGAAAAAGTAGGTTTCCAGACATCCAGACATAGTGCCAGACGTCCTGTATATCGTCTGATGGACTTGCACTAGAACCCTGTTTAGATCTGATTCAAGTCAGGAAGAAATCTGCCTAAAATCAGACGTCTGACCTTATTTTCAGACGTCTTAAAGTGATTTTCCAGACGTCTAATGCCAGGATCAGACGTCTGATTACCCTGTCAATGCAATCATTGTTCCTGATTTCGGCCTGACTCTCTTGGGCTTTGCACCCAACGGCTATGGAAGCTTTCCTAAGCCTTTCAAAGCCTTCCTAAGGCTTCTATAAATAGAGGAGAGCCTTTGCACACCAAGATACACCTAGATACACCAAGAGACACTTAGTAATACACTCTCACACTCTCTTGTGTCCAAGCAAGCTCTTGCTCTCCAAGCTCTAGTTCTACATCTAGAGAGCATCAAGCCTTCGCGCATCCACTCTCCCGCCGTAGTTCACGAGAGCGACGTTGCGCCGTCGCGTGGCTCACGCACCCGCGTCATCAATTCGACGCACTCCTTACAAAAGGGAGTTTCCTAATTCCTATAGAAGCTAAGTTTAAAATTATTTTGTTGGCTCTATAAGATTATTTGTTATTTTATCTTTGTTATTTGGTTGGGTATTCGCTTTGCAAATTCCCGTCTCCTTCGTGGGACAAAATCCTTCTCGTGAAGAGAAGGGGTTGAGGAACGCTACTCTCGCACTTGTAGCGTGGTTGCAATTGAGGTTGAATCACCCTCGTTTAAAGTGATTCGTTTAGTGGATTTGATCAGCTTGGTTGATCGGAAAATCCTAACTCGAGAGGGTTAGGTGGTGGTTTTCACCCGATTTGGGTTTCCACCTAAAAATAATTGTGTACTCGTGTGATTGAATTTTTTGTGGGATTGTTTATATTTTATTTTCGCCAACTATTACGTCATCCCCTCCTAGTAGGGCGAATCTACAAATGTATGAAAGAGTTAGAAGACAAAATCAAATGAACCAGCTTACAAGAAGAAGATGTTTGAATGTATTTATGTTTGTTTATTAGTAAAGTGTGAACTTTCTAACAAATAAAATCATATTAGTTAGCCTAAAAATAATCTAGAGATAACTTAGGATTAGCTTAATTCAATGATTCAATTTCTAATTAAAAGATCATTTTTCAAAGTTCAAGTCCTTTTCGAAACAAGACTAGTAATTAAATTGGATCGATGTTTAATCAAGGTATTTGTTAAAACCCACAAGTATTGGTACAAAAGCTGAATACCAGTATAGGTGAGTTACATGTTTGGGTGTTTTCAATTGTTGATAAAGAATCAAATCTGTACCCAACAAGTATTGGTACTAAAGCTCAGTATCTGTATCCATGGGTTACAGATTTAGGTTAATTATTTAAAACCCAAATTTAGAAGCAACAAATATCGATACTCATGCTTAGCACCGATACCTCAAAGGCACTATTTGTGACTCTTTTGTTTAAATACAAAGCTGTAGGTCACTAGTATTGACACCAATCCTTTGGAATTGGTACCAGCTATTCATTGGGCTAGATTTGAATGCCTAATTAAGTGGATTTATGATTATAATCATTGCATTTTAAGTCTAAATGGCTAGTATTCGTATTTCCTTGATTCTAACTCTATAAATAGGTCTTCTAAACCTTAGTTTATATACAAGAAAAATTGAGAAACCCCTTTATGATCTAAAGAGAAACTCTACGCTGTTTCTTCTCAAGATAATAAGCTCGTTGTCTCTGCATTTTCTCTGTTGTTCATTCTCCGTTGAGATGAGCTTGTGATTGTGCTTGGAATCATGTACATCTACATTCTTGGTTTCTTAATTTGGTAACATCCATTTAATTATTATTGGGAGGCCTAGGGTCTGTGTTCTAAGATTTCATATTTTTTATTATATTAAGCTTGTAGCATGTATTTGGGTTGTGATAAACCTGTTGCTTGTAATTGGGTTGAAGTAACTTGGTAATTATCTCAATTTAGTGGAATTGATTCCCTTAGGGTTGAGGGAATTGGGGTTAAAAATCCCAAGCTGGGAGGCTTAGGTTGTGAAGTACCCATGATCGGAACTATTATATTTTGTTGTGCAAATTTTAATTTATCCTGCACTACTAAAAATCCATCTTCTAGTGTGCTTGTGTGTGTTTATCAAGATCCTACAAATGGTAGCCTATGTCAAATATCTTGTGCATATACCTTTTAGTAAAATAGAGTTGATGAGAGGAAATTAAGACATATATTTGATATTGCTTGGACACTTCTTATCTTTATGAAGGTCCACAAGTAATTCTAGGGAGATGCAATTCTTACAACCATATATTTTATAAACTAGTTACCCTCATCAATTTTGAATGGAGAGATTCCCTGTCAGCTTCTACACCTAGATTTCAATCGTCCGTCTGCTCAACCTTTATAGGTATTTGGATGCACTTGCTTTGTGCATGCATTTGGCTAGTAGGACAAATTCTCTCCACGAGTAGTAAAATGTCTTCTTGGGATACTCATGAACTTAAACGGGACATTGGTGCTATGATTCGATGAGTTAGCAATATATTATCAGAGTAGATGCTACCACACTCCTCAACGAATGTCCACAACAACTTAAAGAGAAATTAAATGTGACACCAAGTATAAAAAGCACACAAATTGACCATTAAAAGCACATGCAACATTTATTACCATTCCAAGAACCGACGTGCAACCCTCTTGTGCCTTTCCAAATTTCACTGAGCTTCAATTACGATTCCTGTGTGACATTCAAATGTGTGCAAGTAGGATTTGAGCTTAGAGTAATACATGTAAACCCCAATTGAAAAAAAAGGAACAAGAGATGGAGGAAAAAAGAATGAGAAATAAGAGGTGAAGAAAAAGATGAAAATGAAGATGAAGGGAGTTGATCATAAGGTGAGAGAGGAGTGGATGGAGAGCATTAAAGAGGGGGAGTAATGGTCTAACCTTGTGTGGATGGAGAGTGGTTGAGGTGAAGATGGATCTTCCACTATACATTTGGTTGAACCACACGATTAATGGCAAGAGGCTTATTGACGATGACAGTGATCAAAGGAGGAAGGGAAGTTGGTGGGTGGTTGAAGGAGAGGAAGGGGATTGAGCTTGAAGCTCTCCACTCTCCATTTGTTCATTTGGTCCTCTTCGAAGTGAAGACCTTGAGAATAGAGAGAAGGGTTGGTGGGCGGGGATGATTGTTGCCACAGGATACTAACGAGACCCCTCTCTCAAACCTCGTGAGATATTCATCCCAATTCATTAATGGGTTCACATTCTTATTCAATCCAAACTGTTTAACTGTCATTTTACGAGAGATTATATCTTGTCTACCTAAATTTGTTTACAAATCCATGCTATAACTCAACGATAGTTCACTTTTCTCTAACCCAAGTTTGCAAATTGACAGGCACATAAGAGAGTGGAAATAATGCTAACAAAGTATCATTTTCAAGGCCAAGAAAAGCAATATTGAAAATCCAATAGAAAGCATGTAATATTCGATGTTTCAATTGGCATCTTTGTAAAAAACTTTTTTATTTAATAATATAACTAAATCATTGAATTCTTTGATGTCATATTATGTTACAAAAGAACATGGATTTAAATTAACATATTAATATAATAAAGCCAACCTTCATATAAGCATCAATGAAGACCTAGTATTAAAGCTAAAACTTGGGGAAGCTTGTTTATGTTTAGATCAAATTTTGAAAATTATTTCCATTGAATAATTATTCTTTGGTAACATCATAGTTGAATAGTTTAAAAAAAATGAAACAAATTATCTAGATAATTAAGCAAATGTAATTTATTATCTAAAACCAATAACAAGAAGAGGTAGCAAAATTCTTTTACTGTATAAGTAAATAAATTGAAAAATTGGTTGAAACTTAAAATTTCATTATTTTTAAATTTACGTGATCTCCCATTATTTTGGTTCTCTGTGAAACTTCGTTCTTTTACCTTTATATATCTCCTCTTGTTTTTGGTTTATCTGATATCAACATTCCAAAAGGATATCTGGATCTATCTGAATCTAAAGAACCCATGCACGCGGCAACCGTCTAACCAAAAAAATCGTCCCATAGCAAAGCAACCCCTGAGACCTTCTTTTTTTTATTAAAAAAGAAAGAAAATCCTGAAACGGCGCCAGAAACGGCCGCGCTAAAATTCCCGCGCGAGTCAATAGACCGCACAGCAACCGCCACCACTCCCTAAATCCCAGCAACCGCCGTTTCTTAACTTCCACCGCGTGGCACCAGACCGTCCCGCTTTTACCCATAAGCCCCCCCGGCGGGTTCGGGTTCTAGGGTTTTCTCCCCTCTCTCCTCGTCGTCGTCGGTTGGTGCATTTGATCTCTGCCGAGTCCTAAGCGATCGCAGGAGCCATGAGCGACGACAAGAAGCAGGAAGCCCTCGACCTCTCGGACCTCGGCTCCGCCCTCCCTTCCAAGCCCAGTCAGTACTCTCTTCCTCCTCCTTTGCCGTTCCTTGTCGGTTAGGGTTTTGATGCTGATGTGTTCCCTTCTGTTTTGTTTTGTGATGAAGCCTTGAGCGCGGAGGATAGAGCTGGGCTTGTCAATGCCCTAAAGGTTGGATCTTTCGGCCTCTCCTGATCCAAAGTTGCGAGTTTTAGTAGAGGGGTATCGCGCGTTGATATATGTGTGTTGATTGGTGATGTGTGTTCTTCTTCTGTGTGGTTGTTTGTTTGCAGAGTAAGCTCCAGTCTCTGGCGGGGAAGCACACGGATGTGTTGGAGGCATTGACGCCGAGCGTCAGGAAGCGTGTGGAGTATCTCAGGGAGGTTCAGGTATTGATGGCTTCTGGAGGATTTTGTTGTTTGCTTGTTTGCGCTTGCTTAGTTGGTAAGGATTAATTTCGCTCTGCCGGTTTGCAAGCGGGCCTCATTGATCTAACTGTAGTCAATTCTAGAAGATGTTCTGGGAGCGAGCGAGCGAGTTGTTTGAAATGCGTTAGATGCTTGACTGGTTTTGTTTGGATGTTCTCCTTTGTCCGAGCGAACGATGCCAAATCTTGTTGATCTAGAGTTTGTAGGGATTTAGGATTGATGGCTTCGTCATTTAACTTGTGTAGCGAGTTGCAGTCGGCATACCATCTATTTTGTTGTGGAAGGATAGGCATTGCTTATGATTAGCACTACCAGAGTCTGTTTTGAGGGTTTTGCTATTCTTACCGAAGTTATTTGTGGAAGATTTTCTTTGAACAAGTAGTTTGGTACACAAGAGATGCTTGAATAATTTTCACTGAACGCTCTCTCCAGTGATTGGATGACGTTATTACTTGATCTGAATGATGTAGTGACTTAAGATGAATGGTGTTTTTAGTTGGCTGTTGCAGTGAATTATGGTTGATATAGCACTTTTGTTACACCGGAAAGATGGGTGTTAGTGGCCATTAATGCTGATTTTGCCGATCTTCTATAGCTTGGGCTAGGATATGATCTTGGAACAGCTTATTTCAGGTAAGGTAGTGTTGTTGGGAGGTACTTCTTGGCCGAGTAGACAATGTGACTACTTGTTTTGAAGGCTATTTAAAAAATCATTCAAAAGTTTACTTTTAATTAAAAGTAGAGAAATCTTTTTGTAATGGCTCACTCTCATCTCAAGCATTTTGCAAGGCAGGATAAAGCATTGAGAGTTATTGGTAGTACTGTGAGATTTTTGGTAATGCCTTTCTGTTTAAGTTTCTGCTTACTATTTTCTTCTGTTATCCCAAATCTTTTGAAGTTGTTCAGACGTAGGTGAATGCTCTTGAGGATTTTTTGTATCCTCATGCCAACTATCTCAAATTTATTATTACCATTGTTTTTATCTCTTTGAAGTTATAAGAGTGGTATTTTCTGAAGGACAACGAAAGCCCTATGTTCTGATATTTTTCATCATACAATTGCAGAGCCAACATGATGAACTTGAGAATAAATTTTTTGAAGAAAGAGCTGCATTAGAAGCTAAATACCAAGCTCTGTATCAACCATTGTATAATAAGGTATGGTTATCTGCCATGCCTTTAATATTTTTTATTTATTTGTCTAAATTTTGTATCGGTAAATACCATCCATATAATTTAATGGTACCATGTTATCACAAAGAATTGATGCACTTGTGTTGATTGATAGGCTTATAGCTCAAATTACAATTGGAACATCAAATGCAATACTTATTAGATGTCTTACCACTCATTTGTCACTAAAAAAAAAGTTTATTCTTTGGTCCCTGTGCTACTGTGCATTTCCCTTAATGTATTAATTTGTTGGCTTGTTTGATGACTGTTTCTCTAAGTTCTATGAATTTCTATGATAGAAATTGTTCTCATTCAAAATATAAGATAAAAACTTGCATACAATTCCTAGGTAGTCTGCATATTCAATTTGAATTGTAATGGAAATGCGAAAGTATATATAGCTCTTCCCATATGTATATTGGAGTGGTGGTTTTACAGTTATCCAAAACTGTAAGGGGGCAATTATGCTTGTAGCCTCATGTTAATGTGAATTCAAGTGATGCATCGTAATTCAATGCTTTTGAGGTGGACCTTTTTTCTCTCCTTTGTTGCTTCAACAGAGTCTCAAACTGGCTCTGCTAGTTATGTTTAGCACTTATGTATTTTGAAAGTTGAAATTGTTTATTATCGTATCTGTTGAAAGAGTTGAACTTAGCAATGTTTTGTAGCTGTGTTTCTGATGGCTGCATTTTGAAAGCAGCAATGTTGATCTAGCCATATTATCTTGGATTGTAGCCTTCAAAAAATGCATAGCTACCAGGGATGATGTTCTCATATTTAGCATTGTTTCTTTTTGGTCTAGTGCGGATATCTTCTTTTCTAGTCACTGTGTAGTGGGAACTTTCTATAGGTCTATAGAGTGCTTAGTCACAAAATTGTTGTAATGTACTGGTTTCGCATTGTACCATCTTTTGTTAAGTAGTTATTTGCCATGGGAAGTCCATCAGAGGTGGAAAGAATCATGGGTAATTTTTTTTTATTGTATTGTTCTATTGGGAAACATGATTTATTATGATACTTTTTATTAATATATGTATTTTTCCTTAAATACTTGCTTGGAAGTCTTCTTTTGTATAATGTTGTATATGATGCTTGTAATAAGAATTATGTGATCTTCAATTACTAGACATTTTTTCTTTGCACTCACTCTTCATAGTGCCTTATCTGAATGAAACTACGAGTTGGTAATAAATGCTGATTTTAACCATGATATTTTACCCTGTAAATCAAACATTTTAGTGTTATAAATATGCATGCTGAGTATGTAATATATATTTGTTGACATGTGTGAGACCTTTTGCAACTTTGATCTAGTTGTTTTCTTTTAGTAGCCTTTTATGACAGTGGGCTATTGTTGGACTTCTCATCTTGGCACAGTTACATTCATAATGCTGCTTATGGCCTTCATCTCAAGTACTTTTATGTATACATAGATCCTAACTTTGTTGGGATCTTCCTGAAGGGAAGATAGCTGTCTGGGGTGATTCCCTGTTTAATTTGGGACTTGGTATCTCTTCTGTTTGTGAACACTTCATGCATTGATTTTTGGCTGGTGCTCATTCATGTGGTATTTCAAAAACATGTTAATTGTGTATGCGGCTCGCATTGTGTTTTTGATGATGAGTTTGGCTTTTGACTTTTGTTGCCTTACTGTCATTTATTAACTTGCAGCGTTTTGAGGTTGTAAATGGAATAACTGAGGTGGAAGGTGCCTCAAATAAAGTGAAGGACACCACTACGACTGGCGAAGCAGAAGGTAAAGCACCTTCTAGGCCTATTGAGGTCCTTCGAATATTTCCTTATGTTCTTTCCTCCACTTTCAGAAAAAGGCATTCCTGAATTCTGGCTCACTGTGCTGAAAACCAATGAAGTAACTGCTGAAGAGGTAAACACATTCAATTCTGTTATTAGAGTCTGGAACATGAAACATATTTGGATGGAACTAATACTGCTATATGTAGATTCAAGAACGTGATGAAGAGGCTCTCAAGTATCTTAAAGATATTAAGTGGTGCAGAATTGAGGAGCCCAAGGGTTTTAAGATTGATTTTTCTTTTGATACCAATCCATTTTTCGAAAATACTGTTTTGACAAAAACATACCACATGATTGATGAGGACGAGCCAATCTTGGAGAAAGCAATTGGGTATGTTAACGTGCAATAATGTCTACTATCTCAGCTTTTCTTTTTGACAATGCGAGACTCACATTTTTCTCTTGTTCAACTTGTGTAGCACGGAGATTAAATGGTTACCTGGAAAGTGTTTAACAAAGAAAGTGCTGAAAAAGAAACCAAAGAAGGGATCGAAGAACCAAAAGCCAATTACTAAAACTGAGGATTGTGACAGTTTTTTCAACTTCTTCAACCCACCACACGTTCCAGAAGATGAAGAGGACCTTGACGAAGATACCGTAAGCTTCCAATTTGCTGCTTAACTGTTAAAATTAGGAAAGATCCAAAATTTTGTTCCTTATCCTTAATATTCCACACCTTTTGCCAGGCGGAGGAATTGCAAAATCAAATGGAGCAAGATTATGATGTAGGGTGAGTCTGGTGATATCCTGTTTGTTTTTCCATCAAAAGGATTTTGGGGAAGCGTTGGCCTTCTTGTTTTTTTTTTTTTTTTTTTTGTCGATATTTTTATCTGGAGAAGCTTCTTGTGGGCGGCCAGGCCATCGGACTAATTTGCCTACATTCTTTAACAGGTCCACCATCCGTGATAAGATTATACCACATGCTGTTTCATGGTTCACTGGGGAGGCTATTGAGGAAGAATATGAAGTTGGTGAAGATGATGAAGAGGAAGGGGATGAAGATGATGAGGATGAGGAAGAAGAAGATGAGGATGAAGATGAGGATGATGAAGATGAAGGAAAGACCAGGAAGAAGGTAAGCTCTTACTAATCTTCTAAGTCAGCTTGCTTTTTCATCCCTTCAACATACTAATGATACTTAATTTTTGGCTTTGAAATAATTCCAGCAATCTTCAGCAGTCCGTAAGGTGCGTTAATCAGGATTTCTAATCTATTATCAGTTGTATTGGGATGTTTTAGGAGTATAATATAGCAGTGTACCAATTAAAGCTTGCTTCTGCATTTCAGGAGGGTGCCAATGCAGGTGAAGGACAGCCACCTGAATGTAAGCAGCAATAAGAAAATTTGATGGCCGTAGTGTAGATTTGATTTGGTTTGTTGTACCTGAATCTGGAAGGCTGCAAGGGAGGCGAGGGTTCTGTCGGCTTGAGTTTTGGTTCTGTGAACAATTGTTATGTGTTCCAGTATATTTTTTTGACATTTGGTATTTCTTTTTTTATTTCTTGTTTTTTTGGGGGTCTTATGGTTTCTTTTAAGGTAGTGGAAGTGGTTTTACAATTACTAATATTCCATTATATAGTAGATTTTGTTTTGATATGAGTTGGGAGTTCTTTTGATTATGGTCTGAAATGAAAAAGTTGCCAGACTAGTTCTCCGCTAGAGTCAAAAAAGAAAGGAAGGGCCTAAAAGAGGATGGTTTAGGGACCTAACAGCTTCAGACGTACGTTGCTTTTAAAAGATTTAGGAAAGGCCTTATGATTATCTCTTGGGCACGGAGGAAAATTCAGTAGGACGGAGACTAGTTTTGGACCTGGTTTCGAGTGCATGGATGAGTAGAGCTTGATTTTACACGCGTCAGTCTATAATTTTCCTTGCAGCAACTCGCTGTCTTTGCCCTTGAAAATAAAAAGCCATTTTATCATTGTAGTTGCTAGCTGTTGTTGTGTTTCTTGTCTATGGCTCGCCAGAGGTAGTTGGATTTAAAAGGTTTTGACAACATGACCATTGTTGGTATGATAAAAAGGTCTACCTTTCCGGGATATGAGTGCGGCTATAAGAGCGTAATAATTCCTGTACCTATTTCCCTAAACAGGGACTTGGTTATGAACCTTCAGGATGTGAAAGGGTCTATAGCTGTTGGGTATTTGATGTATCATTGCTAAGAAGAGGTCGCTCATTAATTTGGAGCCATAAGTTGCATCCATTTACAAACCCGGTTCTAACCTTATCAACCCTACATCGGATGTTCTCGGTTAGGTCAACAAGTCCACCATATGGAAAAACAAAGAGAAGGGCAAGATGGGTTCCTTAAAAGCCGACCATACGAAAAGAAAGGTTAAAGTTAAACACACTTTCCTCCAGGAAAGGAGAATTTCAGTTGAATACGGTCATCGTCTAGAACTTGATTGTACAAGATCGCAAGTCAACCACCAGACGTGGTAAAAGATGCGGACCTTCGGAATGGCCGCCCCTGACTACCAGCTTCCATCAACGCTCCAGCGAACCTGCTGAGCTTGGACCTCCCAGTCTCAGCTGCTGACGCTGCACCATTCTCCTCAGCCACCGCTCCCATTCTCGCGTACTTACCGGATGCCCCCAGATCGCTCCTACACTTGACCGCCACCTTCCTGGGCTCCTCGCAATCTATCGATAAACAACCTCCCAAATGACGACTGCGCGCCGAGGACGAGGACGAGGACGAGGACGATGAGGAACGCGAGGATGGGGGCTCCACTGACCCCCTCTGACTATTTCCTTTGGTGGTGCTCTTCCTTGTCACGAAGCTCTTGAGCTTGCCAAAGAACTTTGGTTTGCTGGCGCGACTTTTACTACTGCTGACATTTCCATTAATGTTGCTGTTGATCTTAGAAGCAGTGGGGGGCTCACGCGACTTAGGCTGCGGGTTCCGTGTGGGGAGCGTTGAGGTTGTTGGTTCGGTACTCGTGTTGGCGTCCGCGTTCGCGTACCGGAGGACGAGTTGCTTGGCTCTGTCCCTGGACGTGTGGCTGAGGTTGTGGTTGAGGTCCCTTGCGGTGGTCGTGCCGGGCGGTGGTTTGTGCTCCCGGAGCTCGTGGCGGAGGCAGGCGTTGAGCCAGCGGAGGTAGACGAGCTCCTCCAGGTCGGAGAAGTGGTCCGTCTTGAGCCTCTCCACCTCCTCGGCCAGCTGCTCCTTCTGTTGTTTCAGTTGGTCGGCGTCGTCCGTGACATCGTCGTCGTCGTCGTCGTCAGAGGAGTTGCCCTGTTCAGTGTTGAACGGAGTGGATTGAATGGAGCAGCAGGGGTGGTACTGCCAAAGTAGAGATCGGACTCTATGTTAGAACGGAAGAATAACACGTTCGAGGATTAGTCTGTGGAGGAAGACACCATCACCACGAATCAGAGTAGTGAAATATTGCTTTTTTTCTCCTTTAATTCAAAGAGAGAAGGTTGTCCTTTTTCAGATATCTGTTCATAGGGGAGTGCTTTTCTTGTTCTGTCATTTGCAGGGGAAAAAGGGGTTTAAAGTCGTTCAATTATTACCCACGCCACGGAAATAAGAGGCGCATCCCAATTAAATTGCTTAGATAGTACATGACAACCTTTATTCTTTTTTATTGACTATCTTGTAGGTTCCTAATTTGGCCACTATCTCAGCTATTTGTTTTGAGTTTTTTAGTTACTCAATTTGATAATTATGTTCTAATGATGTAGTTTTACAAGGTCAGATAAAAAAACGTTTAAGTCGTAGGCAATCTGATTGCTTAGTTACAATTATGCTCTAATTACGCAACTTGGTAGTCGTTATGAAACTATATTTAAGCCATAGCTAAATTGTGGCAAGATGTTGCAGCTATAAATCGATTTCAAATAACTAGCGACCGAAAGCTAAAATAGACGAGTTGGTGTCACTACTCACTACCATCATTGGTGGTATAAATATATATATACGGCCCCACACAGAGTTGACGGCATATTGCATATTTTTTTGAGTAAATAGGGCGATGCATGCATGTTACCCCCATTGAATTAGGGTAATTGCTTAGCATGAAGCTACATGTTAAAGTCGCCGTTATTTGACACTTTGTCGAGGAAATCGGTCCAACATTTTAAATGGGGAGAAAGAAGATCAAACTTTCCACTTTGGGTGAACACAAATAAGGACCATCCGACTGACGTGTTGTACACACCGCTTAAACTACAGTGGTTGAAAAATCAGCCTTCCATTCAATATTTGGACCAGAGGAAAGACCCAAGTGATCAGCATCTGCCAAGTCTTCATTTGGTGTGACCACCATCAGTGCTGGTTGATACCATGAAATAGACTTTGCTGCACACTACAGATTATGTTAAGATGGCCATCTAGCTATATATCAACACGTCTTCGATGAAATTGGCAATTAGAATTCGTATCCGCTAGGTCGTCTGGGGAATGAATGTGGTTATACGTTACATAATAGTTTTTCTGTCCTACACACACCATGGCTATCCACATAATTTTGAAAGAGAATTGTTGTATACATCCATAAATCCTACTTAAGATCTCACCCATCATGACATGTTCCTTCCTTTCGCCACTCACTCCCTATATGGTCTTGACCTTTTATTTTGTTTGATAAGGAGGTAGGCTTTGAGGTGTATTTATAAGTACACTAAACAATTTTGTTTTGGGCAATTCATTGGAATTGTGGAACTCATTTGTATAATAGCTGGTCAGAATGTGCAAACACTATCATATATAAACCACATTTTTCACGTTGTGGGGAGGGAGATGAATCACCCTTGATTTCCTTTCAAAAGAGGTTTACACCAATATCCCTAGGGAAGTGATCCTTCCTGGCCAAGTTACATTTCTCTGGAGGAAGGCCCCGTCGCGGTACTGGCTGTTGAACTTGGAGGCTGCTAATCTCATCATTTGTTAATATATAGCACGTTCTATATATAACCACACAAAATGTCAAATTCAAAGACTGTAGACTATCGAATTAACAACGACAAAGATGTGCTTGAAACAGATCACGTAATTAGGTAAAACAAACGTACCTGCGAGCTACCACTTGCACTGGCGGCGTGGGGACGTGGAGCCTTAGTAGACTGCAGCTCTTCTATAAGGCTCGTGTTTCCCTCCATCAGTCTCCCATTCTCCCTCCTCAGATCCCCGGCCACCCCTTCGAGCTCCCTCACCCTGCTCCTCTCGACCTCGAGCGCCGCCTCGTAGTTCTCCAGCTGTATCCTGAAGGTCCTGTTCTCGGCCTCCAGGGACTCCACCCTGAGCCCCAGGAGCCTGCCCTCCATGTCGCTGATCTTGAGGTTGCTCTCGAGGTTCATCACGGTCGCCTGCTGCTCCTTGCGCCCGCAGTACCGCATCAGCTGGAGCTCGAGCTTCCTCTCCCTCTCGTGGAGCGACGCCACCATGTCTCTCACCTCCATGATCCTCTTCTCCAGGATGTTGTACCATGGAGCGCCGAAGGGGTCCAAGCGTGCGGCGGAGTACTCGAACTCCTCCTCGACGAGCTCTTCCAGGTGCTGGAGGTTGCACCTCTCCCTCTCTGAAGACTGAGAGGTTCCGATCGTCGCGGCCATCGGAAGCTGCATGGGAAAGGTAGTGATCGTGCCGTACGTCAGATTCGCGAATGGTCTTACTAGCTAGAACGACGAGGGATGGTTTACGCAGGGGGATAACCGCCGGTTTATCTCGGGGGTAACCTAACCTGAGTTTTTCCTAACCTGTGTTAGAAAGACTTAGTGCCTTCTCTCACCGTCTTTTCCAAAGTTTACCCCTCTCCCACGTTAAACTAACATAAATTTAAAAAAAAAAAAAAAAAACACTAACTAACTTACCTGTCATTTCAAGGATAAAAAAAAAATCTTTCACAGTTAAATCCTCATCGTAACTTCCAAATTTAAATAAATACTCCACTTTCAAATCACATGTTAACTCCTATTTTCATCCCTTCGGTAGATACAAATATAGATTAGCTCATGTTTGAAAGTAAATAGAAATAAGATTTAACCTTTGTTGTAATTTAGCTGATCCTAATTATCTAGCCTATGTCGTATACTAGCTCCAAGTGATGTATGGAGGACTGCATGCAAATGGTATCTTGATTGTTTGTTGCTAAGATGTTAAGAAGATATAAAACGTTTTGCAGCAATATATATAAATATACATGGTATCAACTATTTCTACAGGTTATGAGTGTTTACTTATGTATCCTTCTCGGGCGGAGTTAGGGATTTAGGTTGGAGGAAAGGGGGAAGGGAATGGAGGGCTTGAGGTGATTTTGGATAACAATTAGGATTTGGGAAGGTAATATCATGCTTGAACATCACGGTGTTGTTTTTATTCACAAGGCCCTTCGTTTGAGTCCTTATGGGAAAGCCATGCGGATGGAAAGCGAGAAATTTTGTCATATGATCGACAAGAAGAAAATGACCACATGATCTCTCCAGGCAATTGAGTAACATGAAAGCAAGTCGATTGGGATCTCATGTGTGCCTGTGGGGTCTTCGTGGGTGTCTTTAACGTAACCGATCCGATTCAAAGAGCAGGGGAGGTGAATAATTACGTGCGTAGCATTATTTATACATAGTTACTGGCATAAAGAGGTGACCAATAAATATTGTATGATGTTTGCAGTTCGGAAAGCCTCATTCGCCTAGACACCCTTAGAACTAGTAGAAGAAGTACTCAACCTGATTAACCATGTCAATAAGTAACTTAACGTTGTTTAACCTGATCATCGAGAACAATGCAAAAAGGAAAAAGTATATTTCAATTACTCATAATTTTCAGCAGTTCGTGTCCGCTTCAAGGAGCTTGTGACTCGTGACTACTCGAAAGCAGTACGATCTGGTTAGGGCAACGCATCCTCATTTTCTACGAGTCTAAGGGAACCGACCGATAAAATCTGTCAAGAGTCCTATGAGATCAGAACGTAATTAACATCCATACATCTAATTAAAGTCAACCCCGAATACATCATGATTGCGGGTCAAGCGGTGCAGCTAATCGAGGTTGAGCATCAATTAATTCTTTCATTAATGAGTAATTACCAATGCAAATCAAATTAGAAGCTGGAAAAACATACGTAGAAACTAATTAAGCGTGTCTATAGACTCACATGTCTCATGCGATTTAATTCTTCTCTCAGCCTCTCGATAGATGCCCTCATCTTAGCTTCAGCCTCTCCTTCATCTACCGGAGGAAACGTTGAAATAGCAACGTACACTTGCATTAATTAAGAACCATCCATATATGCATTGATCTTGGAATATTGGAGGAAATTAATTAAAGATCGATATATTACCTGCAGCAGTATAAGTTGGGTGGCCGCGTGAGATGATGGACAAGGTGGGGGCGACCGCCTGACAGCTGGATCGGACCTGGGAGAAGATGTAACTAGCAATCGAAAGAACGAGAGCCGTCCAATTGCCCCGGCCCGGGAGCAGCCAACCGGCCCCTCTGGCCGAAAACTTCATCTCCTCTCTGGCTAATTTATTTCTTTATATATATATATATATATATATATATATATATAAGTGATGCACGCAAGTAATAGCTCTAGCTAAGGCTCCTCCTGATCATTGATTTCAATCAACCGAACGTGAGCGAGAGCAACTAAAAGAAGACATTACTGGGAAAGAAGATGGCCATTGCTTGCCCCTTCGTCGATCCTTGATCATCTGAATGGTGAAGATCATGGTGAGCAACTTTGATCGCCACCCCGGTCCATTGACCTTCAATTATTTTATCCTTCTTTGGAATTCCACAAGGAAATTAAGTAGGGATCTTTGCGTGTGTCCCCCCAGGAAAAATTTGTAAATTACAAAGCTCCTTAATTAGAATCTCTTGTTTTCTAGAGCTTCGGTTCTGTGTTTATCGGATGTATATATATACCACAAAGTAACTAGTTTGTGTGATCTGACTCAGAGAGTACATTTGCAAAATTTTGCCAAATATTTTATCATATGCACCGGTCATGTGGAGAATCTTCAAGGACATGCTTGCTACTTACTTGTTTTTCATTACTTAGTTTTCGGCAAATCATGCATCTAATTAAACCTTTGTACAAATATTAAATAGCCATTTCAAATTCTTTTCTTTGGCATGTGGAGTTACATATAAGACTTCTTCCAATTAAGCTCGATCATGCAATCTTAGTTGGCGGCAAGGCTTACAGCTGAAGTCAAGACTTTGGCAGTAGAATCGTGATTGTTGTGGACTAAAGTATGTATAATTTATATGAGCAGTATGAAGCGAACAAGAGTTGCATCTCCTATATCAAAATTTAGATTTGTTGCATTGAATTAATTATAAGATATCTCCTTGTCAGCGGGAGAAATTAGGTTGACTCAAATGTATGGAAGCAGACGGTAAGATCCAGGTGTGTGATTGATTACCCATCACTTTGTGGTGTAGAGAAGATGGTTATGGACTCATGGCTGGTGGGTGGTAGGGAGACTTGAGAAAGATGTTTGGAAGATCATTTAGGGAACTAACTTTATATGTCCAAATGGGCATGTAATGTGTGGTGAACAAGGTGAGTCTTGCTATCTTCTATTCTTTAAATGCTGCTTTGCTCTTGATGCTTGTAACATCCAGAATTCTTAGGCACGTATGAGGTATTCTTTCATGCCATCCAACCCCGCCCACCGCTAAGTTATGACTTTCATTGACGTTTGGATTTAACAACCAAACAACCATTCAGGATTCATGACCCCAGTAAAGCCCAAATGCATATATCATTAACACCCATCATCACCTCTTCCAAATTTGGTCATCAAAAGTTGCCGTCGAAGGCAGGAGTCTTAGATGGTCACGACAGAGTAGCAAGCAACAAAGGGAGAGAATTTGGAGTGTCTTGTTGAAATAAATGCATTAATTTTGCATAGGAAATAGATATAAACCAACGAATAGAAGATATGATAAAATTCAATATATATCTCCATGGCAATCATGAACAATATTATGTAATTTTCGCTGCTGGTGTATATCAAACATGCGTTAAAGCAAAAACAACATAAATCCAGAATATTATGCCCCATGTTGTCAGTTGTATAGACTAAGATGTCTTACATAAAAATATGTCAACAAGTTCCTTAATAAAAAGCACAATCAAACAAAAACAAATGTAAAGAGATAAGTTAGAAACAATTACGGTCAAAGTGTCCATTTAGACTTTCCTTGGACAAGTATTTGCCACTACAATAATGATAGGTTGGGTTAGACGATATCTTTTCGGGATGTGACGATCCATGCCCATAAATAATGTATTTTGATTGTGGCTGTTCCAAAAAACAACCTTAAAGAATGGTCAAGATTAACAAAGGAAGAAATGATGGTTGGGGTTGTGTAGATGCTTATTCTAAAAAATGAACTAGCTTTTATAGACGGAGAAAGGGTGGAATTCAATTACTCGACCTAGCTCGACGAGATGAGGTGAGGCATGCATGTGCTTATGTATATTTTTACTAATTTCATGAAGTGAAATTCAAATATATTTTCCCCCCTACCTTTTGCCCGTGGGTTTAAAGAATCACATCCTTTATATCCAACCCAAACTTTTCGTCAACCCACTATGTAGGACTACAAAGAGTTTCCATATGGAGTTACAATATTGAACTCTCAAATTGTATCAATTCCTTCAACCAAAATTCAATTAGTTTCTCCCCATTATTAACCCCATGTTTCCACTTCATATTCAACATTCCTCCACAAGTTCAATGTTCAAACTTAGCATCCACAATTTTTTTTTTAGTAAAGGTATCTTCTAGTTGAAACTTTAACCTTAGTTAGCCGCTTTCACCACAACAAGAATAAAGGAAAGCTAATCTTGAACTTTAGACCTTTAGGCCTAGTTTACGGTGGGCGTTAACCCCTGTTTACCAAGGGAGATAACCCCACCCCTATTTGAGCTCTTAACACAGGTTATTCTAACCTGGATTCGAAGGGGGTTTGGCTTAACCCCTGTTTCAACCCTCGTTCTCTCTGTCCTTGAAGTACTGCCTCCCTTACGACTAGTTTCCTGAGTTGCCCTTTCTGCTCTCTTCGCTCCCGCGATGACTTGTTTTACTACTTATCTGCAGAGGAACTATTGTATTTGTGGATTGTTTTCAAGGCGATTTTTTGTGATTATTTAACTGCAATGTATCCATGTGATGTTTATATTGAAGTTTTCATCTCATTTGGATTTTAACTTGTTTATATATGAATATGATTACCACTTATGTATGGACTTTTCTTGTTGTGAGATGGAAAAAATTTTCTTGGGTTTGGAGGGTAATAGGGGGTATTTTCTTTTTAAATTGCCATCTGAATTTTTTCATGGGTTTTGCGGTAAACATTATTATTTTTTTCTTTTTTATCTGTGAATTGGGTTGGATCATTGGCTCCTTCTCTGTGTCATTTGTGGAGTAAGTCATTCTTCTATTATGGGTTGGGTTATCTCCCCACTAACGACCTTGCCAACTAAGGAAAGTCTTTTACTGTAGTTGATTCTTTGATCTCTCTGACAAAATTCATCCTATAGATGACATATTCGAATGTACTGTTTAAGGTGTAATGAGAATTGTAGGATGGATTGAGAAGGAGATTTTTAGCAAGAATGGCCCCCTTTCCCCTAGCCTTGTATTTTATGCCATATAAAAAACAACCTTAACTAACTTACCTGCCATTCCAAGGGCAAACATGTCATTTGTCACCTTTTCCCCCATTCTAACCCTCATTTTCAAGTAAACACTCTCCTTTCACATCACAGGATAACCCTCATTCTTAACCCCATTTAGTAAACACAAACAAGAGTTAACCTCTGTTTGTAAGTAAACAGAAACAACCATTTTTTTTTTCTAAAGCAAACAGGAGTAGATCTTATTCATCCCCTACTCCCAAGGGGCAAATAAAGGCAGGGGGACCAAACTAAAACCTGCCGGATACAAGAAAAGAAGACCACGACTCGTGGCCTAGTACAATAAACAAAAGGGCAAACTATGCAAACTACTCAAAAAGAGGAAAACACATAGGGGAGCTGGATCTTGTCAAGCTTAACAAGACCTTTGGCCCGAGTTGAGAGACGGGAGAGATCGTGAAAGGTATCCCAACCATCTTTGGCGTATGTGACAAAATGGGAAGCGAGAGCGTTGGCTACTGGAGTGATGTACTGTAGAGATGCAATCCGGCTCTTACCATCTAGGAGGGGCCTGAGGTGGGCTTTGAGGGCCCAAGGAATGGCAAGCTTGCCATT
This sequence comes from Thalassia testudinum, assembly GCA_037157565.1. NCBI lineage: Eukaryota > Viridiplantae > Streptophyta > Magnoliopsida > Alismatales > Hydrocharitaceae > Thalassia > Thalassia testudinum. The sequence continues at coordinate 19,500,838 of JAZHRO010000055.1, read as the reverse complement.
TCACCAAAACTGCAGAAGGGTGGAGTCTGATTCCAAATGGAGAGAATTTGTTCCATCGATGTTTTGAAGAGCATGCGAGAATGATAGCAGACGAGCTGTATTGGGGTTCACCAAGGGAATTCTGCACGAGGTGGCTTTGGCAAAATCGCCATGATGATTTCTCAAGACCCAACCCATCATAGTATAGGATCCACAAGAGAGAGCAACCGCATTAACTTTAAATCCAAAAATGGTTCGGATCCAGTTCACTGCAAAAGTGGAGGGGCGAGTTTTCCTTAGCCACATATCGAAATCAAAGTAAAACCAATTTTTATGTAGGAAAAGGTAAATGTTATCAAACGAGAGCTGATCATGCCTAATTTTGTTTCTAGCACTCTAGACATTAGACCAAATGAAGCAGATGAGACCCTCATACATACTCTCATTGTGGGATCTGACAAAAGACTGCATAAGGTGGAAGAAGTTGGACGGGTGTAATGGGCATAGATGAGACCTGGCAAAGGTCCAATCAAAGATGAGCCGAACCAAGTGGCTATTGGAGAAGAGGTGAGTGTTGGTTTCAATCTGTAGGGAGTTCGGGCAGCAAGAGCAAATTGATGGGAAAGGAAAGCCAAGCTTGGAGATGCTATCGTTAGTAGGAAGCTTGGAAAGGAGAACTCTTTAGGCTAGAATAGATAATCTAAGGGGAATCTTGATAGACCAGAGGTTCTTACTGATGGGGGTAATAGGAAGCCCTTTGAAAAAATTGGCATAAGCTGAAGCCACAGAAAAGAGGCTCGACTAATTGGGGGTCCAGATGGGGACATCAAGATTGTTGTCTAAGACAGCGGCCGTGATTTTAGCTGTGATATGAGATGGGAGGTATGCGAAAAAAGGATTGGAGCTGAGGTTCTCAATGGCAAAATTAACAGGAATGGGGTTAGGTGAGCATGTTAGGAGAAGGAAGTCCCGAAGAGTGGAGTCGCCAATCCCAGGGTCAGCCCAAAAGTCGATTCGACCCTCGTGTACCTCCCATTTGATTAAAGGCTTCATACTAGTGTAGGTCTCGTAGAGACTTTTGATCCTATATGGAAAAATGGGAGAGTTGGAAGAGAATTGGCCATAGAGTTGGGTCATAAGAGAGGAATAAGGGGAATTCGTAAAAAGGATTTTCCAAACCCACTTCATCCTAAGAGTAGAGACAAAAAGGTTCAGATCATGAATCCCCAACCCACCATAGCTAGTAGGTTTAGCAATAGATTTCCAAGAGATCCAGTGGTGTCTCTTGTCCATCTCCTCATCGCCCCAGAAGAAGGCAGCAAAAATAGACTCAAGCCTACGAATGATGGATTTAGGGACATCGAGAACCACCAAGATATGAATGGGAATGGAAGACAGAACATGATTAATGAGCAGAAGCCTAGAGGCAAAGGAGAACATGGACGCTTTCCAACCTGCTAGTTTGGATTGAATTATGTCGATGATCTGATTGAAGTAGGCAGATTTGGCTCTTCCAGAGAAGATGGGGCAACCTAAGTACTGGAAAGGGAGGGAGCCAAGTTGGATATCCAAAGCTTGGAGAATACGAGAGATTCTACCAGAGGGAAAATGCTTACTAATGTAGCATTGGATCTTAGTATGGTTGATCCGTTGACCCGAGAACTCCTTAAAGGTACGGAGGAACCTAGAGAGATAAGAGATGGAGTGCAGGTTTCCAATAAGGAAAAGGATATGTCATCTGCATACCAAAGGCCTAAGGGAGGGGACATACCGCTCCTGATGGAGAAGGGGAGAACCACGGATGAAAGGTTCCTTCCATAAAGATGTTGAAAAGAAGAGGGGAGATCGGATCCCCTTGGCGTAGGCCACGTGAGACCTTACAGAAAGGGCTAGAGACCCCATCAACAAGGACCGAGGAGCCCTCATGCTCAATGAAAGAGGAGATGAGGGAGATAGCGGAAGCAGAGAAACCAAAGCTTTGAAGAATTTGATAAAGGACTTTCCACTCCACCCTATCAAAGGCTTTCTGAGGATCGAGCTGGACAATGATATTAGATCCGAAGACTTTCTGATCAAGACGTTGGGCGAGCTCGAAGGCAGTAGCAACATGATCGAGAATGGATTTGCCTTGGACAAAGCCATCCTGCTTAGGAGAAATAAGCTTAGGGAGGAAGGAAGAAAGCCTATTCACAAAAATCCAAGAGGCGGTCTTGTAAAGAACATTGCATAGACTGATAGGGTGGAACTCAGAGAGGTCGTGGACGATGGGTTTTTTGGGAATCAGAGTGATGAATGTGTTGTTGAAAGCTCGGGGAGCGTGGCGGTGTGTGAAAAAGTATGCGATAGCAAGCACCATCTCATCCTTGAGCAAATCCTAAAAGTAGGAGTAGAACTCCACATTGAAACCATCCAGACCCGACGTACGATTAGGAGACATTTTGGATAATATTTGGTGAATCTCAAAAGAGTTAGGGGGACGGATGAGGGAAATGGAGTCGTCTTCTGTCATAATAGGGAGAATGACATCCAGAAGGGGGCGAGGTCCCGGGGAAGAGTTTGATTTGAGAAGAGAGGTAAAGAAGTCCATAGTGATGGAGGAGGCTGAGTCCCAGCTTCCCCTATCGATGGAATTAGTAATGGAAGACCTGTTTCTTTTGGCAAATCTCTTATGGATGGTGGAATGGAAGAATTTAGTGTTTCTCTCTCCCTCCCTAATCTAATCAATTTTGGCTTTTTGAATTAGGAAGTCATTAAGTTTAATCATCCTAGGTTGCAACTTTGCTAACTCAGGTTAGCTGACCCACATTGGAAAGTAGACCTTAATGTGAGGTTGGAGGCTCTGCCAATTGAATATGGCTACATCATAATCTTAACGATGGCGGATTAGTTGTCTAAATATATCCATTTACCAACCCTCAAGCATCCATACAAAGTTTAGGATGTGCCTTGTGTCTTTGTTGACAATGTAGTATGTCTACATGGCATTCCGAGAGCTATCACGAGTGATTGGGATGCAGTCTTCACAAGCACCTTTTGGAAGGAACTCTTCAGGTTGCAAGGGACCAAGCTACGATTCTCGTCGGTCTATCATCCACAAATGGAAGACCAAATGGAGGTCGTGAATTGGAGCATAGGTGCATATCTATGGTGGTTTTGTAATGGACACCCACGCTTGTGGGTATGCTGGATGGTTTGGGTAGAGTATTTCTTTAACACCCAATGGCACTCAACCATGGGTATGACACTGTTTAAGGACATATGTGGTTGATCACCACCAACCCTAAGAAGCTATGTGAAGGAGGAAGCTCATTTGGAGGAGTTTGCGAGGAGTCTCATGGAAAAGGGATGCCATTTTGCATGAGTTGCAGGAAAGCCTGCGAAGGACATAAGATCTTATGTAGACTATGGCAAACAAGTGTCAACGAGGTGTGGGGCCATTCGAAGGGTGGTTGGTGTATCTTCGTCTATCACCATTTTGATTTGCCATGCTTACAAAGAAGTTGTGCAACAAGCTATCCTCGAAGTACTATGGTTTGTATCCGGTAATACGACAAATAGGGGAGAGCACTTATGAACTGAAGTGCCTGGGGGGTTAATTGTCTCATATATCTAGCATTTCATGTCTCAATTAAAGCTTTGTTGTTGACAAAGGCCACCAAAGTTGTACCTCCCATGTGTGTGGCTGCTGTTGGCTAATCGGGGTTGCTACCCCAATTGCATCATTGCAATGATGCTAGTGAAGAAGAGAGGAGCAGCTACAACTGAGGTCTTAATGAAAGATGAGTTAGAAGCCACTAGGAAGAATTATTAGAATTCAGAATAGGTGGCCTACATATGGAGGGGTGGTTGTCAGCCACTAAACTTAGTCAAAGTATTTCGAATTATGATCCTTGAGTTGGTGAGCAAGAAGATCCTTCGAATTCATTTTATTGGATGTGTTTGCATGTTGCTCCTTGAATGCGGTGTTGGGCGTCACGTAGGGGTAAATGTCAGAGCAATGAAAAGTTCAACATAGGTGAGTCCCATGAGCTACCATCATGAAAGGAGATAGCATCATTTGGAAGCATCTTCTAAGAACTAAGGAAAAGTTGGGGAATATCCTCTCCAGTAGTGAAGCCTTCAATTGGCCTATCGTGTTCGATCTACTTACCTTCGGAAGGACTTCCACATTCATGGGGTTGGACACCCTTTTTGGAAACTGATTTGGGATTGTTTCTATATTCTCAAATGGTTAACTTGCCTGTAGTTGATTACACAAGTCCCAACTACTCACTAAAGATAGATTGAGGAGTTGCAAAATCAATGTGAATTGATTCTTTGTCGCTTTTGTGATAGAAGATGAATGCTCCTATTCATATCTTATCCAGCAGCAAGCGTGGTGTGGACTCTAGACTGAAACCTATTTTTACTCTGCTGGCTTCACCGGTCGCAACTTCACCATCACATATGAATGTCTTTGCCCCTCAATCCCCTTCAATCATGACCCTTTCACCTCCTCCCTGATCTCTATCGTTTCCCCCATCTCCTTTTACCCCATCCCATCCTCGTAAGCGTCTTCCTTCGGTGTGGGATTCTATCTATGATCCTCATAACATGGCCATCATCATCTTTGCTGAAGACGGAGATGAGCTTCCTTTTTTCTTCAACCTGGTCGCTTGATCCATTTCCGTGTGGTGGTTGATGGCTTCGCAGTGGCTCAGCTACCATCATTGAATGCACCCTTTTCGTTACCATCCGTTGTTCCCCCCGTGTATCACATTAGGGGAACCGACTTTAGCCATGCGCACTTCTGGAGGTCTATATATATGAAGTAGAGGTGTGGCAGTGGAATGCAGCAAGGAGCTCCTTCCAGCGCAAGGTTTGGTCATCCTTCTTCCTTTCCCCTTTGTACGACCATATGCCCCCATCCACATGCCTATAGCTATGTTGTGGCCATTTTTTTGCTCTTTCCAATTGCAGGTGAAGGTGGTCAGCAGTGTGTTCCGCTGTGCCTGGAAGTGGGTTTGATGTACTCTGCAGGGGATTCAATCATGCTAGACGGTTATTCTTGTGCAAGCAAGGTAATACCCTCCTAACTCCTTTTCGTTTCCTTTTCCTTTTTTTGTTTAATATGGTGTGTGATGTTTATGTTGATTGCGATGTTCGGATGGACTTCAAACTTAATTTGGTTTTCATGGTCTGGATGGATTGCGTGCTATAGTGTTCCATGGTCTGGATTTATGTGCTGGTAGTGTATTCATGTGGTTTATTTCGATTTATGTGCTGGGGTCTTGTGATTTATGCGCTCTTGGATTTTTATTCTATGGTGGGGTTCTAATGTGGTTCACATTGGTGTCCTAATGTTGGTTCGTGGTGGTGTTTGGTTTTTGTTGATTTATATGCTGGGGCTTCGTGTTGTTGTGATTTATGAGTGCTTGGATTTTTGGTTCTACGGTGATGTTCTATTGTGGTTCACCGCTGTGTTCTAATGTGGTTCACGGTGGTTTCATGTTTTAATGTGATTAATGTGAACTGATGTGTTCCGCGGTGGTGGCAGCATGTTCTTTCCTCGGATTTTTGTTCTACAATGCTTGGTTTTTCCAGTTCATGTGATAATATTCCCCCAAACACATGCCTATGGCGTTCTATTGTGGTGTTCCAATGTGGTTCTGGTTGGTTTAACTCTCCAGTGGTTCATGTGGATTAAAGATCTATTTCCTGTGGGGAGCTATATTCTACCATCGTTTAATCATTTATTCTTGGTTTGGCAATCTAATGCTTTTAGCTAGAGTCTTTTTTTTTTTGGTCTTTGTTAATGTATAATCAATGAAGAAGGTTATAAATGTGGATACGGTTACTTAGAGCAAAAACTATTTGCGAAACCATATATGAATTTTTAAAATAGGAAAATATCATGTAGGCATGCAGGAGGTGGGTAAAGCCTTTGCTAAATTCAATTGCTGATTGTTTTGTTAGGAGCAGGACAGAAATTTGGCAATTTGGTGTGTTGAGCTTCGGGATTTCTTTACCATTTATGTTATTTTTGAGGCATCTTTGTAATTCTCCTAAGCCTCTCTAATATAAAAGAGAGACTAGGATTTTTCATTTGATAATAAGACATTCTTCTTTCTTAATATGATATCAGAGCAACAATCTTAAGCCAATGCTCCAATATCTCACCAAATATTCCATTCTAATATGACTGAATCACCGATATCGTGGTGATTTGATCAAAGTTCGGAAGATGGTGAGGAGCAGCAGCAGTGGCAGCATTGGAAGGAGGAAGCCTAGCACCCTCAGCCCCCACGCCACCGCTACCGTTGCCCTTGCTAGTGGTTCTAGTATTGTTGTCACTGACTAACAGATGGGCGATGAGTTTGCCGGCACTGTTCAAGATACCGCGGGCTCCTCCACCGTCGTCGGCAGATCTACTATAGGTCTGCCGGTGGCCCAATCAGGTCGTGTATTATCCTCGTTCGTAGTTTTTGATGCCGCTTCCTCCATGATGAAGTAAATGTCACGTCTCCTAATCACGGTGATGAGTCTTCTTTCACCGTTGATAGCAAAGTTTGCTCCCTCAAGCACGATCAGCCTTTTCTCGTGCACCAAAGATGTGATTCATTCACAAAGAAGATCAATTTCAGATTTGAAGGGGTTTGCATTTGCAACCCAAGAAAATATGAAGAAAAGGATCGAAGGAAGGTGGATAATTGACTTCGGTGCTTCTATCCATCTTACAAGAGATGTGGAGCATCTTATGGATCCCAAGATTCCATGTGGGATTAAGGATGTTAGGGTGGCTAATGGAGCCACGCAACCCATCATAGCTGTAGGGTGTGTACGTGCCTCTTCTAAGATGCTGATAGAAGTTCATTGTGCCCCTAAGTTTCCAATAAATCTGTTGTTCGTAAGTCGCATCTGTAAGGATCTTGGGTGTGATGTTGTGTTTGACGAGGGCCATTGCTATTTCCAGGATAGATAGATAGGAGATATTATAGATGAGGGTATAGAATGAGATGGACTCTATTACCTTGACACACTCACATTATTTGCAGGAGCAGCATTTATAGTTTCTGACCCTTGGCTATGGTACAAGAGACTTGGGCACCAATCGCTCAAGAAGATGAGATGGATGTATTTTAGTTTGCCAGATTCTTTGATGTTATAGTGTGAGGATTGTCAGTTCGGGAAACACCACAGAAGCACTTACCAACAGAGGGATGCTGGGGTGAGTATTGTTCCCTTTGCTTTAGTATATTGTGATGTATGGGGGCCATCTAGTGTGCCTACTTAAGGAGGACACCGATATTACGCTGTTATTATAGATGATCATAGTCGCCTCACTTGGATTTTCTTAATGAAGACCTGCTCAGAGATTCCCCAGATTATTTCATAGTTCTTGGCAGAGGTTTAGACTCAGTATGATGGTACAATTCGAGTTTTTTGCAGAGATAACGCCTTATATTTTGTACAGCGAGATGTGCAGAGTCTCTTTTCTTCTCAAAGAATCATTCACTAGACGTCTTGTGTTCACACATCCCAGCAGAATGTTGTGGTTGAGCACAAGCTTCGACATCTCCTGGATATCGCTAGGACCCTGATAATCCATATGAAGGTTTCGAAGCAATTTTAGGGAGATGCCAATCTCACTGCGGCCTACCTGATTAATCGGGTACCTTTGTCAGTTCTTCGATGGCAAATTCCTTTCCAGGTGATTCATCCAGATTGTGACAGGCCTTTGCTCTACCTCTGAGGGTTTTTGGATGTACTTTCTGTTGGTGCTAGAATACCATGATCGTTTATTTTGATGATAACAAAATACTTGTTATTTAACATTTGCTTTTGAGTCCTAGTTTTCAGGTCAACTTGCAAATGGAGATAAGTGTAGAGACAGAGTTCGAGCCCGCAAGCATGGCGGATCGGAGGAGCTTGACGGAGAAGGAGCTTCGCGATGAGCGAAAGTATGGGATCAGAAGAATATGATAGATGTCTTTTCTATCTTGTACTTTGTATCTCTTTGTTATTTGCTCTTTTATTTATTAGATTACTTGTTAAAGAGCCTAAAGTAACAATACAGTAGTCCTAGGTACACTTGCACAACCCTAGGATAGTTAGGCATTTTATAGAGAACTTAGAAATCCAAGATAGGCATCAAACAGCGTGATCAAACGTCTAATCTGGAAATCGGACGTCTAATCTTGACTTTTAAGACGTCTGAATGTTGATTCAGATGTCCAATAACTTAGGCTGGACTAAGTAGGTTCTGTTTGTTAAAATCAGATGTCTTAGAAGACGTCTGATGGTTGTGCCAGACATCTAATTAGTGGAACATTGGCTTACGAAGTAAACGTTGAGGAATATGACCTTTAGGCTTCTATCAGACGTCTGTAGAGGACACCAGACGTCTGACATGTGACCGTTGAGCCTCGATTGGGCCGAAATCACTTGTCTTAAGGATTATAGCCATTTAGGCTCTTGGGAATCTATTCCTACACTTAATTAGGTTTCCAGACGTCCAGACTTAATGCTAGACGTCCTATATGTTGTCTGATGGTTTTACACTAGAACCTTGTTTAGGTCTGAACTAAGTCAGGAAGGAAACCCACTTGGAATTAGACGTCTGAGTTAGTTCCCAGACGTCTTAAGAGTGACTTCCAGACGTCTGATCTTTTTCCTAGACATCTGATGACCCTGTCAGAATCATTAATGATTCTGATTACGGCTTGCTTTGCCTTGGGATGAACCCCAATGGCTACCTAAGGCTTCTAAAGCCTTCCAAAGCCTTCTTAAGCCACCTATAAATAGAGGAGTAGCCCTCCCTTGTTTAGATACGCCAAGCAACACATTTCCACATTTATTTGTGTCCAAAACACTTTAGAAGATCTTGCTCTCCATTTTGCCGTTCCACATCTTGAGAGCTTTCTTCTGGCAGCACACCCACTCTCGCCCTATTGATTTCGAGAGCGCTGTCGTGCATTGCGTGGTTCACTCACCGCGTCATTACGTCGACGCACTTCCACTAAAGGGAAGATCACTTACCTATAGTAGCTAGTTTCAATTGCTTACTTTGTGGCTCTATAGGATTTTTGTAGTTTACAATCTTTGGTTGGGTATTCGTTTTGTGAATTCCCGTCTCATTCGAGGAACAAAATCCTTCTTGTAAAGAGGAGGGGTTTAAGGTACACTACCATCAGGTTCAAGTAGTGTGGTTGTAATTGAGGTTGTACTACCCTCATTTTAAAGTAGTATATTAGTGGATTTGATCGACTTGGTTAATCGGGAAATCCTAACTCGAGAGGGTTAAGTGGTGATTTTTACTCAGTTTAGGTTTCCACCTAAAAATATTTGTGCATATTGTGTGATTGCTTTCTTTGTGAGTTTGGTTATTTTGTTTCCGCATTTTGTATTTTATCACGTAAATCTCAACCCCTTCCGCAAGGAACCTTTACTTTCTTTATCCAAGCATATGGTAATCAGGACAAGTTTTCTCCTAGGATAGTCAAATGCATCTTTATTGGGTATTCTAGGATATCGAAGAGATATAGGTGTTATGACCTGAGCCGTAGGAGATATAGTCACTGCATATGTCACTTTCTTTGTAAATATTCCATACTTCTCAGAGGAAGGAACTTCTGTATAGGCTGCCCTAGAGGAGACCTAGGTTTATAGCCGAATGCCACACGCTTCGTCAGACACTAGGCCTTGTCCTGATTTGGTAGATGAGAGTAGTTCAGACACAGAGGAGCAGTTACCTTTGAGGAGACCTAGTAGAGTGTGCACACTCCATCATATTTCTCAGTACACAGGTGTTGCTCATCTCGAGGATGGAGTCCGTCAGTTTGCCTCAGCTATTACTGCCTCTACGATTTCTAGGGATTTTGCTCAGGCCTCCTGTGATCCTAGGTGGTAGGCTACGATGGATGAGGAGATACAGGCCTTATACTCACGACAGACATGAGATTTGTACCTTGCCCTGCAGATGGTGCTGTTGTGGTGGATTGCCAATGGGTCTACACTATCAGGGATAAGGTCAGGCTTGTGCCAAAGGCTTTACTTAGACATATGGGATAGATTATTTCCGGACTTTTTCTCCAGTAGCTCATGTTACCTCTGTCAGGATTATTATTTTTGTTGCCGTGATCAGGAAATGACCTTTACATTAGCTTGATATTAAAATGTCTTTTTGTATGGTGATTTACCTGAGGAGGTGTATATGAGACAACCACCAAATTACAATAGCTAGGGGGAGTATGTTTGTCACTTAAGGAAGGCGATATATGGATTAAAATAGAATTCTCGTGCCTGGTTTGACAGGCTTAGTACGGAGATTAAGAAGATTGCATTTCAGTGCTCTACTTTTGACCACTCTGTCTTCATTAGGAAGATTGAGTACGGAGGGTATATCCATGTTGTTTTAGCTATGTATGTGGATGACATGATTCTTACTAGTGATAATGAGGATGAGATTGTTCAGATTGAGTCCTTCTTGCAGTCTACCTTTGTTACCAAGGACTTAGGAGAGTTGAGATACTTCATGGGGATTGAAGTAGTGTGACAGGGGTTAGGTTTGTCCTTGTCATAGAGATAGTATACATTCCAGATTCTTTAGGAGACAACTTTGTTTGAGAATAAGCCTTTTGGTATTCATATGGAGCCACCACCTAGATGCTCTTCTGATGAGGAGGATCCATTGTATGATGTTACTTATTATCGTAGTACAATGGGTCTCTTAGTCTATCTTACTATCACGAGGCTTGATATCAGTTTTGCAGTGAGCAGAACTAGTTAGCACATGTAGGCTCCATGTTACAGCTACTGGCGTAAGGTTTGGCTTATTCTAAGGTACCTCAGGGGGACACCAGGTAAAGGGTTGTATTATAGAGATGGTGGCAACTTAGATATACTTGCTTATTCTGATGCAGATTATGCTCAGTTTGTGGATGATCAACGTGCTACTTCAGGCTTTTTAATCTATCTTGGGGGAAATCTCGTCTCCTGCGAGCAAGAAGCAAGGTGTTGTGGCTCGTTCGAGTGCTGGGGCTAAGTATAGAGCTATGGTATTGGCTATTTGTGAGATTATGTGGATATTTCCTTTTTGTAGGATCTTGGTATCTAGACTACTATGTTGTTCCACTTCTCTGTGACAATAAGTTAGCCACTTATATTACCTCGAATTCGATCTTTCATGAGAGGACCAAGCCTATCGAGGTTGACTGCCACTTTGTTCATGATGTTGTTCTTATTGGCAAGATTAACATCCCATATGCCTTGTTCGAGCTTTAGCTGCCTTATATATTTACCAAGGCTCTGGAGAAGAAGCGTCTTGATTTCTTATGTGACAAGTTGGGTCTTGTAGATATCTATGCCTCAACTTAAGGGGGAGTGTTGAGCCTAAGGATTTCTTTACCATTTATGTTATTTTTGGGGCATCTTTGTAATTCTCCTAAACCTCTCTAATATAAAAGAGAGGCTAGGATTTTTTATTTGATGATAAGGCATTCTCTTTTCTCAACAGCGTGGGTATAGACCTTGGCGCTTGTTTGACATTGATGCAGCTACTCTCATTCAACCTATCAAAAGATCAACCTTTCACAGGTGATAAGGTTTTTGAGGTTGTGCACTCCCTGGTCCTTTGGATTGGGTGATTTCTTGGTACTTTTTATCAGGGAGTTTTAGTCGCTTGTTAGGGGGAAAGTTATGACAATCTTTGACACTGAATTCAGGTGATAGCTTCTCCAGGAAAAATCGTTTCTCCCTATTCTTACTGCCAAAGGGTGACGCTATTAGGTTTGTTGATGATTATAGGTCGATTGCATTCTTCAACTGGACATGCTTAGTGATTGCCAAAGTGTTGGCCTGTTGTCTATCTATTATGCTTCATGATTTAGCAAGACCGGTGCAATCATCTTTTATTTATGGGAGATCCATTTTAGAGAACTTAATTGTTGCCTTGGAAATCTTAACAGCATGGAAAAGAGATGGATAGAGGCCTTCTACTTGAAAGTTGACTTTCCCAAGACTTATTGCAGTTTTGATTGGAAGCTCTTGTGGTCCTTGGAAGTGGGAGGGTTTCCACCAGCTAGGATTGCTTGGATGAAATCCTATATCACTTCAACATTGTGCATTGTCCTTGTGCATGGTAGACTACAGGGTAATTTGATCCAACCAAGGAGGGGGGTGTGATAGGGTTGTTCTTTGTCACCAATGCTCTTTGTGCTTGCAATAGATTTTCTAATAGATGCTTGCTTTGCCCTTTGTGAGGTTGGTGAACTTAGGGGTTTTGGTTCCCATTGTGGGAATATAGTGTTTCCACTACTATTGTACATTGATGATACCATCATTTTTGTGGAAGGTTCTACTATGATGGCCTAAACAATTAGAGTACTTGAGGTTTGGAGAGGCCTTTGGACCAAAAATGAATCTTTAGAAGTTAGGACTTTTGCCTTTGGCATGATAAAGGAGAGAGCTACTTATTGCAAAGGTGATTTTAGGAGTTCAGCAAATTCCCACACCCTTTAGGTATCTTGGCTTTCCACTCACAACGGGGTGTATTTCCTCGAATGATGGGATCCCTATTATTGAGAGGATGGAAAAAAGACCATAAGGGTGGGCCTCTTATCTCTTGTCTAGGGGCAGTAGGCTAGTGTTTACTTTCTTTAGTTTTGTTAGCCTTGCTACTTGTCCTTATTGTGGATGCTTGCTAAGGTTTAGGAAAGAATCGACTCCATCAGACAAAGATTCCCATGGGCCTCTGGCACTAGCGACTTTTGCTTTCCTTTGGTCTGTTGGGATGAGGTGTGTAGACCAAGAAAGCATGGAGGCCTGGGGGGACTTTAATTTGGAGTTGATGAGTGATGCTCTTTTGACCAAATGGATTGTACAACTTATAGGCCTTGATGACCCACTCCGGAAGAAGATTGTGAGTGATTCCTATGGTTCCCTATTGAGGGATCTTTGCATTTCTTGTCTGGATTACAAAAGTTGTTTAGGAAGGTCATGCCTCAGTGCGAATTAATTGGGTGATGGCTCCATATTTCGGTTCTGGTTGCATGCTTAGGCCTACCTAGGTTGGTAGCTCTTGCTCCTAATCCAGGGATCTTGGTAGTTGATTGTTTCATGGATGGTTGTTAGTCCCCTCCACTGCCACGGTCCCTATCTGAGGCTACAATGAATGATCACCTATTATAGCTTCACAGTTTGCAAGATATTATACTTGCTCATGGTAGAAATGGATAGGTTTGGCATCACGAAATTTTCTTGGTTAGGAGTGCCTATCTCTTATTCATGGCAAACCTATTTCCCATACAATAAGATTTGGTAGCTGATTGTAGGAATATATGTGGAGCTAAGGTTCCGTTGAAGGTCAATTTTTTTATGTGCCTACTTAGAAGGAGAAGAGTGATCCCTTGGGAGTATAGGAGTTGTTGGACCCCAGGATGATGCCACTTTCACTTTTGATCACCTCTTTTTTGCTTGCCCATTCATTCAAACATGTTGAGGTGGGGCTATGGACCAGTCCATTAGTTACACCTTCACTTCCCATTTCTAGACAAGTATTCATGGCATCGTTGCAGATGCCAATACATTGAGGAAAGCTTTGATCATGCTTGGATGCATTTGCTTGGAGCACGGCAACATCATCTTTAGAAGGGAAAGAACTTCAATTGAGGGAGTCTTACATTATTTCAATATGCTTTGTATCTTTTGATGTAATTAACCTTTCTTTTTTAATGAAATTCGGGGACTAATAACTCCCCCTTTTTTTTCCTTTTCCAAAAAAAACATCTAATTTCACAGGGGATATGCAATCAAAACTATTTAAAATCAAATAGCTTTTTACATCATGACTTTAAAAGATTTTGGATCCATCCTCCTATCCAACATCGCCCATTTCTTTCCTCTTACATACAACTCCAAATATGTACAAACATACATCAATAAATATATGCCAAACATCAAAAACTTTTATGAGTTACGTTGGGTTGGGATTTTCCTAACCCAACCCCACGTCTCCTTCTGTCATCTCTCTTGGGAACCCAAAGGAGATTGAGGCCTCTCTAGTTGCATTGATGAAGCTTGATACTGACCTCACTCCGACCATGAGTCGATGCCAACGACAATCACGCTGCTGCCACCATCCACTCGACGTTGCCTCTGGTTGCATTGACGAAGCTTGACACCGACCTCTCTCCGAGTGCAAGTTGATGCCAACGAGCATCATGCTGCTGCCACCATCTCCTCGACGTTGCTCTCTGGTGCCTCCAAGCACCTCCACCCCTTTCACCTTCCCGCCACCATTGACTGCCTCTGCAAGTGTACCCATCCTCGACTTCACTGCCCGAGTACCACCTCCACCTTGCCACTAGCACCATCTGTCAACCCACCATAACCCCCTATTATCTAGTCATTTAGCATAATATTACTAGTGCTTTTTACGTCAACACCGTAACTTGTTTGCATGTGTTCGGAAAGAACATATTGTCATAGATTACTTGGGACTTGTATCCTAATATCATTATTTGTCATGAGGGTAATGCGCTTCAACACAAAGATATTACATCTTAATATCTTCATTTGCCATGCTTTGCCACAAATTTTGTTGCTTTGCGTTACGATGATGTGTAGGATTTCCCTTTCCTTGTTCGGCAAGACAGCAAGAGTATCTTTAAGATCCCCCTCCTCCTAAATCCTCTAATATGAATTAATAGTGTGACAAAAGACATTAAAAGAGAAGCATTAAAAAAACATTTAATATAGCAACTATAAGTAAATAACCTTCTATGAAAATAATGGCAAAAGTAGCTAAGGTCTTATATGTGCCATGAATGAAATGGAAGGCCATCTCTTTCTTTCTAAATGAACAACATTATACCACACAAGAAATATTTAACACACAAATTAACTTTCGTTTACATTTATGTGAAAAGATCAAGATTATCAAACGGACTTGCACCATTTTTTTTTTTATTTTTTAACAAAAACTTGCACCATTTTTCTTGGATCCAAACCCAAATCCTGGTTAAGTTGAAGAGGGTTAAATCAAACTTGATCCAAATTTTAAACGGATCGGGTCATAGGTCAACCTACTAGACCTATTAGGATCCATTGCACTTGTTTAAAAGTGGACCCACAAGCATAATGAGCCAAGTCTAGATGAATACCCAATCAGGATCTTGCAGGACTTGTTGACGCACATAGAATCCATTTATGGGTTGTTGACTCGGTCAGGACTTATAAACCTTGTTGACCTGCATGTCCTTTACTCAAACAGATCAAATTGTGCCCATCTGTAGATAAATGGGTTGGATTACAAGTCCATGGCTTTGATTTAATTTAATAAAGGGATTTACTTAGACTCAACTTGTTTATAAATAAGTCCACCCTAAACGGATCCGATCAGGTTTGACTTGTTTAACATCCTTAGTAAAATTCTAAGCTTACATGAACTTCTATTAATTGAAATCTAATTAACACCTTTTTCTTTAAATAAAAATCACCTCTTTATCCCCCTCCTATCATCTTAGCACACTATTATAAATGTAAGACCTCCTAGACATATATCACACAATACAAGTCTTACTCTATACGCACATTTCATGCATGGAGAAAGTATCTTTTTCCATTATGGTGGTAATATTGTTCTGGCTTCTGTAAATCACTATCAATGGTCAGCTCCCCCTGTCATCCGGACAATTGCTGCCTATGATGGCTCCCATGTTGTAGGCCACCAGCAGCCAACTCTTTAACCATGTTCAAGTCCTAAAGGCTTGATCCTAAAGCGCTTGTCTTGTCCTTAGATTGTTGTATCTTACATTATTGTGAATATAGTAATGTGTGCATTAGTTATTTTTAGGTTATTATGTTATACATCATTGTGTCTTTTCATGTAATCATGCATTCTAAGATATCTTTCGCAATTTGTATGTTTAGATTTTATGACTTGTAATGGTACTGTGAATGTAATCAAAGATGAGCACTTATTTATCTATTGTAATGTCAAAGTTTGCATTTCCTTTTTTACTTTCATAATTTGTCAAAGAGAATGGCTAATTATATGGTTTTTTTCATGGGCATACAAAAAAATAATTTTATATAAAGTTTATTTACTTATTCCAAAATTATTACGTCCTTCGTATTTGTTATTCGACTTCCACGACACATGCTCATATTTTATTTGTGAAACCGTATGTTTTGCGAAGCCGAGCAATAAAGAAGAACGGTATAATAGTCTTTGGAAGAAGTAAATAGACTTTATGGGAAAAATATTTTTATACATCAATGACATAGAGCGCACAACTAGGGATATGTTAAGAAGAAAAAATGGAAATGGATATTTAGACATATTAATATATATATATATATATATATATATATATATATATATATATATATACATGGTCCGTTTTCATTACATTTATATAATCTTTATAAGTTATAAAATTTAAACATGTAAAGTGCAAAAGAATATGTTAGGATGTGCAAGATTATATAAAAAACACGTAACAATGCATAACATAATAAATTAAAGATAAATAATGCATACATTAGTACATTTAAAATTATGCAAGATACAACAATTTAAAGATAATTAAAGGGTAGCTAACATCAAGCTTTTGTGGCTTGGCTACAACGAAGGAGTTGGTTGTTAGTGGCCTGTAGCAATAAAGTTTTCGCAGGCAACAATTGTCGAGAGGGGTGGAGAATTGACATAAAGTACTCTCTCTGTACGTGAAGTGTGTGATTGCAAGGGAGATTGAGATTTGTCTTATGTGATGTGTGTCTAAAAGATCTTATATTTACAATAATATGTTTGGAGAGGAGGGCGGTAAGGGGGTAGTTTTCACTAAAAGGAAAAGATTCCCATTTCATTTTAATTAATAGAAGTTTTAAGGTAATAAATATGGGAACTTAAACCTTTACTACTACAATGTTAAATGGATTGGACCTGACCCATTTAGAGTGGATCTATTTATAAATGGTTCAAGTCTATGTGGACTCTTTTGTTAAACCAAATTAAAGTTATGGACTCGTGAACAGACCCATTTATTTACGAGTGGACATGACTTGACTTGTTTAACTAAATGGATATGTGGGACAAAAAGTTTTGCAAGTCCTAACGGGGTCTATAGGTTGACCTCAATGGGATCAATATGGGCCAAGGAGTCTTATCTAGATCCTAATTGGGTCTTGTTCAAGTCCTATTTGGACCTAACTAGTTTCTATCTAGGTTTAAAGGCCCCCCCTTTTTTTTTTAAAGGATTGATTTCATTAAACCAAAAAGAGGTAGGGGGCATTTATTTTGAAAGTGCACTAAAGCGGGGATGAATGGTGCATAAATAAAAAATATAGTGAACAAATAAAATCAATGCCAATCACTCAAAATCATCTACTACAAGAGATAGATGTTTCGATGGAAACCTAATCCAAGTAAAAATTACTACTTAAGTTCCTCAACTTAGGACTTTTAGATTAATCGAGTCGATCAAACAACTAATGTATAACCTAAGTGATGGTGATATAATCTTTATACAACTACACTAATTTGTATCGAGGGTAATGTATCTCAACAACTAATCTTTTCTACAAAAAGTATCTCGTCTCCAAAGGAGATGGGAATTCGCAATGTGAATTAAATATCCAACAAAATAAAATCAAATAGAAGACCTGCAGAGCTGCAAATATAAATTAACTTGAACTCCTATAGGCAAAGGGTACTTTCCTAAGGTGGAAGTGGATTGGCGTGAATGCATAACGTATCAATGCTCTTTGATGTGGAGCATAAAGCTTGAAGAGCAAGAACTAAATTCCTCTCTTTGATCTTTTCTTAATAAGTATAAGGTGGGAAGAATTATTTCTAAGGTATATCCAACAATGGTAAGTCTCTAGGATATTTGTAGAGGTGTTAGGAAGGGTCTAGAATGGTTGAGAGAGGTGTTCTACCCGTTGGGAACAAATTTAATGTGATTTGGTCAAATTTCAACAAGTGTGCAGAATAATCAATGCCCGAGAGAATAGTATTAGACATCTGATCAGGGCATATTGGATGTCTGACAAAAGTTCTGGTCATCTAATTTTGAAAGGTTGAGTCCCTAGACTTACTTCTGATTGATTGGATTTTGTGTAGGGTACTTGGTCCTAAGGGTTAAATGTCCGGATAGGATGTTAGATGCAAAGTTTAGGAAGTCGATATGTGATCGGTTGAGTCACCGCATAGAGAGTATGCCGACAAGCATGCGATTTTGTAATTTTTTATTTAAAAAATATAAAGTAATTAGTCAATTTATTAAATTTTGTGTTATTAAGAATCAGACATGAACAAATACAACATTAGGAATGTATACAACATTTGAGAAACACATACACGATGTCACAAATAAATCAAACCTTAAATATCAAATCCAATAAAAATTAGACCTTAAAAACAAAAAACCTAAAACTAAAATCGTGAGAGATGTTACATCTAGTGATGGTTGATGTAACCTCCAATGTTGGTAGACGACGGTTGGTGCAGCCCACACGTTGGTGGGCAATGGCAGCGAGAGGTAGTGCAACCTCCAACATCAGTGCACCCGATCAGCAGTGAGAGGGCAATGACAGCGTGAGGGCGATGGCAGCAAGAGGCGATGGTAGAGAGGGGTTTAGGGCGATGGGGTTTAAGGAAGCCTCCTATTGTCGCAACTCGCGACTTGGAGTGTCCAAGCGTGGGATCGAGACTATCGTTCTCGATGGGTTGGGTTGGGATATTTGGTTAGCATTTTATTAGGATATTCAAGAAGTTTTATTTTTGTGCATTTTTTTTAGAAGACCCAATCGGTGGTTCTATCTCAAAAGCGGGTGACTAGGCAGCCAAGTAAATGCCTACTCGGTCTGCATACTCGCCCAGACCCACAACATGGCATTACACGGTTCGGGGAGGGATCCGCTCATGACTATGTGACCACCTACTCGACCTAGGCGGCCGACTTCCTAAACATTTGTTGGACGTTTGGAGCTGATTGTGTCACAAAGAATCGAATTTCTCGACAAATAGGAAATCAAGATTTGGGTTGAATTAAATCACAGCAGTACAATATTAGACGTTTGGGAAGGCTTAGAGACGTTTGGAAGGAGCTCTAGATGTCTGGTACAAGGGATGAACGTCTGACAGAAAATGACAGACTTAGGCACAAGGGTTTTGGTCATTGGACGTCTGATCCAAAGTTTTAAATATCGATATCGATATCGTATCGACAAGTCAAAAAAGAGATATACGGGATATATCGTTGAATTTTGGGGAAATCGCTTAGAAAGTCTAAAATGTCTCAGAATGTCACAAATTTTATGAAAATTAACATTTTAATAACTAATACATCATGAAAAATGTTTAGAAGACGAAAATCATAAATTTTGAATGAAAATATAATAGAAATGCACTAGTTGTATATCGACAAAGTCATATATTAAAAATGTGTTAGAGCAAGATAATAATTGAAAAATGTTCATAATAATACTACTCACAAAAAAAATGAAATATAAATAGTGTCAGAATATCAATTGACTACACAAAGTACGGAAGCACCAGCCAATGCCACCAAATCAATACCAGGTTGAGCTTTGACCTGGTTCGATACATCTCCTCCGATTATCTTCTTCGATTTGTAGCACTCTAACATATTCACAGTATGACTTCCACACCATGTAGCTATATCAAGTATTGTATTCATTGATGTATCATTGATAATCTTCATCACTGCAATAGAAAAGTATTCTAAGACGTGGATATCGACTGTGATTGTCGGATGAGCTACTCCTGCTTTTAGTTCTAAATCTACCCTGATTTTGAGTAGACCCATCTCGATGCCTTCTGGAATTTTGGATGTAGTAGACCCACCTCGTTTCAGTGTAGAACCTGATGATCCAAAGGTTCACGTTGTCTCATCGATGAACTTTATGGTGGTCGAGGAGGAAGTTGTGCAGCAGAGTGGGAAGGTTGATAAGAAAATTGTTGAGGATTATGAGATGCAAAATACTCGGGAAAAATCCCATATCCATACTTTGCAGATGCAGGATCACTTTGGATACTATTACTTTGGTGGCGACCATCATGCCCATAGCCATATGAGGAATCATAATAAGATGGAGGGTTGGTGTAGCTGGGGAAGTAATTAGATGAACTTTGCGCCTCATCTTGAGGTTGGTATTGAGAGCTGGTGTAATGAGATCCGTAGCCACCATAGTAACTTGATAATGATGATCTTGGGCCACCTTCAAAGAATGATTCCGACGCCAGATTAAGAGATCCCACTGATGAACTTAAATCATCGATGAACATCATAAAATGGCCTGAAGCATATCCATACCCTGTCAGGCTTGTCCTTGCGTCATAGTCACAAGGTGGACTTGGTATGGGATCTCTATTTATATTTATATATATATTTGTGTATTCATGTTAGGTATCCTCTCTACTAGGACCTTGATGATGATATCCCTCATCTCCTCCACCACTACTTTCTTCTTGTGGCTCGTTAACCATCACTGTATCATCATCAAGCTTTTAAATATCGATATCGTATTGACAAGTCAAAAAAGGGATATATTGCTGATATCGGGGATATATCGTTGATATCGTCGATATATCGCTGATATATCCCAATATCGGCGATATATCAACGATATATCGTCGATATCATGGTAAAAAGATACTATCAATGGTATCGATATGCCCAACCTTGGGGATACCGATACATCGCAATATTTCAATCTATGGTCTGATCAAATGTCTAGACGGCCTAAAATGGGTTATTGGACGTTTGATTAAAAGGTTGGACATTTGGTAAGGCAAATTGTTTACTGCTTTGGATTTCTGTTTTGATTTTAAGTTTTGTTAAAGTGTCCTAAGGTTAAGTGAATGTGTTTATAACTTAGATTAACATATTTTAGGCTCTCTAACAAATATCTAAGGAAAATTCTCTCAAAAAAAAAAAAAAAATAAGGAAAAGAAAAGAATAAAACAAATACAGTATAAAGAATCTATCATATTCTTCAAGTCTTCAAGTTTTAACCTGTCTTCCTTGACTCTATCATGCTCTTTGTTGCTTTTGATCTTCAAGCTCCTTCATGCCTCCATGGAGCTTGAACTTCCGTTAAGCTTCATTCCATTTGCATTTAACTTGAAATCTTAATTTTAAATGCAAATGTTAAAAAATACTTATTTTGTTATCATTAAAATTAATGATCGTGGTATGCTAGCACCAACATATCTAACTTGCTAGGCAGAAAAGACAAAATAAACGAAAATACAAGACCAAAAGTACCTAAAAAATCCCTCAAAACCAACCTTGAGATTACCATCCATGCCAATATGTTGAAGAAGTCAAAAGTTCACTTCATATCAACTTGTTAAAATGGATGGTAATCTCAGAGCCAAAAGGAATGAGTGTTTACAAAGAGTAACCAATGCTATAGTGGATATCCTATGATGACCTTTGAGATATGAAAAAGTCAAAGTATAATGTGTGGGATATGCACAACATCAAGGAGAAGTGAGCCCCTCAATTGATGCGATAGGGGAGCATGAGAGGGAAGGAAGGCCCATGTGTCCCCACTAAGAAGTCGACCAAGATCAGAAATCCTCCATGCCATCAAGTTGACCGACCTATGCACTAAAGACAAGGATGAGAAGTGATGTTTACAAGAGATAAATCACTGAAACCAAACCTTGGCTTCCCATGAAATGGGGATTTTCCTAGGCCACTAATGGAACATGAGTGAAGAGCCAGTCTCAATCTATGGAAGAATCCCCTTATCCCTACAAAATGATAATGCATGAATAATAGATGTCACTATTAAGACTTCTATTGAATGGGCCTTAGTACACGTCAGTTGCCATAACAAACGACCCAAGTTGTCCTTAAGGATACACCCGATATGTTCCACACCATCCTGCAGAGTAGTAGCCATATTCAACTTATGCCCTTGCAAAGGATGAGTCTAGTTAACAGCAATAATAGAGGGATGATTTGAGTGAAACCACCATTGAGATTCAAGATTTGCCCAAAGATGATCGAACAAATGAGGGATGGCCTAGTGGTTAAAGGACTCGTGTCTAACTTTGTTGCATATTCACCAAGTGACAAACCAAATGAAAGTGAGGGCACCACACATAAGATGACAAGAGGAAGTATTTGCACCAAGAAAAATGGAATGGACCTTAGGGAGGGATGTGGGAATAGAGGGGTATTTAGCATGCACTCATTGTAAAATATTCATGGAAAGTTGACTCTTGAAAAAAAGATGATTTAAAGTTTTCATGTTTAGAGAGGTGGGACGACAGTAGCATTTGGAAGGGAGAAGGACACTTAACTTTCTCAAATTATCCTCAGTAGGGAACTTGCCATGCAAGAGTCTCCAACCAAATAGGGAGAGATGAAGAGGGAGTTTTAAAACTCAAAGATTTTTACCCCACAAGACCCAAGGGAATTGAAAGTAGATGAATAAGCTAAGGCTACATTAAAAGAGCTCGGGGAAGTAGGCATCTTGATAGGGATTGATATGACCATTTCCCAAAGAAAAAATCATGAATTTCTGATCCAATCTTAGAGGGAATCCTATCCAACAAGGGGAAGAGTTTTAAGGGATAACATGTCCCAACTACAAAGTTTGGGATAGTTAAAACCCTAATCAAGATAAATGTGCAAAGGGGAATCACCAATCCAATAGTCCGTCCAAAAATCAATAGAACCATCACAGACCTCCCATTTGATGAAGGGGGGCATATCCAAATAGGCATCCCAAAGGAGATAGTGATCGGGGAGTCTATGAGTAGGATCATGATGCGATCCATAGAATGGATGAGGTTAGCAAAAGGGGAGCCCCCAAAAAGGATAGTTTAGATTCTTTTCATTGTAAGTGCTTTGATGAAAGAAGATAGATTGTGAACCCCCAAACCCCTGAGGTCCTTGGGGATGACACTATTCTTCCATGCCACCTAAGGATGGGAAGATCCAAAGCTAGAAGTGCCCTAAAAGAAATGAGCGAACACAGACTCAATCTTCTTAATGATACTTTTGGGAATTTCTAGAATAGAGAGGAGATTTATGGGAATGAAGTAAGGACATTTTTTATCAACCGTAAGTGGGCAGAGGAAGAGAGCAAATTTGCTTTGCATCCAACCAATTTACTTTGGATTTTCTTAATGATGAGGTAGAAATAGGATGTTTTAGCATGGCCACAAAAGATCAAGCATCCCAAATAAGTGAAGGGAAAGCTTCCAAGTTGGCAACCAGAGATATTGAGGATTGAAGAAATCCTACAAGTTAGGAAGTGGCTACCAACATAGCAGAAGCTATTGGCCCTACTAACCCTTTAATTAGAGATGGCATTAAAAGAATGTAAGAAGTCAAACAAAAGAGTAACATTGGAAACACTACTATTAGTCGCTCTGAATCAGATTTTTAAAATCAATACGTTGCAGTATAGTTCGAATTAGTGCAAAAAACAAATAAAATTTATAACTCGAATATCAGAAATGAAGTCCGAGGTCGAACACATGGAGCAAATAGGAATTCACACACTAATATCAAATAATATGTAACTGAGCGCAAGAACTTAAATCAAATAATGATATTCAGTAAATACTAATCTATTACATTAGATATTCAATGAATTCTCATATATCTTGAGACAATAAAAAAAAAGGTAGAGAAGCTAAAACAATGGTGATTTAAAGCATCAATTACTCTCTAAGCATATATATCTCAAGCATTCAACCAATTTAAATATCTCAACAGTAATTCTAAATCAATCTTTTAAAGTATCAAGCCTCAAATCAAACATCGGGTCTAATGACCAGACGACTTAACCAACAAGTGCTATAGTGCTAGAGAAGCACTGTTCTTCTTCTTCCTCTTCTTTCTCTCCTTTCACTCTTCTGCTTTTCTCCTTCTTCTGTCTTCTCAAGTCCTCCTTTTTTTGCTTGTCTTCAACCTCTTCTCCTCTTCTTCCTTCTTCTGTGCCTTCTCTCTTCTTCCTTCTTCTCATTCACAAGGGAGGCACTCTCAGATTTGGTTGTCATAGAGAGCAAAACCCCCCTTTCCTGCGCTCTCTTTCTCTCTCTCTATGGGATCATCTTCCTCGCCTTCCCAAGGCCCTTCGCAGTATTAGGTTTATCGGGTTAACGAGTAGAGCATACCCGAGACCAGGCTCACCGGCAGTGGGTGGTGAGTGAGGTGTGAACAGCTCTTAGGCAGGTAATCGGGTGAGCGCCAGACTCGTGGGTTAGGTGTCGTGGGTGAGGTGTGCGTGGAGGGGCACGGGGACCTCACCTCCTGTGTGCTAGTTGAGGTGATAAGCTAGCGTCATAAAATCATTTTATGCGCACGCGTTGCTTCGTGCGCTTCCGAGGTGGGACTATTGTCCCTGCTCTGTTCACGAGTTGGTAGCTACAGTCAGTCGCTCTGATTGAGGTCAGGGCAGCAGTCAATGCTCCCAATTGACCTACTGCGTGTGTTGCTGAGGTGAATTCGCATCACCTGGATCCCAAACCTGGAGGTAGCAGCCTAACGACCAAACTTCAAGCTTGCTTGAAGCTGCGGTAATGGTGGACGAGCATGATCACCTGAAACTCCAAAGAACAGCCTCTTGGCCACGTTAAGCACATTTAGTAACTTCGCCGTGTGATGGCGATCGTGGTGGTAGGTGTGGCGGTAGGTGTGGCATTAATGAGAGGGTGTGTAGGTGGCTGGCGGAGACGGAACTGGACGGAGGATGATGGGTTGTTCGGTGAAGAGGTGGAGTGGGCAATAGGCCTGGAAAGGTTAGGGCTTTAACTCTAGGGGCCACGGCGGAGGTTTTGGTGGTGTTGGCGAGGTATTTGGGATAATGGAGTGGGCAGAGGACCTCGTCGGAGGTTGGTTGGAGGTGAAGAAGATGATGGCGTTTGGTGTTGTCGGGGGATGGTTTCGAGAGATGAAGAGAGAAATAGAGGGAAAGAGGAAACTAAGGACCTAGCTAAGGGATGACGAGGAAAGAGATCCGCGCTGGCTTTGATTGGCTGGCGCCGGAGGGGACGAATTCTCCGGAGGGGGGCGGCAAGGAAGAATGGGAAGGAACATCTCCTGATTTGGCCGTCGAGGAGTGGACGAAGGAGATGAAGATATTGGCACTCCCAAGTTGGCGGTTGGAGACGACGGAGGAAGAGGCTCGCCGGAGCTCGGTTGGAGAGGGGTCGGAGGTAGGGTTAGGAATATGTTTTTGGCCCAAAACCTTGCTCCAGAGCATGGCCATGCATTGGGCGTGCTTAAATAGGGCTTAAGAGGGGTTCCAAACTTGGAAACAAGCTTGGGAACCTTGGAGCTTACGCAAAAATAGGATACCCATTCCTTCAAAGCATTCACACGAGCTTTTGGGAAGGAGTTGAGATCCAAGGTTGGTCCCATTAGAAAGAGATTTCCTAAAGTCTCTGGTTCGATCTTAGGAAGGTTTCATCAATCAATTAAGGAGAACTCTTCAAATGAAGCTCGTCGGAGTAGGATTTTTTGAGCAATAATGGTGGAGGGACTTTTTTGTGAAGAAGACGACAAAATTGGGGGGCTATTTGCAAGGAATTCAAAAAGCTAAGGGTCTGAATGAAATAGAAAGAGTTTGACTGTACCAAAATGCAAACTTGGTCAAGATGATCTTAGATTGGGCCTAAATTTTGGTACAAACCTAATTTTAACCTAAGAAATCCAATGATGAAGTTAAATTTAGGTTTTGACCTAGTTTGACTAAGTAATTTATGCAAAAACTCAAATTAGGTCAAATATCTGTTTAGGACTTTGTTTTAGGTCAAGACAGTTTTGATGGTGAAATTAAGATACTAAACTCTAGAGAATATTTTTCTATGAATTTTAGAGGGTTTAGGTAAATTTTATCCTGACTAGAACCTTAGTTAATTAAGCGGGTCTATTTTTTGGATTTCAGATGTCATTAAGTTCTCAAAACACGCGAAAATCCATTTCTGTCTGTATCAACCCTCTTGTTGGACATTTAAGGCCATTTGAACCTTAAATAACCTTTGAGAAAACCCATGAGTGTATTGCAATTGAGATATACTGTTAAAATTGCAGTTTTACCCTTGTTTTACTGTATTTCTCTCAGAATGATTATGCAATGAATTATGATCTTCTGATGGTTATGTAGAAGCATTTAGTGATTTAATTAGATCAAATTGAACTAGTTATGGCTCATGATAGTGTTCCCATCAATTACTAGTAAAGAAGATAAAAATATCATTGGCATAAAGAAGAGCTAAGGGGGGTTTAACTCCTTGTTTAACCAAGAAGGGAGAGAAAACCCTAAAATGAGTGAGACAATTAATCCACAAATAAAGGGCTCCATAAAGAGATCAAAGAGGAAAGGGGATAGGGGTATCCTAGATGAAGACCTCGAGATATCAGAAAGAAGGGAGAGGAGATGCCATCAACCAAGATAGAGGAGCCCATATGCTGGACAAAACACTTAAGAAGTTGGATGAAGTTAGAGAAGTGAAACCGAGAAAGGATGTCATAGAGGTGGTGCCATTCAACTCGATCATAGGATTTCTCAAGATAAAGTTGTACGATAAGATTAGACCCGAAGACCTTATGACCGTCAAGGTGCTATGTGAGTACAAAGATAGTAGCGATGTGGTAAAATATGGATCTATCCTTCATGAAACCAGCTTGCTCCTTCGAAATGAGCCTAGGTAAAAGGGTAGAGAGACGATATGCCAAAATGCCTAAGGTGACTGTGTAGATGACTTTACATAGGCTATTGGGACAATAATCAACAAGTGATTCAACATGGAGCTTTTTGGGAATAAGGGAAATGAATGTTGTGTTGAATGTCGGGGGGGGGGGGATTATGGTTATGGAAGAGATTGGTGATAGCTTGAGAGAAATCCACTATAATAAGTGATGGTAACACCATCATTAGTCATAACTTACTTAAATTAGTTGAAATAAAGTGACAAATACTCCTGAATGATCGCCTGAGGACAATAATTCCACTCAAATCCATTCTGAGAAGAAAACATCAAAATAGGGTTAAATTTGCAGTTTCAACATCACATGATAAATGCAAAGTAACCCCGGGATTTGTCAAGGGTTAATTAAAGGTAAAATGAGCATTAAAGTCCAATAAGTAGGTTCACACAGACAGAAATAGGGTTTCACACGTTTCGAGAACCGCATCAGAACATAAAACCCTAATTTCAAATCTGCTTAAATTAAAGAGGTTTTAGTTAGGATAAAATTCATTTAAAATTGGTAAAATTCATAAAAAAATATTTTGAGAGGTTTGGTACCTTTGGTTTGACCATCTGAACTTATTTTAACCTTGAACAGAGTCTTTAACGGGATTTCACCCTAATTTGAGCTTCTGTGCAAATTTCCTAGTCAAACTTGATTAAAACTCATATCAAAGTTTCTCTATTAGATTCCTTGAGTCTAAATTAGGTTGGTACCAAAATTTGGGCTCAATCAGAATCTGTCTTAACCTAGTTTGCAATTCAATTCCTAAAAATCTCTAGTCTTCACATTTAAACCCTTATCTTTCGAATTTATTGCATTTATCCCCCAACTTCTCATCATTTTTTTCAAATCGATCCCTGCCACCATTGGTGTGAATGTAGCTTCTCAACCGAGATTTGAAGAGATTTTCTCCTTCCAATCAGAGCCAAATCTCTCTAAAATTAGAGAGATTGACCCTCAAGCAATTCTAGATCATTTGCACCCAATCAAGAACTCCGAGGAGACCTCTCGAGCCCATGTGAGATCGAGATTTCAGGGGATATTTTTCCCTGAAATCTCAAGAATTCCAAGCCTTTTCCCTGATTAAGAGCTCAATCTAAAGCTTTACAAAGAACCCTCTCACCCAGGCCGTCCTTCTTAGCTAGGAACAAGGCCAAAAACATCTTCTCTCCTCTCCTCGGCCAAGCTCCACCCTCAGCTCCGACGATTGCCTTCCCCATCCTTCCACTGCCTCTCAACTGTCAAATTGAGAGCGCATCCTCCTTCCTTGTCTTCTTCCGCGCCTGGTGGGCCAAAGCCAGGGCTGCCTCCCTCTCCTCGTTGTCGTCTTGACCTCCGAAGTCTTCACCTTCTCCGTCATCGTCCAATCATAGCTGGTGCCAAATCCTCATCTCCTTCGTCCGTAGATAAGTTCTCTTTCTTCCTCTCCCTCTCTACTTTAATTTCACTCACTTAGACCTTAGAATCGAACACTCATCTCACCGTTCCACCACCGTCTTCCCTAGCACCGACGAAGCTTCGGTAACGTAATGTGACCGCCTTAGACACCCAATCCACTCGCTACAACTCCAAGAAGCTCCGCCATTTGCCTTCGACCAAAATCCCTCCATCAATTTCACTTCACACCCACTAAAATGCTCCCCCGAACAACCCACACCTCCGGTGTCTTCCTCGACACCGATTGCACTCCACACATCGCCAATTGCCTCGCCAACACCACCAACACGCTCCACTCCACATGGCAATGCTGATGAGCTCTTTAATTAGGGCTTAGAGCCCGTATTCCATGTTTTAGGATCTTCACCGAATGCTTCTTCACCGCCGATCGCTCTGCCTTCGATCACCGCACATCGACCACTGCTGGACTCAAGACCACTTCTCATCGATGCATTTTTATCTCTTGAAGCTATCTGCATTAGCAATCGAGCGGAGGAAGGCGAGCACATCAGCAATTCGAGCCTCGAAGACCTGCGGTTTCATGTGAAAGGCTTTGGGACATTTAGTCCCACATCGGATATAGACGCTTTGCCACCAATGTATAAAGTGCATTTGTGTTGTGGCTTTAGCGCCTCTACACCGAGGGGTGATGTCCCTCTCACCTCAGCCTTTACACTCACCTGTGCTCACATGCACACGGATCTGGATCCCCAGATCTGATTACCCGCTACAAACCTAATTATCCGATTGAATGCCCAGTTCTGAGAAAGGGGAAAGAAGAGAAATTCTGAGGTGGTTGGGGTAGGTTTTGCATTGTGCTCCTCAAGATGCATGCCTAAACGCCTTAACACTTAGCGTCTCGAGAGGTGTTGTGCTGCTTAAGCTCTTGTGCTGGTGCCTTGTGCTGTGATCATTTAAGTCGTCTGAAGTGCCTTGACGACGTCTGATTGAGGCACTTGTTGAGGTATTGTGGGGTCACTTGATACATGTGTTGGCATGGATAGGTGGTTGATACCACTGTTGCGATATTCGAGTTAAATTGAGTTGTGGGATATATGCTTAAATGTGGGATTAATTGGTGATTTAAATCACCACTTTTTAGTTCTCTCTTATTATTTTTATCCTAGCATCATTCAATACATTCTTAAGAATATTATTCACTGCATATCTTTTCTGAAAATAATTATTGTGCTCATTTATTTATATTATGATCAGTGTGTGAATTTCATATTTGCTCTCTGCGAACAACCTTGGACGCATTTCCTATTTTTGTCGACCATACTACAACGAGCATTTTATAATTCGATGCAAAACGCACACAACAATAAGATCCTAGAAATGAATGAAGAATTCAAAGTCTAATCCACCAGGCATCTTTTCTTTTTTTTCTAGGGAGAAGGGGGGGAGGGCATTTGGGAAAGTGTAGCAAAAATCTTAGACTTAGAGGGGATACATGTCATAAGTGTAGAATCCTCATTAAAGATGGGAGATGGAATACAATCCAAAAAGTCCCCAAGGGTAAAGGCTTGTTTCGAAGAAAGAGGAGTCGTGAGAAAATCAATAGACTTCCAAGCAGCTAACTCCCAAGAACCATTGCCAAGAGGCGAAGTAAGAGGAATGAATCCTTTTGGAAGATCTGCATTTTATGTTGGCAAAAATAACTTGTTATTACCCTCCCCCTTAGCAAGGCAATTAACTTTAGCTTTTCGCAAATAGAAGTCATTAAGCTTAACCAAAGCATTATCAAGTTGTATGCGGACATCCAAGAGCTCCGTGGGTGTGGAATCACCCGAATGAATTTTTAACTTTTTATCAAGGTTGTCATAGGGGGCCTCTAGATTCTCAACTTTTGTTGGATATCTCCAAAAGTCGATCATTATCTATTTCATTTCTTGAGGGCTTTCTTAGGAGACAAAAAGAGGAGAGGAAATCATGTGAAACAAAATCCTCCCTAGGGGAGACAAATTCTTTAAAATCTTTATCGTGTATCCACATATTTAGAACCCGAAAAGGTCTTTTGCGAGATGGAGGGGGGTATCAAAGAAAACAACCATTGGGGAACGTGATCCTTTCATTAATAAATCCTATTTGAGCCTGATTGCCCATTACACCAAGAAAGTGGGTTTCCTTATGTAGGAAGGTGGATAAGAGCCAAATCATCAATAAAACCTCGGAAGTTAGAAGCCGACATAGCATGAAAAGGAGCCCCACCAGGTCCTAGCTAGGTCCATGGGTCCAATTTTAAACAGGTGCCATAGATGCTAATAGGTTGGGTGTAGGTTGACGTGTGACAAAGCCATTTAAAATTTGGATCAAGTTTGATCCGACCCATCTAAATTTAACCAAGTTTTGGTTGAGTTTTGATTTCATAAAAATGGGTTATATTTAGGACAGGTTAAATGGATGTAGGACTTTCTGGCAATCTTTATCTTTTTGCATAATGTAAATGAAAGTTAAATTTATCTTGTATTTATATATTAAATCTTTCTCGTGTAGTATAATACTGTATCATCCTTCTTTACAAAGGGTACTAGAGCTCCTAGGGTGAAGTAGGCCTGATGAATTCCTTCTTTAGTAACTCCTGCCAGAAAGATTGACACTTCCTATATTCTACAATTTCCATACAATATGAAGTGCCATCCATAAGGTTGGTGCTTAGGACAATGAGGTTCCTACTTAATCTCACAGCTACAAGGCATTTCGTCCAAATTATTTGGGAGTTCATTTGTGGATTCGTGTTCCACCAATATGCTACCAAACCCAAATTTAATTCCAAATGTGCTGTCTTGTGACCTCCTGCCTTGCATATACCACAAAAGAAATGGAGCATATGAAAAGAGAGACAGATGAGAGAAAGGGTGCCCTATCTATACAAATAAGCAATTCAATCTAGCCTTAAAGGTTTGATCTTATGGGACCTAAAAGCCTCAAAAAGCATGACAAGGCTTGTAGGCAATTACATCGCATTTCTTAAAGTCAATCTAGCTAGGTTGAATACAGGTGGGACAAAGGGAGCATTTCCAAAGCTTTTGCTAAGGTGTTGGAATCTCTCTCCTACTTAAGTCATTTGACTTTGGTACTTGTAGCCTAAACATTGGATTTAACCTTAAGAATTAAAGCAAACCACTTCGACAAGCCAAAATCGCACCCTTGAGATTAGAAATAATCCAATGTTAGGGTCAACATCTACTCAATTTTAGGACTTAGGCAAATGCAAATGCTTGGAATGTGATAGGTGGTTTTAGGGCGGTTGTGCCCTTAAAGACTAATTCCATATGTGAATGCAGCAACCAAGTAAATAAGACATTTAATTTTAGAATTCCTTGAGTGTGTTTTAAGATTTCTCTTACCTCTTTTAGGGTTTTAGGCAATGCTGGTGATGCCTCTTCCTTTAATTAAAGTTCAATGCAAATGCATTCTTAATTTTAGGAACATTAATCTCAAAATATCAAAATCTTCTAAAGGTAGCTAAACCCTAGAATGAATGCTCTAGTAGCATATTATTTTCTAATAGAACGTAGGTTTTAGGGCAAGAATTTTTTTTGCTTTTTGCTTTTTGTTTTTTTTTTTGGAAAGAAAATTAGCTTAACTAACTACAAGAAGAGATGAGTTGACTAACCTGTTGAGTCGATCTAAATTGGCTCATGATCTTTGCCGGTAAAATGCATAAATCAAAATTGAGAAAAATGGATTAGTAACTTGAAAAATAAATAAATAAATAAGGAAAATTTAACTAAATGCATGAAATGTAGTAAAAAGTAACCTATAGTTGTCACCTCCACGACAACAACATCAAAAATTGATCATATGATTTGCAAAGTTGAAAGAGGTGTCGTGCGCAAATCATGATTGTTTACAAAATTAACATACTCTTGAAATAAATAGAAATTAACATAGTAGGATTTCGACTCATCCTAGAGGAGGTAAAATCATTAAAATTACTTCTTACTAACTAGATGAGGTATGATTTATCATAGCTAAAATATTCAAGTTAGGCTAGAAACGAGGTTAAAATACTATTTATTAACACAAGAAATGGGTTAAGTGTGAAAATTATGGAGAAAATCTAAAACACTCAATTTGTGCTAAAAATGTATAATTAGGTCAATTTGGCATACTCTATACCTGTAATACATATGGATGATTTGAATGCCAACTGAACACCAATTTGAGCTTAAAAGTACAAATCAATAGTTAAATTATGTTCTATCATGTTAAATTCACATGTCATAAAAATTCCATTGCATTTGAAAATCATTTAGACCTTGAAATCATTGCATTACACTTAGGTCCTTTGTATTTTACATTCTATACACATAAAATGTTCCAGGGATTCATTTGTAAGCTTCTAGGGACTTGAGCGTATTGTTTCTTATCACTTATGGGTTCTTTTGCAATTGTTCTACCACTTCGCACATTTGGGCCAATCGTGCAATTTACCAAACACACTTGCACGCACTTCTCAACTACGGTTCATTGACGAACTCATGCAATAGCTACCGTCTGATCTTCAACCTACTAGCTAGCGTCGGTGTCACCTCCACGCCATCTCATAGATCTAATCCGTCGGTCCACTTTTGCTCCAAAATCTTCTTGCGCTTCCCAGCTTCACCCCCTACCATGGATATTAAACAGCTCTCACCCATTGATCCAGTCACCCAAGCTCGCCTATGCCTATTTAAAGAGCACCACTGAGCTCCCTTGCTCCTTTATCGACTCCCTCCTCCTTGAGCCGATCCCTTCTTCTATTCCTCCATCTCTATTTTCTCTTTCCTTGGTGGTCGGTGACAGTAGCCACTTGCTCTCTTAATTCCTTGCCATCGACTAACGGCTGGTGGATCCCAGGGAACCACCTTCTTCCGCTAGAGGTTTCTCCCATTTTGTCGCCACCTGCCGACGGCAAGTGGATCCTAAGGTCCCCTTCGTTTGATAGCTAGGACTTTATTGCTTTCATAGATAGAATTTACTACTTTGTTAGTTAGATTTACTTGCTTTCTAGATAGATTTAGAGTAGAGTAGATATTGTAGATCATAATTCATGGTTTGATTTCCTTAGTTTAGGAGTTGATTAGCTTTAGATGTAGTATTCCTCAATCCGCCCTCCTTGATAAATTTCGATCATAGAGGATGATCCATTCACACATTTCAATTCATTGATTCTCCCCCCCCCCCCCCCCATTTCACATTCACTTCTGCTAATTTCCTTGCATGTTTATTCATAACTCACTCCATTCATCAGAGTAGTGAGAACATTTGAAGCTCGGTGGCTTTCAGATCTCTTCACGCGCTAAATCCAATTGAGGATCATCCCATACACTTCACTAGATCACAATGGCCCTCTCCCTGATTTGAATTGCATGAATTCACTTGATTTAAGCAAATTCGAGTTTTACACCTAATATGAGGATCAAAGATCTAATTTGTTTTAATTGGTTTTTAATCGAGTAAATTAGGTTCAAATTGAGCTTATTATGATGAATTTGAGTCCATTTAATTAGAATTTAATGAGTAAATCATGTTTATATGCTTGAATATGATCTCTATGGTTGTCTGGAAGATGTTCAAGTCTTATCCTTCAATTCCAGCATTTGAGTCTAGTTTTTAAGGCTTTGGTTCCATGTTTTAACCTTCATAAAGTCTAATTCTAGCTAAATTGTAATTATCATGAAAAATAAAAAATAAATGTATCTTGAGTGAGATTGGGTTTAGTTTTAGGTGTGTGTTGATTTAAATTTATGTTTTGATCTTTCTAATTAAGAGAACATACCGATAGAAATTTAGGTCTTTTGCTAGTTTAGAAATAAAAGAATTAAGAACAAAAATACAGAAAGAATTCTTCATCTCTTCTCATCTTTCTCTCCTCTTCCCTTATCTCTATAAATCATGAAAATAAAATAAAAATCTAAAACATTCCATAAAAATACATTTGTATATAGTATTTATACTTGTATATAAGCTTAAATTAAGTGTATAAAGTATCCTATATGTATATTAAGTATATAAATAATTTATATATCTATTTTATTTACTTAGCTAGGTATTTGTGATAAGTTATATGGTATATATTATAATAATATAATTATGTAATTATTTATTTATAATATATGTACATAATCCTTCTGTATTTATAAATAGCTATGTATATATTTATAAACACAATTGTAGCTGTAGATATAACTTAAAGTAATTATAATATACATTACTCTACCCCTATATTTATTTATTTACCTATATATTGTATATATTTATTTTTATAAGTTAATTAGGTATATTATTAAGTTAATATAATTTAAACTAGTAAATTAATAAACTAATGAAATAAATTATGTTGCATAATTGTATACCGTAGTATAAAGTATTTTCAATATATTTATAGCTTATTTATATGGTATAATAATATTTATACCGTATATATATGTATATATATATGTAAAACGTGTATTTAAATTTGCATAATTAGAAAGAAATGAATAAAAATAAATTAAAATTTTGTAACAAGAAGT
This sequence comes from Thalassia testudinum, assembly GCA_037157565.1. Lineage (NCBI taxonomy): Eukaryota > Viridiplantae > Streptophyta > Magnoliopsida > Alismatales > Hydrocharitaceae > Thalassia > Thalassia testudinum. The sequence continues at coordinate 19,466,190 of JAZHRO010000055.1, read as the reverse complement.
TAATAATGTAAGTAAACTAATTTATAAGTCAATTGTACCATTAATTTATTAATTTATACTTTAATTAAGAAATTAAACTTAATTTAAACGTGTATTTTTACCCAACTTTAACCACACTTTAAATATATTTATATATTTAATTATTATAAATAAATTATACCAATTAAAAACCCTTTACATAGGCTACATAACTATATAATTTAATTTTAAAGTAATTAATTATTTTGTCCTTAAATCAAGCCTTAAATGTTGCTCGAAATCACATTGTGCGTTGCAATTCAGCGCATGAAGTTAGCGCCACATCGTTAGTTTTGGAGTGGCTGCGACAGTATAAAAGTAATTGCGTGCGTTGGTTGTTTGTCGTATATGGGTCGAGTCCTACTAGCATCTTCTGAGTATTGACTTGATCATGTATTGCTTGGGACAGGGGCTGGGAGCCCGTGGCTTGTGGGCCTACTGGATTGTTGATTCTGTGAAGGGTTGGATGTGCCAATTAAATAAAATATTGGGCAAAAAGTAGTGTAAGAGACTAGTTGTGTGTGTTGTGTTTAAGTGTTAGGAAGTATACGAGGGTATGTGTGTTAGCAAGTACATGTACAGAAGTAGTTCGTACATATATATATATATATATATGTATATAGTAATATAATACATGTATATAAGTATATATAGTATGTTCTAGATATATTTTAAATAAGTATTTTTGAGACTCTTTAGTGACGTTTACATGTGTTAGTGTACATAGTATGTATATGTTAGTATAGTAAGTAATATAGTTGTATATATATATTCTTTTTTGCTCATATTGAGATATTCTTAGATAGTATCACACATAATTAACCTAGATTAGTTTAGATTAGTTTTTAATGCCTTTGTACATATATATATTTTTGAGACATTGTCATTAATATAATTCATTCATTGTTATACATAATTGAGTTAGATTAATTTATTTTTTCATTCATTATTCCTTCTGATATAAATAAACTTCATATTTTTTGAATAAATGATGATTTTTGAATAATAGAAAGTGATGTATATCGATAATTACCTTCCAATGAACGACCTGGAATAAAATCAGTAAAAATTATATATAAATGAATGACATCAGTTTAAATTGCGACACTATATTACAACATAATTAATTAACCATAATTAGCATGCTCTCTAGAAGGTACATCATAACTTAATTTTTTTGGATTTTCAAGGAACTTTTCAATTTTTTTTGGAATTTTAGAGAAGAGGAGATTAATCTTAAAAATTAGGGGGTAATATTAAATGCAAAAATGTTAAAAAATAATTTTACAACAATCTAAAAATTCTAGCAAAATTCTAAAAGAAAGGAAACTATCTAACAAATACTCCTACTAGGAGTCATCACAAAATTATCACTATTGTGTGCAACAAAATCCTAAAGAACTAAGCGAGATTAGACTGCAACAATCTATGGATCGAAGCGTAAATAAATTTTATCTTTTTTTCTACTTCGAATATATGTATGAAATTTGTTATAGATCTAAAATTAATAAGTAGGAACTAACATAAAAAGTTTAAGAAATTCAGCAGATACAGATTTTAAGAAATAATTTTTGGAATATAATTTTATTAATAAAATAATGCAAAAGGTACAAACAGAGAGGGAAAGAACGAGTAAAAAGAGCTTCTCGGCATGGTGGCACTGTTGTAGTAAAGATGTGAAAGTCAATGAAAGGGCGAGAGTCGATCGAAGAATTCTTGTGCTCAAGAGGTGAAGAGGGAGAAAGAAGGAATGGGAAGAATATGAGTTGGGTATTTATAGGCCTCAAGCAATCCAAAAATCATTAAGATTAGGTCAATTTTGTGCTCTACATTTTTGAAAATTTTTCAAGGGTAAGGAAGCTTCAAATCTCATTGAAAATAGGATAAAATTCCTTGATTGTTACTTAATAATTTCATTTGGACCTTCCTTTTTTTTAGTCTTTCCTTTTCCTTCTTTCTTCCTTGATTTCAAGGCCACTTGCCAATTTTGGCTGTGGGAATACGTGGAAAACACATTTGGCACACATGGAGGCTTGGTTGGAACGCCTGGTGTATTGGATGCATGTAGGTTGTGCACGGAGTGATGGTTGGTGCAACACATAGGAGACGCGGGGTGCTAGAAGGGGGTTGGGCGTGCATGGCGCACCATCTGCACGCGGGCTGTGTGTGCAGCACGCGAAAGGTGTGTGTTGCAGGTGTGAACGTCATATTTCCTTATTTAGGTTTTTTCCATTTTTTTCGTTGTGGCTTGCACGAATATCATTTTTTAGATCCTTTTTTAATTGCATTTAGGAAGTCAGCCGCTTAGGCTGAGTAGGCACCCGCATAGGCATCCGTGGATCCCTTCTTGAACTGAGTAGTGCTATGTGATCTTGTAGTCGGATCTAGCCAAGTAGGCGGACCGAGTAGGCGTTTACTCGATCGCATACTCACTTGATTTTGGGATAGAGCCACTAGTTGGATCTTCTAAAAAGAAAACCCACGTAAAAACTAACCTTAGGGTTCCACGTAAAAAAAATCCACTTAAAAATCAAATATCTTGGATAGCCTAAGTAAAATGTCACCTAAAGCCATCAGTCACCGAAGCTCACAATCATTTAAGCCATCACCTACCAGAACCATCGCCCACTGAAGCCATCGCAAGGCGACACCGGCCATCGCCCACTAATGCTAGAGGTGGAGCCATCGCTAAAGCTCGCGTTGAGAGGTAGCCATCACTCTCATGGTCTGATTTTAGTTTTAGGATTTTAAATTTTAGGGTCTAACTTGTGTTGGGTGTGATTTTTAGGGCCTGAATTGTTCATATATGTGTATCTCAAATGGGATAAACATTTACAAGATGTGTGTCGCATATTTCTCCTTTCTCTTTTGGGTTTTATGGTTTAGAAATTTCACTGCAATGAAAAGCAAAATTGTTAGATCTACATGATATTTTCATTTAAATGTATTATTATTATCTTAATAGTTTGTTACTAGATAAATAGTAGGATGCATAGAGGTTTTCTAATCTAATAGGGATTGACTGTGGGTTTCAATACAATTGCCAATATTAAACTAATGTTCAAGAAAATATTTGCAATGTTGGTGTAATTCTTTAACATGTATGGATTAGTATAAATCATTTTTAATATATAGATCTTTTTTTTGAAAGGATGAGGAATGATATCGGGAATGATAGTAGATCGGAAAATCATTGTTAATATTAGATAAATCAATTGTTTGGAATCACTTCGGGTATGATTTTTACATCAATTTCTGGGTATGATTTTTGTTTTAAGTTTTTATTTTTAAGGTCTAATTTTTACACTTGGATTATAATTTCTACATTTTTCTTTTTTTAAAATATCTAAGCTTTTATATTCTAGGTTATATAATAATTAAAAAGTAAAAGTATTAACTATATTTTTTTATTATACTACTTGAGACATATGTATAGTTATAATATTGCATGTAGCACAAAATTTATTAAATAAATTAATTATTTTCTATTTTTTAAATAAAACATAAAAAATCACATACTTTGCATATTCGTCTGAATACTGCACTCTTTGTGGTGATCCAATCGACCGCATAATGTATATTAACTTCCTAAACCTTGGTCTTCACTATTGGTTTCCTCGTCTTGTGTTCCTTCATATGAGATTCATATTTGGTATATTTTGCTCAATTTCATTTTTCATACATTTAAAAATCAAATAAATTACATTATTTATGAAAGTGAATAAAAAAATGAAAAATACCTAAAAAATAGTAAAAAAAAAGTAAAAAATTTATGTAAAATTATGATGCAATAAATAATACATGCACAACACATCACGTATATAGAGCATATAAGAGAAGAATAAAATCTTAACTTAAATAAAAGTCTAACCATTAATCATCATTCATTGCCATCACAAAAGGAAGGAGAATAAGTTTGAAGAGGACAAGAAAATGTAACAGAGGAAAGAACCAATCATCACTAACTAGGAGGTCCTAACAATGGACTACAATGCAAAACTCAGACCAGCACTGTCTTCTCATTATCATGAAACCTAGCTACTACACACTAAAATCTGAGTTCAGAGTATAAATGGAAAAGCCAGCAAAAGCTGTGTAGAGTAGCAAAATAATGCATAATATTAATAAAAATTAGAGGAAACTACAAGAACCAAGAAGAACATGTACTTATTTATATTAAGTCTTTAATTATTCATTTATTACTTAAAATCTAGATTATTTGTGCCTTTCCACTTTTTCGATCGTCATCAACCCAAAATCAATTTCCTTGGAAGGTGTGAGAAGATATCGTTGCGTTGTATTAGATAGTAAAGTCAATACGAGACATTCTTTTAGTCAGGAGAATGGCCCGCACTTATCTTACTTTTTGATTAATTGTCTTGAGGTTCCAACCTAGGTGAAGTTGCGACTATGAGGTTCTGTGTTGCGCATGTAAGACGCTACTCCACATTAGTGCACGGTGAGTCATCTTTACTATAGGATATGAAAAAATGATACCAAATCCTCTCATAGTAAGCAACACGTATGCAATCACACCTAGCTACCTAGTTAGCTAAACAACCTAATAGACAAGTCAAAGAAAGGTTAGCCCACTCTCTGATTCAGTCTTTGCCTCTAAATACAATATAGTCGGTCGTGGTTGTTGATACCAAGCAAAAGACTATCCATTCATATATACCCATGCAATTCTTAGGATTTCATTTTTTATTCTCCACATGGTATCATGTAGTTATCTTTATAACATAAAAGGATTCCATGATAATTCTCATCTCTCTCTTGTCAGGTTCACTTATCTAGGTTATCCTCATTTAACTAAATAACTCTGATCGATATGTTAATTATCTTATTAGGAATTTAGGTTATTTTATCCACTAGTGTAGGGGAACGTATTTTCTCATTTAATCACATTCAATTACTGGGGATTTTACATCATAAGTATAATTTCTTTTGGGATTTCCAAACTAGGCCTGAGTTATTTATATTATATCATAATAAAAGCATGCATTTATTATCTATCCAATAAGCAATTTTGTGACTTGAGTTGTGTTGCATTATTTTTTTAACTTGGTATATTCAAGTACCCATGATTAGAAATGAATCACAATATTAACTGGACTCCAGACCTTAGGAAGAGGTATTAAAAACACACATATCAAGTAATCATGATCAGACATCAATACCAATCATAGGGGATCAATACACAAAGGAAAGGGAAACTACTCTACTTAGTGTCATTAGGGGGTTAAGGCAACTTCAAGAGATTAGGTGGGAGGTTCTCGAGACTACCAGTGCCTCTTCGAATCTCATGCATGCTATGGGATTGTGCCCTTGAGCCAAGAAGACATAACACAATGTCAATAAATCATTAAGGAACTATTTTAGAGTTTTGCATGACAAGAAGTCTTCAGAAGTAATTTTTGAAGGCATTACAGTGTAGTTTGTTGAAAGACAATTCCAACAGTACTTTAATGGACCAATTCAAGAGGAATAACCAATAAAGATACCTTCATTACCCTTTGCATCAAACCTACCAAGATTATCGTGGGTGTTTAAAAGATAATGACTACCAAACATCCTAAAATATGATTCACTAGGCAACATTTCATAACTGAGCTCCTAAGAAGTCTTTTTAAGAATAGGCCTTAACAGGTGTGGTTGATAACATAACAAGCCCATTCACCACTTCAACCTAGAAATATTTTTGAAGTCCAGACTCCAAAAGTAAGGTTCAAGTGTATTCTTGTAGAGTGTGATTCTTGCACTCTACCACATCGTTTTGAGATGGTGAGCCCACATAAGGGGGTCTCAACTCTCCCTTGATCTCAAAGCGATGGATTCTTTTTATTAGCAATACGTGGAGGAACACCTTGTTTGGAAACTGCAACTATAAATCCCATTGACAATAGTCACTGTAACTCTTTTGCTTAGATCTGGAGGCCAAAAGCTTTCCTCTGATGAAGACAACTTTATTTGGCATTTGTTGTACTAGTTATGGGCCTTAAACAAATTTCTGTTTGATCTCTACCAAACTAATTAGTGAAGAATACTTATGCTGATACAATGTCTCAAAGGGTCTATTGTCAGAAGTCAATTCAACCAATGGCAAATGGTCTTTCCATGATCCCTGTTAATTTAAGCCATAGGATTTCAATAAATCCTCCAGAGTCTGGGTGGTCCTCTCTGACTATCCATTCGTTTGGGGGTGGTATGCTGAGTTGAACTTCAGTCTAGTACCCAAAGCTTCTTGTAGGTTGATCCAGAAGTGCGACACAAATCTTGGATCTTGATCTAACACCATCCTTGTGAATTTCGTGAAGCCTAACTACTTACTTCCTTGACATACAACTCAGCCAACTAGGCTTGTGTGTGGTCTTAATTGCCAAAAAATGTGTTGACTTCGTCAAGTGGTCAACAATGACCCAAATGGCATCATGCTCATGTGACACACTTGGCAATCCTACCACAAAAATTATCGTGATATTCTTCCATTTCCATTCTGGCACTGGGAGAGGTTGTAGTAAACTTGTTAAGCTTTTGTGTTCGGCCTTTATCTGTTGGTAAGTCATACATCAGCTAGCGTATCATGCCATCTCATGTTTCATGCTTTTCCACTAGAAGTCCTTCCTAATGTTCTTTTACATGTGGGTACTCCCTTGTTGTAAAGCCATCTTGGAGTTGTGCATTTCATACAACACGTGCCTTTTTGGAGTTTCATTTTTGAGGTACACACAATTGCCCTCACAAAAGTACTCTAGCCATAATGGAGAAATCCTGTGACTGACCCATCATAACTCCATCTCAAATTTGGACTAACTTTGGATTGGTAAACTGCATTTCTTTGTTCTCTCTTATTAGCTCTAGCTGCAGTCTACATGACATAGTGAGAGTGCCCAAGAAGTTCAAATCAACGTCTGGCTTTCATTCACTGATCTTAATGAGTCAATCCCATTCCTGAACTTGGAGTTGAGCCACCATTATTGTTGGGTATTGACTCAAAGCATCTGCCACCACATTACCTTTGTCTAGATGGTATTGGATCTTACAATCATAGTCATTCAACAAATTCATCCAACGATGTTATCTCATATTAAGCTCCTTCTAGGAGAAGATATACTTAAGACTTTTATGATCAATGAAAATCTCAAAGGTCTTACCATAGACATTATGTCTTCATACTTTGGGAGTGAAGACAATGGCTACCAACTTAAGGTCATGCATCAGATAATTCTTCTCACGATCTCTTAGCTACCTTGAAGCATAGGCAATTACCCAACCGTTTTGCATTAACATGCAACCAAGTCCCAAGTGTGATGCATCACTATACACCAACAAACCACCACTTCCTGTTGATAGAGCCAAAATCAGTGTTAATGTCAATCACCCCTTCAACTCTAGGAAGCTTTATTGGCAAGCTGGGATCTACTTAAAGTTGACACCTTTTCTGATCAACCTCGTCAATGGGACTACAATTTTGGAAAAGTCTTGGATGAAGCGTCAGTAGTATCTGACCAATCCTAAAAAGCTTTAGATTTTAGTTACTGATTTTGATGGAGACAACTCCAGTATCGCCTCAATCTTAGCTAGGTCCATTGATACGCCTCGACTGTTGAGCACGTGACCCAAGAAAGCAACTTCGTTCAACCAAAATTTGCACTTGTTAAACTTGACATAAAGTTAATTGCATCACAATGTTTCCGACAATGTCCTTAGGTGCTTCACATGTTGCCTCACTTCATGAGTAGATCAAAATGTCATTGACGAACACTATGACAAATCTATCTAGGAAGGGTTTAAATGCCTGGTTCATTAGATACATAAATGCTGTAGGGGCATTGGTTAGCCCAAAAGACATAACCAAGAACTCATAATGACCATATCGAGTTTGAAAAGCAGTCTTCGGGACGTCAACCTCCTTTATATGCAATTGGTGGTATCTAGATCATAACTTAATCTTTGAAAACACTGCAAATCCCTGCATCTGATTGAACAAATGTTGGTCTAGGGTAGAAGCTTCTTTATTCTAAATCATGACTTTATTTGACTGTTTGTAGTTAATGTGGTCTAGGAGATTTTCTCTTAAAAATATTGTAGTTCTAATGATAGGAGAAATAATGATGTTGTAGTTTAAAGTGGTGGAAAATCCTTAGATCAAAGATTAAAATAGATTGCAAATTAAACTACAACGAAAATATCGTATCCATAGGGAGACTGAGCCTAATAAATTCGCAACTTTTAAACTTTTAGATTCAAAATGATTGAGTAGATGTTTGTATGTAAAAGTAAATATTCACTAAAGTTGCCTCAAATTACAAAAGATATGTCTTTGAAGAGAATAATTATACTATGCATATTTAAGAAGAGGGATTAAATATTTGAAACAATAATTCAGCAGTATCCATCAACCACTAATTGCATAGGAAATATTCATGCATCTTTTACTTTTACCATATGAGAGAGAACAAGATAAAGAGAAAGATCACCAACTATTAGAGAAAGCATGCCGGAAAAAGAGAGAAAGTGAGGGGTGAAAGAACAGATCATCCAAATAACATAAACTAATAATTATTAAGGTGGGCAATGGCATTTGAATGTAATAAAAAATGCTTACCGAAACAGGGGTTTTTCCTTCTCTCCTCCTCGAACACGGAAAGGATGATCGTCGGTCGAATGGAGCTCGGAGGAGATCAGCCGTAATGAGGACTTCGTGATGACGTAGATGGCGCAGGCGGAGGTGGTCGGCGGTGGGCACTTGAAAGGGAGGGAGATGGTGGGTCATGTTCTGCCTGTAGTGGCTTGGAGCTTAAAGCAACACTGGAGAGGAGAGCTCCACGCACGGAAGGCGCTAGGACGCGGGAGGGGCGCTAGCAGGGGTGGCTAGCTGGAGGTGGAGCAGTCATGTGTAGCGTTCTAGGCATGCTCACCGTAGCTCTGTGCGTGGTGCGTGAGGAGAGGAAGCGCAGCTCGTGCGCGGGTAGCTTGTGGAAGGCGCGTGGGAGGTGCACTGGTTGCGTGGGCTAGAGGTGGTGCGTGAGGAGAGGGTGGTCTATAGCTGAAGGTGGACGGCTGTGGTTGGGTTGTGTTGGAGAATGTTGGGCTCACGCTGAGGTTGCAAGTGGTGTGTGTGGAGAAGAAGGTGAAGAGGAAAAACGAAGGAGGAGGGTGGAGGGCATGTGGTGTTGGTGATGGTGTAGGTGTTGGTGGCGGTAATGATGTGCGTGGTGTTGGATGAGAGCTGATGTGGTGGTGGTGGCTTTGGGTTCTTTTGTGGAAGGGAGGAACAGGGGAGAAGAGGAAATCAAAAAAGAAGAGAAGGGGAAGTGGAGGCATTGGTGCTCACACGGTGAGGGGCAGTGGCATGCACGCACTGTCACTACGTGCATGAGCGGGGATGAAGGCAAGGCTGGAGCACGCAGTGGTCTATGGTGTTCACCGAATTCACAGTGCAAGCCCTTCTCCACAAGGTATGCCTTCGATGCACGGTGGATGGTGCAAGGAAGATTCCCCCCCTCTCCTTTTAAACGCCTCTCCATTTTTGTTTCTTTCGCCGAGATCATCTCCAACAATCTTGGTGATGAGGCGGTGCCAACAGGTTTGGAGGTTGCCGTTGCGAGGTTGCGAGACGCACGACCACCTTGGGTTGGCGGTGCGTTGAGTTGGTCAGTTGAGTGCACTACTGGTGGAGAGGAGATGGTGATATGATATTGGAAATTTTATGCACATAACCTTACATAAATATATATGTATTGAACTTTAACGAAGTATCTTTTAATTAAGATAAACTAACACTTAATTCTAATTGCAATCTAATGAAGTAAGTTTCAAATATACTTAAGTAATTAATTATACAATAAATTGGACTCTTCAAGCAGCATGCTGCCGCCTTTCTTTTTCATAAACAGTATAGGTGCTCCCCACGGTGTTACATGATAAGATGAATCGCTTATCTAAAAGCTCTTATAATTGGACCTTCAGCTTCTTAAGCTTAATTGAAGCCATCCTATACAGGGCCCTGGAAATCGGATCGATTTTTGGAACCATCTAAATCTCAAACTCTATTTCCCTATGTGGCAGTGCTCCTAGTAACTCCTCAAGAAATATATCTGGAAACTCATTGACTACAAGGACTTCTTGAATTTCCAACTTATCCTTTTTGGCTTCAACATCATAGGCTAAGTACTCGTCACACCCCTTAGCCAGAAAACTACAAGCTTTCATCACTGAGATCCTTTTGACCTCATCTCGTTGACCTTGGATCTCAAACTGGTGTTGTCTCGGTGGTGAAAGGATCACTTTCTTTCCAAAATAATCTAGGCATGCGTGATGTCTAGCTAACTAGTCCCTTCCTAGAATTACGTCAACATTCTTCATATAAAAAAGTATCAAATCTATCGATAGCTCTTGGCCAGCCATATAGACATAACAGCTAGGTATCCATTGCTTGGATATGAATAATTGTCCACCCAACTACGGGATGGTCAAATCTATCACTGGTTTCCTTAGTTTGGTAGCAAATCTAAGTGATACAAAGGAATGCATAGCCCCTGAATCAAAAAAGAGCATTGACTGCATTATTACAAATGGAAACTATACCTTAAAGGTCGAGGCTTGCACGTCCTTCAAAGTCAGTGCGCTCATCTTTCCGACCACCTGACTCATGCTTGGCTGCACCACTGACATTGATGTGGCCTAACTGTTCATCAACTAGTCCTTCCTCAGGTGTCTTGGTTGGTGGCACAAATTATAAAGTTATGGCCAATTGCATCTACTGTGGCGGTTCTTTTTGAAATTCTGGCACTCTAGCTATTTCTTCCACTGACCACCCTATTTCTTTCTCTATCCTTAGCTGTCCTAGGTGACGACCTTAGAAGGGTTCAAACACTTGAGGTCCCCTAGTGATTGTTGTGTCGATTTGGACCACCAGAGTTCCTTTGTGATTCTTCCTATTGGTGCACCGCATTTAGCACTCTCTCCATGGCTAGAGCCCTTACAGCTACCCTAGGGAGGTTGTCCATTGGTGTCTCTGCGAACTTGATCCTTAAGTTATTTCTTAGTCCACCAATGAATTGCCAAACATGTACTTCTTCCCTAGCAAACGCTTCTCTAGCAAAGCGAAGTAGTTCCATGAACTTCACCCTACACTCAGCAACTAACATATGGCCTTACTGGAGGCTTATAAACTCATCCCTAGCAAACACTTCTCCAGCAAAGCGAAGTAGTTTCGTGAACTTACCCTGCACTCAGCAACTAACATATGACCTTACTGGAGGCTTATAAACTCATCTTGCTTTTGAGCTCTCCATTCCAAATGATAGAATTGATCGTTGAAGAGTTTCAGGAATCTATCCCAAGCCATTGAGACTGGTTCGGCTACCTTGATCATGGTCTACCGTTTCCTAGCTATATCTTTAAGTTGGAAAGTGTCTAGTCTCACTTGATGCTCTTCCTTTATGTGAAAGGCATCAAAGATCTTCTCAATCTTGAGTATCTAATCTTCTGTCATCGACAAGTCACTGGATCCCGAGAAAGTTGAGGCTTCATCCTTCAAAACTACTTGAACTTAGTACTCTTGGTGAGTGCCATAGGAGGATCTTGGTTTGGTTTGTTTCTGTGTGGAGGGGAATTAATCAGACCATTTCCTCCCTACAATGGATTATTTTGACCTCTGTCGCTACCATTAGCTCCATTGTTATTTTCGTTCCTCGATTCGGTCCCTATCTAGCTCATGGCGTCTGCCAGGTTTTGCAGGGTTGCCTACGTCAGGTACATCATTAATGTGAACACCATCATAGGCCCTAGTTGGCCACTTTTAGTCAAGTTTGAAAGATAAATGCTCTTACATAACCATCTGAGGGTTACAACTCCATATTATTCTGTTTTGAGAAGAGAACAAGAAACTAGGGTTAATTTTGTAATTTTAACAGCATATCATGAACACAGAATAACCACGGGATTTGACAAGGGTAAACTGAAGGTCAAATGAGCATTAAAGACTAATAAGTGGGTCAATACAAACAGAAACGGGGTTTCATGTTGTATGCAAATTGAGATTTAATATGCATTCATTATAGTATACTTCTAAATCGCACAACAAAATATTTAAATTTATAAACTCAAATTCTAATTAGAGTCTGAGATCGTTCGCAAGGAGCAAATGTGGAATTTAAACATTAATCTTCATTCAAAATAAATAAGCACAATAAATTGAGCATCAAATAGATATTCAATGAATACAACTTGTCAGATTGATATTCATATATAAATCAAAAGATCATGAGATAAAAAGAATAGAGAAAACCTAAAAAGTGGTGATTTAGATCACCATTTAGATCCCTCTAATTAAGCATGCATCTCATATTCAATTTATTTAAATAACCAAACAGAACCTTCAATCAATTAATCAACATTAACTTAGGTATTTAAATAATCCAACAGTAACCATAATCATCCTCAATCAGTCGTCGCCTATGTAAATCAGATGACTTAACCTTCACAACATAGTAGAGCCTCACGGAAGGCACACAGGTGCTCAAGCTTTCTTCAGGGCCTTCTCTTCTTCAGGTCTTCGCAAGACCAAGGATTCTAAGCACAACCTTCACAAGCACAAGACCTTTCTCTTCAGAAGCTAAATGTGAGGGCCTCTCTCTCCCTTCAGCACGTGCCCAAGACACTTCAAAGCAAAACCCTCCCCCCTCCTCACAAATCTCTCCTTTTCTTCTCTCAAAGCCGGGGTTTAATCAAGTCAAATGTTGGGTTATCGATCATGAACAAGGACCATGCCCACGTGCGTGTGGATCGCGGGTGAGGTGTGAGGCAAGATGTGTAAGGGGACCCGACCCCCATGTCTTGGGCACGGAGGCTATGGGAGAAATCCCCTTTATACTGATCGTCCGGCTTGCCAATGCACAAGGTGGGATTAAATGTCCCCTTCTACTCCTTTGTTTTATTCGGTATGCAGCGGGGAAGGTTGTCGGGGAATTGGTGTTGCTATTGAGGTTCTGCTGCTCAATTGAATACGCAGGAAACTTCTTGGTGGTTGTTTGCAGTTCATGGAAGTGGAAGCGAGGTCAGACGTGAACGGAATGCGGCAGACGAAGTTGGAAGATTGACGGCGATGGAGAAGCTCCGGTGGCAACCTGAAAATCAAAATACGGCCTCGTGACCCAAATAAAAAATGCTCACAGGTATCGCAGTAAGATGAGGAGTGTGTTGGTGGTGTTTGTGTGAGGTTTCGTAGATGGTGGAGCTCGAGCGAAGGTGGTGAATGGCTGTAATGGTGGGTTCCTTCGCCGAAGTTATTGGGTGGTCGAAACGCTTAATAATGTTAGGGCTTTTACTCTAGGGGTGAAGGGGAAGGTAGTGGTGGTGGTCGCGGGTTGTGTGAATATGTGTGGCGACCGAACAAAGCTTACTGGAGCTTCGTCGGACACGAAGAAGACCGAGGGGATTTGAGTTTTGATCAAGTTTGACTCGACAATTTACATAGAAACCCAAATTAGGGTAAAATTCCATTTGAGACTCTATTCAAGGTCAAAATAGGTTCAGATGATTAAATCAAGGATAACAAACCTCAAGGAATATCTTTCTATGATTTTTAGGAGATTTAGATGAATTTTATCCAAACCAAAACCTCTGTAATTTAAGAAGGTTTGAAATTAGAGTTTTAGGTGCTATATTGGTTCTCAAAATACGTGAAATCCTATTTTTGTCTGTGTGGATGCACTTATTAGACTTTAATACTCATTTGACCTTAAATTAACCTCTAGCAAACCTCGTGGTTACTCTGCTTTCATAATGCAATGTTAAACCGCAGAATTAACCCTGATTGTGTTTTACTCTCAGAATGGAAATGCATGGAATTATGACTCTCAGGCGACTATGTAGGAGCATTTGTCACTTGATTATGACTAATTAAAGCTAATTATGGCTCATGATGATGTTATCATCATTTTCCAGCTTAAAACTAGGTTGACCTCGATACATCGCTTCAGGATCTTCTCCAAGTTGCTAAGACAATGGTCGAATGAGTTCCCAAATACGGAGAAATCATCCATAAAGACCTCCAGGTATTCACCCACCATCTCTGAAAAAATGGCTAGCATGCAATGCTGAAAGGTTGCAGGTGCGTTGCATAACCCGAATGGCATACGACGGAATGCGAACGTGCCATATGAGCAAGTGAATGTTGTCTTCTCTTGATCCTCTAGTGTAATAGCAACTTGGTTGTATCTTGAATAACCATCTAGGGTGCAAAAATATTTCTGCCCTACCAATCGCTCAAGAATCTGGTCAATGAATGGCTGTTTGTGAGTGCTGAATCGGGTTTTAAAAGTGTTGCGTTGTAGTACATCCGAAATAACGTTCAAAACAAATATAATTTTATTACTCGAAAAGATTCCGAGGTCAAACACATAGAGCAAATGGAATTTACACACTAATCTCAACAATAAATACAAATTGAACACATAATACTACTCAAAATCTAATTATTAATGTAGAGTATGAGTATATGAAGAGTAAAAAGAAATTTAGATAAAATAATGGAGAGCATATGAAAATTAGACGTCTGATTTTGCAATCTGACGTCTTAAATGAATTGTGCTACAGTATCCTTATTTTCTTCCTTCTTTTGATTCTGTCTTTCTTCTTTTTCTTCTTCTTCTTCCTTCAGCCTTCTCTTCTTCTTCTTTGGTCCTTGTCTTCTTTTTCCTTCTTCTTCCTTTGCCTTTGCGAATCCTCCCTTCTTTCTCTTCTTTCTGTCCTCTGTCTTCTCCTTCCTTCTTCTTTTTCTTTGCCTTTTGCCTTTGCGAGCCTCTTCTCCTTCATTTCTTCCCTCTCTGGCTCCTCTCAAAATCTAACTAAGTGTGGAGCCAAACTCCTCAAAGCAAAACCCCCCTTCCCCTGCGTAGCTCTCCTCTCTCTTTTTCTTTCCTATGTCAGTCTCGCTCTCCCAGAGCCTTTAACCAGTCGAGTAATCGAACCTAACGCAGACCTAGGTCTAGGCTCACCGGCATGTGTGGTGAGTGCGTGTAAGGTCGGGTCAGCCAGGTCCACGTATTAGCTGCCGTGGACGAGTCCGATGAAGGGGGGGAGGACCTCACCCTCAGTGCTGGAGGCGAAGAACCTACAACACTTTTACAATTTATGCGACTTCGGGTGGCTCTTCACTTCCGAGGTGGGACTAAATGTCCCACCTGTCTTCCGCGCAACTGCAGCAGAGAGTGCTTGGCCAAATTGAAGGGGCGACAGCTGCTGGAGTCTTCGCGTGAGGGCTTGGATGCGTGCGCGCCTTTAGTCCGCATAGCTTGCAGCTATCTCCTGGAGCAGCGCAAGACCTAGGACCGCTTGAAGCTTGCTTCAAGCTCAGCAACAATGGCAGACCATGGCTGGATACCTGAAATCAAGAACAAGGGCCTTATGGCCGCATCAACATGTTTAGCAGTATCGCCGAGGCACAGCGAATGTGACGATGGCCATGGCATGGAGCGAGGGTGGCTGTGGTGGCCGGACGGTGAAGGGAATGGATGGTGAAGGTGGGTCTGTTTGGGGTGGAGTTTGGGTGGTCGATGGAGTGAGGAAAAATGATTATTGAGGTGTGGCGGAGGTTGTAGGGTGGTCGGCGAGGTGGATGGAGGTGCGTAGCGACGGGAGCACCACACCGGAGGTATCACCGGAGGTGGAGAAGGTGACGATGGTCAATGGCATCGGTGGTTGGTTTTGCGAAATAAAGAGAGGGGGAGGAAGTGTGGAGGATAGGGAACTTAAGAAACCTAATCTAAGGGATGAAAGGGAAGGGAATCCCACGCCGGTATGGTTGTCGGACGTGGGGAAGACGAATACCTCCATAGGTGAGGCGGCGGCGAAGATGGGGCAGAGGCGACATCGGCCGATATTGCACGATGCGGACGATTGTGGTGATAACCCGACCACTGGTATTGTGGTTGGGCAACGAGAGAGTGAGGGAAAGGCCGTCGGAGCTTGCGGAGAGTTGTGGCTAGCGAGGGAGAGAGGAATAGAGGGGGAATCGGCCCAATTTCAAGCTGAGGAGTTCGGTTTTGATCTGGGGCTCTTTAAATAGGTCTCTAAGGAGGGTTTTGTGCTTGGAAGCCAAGCTTCCAAGTAAAGAAGGGTCACTGAAGATGGAAACTCTCAAAAGATCCAAATCTCTCATGCGTAAGGAAGGGTCACCGAAGATGGAAACTCTCAAAAGATCCAAATCTCTCATGCGTTCGCATGAGAGATTGGGAAGGAATTAGGGCATCAAATCGGGTTCATATTGGAGGGATTTTCTCAGAGAATCTCCCTTCCAATTTTGGAAGGGATTTTCCAAGTAATCAAGGAGAACTCTCCTTTCAAAGCTCGTCGGAGTAGGAATCCTCTACTATAATGGTGGAGGGACCTATTTGTGAAAATGATGAAGAAGTTAGGGGGTTGATTGCAAGGATTTTTGAAAGTTAGGGGTAGAAATGTAATCAGGCAGGACCTTTTTGCAAACTAGGTCAAGATGAGTTCCCCTTAGGTCCAAATTTTGGTACAAACCTAATTTGGACCTAAGGAATCCAATGGTAAAGTTGGATTTTGGGTTTAACCATGTTTGATTAGGAAATTTGTGCAAAAACTCAAATTTGGGTAAATATCTATTTGAAACCCCATTCTAAGTCAAGATGGGTTCCAATGGTCAAATTGAAGGTACTAAGCCCTAGATAATATTTTTCTATTATTTTTAGAGGGTTTATGTGAATTTTATCCTGACCAGAACCTTGGTTAATTAAGTGGGTCTGTTTTTAGGATTTCAAGAAGTCATTTAATTCATAGAACACACACAAACCCTTTTTTGTCAAATCCAACCCACTTGTTATTTTATTAAGACCATTTGACCTTTGTTTAGCCCTTGAGAAAATCCATGGCTATACTGCATTGGTAAAATTGAAGTTTTACCCTTAGTTTCTTGTATTTCTCTCAGAAAGGTTATGCTGTGAATTATGACCTTTAGTTGGTTATGTAGGAGCATTTATTCTCTTCATTGGGTCAAAATGGGCTAGTTAAGGCTCATGATGGTGTTCCCATCAATAGCAAACAGAAATGATCTTTCTTGGTGGCCTCATTAGGCTTCCTATAGTCGTTGCACACCTGGCATGCAGTAGCGGTGAGGGTGGGGATGGATTTGCCCTGGTCATTGGTGACCATTGTGAGCCCGGCTTTCTTGGGTACCACTTGAGGGGGCTCATCTAAGGGCTATCGGAAATTGGGTAAATGATATCTACGTCAAGCCACTTGATTATCTCTTTATTAACTACCTCTCGCATATTTGGGTTCCATCGCCTTTGCATATGGCGAGAAGGTCGAGCCCCATATTCCAAATAAATTTTATGAGTGCAATAGGTAGGGCTAATTCTCCTTATGTCAGAAATTGTCCACCCAATGGCTGCCCGATGTTCAAAGAAGGTTGCAATCAACCTAAGTTCTTGATCCTTAGTTAAGTGGGCATTGATAATCACAGGGAAGGTATGGTCTGGTCCTAGAAAGACATACTTGAGATTATCAGGTAAAGGTTCTAGTTTGGGGGTAGGTAGGACAACATTTGATGGGTAGGGGAAAGGGGGGAGTTGATCAACATCAATCTCCTCGAATGGGGGTTGCTGAAGGTAATCTGCTCTACACAGGTCAACCTCCACAGGTTGGGATGGTTCAGGGTATTATCAACTGGTTGAGTCAGATGGTCTGCTGAAGAGCTAAGAGTGAGGCATTCTTCAACTAAATGTTCCACGGGATCGTTCTCCTCAACCCAACCACAATCAAAAGACTTGGTCGCTCTGAAGATATCCAATTGCATCTTCTTGTCCCCAAAGGCAATTTCCATGCATCCCGTGTCGCAATCAATGTTCACCTTAGCCGTAGCTAAGAATGGTCTGCCCAGGATGATAGGTGTGTTTTGCAATTATTCAGAGACTTCCATGTCGAGGTTCAAAAAGTCGACCGGGGAGTAGGAAGTCCTTGACCCAAACAATCACGTCCTCAACTACCCCCTTCGGGGTTTTCACAGATCTATCAGCCAATTGGATAGTCACAGGTGTGGGTTTCAATTCTCCAAATCCAAACTGCTGATAAAGGGTAGTCGGCAAGAGGTTGATTGAAGCACCTAAGTCCAAGAGTACTCTATCAAATGTCATGTCCTCGATATGACAAGAAATCAGGGGCGCTCCTGGGTCAGTTCGTTTGGGAGGCAGGCTACTCAATATCACTGAACTAGCTTGTTCTGAGAGCACTACCTTCCTAGGTGCTTGGGTTTTCGACTTGCGCTTCGACGTACAAACATCCTTCAAGAACTTAGTGTAAGCTGGGATATGTTTAATTGCTTCGAGGAGCAGAATATTAATCTGAACTTGTTTGAAAATTTCCAACAGCTCCTCATTCTCAACTACAGCTTTCTTTTTCTTCCTTTTCTCCAAGGCCTTAGGGTATGGTGTTTGGGTTTGAATCAGGTCAGTCTCCATATCCTTGGGTTCCTCCCACTCATCCTCAGACTCGAGTATCTTAGGAGGTGAGGTCACGAAAGGGGTTGGCTATTTGGGGTTTTGGGTTTTAGTGTTGCTTCTCAAGGTAAGTGCGTTGGCAGAGGCATTGGGACCATAGGTAGATCCTTGAGAAGAAGAGGAAGAAGCACCAAACCCAGGGGATGTTTATGGGGCTTGCTGGACCATGTAGGCATGTCCAGGATTGGCTTGGAACCCTTGAGAATTGGGACCTCTGTTGATCACATTTCTCGGGTTCGGTTGTGGCTGAGAAGGAAGGGATCCCTATTGTTTGCAATCCAACAGCTTGCTCAACTGTCCCTTCACTACTGTCATTTCCTCCTGATGTTTCTAATTCATATCAGCCATCATTTTTATTAGCGTGTCCATTTGGTTTTGTGGGGGAGGGGTCGTCCTATTCTGATTATAGGGTGGTCTAACAAGTGGACCTGGCTGATAAAAGGGGATTTGGTCTGGGTTGGTTCTAGAATTGGTTCGATTTTTGGTTCGTCCAGGCGAAATTCGGGTGATTATGCCATCTGGCATTGTAGGTGTTAGAGAAGGGGTCAGGTTTGAAGTAACCTTGGATGGCTTGGACGTCTTCAAAGATAGAAGGTGCCGAGGGGGAGGGAAGAGAGTAATCAGGGTTTGAGGGAGCAAAGGTCCCTGCCTGAAACATGGTCATGGGTTGTTCCAAGTGTATCTGGTTCATTGGCTGCACCAAATCTACATTGTGTGCTCCCTTTGCTAGGGAGAGGCTCTGTAGCGAGTTTCTGGTCTGGTTTAGCAATTCATCAATCTTTTTGTTCACCAACTCAACTTGATTTAACTTATTGGCTATAATGTCCATGTCAACCGTTCCAGAATTGGCTTGTACTTCATAGATCCCACTACGGGGTTGACTGGATCGATTTAACTGGGTCATGGAGGCATTATTGAACGAATTCTCACTCATGGACTCAAAGAGTTCAAACGCGCTCTCCTCATCTTTATTCAAAATGTTGCCTCCACATGAGGCATCAACAAAGTTTCTAAGGTTGCTGTCCAGACCATGGTAGAAGATTCGAGCCAATTGCCACCTTGGAACCTCATGGTATGGGCATTTCCTCAATAATTCCTTAAATCTTTCACATGCCTCATGGAATTGTTCCCCACCTTGTAGTGTAAATGTGGTAATGGCTCTTCTAAGGGCATTGGTCTTGCCTATGGGGAAAAATTTCTTTAAGAACGCATGCCTCAGTTCCTCCTAGGTGGAGATGGGTCTCTCTAAGGTTCTAAGCCAGTGAAATGCTTTGTCTTTTAGGGAGAAAGAGAACATCTTAATCAAAATAATGTCTAAGCTGATGTTCCTAGGTTTCATAGTTCGGGTGATCCAGTCTAGGTCCTCAAGGTGTTGGAAGAGGTCCTCATTTGAGCTCCCATGAAAGTGGCTCTGAATTAAGCTTAAGACATTAGGCTTTAACTCAAAATCATCTCCCCCTTCGGGGACCCTAAGATGTGGCTCGATCCGGATAGCAGACGGATCGTAAAAATCACGGAGAGACCTAGGTTGGCCTTCAAGAGGTTGTGGTGGGTTAGGTGGGTTCAGTAGGGGTTGCCCTTGAGGGTTTGCAATCTGTGTATGGCTTGCATGATGGTTTGGATTTTTTGTTGTTGAAGTTGGTGGTTGGCAGAGATCTGGGCCTGAATGATGGTCATAAAATTGGGTGGGGGTTGATCCTCAACCTCATCAATTCTTGGTTCAGCCATTTCTCGTGTAAAATCAAGTCTTCTAATTTCCCTATCCAAAACAAACAACTCGGGATGCAGTGATCGCCTCTTGTGCATACACTAGGGAAGAACGGAGAGGGATGCGAAGAGAGACTGGTGCGAGAAGTGTGTGCACAAATAAGTAAACAAATCTAGTCCTTATAATGTATACCTTTTGTGACCTAGAAGCCTCAGAGGAATGATCAAATCTGTAAGCACTTAACCACCCTTCCCAATGTTAATCTGGCCAGGTTGATTACGAGGGGGTTGAAGGAAGGTTCTTCCTTTGCCTTTCGCCGCCGGTTCCGTAGACTCCACAACCACGGTCGTTTGATACTTTCCCACAACCTAGACACCAGATTCTACAAAGGGAATGAAGGCCAAGTGCCTAGCAAGCCTAATTACACCTTCAAGACTTAGATTAGTCCTGCCTAGGGTGCGTTTACTCCATTTTAATGAGGGTTAGGTTAGTACTTGTCCTTAGGATATGTGATGAGGCATTGTTTGGGGTTGTGCCTCTTAGTTAATTGATTTGAGCATGTGTGTGCACTTAACAAAACATGGCTTTTAAGCAAGAATTTCAAAATGTGGTGTCTTTTAATAATTTGTCCTTACTTTAATGCTTTTTAGGGTTGAAGTTCCTCAATGTTTTCAAACAAGGTTCAAGTGGGTACACAAGGTTTTGCACACAACGGGAGAAAGTTAATTCCCTTTAGAATAATGTGCCCTAGAAAAACAACCCTAGTGTGGTCACCCTAGTGTTCATGCAATTCTACCAGGTGAGTTGATTTTAATTATGGTGAGTAGTGAGACCCAAATCAAGTCATGGTGGCTTCGCAAACACCACTCAAAAGAAAGAATGCTCCAAAAAGATTCTCTTTAAGAATGTTAGAGTGTATTTTTTATTTTTGTTGGGTGATGAGTTTAGAATGTGAGTCAAATAGTCATTTACCACGCCAATTTTAGATTTTTATTTTTTTTTGTATATTTTGTTTAGGCAAGCACACAATCACTGGGTGGAGTGATACTCACAACCGTCTTCACAGCATTTTACTCTTGGTCCATCGTCTTGGATCGCGCTCCTCCATCGCCTAAGCGTTGAGTTCCTGCAACCAATCAAGTAGAGAATGTGAACACAAATGCAGGATTAAAGCGACAAAAGAAATCCGTTGCCTCCCCAGCAACGACGCCAAAAACTGACGGGCACGGAACGCATTTGTTTAATTGTGCCATTGTAGTATGCGTTCGCGATGTTGGTTTTAATTTAAGAATGTAGATTTAGTGAGTTCAAGTGTCGAACACAAGGAGGCGTAAAATCAGATTAGTTTGTCACTTTAAGTTGTCACAGGAATGGGTGGTTTTCTTGCTTGCAAGAAAACGCAGGAGAGAGAGAGAGAGAGAGAGAGAGAGAGAGAGAGAAAGTAGGGCTAGAGATCGTGTTTAAAACTTGCCAAGCATTAAGAGGATGTGAGTTACAATATATGAAACTTTCATCAATATATAGCATGAAATTAAAGTTTGTTTATAACTACAATAATAGATGAAAGCTTAAACAAATACAATATAAACTAAAGTAAAGAGAGTGTGAGGAGTCAAGGCAGCCATGGCAGTGGAGGGAGGCTTCGTCGGTGGCTAGACAACTCCGAGGCGGGTATGAAGTATTTGGTGGACCTAGCAGAAGGCTAGAGTAGTATGGAAGGTGTGTGTATTGAATGCCCTTGAATGGGGTGGTTGGGAGGGTTTATATAGAGAAGAGGTGTTTCTAAACTAAGCAAGGGCTTTAGCGACGTCCGGGACGTCGCTAAACCCATTCTAGAAATGTCAGTGAAGCCGCTCACCCGTCGGTCCAAGCGCGCACCCGTGCTTCCTTCGCCTGCGTGATCCGTGTGCGTGCCATGTGAGCCGTCCGATGGATGATCGAACGATCGAAAGTGTGCATGGGCGCGCGCTATGGATCGCACCTTGAACGCGCGTGCGCAATGGCGCACATCCAGAGTGCCACGTAGCCTCCATCCGCACCGCTCGATGTCGGTCGGACGGTCTAAATTCCCCACGGTGCGCGTTGGGCATGATTTGAGGCACAGCGGAAGGCGAACACTCACCGCTGCTTGCGAGTGCGAGCATTCGACTGCTGCACTGCCTCCTCGAGATGGTGTGGCAGATAAGTTGGGTGCGCGCGATCCCAACCATTGGATGGAGATCCAACAATCAAATCTTGAAGTCCTTTGGGTGCACCGGAGATGCGGTGCGGTCGAAGCTCGCGGATCCTCAGCCATCCGATCCTTCGATCGGATGGCTTAGAATGCTTCTTTGTGATGAGCGCGAGGGTGCTGCATGGGTGAGGGTGCGATGGAGAGCGCCACATGGCCACTTGTGGATCGTTGATCATCAGATCAACGGCGATAACTTCTTGGGTTGGTCGAGGGAGCTCCGAATGTTGGATTTAAGTGATTTCGAGTCTGTTGGAATCCATTCATCGATATGAATTCGTCCGTGCAATCCGATTGCTCATATGAGGCATGTTTCAACATGCACTTGTACATATGGCCATTAAACATTGCTTTATAAGCAATCTTAATTTGCAATGCATGCAGTACACCCATGCCCATCATGGTATGTTATTAGTGTGCATACATCCCCAAAACTAACCCTAATTGATGGAATTATCATCATTGAATGTAGAGTTATCACTTATCGCCTTCATATTACTGGGGTCAGGTCCCTACCCTTACACCCTTGCACACGCGCCTGTTCATGACCTCGCTCGTGCTCATGCCCTGTAGGTCTGGGTGGTGGATTCGTTTACCCGCTACCCAGGTCTAGTCTGTTCTAAGCTTGGAAGAAGAGAAAGAGAATCTGAGAGAGAGGAGGGTGGGTTTTGCTGCCTTGGGATTTGAGCCCTCCTCTCTCTCAACACTTAGCCTTTGCGGGCTTTGTGTGAGGCCTTTGAGCCTCTTATTGGTGCTGCTGCTGTGTTCTTCTAAGGCTTGAAGGAGAGGAGCCTTGTGCTTCTTCTATGGTGTTGAGCCTCTTCTGTTAAGGCATCTGAAGCCTTTGGTCTGTCGTCTGAGGCACTCTGCTGGTTACTATTGGAATATCTGTATACTTAACTGACGTGGATTATTGATTATGGTTTACTGTTTAATTATTTGAATATTTGTGAGCTTAAACTTAAAGAGTTAATTTGGCGATTCAAATCGTCATTTTAACTCAATCTTTTTGTACTATTCTTCTGGTTTTCATTGAAATATCATTTTGAGTATTTTTTATTTCAATTGCATATATTTCTTGTTAAATTGTGATTGGTAAATTGAATTGCACAATTGCTTCCTGCGAATGATCTCGGACTCCTTTCTAAATATGAGTTTTATAAATTTAAATGCTTTGAGCGATTTTGTCCTACACTATAACATATATCTAAAACTACGATGATTTTGCCCGAACAATCATGCCCTAGAATCGATTGATGGCTACTAGGGGATCGAGTAGGTTCAAGTTGCCATCTCAACCGCAGCTCGTGGGACTTTGAGTTTCCCCATTGCTTAGGTTGCCACCCCTTCGACTTCAGGTCCTCAGAGGCATCTTGAAATAAACGCAAGCCTCCATTAATTTCACAACATAAGGGTTTGCAACAATTAAAATATGGCATGTATACGTATTACTTTTCCAATTCTTGAATACAACCCAAGACCAACCTTGGTGGACACACTTCCAGTGAAATGCAATGTGCTCTAATGCCACCAAAGGTTGTCACGCCCTACTAACCTTCCAACAAGTCGAAAACTAAGTTAATGGGCGTGAAGGCAGTAAGGTCCTAGACACTGCGATGGTTAGAGTTGTAAATAATCTAATTTCCTAATTATTAAGCTTGTAATGCCTAATGAACCTTAATAAAACTATCAACACATGGCATAGAGTTTATAGCAGTGGGAACTTACTAAAAGTGAGGTAAAACAATAGGAAAGTGTCCTTTTCACAAAAAAAGCTAAGTAAACATCATTTACTGACCCCAGTTCAACATCTACACCATTTACAAGAGCCATAAGTGTTTATTTTGCAACATTTCATCAAAAGTGGGGCCTAGCTACAACATATACAAGATAAAAAGGGCCTACTGATAACAAAAGAGTACTACCATACCATAGTATCTGTGAAACAATCCGATTGCAAAAGTGCATCATGACTCTCATGTATAGCCTACCCGGAAGATAGCTTGGTGTATGAGGTAGGATGCAGTAATGAACTCAATCAGCACCTCCCACTTGACATTCGTGAGAGGGTTTAGCAAGGGATGCAAATGGGTTGGATTTGGTTAAACCCATACTCATTTACAAAATCCACACCCATATCCTACCCATTTACCTATCAGGTACAAAATTTAAATCCATATCCATACCCATCTATTCATCGAGTATCCATTTACCCATCGGGTACCCATTTATAAATTGATCTTACAATCAAATTATCACCAAATTAGAGTCAAAGAAGTAAAAAAACCTATAACACAATTCATCAATTATCTATTTTTAACAAGCCTAAAATATAAGGACTCGAGCTACTCTGATTTTATTGATCCTCATTGAAACTATTACAAAAGTAGCCATTCAAGGAGAATCTATGAAAAATAAAAAATTAAAAAATACAAAGAAAGACAAAATATAAGTACATTTAAATTAAAGATCCCCATTCACGAAATAAATGATCAATGGAAGCTTCAGAAGTAATCCCAACCTTCAAAATCATAGAGGAAATTATGAGGGAGATTAGACTCGGGGAAATGAGGTACTTAGGATGAGACTTATATATCTTTGGTAAATGGGAATTTTATTCAGGTACTCAGGTCGGGTAATCGGGTATAGATCCATACCCATACCCATATCTAGTTATGTTTTTTGGATAATACCCATACTCGAACCCAGTCGGGTTTGGGTTGGTTTTTACCAGTTCTTTTCGGGTCGGGTTGAGTTGGGTTCAGGTCAAACTTACCAAAACTTACATTCCTAAGTTCAACGGCTAACCCTAGATGATGAGACCCCATCATCTAGTCCTCTAGGGACCAAAGAGCCCTTAAAAAGCAATGCCCCACCTACCTTATGTAGACTCTCTCAGACTTTCTCACCACTAAGGTATCGTTCTACACCACTGAGTCTTAGAAGTAGGTTATAAATGTAGGACGAGCAAAGTAGCTCGATAAGGACAAAAACTACGTGCACCAAGGGAAAGATGAGTTGTGTATGAGTCTACATTACAGGCCAACCAACTAGCTATACTACCCATTCCATCAATATCCTAATATTTATTATCATTAATCATTCTCTCACTCGCCTCAATGGTTAGATTCAAAAATCATTCCACTTGAGCAGAGATGATGGAGACATCCTGCTCTTAAATCACAACCTAGTAGTATTTGGTTGATTAGGAGAGAAGCTAGTAGCACTAGTAATCCTTGAGTGAGGTGCACCCATCATTGTCGTACGAGAACATTGTTGCCATCACTCAGGAGTGTCGGGTCTCTTGAAAGCTATCTAAGCCAATGCCTCGATATCGTAAGGAGCAAGCTCAACTCAGATGTATCAAGGGCTGCTCAACGATCATTCAGATCATCAGTTGCAGGGTTGGCTAGATGTTTATGATCCACACTAATGCTCACAACAAAAACATGTACTCCACGTGTCTTCTCTTATTCCACCATCGAACAAGACTTTAACAAAATACCTTTTCAAGTGACGTTGGCAATATGTTTATGAGCCACACCAATGCTCTTACTGGAACATGTGCTCTAAGTGTGCCCTCTCAGTCTGCCTTCAGTGCTAAGGCTACAACCAAAAGTCCTTGCATGCACGTGCCATGCATCGAGGCAGATCCAAGTACCTCATTTTTTATGACAATCCATGAAATGACCCTTCCCAAGGGCTATTCGAAATTTTCCGGAAAGATAGGGGCGTGTACACAATTTTAAACCCCCTGGGTTTAGGTGTGTTGGTCTTGCGGGGAAGAGAAAGGTTTTGTGGGGGAGATTCCACAATTTCGCTCTCTCTCTCTCTCTCTTCCCACATAACACACACCCCCTCACAAACCCTTACCTCTCCATATTTAACACCCCCACCACCCTCACCATCTCCCCCACCTCTCCACACCACCACCACCTCCACCTTCGTTCCTCCACCACCTGCTGGTGACCACCTCCCTTCCTACCCCCTTGCAGCCACAAGCGGGGAAAGAGGGGAGCTTGAGACGAAGGAGAAGGAGAGAGGGACAAGCATGGGCGAGGGAGAGCGAGGAGCTTAGGAGAGAGAGGGAGAGAGGGAGAGGGGAGGAGCCAGAGGTGCGAGGGGAGGAGCTCGAAGGAGCTTAGAGAGGAGGTGCGACCTCCTGCAACTACTGGAGGAGCCATCGCGACTCTGCAGGCAGTGGGTCCGCTGGGAGAGACACGTGCAAGGCTTACTACGAAATCATTTTTCCGTAGTATCAGACGTCTGAGACGCTACCCAGATGTCTGGAGGAGCCTCAAGACGTCCAGAGCTGGTGCTAGACGTCTAATAGCACACAAAGTGTCAAGGAATGTGCTTTGTATGCACCTGCATGCATGTACGTAATTTCCTAACGTGTCACGATTTTAACCCGCACGCATGCGCAGGTACGAGACATTGGAAAGGTGCGTGGCGCGCCCTTCGAGCTGCTTTAGGACGTTTGGAGACAGTGCTAGACATCTAACTACACTCCCAGATGACCGGAGGGAGTGCCAGACGTCCGGGATCTCCCTCAGACGGTTGCAGAGGGGTTTGGGCATCTGAGGAAGTCACAGGAAAGAAAGGTGAGATTCTAAGGTCGTTTAAGACGTCTGGGTATTGTCCCAGACGTCTGATTATAGTCAGTATACGCGTTTTTGTCCCGTTCAGGGCCCAAACGAAGTCGATTTTGTGCAAACGAAGTATCGTTGGTTTCCATGCAAGTTTCTCTACGTGTTAGTGTCACTCGTATATTGTTTTGAATGCGTTTGATGTGATTTGGGCAATTACATAGGTCTCCAGCCAGTAGAGTATAAGGGGCCCACGGAGACGACGGGATCTGCGGTTCGAGCCCCCATTCCACCTGTGTATCCCAGTAGAGTGGTTTTTCTCAATATTATGAATTAATTAATCAAATGCATGCTATCTTAGAATGAATTGATTGAACCCTAGGATATGAAATGAACCTTATGGTAGAATTGAGTGAATGAACATTGCCTGAGCCACACAGTTTATTCTGAAATGCATGTTAGAACCCTTAATGCTAGCAAATGAATAGTTAAATGATGTGATGCTACTTTTGTAGGTTTCCCTACTCGAAGAGGGGGTGACGTAATATTTGCGGAAATAATATAAAGCAATAAACAATCACACAGAAAGACAATCGCACAACGTACACAATTGTTTTTAGGTGGAAACCCAAACCGGGTGAAAATCACCACCTAACCCTCTCGAGTTAGGATTTTCCGATCAACCTAGTTGATCAAATCCACTAACCGAATCACTTTAAAACGAGGGTGATTCAACCTCAGTACAACCATGCTACAAGTACGAGGGTAGCGTTCCTCAACCCCTTCTCTCCACGAGAAGGATTTTGTCCCACGAAGGAGACGGGAATTCGCAAAGCGAATACCCAACCAAAAGACAAAGGTAAAATAAAACAAGTAATCCTATAGAGCCAACAAAGGAATTTAAACCTAGCTTCTATAGGAAATAGGAAACTCCCCTTTGCAAGGAGTGCGTCGACGATTACGCGGGTGCGTAAGCCACGCAACGGCGCAATGTCGCTCTCGTGAACAACGGCGGGAGAGCGGGTACGCGAAGGCTTGATGCTCTCAAGGGAATGGAGCTTAAGCTTGGAGAGCAAGATCTTTTCTGGACACAAAAGAGTGGAACTACGTTGCTTAAGTATGTCTTGTGTTTCTCTTAGTGTGTCTTTTGTGTTTCTCTTGGTGTGTATGTGTGTAAAGGCTCCCCTCTATTTATAGAGGCCTTAGGAAGGCTTTGGAAGGCTTAGGAAATGTTCTATAGCCGTTAGGAACAAAGCCCAAGAGAATCAGGACGAAATCAGGACAATGATTACACTTGACAGGGTAATCAGACGTCTAACTCTGTCATCAGACGTCTGGAAGTCCACTTTAAGACGTCTAATTCAAATGTCAGACGTCTGATTTTGGGCGGGTCTCTCCCTGACTTGGATCAGATCTAAACAGGGTTTTTGCGCAAGTCAATCAGACGACATACAGGACGTCTGGCACTATGTCTGGACGTCTGGAAACCTACTTTTTCCGTGGGAATGGATTTCCAAACGTTGCAACGGCTAGAAAATCTCTGAGAAGAGATTTTGGGTCAGCCGAGGCAAAACGGTCATTTATCAGACGTCTGGAAAGTCCTAAGGACGTCTGATAAGGCTCTAACGGTCATAATCTTGAGTGCCTGCTAAGCTAGCCAACGGTCCACTATCAGGACGTCTGGCAAGTCCATCAGACGTCTCCTAAGACGTCTGGACTAAGGTCTGGACGTCTGATTTCATCAGACAGAATACTAACTCCAGCCTAATAGTTATCAGACGTCTGAAACAACAGTCAGACGTCTTAAAATACTTTATCAGACGTCTGATTTGGTAATTAGACGTCTGGAAGCGCTGTTTGAACCCTATATTTGTTTTCTAAGTGTTCTACAGAAAATCTTAGTATCCTAGGGTTGTGCAGGTGTTCCTAGGACTACTGTTAGGGTACTTTGAGGCTCTTTAACAAAATATTCTAAGGAAAATAAAAAGAGCAAGAAAATAAAGACAAGAGATACAAGAAAGGATTAAAAAGAATCTATCTTATTCTTCTTGTCTTCTATCTTCAATCTGTCGCTCCACGCGAACCTCCTCTGTTCTTCATTAAGCTCCTCCAATCCGTCCTGGATGCGAGCTCGAGTTCCGTCTAAACACGTCCACATTTGCAATTGACCTGAAATCTAGGACTCAAATTGCAAATGTTAAATAACACGTGTTTTGTTATCATCAAAACAAATGATCGTGGTGCTCTAGCACCAACAACTTTCGGTTGTTAAATCACAAGCTGCCTGTTATATGGTTAAGAACCGAGATGTAAATAACGAGATATGCATGTCGTAAAATGAAATGAAAAGAATACAATGCATGAACGCTACAGGGAACTAGGAGAGGAACTCACGTATACGGAACGAATATCATATGTAGGAGGAAGTGAGCTGGCCCTCGAGTACATGGTACCGAGGAGAGCAACTGTCCCTTTTGCATGGAAAGTGTGCTGGCCCTCATGTACGTGGTACGAGGAGAGCTCATGTTACTTTAGTGTAGGGGGGAGCTAGCCGGTCTTGGGTTGAGACCCGAGGTTCGGAATGATCACCCTACACCGACTCTTGTTACTTTAGTATAGGGGGGAGCCAGTTGCTCCATGGGACCTGGGATTAGGACTGGCCACCTTACACCGACTCTTGTTAGGCCTACTAGGAAAACCGAGATGGTCGGCCGAGGGTACGCAAACTGTTGAGGGGCGAGACCCCTATTCTGAGGAGCGAGACCCCTATTCTGAAAGAGCAAGGCCCTATTCTGTTCTGTGCTGTACGTTTGGGCATACCCGCTAGTGGAAAAGACTAACCGCGTGCTAGTGCGGGATAGCTACCCATGCGCTTATCACGGGTGCTGTAGTCATCGCTACATCGCGACCATGACCTCGAGGTGGTAGACCGAGTGTACAACTATGACGGGGGCTCTCCCGGCTAGGAGAGTGCCACGTGCACATCCTACATCATGGAATTAACTGCAATCAAGATCGTTCCCTTAGGGAACAAGAGGATTAAGAAATGTTGTGGATCCTTATTAGAATAACCGAATCAAAAACACCTAGTTGAGATAAATGGAAACGAATGATTTGTTATTTGCTTGTTTCTTTATATTAAATTGCATGTAAATGGCTTGATCACCACTCTTCTCAGCATTAACTAACTGCGGATTATATAATCATATTCTGGTTAGGAAGTTGAGCAGCCAGTGCCACCGACTGCAGAGGGTAATGGGCTCAGTCGAACCTAGCCATAGTTGTTACTTTTCTATTTCAAGGCTCTTTTTGTAATAGTGAGTACCTTTAGCATATTAGTTGTTTCTACTATATTCTGCTCATGTTATATTTATATTTTCCTTTATTGTAGTTGTGATGGCTATGTATGTTATAGTACACTTCCGCTTGTGGCATGTAATATTTTTGAGACTTCTCGTTCTGATTTTCATTACTGTCTCTTATTTATTTTTGCTTGGTTACATTGCATGTGTGGTAGAATATTTCTACTTTTGGTTATTTCTCGTTGGATGACTAGGTCTTGAGATTAGTCAAGGTAAGCTAATCTCGGGTCCTGTAGGGAGCTGGGATCGGGTCGTAACAAAGACGGTATCAGAGTAAGGTCGTCCCAATAAATGAACCAAATGGTCTGAAAGTAACCACTCATGTGCATGTAGCTAGGATAGCCATCACAACACGTATTCCTGAATTCTGTGTCTGAGTTGTATTTTGAGCCTGTTAACATTGACAATCAGCCCTGAGACTCTGTTCCCGTTTCCTCCCATGTCCTTGTAGGAGATACCTCGTTGTGGGCGTAGGGGCAGACAAGTCAGCCTTGAGACCAATGCTGCCTCACCCCTCCTTTAGGGTGTCCAGGCCTGGGACCTCATCCGGTTGATTTGAGAGATCATGCGAGAGGAATTTCAGCTAACGTTGACTCCACCGCCCCCTCATGTCTCTTCCGAGGGTGTCGAGGGGGAGTCTCCCATGGGACAGGGAGGTCACCATAGTGCTAGGCGAGCCAGAGGAGGTCAGAGGAGGCCTTACCAGCTGGAGCACTTACAGGGCCATCAGGAGAGCAGGCACACGGCACCCGTAGGGGAGTCGTCTCACTCCGTGGGGCCACCCTTGGCCTTTAGGGGCCCTAGACAGGCGCCAGCTGCCACCGCCAGACCCCCGCCCAGCTATCAGCAAGGATAGACCGAGGGAGGAGGTTGCAGCCCTCTCTGCTACCAGTGTGGCTAGCCGGGCCACATGAGGAGGGACTGCCCGTTTAGGGTCGAAGCATGGCAGATGCTCTCAGCACCGAGCACTAGAGGTCGATCTGACAGCCATGGTTACCAGGCACAAGGAGGGGGATAGCAGTCATGAGGAGGGTATCAGCCAACTACTGCTCGCTCGACCCAAAGCGTGACCGCTTCTTCTGCACCCAACGCTGAGGGGTGTGTCAACGCTCTGATTCACAGAGACGCCAGAGCTTCAGGCTCCGTGGTGGCAGGTATGGTTCCAATTTTCGACATACTTCTTTACGTATTTTTTTATTCTTGTGACACACACTCTTTTGTCGCCACGAGTTTTGTCGTCAGTTTGGACTTGAGCAGTGTACTATTAGAGGTTTCGTTCCTGATTAGAGGTCCTGGTGGACAGTTGTTTGTCGCAGAGGAGGTTTTCACGGACTGCGATGTCGTTATAGGGGGATACAGTCTTCTCGCTAACCTGATCGTGATCTCGATGGAGAACTTTGGTGTGATCCTAAGATTGGACTGGCTGTTTGCCTATCACGTCCTGGTGGACTATTTTGGGATGAAGATCGCCTTCTCCATACCAGAGTTACCTCCCTTTGAGTTTCACGGCCAGCCGGTAGACGGAAGTTTTAAGTGCATCTTCGCACTTTGGGCAGCAAAGCTCCTGAGCCAGGGGTGTGAGGGCTTCTTAGCTTGTGTTGTAGCAGAGCCTAGCCCCGTAGATGACTTACAGAGTATCCTTGTGATCTGCGAGTACCTCGACGTCTTCCCAGAGGAGCTGCCAGGACTACCGCCTGAGTATAAGATCGAGTTTGAGATCTCACTAGTACCGAGGATTAGCTCCATCTCTACTGCACCGTACAGGATGACCCTACTTGAGCTGCGAGAGCTCAAATCTCAGTTATAGGATCTGTTGGAGAAGGGCTTTGTGAGGCCCAGTTGTAGCGATCGAAACGACAACGGTTCGTATAAAAAATAACGTCATTGTTGTAGTGTATGTCACAAATACAAACCGTTATCGCGTCAATTTTATTTAATTACATAATTTTTAATGGTTTATTCCAGGTCATTCATTAAGAGGCAGTTATTGATATACATCATTCTCTAAGTCCAATATTATTCTTTAATTCCAAAAAGATCACTTTTATGTACAATCATGAATGAATGAATAGCTTAATTATGCATAAGAGAATGAATTAAAATGCTTGCAAATAGAAATTTACAAACAAGCATCAAACACTATAAATAAATACTATATACTATCCAATTATAACTTATAATACTAGTACATACATATATATACAATAATAAGTAATAATATATGCTATACTAACTTAACTTAATATACTAACATATATAGTAACATACATAATATGTACATCGACAGATATAAACGTCGCCAAACCTTAGGAAAAACTATGTACTTAACCTAAGGTAGAAACTAGAATCTATAGTGACACTTATTCTATCTACAGTGACGGATAATTCTGTCAGTAAAGCTATACTGTTATTTATATACATATAGAGCTCAAACATATGTTATACTACGTATACTTTAATATACATATACTTATTATTTACAGTATACTTATATATATATACATTATACGGATATACAAGGCATACGGTCATACATCTTCGTCGTTCTTCTATACTTAGCCATTTCTTCTTCTTCGTTTTCTATTCTTAACCCCTCATTAACCCTAACTTAGTACAAAATTAGGTTTTAGGTTGGCGGGCAGCCTTTTCAAGGGATATACAGCACCCTCTCGGGTGGGACTAAGACCTCTACTAAGGCCACCCTGATTTGTTTAATTAGCCTTTTAATTCCAATTTAAGCTCAATACTGGGCCCACACAGGCCCACGCATAGTACCAGGCCTCCGGCCCGCACCACACACCGACATCACATGCCAAATCAATGCTCAGAATATGCTCGTAAGGGGTAAAGGGTTTCTTTTATGCCCAGCGCTTGTCAACTGGTGAGCATACCTAACAAAAATAATTTATAACACTCAAAGCGCTTGTACATTCAAGATGTGGCATTATATGCGCTGCTTCTTAGCGCTGGAATTTCAGCACAGCTGCTCTGAGTTCATGGTTTTAGCCCTCGATTTGAGGGTCATAATTTATTCTAAATTAAAAGTGAATTATATGATATTAAAGTATTTACGTAGAATCACATAATTATATAATTAATTTACAAAATTAATTGTGTTTATTATATAAACAAATTACGTAAAGTTTATAGTTTATTCATACTGTTTATTATATTTTATTTCTTAATTACATATAAATTAGTTAATAGACGGTCTAATTGACTCTATACAGTATTAATATACATATTAAAGTATTTAATAAAGATTTCTATTCTATTTTGCAACATTTATTTTGATTTTATTTACATTTAAATAGTTTATTTCAGGCTATCTTACATATAAATTAGGTTTAAATATTATAATATATTATAAATATAATTAAATTAGCTTAATTTACTTAACATACATTAATACAAATGTATAGTATAAGTTAGTTTAGTTTTAACTTAAATTATTAATTTATTTTAATTTAATCTAATAACTTAGCTAATAACTTAATATATTAATTATTTATTCTATATACATAATTAAATTATGATACAAGGTTTCTAATATACATAATACATATATAAAAATGTATACATGGTATAAATAGTAAATACAGCTATATACAGGGTTTTATAATTTTACTTATGTTATATTACTTATAAGTTAGTATAAATAATAAATAGGTATATAATTAAGTTATGTACAATTTAAATAATCTTAAATATGTAATTTACAATATAATATATATATATAGATAAGTTAGTTATACCTATTATACACCTATTTTACAATATATATACATATAACTTACTATGTAGCTTATATTTACAAGTATATACCTAGTATACATAGTGTTTTTTTAAGGTATTTTGTGAATTTTCTTATTTTTATAGGTTTTGTGTTTTATAGAGGTAGGAGATGAGAGAGAAAGAAAGAGATGAGAAGAATAGATTGTTTTTGTCATTTTTTTAGTTTAGGGGTTTTTATTAAGTTAAGAGGTATACTAAACCGTCAGTTGGTATGTTATATCAAGCTGAAGGTTGAAATAACCTCAAACCTTTGCACATGTGTAGAGAATTGGTTGATCCTACTCACTATACTTTTATTTTATTTTTTTTATTTTTAAATTATTTTTATTTATCTACAAGTTTAGCTCATTTTAGGCCTTTAAGAGTGTTTTTAAAGAGAACCTAAGGCCTAAAGTTGTGTTTGAGGGTTGAATAGGCAATGAAAACACTCATATGTGTTCTAAACATGTTCTACAAGATATGAAATCATAATATCATGCATTCCATTTCATTTTACATTTATTTAAATGTTGGACAGTTAAGAACACAATTTAGCTGACAAAGAAGGAATTAAACATGAATCAAGCCATTCCAAATTAAGTTTGAAATTACATAATAGTACATTGAAGTTTGTATACCTAAATTACAACATTTACAATGTGTTAGCTATTTTAAATAGCTAAAATTTTAGTTCACTGTCCACTACATCAGACCAAAGAAGCTCATGCAGCTGTTGAATTTCAGCCAGACCAGCTCCTACAGCTGCTGAAACATCAGCTATAGGGTCTGCTGCTGCTATTGTGTCACTCACTTCAGATCATCCAAAAGGAGTTCAGACTTCCTAAGTAATTCTAGATGCCATAGAAAAATTATAGACATCTGAAAATTCATTTTCAAAGCCTATTGTTGTAGCCATTTCCTTTAATTTCAGCTATCTATTATGGATTTCATTACCAAGATCATCCAAGATCAGACTTAAAAAAGTCTGATCTAAGATCATTTAATGCCCAAATCAGAAAGTAATTCGTGTCTGAGAATCTCCTTGAAATTAAATAGGAATATCTAAAACTTTTGCTTATGAAAATAAAATATTAAGCCCTTTGAAAATCATTTCAAATCTTCTTCCAACGAACCCTTTTAAAATCTCAACCAATCCTCCAATATCAGATCATGAAAGTGGATGCATGGAGGGTGAAATGTCACCCAATTTGGGCTTTTAATGTGATTTGATATCTGAATGCTCATCTGATCTGCCTAAACATCATTGTTTGATGTTCAAGATGATCTCGTGATTAATCCATCAATTGGATCCTAGTTTGACCTCAAATCAGTTTCATTGATTATCCTTGGGCAAACTCTCCAACACAAGGCTTGATTCAAACATATGCTGATCCAAAAATTAAAAATCAAATCCAAAGCTCAAAATCATTGAAATCCTTGCATAATACCTCATCAAGCTCCTTAAACCTCAAAAAGCTCGATTCAAATCAATGAATTGGACATTAAACATCTGTTTAAACA
The DNA here is from genome assembly GCA_037157565.1 of Thalassia testudinum. NCBI lineage: Eukaryota > Viridiplantae > Streptophyta > Magnoliopsida > Alismatales > Hydrocharitaceae > Thalassia > Thalassia testudinum. Next base: position 19,430,458 of record JAZHRO010000055.1, on the reverse strand, counting down.
AGATCGAGCAATTCGAGTTGATAAAACACAATCGGGGGATCTTTGTGGATTGGAGTGAATGGGAGACCCCCCGAGATGGGTTATGACGCTAATTTCATATTTGAGATCCAAAGCTCTCAGATCTGAAATTAGATCTAATGAAGGGGTGATTAACGAAATTAAAATCGGGGGAAAACAGAATGCGGAATGGAAATATGAAGGGGAAGAAATATGATCAATGGGAAGAGAGCGAATTCGTCTCCTCTGATCTGAAATGATCAGAGAAGGTGTAGTGTGAATTATACTCTAAATCTACTCCTAAACTATACTGCAGTCACGCATAGATCAGAATTAATCTACATCTAATTTATACTGCTAAACTACTCTAATTAACACTATAGCTAATCTAGAAAGCAGTAAACCTAATCTAAATGGAGGAATGGGATCTTTGGATCTCCACCCGGTGGAAGGAGAAGAAGAATGGAGGGAGGAAATGCTCCAGCAGAGTGAAAACTCGCTAGTGGAGTTCTGGGTCACTCTCAGGTGCTACGAAGTCCTTAGCGGCAAGGAGAGTCGAGGAAGAAGTGGAATTTCACAGTCGGTGGCCATGAAAATGGGGAAAGGTGGGGAGAGTAGCTGGAGGGGAAGAACGATCGGCTTGAGAGGTGTAGAAGGGAGCAATCCCCCGCGCACACAGCTGCGGAGCTCCTTAAGTAGAGTGACAGTGAATCAAAGCACTGAGGTGGTGCGATTAGTCTCCAAGGGCGTGGGCGGTGGGGATTTGAGAAGAGAGCATGCGCAAGCTTAAATCAAAAAGCAGTCGTTGGATGGGATTTAGGTGAGGTGGTGATCTCACAGGCCGATTCGCGCGAAGCTTCCAATCAAGGTGAGCCGTAGATCGAGTTTGGTGTAGAGATCAACGGGCATGATCTTGAGAGTTCATGCACACTACAGTGTTTGCAAGCTGCAGGTGTGTTGGTGCTTTTGCAGGAAAAGCCCCTCAGCGAAGGGGTAGAGAAATTGTGTAGCAGCCCATAAGTGGTTAAGAAACGTTTCAGAGCAATCCTTAAGGGCTTACAAATAGGTCCTTGTGGTCTTCAAGTAGGTCCTTGGTTAATTTTCTATGAATGAAATGTGATGTACTAAGGACCTAAATGTAAATCTCTAAATGCAAGGTCTTAATGATGTCCAAATGCACCCAAGTTTTTATAGAAGCTTAATTGAATATTTAGGAAGTTAATTATACTTTTGATTTGAACTTTTAAACTCATTTGTGTGTTTAATTTGCACTTGGATCCCATTTAACCTTATTTAAATGTCCTAATTATACATTTTTAATATAAAATTTATGTTTTGGGTCTTTTTCTCTATTTCCCACACTTAACCATTTTTATATGTTAATTTAATAGTGTTTAACCTAGTTTCTATCTTAACTTAGGTGATTTAGCTATGATGAGTCGCAACTCATCATCAGTGCGTCCCCGTGGAGAGCCCCTATGTTATTCGTGAAGGAAAATGACGATACTCTTCGACTTTGTGTCGACTACAGGTAATTCAATCGGGTCACTCTAATAATATAATAAAGTTATATATATAATAAATCACTCTAAATACTTAATTTAATATATAGAATACAGATTTAAGTTATATTTACATATTATATACTTATCATACATTATATACATATAGCTTAGGTTTAATTTATATATACAAGTATATACATAATATACAAGGTATTTTTTGGTATTTTTGGGGTTTTTTATTTTTATGATTTTTATATGTTTAGGGGAGATAGGGGATGAGAGAGAGTGTGAGATGAGAGAGAATTCTTTTTGTTGTTTTTCATATTGGGTTTTTATATTAAATTCCAAGATAGACTGAATCGTCAGTTGGTATATTCTACCAAGTCGAAGGTTCAGATTATCTTGAAACTTTGCACACACCTAGAAAAATATCTAATCCTATTTAAGACACATTTATTTTTTTTTTTTGATTTTTTAAATATTTTTATTTATTTACAAAGTAACCCAAGTTTAGGCCTAGAAAGGATTTTCAATAAAAAACCTAAGGCCTCAAAAAGAGTTTTATCATCGGGAACTAAAGTTTAAACACTCAAGAATGTTCAGCACTTTATAAGGAACATGTTCAAACCTTTAAACAGGGTTTTTACCTCAATTCTCAAGTTAAAACAAAATTGGACAGTTAATCCAAGTTTAAAAGGCTGACAAAAGAATTTAAACCTAAATGACAAACAATTCTAATTGAATTTTAGTCAATTAAAGGTACATGAATGCCTGTTCCCATAAGTTCTGTCAATGCATATAGAGTCAGCTTCAAATCCTCTTCCAAAATCATCAAATTTCAGTCAAGTTTCTTGATTCAGAACAGTGGCTAAACAGACCCAGCAGCTGCTAATTTCAGCAAAGCTGCTGCAATCTTCTTCCAGATCAGATGGCTTAAATCAGTGATGCATCTGCTGTTGCTGCAATCAAAACAACTAGCAGTCATTGTTGCTACATGCTACAACAGTGATGCAATTGACTAAGCAGCAATGATGCTTCTGAAATAGACCTCACTCAGACTTGAAAAAGTCTGATCTAAGGTATTTAAATCACCAAATCATGCTCAAATCCCATGAGAATCAGCTGGAAAGCAATGCACAAAAACTTTTGAAGGTATGAAAAGATAGAAACCAACTTTTTATTTCAAAATCCACTTGAATCCCATTATGGCTTTCTCCTTTCATTATAGACAATGTAAAGGAATACATTATAAAAGGTTTCCAAAAATCCATTTGTAAACCACTTCCAACCTTCGTTTTAATCCCTCAAATCCACTAACACAGCCTCAATTTCAAATTGAAAATAACAAATTATGCTGCCCTTGATTTGGGCTTTTTAATGTGGATCACAAGTGATTTGATCACTTGATCTTATTAAATAACATTAACTGATGTTCAAGAAGATCTAATGATCCAACAAAAACCAATGGGTTACTGTATTGACCTCCGATAAAAAATTCTAATTTTCCTTGGTCCAACTACCCAAAACAAAGCTCAAATTGGGTACATGCTCATCTATAACTCAAATCCAAATTAAAATGCATAAGACTCATTAAGACACACCAAATTAAGCAATTGAAAACCTCAAATAGCTGGATTGAATCCAATGAAAATCAAATGAACTCCAAATCATGAGATTGGCCATTAAAAGCAAATCTGAAATGAATTGAGCAATTCCAGACAATAAAACTAGATCAGGGGGTGTTTGTAAATTTATGGAGTGAATGGGAGACCCCCCAAGTGGATTTTAGGCTCGAATTCATATTTGAATTCGACCTTAACAAAGGGGTGAACAAAGAATAAAATGAGAGGAAAATTAGAGAAAATGAATTATAAGGCGTAGGGAAAGCTGTATGAGTCGATGCGAAAATGCGAGAAACTCCTCTCTAATCTGAATTGATCAGAGAGGTCGGAGTGGATCTAACCTAGATCTAAACTAATCTAAATTAATCCATCATAAAATTCACTATCTAATCCACTCCTACTTATCTAAATTACACTAACACAAACTAATCTAGAAAGCAGGAAAACTAATCTACGAAAACGGTAAATCTAGCTAACAGACGAAGGTGGTGTCTAAGGTTCACCGGTTGAAGGTCGATGTCGACGAAATGGAGGAGACCCTCAGCTGAAGAAGGAGGTGTCCAAGAGCCAATAGCCAACAGTTAGAGGTGATTGAAGGAGGGAGGAAAGCCTGCTCTGTCACTGCAGGTAAGGAATTGAGGTAGGGGAGCTAAGGGGATGGACGAAGGGAACCACTCAGGGAGGAGGGAGCGATTAGGCGTGCGTGCGAGCTTTGGGAGGAGCTTAAGTAAGTGTTTGAGTGAATCAAGGCATTGCATAGGTTGGATTAAACGATTAGGTTACCAACGGTGAGATGAGACATTGCGAAGAGCGAGAAGGTTCAAATTAAGTTTCCACCATAGGATCAGATCTGGGATGAGAGGTGAGGCCACGCACGAAGGCACGTGAAATTTGGAGAATGATCGGCCAATGGATCACAAGTGCATGAGAACAACAGCTATGATTGGCCATGTTCTTGTGATGAACAGTGAGCGCTCAACTTGCAGGTGTATTGGTGAAATTGTGTTGAAGGCCAAATGGGTGAAGGGGTAGAACATTTAGGAAAAGACTCATAAGTGGTAATGATTCTTGCAGCGCGGTCCCTGAACGTTTACAAAGAAGTCCCCAGCAACTTACAAATAGGTCCTTGGATGGTTTTATGTGAAGAAAATGTTATGACCTGAGGACCTAGATGTAATGTCAATAATTGAAAGGTCCTATTGATATCCAAATACTATCAAGTTTTTATTGAGGCTCAATTGAATATTAGGAAGTTGATTTCACTTTTAATTTGAACTTTTAAACCCATAAATATGTTCAATTTGCAAATGAATCATCAATTTGTATTAATGAATAGCATATCTCATTTTATGACCTAATTTTACGTTTTTAGCACAAATTTATTGTTTAGGTCATTTCTGTTATTTCTCACACTTAACCCATTTCATATGTCAATTATATAGTGTTTAACATAGTTTTTAGCTTAACATAGGATTTTAACTATGATGAGCCATACCTCATCAATGACCTTTCTTGTAGAATAAGTTATCTAACCTTATGGTCAGACGTCGCTTAGACGCCTCAAAACTAAAATCAAGTCTAAAGTTGGGGATTTCAACCTCCAACTCAAACTTCTCCATTTCCAGACATTCAAAAACCACTTTTACAGGTCCCTACTTATACAGGAAACATATAGAAAACCTGAAGTCCCGTTACAAGCCATTATTCACAAATCTAGCAATCGAAATCCATGAAATACCTGTCATAAGCATACAAGGATTCTTTTCAATCTCAAATTTTTAACATGCAATCATTTCCAAGCATGCAGTAACATAAAGGTAGGAATCTAACACTTCTTTATTCATCCATTCCTAGGATTCAATGGAGATAGCAATCCAAGGGTGGTAGAAGTCCCTACCTTTAGTTGGAGCTCAAGGTCTCCTCTCTCAGTGATGCTTAAACCTCCAGCAACTCCCTCTTCCTCCTCTTTCCCCCCATGCCAAGCTCTTCTTAGTCACAACAACAGTAGGGGAGGAGAAGGACGAGGATGAGCAATAAAGGAGTGGAGAGGAGAAGAGTTGAGAGTGAGAGAAGAATTGAGAAACAAATAAGTGCTGGACGCCTTTATATTCGATCGCGCCATTGTGTGAGCTCCATGAAAACTACAAGGAGGCCCTTTCACCCCAAGTTGCTTTACTAAGTGACCTACTGACATAGTTTTTATTACAAATAGCCCCTCAACTAAAATGTGAAGGTCCTTTAACCCACAACTATCCCTTTCAAACCCTAAATCAAGGAATTGGGTTTTAAGTACCTCATAATCCAATCGTTAGTCTTAATAAGGGTTTAAGTAAGTGTAAAATAGTTATTAAGAATTCAAACCCTTATATCTTATATATATCTCTCAAGTCAAGGTTTGAAAACCCTAACCAATGGGTAATGTGCAACAAAACCTCCATCGAAGAAAGGAAAAACAAGAGCCGTTGCCACTTCTCTTCCATTTCAACATCCTAGACGTCTAAGACTTTGATTAGATGTTCAGGACACTGAAGAAAAGCCCTGAAATCATCCTAGACATCCATGACCTCTTCATCCTGAACGTCCTGCATCTTCGTCAAACTTCCAGAAGGCTTTCTGGACATCCAAATTTTGTTGGTCATGCGTTCTCGACTTGCGTGACTAATTTTTGGAGGTTTGAGGTGAGGATCGCCTTGGGATTTGCAAAGGGTTCACTGCACTTACGATTGGGTGCTCTCGATACCAAATGCCTCATCCGCCTACCAAAAGGTAGTCTCTTCGGGACTTATAATAGGAAACACAACATATAAGGTGTTATGTTACACCACCTCAGAGGTATTTCTTGATACTCACTGGGACATCGAAATGAGAAGAAATTAATTCTTTCCATGAGGTTACAGTTTAAGTTGCTTCATTTAATACTTATTGAATTTTTTAAGTATTGAACTGCATTCTCGAATCAAAATTTTAAATGATCGTTTTCATATTTTCACAATACTATCTTATGAATCGTTCGTCCAACACCAACCACCGTTGAAAAGAAAGAAGAAACTGAAATTTCCTTCCACATTGCACGATAGATAGTACAACTTGAGATTAAGAAAACTCCAAGTCTCAAATAAAGAACGCGACTTGGATTCTTCTACAATAGAAGGGTCTTTGCAAGAATATTGCAGTCTTACCGTGGACCATGTGAATTGCATGGTGACACATGATAGATTTTAGATATCTTTCGTATCTCCCTTGCAACTAACCTCTTCTGTCTCACTTATGATGACTAAAGAAGGGCAATGCCGTCAAGAAGGAGAGCATCGGCCATGACCTTGTTGGCGGCCTGCGTAGGGTGGACGCTATCAAAGAACACATACTTGGTAGCATTGGCGCACGTTCCAATAGACTTGCGATTGCATAGCAGCGATGTCGTCTCCACAAGCCCCGTGCCACAGCAGCCCCTCCGAGCCTCCACAAAACCTGAAATTAGCATTTCCTCCACAACATTAACGATTCATGCTTGGGACCAAGAGATTAGTTCAATGGTAAAATCCCTTATCAGTATTTAAGAGATCTCAGGATCAAATATCATGTTTAACATATTTACCTTCAAAATGAAAAAAAAAAAAAAAAAAAAAAAATGGTACTTACATGTACATTGATGAATGAGTTTGAGATGTACGTACAGATCTGTCCATTTCTCATAGAGATAAGCACGTTTCAGAGTCCTCTAATTTACCTTTTGCAATTCACTTCTTATGAGTTTGTTCTTTATGGTGTAAATCGTATTCAATCTAGAAATCATCTTAGTAAATATATCCTGAACTTTCATCCACGAGTTTATGTGTAAACGTCCATATATGTTGAAAAGGAAAATGTTAAAATTAAGTAGCGTATAGGTGATCAATGTACTTTTGAAACAATACTAATTTCATTTAACGATTTCAATCCGTTATGTTGGATTTCCAAATAGCAAGTTGAAAGAAAGGACAGCCCGGAAAGCAGATTGGGACAGGCAAATATAAATACTCTTTGAACGATGTGTAAGTATTCCTTATCATACAAGCTTACCTATGAAATTGTCCAAAACGAGGTATATACGTGGTTGTGTAGACGGATTTGTACACATCCTCTCGTACCAAGAGGTGGGATCTCCTTCCGAAAGTGAGTCCTATCGGGTGGTAAAGGGGGTTACGTACATGGGCGTCTAAGAAAAAAAGAAATTCTATATCATATATAGATGCACCTCCCTCTGAAATTCTAAGCAAATGCCTTAAAGTGTAAATCATTGTTTCACTGTGATGTCTGAGGGTTAGTTTATAGTAAATGTTAATTAATATGAGTGAGTTTCTCTGCAACAAGAGATAATCTTTATTTGTATTTACTTAATAAGGATTGAGAATGAGGATTAACTTACCATGTGAAAAGATGATGCTTTACTTGAATATGACAGCTAGAATTGAGAATAAAGTTGGAAAAAAATGTTTGTACTTGAAGTAGTAAGTGAGTTAGTTGTTGCTTTATTGCATATATTAAAATGGAGAGGTATATCGAGGAAAATTGCATGTGAGAGGTCGCAGGAGAGGAGAGATAAAACGAGAGTTAACTTATGTGTTACTCCAATTCTTATTCCAACACTAGTTAAGATAACACGGGTTAGTAAGATAAATATAGGTTAGGTTATCTTCTACCATAAGCTCGGAATAACCCTTGAAAGATAAAAGGTTATTTTCCTCTATAAATTAGGCCTAAACTTTTCAAAAAGATCGGACCTTCAGTATTGTACGTATTCTGATGATGCCTCTCAAATAGATTGACGACCCCTTTGCAGACGCCTCCAGACAAACGATTGGAAAAGGAGTAAAGAGGTACGTTTGCAATGCCACTGGAGCGGTGAGGAAATGTTTGATATCGTAAATTTTAGAAGCCATCCATGCACGTAATTACTGATCATCCGGGTAAGAAAGTTGTACAGAATTTCGCATATTAATAATTATTAACGTTGTTAAAATTGAAGCAAGTTAGTTGCTGTAATAATGCTTTACCGGAGTCTGAAGTATTCCGGACGAGGCCGAGGAGGGACGTGTAGGTGTCAAATAAAACGAGGGTGAGGTTGGACAACTGCTTTGGGAGCGACACCACGGAGGCGTTGAGCCTCCTGTTGAAGGCGAGAGCGTCATCGTTGAGCCTCGTCACACACTTGTCGCTTCCGTACCCGAACAGCGTTATGGCCGCCGGCACGCATCCAAATGGCGGTAGGTTCGTCACCGCGATCTTCCTCGCGCCCATTTTGTACAGCTCCTGCGGATAGATAGAACTCGACCTTACTTGATCGAAATCCCGACCAGCTAGCTAGCTTAGTTCATAAATATCATATGATCGATTTTTATTATATTCGGTATTTGTTAGGTGGGTTAAGAGAGTGAGTTTGCATTTGTTCACCACTCTAAAAGAAAGGATGCAAGTATAAGAACGTAAAAGGTGATGTGTTTTGCAATGTAATGAGGTGTGAATGTGGTCTTCACCTGATATGCTTTCCCTTTATGCAAAAATATAATGACATTTGATGGTGTTTACCACTGTTTAAATCAATAACGGAACTATTTTGCACATGTATAAAATCATAAGATTATCTTCAAAAATCATTTTACGTCGATGTAAAATCACTTTGGAATCACTTTACACCAGTGTAAAATAAGATTGCACTTGTTCATTTTGATATAAAGTGGTGATTGTAACTTTCATAATCATTTTGCATAGGTACATAATGAGATTGTACCTATGTAAAATTATTTCACCCATATATTTTAATTCAAAATAATGATAACTTTTTTAAATTCAATGAATTCTATCGCATAACAAAATTTACATTATTTTTATTTTTAACATTAAATATCAATTATTAAATAAAAATTACACCGATAACTCGTTACATTTCATTCTACTTCATCTTCTCCGTTACCTTACATTAATTTAGTTAAGAAAAATTAGTCAACATAAAATTATTCTACGACACCACAATCTACCATTTCACCATTTCTTTTTTATTTCTTTAATTATTCTACAAATATATTCCTCCTATCAAATTTCACCCAAAAAAAAATTAGTGTTAGGATAGTAATTCATGCAATTCCCCACGTCAATAAATCATAGATTTGCTGCTCTGTATAGTCTACGACAAATTATATTTAATTTAGCGCCTTTTTCCGACACATGCGGTCATTTAGTTTTAACTGTACGTGCATTTTGCATTCTTAATGCTTAATAAAGTTGACTCTAACCGAATTCGCATAGGAAGTGAGCTCGTTTAGGTAAAAGTTTGACCCATTACTATGGACCCAGAATTTTACCATGGTGGAATTCGTACGTGTAATTTGAAAGTTCACGGAAAGGGCGACATGACCTTTTATCGTGGTTTGTTACCTGAATTTCAAAACATTAGTATTTTGGTCCCAGAAGTATCAATGCGCTCTCGACACAAGGATTGGGTGACAGCAAGTGGGTCGTTGTGGTCAAAAGGTTTGGCAGACGAAATTAACGTTGCCTTTATCAAAATGATCAGGTCAACAGATGTGTCCTTTACGCGCACACTCCCCCCAATCATAGAATGCAGAGTTACTTATATTGTGAATGGATGCATGCAAGAAGCTAGCAAACGGACCACATTGGTAAATCCCCAAGTTCAACAATGACATGGAAATACGGGTAGAATTAATTAGCTTGAAAAAGACTAACGTGGTATACACTCAGCAGTATATGTACGTTGGTGAGGCTCAGACGACCCCAAACTAAATTTCCTTATGATGTTTTGTAGTTCTACATGTCTTATCTCAGTTTCGCGTTAACTGCTTTCTATCTCCACGTATAAAATGTTGTTGCATGTGAATGGATTGCTTAGAAAAGATTGAAATATTTAGGATGTAAGTTGTCAAATTTGTATTATAATGTTTTCATTAACGTGTTCTTTCATTCAATGAAATGTATCGATTTTTTTTTTTTTATGTTTATAAGATATATGTTAATTTTTTATCAATTAAAAATTAAAATATATTAATTGAAAATAAAAATATATCAATGTATTTTAGTTTTTAATTAATTTTCAATTATATAAAATGATTCTTTAACTATGAAAAATGATTTTTCAATTGGAAAGTGATTTTTTACTTTTTATATTTTGAATTTAATTTTTACTGTTTAGGATCTAGGATTAAATCATAAACCTAAACATAGAAAATTACTTTCTAAGCAAAAGAAATCAATTTTCATAAATTCTAAACCTAAACCTTAAAATCTAAATCCAAAACATAAAATGTATAGGTGAAAATTAATTTTCACTTTTTAAATGAAGATTCATTTTCCATCGGTTGAAAATAAAAATACATTAATTTAATTTTATTTTCAACCACTATCTTTTGATGAAAAATCAAAATATACCGATTGGAAATTAAACTACACCAATATATTTTATTAAGAATAAGACGTACGTTGCAAAATATATTGTAATTTCCGTTTTTTTTTTTTTTTTGACAAATATTTAATATCAGTTAGGAATAATAATATAAATATATAGTTAAATTAAGTGCTCAATTAATTTAATTATTAATTAGGAAATTAACTTAGAAGTTACTTAAATTATATACCTCGACGAATTTGGTGAAGATGCTAACGAGGTAGTCGGAGTACTGGCCGGGGGTGTAGAGCTTGTTGAGGAGCGGGTTCACGTAGTAGTTTTGAATGAAGTCGGTGCTGCCGGTGCTCACCACATAGACGGCACCGGAGATGATGTTGGAGGTGTTCTTGCCCGCCACTTTCGCCAGCTTCTTTTTGTACTCCTTGTAGTACTTCAGCTGCTGCGACAGCGGTATCACACTCTGCCATTCCAATCCCAACAATTTACTACAACGTTACTGCAATTAACTCTAATATATATATATATATATATATATATATATGATCCCCCGACATTCTACGAAAACAAGCAAAGCCAACATGCACATAATTCGCATGCATAATACCTAGGTAAGAAACAATGTTTGTGGATCACCATGTCAAGCATTAATTAATTAAGCGCTCTATGGGTCAAGTATGGTTGATATAATTGGGTCTTGACACGGATCTAAATCTAAGATAGGGATAGGCGTAAATTAATTCTAAGCTGCCACTTACAGATAGTTCAGCGGTTTGGTCATCGTAACCAGACCCAGCGGATGCGAAATTGGCTCCAATTAGCAGGTTCCTTCCAGATGCCTCCGGGCTCAGATAAGCCGCGGGGTAGCTACTGAATCCAAGCGTGTCAGCTGCGGTCAAACGAATAATTACCGGATGTAAAATATATAATCGAAATATATAAAAATATATAGTGCGACGTGTGTTACAATCAACGTGATCCAATAAAAAAAGTTAATTAGAATGTATCAATATAAAATAATTGTAAAGATAATTTTAGTGATTTACGTTAATTAAAAATAATTATGTTATTAATTTAAAATTTATGATGAATTTTTTAAATAATTAATTATTTATATTAATTTTATATATATATATATCATCGCTTCTTACAGCACGACGTCTAATTTTTATCTTTCTATCCGGCCCCAAAGAAATGCGGCATTTGTTAGGCACGTTTGAATTGATTGTCACGTCACATCAAGCAGCTACGACAAATAGGCTAAGTCGTGATGAGCGTTTAAAGCAATGACCAAGCGGTTGGAGGAAGATAAGGGTAGGATATACCTTCTAAGTTTACTTTAAAAAATTTAACATAAATAATTTATTAAATATAAATTTAATAGAATCAAATCAACCATGGAAAATGTAAAAGTCCAAGTTATAAAGTATTAATCCTCAACCAGTAATAATCCATTACTCCTTTTATAGCTCTTAATAACCTACTACTTTGTTGGGGACGTTACAATCTCCTTCCTTTAACTAGCATCTTGTTATTAGTCTTTTTAATTAATTATGGCTTCAACTCTTGGATATCCTTTTTCTCCTACTATCACTCGAAATTTCTCTTTGATAAAAATTATAATGACCTAGTCTAAACGTAACTCTAATTAAAAGAAATTTATCTTAATAATTTATTAGGTGTGAGCTTAATGGACCTTTAGCAACCATCCATAATACTTCAACCAAGATCATTAAGTAGTTTTCAAAAGTTTTCAATTTCACTGATGTTTAATATAATGCTATTATTTTCAAGTGGTGCAACATCTCCCATTTCGAACAGTGATGTTCCTGCCATAGTTCACACAAATAATTATGTAGTTAATTATTAGTACATATACAACTTTAGAGTTTGTACGAAGTTTCATATCAACCAGTTGTTGATTAGATAATTAATTGTATTAACTTTATCAAGGATGTTAAAATTTTAAGTAGGAAATTTTCAATGGAACAAAAAGTGACATCGGAAACTCAAACAATTAATTTTGAGTTACAAGAGTTGGTATTTGATAACTTATGTTTAGTATTTTAGGTGGTTGAATTTATTGAGTGCATAACCAATAAATGATTACAATTCGTTCTTCTTAATTGAACTTAAGTTTAGGCTTGAGGCATTGCAAAGTGTCCTCCAAGAAAGCATTAGTTTCAAGATTAGGGAGAGATACCATTATTAATAGAAGGTATAGGAGATGAAAGAAGAGGTAGGATGCGAAGAAGGATTAATATAAATGTTACTTACTTCAAACTTGCTTGTAAGTCATGAATAGAGGAAGAAAATGAAATATGAAATAAGGGAGATGAGAGAGCTCACTCGTTTCCCCGTCTCCACCCCCAAAGCCCTAGCAACTCTCTTCTCCTCTCCACTCTCCTCTCTGCCTTGTTGCCTCCTCCCCTTATCTCTTATCCCTCTCTTTTGTGGCGAGATCCCCCTTGGTCAATTTGAAGGCTCTTTAAACCCTCTCGTTCTCCTCTATGGGGGGGGGGGTGGGGTGTGTAGGAGCATGAGTAGATGCCTTGCTCTAGATCTAGGATGAGACCTCACTTGTAACTTATCTAGTCAAAAGGTGACTTGCCATCAATAAATCCTTCAAGCCCTTCTCTGATCAAAAGGTGAGCAGATCTAAAAGTTTATGTTTTGTTGGCCATAATTTCATGGTTGGCAGAATCCCTTGCATTCTTCAAATCTTAGGCATCCATCTTGGATCTGTCCCTTTCACTTATCTTGGTTACCTCATCTTCCATGGTTGTGTGAAAACTTTCCCTTCTTAAGAAAGTTCATGAAAACTTGCCTGGTTTGAAAGCGAACGCTTTCCAATGTAGCTAAAGTGCTCCTATTAAACATGTTCTATCCTCCATTCATATCCAGCCCCTTTCCATTCTAGAAGTCCCTAGATCTATTATCAGGAAACTCAACTCTCTCTTTGCCCATTTCTTCTGGGGCAATTTGGAATTCGACCCATCCAGTCGTTCGATTGCTTGGAAATTTATTTCCCTACCCAAGGTCCTTGGTGGCTTGGAGCATACATGATCTCCACCTATTTATTAGGGCCCTTCCTATGAAGCACGCTTCGAATATCCTCTTTAAAAACTCCCAGTATGACCTTTTCTTCAAAAGTCTCTATGGGGATAGATCCTCTGCTACCCATACCCTTCCTGCTTAGTGTCGCCTACTCTAGGAGACTTTTAGGGACTTGTCCTCACACATCCAGTGGGAAATTTACGAAGGAACGTGGACTTTTGGATGGATCTCTAGATTGAGGATTCCCCCCTTTGTTCCTTTTTTTTAGTGATAATCTTGATTGTGAGAGAGGTTCTCCTCTCTTCATTGCCTCATTCCTCCCTCCAGTAGCCCCTTATTGAACTTCATAATTTGGCTCTCTCTGCTAATCTTGACGTTAACCCCAATATCCCCATCTGGACCCTTTCCTATGTTTTCTCTGTGGCTAGTACCACTTATTACACTATTTTCCGGAAGCGTTCCTCTCCTCCTTGGGCTCCCAACCCCTGGTATATTAAAGTCCCTTTGCGTATCTCTCTTTAATTTGGAAGTTCATAGGATCCATGCAATTGGGATTCCTTTTCCATTGCAATGCCTTTTTTGCCTTGATAATCCAACAAGTGAAACTACCAGGCACGTTTTCCTTCATGGCCACCTTAGTCAGCAGGTGACCAATTGGATAAAGAAGAAATGGTCCTCTTATCACTTTCCCTTTTCCTGATTTCCACCTATTTCCTCTCAAGGGCGACAGTTTAGACTTTTTAATTATAAACATGACATCCATGTTGTCATTTGGTATTACAACAAAATCAAACATGACAACCGCACTTTCCAAGGAATTCCCAGATTTTCGGAACACTTTTGGTCCTCTTTGGAAGTATGTGAATGAGAGCCCCTTCCTTCTCACCAGCTGAGCATGTCCAACCAATGGTGTGCAACTATGGATGGTGAGGAGGATCTGCAAGGATGGGTTCATCATGGTAGCCTCTAAAAGAACCTGACTGCTGTATATGGACTCAGGACCAAAGACATAATTTCATAGGGAACTCGAGGAAAGGGAGCTTCCAGCCCTAACAATCCTTTCCAATAAAGCAAGAGAGGACTCGAACGTGACTCCCATACTACCTAAGCCGGTCTGTGCTCACCTCCGTTTGGGATGCCCTTGGCGAGTAGCCGTCACAACATTGATGCCTTGGTAAGCGTATAATAATATTCATTTCATAACACCTGTGGACATGACGTACGGGTTGGAAAGTAAGGCTACATGCGCGAGCATGTGTACAGATGGGTTTCTCTTCCTTAATTCTTTCTAGATTATAAAAGCCTGCGTGATGGTTTGCCACATTCCTAACGTTGGTAAAATCCCAACAATTTTTATTTCGGTTTTTCAGATGATCCAAGGCAATTCTTCACAATTTTTTAAATTTTTAACTGCCTCCAGCTCCTTTTGAAAAGTCAGATAAGTCTTCCTCGTTATCTGTTAATTGCCAGATTATTTTAAATTTTGCTGAATTGCATTAGGCAGGAGAATCCCACCAATTCTCAACAAGCTACTAAATTTCCCTTACCTATGACATTTATCACATATTTTGCTGATTTGCACAATTTTGGTGAACTTATTTTGTGGCCCTCAAGGTGCGGAAAGGATCAATGTTTACTCAATTGTACTTACCCCACAAGGTGGGAGAGTAGTATCAATGCCATTTCCAGCCTCTTACTCTTTTTATTGTAAAAGCATACAAAAATTTTGGATAATGATATCTATATATCGATTTGTATGTCCACTTACTTACCGATCATATGACATCATTCGGACATACATGATACAATTTGAATATATGACTCTCATTTTAATAAGGAAAATCTATATGTGTACACTTTTATATATATACTTCAACGTAGATGAAGTATTTTCTAAAATTTTCTACTCCAATATTCTTTGCCTTTGCCCGTGATGCCCTCAATCATGGAGGTTAGATTGCATGCATGCCCACAAGTTTATACTAAAACATATGTACGCACCAGTGAAGTCGGTGGCCAGCTTGCCATCGCAGAACCTGCCGGTCGCCTCGTGGTTGATGAAGTCCCTGCCGTAAGGCGGGTAGTTGGCCTTGAACGTTGTCAGCAGGTAGTTGTTGTTGCCGACGTCCACCGACGAGTCCCCGAACGTTATGATCGCCGGAACGAGCTGGTTCGCCGACTGCGACCGGCCCCCGACGTAGAAGAAGGCCATCCACACGGCCACCAACAGCACCTCTCCCTTACCCATGTCTCGATCCTTTTCCTTTACCCCTCCCTAAGCTCCGATCCCTCGCCTTTGCCTCTACTATATGCAAGTGATATATATTCCGGTCCCTGTGTCCACATCTATATACGTGCGTTTGGGAGATTTGTATGGATGCCCCCTGTGAAAAATGAATTGCATGCATGCCCCTCCTTGTCAATAAAGCGTCATCTCATTACTCCTTCGCACAATCACTTTCTGTCGTGGTAAAAATGGGTCGTTGACGCAAAGGGCACAGAAGATACGGGTGGAGAGCGTCGGTTCTTCCGGATGTGTGAAATAATAAGCAATTGAACCCGTCGTATCATGAATTGACATGACTCGGGCTCTGTTTCGGGGTACGTAAGTGGTTGATTTTTTTTTTTTTTCTGACATTTTTTTGTTAGAATTTTCAAAAACAAAATTTGTTAAATTATAATAATCTCTATTCAATTTTTAACGTTGAATCAATATCCATTAACATCTTTTATTTGTAATTTTATCATTAAATAAATACTCACTACATCATTTTCTTCACCTTTAATATTAAACAAATATACACAAACATCATATCAATATATTAATCAATTCATTCTCCATTTATTCTAATATTTATTCTACCATCTAAACAAGTAACTTTCTTTACTTTTTTTCATTCTTAAGGGTTAATTTGGATGGAAGGATAGATTTTATAGGATAACTTTTTTTTAGATAGGTCATCCTGTGTTTTATTTGAAAGTCATAAGGATTATCCTTGTGAGTTAAGTTGTGTCCATTAAAAAAATTTATGAGTTAACCTGCGAAAATATGTAGGATAACCCATAAAAAGAACTTATTTCACATCAACCTCAGAATAACTTATTCGATCATCTTAACCTAAGTCAAATAATCATTCCCACCAAATAATGTTAACCCATATTTTAATGGATTATCCTCGTTACCAAATTAAACCTAAAAGAATTGTCAGAAGGAACCCAATTATTTTACATGCACTGGTTACTTCAAGGCCCTATCTACCTTGAATGTTAAGCATTTAACACAAGCTCGGTCTTAACTTGCTCAATTATTTCTTGGTGGTGTTTGATAGGTAGGTTAAGCAAGTTAACATGAATTTATTCACCATTTAATCCACACCCCATTCATGTCACGTTAAGAGAAATTAATTCGATATAAATTTATTCCAACTTTGCCGTCAAATAAGTTTAATTCATCTAAATACCTAACCATCAAAATCTATTTATTCTATCACTCATCTCTTATTTTTCTACTTATCCCATGAACATATTTCCCTTGTCAAATTCTACCGATTTAACCT
This sequence comes from Thalassia testudinum, assembly GCA_037157565.1. Lineage (NCBI taxonomy): Eukaryota > Viridiplantae > Streptophyta > Magnoliopsida > Alismatales > Hydrocharitaceae > Thalassia > Thalassia testudinum. Next base: position 19,413,324 of record JAZHRO010000055.1, on the reverse strand, counting down.
TCATTCAATAAACATCAATAACATGAGGCATCCACCCTTCAAACATGTACATGCAGGAATTATCACCACTTTCTATTTTTCAAAGCTAAGTTTAGCACATCCATCCTATAAATTAAGTAGCATTAAATTAAAGGCCAACTTCCAACGCCTAAAGCAAAACACGTAAATTGGGACACCCAGGACTGTGCACGGGGGTGCCTTTATTTGGTTCTCCCCATGGGGATGGAACCCACCGTGAGGTACAGCCAACAGCGGTTCATCTCCGGCGCTGCAGCGTGTAAACCTTTTGTTTCGTCCGACCATCCTTCCCATCTCCTACTTCTCAACCTCCACCGTCAGATCAGGTAAAAACACATCGTAAGCTTCCAGGATCCCACGCACGGTCCTGAGCGGTTTCCATTTCTTTTTTATACTTTTCGTTTAGGTACAAAGGTTCACCTGGACTCCACGTTTTTATGCTCGTAGGTTGTTTCCACCGCATTTAAAGTTCCCTTGTCGAGAAATATTCATCAACTCAAGTGGAAGAAGGATGGATTAATTTTGAATACGAGTACTTAAATGGTGGGATCTGCTGGACAATAATTGCGGCCAGAGTCGCTGAGAGAATATTGTTGTCTACTCGGAACTCCGTTACGCCGGAATAGATATGACAGGTTTTCATTTCTTCTCTATCATGAATTTACGATCCAGGAGCCGTTTGTATCTTTTCAGGCACACCACTGTAAATTGGCTATCCCTCTCTCTTTCCGTACGCTTGAAAGAAGATTTCCTCGTGAATATTTGGATATCACCTTGGATGTCAGGAGGAAACTCCAACCCTTCCTCTGTTCTCGAGGATCAAGTTAAAGACATGCTCTGCGGATGGAGGAAAAAACCTCTCTTCAAGATAGGCCACGTACGGTGGGTGAAATGGAGCAAAGAGGTTTAGTTTATGGAGAGGGTTATCCCCTCTTTTCAAGGGAGATTCCCTATTCACATCTTCCGTCATGTTACAGGATAATTCATTTCCTAATTCTCATTCAATAAACATAAATAGGAGTTAATCCTTATTCTCAAGTAAATAGAAATAGGGGTTATCTCATATTATAAAGAAGTTAACACGTACTAGCTATCCCATGAGATTGGTTCGTTATTAGTTGAGTACCACTCTAGGTACACTTAAAAGAATCAAAAGATGGGTTGCTGGTCTCATATGGGATGATAAAATACATCCCATTGCTTGGGACCTAGTCTGCAAGCCGCTTGATGAGGGGGGTGTTGGTTTTCGTTCCTTGGACGGACTCCGATCGTTCTCTCTGGCTATAGATGATGTATCAGCTTGTTAAAGTGCCAACTTCCATTTGGTCCTCCTGGATGATTACTCGGTATGGGAATTTTCTCTTCGACATTGGGAGTCCTTCGAATTCAAAAATACGAAAATCCCTCCTTGTAGCAAGAGAGAAAGTCACTTCTTGTTTTAGAGGAGAGGATGGTTGGACGTGGCTTCTTTGTGCCAATGGCTCCCTCTACTCCGTGATGGTTTGGAGTGCCATTCGTTCAAGGTGATTCTCATGCTATTTGGCCCTTAATTTGGTCCAAGGGTTACATTCCTAAATGGAGTTGCAGCATGCACATGGCTAGTGGGGTGCGGGAGACTATTGACCATTGATAAATTTAAAGAGTGGGGAATTGCTGTTGACGGTCGTCGTTTGCTATGCTCTCTCGAAGATGGAACTCATGGGCACCTTTTCTTTTATTGCCTCTTTCATTTAAAGAGTAGAGAACTGCCATTGACGGTCGTTGTTTGCTATGCTCTCTTGAAGATGGAACTCATGGGTACCTTTTCTTTTATTGCCTCTTTCATCTGTGATTTGGACCGAGGTTTGAGATGCTTTAATGCATTCTACTCTCATGTTCGTTGCCCCTCTGAGGCATGGAAAGCTATCAGGCACTCAGGTTCCTCTCTTCTCTTTTGGAGGATTCTAACAACCAAGATTTGACACAATTGGAAAGAGCGCAACGGTCGCAAGCACGAAGAATCTCCAAATCAAGCAAACTTTATTGCGGATACTATTATGATAGAATGCTCATTGTAATTGACCCTAGTGAGATTATAGCTGGATTTTGTTCCTGCCCCCTAAATCGTTGGAATTTTGTGATGTAAAGGAGCTTGCATTGGATTTTAGCCAATTGACCTTTTAGAGTAATACATTATCAGGTAAAAAAAATTACGATCCATCTAGATATTTGCTCTAAACCTAAGTTAATTAACCTCCGAAGCGCTTAACTAAACGTAATTAATAATAAATCTATAGCCCCTCCATGGCCATGGAGCCACGTATCCATGTCCGTGTCCTTCGTCCATTTTCCGAAAGTGGGTTGATACACGGCCCACTTGCATGTGCTCGAAAGTAAAGGATTTTTTACTTCGGAGGAAGCGAACAAAGTTAGACTCATCATCTCTATGCTTCTGGAGAATTGTTATCTATGAGATGATACCAAACAATTTCTTTCCGATTTACCTGTAAAGGTCCCTACATCATTTTCAAACAAAGAAAAAATAGAGAGAGAGAGAGAGAGATTTTTTACATAAATGAAAATAAGAAATTTTAAAATTATTTAAATAATATAAAAGGGTAAATTTATTTACATAAATACCGATTCCCTATCGATCTTTGTGTCAATCAAGTTAGAATCTAGGTCATCCATTCACGTTATCAATTTCTCATTTCCATGGGGATTTCACCTTGATTTACATGAGAGTTGACATCTATGTAAATAAATTTAACATTTTAATTTATTTATGTAAATAAAATTTTTTTTATGATATTTAAATAATTTTAAAATTTTCAATGACATCCATATAAATATTTAAAAAAAAATGATATATTTTTGTTTCTTCATTGTATCTTATGAATACGTGGAAAAACCAGTATTCCATCTATTATATATAACCCTCACCAGTGATTAAGGAGGTTTGTGGGTGTGTCATTTTATTCATACGAATGCATTTAAGGTTTATTTAAATGTGAAATAAAATATTATAAGAATAGATTAATATAAAATAAGTGCAGATGAGTGTTTATTTGGAACATAAAATAAAATGAATGGTATATTAACGTAATGTTAATAGATATTTATTTAATATTAAAAGTGAAAGTGAAAAATATAGTAGATATTTATTTAATATTAAATGTGAGAGTGAGATTATTTTAATTTGATTGAAATGATTGGAAGTAATTGTATAGAAATTTATGTTGAAATAGTAGAAAAAAATCCCAATAAAAATCTCATGATGTAAAAAAAAAAAAAACTTCTCTAACTCTATGTCCAAATGGAGTCTTAAGTCTAGTGTGATAAAGGAGATAAATTATCAAAATAGGAGTTAACCTTGTTTGGTGGAAAGGATATTTTAACCTAAGAGAACTTAATACAGAATAAGTTATTCTGGGATTGATGAGGGATAAGCTATTTTTGTGGGTATGTATTTCCGCAGATTAACATAAAAATTTTCCAAATAGCCATAGATTAACTCACCAGGATAACTCTTATAACTTTCAAACAAAAAAACAGGATGATTCATATGCTCAAAAATTATCCTATAAAATATATCCCTCCATTCAAACTATCCCTATGGAAGCAGCTCTTTCATTGACACAGTGCATTCAAGGATGCCATGTGTCTTAGCTGTTCATGGACTTTCCCCCAAAACCAATGGTATATGACAATCACCAAAGATAGAAAAAGGAAGAACAAAAGAAAACGAAAAAAAAGTCCCACTAGCTAGAAATTAATTAGAATCATGCACAATCATGCTCTCCTTAGGCAACCCAACTCCCATTGCTCTCTGCAACTAATCTGGGGACTCATTAGTGCGAGCAACGTGGTAGTTGAGGGGGAGTGAATTGGGTGGGGAGGTATGCATGTAATGGCGCGCAAGTGGAACGTGGGCTGCCGCCTTGGGAACATATGTATGCATATATATCCATGTAATCATACATACGGCATTGTGGCCACTTGAGAACTGGTGAATTTCTGACAGGTTCCAGAGTTCCATTCATGGTTACAAATTAAGTACATATGCGCAGAGGATATGTCCCACAACTCGATCGATCTCTTTGTGAGGGATTTTGAATGTGGTGGTGAATATGTAGGGTCCAAGTTTAATGGCTGAATTCAAAGGGGTTTGCTAAAGGTTGCAATCATGCATATAATACAGCTGGGTGGGAAGGAGTACCATTGGGGCATTGTTACGGGGATGGGGCCACTGGGGAGATTTTCTTCCATCTTCGTTTAAGATGGGGAAAAATGTGTTACTGCCAAAGCCATGGCTTACGATCGAGCTGGCAAGAGCCATGTTGGGGTGCTATTATCTGCATGCAAACTTGTGTATGATACTGCAGGCCATAAATGGTCTTTGACTCTCTTGTCTTTGGTGAGGGCACGACAGGTACCGGTTTCTATATATCTTAGATTTGAAGAGGGTATACGATGGATTAAGTTTCTATTTCTGTCCTTTCTCTCAACCCTTTCTGTTTTTCAACGAGGGAATCGATAGATCATCTCTCTGCTGGCAATAGGGATATCATTTGAATCATAAAGCAAGTCTAACAACTGTGAGATGGTTCGGGAATTAATCCAGGCAGTCTTACCAGCCATCCCATGTCATTTGATGACCACAAATTTATTCTCAAATAAGTTATGTGCAAAATTGAATGGATTGATAAGAGATTTCTGGTGGGGTGTTGCAGAGGATACGAAGTATACGTATCTAAACGCATGGAAGCATGTATGTGTGCCTAAGCTTTTGGGTGGTTTCGGATTCAGAACAATCAGATTGTTTAATTTGACGTTTCTATTAAAGATGGGCTGGTTATTATGTGTTGACAAAAAGGGTCTATGGCAGAATATGATTAGAACAAAGTACTTCCCAAATGATACTTTCAGGGAATATATTAATAAGCCAAATGACTCGGCTTTTATGAAGGCCCTATCTGTAATTCAAGATGCTCTTTATAGGAATGTGTTATGGTTAGTTGGTGATGGTAAAGATATTAATCTATGGTCAGATCCTTGGATAAACAATGAAGGTGTATCTCTGGTTCCAAGTAACAACATGGCTCTTCATCTATTGTTGGTATCAGAACTCCTTGATGATCATCAGCAGTCTCGGTATGAAGAGCAACCATATAGGAATTTTCTGATAGCTCGCTGGTAGAGGAAATAAAAAGTACCCCGGTACATATGGGATCTGACTTATTGGTTTGGAAACCGCATCCAAAAGGAAGACTTTCAGTCAAGTCAGCATATTTATCCTTACTGAAGGATGAAGGTATAAATCCATGTTTGACAAATAAACAAATTGCTTGCTGTAAAAAGGTTTGGTCCATAAAAGATCTAGCACCTAGAACAAAGGTATTTTTATGGAGAGCTATTGTAGAGGCACTTCATCTAAGATTATTACTGCAAAAAAGAATGACTCTGGATGATTTTTCGTGCCCTCTTTGCCACTCGAGTAGTGAATGCGGAATTCATCTTCTGAAGGACTGCCCGTTCATGAGGACAGTGTGGTTTTTGTGGGGAACTGTCCAACTACCTGTGAAGGATGATTGGTTGGACTGGATGGAAGAACTGGGTGAACATTTTCAACGAGCTGGTATGCCAAACTTGTTACATTTTTATATCTTGCATTTATTCCACCACACCAAATTGAGACGATTTTGCTACTTTTGACGACGGTTTTCAATCGTCGCCAAAAGTGTTTTTTCTTGTAGCAACACAATCGCGTCAAGTTACACGGGAATCAAGTGCTTCGCCTTTGGCGACGATGGACTCACCACGTCGGAGGTTGTTAAGGTTAGGTCCATCTAAATCGTTGGATCTACAAGTCTCGGTGTGCGGAGCACAGGCAATACCTGTGGTGTCCGTCCATTGTCGATACGATGGTGATCCAAGCGACGATATCATCGTGGTCTAAGGACCGTTCGTGAGAAAGAAGTTGGGGAAGAAAGTATACACAGGGACTTATGTGTTAATAGTGAAGGACCTAATTGAAGGGAAAAGGATTCAGTTGATATAAAAGTTAGGGGCATAAATGCAAATAATGCATTTAATGGCTTATTTTAACTTATTTAATTTTCAAATTTTTATAGATTATTATAAATAATTTAAATAACATGTTTATGCCAATAAATTACATTTTAGCCCCTTTAATCTAAATTTATTAAAGTAAATACATTATTATGTTAATTAAGTACTATAGATATAACTTATTTATATAATGCTTTATACATAGCTTTAAGGTTTTATTTAAGTCCTATTAATTAATTAAACTTAAATTAACAATAATTAAACCTTAATTTAGCTATTTTAACTTATTTTCAAGGTCCTTGCTATTTTTCCTTTATTGTATAATTAACCTTGTATTAAGGTTATTCAATATTAATTAGCTAAGGAAACTAGCTAATTATAAAAAATTAAGAGCTGTGATGAGTCTCTCATCATACTATGCTTTCCTAAGTCCTAATTTTTTTATTTTTAAATAAGAAATAAGCAAATATGATGTAGACTGACTAATGCAAAGAACCTTGTGAGAGTTGAAATCGAAAATAGAAATAGAAGTGATTAAGTAACTAAAAATAAAGCAAGTACTTGAAGACAAGTAAAAATAAGATATAAAGGAACTAGAACTTTCATTGAAATAATAAGTCAACTAAAATAACTAGAAGAACAACTAAAAATATAAATAACTAGAACTAGAACTACTCTATCAACTAGAACAAGAAATCTAATTCTAGAACTGGATGGTGGCCTCGAAGACGAAGCCTCGGCAATAGAGAATGAAGCAGATGATGGAGGGATAGGATGGCTTTGAGAGGATGATGGAGGGCTATGATTGATAGTAGGGGGCAGCACTTAAGGGTTATGGTGGTCCCTTAGGGCCGACCACATGGTTGGGTTCTAAGGGCCATTGGATCCTAATCTAAGGGTTAGGATTTAACGCGATGAAATGGTAGGATAAGATGAAGTTAGGTAGGGATTAGGATAGGATTTTATTGGGATTAATATAGGCCTTAGGATCATTATCAAAGGGTCAACATAAGGCAACTCAAGTGGGTGACTCCTAAGAGTTTTCTAAGGGATATGTGGTGCCACTAAGGGATAATGTCTGGTTTGTTTAAGGTTTTTAGATAAGGATTTGGATAGAATAATTAGGTCAACTAGTTAGAACCTTAGGATGTGGATCTAAGGGTGGCTAATCATGTTGGTTTTTGACATCCAAACATAAGTAACTAAATATGTACAGGTGACATCCAAATTAGGATAGAAGAAAGGATGGGCTAAGGTGGGTTGTTGCGAAGGATTTAGGACTAGGTAGGCTAAGGGTTTTTAATGGGTTTAGAAAATCAATTAGGTTAGCCGACCAAATTGGCTGATTAATTAGGCTCATGGTTGACCACCTAAAGTAGGGATCAAGTTGGGAATTGGTTTTTGGGTTAGGAAAAATTGGGTTCCTGATTAGGATAGTGTTAGGACCAATTGGGCTAAGGATCAAGTTAAGAATTAGCTTAGCCAGTCTTCACAATTGAGCTCAAACCCAAATCTCTCCTCTGCCAAGCTCTAATCAATCTCATACTTGGCACCTGTACACAATTAAACAATGACATTGTTAGAATCATGAATCGCGAATTTGATTTGATGACGTCGTAGTATAGCTCGAAATCCGATCCAAATAACAAAAATATTTCTAATGAGACGGTGAGTCCCGGCCGATCTCAAATAGGTGTGTTTTGCGACTTTGATCTTTGATTTCTTATTCACTCTCTACTTGCTCAACTAACATTTTTATTCACATAAAGAGAAATAGTATGATCCACTAAAGTTAATAGAATTTTATTCCATTGAACCAAATATTTACAATTATTTATCGAGGAATGCTTGTATAGGGAATTTGAAAACAACTAAGTCTATGCTAACAAGAAAGAGATGCATGCATGGAACCTAAGAAGAGCATATGCATGCACTCTGGAGGGAGATGATACTAAACTACTAAGCAAGAAATTAATGCATAAACTAAGTACGAAGAACAACTAAGCTACGAGAAACCGAGGCACCAAAGGTGGTCTCTGGTGGCTGTGGATTCAGGTGGAGGAAGAGAAAGGAGGGACAGACAAGGTGTGTTGGCCAGCCTCTTGAGAGGTGGTGGAGATTCTTGCTCTTGGACTTGAAAGGTGGTGTTATGGAGGAGGGAGCTCGTGAATGGAGGTGGAGTGGAAGATGGTGGAGTCCAAGCTGAAGAGCCCTTGGGCAACCACTATGGTAGTCTTTTTATAGACTTGGAGGGCCTTTAAGTGGCTTTCTCTAGAGAGTTATATAAAACTCTAGAATAGGCTTAGGTGGAGCTAAAAATGGAAGAGAGTGGGTCTTCTTAGATCCACAAATTGTGGATCTAAGAATGGACTAAGTGGAGGGGCAATTAGGTCATAAGTTGGCACCACCTATGTATGGACACCAACTTATGTGTGTGTATGTGCGTGCGTGCCACTTAAGTGGTCAAGTGAACCACTTAGGTGGTGGTTAGGTGGTCTAGGTAATTGGGTCTAGATGGGTTTCTAAAAATAGGTTCAAAAAACCTATTACTAAGGTGATAAGTGCAATTAAACTCATCACAAGTTTAATTGGGTGAATGTGTGTGTAATTGGGAGAAAATTTTCCCAATTAGGTTGTGTGTGAGTCAATTGGACTCTGACTGAGTCCAATTAGACTTACATAGGTTGAGATTAGGGCTTAATTGGGCTTCATGAGTCCAATTAAATAGGTAAAGTGCAATCAACTTTTCCTGAATCAATTAGATTTAGTGATGTTAAGACCCATGTTGTTTGAACCTTTTAAGATGTCTGGACTGTGGGTCAGACGTCTGGACACCTTCCCAGACGTTTGGAAATAGAAAATTTTGAGTACAAGCTCGCGTCTGCGCGCGGGCTGCGCGCAGACAGTACTCTCATTTTTCCTCCCCTTCTTCTCTCTCTCCCTGCCTCCAACAAAACCCTAACCCACCGATCTTATAAAACCCCTCCCTTCCCCTCTCTCGTTCTCCTCACACCAGCCCCTTCCCCTCTTCTTCTCCACTCCAGCGAGAGAGGCAGCACGAGCGAGAGAGCACGCGGGTTGCGTCGAGGATGAGAGTGAGCTCACGAGCTCGTGTAGGAGCAGCGTGAGGAGAGGAGGAGGAGAGTGAGCTCGCAAGCTTGTATAGGAGCTCACCGGTGAGCGCACGGCCGGAGTGGCGCGTGTGCGAGGAGGAGCGCATCGGGGAGGTCCTCCCCGACACTGTTGCAGGCGAGGGGGCGCGGCGTGGCCACACACGGCACGAGAGCAGCAAAAGCAGGTTCTGATTCTAGGTTTTTCCCAGAATCAGACATCTGGAGTGACCTTCAGACGACGGTGCAGACATCTAGAGGTGGTTCCAAACGTCTGAGGAGAGGGCTTCGCGACGGTACGTCCTCCTTGCTGATACGGCCATGCAAGCCACTCTACTGATACCCTGTTGCATGCCCTTTTGAGAAGATTGCGTGGTTTCGTGCAGGATTCGCTTCGGGAAAGTGCGGGACACACCCTCCCACGCATTTCAGACGTCTGGGCGACGTACCAGATGACGAGAAGCATTTTCAGATGTCCGGAGAGGTGGTCAGATGTCTGGAGTTGGGTCCAGATGGTCCAGAAGAGTTCCTGGACACTTTTAAGATGTCTGGAAGTTGTTCCAGAGGTCTGATTTGAGATAGAAACCCTATTTTTGACCTGTTTAATGTCCGTTTGAGTTCCGTTTTATGCAAATAAGATACCGATGTATTCCTTGTGAGTTCCTCTACTTGTTAGAAGGCTTTCCATACTGTTTTGATAGTTTCCTTGTGGTTGTTCTTTGTTATAGGACTTCGTTCCGTTGCGGGTTCGGGGCTTGGTAAGGCATGTGAGCCTACCGTTCATGCCTCCAATACTCTTGGGTTTACTGGTAGAGTGGCTTCTCCCTAATTTAATTATAACCTAAATGCATGTGTGGAATGAATGATTAGAACCTAGGATGTGGCATGAATCCTAGGATGAAAAACACTTGAAATGTCTATATTGGATGATTGAATTGTAGTCTTGAATGAGTAGATAGAATGATAACAATTGCCTGTAAATGAATAATAGCTGCCTGTGAAATATGAAGTACTTGTGCTAGCTAACTGTTGCATGTAAATCTCATGTTGTATACGTTAAATGACATAATACGAGCTGCATGTATATAAATTGAGAATGGTAATTGTTCTCAACGTTTTGTGCGGGTTTAAAGTATATCACGTTGTAGTACAACCGACAAAATGTTTAAACAAATATAAAGAATTTTATTACTCGAAAATCGGAGTATCCGAGGTCGATCACAGGGAGCAAATGGAATTTACTACTAGTCAAAATGTAATTGAATACTCTAATTTACTCAAAATATCAATTCAACTATGAATGTATGCGATTAAAAGTAGTTAGGACAAAAAGAAATGAAATTGGACGTCTGATCTTGTGATCAGACGTCTTAAAAGTAGGTTCCCTTTTCTTCTTGATTATTCTTCTTCCTCTGCAGTCTCTCTGTTTCTTCTTTTTCTGCTGCTGTGTTTGCTTTCTTTTCTTCTCTTTCTTCTTCTCCTGCGAAGGCTTCTTTCTTTCTTCTTCTTCTCTGCCTTGTTTCTTCTCTGTCTTGCTCCTTCTTCTTCTCCTGCGAAGGCTTTTCTTTCTTTCTTCTTTGGTCGCTCTGTTCTTCTTGCCTTTCCTTCTTCCTTCTTTCTTTTCCTTCTCGCGACCAAGTCTTTCTTCCTCAACGTTCAGCCTGTGCCTACACAGAGCAAAACCTATCCTTTCTCCCTCTACCCACGCATCTCTCTCTCAAGCAATTCACTCAGGGACGCTCTCCCAGAGCCACAGCCATAATCGGGTCGGATCGTACCCGGGACCAGGCACACCTGCAGGTGGTGTGATGCACGAGGAGTGCGTAGGTTCAGGTCGGGTCGGATCCGCCAGATCCGCGTGGTCAAGCCGCGAACGAGGCGGGTGTGGGGTCAATGAGGGACCTCACCCCTGTGCTTACAGAGGCAGTGGGAGTAAAACACAAATTCAATTTATGGTATGCCCGCACCTCGCGATTCCACGATGTGGGACTAAAGGTTCCACCCTGCCTTTGCGCGCACCCGCAGACCTGCGTGCAAACGCCACAGCTGCTGGCTCTACTGGCGCTCCTTGTTGGACTCACTCACCTCGCGACACTCGCGCGAGTATGCAGCACCTATAGCCTAGGAGACCGGGTGCCTGGAGCTTCGTTGGAGCTTCATCAGAGGTCGTCCATGGCGGCAGGAGCTCAAACACTATCATACACAAAACGAGCCTCTCGGCCCAATTAGATCAGCTAGAGACCTTCGCCGTGGCACGGCGAAGGCGGTGGACGATGATGCAGGCCGCAGGTCGGCCTAGGCGTGCATGCCTAGGTCAACCTGTGGCCGGAGATGGTGGGTTGTTTGGGGGGTGATTATAGAGGTCTGGAGTGGCAGTTGTGGGGTGGAGCGAGTTCCTGGTGGTGAGGCGGAGCTCTCGAGGTGGTTGGCAAGCCGTGTGGGGGGCTGGAATGGTGGAAGCAGCTCGCCGGAGGTCGGTCGGTGATGTGGAAGATGAGGGTGGTCAGCGTCGGTCGAGGGGTAATCAGATGAGATAACAGGGGGAAAAGAGAGAGGAGAGGATGGAGAGGAGTTCTAACCTAATTGTAAGGACGAAAGGGGACGGAAGGCGGACAGCAGTACCTGCTGTCGCCGGAGAAGATGATGCCCAGTGGGGGAGAACGGCGGCGACGATGGGGCTGAGGCGGCGTGCGCGGGTACTGCGCGACGCGGAGGGAAGTCAGGAAGCTAACTCTGCCACTGGTTTTGTGGCAGAGCGAAGAGGGAGGGGAGGGGGGCTCGCCAGAGCTTGCTGGGACTTTTGGCCAGGAAGGAGGAGACGAATTGGGGGTGGACACTCGGCCAAATCAAGCTCGAGTCCTGCGGTAGGGTCTGGGGGGTGTTTTATAGGTGCTGGCCGCTCCTATCAGCGCGTGAAGAGCGTGCAATTAGGTCTTCCGGCTTGCCGGAGTTGGAAGGAAGGTGGATACCCAAATCTCTCGTGCGTTCGCACGAGAGATCAGGTTCACCCCAGCGATTGTAATTGGCTTTAGAAGGAAGGGAATTCCTCAGAGAATCCTCCTTCCATTTTTGGGAGGGAATCTCTGAGGGATTAGAGAGCAATCCCTCTTTGAACCTCGTCGGAGCTCGGTTCTGCCCTAACAATGGCGGTAGGACCAGATTGCAAAGGGGGCGAAGAACTTGGGGGGCTCTTTGCAAGGATATTCAAAAGATAGGGACCTATTTGTGATTTGGGTGTACTAAATTGCAAAGTAGGTCAAGATGACCTCCCCTTAGGTCTAAATTTTGTTATAAATCTAATTTTGACCTAAGGAATCCAATGGCGAAGTTGGATTTCAGGTTTGACCTCGTTTGAGTGGACATTTCACGTAAAAACCCAAATTTGGTTAATTGAGGAGCTAGGACCCTGATCTAGGTCAGACTAGGTTCCAAAGGCCAAATTAATTGTTCTAAACCCTAGAGGATGTTTTTCCATGATTTTTAGAGGGTTTACTTGCTTTTTATCTTGACCGAAACCTTGTTAATTAAAGCAGGTCTATTTTAGGGTTACCAGGTGTCATTTAATTCCTAGATTGCACATGAACCCATTTCTGATTGACTCAACCCTCTTTTTATCTCATTTAGACCATTTGACCTATGTTTTGCCTCTGAGAAATCCCGTTTATGTACTACAATGGTAAAATTACAGTTTTAACCTTTATTTCATGTTTTCTTCTCAGAGCACTTGTTCCTTCAGTTAGGCCTTCTTCTAGGTTATGTAGGAGCTTTTATCTTCTTTATTGGGTCAAAATGAGCTAGTTATGGCTCATGATGAGGCTCTCATCAGTAATGTGAATGATGGAAATACGAGCTACCTGCATATAACCTGTGTATGGAAATGTGAATGATAACAATACAAGCTGCATATGTATAACCTGAGAATGGAAATAGAAATGACGAAACCTGGTATGGCATGGCATGAGGAATATGAGCATGAACCCAACGGGGAATTAGGAGTAGAGCTCCTGGAAATAAATAGAATGGATCTGGAAATGTGAGTGGAGAAGTGAGCTGGCCCTTGAGTACGGAGTACCAAGGAGAGCGACTGTCCCCCTATTTATTGCAGAGCGGAGATAGCCACCCTTGTGTTGGGACCCGGGGTTAAGATTGGCCATTCTGTACCGACTTCTTGGCCCTCGCGTACACGGTACCGGGGAGAGCTACTAGTGTACGGAGAAAGCTAGCCACCCCACGGGACCCGGGGTTCAGCTAGCCGCCCTACACCAACTTGTTAGGCCCACTGGGCAAACCAGGGTAGTCAGGCGAGGGTGCGTAGACTGTGGAGGGGCGAGACCCCTATTACTGAGAGGGCTAGGCCCTATACTAGTTCCGTGCTGTACTTTGGGCGCACTCGCTAACAGAAATGATTGACCGCATGCCACTGCGGGGTAGCTACCCATGCACTTATCGCGCGTGCTGTAGTCACCGTTACGTTAGTCCATGACCTTGGGGTGGTTGACTGGGTGTAGGATCACCACGGGGGACTCTCCCGGCTAGGAGAGCACCACGTGTGCTTTCTACTTCTCGGAAAAGACTGCAATCAAGATCATTCCCACGAGGAACATTCGAGATCAAGAAAGAAACCTGATAAATAAACCAAGTGGTGAAAAAGAATAATTAGTTAAAAAAAGTAATTGAAAAACAACAGCTACCTGTCCACTTTTACTGCTTTAGTTAGTTGGTTGCCACTCTACTCAGCGTTCGCTGACGTTGTGTACTCATAACCCTTTTCAGGTCCAGGTGTTGAGCAGCCAGAGCCTACGGCTACAGAGGGTGCTGGGCCCAGTAGAGCCTAGTAGCTGTAGTTCTTTTATTGTACTCCTTTTGTAGTAGTGAGTAGACTATTGTCCCTTTTTGTTCTGTACTTTTACGTTCTACACTTTATATTCCTATACCTTGTTATTTTCTAATGTTGTAGTGGTAATATGTACTGTAGCAGTTTTTGCTTCTTTACTGTTGTACATTTTTACTGTTAGTTGCTTAGCATAGTGAATGTGATTTACTTTCCTGCTTTTTGGTTACTTTCTCATTGGATGACTGGGTCTTGGGATCAGTCGAGTCGGTCCGGTCTCGTGTCCTGTAGGGATTCGGGAATCGGTTCGTAACAAGTGAGAACCTAATTAGGTTCTTAGGAAGGTCTTAGGATAGTGTACTAGGCTTTGGGAACCTTTAATTAAGTTTCCTAGGGTGTAAGGTAGGTTTCTTAGGTCTTAAGAAGCAAGCTGTAGCTTCAAATCCAAAATCAGTAATTGGAGAAGTCCTTCAGACATCCAATAAACTAATCAGACGTCTTATACGTTAGAATTATAAGTTTGATCTTGGATCTGGATGTCCAATATTGGAACAGTATGGGCATTAGGTTTTGTCTTGGGTTTCTGCAAAAATTGGACGTCTGGACTTAATGTCTGGATGTCTAAAACTATGCTGGAAAGTGATTTTTGGGTGTTCTAGGCTATGTTGACCTAATGGAAGGGTGGTTAATGTATGAAAAGGTGTCTAAGGATATTCTAAGGCTAGGGATAGGTGTAGGGATGTCCTATGTTCTTCATATTTCAAGTCAAACATTAAAATCCTACAAGTAATATAGTATACCTCTCCTACATTCTCTGTCTTCAACTTATTTGCATCTTCATTCAGGCTTCTACCCCAGTTCTGTTGCAGCACTTGCCTCTATCCAACTTTTATTCCAGCTTCAAGCCATCTCCTAAGCTTCTTATTACCTGCAAACCAAGTAATACACTAATCAGTACATTATTCTGACATTATTTCATGAATATCTTTGTAAAGAAGGAAAGATGCAAAGTATGCTATTAATGCATGAATTACTCCTAAGTTATGCAAAGATCTAATTTAATTCAGGTTAATTAGGTCCTATGATTGCTGCGCAATCATACCTCCATGCATAAATCTTGCTAGTCCCTAGCAAATGCAAGATTACATGCAAAATGTATAACTAAGTTATTTACAAAGTGGTCCTTAAAGGATTGCTTATTATTTTTATCAAGTGGTAAACTAAAGATCTTTTTTTTTCATTGAAAAATCTAGAAATCCAGACAAACGTGAAAGTGTAGTGATGTAACTTATGCAACGGACCCAAATGAAAAGTCAATTCACATATAAAGCTCATACTTGACCCCTAGTAAAATTCTATCAGGATAAGTAAACTTCTTCCCTCGGGGATACAACAAAATAATCTATGATTTCTACCCCAGCTTTTAGCTTAGGTACAAGATATCTGAGTTAAGTGGGTTTGTATTTGGTGGTTCACACTCATTTGATGCTACATATAAACTAGTATTACAGAATCTAGATTTTCAGACTATTAAATAAATCAACTTAGAGAGAAGCGGAAAATCTATGCTCTCTTTGGTTCCTTTGTACTTACTCTCTCTCTTTCATTTCTTTTCTCTTTCTTTTCTGTTCGAGCTCACAATCTCATCAGATTTGTAAATATACTCAATATTTGGTGGTTTCATATGGCATTAACACTTTAATTAAAGTCCTAATAATCCTACAACTACGTCAGAATTCCTCAACCAATATTCGGGCAATCAGAAATACAGAAAAGTAAGTCAAGGCCGTATTTGATGGATCGCAAATGTTGTGAGTATTGTTGCCTCAATGTTCTGGAAATAAACAAAATTATGAACTCAACACACTTTTTTTCTCTTTCTTTCAAACTTTTTTTTTTGTTTTTCTCTATTTTTTTCTTTTCTATTTTTTTTTTCTTCTCCTTTTTCTCAAATCTATCAACACAACGCAATACAACACACAAATTTTATTCAGGAGGCATTATTGGAGATCAGTGGTGTTTAAAAGGATATCGGGTGACTTATTTGGTGGAAGTGCCTACTTTCGACATCGGGAAAGGAACGGATAGGACAACGTATTTTTTAACCTTGACATCAATACCCTCCTTCAGCCGAGGATTCCGTAAAGGGCAGTCATAACCATCTACCTTAGTCATAGTTTTATTAGAACTCGATCTATGCATATTTGCCTTATTTGGTGGCTCTCAAAAATTCACACAAAGATCGTATGTAGGAATCGAGAGCAAAAACTATGCCTAACTCCGAATATCATTACCTAATTATCTAGAAACTAAGATTCCTTGCACTAGTCTTAGAGCACCAATAGATGCTCTACTATTACCTTCCAATTGTTTGATGGATCTGATAGAAGATGGTTTACCTAACTCCCTAACCATTGTCCAAAGGTTCAGGAAAAGCAATGCTTCTTCTCGAGAAATTAAAGATGCCTATTGGTCTTCACAGTGGATCCATTGCAAACTCTACATGCAAGTGTAGAATTGTATTAGATTCTAAAGTCAGGAGTCAACTAAAGAATAAATCCCTAATAAAACCTCTTGATAAAAATGTTTATTCATGGATGCAATATATATAAATGCTTTATACAATTAACCTTATATGATTGCACTTTGAAAATTTTCCCTTATCAGGTTACATTCAGCTTGGTCGTAATTGAGAACAAAAGGTGAGCGAACGAGTCAAAAAGAGCTGTTGCGGACGATTTCTTGCTCCAATGCGAACATTGGAGGTGGAGTCGGTTGTTCTTAACTTATGGACCCTAAAGTGCAATTACATCCTGCTTAGAGGTTTTCTAAGTATTGGCATAAAAATTTTTAGTTTATATATACTACCCCCCCTTGCCTAAGTTCTTGCATGTCCTCATGCATGAATATAAGGAAAATAAATTAAGGCAAGGGGTAAATGGATAGAAATCACCTAGAATTTCTCCCAATTCTTCATTCAGCATATGCCAACATAATGACGTAAATACAATATGCAAAAATATATGCTAAAATGAAAAGATGTTGTGTATGAAAGGAAAGCAAATGCTATTTATAAATGCTGAGTTTAATACCTCCAACTGGGCGAAAACTGAATCAGATGGATCCGTTATTGCTGAAGAGATAGATGATCAAGACTAAAAAGATGTGCTCGTCTGCTCTAAGAATTAGTGATCTTTAAATGCGAACCAGCTAACGATGCATCCCTACTCCAAAGAGTCTTTCTATAGTAGATTGTAGAATAGGGGCAAACAATGGAGGATAATCAGGTTGAGCGTCATGATGTCAATTCTGCCCATTAATCCTGTTCCAGAATTCAATGAAAAGTTGTTTAGGAAGTGGATTGATATGAGGATCAAAATCCAAGTCAGCATTAGAGTTTGGATCATAGAGTTCTTTATAATGGTGATTAACGTCAAAAATCATGCTCTCCCCAGGCCCTGGGTTATCTGAGGGTACATGAGAGATTGGAAGTTCTGTATGTAGGTCACTGAAATTCTCGTCAAAAATCATCTCATCCTCATCGGTACTAATTTCAGATTCATCGGAATTTGTCTTAGTCTCTAAGTCGAACCATCCATTAGATTGACTAAGATTGTAAGTCCCCAATTCATTGTACTCAGTATTTCACCCTCCTAAGTGTCAGATTCCTCCGCATTTTGTGATTCAAATGGCCTTTCTGTTTCCCTCGATAAATCAATTAAAGCATCCCCCAAAAATTAGAAAACAAAATCAAGAGTAGAGAATGCAAACTCAAGGTTTCCTTCATCACCTTGGTAGGTGGGAGCAAGGTTGAAATGCTAATTTCGACACCGTGACGATAAAATTCTAAGTGTGAATGCCGTTGGCATGCCAAAGTTATGCCATGGAAATGACCGTTTTTCGATGGCCATGCTGATGGGCATGTTGATGGCATGCCGTGGGAATACCGAGGGTATGCCGATGACTTGCCGACAAAAAATCACAAAAATACTAAAAATAATGTAAAAATGCTCAAGTGTGTGTGTGTGCCCAGACTAGGCAGCACTCAACTCGCTCGAAATCTACCGACATGCCGCTGATTTCGTCGGCATTCCTACATTTCGATAACTTCTTCGTGTCAGCAAGCACCCCTTCCGAAAATGGCCTTGCTGACAACATGCCGTCAGCATTTAAAATGCTCTTTGGGAGTAGAAAAATGTGAATCAGATGATGTTGGAGTGAAAGCAAATTCGGTTCTCAGAGGAAGTGATTTAGACTGAGTAATCATGTCAAATCCATATTCATCCGAGCATATGTGATTATCAGAATCTCTAGGCAATGTCATCTCTGAACTACCTAGATGTTAAGTGTCCAAGTCATTCATTTCTCTGTCTCCCTGAGAGATTTCTTCTGTTTGCCTATGACTTTTATTAAATCCAACCTTCCTTTGCTTAAATTCTCCCAGATTGTTTGAGACATCCAAATTTAAATCATCTTGTGAATCCTCACCTTGGAAATCCTTGAATATAAAGAAATCATATTCTGGTGCACAGCTGACTGATTCCTCAAAATTAAAGGTTTTCATCTTAGGGCTTTCATCAAGATCTAGATCCATAGGTTGATTTTCTTCCTTAATTCCATCAGGTGTCTCCCACAATTGTAAATCAATGTTGGGGGTACCAACCCTTTTCTCCTCACTTTCTTGAATGGGACTCTCAGATGAGTCCATTCGGGTTAGTTCCGGCTCATGTCCCACATCAGCTATCTCTCCCCTTGAATCTATTTCCAGTATTTTCCCGAGAGAATCCTTTGTAGCACTTTCAGGTGCAGCGACTTCAGGTTCTTCGATGTCCTCAAGGCTATTCTCCACTTAATACTGCAAAAGCAGTATTTCTTGAACTGTACGAGTCTGTCTGGTTAATCTAGTCAGGGATTCCAATTCTTGAAGAGCCATCATTAAAGATTCTTGAGCTGGAATCAAGGCTTGTCTCTGTCCCAGCTCAATGATTGTCTGAACCTGATAAAGATAAATTGCAACCTTCTCCTTAAGCTTGGCTGCCATTTGTTGTAGTCTGAAATGTGGTTGCATGTGTAGTGGCAATTCATTGGGGCTCCCAGGGGGTGAGTTAGGTCTAGCAGTGTTCCATGGGTGAGATGTAGAAGTATGAAAATCATACCCTGGGACATAAGATGGGATCCTTTGTCGAGCCATTGGATATTGGTCATAATGACCAGGATTAGTTTTTGTGTTAGCCATTTCAATGTGGGATTAATGGTTCATTAAGTCTAGCTTTATATAATATTTGTTAATATGGCTTTATTATTGACACTAGGTATTGGATTCATGCTATGTGATAACCATGGCTATGATTTCAAAATAATCAAATTGCTATGCTTATTAGGTATGCAAAATCGTAAAATAGAAGTTTAATATGACTCCTATTGAGATGATGAAAAATCATTTCATTTTTTGAGTCAAAACCTTAAGTGGTTCTTAAAAAAGGCAGTGAAACAAATGATCTCTAAAGTGGAGAGTAATAAAAATATATAAACCAATGCTTCCATAGATTCTATCTTGGTTTACAATTATAGCTTCTACACCTATTTTAACCATTTTGTAGAACAGTTCCTTTTTTTTGTTCTTATTTTCTTTCTTTTCTTACACGCCCTCATTTTTTGGGTTCAATTCATTGCTTGTGCCAAAGCCTTGTCTATCAATCTTGCTACTGCTAGCAAGGTTCTTGATGTTGAGGATCTTCTTACTATCTTCAATGGATTGGGATCAAACTATGATCCTGTTGTAACCTCGCTGATGAGTCGAGCAAGTTCTATTTCTTAAGAAGAAGAATAGGGTAGTTACTTTTGCTTGAGCAGCATCTTGATGTGCTCGAATCGAGGGTTTATAAAAATGGCGTCGTCGTATAGTCAATCGCACAAGGCAACCTTTAAATTTATAATTCTTGAAATAAAATGTATTCCGAAGTTGTTCGCTAGGAGCAATCAAATGCATGAATGCCACTATCTAATTATTTACAAATGAATTTGAGAAACTTGTGTTAGGGGCGAATTTTTCGAAATCGAATAAGTTCAACAGTTGCACTTGGTTCTATGAATAAAGAAATGAGATTTTCAACTCAAGTGCAAGTAATAAATAATTTTTTAATGCTCAATAAAATAAACTAATGAAGTGTGAATGAGATTAAATAAAAAAAAAATCAATTATCAATAATGTTTAAGCAAGAAAATGCAATAAAAATCCTTTAGGACAAAATCTTAAATAGTTCCAACAAAAATTGCAACTCAATCCTCAAAATTTTGATTTTCTTGCATCTTGGTCCCTATGAATTTGTGATTTATTCCCTATTCACCTAATTTATTTTGCAAAGGGGTCCTTACCCTTCTTCTTGTTGTTGAGCAAGCCATGCCAGAGGCACGTCGGAGGGAGGTGGTCGACAGATGTCCACCATTGGATGGTGACAACAAAGGGCAGCGGAGGACCAATGAGGCATTACCAACTTAATGGCGTCGTTTGATCACCAATCAAGGATGGCAACGGCAGCGAGGAGGTGGTCGACGAGGCCAGCTCCTACGGTTACCTACGAGAGAACAACATGGCCACTCGACCTTCATTAAATGCCTCAGCACTACGATGGAGATTTAATGCAAGATGGTCGACGACATGCTAGAGGCGGAGAGGACGGTCGGCGGAGATGGAGTTCGTCGAAGAACTTTCGCGAGTATTTGCCTCAATTTCTTGAGGTCTTTTATTCGTCAATGCTTGGCAGAGCTGATGGAGTGGTTGGCGATCAAAGATACTGCATGTAGAAAGATGGAGGGGGTTGCTGTCAAGTCATTGGACATAGAGAAGACAACGTGGAGGACGAAGGAGTTGGGGGTAGTTCCTAACTCTAAGGGGGCTTAGATTATTCTACAAAAAGAGGGGAAGATAACTAGCTACCTAAGGGGTGACGAGGGTGGTCGAAGGACGTCCGGCATTGGCCGGCCGGATGTGGAGGAGATGAAGACTCTGATGAAGTGGATTGGAGCAACGAAGGGGAGAGGAGGTCGACTTCGATGGTGAGAAGCTTGACGAGGACTTAGGGAAGATATTCGCGGCCTCTATTGGCAGAGAGATGTAGCGACGAAGGAGGATGGAGGAGATCCAATGGTGCTCTAATGGCGTGACAGGGAAGAAGGGATTTCACACCTATTTTCGCACGAAATGTGCTGTAGGTTTGGCCCTACGAGGAGGGGTGACGTAATAAAATGCGGAAATAAATATAAAGCAATCTCACAAAAAGACAACCACACAACTACACAAAGTATTTTTAGGTGGATACTGATAACACCACGCAAGGGGGTAGTAATTAGGTTGAATATGGCCCATCTTTAGAATAAAAGGCACAACATAAAGTAGAATAGGAGCATTGCATGCATCAAGTACCAAGATTGCTTATAAACTGTATTAATGGCCATTTATGTAAAGCATTTGTCAAAGCAGGCCTCAGATGAGCAATCGGACCGCACGGATGGATTCAGAACAACGAACGGAGTCTAACGGACTCAAAATCGGCCAAATCCGACATCCGGAGCTCCCCCAATGGGCCCAAGAAATCCTGACCGTTGATCTGGAGATCAACGGCCTAGAACGCGCCACGTCGCCCCGCCCCCGCCGTCGCCACGACCCCAAGCCAGCCAAAGACGCATCTCGGCCGTTGATCTTCGATCGAACGGCCGAGATCCGCGCGCTCGCCCGCGGTCGCCGCGACAAAGCGCGGGCGTGGCGCAACGGTTAACGCGCACGCCTGCGTTGCGGCGACGCGCGTTCGATTCGCACGGAGCGAAAATATCTGCGGGCGAAGGGCGCGGCAAAATTGAGCCGCGCGATCAGAAGCGAGCGGCTAGGATCGCGCCACGCGGCGCGACGACAGCGCCCCACCTCCCACGCGTGCGCGCACGCCGGGCGGAAACGCGCGCACGCACGCACGCCCGAAGCGCGATCCTAGCGCAGGCGCGGGAGGATCTCAGCCGTCCGATCATCAATCGGACGGCTCTCGTTCGACGTCCACGGATCGCGCCTGAAGAGAGAGAGGGGCGGGCGGCTGACCGGCGGCAGAAGACCTTCACCGACGTATATGGAAGCGGTTTTAGCGACGTTCTGGATGTCGCTAAAGCACATTCTTCTTTTAGGAAGCCCTTAACTCTATTTAAACCCCCTTCTACCACCATTCAAGGCATCCTCTCCCACTTGCAACTACTCCACTCCTCTCCTAGCTAGTCTTAGGCACTCTTGTAATCGCCGGAGACGACGAGCCGCCGACGGAGCCTCCTCCACCGCCATGGCTGCCTCGTCGCTCTCCACTCTCTCTCTACCTCTCTCTCTCTCTTTTAAGCTTTCATTTACTTTTGTTGAAGCATGTATTTAATATTGTAAACCATGAACTATGAATGCATGTTTAATGAAATTATTTTTCATTTAGTTGCCTTTTTAATTTCTGTTTAAAGTGAATGATCAAAACCAAAGAGCTTTCTAACCCTAAACTCTCTCTATCTCTCGCTTTTCAAAATCGTTTCTTTCGCAAGCAAAACTCCGCCTTTTTCGTGACAACAAGTGGTAAACAAAATCCGATTTCCACGCCTCCCTGAGATCGACACTCGGACTCACCTCCGTTTACTTCTTTTAAAACCGACGTATCAAGTGCAACTATAACGACACCTCTTAACACACACGCACGAAGGCACGTCAGTTTTTGGCGCCGCTGCCGGGGAGGCAACGGATTTGTTTTATCACCTCCATTCCACCTTCATTCTCATATCGTCTAATGCCCTATTTTCCTTTTTACTTGACGGATGCAGGAATTCGGCGCATGGACGGCGAAGCGATGCATTCCACTATGGTACCAAGGAAGTAGACGCCTCGAGGACCGATAGTGAGTACTCTCTCTCTCTCATTGCTTGCTTGCGTGAAAAATCTAAAAAAAATCATAAAAACTGAAAAAATTGGCGTGGTGAATGATTGCTTGACCCACATTCTTAACACATCACCCTACAAAAAATGTACACTCTAATATGCTGGATAAATTCTTGGAGTGCTCTTTTCTCTTTCTCTTGAGTGGTGTTTGCGAAGCCACCGTGAGTTGACCTGGGCAGCACCACTCAACCCTAAAACTGACTCATCTAATAGAAGCTGCACGATCTTTAGGATGAGTACACTAGGGTTTTTAGAGCCTCTACAAAATAAAAGGAAATCTACTTTCACTAAGTTGTGTGCAGAACTTGACGTGCCCACTGAAACTTGTTTGAAAAAATTAAGACACGTCAACCCTAAAAAGTACTTAAGTAAGGATGAAACACTAAAAAGACACTATATCTTAACAAATCCTTGCTTGAAAATCATGTTTTGCTAGAAGCACACACTTTGAAAGTAGAACATTAAGAGGCACCACCCCAATCAACGCCTCATCACATCACCCTAAGCACAAGCACTATCCTAGCCCTTTAAAACTGAGTAGACGTGCCCTAGGCAGGACTGAGTTAAGTCTCAAAAGGTGAGGTTTTGTCTGCTAGGCACTTGGCTTTCATTCCCTTGAATCTGGTGACTAGGCTACGGGGCAGTGTCAAACGACCGTGGTTGTGGGGTCTATGGAACCGGAGGCGCAAGCCAAAGGAAGAACCTTCCCTGCAATTCCCTCGTAATCAACCTGGCTAGATTAGCCTTGGGAAGGGGAGTCCAGTGTTTACGGACTTAATCAACCTTTGTGAGATTTCTAGGTCTCCTAAGGAATACACCATAAGGATTAGGCTTGTTTGTTTGATTGAGTGCACAACTCTCTCTCATCTGTTCTTCCCGCATCCCTCCATTTCTTCCATGGATTTCAATGCCTATCCATCTTACCCAAATTACCCCCAACAGGATTTGTATGCTAACCCAAGTAGACCATACCCACAGCCGACTTGGGCTAACCAACCACCAAGTTGGGGATGCAACCTGGAATATCCCTCTTGGCCCAACTATGACCAAACCACACCAACCTCTTATTGGAATACACCCAACATAGCCACCCAAGGGTACGATTCAAATCATGGGGCTCCATATCTCGATTGTCCTCACGATGCCTCCTCATTTAGGTCCGACCCGCTCTACTGTGATAGGACCTACACTTTAGGAGAACACCAAGAACCCTACCCATCTCAAGATAATAACCAAGAAAGGTCATCTGAATTCAACAACCTTGCCTACTTGACCTTTGGATTAGAAGGAGTTCTAGACAAATGGAAATCAGAAAATGATCAGAAATCTAGGCAAGCCCAGGATCATCAACCTCTGATTTGGTCCCCTGATGAAGAATCTGACTGGGAGGAAGACTTAGAACCTCAACTATTCTGGAGTAGGACCAAACAGAGAATGGTTCCTCTTGAAGAACTGGACCCTGAACATGACAGAATAGAGGACCCACCCAAGAACCTAAACACCAATATGGATTCTGATCCACAACCTCAACCATACTCTCTTAACCTGGATTTCAAGGAGGAAATCCAAAGGACACCAAATGACACCATGTCAATTCTTGATAACCTCCAGTTAGAACTACACAGACAGAATCAAGAATTGGTTAAAGGGCAACATGCCATGTTGGAGTTGTTCCAACAATTGGGGGAAGAAGGCCAAAGAAAGCTGTTGCATACAACGCCATTCATGGAATTCATAAAGCAAGGACCTACCATGATCAATTGGACTACACCTAGTCATCCTGATTTGGTTCAGTCCACCATTGATACCCCTCAGGAGTTGGATAGCTCAGTGGATAAGGAAAGTAAGGATTCCTTGGAGCACAATTTGGGGAGCATTGAGAACAAACATCAGGAGGAAATTGAGAAGGTGAGGGGAGAGACCTTGGAATCTGAATCTAATCAGCTCAAGACAAGTAATCCGGTGGGAGTAGCAGCCAACGTCGGAAATGGAGAATGGAGTTACAATTTCAAAGAAATTGATTATGAATTGGTTAGAATCCCCATCACAAATTTGGAGGAGGGCCGAGAGAAAGAATATGATCTAGAGGATGAAATTGACCCTACCTCGAATGCAACCCCAAACAGTGAATCTGATACAAAGGAGGTTGAAGAAAATATTCTTGAGATCAAGGGCTTGGAGGGAATGAGCAATGAAATCATAGTTGCGGAAGAGATGGATGCGTCTTTGAAGAGAAGACTGATGCTTGGTTGTAGGGCTCAGTATGAAACTCTGGACTTTGTTACTTGCCCTACCAGAATAAAGATCCCGCAACCCGAATGCACTAGAATTGATACACTTTCGATGGATTACAATTTTATGGGGACACAAGCTGAATATAAGACCTACATCTTTAGTATTTGGCATGTCATATTTGGGGTGCGTTCGTCCACAGCAACTTGTTTGCATGCCCACAAACTAAGAGAGGATCTGACACGGGCATGCATGATATATCTGTTACAGAATTCCCGCCCCTTAGGAACGGGACTCCACCGCAACCTTATTCGCATCTGTGGACTTCTGATTTTGGGTCTGGTTAACTTTGAACATATCTTCTTGACCCAAGTCAGTCCTGTTTGTGCACCGCCCAGCTGGAGGCGTTAAACTCAGCGCTTCCTGGGAGGCAACCCAGCGGATTCAGACTGATCTGGTAGTTTACGTCACTCAGGTACTATCTTTTTGAACCCTTTTGCATCCATGCATCTGCCAATGAGGACATTGTCCAACTTAAGCATGGGGGGGATGGTAAACTGCATAATCCTGAGCTTAATTAATCAGTCTGAATGAATAAATTAATTGATTAAAAAAAAAAAAAAAGAATTTAGGAAGAAAAACTTAGGCATTAGAAACTTGTCAATAGTGGGAAATAATACAGAAAGAACTTAAACACTTAGACTTTTCAGGCCTTCAAGCTTAATTAGCCCTGGTGTCCATTAAAATATGGATTTAGCGGCGAACCCTTGCAACTTTAAGCTATTCTAATCCACCTAATAAATAAGGTAATAAGTATACAACCTATCAACTCACCCTCTAACTCAGGAAAACTTTGAGTCTAAGCATCTACACACATTTTTGCACAGACTCACTTCTCGGAGATTTTGACAGAAATGGGGTAGCTAATGAACTCTCTAGGGTGGTATGGCTGGCAAGTTGTCGTGGGTAACAGCCCATTGGCAGGTTGTCCAGAACCCAGTCACAGGCCATTTCTTTTTCACTGCCTCTAGGTACATTTGAGATTAGGGAAGCCACCTACGTAAAAAAAAAAAAAAAAAACCACACTTCACCGCACAAGTATGGCTGGCAAGTGATCGTGGGTAACAGCCCATTGGTCGGTTGTCCAGAGCCCAGCTCAATAATTGCACAAAAAAAGAAGACCAAAAACACCTAAGGAAGAAGCGGGGAAGTAGTACAAGCCGGGGAGATATACACTGGAAAATCCTTGTGTTGACCCCAAGTAAAATGAACGCAGGGAGAAAGCTACCAATCGAACAAATACACCTTCAGGCAAAAATTTATTTTCTTTTCCGGTCACCTAGAGGCGTAGAAACTCGAAGTCTGTCTCAATTACCGTTAAGTGAGTCTATCACAACATTCACACCAAGATGCTTAGCACTTAAGGTTTTGACCGAGTTTTGGGTGAGTTGGGTAGCCGTAAAAAGTTACCAACCCACACTGAATTTTAAAAATTCTAAAAAGACATATATAGATATATACGTATACATAAGTATAAAGCAAGGATTCGGGCGATTCATATTTTGGCAGACACCCGGGCGCTGCTTAGTCTTTGTAGATTAAGATCTTCGTATAGTTCCTCTTATTAACAAGTAACGAAGTGCCTAAGCAATTACTTCTTGAATTCGCCAAAGAAATAAAGGCTAGAATAAACCTTGCTAGGGACTAGCAAGGAGTAAGCATGGGGGTATGATAACACCACGCAAGGGGGTAGTAATTAGGTTGAATATGGCCCATCTTTAGAATAAAAGGCACAACATAAAGTAGAATAGGAGCATTGCATGCATCAAGTACCAAGATTGCTTATAAACTGTATTAATGGCCATTTGTGTAAAGCATTTGTCAAAGCAGGCCTCAGATGAGCAATCGGACCGCACGGATGGATTCAAGACGACGAACGGAGTCTAACGGACTCAAAATCGGCCAAATCCGACATCCGGAGCTCCCACAATGGGCCCAAGAAATCCTGACCGTTGATCTGGAGATCAACGGCCTAGAACGCGCCACGTCGCCCCGCCCCCGCCGTCGCCACGCCCCCAAGCCAGCCAAAGACGCATCTCGGCCGTTGATCTTCGATCGAACGGCCGAGATCCGCGCGCTCGCCCGCGGTCGCCGCGACAAAGCGCGGGCGTGGCGCAACGGTTAGCGCGCACGCCCGCGTTGCGGCGACGCGCGTTCGATTCGCGCGGAGCGAAAATATCTGCGGGCGAAGGGCGCGGCAAAATTGAGCCGCGCGATCAGAAGCGAGCGGCTAGGATCGCGCCACGCGGCGCGACGACAGCGCCCCACCTCCCACGCGCGTGCGCACGCCGGGCGGAAACGCGCGCGCGTACGCACGCCCGAAGCGCGATCCTAGCGCAGGCGCGGGAGGATCTCAGCCGTCCGATCATCAATCAGACGGCTCTCGTTCGACGTCCACGGATCGCGCCTGAAGAGAGAGAGGGGCGGGCGGCTGACCGGCGGCAGAAGACCTTCACCGACGTATATGGAAGCGATTTTAGCGACGTTCTGGATGTCGCTAAAGCACATTCTTCTTTTAGGAAGCCCTTAACTCTATTTAAACCCCCTTCTACCACCATTCAAGGCATCCTCTCCCACTTGCAACTACTCCACTCCTCTCCTAGCTAGTCTTAGGCACTCTTGTAATCGCCGGAGACGACGAGCCGCCGACGGAGCCTCCTCCACCGCCGTGGCTGCCTCGTCGCTCTCCACTCTCTCTCTACCTCTCTCTCTCTCTTTTAAGCTTTCATTTACTTTTGTTGAAGTATGTATTTAATATTGTAAACCATGAACTATGAATGCATGTTTAATGAAATTATTTTTCATTTAGTTGCCTTTTTAATTTCTGTTTAAAGTGCATGATCAAAACCAAAGAGCTTTCTAACCCTAAACTCTCTCTATCTCTCGCTTTTCAAAACCGTTTCTTTCGCAAGCAAAACTCCGCCTTTTTCGTGACAACAAGTGGTAAACAAAATCCGATTTCCACGCCTCCCTGAGATCGACACTCGGACTCACCTCCGTTTACTTCTTTTAAAATCGACGTATCAAGTGCAACTATAACGACACCTCTTAACACACACGCACGAAGGCACGTCAGATACCCAAACCGGGTGAAAACCATCACCTAACCCTCTCGAGTTAGGATTTTCCGATCAACCTAGTTGATCAAATCCACTAACCGAATCACTTTAAAACGAGGGTGATTCAACCTCAGTACAACCACGCTACAAGTATGAGGGTAGCGTTCCTCAACCCCTTCTCTCCACGAGAAGGATTTTGTCCCACGAAGGAGACGGGTATTCGCAAAGCGAATACCCAACAAAATAACAAAGATAAAAGAAACAAGTCCTATAGAGCCAACAAAGTAATTATAAACCTAGCTTCTATAGGAATTAGGAAACTCCCCTTTGCAAGGAGTGCGTCGAGTTGATGACGCGGTGCGTGTGCCACGCAACGGCGCAATGTTGCTCTCGTGAACAACGGCGGGAGAGCGGGTGCGCGAAGGTTTGATGCTCTCAAGATGTAGAACTTGAGCTTAGAGAGCAAGAGCTTCTTGGACACAAGAGTGTGAGAGTGTATTACAAGGTGTCTCTTGGTGTCTTTCTTAGTGTATCTAGGTGTGTAAAGGCTCCCCTCTATTTATAGAGGCCTTAGGAAGGCTTTGGAAGGCTTAGGAAAGGTTCAATAGCCGTTGGGAACAAAGTCCAAGAGAATCAGGCCGAAATCAGGACAATGATTACGTTTGACAGGGTTATCAGACGTCTAACTCTGGCATCAGACGTCTGGAAGGCCACTTTAAGACGTCTGATTCCAAGGTCAGACGTCTGATTCTATGCGGGTTTCCTCCTGACTTGAATCAGATCTAAACAGGGTTTTTGTTCAAGTTGATCAGACGACATACAGGACGTCTGGCACTATGTCTGGACGTCTGGAAACCTACTTCTACTGTGGGAATTGATTTCCAAACGTTGCAACGGCTAGAAAATCTCTGAGAAGAGATTTTGGGTCAGCCGAGGCAAAACGGTCATTTATCAGACGTCTGGAAAAGCCTAAGGACGTCTGATAAGGCTCTAACGGTCATAATCTTGAGTGCCTGCTAAGCTAGTCAACGGTCCACTATCTGGACGTCTGGCAAGTCCATCAGACGTCTCCTAAGACGTTTGGTATAATGTCTGGACGTCTAATTTCATCAGACAGTACTAGCTATCCCAGCCTAACAGATATCAGACGTCTGAAACAACAGTCAGACGTCTTAAAATACTTTATCAGACGTCTGATTTGGGAATTAGACGTCTGGAAGTGCTGTTTGAACCCTATATTGGTTTTCTAAGTATTCTACAGAAAACCTAAGTATCCTAGGGTTGTGCCGGTGTTCCTAGGACTACTGTTAGGGTTCTTTGAGGCTCTTTAACATAATTTTCTAAGGAAAATAAAAAGAGCAAGAAAATAAAGACAAGAGATACAAGAAAGGATTAAAAAGAATCTATCATATTCTTCTTGTCTTCTATCTTCAATCTGTCGCTCCACGCGAACCTCCTCTGTTTTCCGTCAAGCTCCTCCAATCCGTCCTGGATGCGAGCTCGAACTCCGTCTAAACACGTCCACATTTGCAATTGACCTAAAATCTAGGACTTAAATTGCAAATGTTAAATAACACGTGTTTTGTTATCATCAAAACAAATGATCGTGGTGCTCTTGCACCAACATGTGCTTGGCTGTGCTGCAAAGTTTACATAGGGTGGATTCGCACATCAATTTGCACCAAACTCGCAGCCTTCACATGGCTGCTCTTGCCATTCACTGTTGCAGGAAACACGCTTGCTATGTTGGTAATGATGTAGGGATCAATCCCACCAAATTTGGTGGGATTTGATCAAGATTTAAGCACTCCATAGCCGACGCTAATATCTTACAGAAGAGCAGCTACTACTGCTTGACGAGGAAGATGATGATGACTGACATCAGCTTGACATCAGACAGGGACCTTAATGAACAAAAATTGGATTGAAATGAGAGGAATTCAAAATTTAAGGACTATTATGCAAAGTAGGTCAAGATATAGTCCAAATAGTCTCAACGTTTTAAGGTGACCTAATTTGGACCCAAGGAATCTAATGGTGACTTAAATTTTGGGTTTTGATGAAGTTTGACTGGTCAATTTATATTTTAACACAAAATGTATTAAATATTAACCTTAGTCTTTTAGGTCAAATTGGATTTATTTTGTAAAATTGAGTGTTCTGAATCTTATGAAATATTTTTCAGTGATTTTTAGAAGGTTTAGATTATATTTATTTCCATTAGAACCCCTTAAGTTAAAGTGATGTTGAAATTAAGGTTTTATTAATTATAAAGTGGCTTTTATTTCATAAAATCCTTAAATCAATCAATGCAATCCCACTTATTGGAATTTTAAGCTTGGTTGACCTCAAATTAAGTACAGGTTCACCTTGAGTTAATGTGCACTTGTATTCATCTATTAAAATAGTAGAATTAACCCAATTTAGAGTAATTCCCTTTAATTTAGCCTTGATTGAATTATATCCTTTAGTATATCAATTAGGTGAAATTAGCTTAGGAAATTAGTCAAATGAAGTTAGATAAAAGGGATGATGGAGTTACCATCACATCTCTTTCGAAATCAACCTCGTCTTGATGTTCCTAGCTCTGTCACTTTAAATAATGTCAAGTTCTGCTCCTTGCGGGGGTTGACGCAAGGGTCGTGGTAAAAATTTTTCATCAAGTCATTTTTATGGTGGAGGTCACACTTATGGAGGAGGTTGAGGACAAATTAGTTCATTCAGGGGAGGTTCACTTGTAGGTCGTTTCTCTTCTAGGGGAGACTCTATGGCAATGCCAAATTTGTGGCCACACATGAACCATTCTGCTATCACCTGCTACTAGCTTTATAATCATGCTTCTTATTCCCCACAAGTTCAATTCACGAAAACATTATATCAACCCCTTCGTCCATGGCATCCAGATAGTGGTGTCACGCATCATATTACAAATTCTTTAGCCTCTTTGGATGTTTCGTCTGAACATTCAGGTTCTGAGGAGGTTGGTTGGCAAATGCTGAAGGGGCACCAATTTCTCATATTGGTAAGAAGATTCTTCATATTAATTCTAGGCAATTTGCTCCACATTATATTACATGTTCCACAAGTTCATAAGAATTTATTATCAGTTCAAAAGTTTACTAAAGATAACTCTTGCTACTTTGAAACGAATGCCAATCATTTCTATGTGAAGGACAGGTCCAATCAGGACATTCTCTTCCAAGGTTGAGTCAGCAATAATGGTTTATACAAATTGTGGCTTCCTCGGTCATCATCTTCTAGGGACGAGTTTAATACTCCTAACATGGTGGCTACTGCTAGTGCTAGTCCAAAAGCATCTCTTTCTTTATGGCATTTCCTCCTTGGCCATGCTCAATGATCCACAATAAAGTAAGTGATTAAAGACAATGGTTTTTCTGTTTCACATGATACTAATATCACAAATTGTGATGCTTGTTATCAAGGAAAAAGTCATCAATTGCATTTTTCATCCACAAACTCTATTAGCAAGAAAGCATTTGATCTTGTTTTCTCAGATGTATGGGCTTCTCCTGTTATTTCTTATAAGGGATTGAAATACTTCATCAGTTTTATTGATGATTATGCAAAGTACATCTGGATTTATCCAATACATCAAAAGTCAGATGCATATTCAATATGCATGTCTATAGGTTTTTCAATGAATTCAAACTCATGAGTTTAGTACTACCATTAAAGCTTTTCAATCAGATTGGGTGGTGAGTACCATAAATTTTCAACTTGGTTGCATTCTAAAGGCATCCTTCATAGAATATCATCTTCGCACACTCTTGAGCCAAATTACCATGCAGAGTAAAAAAATCAACATCTTTCAGAAATGGCTCGTTCTGTCTTATTCCATTCTCCCATTCCTCTAAAATTTTGGTACTTAGCTTTTCATACAGCAACATATATTATTAAATTTTTGCCATCACAAATGACTACCAACAAGTCTCCTCATGAATTACTCTATGGCAACATGCCTAATTATCAGTTTTTCAAGGTTTTTGGATGTGGGTGTTATCCCTATTTAAAACCTTATGTTTCTCACAAATTGCAACCACAATCCACATTATATGTGTTCCTTGGATATAGTCCACTTCACAAAGCCTATAATTGCTTCAATCCCATCAGCCAAAAATTTATTACAGCTAGACATGTAACATTTGCTGAAAAGGTATTTCCATTCAAATTGCAATCCCATGTTGATTCAACAAACATTTCTTCTATGGATGCTTCACCATCAGTGCTTCTTCCCATACCTCAAAGTCTTTACCAAAAAATCCCTTCAACACACCATTCACCTATTGGTAGAGGGCGTCTTTAGCACTGCCTTCCTTATCAGCTACAAATATTCCTCCTACGACTCCAACACTTCCAAACTCTTCAACTAATTTGGAATCTCATGCTATGGGTATTGATTCTAGAGCTCTACTTATTGATAATTCTTCAGAACAAGTCTCTCATGTTTTTGCTGCTTTGCAGTCACCAACTATTGTGTAGCCATCACATGGACGTGTTCATCCCATGGTCACCATGTCTATGCACTATATATTTAAAAAGAAAGCTTATTTGGCAAATTCTCATCCTCTATCTTCTGTCCACTTAAGTCAAGTTCAAGAATTGGAACTAACTATATTGAAGCCTCCAAGTCTTCTCATTAGCAAGCCACTATGTCTAAGGATATTCATGCGCTTCTTCAAAATAGAACTTGGAAATTAGTTCCTCACAAATCAACTATGAATGTTTTGGGCAACAAGTGGGTGTTTCGGATTGACCGCAAGAATGATGGTAGTTTTGACAGGTATAATGCGAGGCTTGTGGCTAAGGGATTTGTAACGACCCGGTTCCCGAGTCCCTACGAGACACGAGAACCGGACCGACTCGACTAATCCCAAGACCCAGTCGTCCAACGAGGAAGTAACCAAAAGACAGTAAAATAAACCACATTCAGCATGAATATAACTAACAGTAAGAAGTACAGCAGTAAGGAAAGAAACTACTACAGTAGGCACCACCACAACAGTAAAACAACATTTATCATATAACAAAAACTGCAGGTAAAGAAGGTACAGTGGAAACAAAACTACTCACTAGAACAGAAACAAAAAGAAGGTACAAAGCTGTGGTAACTCTACTGGACCCTACTCGGCCCAGCGCCCTCTGCAGCCGCCGACCCTGGCTGCTCAACACCTGGTCCTGAAAAAGGTAACGAGTGTAACACGTCAGCAAAACGCTGAGTAGAGTGGCAAACTAACTAAAGGCAACAGTAGAGTGTACAGTAGCTATTATGTTCTATTACTTCCTTTATTTACATCTTTCAATTTTTCTCACTATTTCATTTATTTCTCAGATCCTTTACTTGATCTCGAATGTCCTCGTGGGACGATCTTGATTGCAGTCTTTTCCAAAAGTAGAAGTAGCACGTGGTGCTCTCCTGGCCGGGAGAGTCCCCCGTGGTGATCCTACCCTCAGTGAACCACCCCAAGGTCACTGACAGACGTAACGGTGACTACGGCACGCGCGATAAACGCACAGGTAGCTAGCCCGCACTGGCACGCGGTCAGTCGTTTCCGTTAACGGGTGCGCCCAAAGCACAGCACGGAACCAGGGCAGAGCCCTCTCAGTAACAGGGGTCCAACCCCTCCACAGTAACCAAACCGGGGCCTTGCCCCTCCACAGTCCGCGCACCCTCGCCTGACTACCCTGGTTTGCCCTAGTGGGCCTAACAAGTCGGTGAAGGAGGCTAGCAGAACCCCGGGGCCCGTGGGGTAGCTAGTACTCTCCTAACACTACTAGCTCTCCTCGGTACTACGTACACGAGGGCCAACAAGTCGGTACAGAGCGGCCAAGCCTAACCCCGGGTCCCTGGGGCGGCTGGCCCCACTCTGGACTAAACAGGTACTTCCCTTGGTACTGCGTACCCAAGAGACAGTACAACTACATCTCAGTTCCATTCCCTTTTCCTTTCCAGGAGTTCCACTCCTAATTCCCCGTAGGGTTCCAGCTCTTTATCTCAGAACATCATATGTTTCACTTTCCAGATTCGCGTTCTCAAATTCCATGATCTCAAACATGTTTCTTTGTTCATAACAGGCAGTTGTTAATTAAATTCACAGGCAGCTTTATATATTCCTTTCCATTTTTTTTTTCCAAGACTGCAGTAATATACATTCCACTAGTTTTTCCATCCTAGGATTCATGCCATATCCTAAGATCTATCATACAATCTAGTTTTCCGGTCCTAGGATTCATGCAACACCTAGGAGCTATCATTCCATATATTTCTCATTCCTAGGATTCATGCAATGCCCTAGGTTCTAGTTATGGTTCCATACTTTAACAGATTTTATTAATACTTAAAGCCACTCTACTCAGCGTTTTGCTGACGTGTTACACTCGTTACCTTTTTCAGGACCAGGTGTTGAGCAGCCAGGGTCGGCGGCTGCAGAGGGCGCTGGGCTGAGTAGGGTCCAGTAGAGTTACCACAGCTTTGTACCTTCTTTTTGTTTCTGTTCTAGTGAGTAGTTTTGTTTCCACTGTACCTTCTTTACCTGCAGTTTTTGTTATATGATAAATGTTGTTTTACTGTTGTGGTGGTGCCTACTGTAGTAGTTTCTTTCCTTACTGCTGTACTTCTTACTGTTAGTTATATTCATGCTGAATGTGGTTTATTTTACTGTCTTTTGGTTACTTCCTCGTTGGACGACTGGGTCTTGGGATTAGTCGAGTCGGTCCGGTTCTCGTGTCTCGTAGGGACTCGGGAACCGGGTCGTTACAAGATGGTATCAGAGCAAGGTCGTCCCGAGAAGTGAATCAACTGACTGGAAAATAACCAATTCACATGTTTATAGCTAGAGTAGCCACCACAACATATCTCTTGACATGAGCTCTTAGAAGTGTTGTTAGGTACCGTCTGTTTTGACGTTTCCGTTTTGTTTCGCGTCTCCATTGTAGGAGATGCCGCGTCGTGGAGCTAGGAGGGTGAGCCGCAGGCGCGGCCGAGGTCAGGGCCCGGGGGACGGATGTGTCGGGCTTGGAATACATACAACCCCTCCTCTTCTCCTGAGTATACCGTCTCGGGACCTCGTCCAACTGATTCGAGAGGTGGTTCGAGAAGAATTTCAGCTTCCACCCACGTCGCCACCCCCTCCCCCTTCCGAGCGTACGACAGGGGAGTTAGTGGTGGAACGAGATTTCCGCCGCCACACCAGGCGTGTTAGGAGAACTCAACGGAGACACGTGGCGTCCGCAGGAGAGCCGTCACGTTGTGCAGGGCCATCAGTGGCCTTTAGGGGCCCTCGACAGGGGCCAGTCGCCAGCACCGGACCCCCGCCTTGCCGACAGCAGGGACTCACTGAGGGCGGGAGTCGGGTTCCCCTCTGCTACCAGTGTGGCCAGCTGGGCCACGTCAGGAGGGACTGCCCATCTAGGGCAGGAGGTCAGCAGATACTTCCCGCGCCGAGCACTGGAGGGCGCGCAGGAGGCCGCGGTTTCCAGGCGCGAGGAGGAGGACCGCAGTCGCGAGGAGGGTACCGGCCAGCACCTACCCGTCCGACGCAGAGTGTGGCTGCTTCGTCCGCACCTAGAGCTGAGGGGCGTATCAACGCCCTAACACACAGGGACGCCAGAGCTTCGGGATTCGTGGTAGCAGGTATGGTTTCAGTTTCTGGCAGACTCGTTTACACGCTTTTCGATTCCGGCGCTACGCACTCGTTTGTCGCAGACAGTTTCGCAGTTAGTTTGGACCAGGATTATACATTGTTAGAGAACCCGTTCGTAATCAGAGGTCCGAGTGGTCAGCTGTTTGTAGCTGAGGAGGTGTACACGGGTTGCGGGGTCAGCATCGGGGGGCACAGCCTGCCAGCTGACCTGATTATGATACAGATAGAGGACTTTGGGGTGATCCTGGGGATGGATTGGCTGTCCGCTTACCACGCCTTGGTAGACTGCTTCGAGAGGAAGATTGTCTTCTCCATTCCGGAGCTGCCTTCCTTCGAGTTTCACGGGCAGCCAGTGGACGGAGGCTTCAGGTGCATTTCGGCACTTCGGGCGGCGAGACTTTTGAGCCAGGGGTGTGAGGGCTTCTTAGCTTGTGTGGTGGCAGAGCACAGCCCCGTGGCAGACTTCCAGAGCATCCCGGTGGTTAGAGAGTACCCCGACGTGTTTCCAGACGAGTTACCAGGACTACCGCCCGAGCGTGAGATCGAGTTTGAGATCTCACTAGTACCAGGGACCAGCCCCATCTCCACCGCGCCATACAGGATGGCACCGCTTGAGCTGCGAGAGCTCAAGTCTCAGTTGCAGGACCTTTTGGAGAAAGGTTTCGTGAGGCCCAGTGCGTCTCCCTGGGGAGCCCCGGTACTGTTTGTGAAGAAGAAGGATGGGACCCTACGCCTTTGTGTGGACTACCGACAGCTGAATAGGGTCACCATCAAGAACAGATATCCGCTGCCGAGGATTGACGATTTGTTTGACCAGTTGCGGGGTGCCATGGTGTTTTCCAAGATCGACTTGAGGTCTGGATACCACCAGTTGAGGATCAGGGAGACCGACGTCTCCAAGACAGCTTTCCGCACCCGCTACGGACACTACGAGTTTTTGGTCATGCCGTTTGGGCTGACCAATGCCCCCGCTGCTTTCATGGGCCTGATGAACCGGGTGTTCAGACCATACTTGGACCAGTTTGTGGTGGTTTTCATAGATGATGTACTCATCTATTCTAGAGATCGGACGCAGCACGGACAGCACTTGCGGATGGTTCTGGACATTCTGAGACGACGCAGGCTGTACGCCAAATACAGCAAGTGCGAGTTCTGGTTGAGGGAGGTGACCTTTTTGGGTCATGTGATCTCTGGAGACGGCCTGGCGGTGGATCCCGCCAAGGTCGAGGCAGTGCTCAGGTGGGAGAGACCGCGTTCAGTCACTGAGATTCGCAGTTTCCTGGGACTGGCAGGTTACTACAGACGGTTCATCAGAGGGTTTTCGCAGATTGCACGTCCTATGACACAGTTGACTCGGAAGGATGTGCCTTTCGCTTGGACAGACGCCTGTGAGGCGTGTTTTCTGGAGCTGAAGGAGTGGTTGACCTCGGCTCCCGTGCTCACCATCCTTGACAGTAGTGGCAGGTTCGTTGTGTACACGGACGCTTCC
The DNA here is from genome assembly GCA_037157565.1 of Thalassia testudinum. Classification (NCBI taxonomy): domain Eukaryota; kingdom Viridiplantae; phylum Streptophyta; class Magnoliopsida; order Alismatales; family Hydrocharitaceae; genus Thalassia; species Thalassia testudinum. Next base: position 19,375,863 of record JAZHRO010000055.1, on the reverse strand, counting down.
TTGCAGGGGTTAGGAGGGGTGCTCATGCAGAGGGGTCACGTGGCCGCTTACGCTTCGCGGCAACTGAAGCCCCATGAGCATACCTACCCTACCCACGGCCTAGAGTTGGCAGCTGTTGTCTTCACGCTGAAGACATGGAGGCACTACTTGTACGGTGAGACCTTCGAGATTTTTACAGATCACAAGAGCCTCAGATATCTTTTTGACCGGAAGGAGCTCAACATGAGACAGAGACGTTGGTTGGGGCTCCTGAAGGACTACGACTGCAGCATCTCCTACCACTCGGGAAAGGCCAATGTGGTGGCTGACGCCTTGAGCCGTAAGGCGCCCGCACGCTTGGCCAGTCTACAGTTACAGAGTTGGAGCCTTTTGGAGGAGGTGGGCAGTTGGCGACCTCTAGAGTTACGAGGGTACTGTGGGGCAGTGATGGTGACACGGCAGACCAGACCAGAGTTGATAGACCGCATCATCACGGGACAGATGGCCGATCCGTACTTGCAGTCTTTGCGCGACAGAGTACTGTCAGGGGACCCAGGGGACTTCTCTTTCACAGACCAAGTGTTACGTTTGAGGGGACGGCTGTGCGTCCCCAGAGACGAGGAGCTGTTGAGAGAGCTCCTGACTGAGGCACACGGTTCCAGATTCACCATACATCCCGGAAACACGAAAATGTACCATGACTTGAGATGCGAGTTCTGGTGGAGAGGGATGAAGCGGGATGTGGGTGAGTTCGTGCAGCAGTGCTTAGTGTGCCAGCAGGTGAAAGCCGAGCATCAGAGGCCTGCAGGGCCGCTTTAGCCGCTTCCAGTGCCAGAGTGGAAGTGGGAGAGCATCACCATGGACTTGGTGGTGGGCTTACCTGTTACCCAGCGAGGACACGACGCAGTCTGGGTAATAGTGGATAGGTTGACGAAGACGGCACGATTCTTGCCGATCCGAGTCACTTTGGGACCAGCACAGTTGGCAGAGAGGTATATCCGTGATGTGGTGCGACTACACGGAGTTCCGCGGGAGATCGTATCCGACCGGGATACCCGCTTTACATCCCAGTTTTGGGCTGAGTTTCAGCAGGCTTTGGGGACGAGGTTGAGGTTTAGCACGGCTTACCACCCCCAGACGGACGGACAGTCGGAACGCACGATACAGACACTTGAGGATCTTTTGCGTGCCTGTGTACTAGACTGGAGGGGCTCTTGGGAGGAGCACCTGCCCCTGGCAGAGTTTGCATACAACAACAGTTATCACTCGAGCATCGGCATGGCTCCCTACGAGGCTCTGTACGGACGGAAATGCACGGCACCCTTGAGTTGGGTTGAGGTGGGGCCCAAGTGGGAGGTTGGCCCCAGGTTGATCCGGCAGAGTCAGGAGGTAGTTGAGCAGATCCACAGACGACTCCGCACTGTCAGGAGCAGACAGAAGAGCTACGCAGATCGCAGACGCAGAGAGGTGCAGTTCGAGGTCGGGGACCACGTCTTTCTTCGTGTTTCGCCCAGGAAGGGCTTACAGCGGTTTGGGGTGAGAGGGAAGCTCGCGCCGAGGTTTGTGGGGCCCTTCGAGGTCCTGGAGCGGGTTGGACCCGTTGCTTACAGACTTGCCCTCCCCCCGCAGCTTTCTGGTGTGCACGACGTGTTCCACGTGTCCAACCTCAGGAAGTACGTAGCCGATCCCAGCCACGTACTGAGTCACGAGAGCGTCGAGGTGAGCGACGACCTGACCTACCCCGAGCGGCCAGTGCAGATCCTAGACCGAGCCGTCCGCAGGTTGAGACGAAAGCAAGTACCCCTGGTAAAGGTTTTGTGGAGGAGCCAGCGGTACGAGGAGGCTACCTGGGAGCCTGAGGCGGCAATGCGGGAGCGGTACCCGGAGCTTTTCGCGGGTACGTCTTTTCGGACCGGCTTCGGTCCTCTTTGGGTTTGTTATGGTTATTTGGACACCTTTTTCCCGCACCCTAGTTGGCGCAAGTTTCGGGGACGAAACTTCCTTTGAGTTTGTTATATTGTAACGAGCGCGTGCCCCAGACATCTTTTAAGACGTCTGGGACGTTGCCCAGACGTCTGTAAAGACGTCTGGGATCACATCCAGACGTCAGACCAGACGTCCGGGATATTTTACAGACGTCTGGCGAACAGTTATGCTCGCACGGGATATTCGTCTGCGCGCCTGTGCGCGCAGACCTGCGATCCTGCCTCTTTCTCTGCGGCTGCAGGCGACTGCGACCGCCTTCTCTCTCCTCTCCGCGCGACGTTAAAAGGGGGGGCGCGCCTCCCCTCCCATCTCCACCATCTTCCTCCTTCTTCTCCTGCCTGTGCGCGAGAGCGAGCGGACGCGAGGGCGCAGCGGCAGCGGCAGCCGCAGTAGGCGCGGAGGAGCTGCGGCGTGCGAGGGCGGGGCTCTGCCGTGAGGGCGAGCTCGCCGGGAGCGGCTTGGCCGGCCGGCGGAGGGCGCAGGGGGGCGCAGAGCGTCGCGGAGAGGGACCTGCTGCGGGCGGAGCAGCGGACGCGCGAGGTGCGACGCGGGCGGCGTCGCGAGCGGTGGCCGAGCAAGGTTCTGATTCTGGAAAAATTTCCAGAATCAGACGTCTGGATTGATATCCAGACGGCAAGGTCGACGTCTGTGAGATCATACAGACGTCTGAAAGGTGAGTTTCCGCTTTCTTCTTCTTTTTATCGACTGACCGTACTGAGGGAGGAGGGTTGGCTGTGCGCAGGTGTTCTGATTCGTCATCCTTTGCGAATCAGACGTCTGGAAGTTGTACCAGACGGCGGGAGTGACCTCCAGACGTCCGGAGTGACCATCGGACGTCTGGGATCTAGGAGAGACGTCCCCACAGACTTCTGGACGTCCGGGGAACCAAGCCGAACAGGTAATTCTCTGATCCACCGTTTAAGACGTCTGGAAGGAGTTCCAGACGTCTGATTTTGCACAGTATTGTCTTTCTCGACCCGTTTAGGGCCCGTTTGGGCTCCGTTTTCCGCGATTCGAGTTGCGTTCGTTTCAGAATTTATTCCTCTACCCGCCTACAGTAGCTATACACTGTTTTGAGATACTCCTTGTGTTTGATCCTTGTGATAGGACCTCGTTCGGTTGCAGTCTTGAGAGTCGCGGAGGCGCGCGGGATTCCCGATCACGCCCCCATTACTCCCGTTGTACCTGGTAGAGTGGCTTTAAGTATTAATAAAATCTGTTAAAGTATGGAACCATAACTAGAACCTAGGGCATTGCATGAATCCTAGGAATGAGAAATATATGGAATGATAGCTCCTAGGTGTTGCATGAATCCTAGGGCCGGAAAACTAGATTGTATGATAGATCCTAGGATATGGCATGAATCCTAGGATGGAAAAACTAGTGGAATGTATATTACTGCAGTCTTGGAAAAAAAAAATGGAAAGGAATATATAAAGCTGCCTGTGAATTTAATTAACAACTGCCTGTTATGAACAAAGAAACATGTTTGAGATCATGGAATTTGAGAACGCGAATCTGGAAAGTGAAACATATGATGTTCTGAGATAAAGAGCTGGAACCCTACGGGGAATTAGGAGTGGAACTCCTGGAAAGGAAAAGGGAATGGAACTGAGATGTAGTTGTACTGTCTCTTGGGTACGCAGTACCAAGGGAAGTACCTGTTTAGTCCAGAGTGGGGCCAGCCGCCCCAGGGACCCGGGGTTAGGCTTGGCCGCTCTGTACCGACTTGTTGGCCCTCGTGTACGTAGTACCGAGGAGAGCTAGTAGTGTTAGGAGAGTACTAGCTACCCCACGGGCCCCGGGGTTCTGCTAGCCTCCTTCACCGACTTGTTAGGCCCACTAGGGCAAACCAGGGTAGTCAGGCGAGGGTGCGCGGACTGTGGAGGGGCAAGGCCCCGGTTTGGTTACTGTGGAGGGGTTGGACCCCTGTTACTGAGAGGGCTCTGCCCTGGTTCCGTGCTGTGCTTTGGGCGCACCCGTTAACGGAAACGACTGACCGCGTGCCAGTGCGGGCTAGCTACCTGTGCGTTTATCGCGCGTGCCGTAGTCACCGTTACGTCTGTCAGTGACCTTGGGGTGGTTCACTGAGGGTAGGATCACCACGGGGGACTCTCCCGGCCAGGAGAGCACCACGTGCTACTTCTACTTTTGGAAAAGACTGCAATCAAGATCGTCCCACGAGGACATTCGAGATCAAGTAAAGGATCTGAGAAATAAATGAAATAGTGAGAAAAATTGAAAGATGTAAATAAAGGAAGTAATATAACATAATAGCTACTGTACACTCTACTGTTGCCTTTAGTTAGTTTGCCACTCTACTCAGCGTTTTGCTGACGTGTTACACTCGTTACCTTTTTCAGGACCAGGTGTTGAGCAGCCAGGGTCGGCGGCTGCAGAGGGCGCTGGGCCGAGTAGGGTCCAGTAGAGTTACCACAGCTTTGTACCTTCTTTTTGTTTCTGTTCTAGTGAGTAGTTTTGTTTCCACTGTACCTTCTTTACCTGCAGTTTTTGTTATATGATAAATGTTGTTTTACTGTTGTGGTGGTGCCTACTGTAGTAGTTTCTTTCCTTACTGTTGTACTTCTTACTGTTAGTTATATTCATGCTGAATGTGGTTTATTTTACTGTCTTTTGGTTACTTCCTCGTTGGACGACTGGGTCTTGGGATTAGTCGAGTCGGTCCGGTTCTCGTGTCTCGTAGGGACTCGGGAACCGGGTCGTTACAGGATTTCACCAAGAAGAAGGTACTGACTATCTTGACACATTCAATGTTGTTGTTAAGCCAAGAACCATATGCTTGTTGCTTGCTTTGGCTATTGCTAGAGGTTGGGCCATGTGTCAGTTAGATGTACAAAATGCATTTCTCCATGGGAATTTAGAAGAGCCTATTTTTATGAAACAACCCCAAGGTTTCATATATTCAAATTACCCCACTCATGTGTGTTCCTTGCAAAAATCATTATACATCCCCAAAAAAGCCCCTCACGCTTAGTTTAAGCGCCTATGCTCTTTTCTTTTAGAACAAGGATTTAATTTGTTGATTCTAAATAGATTCTTCCTTGTTCATATTTATATAAGAGGGGGTCATTGTATATACTTTCTTGTTTATGTTAATGACCTTTTGGTGCTTAGCTCTAACAAAGACGCTTTGCACTCTATTCTTACTACCTTATCTAAGGAATTTCCAATTCGAAATATGGGCATCCCAACCTTCTTTCTAGGGATTCAATTGTTTTTTTCCTCCTCTAGTCTTTTTCTATCTCAAGAAAGATATATTGTTGATCTACTGATAAAACACAAAGTTGATGAAGTTAAACCTATCAAGACTCCATTATCTATTGAATGTTTGCTCAAATAGGATTCCCCACTTTATCATGATCCCTCTATGTATAGATAGCTCATTGACACCTTACCCTATCTCAGCTTTACTACTAATGAGCTTTCTCAATTCATGCAAGCTCCAACTCAAAAACGTTATGAAGCTACAAAATGTGTTTTGAGATATCTTAAAGGACAAGTTGCTGATATTTTGACAAAAGCACTTCCATGGCAGCATTTTCACTTTCTCAACACCGAGTTAAGGCTTCTCCCTAAGCCTTAACTTGATGGGAGGTGTCAGCATTACGAGAGTTGTATAAGAGCATACCTGTAATATTGTTTTTCACATGTTGATTGTTTGTAAATTGTCCACCGGTGTGCAAGGTTGTTGTAACAAATTCTCCTTTTCTGTTAAAACTATTGACTATCAACTCTATAAAACCTTCAACAATTTGCTATTCAACTCTCCACTAACAACCTTTACTTCTCGCTGCCTTCATAGACAATTGTTCTTACATGTCTATTGGATATAACTCACATATCTTTCATCCTTTTCTTGCCAACCATCCGTAACTTCCTCCTTCCTTTCCCCACTGACTAACGTGTGCTCCATATGTTTAGTTCTTGACCGAATAAGATGATTATTTAACCAAATGTTTGCTTCCGCATTGATGATTAGATTCATTCTCTTATTCTAAATAATGTAGATAAATCATTTTTCAGTAGGTAAATGAAAAATCATTTTTCATCGATTAAGTTCAGGTATTTAATTTTGATTATTTTCTCTATCTTTTTATGTAGAGGGGCATAGCTTTCAAATGCAAACAAGATTCAACTATGATTTTCCTCCTTGACCTTTTGAGTTTAATTTGGATCCAAATTTAATTTGGATTTTCCAATTCTAATTTAGGAAAACATTTGACTTGGATCTAAATTTTATTGATAACAATGTTTAAGTTTGCACTTAAGCTGAGCTTGAACTTACCCTGAAATTATAGTCACATCTTGACTTTTGAATATACATTGTCCTAGTGTTTTGCTTATATCTGGAACAAATCATTTTCTAGCAATGATGGCTTTGATGCATGAGTTTGAGTTGTTTCACACTTCTATGATATGAGAGCAATGTTTCAAGAAGAATTGTCAAATCATATTTTATGTTTTTTGAAGTTGAATAATGGAATTGATTTGTTCATAGAACTACTGTATGAAGAAAAAGATCATGTCTACAACTTTTCCAAGACATAACCATGGATACTTTGAAAGAAATATAAGTACATGTTATAAAAGGTGCCTTCTTTGCTCTTGAATTTAGCATATCCATCCCCTTTTCTTTGAATTTTACTTTAACATTGAGGTTGCGTTTGGTTGGTGGGTTAAGTATTTAACGCGTCACTTAACCTGCCTTCTATTTACGTCTGGTTAAGTAAACTTAACCTAGGGTAAAGTTATTCTACCTTTTCTGTAAAATAACTTTAACCCACCAAAATATCCAAACAGGTTAACTCACTTATTCCATTCCTTTAACTTATTCCACAAACTTATCCTCCTTACCAAATGTAACCTGAGAATTTTTCCAAAATGAAAAATCATTGGTCAAACCATGGATCTGTTCAATGCCTCTTTTTAAATTCTATTTCCTTGAGATTATATATAACTATAACATCTTTTATGTCAAGAAGATGTATTTTTTCAAGGACGTGCTTAAAGGCCACAACGAAGGAAAGGAGGTTTTTTTATTTCTTAAACAAAATAATATAGTTACAATGTTCTCGCTGGGAAGTGCAGGTACAACTGCCTTGTAGATCACAATCAATTAGAAACCCCCAAACCGATTCTTTTTTTGACATTTTACTTTATCTATTTTTACAAATTTTCAGCTAGATAAGATAAGATAATGATGCTATTCGCAGTTAACATGCATCCAACCTTTTTTTTTTTGAAATAAAATTTTTATTAAAGGAAGGAAAATGATACAGAACGCACTTTCTAAAGATAAGGAAGAAGGATAACCTTAACTCCCTTTGGAGAAGGGAAAAGTAACTTCCTCTCAAGAGGGGAGAATTCAAAAGACACTAACACGAAACAAAATAAAAAGAAACGAAAGCAAAAAGAAATGTCCAAGATATCATTTCCGCTATAGGCGAATCTGCACCATGTACTAATTAAGTACGACAAGGTGCCACCAACGTCATCAACATACCACGCCAACAGGTGACAAGCAGTCAGAACGAGGCTAACCATCTACCCAGTCGTGATGAGTTCAGGTTCAACTACCCCAAAACAAAAATGACATCGAAATGTGGAAGTGATGGATCAACGTATAATGGAGCCCTCTTCCAACGTGTCGTCAGAAGAAGCTGCGACCACGCCTTTCCATGAGCACCATCCCGCCACCGTTGACGCAAGGTGCAAGCTGATGGGGAGTGATAATCGCAATGCAATGAGTCACATTGGAATGGAGGGGTGGGGGAAGGTGAGCTGTGTGTAGGTAGGGGCCCCGATCGACGATCGGTGGCCGATAGAGGTCCCAGGTAGGCAATCTGAAAGAGGTTGAGGGAGGGGAGTGGAGTGTCTTGTAACGCAGTTACAAGAGAGAGCAAGGTCCGTTTAGTTAACATCCAACCTAATGCAAGTATATTGATGATGGTAGAAAAATTATTTTATCAATAAACAACAAAAAAAATGCTCAATAAAAAACCTTTTAATTAAGGCCCATTAAGAAATGAAACTAATCCTTTATATGGGGAAAATGTGCAAAAAATCCACTTAGGAGTAGACGGGTGAAGAAAGTACGCCTAGCAAGCTTAGTCGATTGATAAAATAAACCTACTCGACAAGCTTAACCGATCAAGCAAAATAAGCTACTCGGTAAGCTTAATCAGTCCGACAAAATAAGCTCGCTTAGCAAACCTTGCCAACTTGGCCAGATGCTTACCTGACGAGCTTGGCTCGCCTGATAAGATTAGCTGATAAAGCTTAGTTCGCATGCTGGGAAAATAAGACGATTCCTCATATGTACACCATTTTTTATGAAATTAAGCAATCGATCCCTATGTCTCTTTTGTGTGAGATATTTTTTACTTGAGCGGACCTATTACTATTGTTGAATCCGAATAAGGCCCAACTCGATAGGCTCCGATCACATACTTACTGCTTCGGAGAGAGAGAGAGAGAGATCGAAGAAATAAGGATATTTGTCTTCCTAGGAATGAACGAATTTTTCTCAGCAGAAGAAAATTAGAAAACGAACATTCAGACGATGAAGATGAAAAGAATACCATATGTTGTCACTGCTCTTCTCCAAGACTCCAACTGAAGTTGACGAGAAGAATGTCACTGAAGTATCGTTCAACTATACCGTTATCCTCCTCAGTATGCATGGCATTAATATTCTTCAGGCAACATGGCGACAAGGCATGACAGACATGACACATCGACGACCATGTTCCGTTCCTCCTCCTTTTGTAACATGAATTCTACATCTTTAGTCTCAGGATAATCGTTACCTACCTTTCGATGTACACATAGAGGTCATCCCCCCTGCTTCCAATATTTCTCCCACTAATTAAAACGGATAGAAGTTTACCAGTGATCGTATAAAGAATTTTGCATAAAATAACTAATTAAAACGGAGTTTACCAACCTATGAGAGAAGATGGTCGGAGGTGACAGAGAGAGCCGTGAGCACGCATGGCTTCAAGCATGGACTCCCATATCATGCAAGAAAAGCACCATGTGTGCTCACTCTCTTCTGTCACCTTCTATATGCGCAAACACATCTTACCACATATAATGCTCAATAGCAAATGTGTGTGTGTGTGTGTGTGTGTGTGTGTGTGCAGCTTAATTTGTAGCACACACCGATCTCTCGAGGAATGGGTGGTAACTGTTACATCGAAGATCGAAGGAGTTGCAAGATCCAAAAGAGCGGCAAGCTATATATAGACACGGAACGAGGAGGCTTGCGATGTTAGAACAGAATAATTTGGAGTGCCACTAGTGATCATTTAGCAAAAACAATTCCCCGTTTATTCCCATCCCTCCGGACACCCCCACTTCCCAATGCATCTTTGTGATTCCCAAACCCCACTACACCTATATATCCTTCAACCAACAAGTTGGCCCTCCTCACCCACCGCCCTTTTTTTCTGGTCTATCCACATGGGGATCACAATTTGACCGTATGTGCAATGTAAACCACTCAAAGGAAGGCAGGCATGACAAAGATTCTGGTCTAATGATCCGACTGAGATAAAGACTAACCCTGACAGCTCATTAATTAGCCTTGACACAGTAAACCCAAAGGAATTATCCAAAATACTTGACTCCAAATTTTCAATTAATAATTCTCGATCCTTAGTTACATCTCATTTTCCAATGTGGTGCTATTTTTTCTAAGGCAATACAGCCTCTTGATCCATTTGAGATCCTAACTTTCTTGTTGTTCTTCGTATCTATGTATTCACGTGCGTATTCAGGTTCTAATTGTGGGAGCTGATAACTTACCAATTTGGTTCTGGAAGTGAAATGTAGAGAGGAGTAAAGCAACCTCACCCCCCAGTCCTAATGACGAAGGTATACCCTAGTGGAAAAATGAAATATTTGCTTAAGGTTAAAAGTTATGATCGTGAATAATGTATGTGAGTGTGGAGAGAAAGAGATCATGACATACGACATAGAATCATATATATTATCTACTCCTAATAATAATTCAAGAACACAATCTGAAGGCAAGAGATTTAAAATGGAATTCAAAACACATGCGCAGTTTCTTATAACAGTAATTACTCCGTGATATGGAATGCATCTATTGATGGTCAATGTTTGACCGACAACAAAATAAAGGGGACAAGTATGTGTGGTTCCATCTATTAGCTAGAGTGTGGACCGCTTAGGACGTTCTTATGATGCGTTCGTCTATTGTCAAATATCGTAAACGAAGTTTCTGTTTGAGAGGTTATTGAAACTGTCCCTTCTAAGCCAAGTTATGGCAGGGAAGGAAAGGAAGCGAATTTCCCCTTTTGGAGTGGGAAGGAAAAAAGGAACTGCCTTTTGAAGGTCTTGATTCCGCTTGCTTTCATTTGTCTTGATTTCGCAACGTAAGGACCCACCCAAGAGTGCACTTACCCACGCATGAATACGGAAAATTACTCATTAGAATTAGGTGAGTCCCACCGCACTATATAAAAACACATTCAAAAAGTAAACTCCACTGTAAATGCATCTCTTCAACTTCTCCAAGAACCTAACCTCCAATCTCCCTTGCACCTCCTCCAACATCACTTGCATTCGTCGCAGAAGTAGTACTCCTCACTTTCACTTCCAGCCAATGTCGCCCGTCTTAAAGCTTCTTTGACATCAACAAAAAGATCTATGATGGAGAGGAGCAATAGCAAGATGGTGAACCCAACAAACAAGGCAACAACATCAATGAGGTACGTTTCTAAAAATTAGAACACAACAATGAGATATCACGCAAATCACCGAAGATATTTCACATAACAAATATCACCAAAGGTATCTCGCATAACATCGATGATATCTCATTTTACACCTAATGCTTTGATTTGTGCAAATGTCTCCGAAGATATCTCGCGTGGCCCCAGTGATATCTCATGCATCAAGGGCGATACCATCCCTACAAGAAACCTAACTACAATTTAGAAAAATATCACCACTAATACACAACTAAAAAGGCACATAATGCTCTAATTTCTACAAATATCACATAAGATATCTTGTGTAACTCCAGTGATGCTACAAAAAAAAAGTCACGTTTTACAACAATTTTTCGACGTCGATGTTAAAACCATTGTCAAATGTTGATTTTGGTGGGCGTCAGTGTTCTAAATAATCGTCACTTAAATCTAATTCTGACTCGCCTCGCAAAAGCTAAGAAGCCACATCCGTAGGATGACTAATAGCAAGTTGGCATTATCGCTAATTGTCAAAAATAAAATGGTGTAGTTTCTCCACAAGAGAAAATATTCAACATTGACGATGGTTAATATTATGGCTGGAATTAGAGTGCGGAGGAAGAAATATTCAACCAATGGTAGCGATTTTAATATTTACCATCACCAATAATTGAATAAATAAGGTGAGAACAAAATACTTAAGGGTTAATTTCATGAAATAAGCAACGATTTTTAAAATAACTATCGCATATTCACCTTTTCGTATTAGAAATTTTTACCAATGTAATTGACCATGATTTTTGAACTCTTGTCATAAGAAATTAGTGACGATTTTGCTTAAATCGTCGTTAAAACCGATACAAAAGGATGCATCGAATATTGTTTTAAATAAATTAGGTGATGGACCTTGTTATAACATCATCAAAAATGTGCTTATAATCAGCTCGTGATTAACCTCACTTCTCCGCCCCTCCTCTCATCTTCATCTTCCCTACTTCTCGCGTCATTGCCATCGACCTCTTCTCCTCCAACGCTTGCCAACATTAGTAGAAAAAGAACTGTTCGCAACAGATATTTTCGACTGTTCAAGTAATTGTCAGCAATACTGTTATTCTTGATCATTTTAATACGAACGATTGCCAAATGTCTGGTCATTAACTTTACCATCTGGAAAACAGTCGAGGAGGTTAAGACCATTCTCGACCGTTATAAATGGTCGACAATAAAAATTTACTCGACCGTTTCTATATAAACGGTCAAGGATAAATAATTCCTTGATTGTGTAATATATAACTGTCGAGAAAATAAAGTAAAGTTAAGACGTCTAGTTGACACTATTTTCGACCGTTATAAATTGTCGAAAATAATAATATAATCGATCGTTTCCATATTAATCACAGGCGATAATGATTCCATAACACGCTAGGGCGGGCGGTTAAAACTTCAAAGTCTATCGTCAACCGCTTGACCTTAACAGTCGGAAAAGGAATTATTGCCGACAGTTTATTAGGAACAGTCTAGAATGTTTAGTTAAATCCCTAGTGCGAACCCAACTCCCTCCCCCTTTGTCCCAAATCTAAAGCGGCCTCCTACACCTCACAACCTCCTCCTGCCCCTCCCCTCCGCGAGACCTCCTCCCCTCGGCTCCTCCGCAAGCGTCACTGCGGCTCCTCCTCTGCCTCGGCTCCTCCTTTGCGACCTCAACGGGTAGCCGAGCTGGTCCTCTTCTTCCTCCTCTACCCGCCTCCTCCTTCCCCTCCCCCTCGTTGCTAGCCTAAGGCCTACTCCCCCTCACCCACCACTAGCAGCACCACCACCAGCCACCAGCCGTAGCACTACCACCCGTCGCCGCCACCTCTGCCACCACCACCAGCACCTCTGCCACCACCACCTGCAGCACCACCACCCGCTGCCACCACCAGCACCTCTGCCACCACCCCCTATGGCCACCACCAACACCACCACCACTTTCCGCCACCACCTCCTGCCCCTGTCACCACCACCAGCAGCACCACCACCCCCTACCACCACGATCACTCCCCCTGCAGCCACCGCCACCACCGCTAGGACCACCACAACCCGCCAACCCCCCCCCCGCTAGCAGCACCACCACCCCCTTCCCTCCCCCTAGCACCACCACCAACTCATACTCTTCCTCCCACCTCCTCCCTACCACCACCACCACAACCATCTCACTATATTTTTTTTAATTTAGTATGTCTTGATTGTATGTTTTAATTAGTTTTCTTATGCAATTGTGTCCACATGTATATTTAGTTTGATTACATTATTTTGTGTGAGTGAATGTGTGTTAATGGATGTTTCCAAATTACATGTTTTAATTAGTTTGTTTTGAATGTGTTAATGAATGTGAATGTGAGGAGGAGGACGAGGAGTAGGGGTTGTGGGTGGTGCTGGAGGAAGGGAGGGAAGATCGAGGAGGAGGGTACTAGAGGTGGGCAATGGTGGTGAGGGGGGAGTTGGGAAGAGGCAGGCATCATAAAGGAGGTAAGGGGGTGAGAGGAGGAAGGAGGAGGTGGGAGGAGGTTCCTGAGGAGGAACTAGACGAGAGAATTGAAGGAGGAGGGAGGAGGCAAGAGGAATTGGGAGGAGGGTCTAGAGGAGGGCCTATTGGTAGCGGAAAACTACACGATCGGAATTAGATTTTGAAAACCCGTCATTGTAGTTCGATTTGCGAAGTAATCCGTCAACAGATAAAATTTTACCGAAATTCGTAAAGAAATTCCAGGTCGAACACAGGAAGGCTACGTCGATCTAAAATCCGCGATTATATTTTTGTGATATTTTTGTTTGAAAGCGAGATAATTACAATAGAATTGATATTAACATTATGATAGAGAGAGAGAACAATCACTTGATATAATATTACTATTTTTACAACTAGAAAGCGAGAAATGATTACAGCTATAAAGCGAGAATTCTATTCTAGAAAGAGATAAAAAGAAGGGAGAGAGATGTTATCCTCCTCGACGACTGCTTGGAGGACGAGCCGAACGGAGTGACGCCTGGAAGACGGAGGATGGAGCAGGAAGAAGGAGGATGAAGCAGGAAGAAGCGGGAACAAGGCAGCACGTCGTCGTCGTCGCGGGATCTACTTCCGGAACGAGGGCGAGAAAACTTTCGATTTAACTCTAAAGGAGCATCCCAAGTGTAGGACAAGCTTCTCTAGAGCTTTGGAGAGGGAGAGAGGTGAAGGAAGCGATGAGAATTTCGTAGGGTAGGGGTCTCCTTTTATAGTTGTAAGGATTGGGGACAATTTCGTCATTCCATATTCAAAAATATTACAATCAAGTCTTTAGTGATGGATTTATTCGTCACTAAAGACCTGTTGTGGGCGACGTGTGCGCTCGCCACATGCCCCTCCTCGTCTCCTGCACGTGCAGTAAAGATGATGCTGATGAAGATTCATTAAGAGGAAGAGGTTGAAAGTGAATAAAATCAATAACCTCTTCAGAATGTGGCGGGTTTGCCACAGAGGGTTGCTGTAACGAGCGCGTGCCCCAGACGTCTTTTAAGACGTCTGGGAGGTGGCCCAGACGTCTGTAAAGACGTCTGGGATCACATACAGACGTCTGACCAGACGTCCGGGATAGTTTACAGACGTCTGGCGAACAGTTATGCTCGCACGGGATATTCGTCTGCGCGCCTGTGCGCGCAGACCTGCGATCCTGCATCTTCCTCTGCGGCTGCAGGCGACTGCGACCGCCTCTCTCTCCTCTCCGCGCGACGTTAAAAGGGGGGGGGGGCGCGCCTCCCCTCCCGTCTCCACCATCCTCCTCCTTCTCTCCTGCCTGTGCGCGAGAGCGAGCAGACGCGAGGGCGCAGCGGCAGCGGCAGCCGCAGTAGGCGCGGAGGAGCTGCGGCGTGCGAGGGCGGGGCTCTGCCGTGAGGGCAAGCTCGCCGGGAGCGGCTTGGCCGGCCGGCGGAGGGCGCAGGGGGCGCAGAGCGTCGCGGAGAGGGACCTGCTGCGGGCGGAGCAGCGGACGCGCGAGGTGCGACGCGGGCGGCGTCGCGAGCGGAGGCCGAGCAAGGTTCTGATTCTGGAAAAATTTCCAGAATCAGACGTCTGGACTGATATCCAGACGGCAAGGTCGACGTCTGTGAGATCATACAGACGTCTGAAAGGTGAGTTTCCGCTTTCTTCTTCTTTTGTCGACTGACCGTACTGAGGGAGGGGGGTTGGCTGTGCGCAGGTGTTCTGATTCGTCATCCTTTGCGAATCAGACGTCTGGAAGTTGTACCAGACGGCGGGAGTGACCTCCAGACGTCCGGAGTGACCATCGGACGTCTGGGATCTAGGAGAGACGTCCCCACAGACTTCTGGACGTCCGGGGAACCAAGCCGAACAGGTAATTCTCTGATCCACCGTTTAAGACGTCTGGAAGGAGTTCCAGACGTCTGATTTTGCACAGTATTGTCTTTCTCGACCCGTTTAGGGCCCGTTTGGGCTCCGTTTTCCGCGATTCGAGTTGCGTTCGTTTCAGAATTTATTCCTCTACCCGCCTACAGTAGCTATACACTGTTTTGAGACACTCCTTGTGTTTGATCCTTGTGACAGGATCCCGTTCAGTTGCAGTCTTGAGAGTCGCGGAGGCACGCGGGATTCCCGATCACGCCCCCATTACTCCCGTTGTACCTGGTAGAGTGGTTTTAAGTATTAATAAAATCTGTTAAAGTATGGAACCATAACTAGAACCTAGGGCATTGCATGAATCCTAGGAATGAGAAATATATGGAATGATAGCTCCTAGGTGTTGCATGAATCCTAGGGCCGGAAAACTAGATTGTATGATAGATCCTAGGTTATGGCATGAATCCTAGGATGGAAAAACTAGTGGAATGTATATTACTGCAGTCTTGGAAAAATGGAAAGGAATATATAAGCTGCCTGTGAATTTAATTAACAGCTGCCTGTTATGAACAAAGAAACATGTTTGAGATCATGGAAATTGAGAACGTGAATCTGGAAAGTGAAACATATGATGTTCTGAGATAAAGAGCTGGAACCCTACGGGGAAATTAGGAGTGGAACTCCTGGAAAGAAAAGGAATGGAACTGAGATGTAGTTTGTACTGTCTCTTGGGTACGCAGTACCAAGGGAAGTACCTGTACCTATTTTAGTGCAGAGTGGGGCCAGCCGCCCCAGGGACCCGGGGTTAGGCTTGACCGCTCTGTACCGACTTGTTGGCCCTCGTGTACGTAGTACCGAGGAGAGCTAGTAGTGTTAGGAGAGTACTAGCTACCCCACGGGCCCCGGGGTTCTGCTAGCCTCCTTCACCGACTTGTTAGGCCCACTAGGGCAAACCAGGGTAGTCAGGCGAGGGTGCGCGGACTGTGGAGGGGCAAGGCCCCGGTTTGGTTACTGTGGAGGGGTTGGACCCCTGTTACTGAGAGGGCTCTGCCCTGGTTCCGTGCTGTGCTTTGGGCGCACCCGTTAACGGAAACGACTGACCGCGTGCCAGTACGGGCTAGCTACCTGTGCGTTTATCGCGCGTGCCGTAGTCACCGTTACGTCTGTCAGTGACCTTGGGGTGGTTGACTGAGGGTAGGATCACCACGGGGGACTCTCCCGGCCAGGGGAGCGCCACGTGCTACTTCTACTTTTGGAAAAGACTGCAATCAAGATCGTCCCACGAGAACATCCGAGATCAAGTAAAGGATCTGAGAAGTAAATGAAATAGTGAGAAAAATTGAAAGATGTAAATAAAGGAAGTAATAGAACATAACAGCTACTGTACACTCTACTGTTGCCTTTAGTTAGTTGCCACTCTACTCAGCGTTTTGCTGACGTGTTACACTCGTTACCTTTTTCAGGACCAGGTGTTGAGCAGCCAGGGTCGGCGGCTGCAGAGGACGCTGGGCCGAGTAGGGTCCAGTAGAGTTACCACAGCTTTGTACCTTCTTTTTGTTTCTGTTGTAGTGAGTAGTTTTGTTTCCCCTGTACCTTCTTTACCTGCAGTTTTTGTTATATGATAAATGTTGTTTTACTATTGTGGTGGTGCCTACTGTAGTAGTTTCTTTCCTTACTGCTGTACTTTCTTACTGTTAGTTATATTCATGCTGAATGTGGTTTATTTTACTGTCTTTTGGTTACTTCCTCGTTGGACGACTGGGTCTTGGGATTAGTCGATTCGGTCCGGTTCTCGTGTCTCGTAGGGACTCGGGAACCGGGTCGTTACAAGATGGTATCAGAGCAAGGTCGTCCCGAGAAGTGAATCAACTGACTGGAAAATAACCAATTCACATGTTTATAGCTAGAGTAGCCACCACAACATATCTCTTGACATGAGCTCTTAGAAGTGTTGTTAGGTACCGTCTGTTTTGACGTTTCCGTTTTGTTTCGCGTCTCCTTGCAGGAGATGCCTCGTCGTGGGACTGGCGAGACTGGCCGCGGGCGCGGCCGAGGGCGAGGTCGGCGAGGTGGACGTGCTGTCGTTGACGTCTCGGTGGACCAGCCACCACTCCCTGGCATCCAGGCCCAGGACCTCGCCAGACTGATACGGGATATTGTACGAGAGGAGCTCCACCCACCGCCCCGAGTACCTCCTCCTGGGGTTGTAGAGGGGGAGTCCTCTGTGGGGCCACGCGACGGACGCGGTGCTGGACACGAGGGAGGGGATGGGCCCCTGCCGCCCCCACCTTCCTCCGACACTTCTGTACACGAGGCACCTTCGCCTGGAGGTGCACCAGCACCTCCCCTACAGCACCACTTCGAGCTTTTCGGACAGTTCCGGAAGCTGAAGCCCCCCTCCTTCAAGGGGGATGAGGACCCGACCGAGGCAGAGGACTGGCTTGAGCAGCTGGAGAAGATCTTCGACACCCTTCGCCCCCCGGTGGAGTGCCGCGTGGCCTTTGCCACGTACCAGCTGGAGAGTGCGGCACACCGGTGGTGGAGGGCGGTCCGGGGACAGGAGAGGGACGAGCCGACGTGGGACCAGTTCGTCACCCTCTTCTGCGAGCAGTACTTTCCCCAGACGTGGCAGGACCAGAGGAGGCGGGAGTTCCACACTCTCCGCCAAGGGACGATGACCGTGAGCGCGTACCGCACGCGTTTCTTGGAGCTGTCCCGCTTTGCAGCAACAGCGGTAGCCACTGAGGAGGAGCGCCTTTGGAGGTTCACCGAGGGGCTCCGGCCTGCGATCCGGGGGTATGTCAAACCCCTGAAGCTGCCGACGTTTTCGAGGGTGGTAGAGGCAGCCATGACTTACGAGGAGACCAACCCGTCCGCGCGAGAGACCGACGGCGGGCGGAAGAGGCCCTTTCAGCCAGACTTCTCACAGGGCCGGCGAGAACGGAGACACGTGGCGTCCGCAGGAGAGCCGTCACGTTGTGCAGGGCCATCAGTGGCCTTTGGGGGCCCTCGACAGGGGCCAGTCGCCAGCACCGGACCCCCGCCTAGCCGACAGCAGGGACTCACTGAGGGCGGGAGTCGGGTTCCCCTCTGCTACCAGTGTGGCCAGCCGGGCCACGTCAGGAGGGACTGCCCATCTAGGGCAGGAGGTCAGCAGATACTTCCCGCGCAGAGCACTGGAGGGCGCGCAGGAGGCCGCGGTTTCCAGGCGCGAGGAGGAGGACCGCAGTCGCGAGGAGGGTACCGGCCAGCACCTACCCGTCCGACGCAGAGTGTGGCTGCTTCGTCCGCACCTAGAGCTGAGGGGCGTATCAACGCCCTAACACACAGGGACGCCAGAGCTTCGGGATCCGTGGTAGCAGGTATGGTTTCAGTTTCTGGCAGACTCGTTTACACGCTTTTCGATTCCGGCGCTACGCACTCGTTTGTCGCAGACAGTTTCACAGTTAGTTTGGACCAGGATTATACGTTGTTAGAGAACCCGTTCGTAATCAGAGGTCCGAGTGGTCAGCTGTTTGTAGCTGAGGAGGTGTACACGGGTTGCGGGGTCAGCATCGGGGGACACAGCCTGCCAGCTGACCTGATTATGATACAGATGGAGAACTTTGGGGTGATCCTGGGGATGGATTGGCTGTCCGCTTACCACGCCTTGGTAGACTGCTTTGAGAGGAAGATTGTCTTCTCCATTCCAGAGTTGCCTTCCCTCGAGTTTCACGGGCAGCCAGTGGACGGAGGTTTCAGGTGCATTTCGGCACTTCGGGCGGCGAGACTTTTGAGCCAGGGGTGTGAGGGCTTCTTAGCTTGTGTGGTGGCAGAGCACAGCCCCGTGGCAGACTTCCAGAGCATCCCGGTGGTCAGAGAGTACCCCGACGTGTTTCCAGACGAGTTACCAGGACTACCGCCCGAGCGTGAGATCGAGTTTGAGATCTCACTAGTACCAGGGACCAGCCCCATCTCCACCGCGCCATACAGGATGGCACCGCTTGAGCTGCGAGAGCTCAAGTCTCAGTTGCAGGACCTTTTGGAGAAGGGTTTCGTGAGGCCCAGTGCGTCTCCCTGGGGAGCCCCGGTACTGTTTGTGAAGAAGAAGGATGGGACCCTACGCCTTTGTGTGGATTACCGACAGCTGAATAGAGTCACCATCAAGAACAGATATCCGCTGCCGAGGATTGACGATTTGTTTGACCAGTTGCGGGGTGCCACGGTGTTTTCCAAGATCGACTTGAGGTCTGGATACCACCAGTTGAGGATCAGGGAGATCGACGTCTCCAAGACAGCTTTCCGCACCCGGTACGGACACTACGAGTTTTTGGTCATGCCGTTTGGGCTGACCAATGCCCCCGCTGCTTTCATGGACCTGATGAACCGGGTGTTCAGACCGTACTTGGACCAGTTTGTGGTGGTTTTCATAGATGATGTACTCATCTATTCTAGAGATCGGACGCAGCACGGACAGCACTTGCGGATGGTTCTGGACACTCTGAGACGACGCAGGCTGTACGCCAAATACAGCAAGTGCGAGTTCTGGTTGAGGGAGGTGACCTTTTTGGGTCATGTGATCTCTGGAGACGGCCTGGCGGTGGATCCCGCCAAGGTCGAGGCAGTGCTCAGGTGGGAGAGACCGCGTTCAGTCACTGAGATTCGCAGTTTCCTGGGACTGGCAGGTTACTACAGACGGTTCATCAGAGGGTTTTCGCAGATTGCACGTCCTATGACACAGTTGACTCGGAAGGATGTGCCTTTCGCTTGGACAGACGCCTGTGAGGCGTGTTTTCTGGAGCTGAAGGAGAGGTTGACCTCGGCTCCCGTGCTCACCATCCCTGACAGTAGTGGCGGGTTCGTTGTGTACACGGACGCTTCCTTGCAGGGGTTAGGAGGTGTGCTCATGCAGAGGGGTCACGTGGTCGCTTACGCTTCGCGGCAACTGAAGCCCCATGAGCATACCTACCCTACCCACGATCTAGAGTTGGCAGCTGTTGTCTTCGCGCTGAAGACATGGAGGCACTACTTGTACGGTGAGACCTTCGAGATTTTTACAGATCACAAGAGCCTCAGATATCTTTTTGACCAGAAGGAGCTCAACATGAGACAGAGACGTTGGTTGGAACTCCTGAAGGACTACGACTGCAGCATCTCCTACCACCCGGGAAAGGCCAATGTGGTGGCTGACGCCTTGAGCCGTAAGGCGCCCGCACGCTTGGCCAGTCTACAGTTACAGAGTTGGAGCCTTTTGGAGGAGGTGGGCAGTTGGCGACCTCTAGAGTTACGAGGGTACTGTGGGGCAGTGACGGTGACACGGCAGACCAGACCAGAGTTGATAGACCGCATCATCACGGGACAGATGGCCGATCCGTACTTGCAGTCTTTGCGCGACAGAGTACTGTCAGGGGACCCAGGGGACTTCTCTTTCACAGACCAGGTGTTACGCTCGAGGGGACGGCTGTGCGTCCCCAGAGACGAGGAGCTGTTGAGAGAGCTCCTGACTGAGGCACACGGTTCCAGATTCACCATACATCCTGGAAACACGAAAATGTACCATGACTTGAGACGCGAGTTCTGGTGGAGAGGGATGAAGCGGGATGTGGGTGAGTTCGTGCAGCAGTGCTTAGTGTGCCAGCAGGTGAAAGCCGAGCATCAGAGGCCTGCAGGGCCGCTTCAGCCGCTTCCAGTGCCAGAGTGGAAGTGGGAGAGCATCACCATGGACTTGGTGGTGGGCTTACCTGTTACCCAGCGAGGACACGACGCGGTCTGGGTAATAGTGGATAGGTTGACGAAGACGGCACGATTCTTGCCGATCCGAGTCACTTTGGGACCAGCACAGTTGGCAGAGAGGTATATCCGTGATGTGGTGCGACTACACGGAGTTCCGCGGGAGATCGTATCCGACCGGGATACCCGCTTTACGTCCCACTTTTGGGCTGAGTTTCAGCAGGCTTTGGGGATGAGGTTGAGGTTTAGCACGGCTTACCACCCCCAGACGGACGGACAGTCGGAACGCACGATACAGACACTTGAGGATCTTTTGCGTGCCTGTGTACTAGACTGGAGGGGCTCTTGGGAGGAGCACCTGCCCCTGGCAGAGTTTGCATACAACAACAGTTATCACTCGAGCATCGGCATGGCTCCCTACGAGGCTCTGTACGGACGGAAATGCACGGCACCCTTGAGTTGGGTTGAGGTGGGGACCAAGTGGGAGGTTGGCCCCAGGTTGATCCGGCAGAGTCAGGAGGTAGTTGAGCAGATCCACAGACGACTCCGCACTGTCAGGAGCAGACAGAAGAGCTACGCATATCGTAGACGCAGAGAGGTGCAGTTCGAGGTCGGGGACCACGTCTTTCTTCGTGTTTCGCCCATGAAGGGCTTACAGCGGTTTGGGGTGAGAGGGAAGCTCGCGCCGAGGTTCGTGGGGCCCTTCGAGGTCCTGGAGCGGGTTGGACCCGTTGCTTACAGACTTGCCCTTCCCCCGCAGCTTTCTGGTGTGCACGACGTGTTCCACGTGTCCAACCTCAGGAAGTAGTAGCCGATCCCAGCCACGTACTGAGTCACGAGAGCGTCGAGGTGAGCGACGACCTGACCTACCCCGAGCGGCCAGTGCAGATCCTAGACCGAGCCGTCCGCAGGTTGAGACGAAAGCAAGTACCCCTGGTAAAGGTTTTGTGGAGGAGCCAGCAGTACGAGGAGGCTACCTGGGAGCCTGAGGCGGCAATGCGGGAGCGGTACCCGGAGCTTTTCGCGGGTACGTCTTTTCGGACCGGCTTCGGTCCTCTTTGGGTTTGTTATGGTTATTTGGACACCTTCTTCCCGCACCCTAGTTGGCGCAAGTTTCGGGGACGAAACTTCCTTTGAGTTTGTTATATTGTAACGAGCGCGTGCCCCAGACGTCTTTTAAGACGTCTGGGAGGTGGCCCAGACGTCTGTAAAGACGTCTGGGATCACATACAGACGTCTGACCAGACGTCCGGGATAGTTTACAGACGTCTGGCGAACAGTTATGCTCGCACGGGATATTCGTCTGCGCGCCTGTGCGCGCAGACCTGCGATCCTGCATCTTCCTCTGCGGCTGCAGGCGACTGCGACCGCCTCTCTCTCCTCTCCGCGCGGCGTTAAAAGGGGGGGGGGGCGCGCCTCCCCTCCCGTCTCCACCATCCTCCTCCTTCTCTCCTGCCTGTGCGCGAGAGCGAGCGGACGCGAGGGCGCAGCGGCAGCGGCAGCCGCAGTAGGCGCGGAGGAGCTGCGGCGTGCGAGGGCGGGGCTCTGCCGTGAGGGCGAGCTCGCCGGGAGCGGCTTGGCCGGCCGGCGGAGGGCGCAGGGGGCGCAGAGCGTCGCGGAGAGGGACCTGCTGCGGGCGGAGCAGCGGACGCGCGAGGTGCGACGCGGGCGGCGTCGCGAGCGGAGGCCGAGCAAGGTTCTGATTCTGGAAAAATTTCTAGAATCAGACGTCTGGACTGATATCCAGACGGCAAGGTCGACGTCTGTGAGATCATACAGACGTCTGAAAGGTGAGTTTCCGCTTTCTTCTTCTTTTGTCGACTGACCGTACTGAGGGAGGGGGGTTGGCTGTGCGCAGGTGTTCTGATTCGTCATCCTTTGCGAATCAGACGTCTGGAAGTTGTACCAGACGGCGGGAGTGACCTCCAGACGTCCGGAGTGACCATCGGACGTCTGGGATCTAGGAGAGACGTCCCCACAGACTTCTGGACGTCCGGGGAACCAAGCCGAACAGGTAATTCTCTGATCCTCCGTTTAAGACGTCTGGAAGGAGTTCCAGACGTCTGATTTTGCACAGTATTGTCTTTCTCGACCCGTTTAGGGCCCGTTTGGGCTCCGTTTTCCGCGATTCGAGTTGCGTTCGTTTCAGAATTTATTCCTCTACCCGCCTACAGTAGCTATACACTGTTTTGAGACACTCCTTGTGTTTGATCCTTGTGACAGGATCCCGTTCAGTTGCAGTCTTGAGAGTCGCGGAGGCACGCGGGATTCCCGATCACGCCCCCATTACTCCCGTTGTACCTGGTAGAGTGGTTTTAAGTATTAATAAAATCTGTTAAAGTATGGAACCATAACTAGAACCTAGGGCATTGCATGAATCCTAGGAATGAGAAATATATGGAATGATAGCTCCTAGGTGTTGCATGAATCCTAGGGCCGGAAAACTAGATTGTATGATAGATCCTAGGTTATGGCATGAATCCTAGGATGGAAAAACTAGTGGAATGCATATTACTGCAGTCTTGGAAAAATGGAAAGGAATATATAAGCTGCCTGTGAATTTAATTAACAGCTACCTGTTATGAACAAAGAAACATGTTTGAGATCATGGAAATTGAGAACGTGAATCTGGAAAGTGAAACATATGATGTTCTGAGATAAAGAGCTGGAACCCTACGGGGAAATTAGGAGTGGAACTCCTGGAAAGAAAAGGAATGGAACTGAGATGTAGTTTGTACTGTCTCTTGGGTACGCAGTACCAAGGGAAGTACCTGTACCTGTTTTAGTGCAGAGTGGGGCCAGCCGCCCCAGGGACCGGGGTTAGGCTTGGCCGCTCTGTACCGACTTATTGGCCCTCGTGTACGTAGTACCGAGGAGAGCTAGTAGTGTTAGGAGAGTACTAGCTACCCCACGGGCCCCGGGGTTCTGCTAGCCTCCTTCACCGACTTGTTAGGCCCACTAGGGTAAACCAGGGTAGTCAGGCGAGGGTGCGCGGACTGTGGAGGGGCAAGGCCCCGGTTTGGTTACTGTGGAGGGGTTGGACCCCTGTTACTGAGAGGGCTCTGCCCTGGTTCCGTGCTGTGCTTTGGGCGCACCCGTTAACGGAAACGACTGACCGCGTGCCAGTACGGGCTAGCTACCTGTGCGTTTATCGCGCGTGCCGTAGTCACCGTTACGTCTGTCAGTGACCTTGGGGTGGTTGACTGAGGGTAGGATCACCACGGGGGACTCTCCCGGCCAGGGGAGCGCCACGTGCTACTTCTACTTTTGGAAAAGACTGCAATCAAGATCGTCCCACGAGGACATCCGAGATCAAGTAAAGGATCTGAGAAGTAAATGAAATAGTGAGAAAAATTGAAAGATGTAAATAAAGGAAGTAATAGAACATAACAGCTACTGTACACTCTACTGTTGCCTTTAGTTAGTTGCCACTCTACTCAGCGTTTTGCTGACGTGTTACACTCGTTACCTTTTTCAGGACCAGGTGTTGAGCAGCCAGGGTCGGCGGCTGCAGAGGACGCTGGGCCGAGTAGGGTCCAGTAGAGTTACCACAGCTTTGTACCTTCTTTTTGTTTCTGTTCTAGTGAGTAGTTTTGTTTCCGTTGTACCTTCTTTACCTGCAGTTTTCGTTATATGATAAATGTTGTTTTACTGTTGTGGTGGTGCCTACTATAGTAGTTTCTTTCCTTACTGCTGTACTTTCTTACTGTTAGTTATATTCATGCTGAATGTGGTTTATTTTACTGTCTTTTGGTTACTTCCTCGTTGGACGACTGGGTCTTGGGATTAGTCGATTCGGTCCGGTTCTCGTGTCTCGTAGGGACTCGGGAACCGGGTCGTTACAGTTGCGAGTCAGATCCATCACAACAGGAGGAACTTTCAATTGCAGAAACTGCCATACATGTTTCAATGTTCCAGATGTCGTCCTCAAGTTCCTCTATAAATCCACAATCCTCAAATTTGTTAATCGCCTTAAAAATATCCAATTTCAATTTCTGATCCCCAAAGGCGATTTCCATGCTACCGCTCTCACAGTTGATATTGGCCTTAGCAGTAGCCAGGAACAAATGCCCCAAAATGATGGGCGTGTTCCTTAAATTTGCAGGTACATCCATGTCAAGAACAAGGAACTCTACAAGAAAATAGAAATCCTTAAACCTTGACAATAAAGTCTTCAATAACGCCTCGCGAATTTGTGACCAAACGGTCTGCTAACTGTAGCATTATTGAAGTTGGCTGAAGTTCACCTAATCCAAACTTCTTGTTAAGAGAAGTCAGAATTAGGTTAATGGATACACCTAGATCCAGAAGTGCTCTATCAAAGGTGTAATCTCCGATGACACAAGAAATCAAAGGAGCACCTGGATCTCTCTTTTTTTGAGGAAGGTGATGCAGGATAACAGAACTAGCCTGCTCGAATAGTACCACCTTCCTCGGAACAAATTCCCTCAACTTACGCTTCTGAGTGCATAAATCCTTTAAAAATTTAGCGTAAGTCGGTATGTGTTTAATAGCATCGAGGAGCGGGATATTGATCTTAACATTCTTGAATATATTCAAGAGTGTCTCGTTACTATCAACAAGCTTCTTCTTCCTAGGTTTAATCAAGGCCTTAAGAAAAGGAACATGAGTTAGATCTTTGGAATTAGGTTCCTGAGCCTTGATTTCTTCTTCAGAGTTCTCCTTTCTCTCCTCAGGCTCTCCAGGATTTGGTAGATCAGAATAGTGCGGTTGTGGATCCTGAGTTTGTTTTCCACTCCTCAAGGTAACTGAATTAGCAGATGCATACGGGTTTGGGTCTTGGGGAGGGTTAGGAAAGATTAGAGGGGCTTCATTAGCCAGAAACTTTTGATTTGAAGAAGCAGAAGGGGAAGGACCCTGCTCAACCACCTGAGCATGTACGTGCGGGTCCCTCTGATTCCCGTACCCTTGGGCTTAATTGCCCGGATTCTGGATATTACACGGGTTAGGTACGGGTTGAGATTGCAGACATCCAGGTTGACGAGAATTAGCAATGAACTCGATTAGCAAGTTGTCCAACGAAGTTTTCATTTGCTGCATGAGCTCGAGCATAGATTCTTGCATTCTACCATCTATCAGTTCAAATCAACCTGCCCTACGGGTTGATGGGCATTCCAAGCTGGTTGATTGACCTAATTCAGGGGCAACTAAGTGTAAACATGATCCTGACCCATTGGTCTTTGCAGAGCATAATTGCTGGGTCAGAATTGGGTCTGCTACCCTGGGTTTTTCCAAGAGAAGTTTGGGTGGTTCCTCCAACCTAAATTGTAAGCATTGGAGTAAGGGTTGGACCTATCGTTCTCCTGTACAACATAGACATCCTCATAGGGTGAAGATGGAGAGAAAGAAAGGGAAGGATCAGAGAAACTAGGATCAAAGGCCCCAGTTTGAAACCCGTGGGGTTTCGAATAATGCTGGCTCACAGGTTGAGCCGCATCAAGTTGATTCACAAACTCCCATCCAGAAGAAGCTCGCGTCGAATGGAATGCCGAATTCTGGGATTGAGTGGATCGAGAATTGATCATTGTGTTTCCAGCCATCCACTCCTCCATCCTTTTAGTAACCAAGTCCACCTTATCTAATTTATTGCAAATCAATTCCATATCGAATGAATGAGAGTCGTGGACTTCATTAACATTCGATCTGGGTTGTTGGGACCAGCTAAAAGTATCCATGGAAGCATGATTGATTGAATTTTCACTCATCTCCTCAAGCAAATCATGCACGCTATCTGCATCTTTGTTGAGGAAATTGCCTCCGCAAGAAGCGTCCACAGGATTTCTGAGTTGCTCAGTCAACTCGTGGTAGAAGATCTGCACGAGCTGCCATTTTGGCACCTTGTGGTGTGGATACTTCCCCAATAAGTCCTGAAATCGCTCCTAGGAAACATGAAACTGCTCCCCCGGCCGCTGGATGAAGGTAGTAATCACCCATCTCAGAGCATTGGTACGTCCGACAAGGAAGAATTTCTTTAGGAAAGCTAATTTCAGATCATTCCATGATGCGATCGACCTACCTATGGTGCTGTACCAATGAGCAGCTTTATCCCTAAGAGAATGGGGAAAGAGCCTCATGATCATCTGCTCTTCATTCACGTTTCGCGCCTTGGTGATCTGGACCAAAGTGGTCAAGTCCTCCGAATGCTGAAACGGGTCTTCAGAGCCAAACCCATGGAAATGTTTGATCAAGCTTAACACCTGGAGCTTGATTCTTGCATCTCCGGCAGGAATCTGGACGTCGAGACATTCCTCGTAATTTGAAGGATCATAAAAATACTTCAAGGGCTGAGCACCCTGCATTCTCTGGAACCATTCTTGCATGCTCTGCGTTTGTTCCAGCTGCTTTTGAAACATCTCCTGTGGATTATGAGGCAGAGGAGGTTGTTGATCGGCCATGGGTTCAATTTGGCCAAAATCCAATCTACGTCTCCTAGAATACTCTAGTGGTCCTTCTAATCAGGGATTTAATGACCTCCTTCCCAGCATAAACTAGGAAGAGGTCGAAAGGACTGGGGATAAGAACTCTGCGGCACAACAAAACAAGCTTATCCTTAAGTGGGGTGGCCTAAGGATCTATAGACTCTCAGAATCCATCTTAAGATTATAGACGATTTACTCTACTTGCGTCCAATCAATCCAACCAGTTAGAAGGAGGGACTAGGGAGAAGGTTCTTCCTTCGACTTGCGCCTCCAGTTCCTAGTGTACCCCCCAGTCGCGGTCATTTGACGCTAGTCCCCTAGCTAGACATCAGATTGATTAGTACAAGCAGGTTAATCGTAAACAATCTCAGACTGGGACCCAAAGAGCAAATCAATCCTTAAGGCCAACGTCTACTTGATTTTATTTAGGCGTGGGATTGTAGTGCTTATGGAATGTGGTGGGCCCTTAAGATGGGTTGTGCCCTTAATGATTGATTGAATATGTGTGAGTGCGTGCACAACCAGGATTTTCAAGCAAGGTTATTTTTTGATGAGTGGATTTTAAGGTTCAAATCTTGCTTTTGTAGCTTTTAGGGTTTGGAATTAGGTTAATTCAATCAAGTTTCAAGGCAAACCAAATTTTAGCACAGGTGAAGATCTTTTTCCTTTTGAAATCAAAAGTAAAGTGGAGTTCCTGGTATTGACCTAATTGAAAACCCTAAAGAGAAGTTACTTGGTGAGTTGATTTTAGATTAAGTGGTGCAGTCCAAACAACTCAAACAATTTGCCAAAATTGCACCACTAAGTTAGGCACACAAAATGATTGACCTAGACTGATTTCTACTCTTTTATATGTTGATTTGCACGTACCGATTCCACATATCAGAATTCGGTTGAGTAGATAAAAATCAATTAGGTTATGTGCTTTGAATGTGGGTGTATATAGTGTGTATGTTGATTTACCCCACAAAAAATATCTTTTTGTTGGTTATTTTTATGAGGGTGAGATGCATGTGGGTCAAAATCCAAGCAACCAAACTAACCCTAGGATTTATGCAAACACCTAGGTTAATTAAGGTTTGAATTAATGTTATGAAATGAAATCTATGGAGGGAGAAGAATGGGGAGCACTTATAGTTGTCTTCAACTACACTTTACTCCGATTTACCGCTTAAAGATTCCCTATTGAGGTACCTGCAAAACAATAGACGAGAAATAAAGCAAGTTAGAAAATAATTAAGTGCCCGAAATGCGGACAGAAAATCAGAAATCGTTGCCTCCTCGGCAACGGCACTAAAATGTTGGTAGCGGAAAACTATTTGATCAAAATTGAATTTTGAAAACCCGTCGTTGTAGTTCGATTTGCGAAGCAATTCGTCAACAGATAAAATTTTATCGAAATTCGTAAAGAAATTCCGGGTCGAACACAGGAAGACTACGTCGATCTAAAATCCGTGATTATATTTTTTTGATATTTTTGTTTGAAAGTGAGATAATTACAATGGAATTGATATTAACACTATGATAGAGAGAGAGAGAACAATCACTTGATATAATATTATTATTTTTACAACTAGAAAACGGGAAATGATTAGAGCTAGAAAGAGGGAAATTCTATTCTAGAAAGCGATAAAAAGAAGGGAGAGAGATGTTATCCTCCTCGACGACTGCTTGGAAAACAAGCCGGATGGAGCGACGCCTGGAAGACGGAGGACGGAGTGGGAAGGAGGACGAAGCAGGAAGAAGTAGGAACGAGGTAGCACATCGTCATCATCGCGGGATCCACTTCCGAAATGGGGACGAGAAAACTTTCGATTTAACTCTAAAGAAGCATCTCGGGTGTGGGACAAGCTTCTCTAAAGCTTTGGAGAGGGAGAGAGGTGAAGGAAGGGATGAGAATTTTGTAGGGTAGGGGTCTCCTTCTATAGTTGCAAGGATTGTGGGCAATTTTGTCATTCCATATTCAAAAACAATAAACTCAAGTCCATAGTGACGGATTTATTCGTCACTAAAGACCTGTCGTGGGCTACGTGTGTGTGCGACGCACGCGCCTCCTCTCCCACGCGCCTAACGCAAGCGCACGTCCAAGCAATCGCAACCGTCCAATCGTGAGATCAGACAGCTCAGATCACTCCTCGCCTGCTTCAGCTTTGCGCACCCACACATGAGATCAGGCATGTGGCGGGGCGTTGAATTACGCATGCACTCGATTGGACGATCTGAGCCGTTCGTAGTTGATCATGTGGTTGAGATCGCGCGCGTCCACGTGAGAAGAGGCGCTTCACGGCAGCTCAAACGCGCACGCTTCGCACACATAGCGCCTTAACCACTACGCTATGTAGCAGTTTGAGACACGGCGCTGCTTTTGCGCGGGGCTAATCTTGGTCGTTGGATCTTTATCCCATGGCCGAGGTCTAACATCACGCGATCCTTCAGGAGTTGAGCGGAGGGGGGCGGCCGAGTGCGGATGGTCAAGATGGTGCCACGTGGCACCATCCTGACCGTCCATATTCTTTGTGTTGTAGATGGTGCCACGGATATCGGATTGGATCGATTTTTACGCTGTTAGGCTGCGATCGTCGATCAGAACCCATCCGTGCTATCGGATTTGTCATCTGAAGTGTGGATTGACACTATCTTGGCCCTTGATCTCTGAGCTTCGTCGGACTATATCTAGTGCTACGGATGTGAAATTCCCTACTTGGAGGGGTGACGTAATAAAATTGCGGAATTGAATATATAAAGCAATATCACAAAAATCAATCACACAAGTACACAAGTAATTTTAGGTGGAAACCCAAACCGGGTGAAAACCACCACCTAACCCTCTCGAGTTAGGATTTACCGATCAACCAAGTTGATCAAATCCACTAAATCGAATCACTTAAAACGAGGGTGATTCAACCTCAATACAACCACGCTACAAGTACGAGGGTAGTGTTCCTCAACCCCTTCTCTCCACGAGAAGGATTTTGTCCCACGAAGGAGACGGGAATTCGCAAAGCGAATACCCAACCAAAAGACAAAGATAAAATAAACAATAGTCCTATAGAGCCAACAAAGTAATAAACCTAAGCTTCTATAGGAAATAGGAAACTCCCCTTTGCAAGGAGTGCGTCGACGATGACGCAGGTGCGTGAGCCACGCAACGGCGCAATGTCGCTCTCGTAGACAACGGCGGGAGAGCGGGTGCGCGAAGGGAATGATGCTCTCAAGATGTAGAACTTGAGCTTAGAGAGCAAGAGCTTCTTGGACACAAGAGAGTGGAAGTATGTTGCTTAAGTGTGTCTTTTGTATTTCTAAGTGTATATCTTGTGTGTCTAGGTGTGTAAAGGCTCCCCTCTATTTATAGAGGCCTTAGGAAGGCTTTGGAAGGCTTAGGAAAGGTTCTATAGCCGTTGGGAACAAAGCCCAAGAGAATCAGGCCGAAATCAGGACAATGATTACACTTGACAGGGTTATCAGACGTCTAACTCTGGCATCAGACGTCTGGAAGGCCACTTTAAGACGTCTGATTCCAAGGTCAGACGTCTGATTCTATGCGGGTTTCTCCCTGACTTGAATCAGATCTAAACAGGGTTTTTGCGCAAGTCCATCAGACGACA
The DNA here is from genome assembly GCA_037157565.1 of Thalassia testudinum. Lineage (NCBI taxonomy): Eukaryota > Viridiplantae > Streptophyta > Magnoliopsida > Alismatales > Hydrocharitaceae > Thalassia > Thalassia testudinum. The sequence goes on along the minus strand of JAZHRO010000055.1, from coordinate 19,345,031 downwards.
TACAGGACGTCTGGCACTATGTCTGGACGTCTGGAAACCTACTTTTACTGTGGGAATTGATTTCCAAACGTTGCAACGGCTAGAAAATCTCTGAGAAGAGATTTTGGGTCAGCCGAGGCAAAACGGTCATTTATCAGACGTCTGGAAAGTCCTATGGACGTCTGATAAGGCTCTAACGGTCATATCTGGAGTGTTTGCGAAGCCAGCCAACGGTCCACTAATTGGACGTCTGGCAAAGTCATCAGACGTCTCCTAAGACGTCTGGTCTAAGGTCTGGACGTTTGATTTCATCAGACAGAACTAACTATGTCCAGCCTAACAGTTATCAGACGTCTGAAACAACAGTCAGACGTCTTAAAATACATTATCAGACGTCTGATTTGGGAATTAGACGTCTGGAAAGTCTGTTTGAACCCTATATTGGTTTTCTAAGTATCCTACAGAAAACCTAAGTATCCTAGGGTTGTGTCGGTGTTCCTAGGACTACTGTTAGGGTTCTTTGAGGCTCTTTAACATGAAATATCTAAGGAAATAAAGAGCAACAAAAGAAATGAAAAATACAACAAGTACAAAAGAAGGAAATCTATCCTATTCTTCATTTCCTTCCATCTTCAATCTTTCGCTCCACGCGAACCTCCTCTGTTTTCCGTCAAGCTCTTCCAATCCGTCCTGGATGCGAGCTCGAACTCCGTCTAAACACGTCCTCATTTGCAATTGACCTGAAATCTAGGACTCAAATTGCAAATGTTAAATAACACGTGTTTTGTTATCATCAAAACAAATGATCGTGGTGCTCTAGCACCAACAATCTCCCCCTTTTTGATGATGACAAAACCGTAAATAATAATGCATAAAAATCCTCCCCCTTTTTGACATTATCAAAAAGGTTTAATTGATTTTATATTTCCTATAACTCCCCCTTAAAACATGCTCTTCTATGAGTTTCTTTTGACAAAGGTAATGTCCTCCCCCTTTTTGTAACAATGCGATAGCTATTGTTTTTCTCCCCCTTTCTAAAGGAAATTTAACTACCTTATATCTCCCCCTTAAAAATTGACAATAAGCTCATCATTTTTTAACTCCCCCTATCTAAATGCTTATGATAAAAAGATAGGGTTAAGAATTTTACCTCACCTACCATGGCCAATAAAATGGACCGAATGGTGGTGGTGGATGCCACATCGAATGGGGCTCCCATCCGTAGCTTGGAGGCCCGGGCATTGGCGCCGGTCTCCAATCTGGTGGTCGACGTGCGGCGGGTCCGTCGTTTGTTCGCCGTCTCGTCGGTCTTCTTGTTCTCCTCCTTGGTCTACTCCTTGGTTCCCCTAACTTGAGTTGACCAGCCTTGAGCTTGTAGGTCCAGTCCCTTATGTTGTAATTATCCCTGAACCCTACAAAACAAGATTCTAATTCTTTTTTCGGTATCTAAGTGGGCTTGGATCCGGATTTGTTAGCGGGTCTCCTTGATGGAGATCCTTTCTCAATCTTAGGGCTATAAAAATTATCAACTTTGTTAATTAATTTGTTAGAATTTTCCCTAAGACATGCAATTTCTTTTTCTATAGTTTGCATCTTAGTCTTTAAATCATAGATTTCTAACTTTAGACTATCATTTTCCTCAATCAACTTATTATTTTCATTGATGAGGTTATGATTTTCTAATAATAGGTTATCATTTTTAGGACAAGTTTCTAGATCCTTAAGTTTTATTTCTAACCTATCATTTTCAGATTTAAGAAAACTAAGGTTCTTCTTAATACTTTTATTTTCTATCCTAAGTGATTTACTAATCTCAAAAAGTTCATTAAAAGCTTCTTGAAGATCGAGATTTACCTCGTCGTCGGAGTCGCTTCCACTTTCACTGTCGCAGTTGCTTCCTCTGGCCATGAAACCAAAGCAAGCGGTTTCCTCCTTCTCGTGATCTTCTTCCGAGCTTGTCTCTTCATGAGTGCCTTCCAACCTCCTCCAAATCTCGTGGGCGGTGGTGCACTCTTGGATTTTCTCGAACTCCTTCAGACTCAACGCGCAATACAAGGCATTCATTGCCTTTGCGTTGAGTGAGAGCTCTAGAATCTGCACCTGCGAGTAGCCTCCTTGGGGTCGCTTCGGGATCTCGTATGGGGTTTCGCAACATCCCCATACCTCGAATTCAGTGGCTTGGAGCCACGTCTTCATCCTCAGCTTCCAGTAGCTGTAGTTGTTCCCGTCAAAGTAGGGCGGACGGGTTGTGGACTGCCCCTCGGAAATTTTGATCGCTGATGTGCTTCCCTCCATTTGATCTCTTGCCGGGTGTTACTCCGATCTCGCAAGACCTGCTCTGATACCAAATGAAATTCCCTACTTGGAGGGGTGACGTAATAAAATTGCGGAATTGAATATATAAAGCAATATCACAAAAATCAATCGCACAAGTACACAAGTAATTTTAGGTGGAAACCCAAACCGGGTGAAAACCACCACCTAACCCTCTCGAGTTAGGATTTACCGATCAACCAAGTTGATCAAATCCACTAAACCGAATCACTTAAAACGAGGGTGATTCAACCTCAATACAACCACGCTACAAGTATGAGGGTAGCGTTCCTCAACCCCTTCTCTCCACGAGAAGGATTTTGTCCCATGAAGGAGACGGGAATTCGCAAAGCGAATACCCAACCAAAAGACAAAGATAAAATAAACAATAGTCCTATAGAGCCAACAAAGTAATAAACCTAAGCTTCTATAGGAAATAGGAAACTCCCCTTTGCAAGGAGTGCGTCGACGATGACGCGGGTGCGTGAGCCACGCAACGGCGCAATGTCGCTCTCGTAGACAACGGCGTAAGAGCGGGTGCGCGAAGGGAATGATGCTCTCAAGATGTAGAACTTGAGCTTAGAGAGCAAGAGCTTCTTGGACACAAGAGAGTGGAAGTATGTTGCTTAAGTGTGTCTTTTGTATTTCTAAGTGTATATCTTGTGTGTCTAGGTGTGTAAAGGCTCCCCTCTATTTATAGAGGCCTTAGGAAGGCTTTGGAAGGCTTAGGAAAGGTTCTATAGCCGTTGGGAACAAAGCCCAAGAGAATCAGGCCGAAATCAGGACAATGATTACACTTGACAGGGTTATCAGACGTCTAACTCTGGCATCAGACGTCTAGAAGGCCACTTTAAGACGTCTGATTCCAAGGTCAGACGTCTGATTCTATGCGGGTTTCTCCCTGACTTGAATCAGATCTAAACAGGGTTTTTGCGCAAGTCCATCAGACGACATACAGGACGTCTGGCACTATGTCTGGACGTCTGGAAACCTACTTTTACTGTGGGAATTGATTTCCAAACGTTGCAACGGCTAGAAAATCTCTGAGAAGAGATTTTGGGTCAGCCGAGGCAAAACGGTCATTTATCAGACGTCTGGAAAGTCCTATGGACGTCTGATAAGGCTCTAACGGTCATATCTGGAGTGTTTGCGAAGCCAGCCAACGGTCCACTAATTGGACGTCTGGCAAAGTCATCAGACGTCTCCTAAGACGTCTGGTCTAAGGTTTGGACGTCTGATTTCATCAGACAGAACTAACTATGTCCAGCCTAACAGTTATCAGACGTCTGAAACAACAGTCAGACGTCTTAAAATACATTATCAGACGTCTGGAAAGTCTGTTTGAACCCTATATTGGTTTTCTAAGTATCCTACAGAAAACCTAAGTATCCTAGGGTTGTGTCGGTGTTCCTAGGACTACTGTTAGGGTTCTTTGAGGCTCTTTAACATGAAATATCTAAGGAAATAAAGAGCAACAAAAGAAATGAAAAATACAACAAGTACAAAAGAAGGAAATCTATCCTATTCTTCATTTCCTTCCATCTTCAATCTTTCGCTCCACGCGAACCTCCTCTGTTTTCCGTCAAGCTCTTCCAATCCGTCCTGGATGCGAGCTCGAACCCCGTCTAAACACGTCCTCATTTGCAATTGACCTGAAATCTAGGACTCAAATTGCAAATGTTAAATAACACGTGTTTTGTTATCATCAAAACAAATGATCGTGGTGCTCTAGCACCAACAGGATGTCCGATCAGGGCAATCTTGGAGTCGTTGAACTCTTGTTGTTGTCCTGATCGAATCCATATGGTTGGATCTTCCATCTGAAGCCCCGATTAAAATTCGCCCTATCCCTTGCCATAAAATGAGACAATTACTATACAATTTATAAAATTTGACCTAAATGCATGATTATGCGTGTTATGCAATATTTACAACGCATGATGCTAATATGGTACTAAGAACATGCATTAATAGACATTTTTTGCTATTTAGATGTATGCACATCAGGGCCAGAGGGAGAGGGAGGAGGAGGAGAGAAATGGGTGAAAGGGAGTGGAAGGAGGTTTAATGTCATGGGTTACGCGATGGATTTATTTATGGGTTAGTGTTTAGGACTTAGGATTTATGGCCTTCAGTCTTGCTTAGGATTTAAGGTTTACTTTTAGGGTTTGGTGTTTAAGATTTAAGTGTTAGGGTTATGCGTTTAGGGATTTGATTAACAACCTTAATGTTGAAGGTTTTATACAGGAGGGAAAGATGAGAATGGAGAGGGAGTAAGAGGAATACAAAGAAGATTAGGGGTTTAGAAAGTGAGGAGGAGGAGGAGGAGAGGGTTGGGATGGAGGCAGTTACTGTTAGTAAAGTATAATTTATAAATGAGCGTTTGTTATTTATATCTGATTATGAAATTTTTATTACAACTTTGTAGATACACATACTTGCACAAATTTAGATGCATGGTATGACAAACAATAAGAATTCTAACCCCTAGGCAACAGGTTGTGGGGGGATATAATTGTATCAAAATACTAGCCCGTCGAGACTTATGATCACGTTATACGGACAACATAGAGTGTGTGTATATCTTACTTACATGCACAATACGTTGTCTTTAAAACATGCCATAAGTGTCGTCGTCTTTTGTTCAGAGAAGTTCTGAACAAAAGGGGGTCCTTGAATATTTGATCACAACTTAGGATTACTTCTTGCATGTAGATAGTGTTTGGAGAAATTTTGGTTGCATTTTCTCGCTCTTCCCTGGTATACCAACTAATCTTAGCTATGTTCCCGAAGCACCCTTTAGTGGGGGCTATTAGGGATGTTGTTAAGGTTAGTCTTGAGGGGTATATGGAGAAGTGCGAGGAAATGCTGCCAAAATTTCTTCAATCACTGGTTGCATGTAAGAAGTAATGTTGTGATCAAATTTTCAAAGATGGGCTATCAAGTGAAAATCTTCTTAAAATACACATTTCTTCTTTATTCGAGTATAACTTATGAATGATCTAAAAATACACATTCTTACCTTATTCAAGTCCAACTTATGAGTAATTGTCTTTTACATTTAGGATAATTATCACGGATAAGTCATGGATCAGTATGAGGAATTCGAATTATCACGACTAGAAGAGTGGAGTGATTTTGTTTCTGGAGTGGGCATTTCAGGATGATAGGAAGACATTTAGACGAGGTGAATTCCTTCAGCTGATTTTATGCTCATGTAGACAGTGTTTGAATGGGTTTTTCTATGACTAAGACAGTTTTGGAGCACGTAATATGTAACGATTGGTGGCAACATTATGTAAATTGGATAGCTCATGGTGAACAAATGAGAGAAGTTAGGAATGAGACAATTGAAGCCTTTGAAGGAAGTAATGATAATCAAGGAGATGAATTAGATGAAATGTTACATGATATGAGAGCAGCAGACCATGTGGATGCAGATGATGATGAGGCATTATGAAATTGTAATAAGAGAATTCTGCATGGAGCGCGCAATTTAGTATGGATCACACCAGCTGGGGAAGTAGTGGACTATCCTCCATTCGTCAGCAGACTGGGTACGCTAATGAAGGCGATCATCCCACTATCACACTTCGATTGGAGGAAGGTGCTAAACGAGCTGAAAAGGCAGCTCATTCGAGAGTTAGAGGTAATTGGTAAAAACTAATAACTTTTGTAAATTGCTTTATATAAGTTTAAATTATGTAACAATTTCTGTTCTCTTTCTAATGTAGGTCACGTTCGAATGAGGAGATAATCCGAACATCTCCAAATATATCCTCAAGCACGCAGCGAAGATTCATAAAGATTGGAGATTGGAGATGAAGAATAAGGTATAAGATAAATGTTAACTAAATTTTTTTTATTTCCTTTACCACAATTCAAATATTATTTCTAACATTAAAACTATATTTTTTAGTATTATAAGAATAGGAATCATGATGAGTCATTGCATAATACGCCTCTTTTGATACAGCCGCACACTTGGAAGAAAGTGTGTCAGCATTAGCATGATCCAGTGACGTAGGAAAAAGTATTTCATATATTATCATTTATTTAAATAATTTCTAAGTTAATAAATTGTACCTTCATTTTCAAGAGTAAGCCAAGAAAAATATGGAAAATAAGACTAAGGCTCCACCGAAGATCCATGTCCTGGGTAGGAGGAGCATAGGCAGGATGAAATCTATATACATAAGTATCTTTAATTAATATTTTCTTTTAAACCTTACAAAAATTTCTAATTTGTTAAAATTAATTATTTTAAATTATTATAGTCCGTCATGCATTAAGGTGTCCAGCTTGATCTGGTGAGAGTATATGAAGTCACTCATAGCAAGATGAGTGAAGAGGGAAATAGAGAGTGACTTCACGACACATACCAACAAAGACACGTAAGTTAAAAAAATACAATACTTTTATTTTATTTCGTAATTATATAATTAAATGAAATTACTTAACGTAATTCAATATCTTTCAGGATAATATGATCAACTTAACGCATCCTCCTGAAGACGCAAACTCCGGTACAGTTCAGCAGACACTGACAACAGAGGAGGCTTATCGGACCGTCATGCCACCTGAGCATGGTGAGTACGTCCGTAGCTCTGGAAGGAGCGGGACCATCTTGGGGTGGTATGGGAGAAGGGGAGCATCATCCACTATAACAACTTCTATTTTTGCCATCGGTTGAAAATTGACTGCAAAGCCCTTTTAACCGACCCCAAAAAGCGACGATGTAAGTACCGTCGCTGTTTCTTTCCCGTCTGTTACAAGGAATATCCAACGTCGAAATATCATTTACCCAGCGGACAGATTGGATCTTTTGTCGTCATTTTGTAATCGATGGCAATGGGATTTCCTATCGCTTATTTAAAAAAGCAACGGTATTTTTACGATACTTTTTCCCACGTTAACGCGTTGCTTTTGAGTTTTGTTGTCATTTAAAATAAAATGTCTTCACTTGTACAGGTGACGGTAAAAATAGTTTCGCCATCGCTTTCTCAAATAAGCGATGGCAAAAACCTTTCATTCGCTACAAAAACTTACATTTTTTTGCCGTCGGTTCTTAAAATAACCAACCGCAAAAATATTTTTCCCGTCGCTTTCTATAATAAGCGACGGGAAACAGTCACCTTTATTTAAAAAAATTACCTTTTAACACCATCGGTTATTGTAAAAATCGACGGGAAAGGTAGGATTATTTGTTTTCTAAATTATGAAACATCCACTATATACCTGTGGAGTAAATTACCAAGCCTTAAATGCAAGCAATCCCATGGTTGTTTTAGTTGAAAGAAAGGAGCAATGGCTGGCACTTCATCTTAATATATCTTACCAGTACAAGTTCAAGTAGGGACATGAATGGGAGCACACTAATTCCAAATTTTCCCATGAATGAGTCCTTACACATGGGTCAAATTCCTCTACTTGTGCTAATGACAGGAAGAAGCTCAGGTTACACAGATAGTCACAAACAAGGATACGAAAAGCCAAGGATCTAGTGAGAACATTTTGTGAATTAATTCTAGTATGTGTTCCTCCCCTTTAAACCTCGTTTGTTGAATAGAAACTAAGGATTAGAAAATCTCAGGGCACTCTAAGTGTATGGGCCAACCTAGATTGGTTTCACTAGTCCAATCATGAAACCAAGCCCTTATCCTGAGTGAATACACTGCAGTTTCATTTTCAGCGTCAATCAAGCCAAAATCCCAAGTTCTAAAAACTTCCCAAAGATAAGAAGACGAACTCGAGTATGATAAGCAAACCTTTTCAGAATAATATAGATATAAAAGTTAGGCCCTAGCAACAATATTCAATCTATGATTCTAACTCTAACCTAAGGAAATTAAAGAAGGAATATCTTATAATCAGCATGGAGAGATGAATAAAGAAGACTGCAGGCAACTGAGATGGACATGACACACTGAAAGACACTAGAGATAATCAGGTAAAAGAGATGCAACTAATGATTGTGTGACAGTTGCAAGATGATAGAAATCAAGTAGAAGACAGTTTATTTTACTTACAAGATATAAAATTAAACATAAAAGTTTTAAGGACATATGTAATAATTTTAAAAAGGAAAAAAAAAATCGAGCTATGAGGAACATGAATTAAACAAGGAAGAGCTAAAAGGAAGATCCCAAAATCAAATACAAGAACAAAGTAAAATTGGAGCAATGTGATAATTGGGTTCAGGTAATGAACCGATTCTCCAAAGTCCATGCTCTCACCTCCAACAACGGAGTACTTACAGGAGTCATGCAATGCTAAGGGAAATTAGGAAGTTAAATAAGATCCCAAGATTAGGTGGAAGCCTAAGAATTTAGCTTGGGGATTCATAAGACTAAGTTGGAAAAATATACAACATAATGACTAAGCCTGCATAATCTACCAGCCAACAACATAAAAATGGAAAAATTTTAAAAAATAAAAGGGGCAGAAACCACAAAACATGGCACATGGGCACCTTCACTCTCATTGTTTCTACATCTACTTTCAAAATCCTACTATTTACAGTAGCTTCATTGAATTTCTGATTTATTTCTGTGAGACACTTAAACAAAGCTGAATTTTTAACTTTCAACTGCAAAACCTTCATAGGATAAATAGAGTTAACAAAGTTAGCAAGTAGTAGACAACCAAATTACAAGATAAAGATGATGAGGCCAAACCTGAGCTTCAAGATCACTTAGATGTGCTTGTTTCCATCTCCTAGATCACCGTGCTAACTCATGATTTGAAAGCATCCTATATAATAGCAAAAAAGTCATAAAAAAATATCCTATGAATACACATAGATAAGAACTTCATTGGAATGAAAAACAAGATCCATAGGCAGATGCAGCTTCCAGCATCTAGAATACACGTAGTTTTCACACATGAATTTATTTGGATAGTGAACATCTAAGTACTCATATAATCTTCAAGAAAAATGGAGACATAGATAGAACTTGCGCATGTATTCTCGATTGAAATGAGCATGCAGTTCACCTATCAAACAAACCAAAGCAACCAATGACCCCTATTAAAACCCAAAACCCCCCATTTCATACATCTAAGAACTTCATCACACTCAAAAAAGAAAAATGATCAATGGACACAGACACTTCAGCAGGCAGTTAGCGTACATCAAATTTCATAAGAAATCAGTAAAGGTGCTCGTGCTCCTATGGAAAAAACACATTATTTTTGCGATTGAGAATTTCCTTGATGGAATTAGAATTCAGGAAAAATAGCCCAATTCCTCCCCAAGCAACAATGGTTTTTGGGATCTACAAGCATCCAATAAAAAATCAGATTTTTATAGTTGTGTTAGCAGGATAAGGAAAACAAAATTATACCAACTTCCGAAAAGGAAGGAAAAATCACAAAATTAGCTTACATTTCGTTTCCAAATTATCAAAACATGGCATTACACAGAAGAAACTGACCAATACATCCCCAACAGCAAGGAAAAGACAGTGTTTTTGCAGAAATGTTGGGAACCAACAAATCCATAAACAAAAACACAAGCAGATGAAATCACAAGACATTCCCATGGGAACCCAAATCCCCACCCCATTCATGCAAAAATCAAAAGGGCACAGAACAAAACACAAACCAAAGCACCATTTTTCCCAACTAATTAAAAGTTATACTTCCTAGGAATACACTATCTTCCCACTACAGCATACTAGGAGATGGTACGCCATAGTATAGGATCTCTTACATGCATATCACAAGCTATGCATATCATACAATTTCTACAATAGAATAGGACTTTAAAACAGTTTAAAGAATAGCATGTTAAACTAAAATAGTTTAAAGCATAGCATGTCAAACCAAGCAACTTACCTTGTCGATTAAGTTCCGTCTGCCATTACGTGGAAGCGTATCTTCTCCATTTCCCAATTTCAACTGCAGAAAAATTAAAGAAATACCATAACACTTAGGATAACATGTCAAAGTTATAGACTGTGATTGAAAGAATATAACCATATATGTAGAGAAAATTGAAGTTAACCTTTGGAGGCTGCAACACACGAGCCTCAACTGGAGTGAATTGATTGCTAATTATAATCCACAGGCACACAACATTGGTTCAGAGTCATAATTACTATTTTTCAGGGTTTGGGATCAATAAACCATTTAAACTAAAAGTAAGAAAAATTTAAAGCAGTTCAGTTCATAACTCCTGAATAAGTTTATTGTAATGCAAAACATAGATCGCTGAGAGCCCTCATTCTCTCTTGAGACTTTTGCCTTGATTTCTCAACAAGAGCAGATCGTTGGAATGTTGAGAGTGCTTTGGTATATCTTTGCAGAGAAATAAGGGAGCATAACTACAGTTAAGAAAAGATGTTAACAAAAACAGCCGTCCAAACCCTAGCCCAAGTCAAATTCTAAACCCTAGCCCAACCCAACCACCCTAACCCCTACCCAACTCAAACCCTAAAACCCTAGCCCAAGCACCCTATACACAACCTAATACCAAATCTAAACAACATATATTAAACCCAACCCGACACAAACTAAACATCATGCAACCCAAACCCCAACCTTATGCTAAACCCCATGCAACCTCATAGCCATCATCCAACTCAATCCCAATGTTATACATCATCCTACCCAAATCCTAACAAAACATGACCATAACCTAATAAAACCCCAACCAACTAATATATTGAATATTAATGAATTTCAAAAAATTTTGACAAAGTTTCTTCTTAAATATTTCATTTCTCACATAAAAGTGCATTTCGAAACATCACACCACCTAATAAAAGTGGGCACACCCCATTGTAAAAGTGCAACAAATAAAATGCATAAATGGATACGAAAACACATAAAAGACAATATGTGGGCACACCTGGTTGGACTCGAATAGGTTGTGTTAATATGGTGAAATTATCGTTGAAGTTATTATAGTGGTTAACCTAAATCGAGTCTAACCATCTTTCACAAAATTTTAACATGGCCTACTTGATTTTATCTTGGTCACTTTTAGGCCCAGGGTCGATCTCAGGGAGGCGGGAATTAAAGATCAAGGAATTTCTACGCCTTTCCTAAAACGTATCTCTTTCTTGCGTTTATTATGTTTTTTTATTTTTCTATTTAAGATTTTTTTGTTGATAATCTTGTCCTCGAGGCACACCCTCAAAATCAAGTGCTTGGCTTTGAGCCAAATTGTTCTTGGCTTGTAGCCAACTTAGGGTTTCCAAAAAAACTAATCATGTTATTCTCAAGACCGAGTACCTGCAAGACAAGAATTATCTTTTCTCTTTTACTCTTTTTTCATATTTTTAATAGCAAGAAACAAAAGATAAATAAGAACAAGGTAAGTTGATGGTAAAGAAGGGAATACTTAGCTTAATATATGTATAGATATATAATAGATACAGTATATATATATGTATTTATTATATCTGGGGGTGAAGGTGGAAGTGGAAATGGAGTATAGCACAGTGTCAAGTTGGTCCACGTCTAGTAAGACGCAACCAACAAGATGGAGTGCTGTGTGAAGTGTGGGGCGGATGTGTGGAAGTGTGTGTGGAGGTGCTTGCTTTACGCGGATATCGGGGAATATCAGCAACTGGTGCAGATATTCCTACGATATGATGCACGGTGGAGTGACTAGTGCACGGGCGTACGGATACGGGTAGGTGGATGTGTACGTAAATATGTATGTATATATATATATATATATACAGAGAGAGAGAGAGAGAGAGCTATAATTATATATGTATATATGTAGTTGTGTGTGTATATATATATATATAGAGAGAGAGAGAGCTATAATTATATATGTATATATGTAGTTGTATATATATATTTATTTATTTATTTATTTATTTATAACTATATATGTATATATATATAATCATATTGTTGGTGCTAGAGCACCACGATCATTTGTTTTGATGATAACAAAATACGTGTTATTTAACATTTGCAATTTGAGTCCTAGATTTCAGGTCAATTGCAAATGTGGACGTGTTTAGACGGAACTCGAGCTCGCATCCAGGATGGATTGGAGGAGCTTAATGAAGAATAGAGGAGGTTCGCGTGGAGCGACAGATTGAAGATAGAAGACAATGAAGAATAGGATAGATTTCCTTCTTTTATACTTGTTGTATTTTTCGTTTCTTTTGTTGCTCTTTATTTCCTTAGAATATTATGTTAAAGAGCCTCAAAGTACCCTAACAGTAGTCCTAGGAACATCGGCACAACCCTAGGATACTTAGGTTTTCTGTAGAATACTTAGAAAACCAATATAGGGCTCAAACAGCACTTCCAGACGTCTAATTCCAAAATCAGACGTCTGATAAAGTATTTTAAGACGTCTGACTGTTGTTTCAGACGTCTGATATCTGTTAGGCTGGACATAGCTAGTTCTGTCTGATGAAATCAGACGTCCATACCTTATACCAGACGTCTTAGGAGACGTCTGATGGACTTGCCAGACGTCCAGATAGTGGACCGTTGGCTGACTTTGCAAACACTCAAGAATATGACGTTAGAGCCTTATCAAACGTCCTTAGGCATTTCCAGACGTCTGATAATTGACCGTTTTGCCTCGGCTGACCCAAAATCTCTTCTCAGAGATTTTCTAGCCGTTGCAACGTTTGGAAATCAATTCCCACAGTAAAAGTTGGTTTCCAGACGTCCAAACATAGTGCCAGACGTCCTATATGTCGTCTGATGGACTTGCGCAAAAACCCTGTTTAGATCTGATTCAAGTCAGGTGGAAACCCGCATAGAATCAGACGTCTGACCTTCAAATCAGACGTCTTAAAGTGGGCTTCCAGACGTCTGATGCCAGAGTTAGACGTCTGATTACCCTGTCAAATGTAATCATTGTCCTGCTTTCGGCCTGATTCTCTTGGGTTTTGTTCCCAACGGCTATAGAACATTTCCTAAACCTTCCAAAGCCTTCCTAAGGCCTCTATAAATAGAGGGGAGCCTTTGACACACCAACACACACTTGGATACACTTAGCTACACACTTTCACACTCTTTTGTGTCCAGAAAAGATCTTGCTCTCCAAGCTTAAGCTCCATTCCCTTGAGAGCATCAAACCTTCGCGCACCCGCTCTCCCGCCGTTGTTCACGAGAGCGACATTGCGCCGTTGCGTGGCTCACGCACCCGCGTCATCCTCGACGCACTCCTTGCAAAGGGGAGTTTCCTAATTCCTATAGAAGCTAGGTTCATAATTACTTTGTTGGCTCTATTGGACTTGTTGTTTATTTTATCTTTGTTATTTAGTTGGGTATTCGCTTTGCGAATTCCCGTCTCCTTCGTGGGACAAAATCCTTCTCGTGGAGAGAAGGGGTTGAGGAACGCTACCCTCGTACTTGTAGCGTGGTTGTACTGAGGTTGAATCACCCTCGTTTTAAAGTGATTCGGTTAGTGGATTTGATCAACTAGGTTGATCTGAAAATCCTAACTCGAGAGGGTTAGGTGGTGGTTTTCACTCGGTTTGGGTTTCCACCTAAAAACATTTGTGTACATTGTGTGATTGTCTTTTTGAGATTGCTTTATATTTTATTTCCGCAATTATTATGTCACCCCTCTTCGAAGGGCCAAACCTTCAATGTCGTATATGTATATAGATATGTATATGTATATATGTATATAGATATATTTGTATTAGTATCTATGTATATAGATATATATAGATATATATATATATGTATGTATGTATGTATATATATATGTAGATATATATTTATTATGTATATATATGAGTGGATATATAAATATATTTGTGTGTAGGCGTGAGTTTATAAGGGTGTGTGTGTGTGTACAAGTGTGTGTGAGAGAGTGTGTGTGTGCACTGCGGATGAGTGTGAGAGAGAGGGAGAAGTTAAGTTGTCTGGCGGGTGCGAGCGACATCTGGCGGGCAGGACATGCGCAGGCGCACAAGGGGTGCGCGCGGGCGCGCAGGCGCAGACAAGTGCGGGCGCGGGCGAGAGAGTGCAGCGCAGCGCACTACGTAGCACAGCGCACGGCGCTGTAGGCGGGAGCAGGGGCAGGTGAGTGCAGGCGCGGGCAACCGACTGGCTCGGGTAGCGGGCGAGGAGAGAGAGCACGCTGCCACCGGCTAAGTGAGAAGCGAGCTGGTGGCTACAATGTCGTGCAGACCGCGTGCTACAGTGCACACGCGGTCTACCCACTGGTAGTGGCCGGTTTCGCGTGTCTTGCGCACTGGGAAGCGCCTGCACGCGCGGGAAGAGCTTGCACAGGGCTTGAAGGCGCCCGCGCGGTGGCCAGCAACTGCTTCAGGCAGACGTTGCTGCTGCTGGAGCTTCTATGCTTGAAGCTCTAGTAATGGCAGAAATGGCGAATGGCAGTGAATCAAGAGGGTGAAACCTCCATGCCCACCTGCTCACGAAAGAGTTGGGCGGTGGTGCAACTCACAGTGGTGGTTGTGGGACCACTGTGAGTTTTCTCCTACCCACAGTGTGTCTCTTCAGTGAGAAGAGATACTGCGTATGGAGAGGGAGAGGGGAGGAGGTTGGCCTAACGGTAGAGGGAAGTGCCTATATGTGTGTGTGTTCAGACCTGCCGGCACGAGGGAGAGGGCCAAGGGTTTTAAAGAGGAAGAGGAATGCCAACCCATGCTGCTGACAGCACACCTCTTGCCATGTTGTTAGCAGAGTAGTGGCGCAAAGAGGTGCATGCCCCATGCCCTGCAGCTGCGCGAGAGGGAAGAATTCAAAAAATAAATAAATAAATAAATGAAAATGGTGAAATTGCAATGCAGCACTTGATGAAGATGTTAATTAGATGGCCAATGATTCTTACTCTCCTCCCCTCTTTAAAAGTGCATGCATGTGTCTATTTACAAATGTAACTATAGCTGCATAAAATGCATTGGCAGTGGTAGGAAATAACACAAGATGGCATAATTACTGGTGTATTTTTGTTGTGCAATCATACCCCCATGCCTATCTTTTGCTAGTCCCTAGCAAAACATTTTTGTTTTGTATTTAGAAATGGTCTTAAGCTGAAGATTGAAGTGACATGGGTGTGTTTATTTATTGGATATTGTGAGAACTAATTGCAAGAAGACTACCAGTACTTTTAGTCTTACATGACATAGACCATCTCTCGACTAACCTAGACTCTTGATATTTAAACCTTAAGTACAATTTCCAGGACTCAGAAGGTTTTTGCCGTACTCGAGAGCTCAAAAGATTATGGTTTGTGCATAGTGAAGGATCAAGACTGACCAAATGAACATTAAGGCTCAAGCCCAGGGTTTCACGAATTTTTAAGTGCAGGTTGGTCCCAGTTTCAGCTCGTGTCTTCGGATTGACTCTTAAAAAGATGACGGAAAACTCAACCCTCATTTTATTGCTTTTGTGGCTCAAAGAATATATGGTAGAAACAGGGTATTTGTAACTTGCCCTGAAAAACTTTTTAGGGAGAAGAATTTACAGACATTTGAGAGATATACTAACTTATTTGCATAGTTTTTTTTTTTTATTAAAAGTGTCAGTATATCTTTTACAACTTTATTTGGAGGAGCACACTTTTTTTGGTGGGAGAGTTCCTTTTTGGTGGAAAGAGTTTCTCCTAGACACAAGACTAAAGCCTGGGATAAAAAGTCTACCTACGTGTACAAGTAAGGACTCCACCTTCCCTAATGAACACTAGGGTTAGACCTTATGTTCACCTAGTCTTTCTTGATATGTGTAGTGTGAACCAAGATTACTTAGGCTCTCGAGTAAAAGCAAACCAACGAATCTTGTACTGGTGACTCAGGTACAAGAATACGTTCTTAGTTAGGAGAGATTCCGATCTATCTTGTCAATGCTCAAGTGAATTAAGCCAAGCCTGAGCGAATCAAGCTTCTTTGGCCTGGAAAGTCTTCAAAACAATGGTTGAATATCCATAAACACTTATTGTATTTTTGTTTCAGCCTTCAGATCATTACTAAACACCCTTTTCTTTTTTGCTATGTACATATTTATAGATGGATATATATAATGGAAGTTGCATGATACCATATAATACCTAGATCCTATAGATGCCTATCCACCCCCCCATGCTAAACAATGCTATGTCCTCGTATGCATGCAGGGTAGAGGAAGGTCCAAAGATCGGGGAACGAGAGCTGACGTGCAAGGTATATAGCAGGGTGGTAGGGTGGGTGGTGAAGTGAAAAGGTGTGAAGTGAAGTGACATCGAAGTGTGTACATGACAGTGGAGGAGTGTTGCTGGGGTGCCTCCCAACGAGCGCTGAATTTAACATCCCGAGCTGGACTTAGAATGAGGCATGAAATTAGTTACCCTCCAACAGGGCAACAGTTTCACCAACTGGGGTAGGTTCATGAGTAAGATAGGGTTTTAAACATTGTCCATTGACCGTAAATTTATGCCCAGATTTGGGATCTTCAATTTCAATAGTCCTATTGGGGAATGGTCTCGAGACCAAGAAGGGACCAGTCCATTTGGACTTCAATTTCCCCGGAAAGAATTTGAGCCGGACATTGTAAAGCCAAACTTGTTGAGATGGCGCAAATTCCTTCTGTCGAATTCGGCTATCGTGAAAAGCCTTAGTGCATTGCTTGAAAGTTAAGGCAGAATCATAGGCTTCACAACGGAGCTCTTCCAGCTCTTGGAGTTGGAGTTTCCTTTCTCGACTACATAGGTCTAGGTCGAGGTTACATTGGCGAACTGCCCAATAAGCGCGGTGCTCCAGCTCCACAGGCAAATGACAAGGCTTCCCGTAAACAATTCTATAAGGAAACATACCTAGGGGAGCCTTGAAGGCGGTCTAATATGCCCGAAGTGCATCAATCAGCTTGTCGGACCAATCCTTACGGTCAGGCCGAACCGTTTTCTAGAGAATTTGCTTGATTTGCTGGTTCGACACCTCAACCTGGCCGTTCATCTGAGGATGATACGGAGATGCGATAAGATGGTGGACTCCATATTTCCTCAGAAGTGCCCGAAAAGAAGCATGGGTAAAATGGCTTCCTCCATCCGAGATAATGGCTCGAGGGATCCCAAAGCGTGCAAAAATGTGATCTTTGACAAATCGAGTAGATATGACATGGTCAGCATGGTGCGTGGGAATAGCCTCGATCCATTTGGAAACATAATCAATAGCAACGAGGAAGTACTCGAAGCCGTTGGAGGGAGGAAAGGGACCCATGAAATCGATTCCCCAAATGTCGAAGATTTCAGCAGCTAGGATGGGTTGCAAGAGCATCACACTAGGACGTGACATTGACCCTAACGACTGGCAGCTAGTGTAATGTTTGGCATAATTGTGTGCATCCTGGTGAAGAGAGGGCCAAAAGAAACTGCACTGCAACACCTTGGCTGCAGTTTTCCTCCCCGAGAAATGGCCTCTACATGCCTGATCGTGGTAGAAGGATAGCACACTAGGGAATTCGCTGTCAGGAATACAGCGACAGATGATCTGGTCAGCACCTATTCGAAATAGTGGATTATCCCAAAAATAATACTTTTCTTCTGCAATGAGATGCTCGCGCTGGTTTTTAGGCCAGCCACGTGGAAGGGAACCAGAAGTAACGTAATTGGCAATGTCGGCATACCAAGGTCCACTTGCCACATTAATTGCCAATAGGTGCTCATTAGGAAAAACCTCATCGATCGGCAAGGTAAGTCCAATGTGGTCAGGGTCCAATCTCGAGAGATGATCAGCAACAATATTCTGAGCTCCGACCTTATCGCGGATCTCAATGTCAAATTTTTGGAGCAGAAGGATCCAACGAATCAGTCTAAGCTTGGCATCCTTCTTGTGCATGAGATGGCGAATGGCCGCGTGTTCAGTGAATACAATAACATGCGAGCCCATAAGGTAAGAGAGGAATTTCTCCAGCCCAAAGATGACCGCCAGTAGTTCTTTCTTAGTGGTTGTATAATTACACTGGGCCTCGTCCAACGTCTTACTGGAGTAATACACCACGAAGGGGTGTCTATCACGTCTTTGTCCCAGGATGGCTCCGACTGCAAGGTCGGAAGCGTCACACATGAGTTCAAAGTCGAGGGACCAGTCAGTTGGCTGGAGAACAAGGGCCTTGGTGACAGCATCACGCAGCTGCATGAATGCTCGTATGCAGTCAGGGCCCATATCAAAGGGTACCTCGGTCGATAAGAGATGAGTTAACGGTCTAGAAATCTTAGAGAAGTCTTTGATGAATCTCCTATAGAAATCGACGTGTCCCAAAAAGGAGCGGATTTGTTTGACAGAGCCAGGCACAGGTAAATCAGCAATTACATCAAGCTTGGCTCTGTCAACCTCAATACCCCTATCGGAGATGATGTGCCCGAGAACAATTCTCTCGTGTACCATAAAGTGACTTTTTTCCCAGGAAAGCACGAGGTTCACACCAATACATCTCCAAAGGATACGGGCCAGGTTGGCAAGACAGTCATCAAAAGGGGGTCCAAAGACCGAAAAGTCATCCATGAAGACCTCAAGAAAGTCACCCACCATGTCATGGAATATCGCCAGCATACATCTCTGGAAAGTTGCTGGCGCGTTACAAAGTCCGAAAGGCATCCTTCTAAATGCGAAGGTTCCAAAGGGACAGGTAAAGGTGGTTTTCTCTTGGTCCCGGGGGTCAATTGCCACCTGGTTATATCCAAAGAATCCATCCAGGAAATAAAAAAATTTATTTCTCGCTAACCGCTCCAGGATTTGGTCAATAAAAGGTAGCGGAAAGTGATCTTTCTTAGTTGCAGCATTCAGTTTCCTATAGTCTACACACACTCTCCAAGATGTAGGAGTGCGTGTAGGGATGGATTCGCCCCTGTCATTGACACAGATGGTGAGTCCAGCCTTTTTGGGCACGACATGAATCGTGCTCACCCAGGGGCTATCGCTGATCGGGTAGATTATACCCACATCCAACCATTTAATAATTTTCTTTTTAACGACCTCCCGCATGTTAGGGTTGAGACATCGCTACATCTCGCGGGAAGGTCGAGCCTCCTCCTCCGTATATATACGGTGAGTGCAGTAGGAGGGGCTAGTGCCAGTTAAGTCCGATAAGGACATCCAATGGCTGCCTTGTGTTCCATAAGGACCTTTATTAGTTTGCACTCTTGCTCCCTGGTCAATTTTAAACTAATGATTACGGGGAGCGTTTCATTTGGTCCCAAGAAAACATACTTAAGAGTATCAGGCAGCTCTTTCAGCTCGAGAGAGGATGGTGAAAGATCTGGCATTTCTTGGGATGAGAGTGTCCCAAGCGGATCTGAAGAAAACAAGGAAAGAGGAAGAAGTTGGCCCTCAGATTAGCTAAGAAGAGGGGCATCTTGGATTGATGGATCCAAAAAGGGATAGCCCCAGTGAGTAGTATGTGGGCTCAAGGTCCCAATGTGGAGTTGCAATTCCGCCTGATTTGGGGGGAAAGAAAGGGCAATCCAGTCTTCAAGAGTGTGGATTGGCGGTGAGTAGCCCAAATATGACTCAGACTACAAGGTATGGGAAGAGAAGAAAACCTCGTCAGAAGTCTGGTCAGGAGAAGGTATGGTAAAGGGAGGGATGGGGAAACGTCACAATTTGTGTCGATCAAGCAATGGTCTATATTCAAAGGTAATCCACAGTAGTTAGAATAGGTCCCTATTAGTCCGATACACGCGCTGACGGCCATGTCCTCGTCAGATGTGTCATCCTTGATGCAATCGCAATCAAAGTTCTTGGTTGCCTTGAAGATGTTTAGCTTGAGTTTCTCAGAGCCAACGGCAATCTCAATGCAGCCCGATTCGCAGTCGATATGGGCACAGGCTGTGGCCAAGAAAGGTCAACCAAGGATGATCGGACAATCAAAAAGTGAGCTAGGAACTTCCATATCCAAAACAAGAAAGTCGACAGGAAAACAGAGACTGTTGACCCTAACTACCACGTCTTCCACCACACCCTTCGATATTTTGACAGAACGATCTACCAACTGTAATGTGATAGGGGTGGATTTTAGATTTCCTAAGGCAAATTTCTCGAGCATGATGGTTGGTATAAAATTGATGGAAGATCCTAGATCAAGCAGAGCACAGTTAAAATTGCAACCTTAGATGCATAAAGAAATAAGCTGTGTGCACGAATCTTTCTGCTTCGGTGGTAGATTTGACAGTATAGCACAACTCGCATGAAGCGAGAGAACCACCGGATTCTTCGTTTTCTTTGACTGTCGCCTGGGTGTAGTGTAGTCTTTGAAAAAGCGGGTGATAGTAGGTATGTGGTCGATAGCCTCTAACAGGGGTACCTTGATTTCAACATCCCTGAATAAATTACGTAGGTTATCAAAGGCTTGCGTATCCTTTTTCTTGCCTTTTGGCTCCCTCAGTAGAGCCTCAGGGAATGGGACTAATTCTGGCACTAGTTTAGGTATATCGTCCTTACGAGAATGCGGTGCGCATCCCGAATGAGAGGGCGATGAAAAAGATGGGCCAAGATCAGGTCGAGGCAGATCGACAGTTTGCTTACCGCTCCTCGTAGTAATCGCATTTGACGTCGCGGGTCCAGTGGGATCATAAGGCGGAGGAGGGTTCGCAATAGGGACATAAGGGTGAGGTGTAGTTGCTACGGGATTAGCCTGAAATCCCAATGGAATGCTCGGAGCCTGCAGAATCTGATGAACCTGCCCCTGAGAAGGTCGTACCTATGGTTGAGGACCACGAGGTACAAAATTTCACGGGTTAGGAACAGGTTGGGCTGGAAGGGTGCCCTGAGATCGAGTCGCCATGCATATTTGACTGATCTCAGCATTCTGCTGCGCCAATTGGTGCTGAAGAGAGGTCATGTTCTCTTCATGGCACTTAGACATTTCCGTCACCATTCGCATCAGTTTATCAAGAGGACTTGATGCATGTTCTGTTTGTGGTAAGCAAGGACCTGATGGAGGATTTGCCATAGGATTAGATTGGGCCCTTGGGATGATGGGTGTGGACGGTCGCATTGGCCCACCCGCGAGGTTTTGGCACTGTGGGTTATTAAACCATGCAAAGTTAGGATGATTTCGCCACCCTAGGTTATAAGTAGCAGAGAACGGGTTGTTCCCCAAGGTGCAAGCGTCTTCTAAGCCATAAGACGAGTCTGCATGTATGTATGCATCCGAGCACACGGAGGCTTGGTCCTCCATGTCGAAATACTAGCTTGCAGAAGCCAGATCCACATGACTTATCGAATCGCTCAGCACGACGCTCGGTAAGGATGGTCTTACGGGGCTTTTGGGAATAAGCCTAGCATTGGAAAGATTAGGTTTGTGACGAAGTGGTGAGGTGGAGGTGTTTGCCATAGAATGGGCAAGATTGGCCAGAAGCTCGTCCAGCTTCTTGTGTACTACGGAGACTTCATCCAATTTTTGAGCGATAAGATTAAGATCTGTGGATGAATGGGAGGGTCCCGTGTCAACTTCGTGAACATTACGGGGCAGGCTGGTACGATTAAGGTGACAATGGAGGCATTGTTCATTGAATTTTAGCTCATGTTTTCAAATAATTCGAATGCTCCATTCTCGTCCTTATTCATGAAATTCCCTCCGCAGGAAGCGTCTGCAATCTGCTTCAAAGTCTCATTTAGCTCATAATAGAAAATCTGGGCTATATGCCACTTAGGCAGACCGTGGTGTAGACACTTCCGAAGGAGGTCATTATACCTCTCCCAAGCCTCATGAAACTGCTCGCCGTTTTGTTGCGTGAAAGAAGTTATAGCACGGCGAAGCGCATTAGTTCACCCGATTGGGAAGAATTTCTTGAGAAATGTTGTTCGCATCTCTTCCCAAGAATGGATGGTTCTCCTAAGGGTGCGTAACCACTGCGATACTTTATCCCACAACGAAAACGGGAACATTTTCATGAGGACAATTGATAACCCAATGTTTCTTGGTTTAACCGTTTCAACCAATCGGGTTAAGTCTTCCAAATAGAGAAAAGGATCTTCACTTGCAAGACCATGGAAGTGAAAGTTAATTAGGCCAATTACATTGGGTCTCAATTCAAAATCGTCCCCACCCATGGGGACCCGAATTTTTCCTATGGTCTCTGTAGCAGCTGGATTTTGATAAGAGCTAAGAGACCTAGGCTACTCCCGTTCGGGAGGGTTCTGCATTTCCTCCAAGGTTTCCCTAATGACTTCAATCTGCTCGTTGTACATTTCCATTTGGGCTTGAAGATGAGTTATGGGATCTACGGCTCCATCACCACCTGGTGGGATTTGAGGGGGGCGATTTCCTCCCTCGGGATTTGGGGGTGGGCGTGCGACCATGTTTGTGGAGGAGGATGACGAATCGGTTTCTATCTTTCTAGAATTATCAGACAATTCAAACAATTCAGGGTTTTGTGACATCCTCCCAAACATGCACCACCATAAGAAGAATTGGGGAGATAAGAGGGGAAACGGGGATGAGAGAAATGACGCCGCAAAGGTACACTTGATGACAAATCAAGGCAATCAAAGTCCTAACCTCTACAATGTGCCCTTAGACCTAAAGATCTAAGTTACTGATGAGAACCTCATCATGAGCCATAACTAGCTCATTTTGACCTAATACAAAGGATAAAAGCTCCTACATATCTCAAGGAAAGGCTTAACTCAGAGAATTCTGAGTTTGAGAAGAAAACAAGTCATAAGGGGTAAAAGTGCAATTTTACCAATATAATCTGCATACAGGGTAATTCAGGGCCCAAACATAGGTCAAAGCAGCTTAATAAGAATAAAAGTGGGATGAGATGATCTAGCAAGGGCTACAGCACTTCCAAGAAACTAAATGATAATCTGTAACCCTAAAACAACCCACTTCAATTCACAAGGTTCGAGGCAAAGTAAAAATAGAATAAACCCTCTAAAATTCATAGAAAAATAATCTCTAGGGTTTAGAACCCTCAATTTGGCCTTTAGAACCCATTTTGACCTACATTGAGAACCATGCCCAATTAATAACTTAATTTGGGTTTTTGCGCAAATTGACCGGTCAAACAAGGTTTAATATGAAAATGAAATTCACCATCAGATTCCTTAGGTCCTAATTAGTCATGTATAAAAACTTGAGCCTAAGAAGAAACCTCCTTGACCGACTTTACACTTTGGTCCTCATATATTTACTCTTTGGCCCTCAACTTTTGAACCCTCGCATTTTGGCCCCTAACTCTCCTTCGTTCTTTGCAATCAGGTCCCTCCTGCAAAACCTGCCAGCACCATGCTCCGGCGACCTTGCGCGGAGCATGGCGCCGCGCAGGGTGAGGTGAGGGACCTGGCAAGTAAACCGGGGGTGCCCTGCGTCATCAGCCGTCGCAGGGACACCCCCTGGTCGTTATAACCCACCATACCGGCCGTGCGAACGCATGGACGGTATGGGTTCTTGCTTCCGGCCATCCTCCGGCGAGGGAGACACGTCGTCTCCCTCCGCCTTCCTCCCTGTTTGATCCCTATAAATACCCCCCGTCGCTCCACCGTTCTTCGGAGCCTGGATCTGACGGAGAAAATCCCCAACTTTCTTCTCTTCTTCCTCCGGCAGACGCTCACCAGCTCCGGCGGTTTCCTCCCCCTCCACCTCTTCGCTCTGCCGCAATACCAGCAGCAGAGACTTCCTCCCCCGCTCTTCCCGCGCCACGCCGTACCCAGCTGGCGCCTCTCCGGCTCTCTGCTCGCCGCCGCCCCTTTCCCTGAGCATCGTCTTCTCCGGCGACAGTCGATACGACTGTCGCCCTGTTCCTCCCCCTTCGTCCCTGCAAGTAAGCTAGAGCTACTCCCCTTCTCCTCCTCTTTCTTTCCCCGCTTTCAATTTATTCAATTAAGCCCTCTACCGACCCTGACCACCTTCACCCCCTCCGACTCCGACCACCCTCCGGCGAGCCGCTCCCATCACCTCAGCAACCCACACGGCTCGCCGACCCTCACCGAACCTCCGCCTCATAACACTGAGCACCCCCCACCCCTCCACTGCCACTCCACCCCTCCGTAACACTCCCCCGAACGAACCCATTCCTCCGGTTGCAGTCCGACCCAGGGCTGCCGCCAGACACCACCTTGCGGCCTGCCGCGCAGCTCCTCACCTTCACCGTGCCACGGCGAAGGTTCCCCAGTGGTTTGATCAGGCCGCGAGGCCATATTCGTGTCCGACAGGTTTTGAGGTTCGACCGCCATTAACGCACATTGAAGCAGCTTCTCCCGCGCTCCAGGCTTGAGGACTCCAGGTCTCCAGCTGCTGCGGAGTACGGGGAGTCTTGCGAAGGCAGCCAGCCAGCAACCTATGCAAATCGAAGCCGCAGCTGCAGAAGCCAGGCCGCGGTCTCCCAGCAGGCGCACGCGAGGAAAGGTCTGCGTTTAGTCCCACATCGGTAAGCCTCACACCCGTTCCACTGTTTAAATTGATTTTGTGCAGTAGCCTTACTGCCTCAGTACACGGGGTGAGGTCCCCTTACACCTGCCCGGTTACCCGGTCTCGTCCGCGCTCACGCCCCGCGGACCTGACCCGACCCGACTTAGACTGACCTGCACTCCTCGCCCACCACGCACGCCGGTGGGCCTGGACCCGGGCGTGACCCGAACCCGATTACCCGGTAGCTCTGGGAGAGCTTTCCCAAGAGTGGTTTCAGAGAGAAAGAGAGACGCGGGGGGGGGAGGGTAGAGTAGGTTTTGCCTCTGACGAAAAACTCTGAAGTGTGCAGGCACAGGCGAAGAAGAAGACCCGCGGAAGAAGAAGGAGCTGCACTGTAGCAAATGCATAGTTAAGTCGTCTAAGCACCGGGTCAGACGACGGAAGGTCAGCAGCCAGAGCAGGAAAGAAGGCAGGATGAAGAAGAAAGAAGAGGAAGGGCCAAAGCAAAGAAAAAAAGAGAAGGAGACAAGAAGAAGAAGAAAGAGATCTGAAGAGGAGCATCACCTCTGCAGAACGAAGAAGAAGAAGAAAGAGATCTGAAGAGGAGCATCACCTCTGCAGAACGAAGAAGAAGAAGAAGGAGCTCTGAAGAAAGAAAGAAAGAAGAACATCACGAGGAGAAAACGAAGAGAACAACAAATTCTTTCCCTCTCTCTTTCTTTATTTTGTAAAAGAAACATGTATATCTCTAGAATACAACTTGCTCCCTGAGTTCGACCTCGGGAACTCTTTTATTTTCCGAGTAAAAAAATTTATATTTGAAATGTTGGTAATAACCGGCTTTACTACAACGTTATAACAAACTAAAACCCGGCTGTCACATTTCAGTTACCTATTATCACAACCTACGGAACCAAATGAGAGCACCATGGAACCACCGGGCCAGATTGAAAGGCCATTTGCCTCAGTCTTAGACACCCGATAGCACGCGGGAACACGCACCAGCATGTAGGCGCTACACGCAGGTAGTTAGACCTCCAATCCTTAATAAGAGTCAAGTTGCTACCAGTTTTATTTAGAGGCTTACGATCAAGTGCTCCAGGAATGTGAAGGTCGTTGTATACGGGTAATGCCCAAGTGCGTTGATTTTTAAAAAATGTGTAAACCAAGCATGCAACGGGGAAATCTCTCTGATGTAAACACATTTACACTACTTAAAATGTCTATTTATGCATGTTCTTAAGCATAGGATTGCATTTCATGATATAAATATTGCATTACATGCATCATCTTGCATTTAGAATAGTTTGAATAAAATGGAGGTTAATTGTCTCCTTTTATGTGCTTGGACAGGGCAAATATTTTATCGGGGCCTCGGATCAAAGATCCAACCGTATGGATATGATCAGGGCGACGATTGGAGTTCAACGACTCCAAGATCGCCCTAATCAGGCATCCGTAGCATCAGATAGAGACCGGGGAACCCTAGAAGATCAAGGGCCAGGATGGTGTAAATCCGCACTTCAGATGGAAAATCCGACCACACGGATGAATTCGGATCGACGATCGCAGCCGAACGACACAAAAATCGAGTCAATCCGACATCCGTGGCACCATCTACAACTTCCAGAAGATGGACGGCCAAGATAGCGCCACGTGGCGCCATCCCAGCCGCCCAATCGGCCGCAGGAGTCCTGTGAAGACCGCGCACCGTCTCCTCTCCGCCGTTGGATCTCGATCCAACGGCTGCGGTCGCTCGCGTTTAAAAACGTCCGCGCGACCATTTCGCCCGCGTAGCGCAGCGGCGACGCAGCTGCGGGCGAAGCGGAGGTCGCGGGTTCGAGCCGCGGTGAGGGGGTGGAAGGCGCAGGCGAGCGGGCGCGCACGAGCGTCGGATGAAGATCCAACGGCCGCGCGCGCCCGATAGCGCCGACGCGCAATTGGACGCTCGATCGCACGCGGGCGGGCGCGCTACGCAGCGGGCGCGGACGCGATCTAAGCCGTCCGATCTCGCGATCGGACGGCTGAGACGACGCGGACGTGCGTATGCGTTACGCGCGCAGGCCAGCCGAGCGGGCGCGCGCGGGCGCGGCGGCGACGGCGACGGCGGGGCTTTAGCGACGGTTTTATCCGTCACTAAAGACCCCTTATTTATTATTTTGAAGATGTAATGTCCATTTTGCCCCCACTCCTTGCAACTATAAAAGGAGACCCCCTCCATACGAAATTTTCATCCCTTCCTTCTCCTCTCTACCTCTCCAAAGCTCAAGAGAAGCTTGTCCCACACCCGGGATGCTTCTCACGAGATAAAGTCCAAATTTTCGTCCCCCTTCGGAAGTGGATCCCGCGACGACGACGGCGTGCTGCTTCGTTCCCGTTCTTCTGCTTCATCGTCCTTCGTCCCGCTTCGTTCTCCTTCGTCCAGGCGTCGTCCCGTCCGGCTCGTCCTCCAAGCGACCGTCGAGGAGGATTTCTCTCTCCCTATTCTTTTTTACTGCTTTGTAGTATAGATTTACTGCTTTCTAGAGTAGTCTATTCGTCCTCCGAGCGATCGTCGAGGAGGACATTTCTCCCTCCATTCTTTTAATGCTTTCTAGAGTAATTATTTTATGTTTTCTAGTTGTAACGAAAGAACTCTTTTATGATAAATTCCTTGTCTATTCTACATCTCATTTTGATTTCCATGTATAGTATTCTTTCTCTCTCTCTTACTCCCTCTGTCTCTTTTATTTGTTGTAGATACTTAGATAGTTTAAATTGAATTTCTTTGTGACAAAATAAAAAGAAACGCGAAGTTTTTAAATCAAACGTTCGCCTCCCTGTGTTCGACCCGGAATTCTTATTTCGGTATAAATTTTATTTGTTGAACACGAATCCTTCGCTTTCGAACTACAACGACGGGTTTTCCAAAACCAAACACGTTAGCGTAGATTCTCGTTCAACATTTTGGCGCCGTTGCCGGGGAGGCAACGATCTTTGATTTCTCTTCACGTTTTGTAACTTACAAATCATTTACCTCACTTTTCTCCTTTCTTATTGTAATTGCAGGTACTCTTTTGAGGCAAGCAAAAGCGGTAGATTGGAGTAAAGTGCTGTGAAAGGTTTTGTAAGTTATCACCCATTCTTTCCCCCTCCATAGATTTCATTCGCCACATTGAATCCAAATTCCAATTAACCTAGGTGTTTGCATAAATCCTAGGAATAGTTTGGTTGTTTGGGATTCTCACTCACATTCATTCCACCTTCATTTATATAAAAAAAAAAAAGTAAAAAGATAATTTTGTGGGGTAATTTTCAACAAATACACAATGTACACCCACATTTAAAGGCACTTAACCAAATTGATTTGTTTCTACTCAACTGGGTTCTGATCTGTGGGACCAGTACACATAAAGCAACACATAAAAGAGTAGAAATCATTCTAAGTTAACCATCTTTGTGTGCCTAACTTAGTGGTGCATTTGAGGCCAATTGTTTGAGTTGATTGGGCCGCACCACTTCAAATAAAATCAACTCATCAAGTAGCTGCCAATTAGGTTCAACTCTTAGGGATCTACCAGGCACTCCACATTCTTTTTAAACTTTAAAGGAAAATATCTTCACATGTGCTTGCAAAACCTGGTGTGCCAATGAAACTAGATTGAAAACACCTAAAGATGAATCCTAAAAGCTACTAAGCAAGATTTGAACCTTAAAATTCACCACATCAAAAATAATCTTGCTTGAAAACCACTGGTTGTGCACGCACACACAAAGCAATCAATCATTAAGGGCACAACCCATT
Organism: Thalassia testudinum; assembly: GCA_037157565.1. Classification (NCBI taxonomy): domain Eukaryota; kingdom Viridiplantae; phylum Streptophyta; class Magnoliopsida; order Alismatales; family Hydrocharitaceae; genus Thalassia; species Thalassia testudinum. The sequence goes on along the minus strand of JAZHRO010000055.1, from coordinate 19,316,668 downwards.
TAAAGGGCCCATCACATTCCAAAGCACATTCAAACCTAGCCCTAAATAAAACAGAGTAGACGTTGGCCTTAAGGATTGGACTCGCTCTTCAGAACTCAGAACGAGATTATTTTCGATTAGTCTGTTTCTACTGTTCAATCTGATGTCTAGCTAGGGGAGCAGAGTCAAACGATCGCGGCTGGGGGGTACACTAGGAACCGGAGGCGCAAGCCGAAGGAAGAACCTTCTCCCCAGTCCCTCCTTCTAACTGGTTGGATTGAACAGACAGAAGTAGATCAAATCGTTCCTTTATCTCAAGACGGGTTTTGGGAGTCTGTAGGTCTGTAGGCTAACCCATTTAAGGACAGGTTTGATTGTTTGTATTGTAGGGCACCTTTCTTCCTCCCGTGTCTCATGAATCCTTCCACATATTTCACGCATTCCCGCTCTTTCCCTCCTGTTGTAAATTATCCTCAACATGACGATTATCCCAACTCGTATTGTAATCGACCATCAGTTAGTTGGGATAATTTGGATTGGGGATACAATTCCGGACCCCCGTGTTTAGGGTCTAACCCTGAACACTTTGATTCTCAATTCTATCCTTCTCAGAGTTGCATCGATTATAGATCGTCCTCCTTTCATGAACAACCTAATGCGATCTACAATCAAGAAGGATACACTGATCCTTACCCATCCTCTGATTTCACTGCCTTTAGGTCATCTCCATCTTTTGAACAATCTGAAATGACCTATTATCAGGATGGGTATAACGAATCTCAATTCGTTAATTCCTCTACATTGATGTCAAACCCGCCCAACCCTGAACCAACTCATTTGGTTCAGGTTAATCAGGTTCAAGATAACGTTCTGGCTAACTTGAGGAATATCATTCAATCTTTAGAAGTTCAGCCAATACCTTGCATTGAGAGATTGGAGCCCCTGATTGAAATGATTGATGATTTAAACAAGTCTTTGTTGGATTGGCTCCAGGATGTTAAGGATAAGAACCTGGGTGAGTTTCTACTTGGGAAATTAGCGAAATTGAGGATGAGATTCGTGGTTGCTTTGATTCAATCTTGGAATAATTCCCAGGATGAACTCTCTTCAGGAAAGCCAATGACAGAACCCGCTCAGGCACCTGTTGGGGGGGACATGTGTTACGAAGCTGACCAGATTGAATTAAAACAACCAATTAAGGATGATTTGATTTCTTCACCTGAAATCCCTGAGCCGGGTTACGAGAAAACGTATGTCTCCTTGGAACGCAAAGTGACAAATGATTTTGGGACATACATTGATACGGATCCTGATGGTGAAGATTCAAGTTGCGAAGTCTCACACGAGTTTTCAGATCACGATTTTTGTGAGACGATTGGGCCTGAGGAATCTGATAGATCATTTGATAGCCCAATAACTGAGGAAACTGATCTTATTAGGGCACACGATACGGATCCAGAATCGCATTTTCTGGAGGAATTAATTCAATGCCCTGATTATCAGTTACACCCTGTTGAGCTTATTGATGATTCTAATTCTGAGATAATTAGACCCAAGTCAATTTTGATTTTGCCACATCATCTAGACTTGGAGATTTCAGACGGGGTGATGAATATACAAGAGGTCATGGAATTTGATATGCCGAATGAGGAGGATAGGAGCTGGGAAATTCTGATTTGGGAAGTCAATTTTGGAGGAAATGGAAGATTGAGTCGAAGGGTTCCTTTTAAACTGAAACCATCAAATCAGAACCCTTACGACATTTGTTTCGAGGATGTCAAACTCAAGCACACATTTAACGATTATCCTTTTGAGCTTCAATTCTCTGTAACCCGACATTTTGGCCTTGGGTTGCATCCTCACAAATCGCAGGCCCGACCCCGCTTGCATTCTGATTTTAGGTTTTGGGTAATTTTTATCCAGAACCTAAGATATTCTCGATTATGGGGTGTGGGTCTGCACCACAATCTGGTCCACATCTGTGGACCTCTGCTGACAGGTCAGAGGATTCTTCTGTTTATTCTAATTCTGACCTGCTCATGTGAATTCTTCATTTCTTTTCTTTGTATAGTGTGCCTAGCTGAAGGCACTAAACTCAGCACATATACAGTTCTTTTTCATTTTCATCTCGGAGCGGACCCGATATCCACGTAATTCAGGTGCTTTCTACGCTTTTCCACTCTGTTTTATGTCTTTTTAATACAATGAGGACATTGCATTAGATAGGCATGGGGGGGTGGATATTTATCTTTGAATTCATTCGTCAGCTCCGTAGATTTGTTTTATTATTAAAAAAATAAAAAAAAAATCGAAATTAGGAAAGAGAATTTGGGTTTAAGAAAATTTTCGATCTTAAGAAATACTATATTATGGTTTGAACACAAAGACCCTTCAGGTCTTTGGACTTAATCAGCCTATGTATCCACTAAAATGTGGATTTGTTTTTCGAGTTCTCGCCAACTTGAATTTTATTTTAATTGGAGTAAATAAGTTTGGGTGATAAGTACACGACTTATCAACCCGCCCTCTGATGTGAGGGAATTTTGAGTCTTAAGCATCTACACACTTTCTTTGCACTGACTCGTTGTTTGGCGATTTTAACGGAAATTGGGTAGCTAATGAACCTTCTAGGGTGATATGGCTGGCAAGTTATCGTGGGTAACAGCCCATAGGTAGGTTGTCTAGAGCCCAGTCACTGACCTTTCTCTTTTTGCTGCCTTTAGGTAAATCTTAGACCAGGGAAGCCACCTACTTAAAAAAAAAAAAAAAAAGAAAAGAAAAAAAAAATCAAAAAGGAGAAAAGAACAAAAAGAAATAAGCCACACTACGCCGCACGAGTATGGCTGGCAAGTTGTTGGTGGTAACAGCTCATCGACCGGTTGTCCAGAACCCAGCTCAGAAAATGCACTAAAAATTCCCAAAACACTTAGGAAGAAGCGGAGAAGTAGAATAAACCGGGGAGATATACACTGGATTCACCCTTGTGTTGACCCCGTTTAAAAAATAAATAAATAAATAAAAGTAGAGAGAAAGCTACCGGTTGTAAAGATACACCTTTAGGCAGAATTCTTTTTGAGGTCACCTACAGGCGTAGAAATCCGAAGTCCGTTTTAACTGCCGGTCAACGAGTCTATCACAATCACAATAAGATGCTTAAAACTTAGGGTTCTCATCAAATCTTGGGTGAGTTGAATGGCCGTAGAAAGCCACTCTTAAACCCTAAAATTTGAAAATCCAAAAAAAAAAAAAAAAAAGAGTAAAAACAGAAAAAGAAATTTTTCTTTGAATAAGGCGAGGCTTGAGGCGGTCCGCATTTTGGCTGATACCCGGGCACTGTTGTGTCTTTGAAAGTTCAGTTCTTAAGTAGACAATTTCTTAATGATTGAAAATAACTCAGGTCCAAATAATCTAACCTAATTCTTTCATAAATAGCATATAGTTTTTGCTAGGGACTAGCAAAAGATAGGCATGGGGGTACGATGTAAACACATTTACACTACTTAAAATGTCTATTTATGCATGTTCTTAAGCATAGGATTGCATTTCATGATATAAATATTTCATTACATGCATCATCTTGCATTTAGAATAGTTTGAATAAAATGGAGGTTAATTATCTCCTTTTATGTGCTTGGACAGGGCAAATATTTTATTGGGGCCTCGGATCAAAGATCCAACCGTATGGATATGATCAGGGCGACGATTGGAGTTCAACGACTCCAAGATCGCCCTAATCAGGCATCCGTAGCATCAGATAGAGACCGGGGAACCCTAGAAGATCAAGGGCCAGGATGGTGTAAATCCGCACTTCAGATGGAAAATCCGACCACACGGATGAATTCGGATCGACGATCGCAGCCGAACGACACAAAAATCGAGTCAATCCGACATCCGTGGCACCATCTACAACTTCCAGAAGATGGACGGCCAAGATAGCGCCACGTGGCGCCATCCCAGCCGCCCAATCGACCGCAGGAGTCCTGTGAAGACCGCGCACCGTCTCCTCTCGCTCGCGTTTAAAAATGTCCGCGCGACCATTTCGCCCGCGTAGCGCAGCGGCGACGCAGCTGCGGGCGAAGCGGAGGTCGCGGGTTCGAGCCGTGGTGAGGGGGTGGAAGGCGCGGGCGAGCGGGCGCGCACGAGCGTCGGATGAAGATCCAACGGCCGCGCGCGCCCGATAGCGCCGACGCGCAATTGGACGCTCTGGTGGACGCTCGATCGCACGCGGGCGGGCGCGCTACGCAGCGGGCGCGGACGCGATCTAAGCCGTCCGATCTCGCGATCGGACGGCTGAGACGACGCGGACGTGCGTATGCGTTACGCGCGCAGGCCAGCCGAGCGGGCGCGCGCGGGCGCGGCGGCGACGGCGACGGCGGGGCTTTAGCGACGGTTTTATCCGTCACTAAAGACCCCTTATTTATTATTTTGAAGATGTAATGTCCATTTTTCCCCCACTCCTTGCAACTATAAAAGGAGACCCCCTCCATACGAAATTTTCATCCCTTCCTTCTCCTCTCTACCTCTCCAAAGCTCAAGAGAAGCTTGTCCCACACCCGGGATGCTTCTCGCGAGATAAAGTCCAAATTTTCGTCCCCCTTCGGAAGTGGATCCCGCGACGACGACGGTGTGCTGCTTCGTTCCCATTCTTCTGCTTCGTCCTCCTTCGTCCCGCTTCGTTCTCTTTCGTCCAGGCGTCGTCCCGTCCGGCTCGTCCTCCAAGCGACCGTCGAGGAGGATTTCTCTCTCCCTATTCTTTTTTACTGCTTTGTAGTATAGATTTACTGCTTTCTAGAGTAGTCTATTCGTCCTCCGAGCGATCGTCGAGGAGGACATTTCTCCCTCCATTCTTTTAATGCTTTCTAGAGTAATTATTTTATGTTTTCTAGTTGTAACGAAAGAACTCTTTTATGATAAATTCCTTGTCTATTCTACATCTCATTTTGATTTCCATGTATAGTATTCTTTCTCTCTCTCTTACTCCCTCTGTCTCTTTTATTTGTTGTAGATACTTAGATAGTTTAAATTGAATTTCTTTGTGACAAAATAAAAAGAAACGCGAAGTTTTTAAATCAAACGTTCGCCTCCCTGTGTTCGACCCGGAATTCTTATTTCGGTATAAATTTTATTTGTTGAACACGAATCCTTCGCTTTCGAACTACAACGACGGGTTTTCCAAAACCAAACACGTTAGCGTAGATTCTCGTTCAACACTCTCCGAATTGAAGTTTTAGTTGGTGAATGATTTTTAGAATTTTTAGCCTTAAGTAGTATGGATTTTAAGATTTCGCTGAGTTACCAATTCAACCAATCTCTGGGTTTTGAGAAAACGCAAGTTCTTCTGTGCCCAACAAACCCTTCTTCAATGTGAGTTAGTTAATTCATGCTAAAAATGCAATAGGCTTCAATAGGTGGAAATTTCTATGTGTGGATGCACGAGTCAATTTTAGGTCAATGTGAAAGGGAGCCAAAGCACTTCAATTCAAGTACTCCCAATCACCAAAAATGATATTCCACACACAAGGCTCAACCACAAGATAATGTAAATAAAATTAAAATTTTGGGGTTGAAATATTCAGGATCAAATCTTAGGCAGGTGAAAGGTTGTGGTGAGGTTGGAATCAACTCAATTCCAAGTCTCCCCACCAAAAATGTGATCCCGAAAATGTAAATAAATGAGGCAAGGAGGGATGACAATCAATTAATTTAAACTTGCCTCAAAGAACACTTCACACGACGAAAGATCCAAGAATCAAGATTCTTGGATTTTCACTATGCGAAGTTTGGCGGGAAATCAAGGGGTGGTGGGGGTGATAGCAAATAATCAATCAAGTGGTTTTTAATCCACTTGCCCTAAGAAATTCCCAAGAAGTGTTTTTAGATATTTTATTTATTTTTTTGTATTTAGGTGACAAGTTAACCTAAGTTGCTAAGAGATGGAGAGACCTACCTTTTTAGCAACATGGGCGAAGCTCCAGTGTGGCGCCAATGACTTTATGCTCTCGCTCACACCTTCGAGTCGCCTACGTCTCCGGCTTCCTCTGCTTACCTCCTCCTTGCAACTAGTTTACCCGCACACAAGCAAACAAAACACCCGTGAAGAAGGGTGCGAGAAGAGAAAAATCAAAGGAATGGAGTAGAAACTTACCTCAATGCGCACCTCCCCGGCAACGGCGCCAGAAAAAGAGTGGTTGGACTCGAATAAGTTGTGTTAATATGGTGAAATTATCGTTGAAGTTATTATAGTGGTTAACCTAAATTGAGTCTAACCATCTTTCACAAAATTTTAACCTGACCTACTTGATTTTATCTTGGTCACTTTTAGGCCCAGGGTCGATCTCAGGGAGGTGGGAATTAAAGATCAAGGAATTTCTACACCTTTCCTAAAACGTATTTTTTCCTTGCGTTTATTATGTTTTTTGATTTTTCTATTTAAGATTTTTTTGTTGATAATCTTGTCCTCGAGGCACACCCTCAAAATCAAGTTCTTGGCTTGTAGCCAACTTAGGGTTTCCAAAAAAACTGGTCCTGTTATTCGCAAGACCGAGTACCTGCAAGACAAGAATTATCTTTTCTCTTTTACTCTTTTTTTATATTTTTAATAGCAAGAAACAAAAGATAAATAAGAACAAGGTAAGTTGATGGTAAACAAGGGAATACTTAGCTTAATATATGTATAGATATATAATAGATACAGTATATATATTATATGTATTTATTATATATAGGGGTGAAGGTGGAAGTGGAAATGGAGTATAGCACAGTGTCAAGTTGGTCCACGTCTAGTAAGACGCAAGCAACAAGACGGAGTGCTGCCTGGATTGTGGGGTGGATGTGTGGGAGTGTGTTTGGAGGTGCTTGCTTTACGTGGATATCGGGGAATATCAACAACTAGTGCAGATATTCCTCTGATATGATGCGCGGTGGAGTGACTAGTGCACGGGCGTATTGATACGGGTAGATGGATGTGTATGTAAATATGTATATATATATATATATATATATATATATATATATATTTATAACTATATATGTGTATATATATATAGTTATATATGTATATAGATATGTATATGTATATATGTATATACATATATTTGTATAAGTATCTATGTATATAGATATATATAGATATATATATATAATATGTATATGTATGTATATATATATATGTAGATATATATTTATGTATATATGTGAGTGGATATATAAATATATATGTGTGTAGGCGTGAGTTTATGAGGGGGTGTGTGTGTGTGTACAAGTGTGTGTGACAGAGTACAAGTGTGTACAAGTGAGCGTGTGTGTGTGCACTGCAGATGAGTGTGAGAGAGAGGGAGAAGTTAAGTCGTCTGGCGGGTGCGAGCGACGTCTGGCGGGCAGGACGTGCGCAGGTGCACAAGGGGTGCGCATGGGCGCGCAGGCGCAGACGAGTGCGAGAGCGGGCGAGATAGTGCAACGCAGCGCACTGCGTAGTGCAGTGCACAATGCTGCAGGTAGGAGCAGGTGTGGGCAAGTGCAGGCGCGGGCGACCGACTGGTGCGGGTAGCGGGCAAGGAGAGAGAGAGCGCTGCCACCGGCTAAGTGAGAAGCGAGCCGGTGGCTACAGTGTCGCGCAGACCGCGCGCTACAGTGCGCTATAGTGCATGTGCGGTCTGCCGACCGGTAGCGGCCGATTTCGCGTGTCTTGCGTGCTGGGAAGTGCCTGCACGTGCGGGAAGAGCTTGCGCAGGGCTTGCAGGTGCCCGCACGGTGGCCGACAGCTACTTCAGGCGGACGTTGCTGCTGCTAAAGCTTCTAAGCTTGAAGCTCTGGGAATGGCGGAAATGGCGAACGGCAGTGAATCAAGAGGGTGAAACCACCACGCCCACCTGCTCACGAAAGAGCTAGGCGGTGGTGGAACTCACAGTGGTGGTTGTGGGACCACTGTGAGTTTTCTCCTGCCCACAGTGTGTCTCTTCAGTGAGAAGAGATACTGCGTATGGAGAGGGAGAAAGGAGGAGGTTGGCCTAATGGTAGAGGGAAGTGCCTGTATGTGTGTGTGTGTTCGGGCCTACCCGCACGATGGAGAGGGCCAAGGGTTTTAAAGAGGAAGAGGAATGCCAACCCATGCTGCTGACAGCACACCTCTTGCCATGCTGTTGGCAGAGGAGTGGCACGAAGAGGCGCTTGCCCCATGCCCTACAACCGCATGAGAGAGAATTCAAAAAGTAAATAAATAAATAAATGAAAATGGTGAAATTGCAATGCAACACTTGATGAAGATGTTAATTAGATAGCCAATTATTCATACTCTCCTCCCCTCTTTAAAAGTGCATGCATGTGTCTATTTACAAATGTAACTATAGCTGCATAAAATGCATTGGCAGTGCTAGAAAATAACACAAAATGGCATAATTACTAGTGTATTTTTACTGTGCAATCAACACCCCACATCTATTAAAATCCTAAATTGCTATTCAAACACAAATAAAAGTGGGTACAACCCACCTCACATCTATTAAAATCCTAAATTGCCATTCAAACACAAATAAAAGTGGGCACACCCCACCATCAATTTAACAAAAACACATAAAACATAATATGTGGGCACACAGTGATTGTTGTCAACTACCTGCAATTGCAATAACAAAAAATTAATTAAATACCTTCCTATTATGGTTTTAATAACTTAAGTACTTAATTTAAAATTTATGAGAAGGAAATTAAGGAAGAGGAGATGGAGATGGTAGGAGGAAGGGGAGGATGGGGAGGGTGGCAGTTGGGAAGAGGAGGAGAGGGATTACATAGGGGATAATGGGGAGGGTGGTAATTAGGAAGAGGAGGAGGAGAGGGAACAGACAAGGAAGACGAGGAAGGGTAGAGGGGGCAGATTGTCGGAGGAGGTAGGGAGGAGGAGGCAGAGTAGGAGGTAGGGAGGAGGCCGCAGAGTAGGAGGCAGGGAGGAAGGGAGGAGGAGGTGCGAAGGAAGAGGAGGAGGAGGAGGAATGACAGGGAGGAGGTGTAGGAAGAGGAGGAGGAGGAGGGGCAGAAACCGGGGAGGAGGAGGACGAGGGGTAGGGGACGAATCGTAGGTGGAGGAGGAGAGGCGGCGGTGGCTCCAGGAGGAGGACAAGGAGGAGGAGAGGCGAAGGGGGCAGGGAGGAGGAGGGGGGCATTGGCGGATGAGGAGGACGGGGAGGAATTAGGGAGGACGAGGGGGAGGGGGTGGATCACAGGAGGAGGAGGAGAGGTGGCGGCGACTACAGGAGGAGGATGAGATGGAGGAGAGGCGGAGGGGGTGGGGAGGAGGATGGGGGCGCTGGCAGATGAGGAGGGGGAGGAATTGGGGGGGAGGAAGGGGAGGGGGCGGATCGCAGGAGGAGGAGGAGGAGAGGCAGAGACCACAGGAGGAGGATGAGGTGGAGGAGAGATGAAGGGGGCGGGGAGGACGATGGTCGAGGAGGAGAAGAGGTGGAGGGGGCAAGGAGGAGGAACGGAGGAGGAGGGTCCCACCTGAGATGGAGAGGAAAGGCAGCGAGGAGGAAGGGGCTCCCCAGGAGGAGGAGGGGTGGCGAGGAGGTGGCGAAGGTGTAGTCTCTCACGAGAAGGGGGCTAGATGCGAGGAGGAAGATGAATAGTATGGGTGGATTGAGCTCTGCCCACGCGTAGATGACCTGACATTTGACGTCGGTTTAATTAACAAGCGATGGCAAATGTCGCCTCAAAAAATTTCACCACCCACCCAAACGTTCTGCTTTTTTATCAAAGGACATTTATCATCGCTTTATTAACCAAACGACGGAAAATATATATATTAATTCCACTGCCTCTCTTCTTTGTTAGTGACAGGGGGGCATATTTACACCGCCCCTTTGTCGTTGCTTAATGAGCGAAGCGACGGCAAATCCTACATTTGTCGTTGCTTGTTGAACCGACGGTAAGTAACTGACAGTATAACTTATTTTTCTAGTAGTGATCCTCTTCAGCTGAGGTGCAGGAGATGAGGAAGGAGATTGTGGTATTACACCGCATAGACGAGGAAAATGTGTTGCGAATCGAGGAGCTAACGACATTGGTCAAGGAGAACGCGACGCAGTTCGAGGAATCCAACAATACCATAAAGGAGCTCCTGGCATTACTTCAGAATGGAGGAATTGATCACCCCACCCTTCATGAGTTTAGAGATTGTCATGATGACGACGATTTAGGTAATAGCAATGCTGGAGGCATTGGTGGCACTGCATAATTGTATTTTTTATATATATTACCATTTGTAATGAACTTTGTATACGTTACTTTTATTTATAAAATTTTAATTTTTATTTCTTCTATTTTATTTCAACACATAAATTTTTAAGTTGTATGATTAATTTATACTCTTAATATATTTGGGCATTATTTACAAGTCTTTCACATAAATTAAATATATTTCAAAAAAAAATCCTTATTATTCTCGATCGTTATTTAAATATAGTCGAGAATTGTTAATATTATCGACTGTTAAAAATGGTCGCTAATATGAGTTTTCCCAACTTTAACCAAATAACCGTCGCCAATATTTAACATTCTCGACTGTTAAAAATAGTTTACAATACGAGTTTTCTAGACCGTTACTCAATAACGATCGCCAAAAGTTAACATTATCGATCATATGTAAACAAACGAGAATATCAATATTTTCGACCATTATTAATAAATGGTCAGAAATACACTCTTACTCGACCGTCTAAATAACCGTCGAGGTAAATACTTTCGCCGACCGTGGACATTAAACGGTCAGGAAATAGAGTTACCGACCGTTGAAAACTAACGAGAGAACTAACTAAACGTCGAGTGGGGTGCGCCTTTTTCTCGACCGTATTGCTCAAGAACGGTCAAGAAAACCCAATCGTGACTGTACATTCCTCGACCCTTGTTCTTGACAGTTATTTGAACATTTGCGACCGTTTTTAACGGTCGAGAATACTCAATATTCTTGTAGTGCAACGACCTCCTCGTGTCTAGGTTGCTACTCCCCACGGTCTGCCCCCCTCTCCTCTACTCTCCCACTCCTCTCCCCCTCCAACCCCTCCTCCACCCGCCTCCCTAACCCCCACCTCTCCTACCCCTCGACCTCCACTATTGAAACCACTCCCTACCCTCCCCCACAGAAACCCTATTTTTTTATTTTCTCAATTACTTGAAAATTAGTTGAAATTAAATGTGTGTTTTAATTATAATGTAATTGTCTTTTATTTGCTACATTTAATTTACATGTTAAATTAAATTTGCATATAACATAAATTTACATGTTAGATTAAATTCGCATGTTAGATTAAATTAAAGTTGTATGTTAGATTAAATTTACATGTTTGTTTGTAATATAAATTTGCATGTAAATTATTATTGCATTTATCAAGAAATGAAGTTAATTGAATGTAAATTAGTTTGCATGGAAGTTAAATTTTGTTAAATTTGCATGTAATTAGTTGAATTTAGTTACTTATTAAAAATTTCTATGAAAATTGTTAATTAAGTAATCAATTACTTGCATGTAAATGTGAATATTGGGTAAGTTGATTTCAATTTCATTTGATTAAAATTGTGATGTGCAATATGAGCTGTGCTCACATGTTACATGTTTAATTATTTTTGTTATTTGATTTAAATGTAGGGTGTGACCACATATATCATGATTTGTTTTATTATATATGCAAACAATGGAAAATGATAGTTCCACTTCTTAAACTCATGAAAATGAGTAGTGGGATGTAAGGATTGAGAATTATCACTTGACAACTTGAGGTTAAGCATTTTGGGTGGTTGTCTTGGTTTTTGAGATTCATGCCCAACAAGTTATTAAGATTAGTTATTCTCAATTAGACTTGGGTCATTACAAATGGTATCAGAGCCAAACTCTTTCTAGTAGGAGGAAAGGGCTACTCTTGGGACGGCCAAATAGTGTGTCATGAGGTGGAGCTGTCACTACTATTAGGAGTATCGAACCCTAAAGAGGATATCAGGATTTCAAGTGGGGGATTTTGCAACACCCCCAAAAATAATCTCACATCGTAAACTCATGAAAGTGAGTGATGGGATATAAGAATTGAGAATTACTACCCAGTAACCAAGCTTAAGAATTTTGGGTGGTCATTTGAGTTTATGAGGCTCATGCGCAACAAGTTGTCAAGGTCATTTTTTCTCGATTAGACTCGGGTCTAGGCTTAGGTCATTACATCCCAAGAAATTGATTATAGGTTAATGTGATCGAGATACAAGAACGTACACCAACTGTTGATAGCGTTTGAGTCAATTTTAGGAAGAAGATGCTTAAGTCGTAGTATAGTCGACAAAATTGCTTTGCAACATTTAAATTTATAAGAGTGCTCGAAAACAAGGAATTTGAGTCTGAGGTCGTTCACAGCGAGAAAATATGGAATTCACAACACTAATTGCATTCAGAAATAATGAGTACAATCAATTAAATATAGGAAAGATATTCAACGAATATTATACGTAGAAATATATTTAATAATAGCTAAAGTATATCTCAAAAACAATGGGATAAAAAGAATAAAAGCTCAAAAACAATGGTAATTTAGATCACCAATTAATCCCACAATTTAAGCACATATCACAATTCTCAAATAAGCCAAATATTCCAATAATGGTCCTTGAACCACTTTGTCACATCAGATAAGAGCCAAGATAACCAAGATCAGATAATACCACAGTACTGTTTTCGCGAAAATGTCATTGTTTAAGATATACGTTGTAGTATAGTTGAAAAAATCGCGCAAAACACTTAAATTTATAAAGCTCAAAATCAAAACTGAGTTCAAGTTCATTCATAGGGAGCAAAGATAACAATTTCAGTTCAGTGATAATAATATAAGAAATGATATGCAATTGAAATCAATAAAATGCTCAGAATAATATTTTAATAGGAAATAGAAAGTCAGTGCAAAAAGATTGGATTAAAATGGTGATTTGAACCACCAATTTAACCCTTAAGTTTAAGCTCACAAATCCTCAAATAAATGAACAATAATTCTCAATCAATAATCCACGTCAGGCATTTAAATGTTTCCACAGTAACTCAAAATCAAGTAGTAGTGGGGGTCAGACATCAACTGAAGGCTTCAAACGCCTTATCAGAAGAGGCACAGCACCACAAAAGGCATAAGGACCTTTCTCAAGAGCTTTAGGAGCTAAGGCATAGTACAAGCTCAAGGGCCTACTCAAAATCCAAGTATTGAGAGATGAGAGGTGGGGGCATGAATCCCAAGGCAACAATAACTCCCCTCCTTCCTCTCAGATCCTCTTTTTCTCTTCCCTACTTAGAACGGATAAGACCTGGGTAACCAAGTAAACGGATCAGCCTAGACCCGCATACGTGTATGGTGAGTGAGGGCGTGTGTGCGCACGTGTAAGGAGGGACCTCACCCCATGCTCACTGAGGCAACTGGGCTATAGCACAAATCTCTTTTGTATGTTGTTGGAGCTTTTGTAACGCACGATGTGGGACTATCTTTGTCCCCGTTCTTCTGCGTGCTACTGAGGAGAGCTCCTTCCAAATTAGGGCAGCTATAGAGGCTCCACATCCCAATTGAAACCTTGGGACGACTCCTGAAATTGGACCACATTTTCTGAGGACAACAGCTGGGTGGATAATGGTCGGAGTCATGTTGCCAAGGTCGGAGAAGACAGTGGCAATGGCGGTCGTCTGGTGAAGACCTGAAACCAAGAACACGGCCTTACGGCCTCGTCAAAATAGTTTAGAAGTTTCGCCGTGAAGTGGCGAGTGCAGTGGTGGCAATCGTGTAGTGTGTGGTGGTTTATAGAGTGCTGACAGTGACGAAGAAGGTGACCGTGAGGTGGTTTGTTCGATGGGGCATTGGAGTGTGTAGAACCCTAAATTTCTTTAGGGCTTTTGGAGGGCGAGTCGTGGCGGAGCTAATGGAGGTGGTGCGAGGATGTTTGAAGATGTGTGGAGTGTAGAGGGCCTCACTAGAGGCTTGGCCGGAGTTGAGGACAACGAATTGATGTGAGCAATGCGGTGCATGAACCTAGGATCTGAGTGGTAGAAGATCAGGAAGGAGAGAGGAAGAGAAAGAGAGACTTAGAGAGGGAGGATGTGGACGTAGGTGTCCTGCTGTGATAGGTGGCCTTTTAATTCCTCAACACAGTTAATTAAGTTATTTATACTTAATTAATCACATAAGAAAGTAACTTAGGTTAACTTTATTTAATGTCGGTTGTGTAGTATAGGGTCAAATTAACCTAACATTTTAGATTTTAAATTCTTTTTTAACTGGTTGATTCCAGGTTGTTCACTGGGAGGCATAACTTATCATAATTCACCATTAATTCCTATTTATAAATTACTAATTACTTAATCAATCAGATTATAATTAAATTACTTTAAGTACATGAATCTTGCATAAGAAATATTCAAATAAAAACATGCAACATTCCATTAAGAATGAACATATTTACACATGTGATTTTTCATTAAGAATCAAGTAAACATATTTATTCACCCATTACAACTTATTACAAAAGATTAAGGCAAGAACAAGTTATACAAGTGAATACAAATGCCTTCTTACATCAATTAAGCTCAAAAGGAGACATGTTTTTGCAATATAAAAGCTCAAAAGTAAAAAAAAAAAAGACAACAAGAGTCTCCTTTCTTCTTAATCTTCAGCCCTTTCTTCTTCTCTTTTATTTCCCTATCATTACTCTCTCCCTCTTATTCATCTTTTCCTCTTCTTCTTTCTCTAAGCCCTCTCTATTCTCTTTACTTAGCTTTCCCCTTAAGTTTTCTCTCTTCTAAATCTCCCTTAGTATTGTGCATATATGTTCACACTTAACCAAAAATTTGGTTTTTATAGTTGGCGGCTTTAGCCGGTCAGGGATACACAGCACCCCTGAAAGGGTGGGACCATACCCTACTGGGTCCGAGCCTAGTTTTGATTAGGTGTTTTATTCCAATTCAAGCCCATGCACAGTCTCCGGCCTCCCAGGCCCACACACGCCCACGCTCACGCCCATAGGCGCACACACACACACATGCGCAGGCACGTGCAACGCACGCACCCGCACCCAAGCTGAAGTTTCATTTCGCGTCCTACGCTGACGACCGGTAAGGCTCTAACACTTTTTCATATTATACTGATGCGGCACTTCAATAGTTCCCGAGGTGGGACTATCATTTCCAAGTTCTGGCCGATCTTCGTCCGACGATTCCAGCCGATTGACTGGACCAAATCGAGTGTTCTAAAGCTCGATTGAAAGCTCTTGAGAAGTTCTATTTAATTGTAACACCAATTTGGTGTTCGGATCAAATCTGGTCCTTCGATTTGAAGGGCGAAGGTGAAAAATTTTCATGGCCATTCATGGCCTGTAGAGGATAATATCAAGTCTTAGGACATGCAGGAAAGAGTCTGACCTCCAAGTGAGGTCTGAACCATCTTCAGTAGATGATTCCACAACTATTGGAGAAGGAAGGAAGCTTTGTATGGCTTTAGGAAGAGGAAGAAGCTCATAAGCTTCTTACAGGAGTTTTAGAGCTCCATTTTGAGCTCTGAACAGTTCGACAGAGAGCTAAGGATCCCTGGAAAAGATTTAAACCAACTTTGAAAGAAGTTATGATTCAATCTAGGCGAATTTGGCATCCAAATCTCGCCAAAAACTCAAAGAACTTAGTATTGGGTTGTAAAGAACCCAAACTGGACAGTGACATGATTCACACCAAATCCTCAATAGAACAACTCAAAATTTATTCTAACAACCTCAAAATCATCTTGACATCAGATTCAACTCAATAAACATTGACATAACTCAAGAATTCTCTAAATCAAACCTGAGTTTGACTATAAAGCTTCAAAAGTTGACTTTCTAAATTAGAGCTTCTCTAACCTAATTAAGACCCTAGTTTAATTCTATTTAACCTCAGAAGTCATTTCAGACCTTAAAACTAAGTTTTGAAGCTCTTAAAGGCCCTCTCAAACACTGTCGCTTGAACTCAGAAGTGGAGGTGTTTGGTGGAAAAATCTAAGGAAATTCAGAGCCATCAAAGATCAAATATGACCCCTACAAGTTCTGCTTAAGCTTACTAACCTATTTCCAAAGCCTAAAACCTAATGGGTCAGCTTCTCCAACTCCACCGGAGTTTGAGAAGACAGAGGTTGTCTACAAGCTCCAGGCATCAAAACATCAAATTGACAATCGCTACATAGTCCTTAGGTCCTAAATAATCATTCTGGAGCTCTGCATAGAGTTCTATGGGCTGAAGATTAATTATGACTCGCCGGAGCTCCAGTGAGTCCAAGTAATGTCTGAAAATGTTCAAAATTCCATCAAATAGACTATTAAAGGTCTTAAGAGCTTCCTAAGGTCACAAGGAACCTTAGGAACTCATCAATTTATCCAATTGAAAGTCTGATTAAGGATTCATCAGGGAATTTAAAAATCCTAATCTCTGAGTTTATATGAACTCAGAGTCAGCTGTCTCACTCAATTGAGTGAAGGATAAGGTTCAACAGAACCTTGCGATGCTATATGAGGGATTAATTAGGTGGGATAACTCTTTCGAGCTCTCCATTGACAGAGAGCTAGAAAGTTGAATGGAATTAAGAATTTACTTTCTATGAGTTAATTATACTAATTAGGTATAGGATCGGGGTCCTTAGATTATGTAGAGGTGATGGAGGGCCCCAGTGAGTGTGTTCTAATCTCAGAGACCTCCACCATGGACTGTGGAGGTCGCCGGTGAATGTGAAGATGAACTAGGCGATTCTGTTGCTGAGAGTGAAGGAGAAACAGTGCTATGAAATCATGGTAAGGTGAGTGATGAGAACCTCATCATGAACCTTAAACTAGCACCATCTAACCTAGATTTGCAAGAAAAAGCTTCTACATAACTTATAGAAAGGCTTGACTCAGAGAATTCTGAGTTTGTGAAGAAAACAGGTCATAAGGGGTAAAAATGCAATTTCACCAACACAATCAGTAAACAGGGTAACTCAGGGTCCAAACATAGGTCAAACTAACCTAATAAAAAGGAAAGTGGGATGATTTGATCCAGCAAGGACTACAGCAACTCCAAGGAATTAAATGACATCCTGTAATCCTAAAACAAACTTACTTCAATTCACGAGGTTCGAGGCAAAGTAAAAATCGACTAAACTCTCTAAAATTCATAGAAAAATAATCTCTAGGGTTTAGAACCTTCAATTTGACCTTGGGAACCCATTTTGACCTACATTGAGAACCATGCCCAATCAATGATTTAATTTGGGTTTTTACGTAAATTGACTGGTCAAACAAGGTATGATCTAGAAATAAAATTCACCATTAGAATCCTTAGGTCTTATTTAGTCATGTATAAAAACTTGAGCCTAAGAAGAGACCTTCTTGACCGACTTTGCATTTTGGTCCTCATCTATTACTTTTTGACCCTCAACTTTTGAAATCCACACGTTTTGACCCTTAAGTCTTCATCGTTCTTTGCATTTAGGTCCTCCCTGCAAAACCCTTAGCAGCGCCATGCTCCGGCGACTTTGCGCGGAGCACGGCGCCGCGCACGATGAGGGAGGCCCTCTGCCCTTTCAACGGGGTGTTCCCTACGACGTCTGCTGTCGCAGGGACACCTCCACGATCTCTGCAGCAGTCCACACCTTCCGTGCGAACGCGCGGAAGGTATGGGTCCCTACTCTGGCCATCCTCCGGCGAGGGAGGCACGTCGCCTCCCTCCACCCACCTCTTCGCCTTCACCTCTATAAAAACCGCCTCCGCCTGCAGAAGAGGGCAGCTCGGTCCTGACGGAGAAACACCCCCATCTTTCCTCTCTTCCCACTCTGGCAGAAGCCCTCCAACTCCGGCGGCTCTTCCTCCCCCTCCTCGTCGCTCTGCTGCAATACCAGCAGCAGAGCCACCTTCGCCCGCTCTTCCCGCGTACCGTCGTACCCAGCGCTCACCCTCCCACTCTCTCCTCACCGCCGCCCTCTCCCTCTGGGCATCTTCTTCTCCGGCGACAGTCGGTACGACTGCCGCCCTGCTCCGGTCCCTTTCGCCCCTTTAACTAGGTCAGCACTACTCCCCATCTCCCCCTCTTTCTTTTCCTCACAGTTTTTCATTCGATTAAGCCCTCGACCACTCCTGTCCACCGTCACCCCCTTCGTCTCCGGCTACCCTCCAGCGAGACGGCCCCATCGCTCCACAGCCCCACACGCCTCGCCGACCCTCACAGAACCTCCACCTCATCACACTGAGCAACCTCCGCCCATCCATTACCGCTCCACACCCCCACCCCACTCCCTCGAACAGACCCATTTTTCCGGTCGTTGTCCGACCTAGCCCCACCGCCAGACGCCGTCCCACGACCTGCCACACCCCGCACCACCTTCGCCGTGCCACGGCGAAGGTCCCCCGCTAGTTTGATTCGGCTGAAGGGCCGTGTTTCTGTCTGACAGGGTCGCTGCTCCAGCCGCCATTAACGACGACCGAAGCAGCTTCGAGGCAACCTCCAGACCCTGCAGCCCCAGGTTCCCAGGTGCTGCAGGTTGGGGCGAAGTCCGCGAAGACTCCTGCCTTATCAGTTGGCACCGACATCGGCTGTAGCTGAGCAGAGGGAGAGGGGGAGTCGTCCTGCGGGCGCGCGCGAAGATAGCACAAAGGATAGTCCCACATCGTGGGATTTCGAAACGCCGCCCGTGCATAAATTGGAAAACTGCCACAACCTCTTCGCCTCCTGACCACAGGGTGAGGTCCCTCTCACCTGCTTCACCCGGCCTCGTCCGCGACCACCCCCCACGGACCTGGCCCGACCCATATACCTGACCTGCACTCCTCGCCCACCACCGCACGCCGGTGGGCCTGGTCCCAGGCGCGAATCCATACCCGAATACCCGGCTCTGGGAGAGCAATCCTTTGAGCAAAAGCTGAGAAAGAGAGAGACGCGGGGGAGGGTAGGGGTAGGTTTTTGCTCTGACCAAGCTATGTGAGTGTGCAGGCAGAGAAGAAAGAAGAAGAAGACCGCAAGAGAAAGAAGAAGGAAAAAGAGAAAGAAAGAAGAAAGACTGCAAGAAGAAGAAAGAAGAAGAAGAAGGAGCACTAAGGTAGCACTGTAGTGGATGCTACTTAAGCCGTCTGATTGAGAAATCAAACGACGGAGGAAGCTCTGCAGACAAAGTAAAGAAGAAGAAGAGAAGAACAGGTGCAGCAGCTGAAAGAAAAGAGAAGAAAGAAAGAGAAAGAATATAAAGAAGAAGAATTGAGGAAGATCAAGCAAAGAGAAAAAAGAAGAGAAAGAACAAGACGATCAAGCAAAGAGTAAAGAAGAAGAAGAACTAAGGACGATCAAGGAAAGAGAAGAGAAGAGAAAGAAGAAGACAAAGACAAGAGAGAAAGAAGAGAAGAAGAAAAGCCAAGAGACCAATCTACCTCTCTCTCTCTCTCTCTCTCTCTTATTTTTGTAATAGAAACATTGTACTTCTAGAATTATAATTTGCTCCCTGAGTTCGACCTCGAGAAACCTTTTATTTCCGAGTAAAATTGTAATAGTGGCAATGACTATCTGTACTACAACGCCATTTCTATAACAAACAACAAAACCTAGTCATACCGCCACTAGTGAGGAAGGTGAACAGTGCATAAAAATGATAAAAGAGTGGCTCAAACGAGCTCAATGAGCTTGCCGAAGCTAAGGAAGACGACATACAATTTGAAAATTTAAGCCTAATTAACTACCTAATCTACTAAACTAAGTTACACTACTCTTACCTTAACCTAATCCTACTATTACCTAGACAAAGGAGGTTCAGGAGTCTCCGTCAAAGGTTCTTAACGGAGGATGAAATTAGAAGGTTCAAGGAAGATCTCGAGCGGGCAGTTTCGTGGCGTGGAAGTGGAGTCCAACATCGGCGCTTCGTCAGAGGACGTAGAGGACGGTGGCGAAGATTAGAAGCAAGTGGAGACGATCGGAGGAATAGGACGGAGATGGAGATTGGTCGCCGAATAAGGAAGAATAGCCTATCAGTTAGCTGCAGTTGGGGAAGAGGGTAGGGAGCTAACCGCTCAAATCGAAGGGTTCAAGGGGTATTTATAGGGTTTGGCGATGGCTAAAGAGCTTGAATCTGGACGGGCTTGCATCTAGGTGCGACCAAACTTCCGACGTCCAACGCTGGTGAGGTTAACGCCGTGACCTAATTAGGATTTAGGACAAATCTAGACCAATAGATGGATTGAAGAGGGTGAGCGCAAGCTCCAGGAGCTTGGCGAGGAAGGAAGGACGCCAGATGTGAGGTGATCAGGTGGTAAACGCACTGCCGATCATTAGTCGTTGAAGCAGTTGAAGAAGAAATGAAGAAGATGAAGATGTTCGTAGGGACCTATATGCAAGGAAAAGTAAGGACCTAGGTGAAAATAAAGGACTCAAATGTAATGAATTCCAAGGACCAAAATGCAAACAAAGGCTTTTAAGGTTAATTTAAATTATTTTCTTTTCTAACTTTTTATATGTATTTATAATTTAGCTAAGTATTATATTAAAGCCTTGTATTCACATTTTTGACCTATTTATTTATATTTATTTCTTATTAACTTACTTAAGTTATTTAAGACTTAGATCTTAAGTTATACTTAAGTTAAATAAAATATTAATTAGGTAATTAATTAATGGTATTTTGAGTCCATTTATTAATTAAGTTATTAATAATATTAATTGTCTTATAATTTATCTTTTTTAACTTATTTTAAGGTCCTTTATTAATTTGTCCCTTATTACATAATTAACCCATATATATACATATGCCTAGCTAATTAACTAGGGAAACTAGTTAATTAGGGGTAATTAGAAGCCATGATGAGCCTCTCATCAATAGGCCAGAGCAGAAGAAGGAGTCGACGGTGATACGGCGGCGAGGAAGGGGAGGGAGATAGCAGCCATGCTTTGGCTAGCGATAGTCGCGAGGACGAGGGGAGAATGTTAAGCCGGTCAATTTGATCGTTGGATGGCTCGACGAAGACGATGGAGAGGCTGACCAGAGACGAAGGTGCGGATGGCTAGAGAAGAGGAAGAGAGGGTTTTTCGGCTCCAAACTTCGCTAAGGAGCTCAGTTTCTTAAGAGAGACCTACTTGAAGGCCTCATAACGTGTTCCAAGCAAGGTAGGAGGCTTGGTGAATTCGCAAACTTAGGGAAAAGGATCCTTGAGATTGTGATTGTTTGCATGAGGATTCTAGAGCGAATCAAGGTCCAAGACCTGGTCTATTTGATAAAGGATCTTTCAAGGATTCTCCCTTTCAATTTTGGGAGGATTTAGTTGTGAATCGAGCAAGAAAACCTCGCTCGAAACTCAGCAGAGGAGATCTGTTCACGCCAATGGTGGCAGGGATCTTTTTGCAAAAATGACGATAGAGTTAGAGACCTGATCGCAAATATTTTAAAAGTTACGGGCTTAATTGAGAGGAATAAAGTTTAAATGGACTAAAATGCAAACTAGGTCAAGATGGGCTTTGATTGAGTCCAAATTTTGGTACCAACCTAATTTTGACCCAAGGAATCTAATGGAGAAGTCAGATTTCATTTTTGACCAAATTTGACTGGGCAATTTGCTTAGAAACCTAAATTAGGGTAGAATTTCGTTTGCGACTCTATTCAAGGTCAAAATGGGTTCAAATGGTCAAACAAAAGATACCAAACCTTTCAGAATATTTTTCTATGAATTTTAGGAGGTTTAAATGATTTTTATCCGAATTAAAACCTCTTTAATTCAAGCAGATCTAAAATTAGGATTTTGGGTGTTGTTTTGGTTCTTGACATGCATGAAACCCCATTTCTGTTTGCATGAACCCCCTTATTAGTCTTTAATGCACATTTGACCTTCAACTAACCCCTGATAAACCCCATGGTTATTCTGCGTTCATGATATGCTGTTAAAATCTCAGGATTAACCTGAGTTTCCTCTTCTCTTCTCAAAACAGAATGATGTGGAGCTATAACCCTCAGATGGTTACGTAGGAGCATTTATCTTTCAATCCTGATTAAAAGTGGCTAGTAAGGGCCTTTGATGGTGTTCCCATCATAACCCATGCCTAGCTTTTGCTAGTCCCTTAGCAAAAATCATATGGATAAAACCAAGTCTCTAGGTCGGATGTAACCATCAGGATGCCTTACTAAGGTACATCTCTAGAAATCAGACCAAAATACCAACAATAGGCCTAGAGATACTCAAGTACAAGCCAAGATCCAGACTTGACTAGCTTCAATCTGAGGCTACAGTGAAGGTTTCTAAAGCTCGCAAAAACTGCCCAGAAGTTCGTTGACCCCTGCTGTTAAAGCACTCTTGCAAAGATGCAACATGTCTAGGTTCAGTTTTCCAGTGCATTTTGATAAGAGAGTGATAGAGAACGATTTTTCATTTGGAGAGTTTTCTCTCTTTTCTTTTCATTTTTCCCTAAATCCAACCTCGAATTACCCCTAAACACGGTCTATATCGGATTCCTTATCCCCACTATCAATCCTCGAAGGAACCCTGGCAATTGATGCTTCAGGATAGCACCGCCGATGGAAACCCCCAGAATCCTGGCTTTCGACACTTCGAGATAGTGCTGCCCATGACGTTTTGTTGCTAAATTCAGGCCCTGGTAATCGACATTTCAAGATAATGCCGCCCATGGCACCTAAACCAGCATGAGGTGCTTACATGCCCCTGTAGGATATTTAGATATCCTAGGAGACAAGCACCGAGGAGACGATATGTTATTACGCATCTTCGAGGTGAATTTCCCATCTCTCCGCGTCGGGAACTCGTCCAATCAACCTATGTTGTCGAGCCTCTCTTAAGCTAGATCTTGAAGATGATTTTTCATAACAAAACACTTTTGGCATGATTTTCTTTATTAAGTGCACTGAACCAGACTTAGTGTGTGTTTTTGGGTGCTTAGGTTACCAAGTCGCACAAACCAAATGGCAGGCAATGGGGTCGAATAATCCCTAAGCCTTAAACCTACTACATCAGCCTCGCACTTTCCTCAACCTCTTGAGGACTAATATGGATCTTAACAAATACGTGAGTGTTTAAACCCTAAAACAGGTCCAAGAGGCCTATGATCGGTACTCGTCACTAATCTCCTAAGTTTTGGCCTTCCAAGCCTTAATTCATCATCCGATCCAACCTAGAAGTTAGGTAAGTTCCATACTCAATTTTAAGGGACTATCTCATTTTCTTTTCTTTTTGATTGCTCCTTTATGTCTTTCTTTTTCTTTTCTTCTTTCTCCTTTTTTTTATTTAGCTTGAATTGACCTCTCCTTTCTTCTTCTTCTTCTCCTTCTTCTTCTTCTTCTTTTTCAATGATAAAAAACCTCCATGAATTGATTTTCACAGGATTTTGCACTTTAATACCCCCCTATGCCTAAGATTTGCAAAGTTCTCATTGTAAATTAGGTGGGTATGAGTTCAGTTCAGATTGTACATTAGAACAGGTGGGTAGTGAATGGGTCGGAATGATTGTTGCGGATGAGTTTTAGCTCTGATACAAGAATCAAAGGTGGAGTCGGTTGTTATAACGAACGAACCCTAAAGTGCAATATGATTTCAGCAAAGAGATATATTAGAAGGGTTTTTGGTTTTTCACAGATGATGGATTACCTCCCATTAAGCGCTAAGTTTAACGCCATCAGCTGGACGCAGTGAAGCTCAGGGAGAATGGAGATCAAAAGTTACTGCAACCAAATTCAAGTCGGTGAGTTCGAAGAACAGTTTGAGTATCTAATCGTTCATGACAAAAGGTTCCGATTCATGACTGAGTTCACTAATTTTGACCGCTCCATTTCCAAATACTCGTCTCATAAGGAATGGTCCAATCCATTTTGATCTGAGTTTTCCTGTGAAGAGCTCGAGTTTGGCATCGAAGGGTAATACTTTCTGACCATGATGGAAAGATTTTTGTGAAATGTGCCTGTCATGGAGGGCTTTCACCCGCTCTTTGTAAATTCGCAAGTTCTCGTATGCATCATTGCGTAGTTCCTCGATCTCGCTCATTGCAACCGATGGTGGATTCCAGCTGTCATAAGATCTAGATTGCACTTCCGTACTGCCCGGTAGGCTTTGTGCTCCATTTCTACGGGAAGGTAATAATGGTGGATAATGGTTCATGATGATTGTGGATTGATGTTATTTTAGTAAATGTAAGAAATACAAACCATTATTACGACCATTTTTATTTAATTACCTAATTTTTACTGGTTTATTCCAAGTCATTCACTGGGAGACAGTTATTGATTTACATCACTCTCTAGGTCCAAAATTATTCTTTAATTCCAAAAATAATTAATTTTATATACAATCAATAATGAATGAATGAATGAATCTATGAAGAATAAATTAAAGGTTCCATGATGTACAAAAAGAGTCAATGAAACTGCTTGCAAAAATCTACTTACAAACAAGTATCAAATAATACATAGGTATATTCTATACTATCTATTTATAAGTTACATTACTAATACTTACATAAATATACACTACTAACTAATATTACATAGCATACTAACTTAACTTACTATAATGACATATGCAGTAACACATATAATAGCTACAGCGACAAATATAAATGTCGCTAGACCCAAAAAATATATACAAACTGTAAGAAGGAAATCAGGGTCTATAGCAATAGTTATTTCACCTACAGTAACATATTATTTTGTTAGTAAAGGTATGAAGTTAAATATAAATGGCAATAGCTATACTACGTGTGTGTGTATATATATATATATATACACTTTAGTTATCTTATACATATTTATTTACAAATACTACTTATACGGGTCTCTTTACATACTATACATATACATACTTCTAACTTTTGTTCTTCTTTTCTTCTCAGCACTGCTTCTTCTTCTCTTAATTTCGCTTATTGTCTTAACACTTAGGCATCTTAAGCTTTCTCTCTTCGCAGTGCTTACAGTGTTATTAGGGTTCTAACTTAATCAAAAATTTGTTTAATTTGCGAGCACGCTTTTCGAGAAATACACAGTACCCTGAGGGTGAGACCAGACCTCTATTAAACGCACCCTAATTTCTTAATTAGGTCGCTTAATTACATGTTCATGCTCAGACATTTGGGCTTAACAAGCCCGCACACACCAAGGCCCCCAGCCCCACACAAATGCTCAAAATATATGCTCAATATGCTCAGATATGTTCGGTTGTTCAGGCACCTGGCGCCCGTGACGACTGAACATCATAGGGAATAAAAACAATAAAAAGCGCTCTGCGCACTTCTCAGCACACGATGTGGCGCTTTTCTAGCGCCTGTGCAGCTCTGGAAATCCAACGGCTGTGCATAAATTTGCGATTTTGGCCCTCAAATCGAGGGCCATAATTTATTAGTTATTAAAAATAAATTATGTGAAAATAAAGTATTTATATAGTACTATACAATTGTATAATTAATTTAGAATTTTAATTATATTTACTGTATAAATAAATTAGCTAAAGTATGCAGTTTATATATACTTACTTTTAAGTTTTGCTTCTTAATTACGCATAAATTAGTTATTATATGGTCTAATTGACCTTATACAGAGTTAGTATACATGTCTAAATATTTTATAAACATTTTTATTGTATTTTACAGGTTTAATTTCTATTTTATTTACATTTAAATAGCAACTTTTTAGACTATTTTATTTGTAAATTAAATTTAAATAGTGTATACATTATAAATATACTTAAATTAGGTTAAATTACTTAAAATACAGTAGTATACATATACAGTATGAATTAACTTAGTTTTAACTTAATCTACTAATTTATTTTAATTTAATCTAATAAGTTAACTCTTAACTTAATAAATTAAGTATTTATTCTATATGTATAATTAAATTAAGGTACAGGGTTTAGTATGTTTATTATATACATATAAATACATATATACAGTATTATAACTTAATAAGGTTATTTATAGTACTTATTACTTAATAATTAGTAGCTTTATTGTACATATACATTAGTTTAATTAATAATTAGTTGTATAATTAAGATATATATAGTATAATCTAATTTAAATATTTACTTTACATAATATAATACATACATAAGTTATTTAACTTATAAATATGTATACTTTACATTATAGATAAGTAGGCTTACTATATAGCTCAAATATATACTTATATACATATTATACAAGGGATTTTTATTATTTTTAGAGTTTTTTCAGTTTTTTTGTTTTTATATATGTTATGGAGGTAGGAGAGGAGATGGAAAGAAATGGATGAGAAGAAGGAGATGTTTTTGGTGTTTTTTAAGAGTAGTTTCTTTTATTAAATTCCATGGTATACAGAACCGTCGACTGGCAAATTATACAAAGTCAGGGGTTTAGAATACTATGAAACATGGTATGCATTTAGGGAAATACCTGATCTTCAATCAAACAGGTTTTTTTTCATATTTTTTTATAATTTTTATTTAAATCCCAAGTTCACTCATCCTAAGCCTTTAAAGGGGTGCCTAAACTGTCCTAAAGGCTTAGGATGAGTCCTAAGGGTCTAAAAGGCAGGGAATTGCCTTGAACATGTTCAGTATATGCTAAGGAAAGGATATAAGCAGTTAAGCATGTAAATCAAGACAAATTTCAATCAATTTCACTTAATGGACAGTTGAACTTACCAGTTAGTTGACAAAGGATAAAAAAAAGTTCATTACAAGCATTCAAAGGACATTAAAAGTCAATTACAATATAGGAAAGCTTGTATACAAGTGACACAACATTTTACATCAGTCAGCTATTCTAACAAAATTAAACCTAAGCTACTATCCATAGGATTATTTAGACTTGGGATTTCTGCTAGAACAGCAGGAAGAAGCTAGCAACTGCAGCAGCTAAGCAGAAGGGTAATCAACAGTAAGCAACTGTTGAAACTCCTCTCACTGTAACAGATTGGGTTCTACTTTAGACGTCTTAACTGCTGCTGCAGTTAAGACATCTTCCATTGAACCAGATCTACAACAGAGAGAACTCAAAACCAGCTACCTAATAACTTGAATCAACCAATCAAATTCCAGATCAGGCTATAGATAACCTGATCAAGAATTTTAAGTGATTGTTTCAGGAATTACATAGCTGGGTTTGAGGGGAAATGTAGCTGCAATTGCAGCACTTTGCTCTAAATCTGGAATTTGTACATATAAAACACACAAATCAGAAATTTACTCAACATAATCTGACAAGAGTTTCAATTCATAGAAAAACCACTCGGGAATACAAATCAAAACCAAAATCCCTTGTCGGTAACATCTGATCAAATTAGAGTTAAAAGAGCAGCTAATCTAATTCTTTCTAATGCTATAGACAGCATGTAGAAAGAATCAAATCAGTCAATTTAAACCAAACACTCCATCCCAGAATTCTGGAACCTTAAGGAATATGGAGAATTCCTTAGGTTAAGAAAACAGATTTACTCCTCAAAATCAACTAGAGGATGCAAGGTAGAGTCTCAAATCAACTAAGTGATTTTTCATTGACTCAACCATGTGTTGGTGCTAGAGCACCACGATCATTTGTTTTGATGATAACAAAACACGTGTTATTTAACATTTGCACTTGGCGTCTTAGATTTCAGGTCAATTGCAAATGTAGACGTGACCAGACGGAGTTCGAGCTCGCATCCAGGATGGATTGGAGGAGCTTGATGGAAAACAGAGGAGATTCACGAGGAGCGATAAATTGAAGATGGAAGGACAAGAAGAATATGATAGAATTCCATTTTATTCCTTTCATGTACTTTTGTCATTATTTTATTGCTCTTTGTTTTTCTACTTAGATTCATGTTAAAGAGCCTCAAAGTACCCTAACAATAGTCTTAGGAACACCGGCACAACCCTAGGATACTTAGGTTTTCTGTAGAGAACTTAGAAAACCAATATAGGGTTCAAACAGTATTTCCAGACATCTAATTCCCAAATCAGACGTCTGATAAAGTGTTTTAAGACGTCTGACTGTTGATTCAGACGTCTGATAACATTTAGGCTGGACATAGTTAGTTCTGTCTGATGAAATCAAACGTCCAGACCTTAGACCAGACGTCTTAGGAGATGTCTGACGACTTTGCCAGACGTCCAATTAGTGGACCGTTGGCTTTCTTAGCATACACTCAAGGATATGACCGTTAGAGCCTTATCAGACGTCCTTAAGCCCTTTCAGACATCTGATAATTGACCGTTTTGCCTCGACTGACCCGAAAATCTCTTCTCAGAGATTTTCTAGCCGTTGCAAATCCATTCCCACGAAAAAGTAGGTTTCCAGACATCCAGACATAGTGTCAAACGTCCTGTATGTCGTCTGATGGACTTACGCTAGAACCCTGTTTAGATCTTATTCAAGTCAGGAAGAGACCCGCCCAAAATCAGACGTCTGACCTTATTTTCAGACGTCTTAAAGTGGTCTTCCAGACGTCTGATGCCAGAATTAGACGTCTGATTACCCTGTCAGTGCAATGATTGTTCCTGATTTTGAGCTGATTCACTTGGGCTTTGCATCCAACAGCTATGGAAGCTTTTCCAAGCCTTCCAAAGCCTTCCTAAGGCTACTATAAATAGAGGGGAGCCTTTACACACCTAGACACACAAGACACACCTTGCAATATACTTTCAAACCATTTTGTGTCTCTCTTTCTCTCCAAGCTCTAATTCTTCATCTAGAGAGCATCAAGCCTTCGCGCACCCGCTCTCCCGCCGTAGTTCACGAGAGCAACGTTGCGCCATCGCGTGGCTCACGCACCTGCGTCATCGACTAGACGCACTCCTTGCAAAGGGGAGTTTCTTAATTCCTATAGAATCTTAGGTTTAAAATTACTTTGTTGGCTCTATAGGACTATTTGTTATTTTATCTTTGTTATTTGGTTGGGTATTCGCTTTGCGAATTCCCGTCTCCTTCATGAGAAAAAATCCTTCTCGTGAAGAGAAGGGGTTGAGGAACGCTACCCTCGCACTTGTAGCGTGGTTGTAATTGAGGTTGAATCACCCTCGTTTAAAGTGATTCGTTTAGTGGATTTTGATCAACTTGGTTGATCGGAAAATCCTAACTCGAGAGGGTTAGGTGGTGGTTTTCACCCGGTTTGGGTTTCCACCTAAAAATCTTTGTGTACTTTGTGTGATTATATTTTGTGAGATTGTTTATATTTTATTTCCGCAATTATTACGTCACCCCTCCTGCTAGGGTAGAATCTACACCATGCCTTCAGGACATTTAAAACCTCAGGAGAATCCAGTTAAGATCATGGCTCTTCTGAGGTGAATTTTGACTTCAAAATCACCTTAGATTCCTTGTCAAGCAGTGAATCACAATCAAAATCCTCAGTCTGCTAGATCAAATGTTCAAAGCTCAAATGATTCAAATTCATTACAATCCAAATTCAATATCAATCCAGCAAACCAATTCTCTTTAAAGCTCAGATCAGGGGCTTTTGTGAGAAAAATGGAATGAGTGAGAAGCCCCTAACATGATCTTTAATGCTAATTTTAGATCTGATATCAGAAGACAATCAGATCTAAAATTAGGTCTAATGAGTGGGTGAAATTACGAGAAATAAATCGCGGGAATCAGAAGCGAAATGGAAAACATGAAGAGGGAGAAAATTCATGATCAATGGTTGTGTGAAACCGTCCCCTCTGATCTGGAATGATCAGAGGAGGTGAGGGGGGAAATTTACTCTAACTCTACTCCTACTGCTAAACTAACAAAATAACAGAATTAATCACTAAAATTTACTCTAATTCTATTGCTAATCTACTTAACTACTGCTACAGCTAAACTACAAAGTAATGAAACTATTCTAACAGGAAGAATGGGACCTATGGGTCCTTAGCCGGTGGCTAAGGAGGAAGAAAGAAGGGAGGTGAGCTCCAGTGGAGGGAAAAGCCTTCTAGTGGAGCTTCAAGGTCGTCCTCAGGTGCTATGAGGTCCTTAGCGACAAGGAGGCTCAGAGAAAAGTCGAGGATTTCACAGTTGGTGGCTGTGAAATCAGGAATTTGGTGGGGAGGGGTAGTTGGAGTGGAAGAACGACCGCTAAGAAGGTAGGAGAGAGCGATCCTTTACGCGCGTGACCACTGAGGTGCTTAAGTAGCAATCTCGATGGCTTAGATCACCGTGTGGGTGAAGATAGTCATTGATGGAACCGGTGGCAAGGATGAGAGGAGAGGAGCGCGCGGGTTGCCAAATTGAAAACTGACCGTAGGATGGGATCTGGGGATTTGGGTGAGCATACGCGTCGCTTCGTGCGAAGCTTCGATTCAAATCGAGCCGCAGATCAAAATCAAGGGAGATTGGATAGTCGAGATTCACCGAGTTCTTCGTGCGCTACAGTGCATGCGAGGGGCAGCAGGTGGCTCGGGTCTTTTGGGTAATTTGTATGGAGAGGCCCCTTACGAAGGGGTAGAAAAATTATGAATAGGTCCACAAGTGGTAAGAAATAATAACTGAATGGACTCTAAGGACTTTCAAAGAGGTCCCTACGAGTTACGAATAGGTCCGAGAAAGTTTTCTAAAGAAGAAAATGTGATGCATAAAGGACCTAAATATAAACTCTAAGTTTCAAGGCCTTAATGATGTCCAAATGCCTTCAAGTTTTTATATGTGCTTAATTGAACATTTGAGAAATTAATTATACTTTTGATTTGAATTTTTAAACTTGTTTGTGTGTTCAATTAACACTTAGATCACCATTTGACCTTTATCTTCAGAATATCTCATTTTATGACCTAATTATGCAATTTTAACACAGAATTAAGGTTTTAGGCCTTTTTCTTTGATTCCCACACTTAACCCTTTTTATTTGTTAATTTGACATTATTTAACCCAGTTTCTAGATTAATTTTAGCTTTTCAGCTATGATGAGTAGCCACTCATCAGGTAATATGCCTTTCCGTACACGAGTCTGAAGGGAGACATTCCTAACTGGGTCTTATGGGTGATCCTATAAGCCCACAAGGCTTCCAGAAGGCGGGTAGACCAATCCTTCCTGTCTGGCCGAGCAGTGACCTAAAGGATCTTCTTGATCTCCCGATTTGACAATTCAGCCAATCCTTAAGTCTGGGGGTGATAAGGAGTAGAGATACGATATGACACCCCATACTTTTTCATCAAGGACTGGAAGTGCACATTTGCGAAATGAGACCTGCCATCGCTGATGATGGCTTTTGGAACCCCAAATCTGGAAAAGATGTTCTCCTAAATGAACCGAAGAACAACTTTATGGTCATTTGTTCTAATGGGGATGGCTTCGATCCACTTAAAGATGTAATCAACAACGAGTAAGATGTACTCGAAGCCGTTAGATCCTGGAAAGGGTCCCATGAAATCAATTCCCCATATGACAAAGATTTCGCACACAATGATTGGATTCAAGGGCATCTTATTACATGGGCTCATGTTACCAAGGGTCTGACAACGGGCACATGCCCTACAATAGGATTGTGCATCTTTGAACATTATGGGCCGAAGGAACCAACACTGGAGGATCTTCGCTGCAGTTTTACGCCTAGAGTAATGGCACCGCAGGCCTAGTCATGACAGAATGAGATGACGTCGTTGACCTCATCGTCAGGAATGCATCTATGGATCACTTGGTCATTACTGATATGGAAAAGATACGGATCTTCCCAGACATAGTACCTGGCATTGGAAATCAACTTGTCTCGCCTAGAAATCGCCCAATCTAGTAGAACCTTCCCCGTAACCAACTAGTTCACGATGTTGGTAAACCAAGGAAGTTCGTTAATGGCCAAGAGATGTTCATCCGAAAAGTACTCGGTAATAGGTCTGAACGAGTCAATGACCGAAGAAGGAAGGCGAGACAAATGGTCAGCTACCACGTTCTGCTTTCCCACCTTGTCGCGAACTTCAAGATCGAATTCTTGCAATAGCAAGATCCAACACTCATTACTAGAACAAATACGTGAATGTAAGTAGAAATTACATTTACGTGAATGTTTAAGTTTTAAAATAAGCTCAAAAGGCCTAAGATCAGCACTCATTAGTAATCTTCTTGTCTCTATCATTTCAAGACTTGATCTTTCTTTCGATTAGGTCAAGAACTTAAGTAAATATCATAATCAATTTGCTATGACTATCATTTTTGTTTTTGATTTTGACATTTGAATTTCCTCCTCTTTTCCTCCTCAAGAAAGATTTGCAATCATTTCACAAAATTTCCTCCTCTTTCTCCATTTGTTTTCTTTTTCATTTTTTTTGTATTTTTTATCATTTTTGAATATGTATTTTTTTGTGAGAACCCCTCAAAGAATTGAACTTTCATATTTTTGCACTTTAACACCCCCATGCCTATGTTTTGTAATGTCCTCATTGTAAACTAGGAGAGTGTAAATTTAGCTTGGATCAAAGTTTAGAACAGGGTCAAAGGGTGAGTGAATGGGTCAGGATGACTGTTGCGAACGATTTCAAGCTTTGATACGAATACCAAAGGTGGAGGCGGCTATTCTAAAGTTGAACTCAATAGTGCAGTAGGAGTGTAGCTCAGAAGGATGATTAGAAGGGTCTCAGGTTTTTGGAATGACGGGTTGCCTCCCGTTAAGCGCTAAATTCAATGTCTTTAGCCAAGCAAAAGGTGGTCAAGGAGAAGGGGTGGTTAAATCAGAGGAATTTTGTAAAACAAGTGTTCTTCACACTTTTGTGGGGTTTTAAAGAATGTCACGTTGTAGTATAACCGACAAAACGTTCAAACAAATAAAGAGTTTTTATTACTCGAAAATCGGAGTATCCGAGGTCGAACACAGGGAGCAAATGGAATTTACTACTAATCTCAAATGTAATTGAACACTCTAATTTACTCAAAACTTTAATTCAAATATGAATGTATGCGGTTTAAAAAATAATTGACAAAAGAGTGAAATTGGACGTCTGATCTTGTGATCAGACGTCTTAAAAGTGTTTTCCTTTTTTCTTTTGCTTTCTTCTTCTTTCTTTGCGAAGACTTCTTCTTCTTCCTTGCCTTTGCTTCTCCTCTCTTCTTCTCAGCAGTCTCTCCTTCTTCCTTCTGATCTTGGCTTTTGCGAAGGCTTCTTCTTCCTCTTCTCTTCTCTTTGCAGTCTTCACTTGGCCTCTCTTCTTTCTCTGCTCAGCTTCCTTTCTTCAGAGTTCCTTCTTCTTCTGCTCCTGCTCTTCTATTCCTTCAGTTCTTCTTTTTGTTTTCCTTTGCCTCTTCCTTCTCTTCTTTTCCCTTGCTGCAGCAGCTAAGTGTTCACTTCTTCCTCTCTTCCTTCTTTCCTGCGCACACCACAGCCAATGCAAAACATACCCCCTTCCCTCTACCCAAACGTCTCTTTCTTTCTCTGTAATTCGCTCAAGGACGCTCTCCCAGAGCCACAGGGGTAATCGGGTCGAATTTCGCACCCGGGACCAAGCGCACCTGCAGGTGGGTGATGCGCAAGGAGTGCGTAGGTTAGGGTCGGGTCGGATCCCGCCAGATCCGCGAGGTGAAACCGCGGACGAGGCGAGCGCTAGGGCAAGTAAGGGACCTCACCCCTGTGCTTTCGGTGGCGGTAAGACAATATCACAAAAACAATTTATGGCATACCTGCACGTTGCGTTTAACCGATGTGGGACTATCTGGCCTGCCCCAATTTCACGTGCGCCCGCAGAGCTTTCGTGCAATCGCCACGCTGGGAGCTTCGCAGTGCTGCTTTGCTGGACTCGAGGGCTTCGCAACATTCGCGCGAACCTGCTGCGCCTAGAGCCTGGGAGACCTAACGCCTGGAGTTGCTCTGGAGCTTCTTCAACTGTCGTCAATGGCGGTAGGAGCGCCGATACCGTCAAACACCAATACGGCCTATTGGCCTAATCAAACTAGCTGGGCACCTTCGCCGTGGCACGGCGAAGGTGGTGAACGGTGCTACAGGCCGCAGGACGGCCTAGGCGTGCGTGCCTAGGTCAACCTGTGGCTGGAGGTGTGGGGTTGTTCGGGGGGTTACTGCGAAGGTGTGGAGTGGCAGTGGAGGAGCGGAAAGTTTTCCTTGTGGTGAGGCGAAGCTTATGAGATGGTTGGCGAGCCGTGTGGAGGGGTGGAATGGTGGGAGCGGCTCGCCGGAGGTCGATCGGAGAAGAGGAAGATGGAGGTGGTCAGCGTCGGTCGAGGGGCAATTCAATGAAATAACAGGGGGAAAAGAGAGAGGGGAACACGGGGAGTAGTTCTAACCTAATTGTAGGGACGAAGGGAGACGGAGGGCGGACAGTTGTACCTGCTGTCGTCGGAGAAGACGCTGCCCAATGGGGGAGGACGGCGGCGACGACGGGGCTGAGGCGGTGTGCGCGGGTGCTGCGCGACGCGGAGGAGAGTCAGGGAGATAACTTTGCCTCTGGTTTTGTGGCAGAGCGAAGAGGATGGGAGAGGGAGCTCGCCGGAGCTTGCTGGACACTTGGCCGGAGAAGAAAGAGACAAATTGGGGGTGGAAGTCCGGCCAAGTCAAGCTAAAGATGAGCGGCCGGAGGTGTGGGTTCTTTTATAGGCACTGGGCCAGGTGTTCAGAGCGTGGAGGGCACGCTTATTGCCTCTGATGGCTCGCCGGAGTAGGAAATAGGTTAAGATACCCAAATCCCTCGTGCGTTCACACGAGAGATTGGGTTCACACCAGAGATTGTGATTGGCCGTAGATGGAAGGGAATTCCTCAGAGAATCTCCCTTCCATTTCTGGGAGGGAATCTCTGAGGAATCAGAGAGTAATCCCTCTCTAAACCTCGTCAGAGCTCGGTTCTGCCCCAACAATGGCGGCAAGACCTGATTGCAATGGTGGCGAGGAAATTAGGGGGCTCTCTGCAAGGATTTTCAAAAGATAGGGACCAAGTTATGATTTGGGTGTACTAAATTGGAAAGTAGGTCACGATGACCTCCCCTTAGGTCCAAATTTTGGTACAAACCTTATTTGGACCTAAGGAATCCAATGGTGAAGTTGGATTTTAGGTTTGACCTCGTTTGACTAGACATTTTCCGTAAAAACCTAAATTAGGTTAATTGAAGAGCTAGGACCCTAATCTAGGTCAAACTAGGTTCCAAAGGTCACATTAAGTGTTCTAAGCCCTAAGAAGTATTTTTACATGATTTTTAGGGGGTTTACTTCATTTTTATCCTGACCGAAACCTTGTTAATTTAAGTGGGTCTGTTTTAGGGTTACCAAATGTCATTTAATTCCTAGATTGCACCTAAACCCATGTCTGATTGAATCAACTCACTTTTTATCTCATTTAGACCTTTTGACCTATGTTTTGCCTCTGAGAAATCCCGTTTATGTACTGCAATGGTAAAATTGTAGTTTTAACCTTTAATTCATGTTTTCTTCTCAGAGCACTTATTCCTTCATTTAGGCCTTCTTCTAGGTTATGTAGGAGCTTTTATCTTCTTTATTGGGTCAAAATGAGCTAGTTATGGCTCATGATGAGACTCTCATCAACAAGCACCTTGATAAGTAGCCTAGTTGGTCCAACCAAGTGCTTATTTAAATCAACAGGCTGATGATGCAGATCAAACTCAATCAGTCTAGTGGGTTGATGGATGTGAATCAATAGGTGTGGAGCCCACCAGATACTTTGTGGCTTGAAAAGATGTGGAAATAAAATCCAGGGTTTGGCTGAATCGATTCAGCCGGATCAGAGAAAGGATCCTAAAAAGAAAATGAATCTGTAGAGGATGTAGGAACTCTACAGGTGAGATTAGAAAAGGTTAAGAAGTGATTAATGGTCTGATCAATGTCCGATACCCGATCAAAAGATGGAGGTAAATCATATGCAACCGGATCGGAGAGAGATGAATCAGAGTAGGAATTGATTCCAATGGCAGGTCGGGGTTGGGATCGGATCTTGGAAGGGTCTGGTTTGTGATGGAAGATGTGGCTTTTTCAAAATCTAGGTGCGGAGAGGGCTCTTTCAGAAATGATTCAAAGATAGGTTCATCTAGAGAGTCTTCATGATGCTTAAACAAATCAAATGTAAATGCCTGGAGAGTGCTTATTGGATGATGGAAATTTGAGTCAGTGAAATATTCGAACTCTGGATTGTGAACACTCTCGGCACTTACTATTTTTGATTCCTGCAAAACATAATAGAACGATTCCAACTCAATGGAACATGATTTTGAATCAATGATCTTGGGATCAGGGACCTCAGAGTTAGAATCAAAGAATGGGTCATAGATACTGAGGTCGTAGATTAGCTCAAAATCATCAAGAAACAAAGGTTCTCCAAAATCAGTGTATGATTCGAAATCATTGGAGAATTTGCAAAAATCAGTTTCTGGACCTAATTCCATATTGGGATTTCCACCATAAGATAGATCATGATGCATAGAATCAACAACCTGACTTGGATCTAACCTAATCTCAAATTCTGAGCCCAAAGAGGTGTCCTTATTAAGCATAGGCTTGAGTTCTTGGTTCCTAGGGTAGACTCAATCAAATCTAAACTCTTCTGACTCTTCTATTTCTATATCGTAAATCGGTGTAACTTCCGAAAAATCATTTGTATTTCTAAGGAGTTTGGAGAGGTGTAATCATCAAATATAGGCCCAGAATCATAGTCCAGATCTAAAATCTGATTCTTATCACATTGGGCCTCATGATCATCCCAAGTTGGCTCAAATCTAGATTCTAGGTTAGGGTGAGGAATTGGGTCACTAGAACTGGACATGGTTCTATTGGGATGTCAGAATTACTCTTGAGGATTACCTTAACAGGATAAGGTTCGGGAATTACATCCTCGAGAGATTCTGACTCAAGCTTACTACAGGTGTTTGGGAAATTAAGGCATGATGGACCAACTTCATGGCTCTCTAAGGCTGGTTTAGAATCGAGAACACCTGCAATTGGATCCACCCAACCAACATCAAGATCATGTATGTTAATCTGCACAAAGTTTGAATCTAATTTTATTTGGGTTGGGAGTCCACAACAGCTTTGATTTTCAAACTTGGGATCTGGGAAATCATATTGATCCTTAATATTGCTCCAAGATGACTCATCAATCTCTAAACATTGACATGGGTATTTTTGATTAATGGCTTGTTGTAATGTATTTAGTCCCAATGGGTTACAGGGTTTCCCCTACCTGACCTTCCTTGTCCCTGCGATTCCAAATAGACCAGAATGTATGAACTAAGACCTTAAGTCTACCAATTTTAGTCCTAATTTGTGCCTTGAATTTCACTTGATTAGAAGTTGATTCAATTTGTGACCTAATTTGGAGGTTGATTGGCCCACAGAGTAGACCAACTTCATCTGACCTACCCTAAAGATGGAGGATGAAATATGGGCCAAGTCTTAAAAAATTCACCGTGAATTGATTCTCAGGTTATTAGGTCCAAAGTTTTAGGGTTCAAGTGAATTTAGAGCTTGATTTTAAGGTTGTCTTGAAAAAATCTTTTCAAACAAGGGCTTGGCTAACACACAAATGGGGGAAGATCAATTTCCTTCAATACATACAACTATGTACCAACACTTCAAACCTTAAAATGGAAACCCTAATTGGTTCTATTTAAAGTCCAATTTGATCTCAAATGTAACACCTTGGACACAAACAAGAAAGTGAGTAGTCCAAGATGTTTAAAATTTAAGCGTAAATCCCTAGTAGGTACAGGAAATCAGGATGGAGAATCTTTAATCAAAATCGTTTCACTTTGTTACCACCCAATTTCCGAATCCCTATACGACACAAGACCGAACCGACTCGACTGATCCCAAGACCCAATTGTCCAACTAGAATTAACCAAAAAAGTAGGAAACTAAATCACATTCACTATGCTATGCAACTAACAGTAAAAAGGTACAGCAGTAAAGAAGTAAAAACTGCTACGGTACCTATCACCACCACAACGGTAGAAAAGTAACAAGGTACAAGAACACAAAAGTACGGGAAAGTAAAGGTACAGAACGTAAAAGTACCAGAGTCTGAACTCACTACTACAGAAACGTACAGCAAAAGAACTACTGCTACTGGGCTCTACTGGGCCCAGCACCCTTTGCAGCAGAAGACTCTGGCTGCTCAACACCTGGACCTGAAAAGGAGTTATGATTAAACAACGTCAGCGAATGCTAAGTAGAGTGGCAACCAACTAACTAAAGCAGTAAAAGTGGATAGGTAGCTGTTGTTTTTCAATTATATTCTTTAACTAATTATTCCTTTTCACCAGTTCTTTTATTTATCAGATCTCTTTCTTGATCTTGAATATTCCTCGTGGGAACGATCTTAATTGCAGTTTTTTCTTAAGAGTAGAAGACACATGTGGTGCTCTCCTAGCCGAGAGAGTCCCCCATGGTGCTCCTACACCCAGTCAACCACCCCAAGGTCACGAACAGACGTAACGGTGACTATGGCACGCGCGATAAATGCACGGGTAGCTACCCCGCACTGGCACGCGGTCAGTCATTTCCGCTAACAGGTGCGCCCAAAGTACAGCACGGAACAGTATAGGGCCTAGCCCTCTCAGTAACAGGGATCTAGCCCCTAAGAACCAAACAGGGGTTTCAGCCCTCCACAGTCCATGCACCCTCGCCTGACTACCCTGGTTTGCCCAGTGGGCCTAACAAGTCGGTGTCGGCGGCTTTCTGAACCCCGGGCCCTGTGGGGTGGCCAGCTCTCTCCCTACAGTAGTAGCTCTCCCCGGTACAGTGTACACAAGGGCCACCGAGTCGGTGCAAAGTGGCCAAACCCACCCCGGGTCTCAACCCGAAGGGCGGCAAGCTCCCCTCTACACTAAGAGGTAACATGCGCTCCCCTTGGTACCACATACTCAAGGGCCAACACACTTCCCAACGCATTTCCAGATCCATTCTATTTATTTCCAGGAGCTCTACTCCTATTCCCCCTTAGGGTTCATGATCATATGCCTCATGCCATTCCATATCAGGTTTCATCATTTCCATTTCCATTCTCAAGTTATACACAAGCAACTTGTATTTCTATCGTTCACATTTCCATACTCAGGTTATACACTGATAATTCATATTTCTATCATTCACATTACCATTCTCAGCTTTATACACATGCAGCTCGTATTAAACCATTTAACGTATACAACAGGAAGATTACATGCAACTGTTAACTAGCACAGGTAATTCCCTATTTCACAGGTAGATTTTATTCGTTTACAGGCACTTGTTAACATTTCTATCTACTCATTTAAGACTGCAATTTAATCACTCATACAGACATTTCAAGTATTTCTCGTCCTAGGATTCATGCCACATCCTAGGTTCTAATAATTCATTCCACACATACATTTAGGTTTGTATTTAAATTAGGTGAAGCCACTCTACCAGTAAATCCAGGAGTATTGGGGGTTTGAACGGCAGGCTCACGTGCCTCAGCAAGCCCCAAACCCGCAACGAAACGAAGTCTTATAAGAAGGAACCATCACAATGGAACATTCAGAACAGTATAGAAAGCCTTCTAACAAGTAGAGGAACTCATAAGGAAAACATCGGTATCTTATTTGCGTAAAACGGACCTCAAACGGATCCTAAATAGGTCAAAATAGGGTTACTGACTCAAATCAGACGTCTGGAACAACTTCCAGATGTCTTAAAAGAGTCCAGAAACGCACCTTGGTCTCTACGTCCTCCTCAGACGTCCAGGAACTCTTCTGAACCGTCTGGACCCAGCTCCAGACATCCGACCACCTCTCCGGATGTCTGGAAGTAATTCAAGTCATCTGGTAAGCTCCCTAGACGTCTGAAATGAGTGGGAGGGCGTGTCTCGCGCCTTCCCAAAGCAAATCTTGCAATGCCACCACACAATCTCCTCAAAATAGGAACGCAAAAGGGTACCTGTGAAGCGGCCTGCATGGCCGTATCCACAGAGAGAACGTACCTTTGCGAAACTCTCTCCTCAGACGTCTGGAACCGCCTCCAGACGTCCTCTCCATCACCTGGACGTCACTCCAGAAGTCTGATTCTGGGAGAAACCCAGAACCAGAACCTACTCCCGCTCGCTCTCGCTGCGCGTGGCCGCTCATCGCCCCCTCCCCTGCAACTCCGGCTGCAGCAGTGTCGAGGAGGACTCCCTCGTCGCACTCCTCTTCGCACACGCGCCGCTCTGGCTGTGCGTTCTCCGATGAGCTCCCACACGTGCTCGCGAGCACAACTCCTCCTCCTCTCCTCACGTCGCTCCTCCTCGTTGCTGCTCTCATGCTCACTCGCTCGCGCTGGGGTAAAGAGAGAGGGAAGAAGCGGCTGGAGTGGGGTGAGCAAGAGAGGAGGAAGGGGGGTTTTATAAGGGTGAGGGTTAGGGTTCGCTGGAGGCGGGGAGAAAGAGAAGAAGGGAAGGAAAATGAGAGGGTACTGTCTACACGCAGATGCGAACTCGTACCCAAAAATTTTGATTTCCAAAGATCTGGGAAGGTGTCCAGACGTCTTACCAGACGACTGATCGACAGTCCAGACGTCTTAAAAGGCTCAAGATAGAAAGGGTCTTAACATCATAACAAACTTAAAGGAAGTTTCATCCCTGAAACTTGAGCTAGCTAGGGTACGGAAAGAAATAATACGCATAACCAACCTAAAGAGGACCGAAGCTGGTCCGAAAAGACATACCCTAAAAAAGCTTCGAGTACCGCTCTCGCATCGCCGCCTCAGGCTCCCAGGTGCCTCCTCGTAACTCTGGCTCCTCCGCAAGACCTTCACCAGGGGTACCTGCTTTCATCTCAATCTCCGGACGGCTCTATTTAGTATTTACACTGGTCTCTCCGGGTAGGCCAGGTCATCACTCACCTCGACACTCTTGTGGCTCAAAACGTGACTGGAATTGGCAACATACTTCCTGAGGTTGGACATGTGGAACATGTTGTGCACACCAGAAAGCTGGGGAAGAAGGGCAAGCTTGTAAACAATGGGTCCTACCCGCTCTAGGACCTCAAAGGGCCCCACAAACCTCAGTGCGAGTTTCCCTTTCACCCCAAACCGCTGCAGGCCCTTCATAGGCGAAACGCGAAGGAAGACGTGATCCCCAACCTTGAATTGTACCCCTCTACGCTTCCGACCGGCATAACTCTTCTGTCTGCTCCTGATAGTGCGAAGTCGTCTGTGAATCTACTCTACCACCTCCTGACTTTGCCAGATCAGCCTGGGGACAACCTCCTACTTGGTCCCCACTATAGATTCTCCGGTAG
This sequence comes from Thalassia testudinum, assembly GCA_037157565.1. Classification (NCBI taxonomy): domain Eukaryota; kingdom Viridiplantae; phylum Streptophyta; class Magnoliopsida; order Alismatales; family Hydrocharitaceae; genus Thalassia; species Thalassia testudinum. The sequence goes on along the minus strand of JAZHRO010000055.1, from coordinate 19,275,557 downwards.
GAGGGGGTGACGTAATAAATTACGGAAATATAATGTAAAACAATCTCACAAAATTCAATCACACAATGTACACAATTATTTTTAGGTGGAAACCCAAACCGGGTGAAAACCACCACCTAACCCTCTCGAGTTAGGATTTTCCGATCAACTAAGTTGATCAAATCCACTAATCGAATCACTTAAACGAGGGTGATTCAACCTCAATTACAACCACGCTACTTTATACGAGGGTAGCATACCTCAAACCCCTTCTCTTCACGAGAAGGATTTTGTCCCACAAAGGAGACTGTTGAACGAGAATCTACGCTAACGTGTTTGGTTTTGGAAAACCCGTCGTTGTAGTTCGAAAGCGAAGGATTCGTGTTCAACAAATAAAATTTATACCGAAAAAGAATTCCGGGTCGAACACAGGGAGGCGAACGTTTGATTTAAAAACTTCGCGTTTATTTTTTTTTTGTCACGAAGAAATTTAATTTAAACTATCTAAGTATCTACAACGAATAAAAGAGAGAGAGGGAGTAAGAGAGAGAGAAAGAATACTACACATGGAAATTAAAATGAGATGTAGAATAGACAAGGAATTTATCATAAAAGAGTTCGTTCGTTACAACTATAAAACATAAAACAATTACTCTAGAAAGCATTAAAAGAATGGAGGGAGAAATGTCCTCCTCGACGATCGCTCGGAGGACGAATAGACTACTCTAGAAAGCAGTAAATCTATACTAGAAAGCAGTAAAAAGAATAGGGAGAGAAATCCTCCTCGACGGTCGCTTGGAGGACGAGCCGGACGGGACGACGCCTGGACGAAGGAGAACGAAGCGGGACGAAGGAGGACGAAGCAGAAGAACGAGAACGAAGCAGCACGCCGTCGTCGTCGCGGGATCCACTTCCGAAGGGGGACGAAAATTTGGACTTTATCTCGCGAGAAGCATCCCGGGTGTGGGACAAGCTTCTCTTGAGCTTTGGAGAGGTAGAGAGGAGAAGGAAGGGATGAAAATTTCGTATGGAGGGGGTCTCCTTTTATAGTTGCAAGGAGTGGGGGCAAAATGGACATTACATCTTCAAAATAATAAATAAGGGTCTTTAGTGACGGATAAAACCGTCGCTAAAGCCCCGCCGTCGCCGTCGCCGCCGCACCCACGCGCGCCCGCTCGGCTGGCCTGCGCGCGTAACGCAGACGCACGTCCGCGTCGTCTCAGCCGTCCGATCGCGAGATCGGACGGCTTAGATCGCGTCCGCGCCCGCTGCGTAGCGCGCCGCCCGCGTGCGATCGCGCGCCCACCAGAGCGTCCAATTGCGCGTCGGCGCTATCGGGCGCGCGCGGCCGTTGGATCTTCATCCGACGCTCGTGCGCGCCCGCTCGCCCGCGCCTTCGACCCCCTCTCCGCGGCTCGTACCCGCGACCTCCGCTTCGCCCGCAGCTGCGTCGCCTGATTTCATCAGATGTCTGGACTAAGGTATGGTCGTCTGATTTCATCAGACAGAACTAAGTCCAGCCTAAATGTTATCAGACGTCTGAATCAATAGTCAGACGTTTTAAAACTCATTATCAGACGTCTGATTTTGGAATTAGACGTCTGAAAAGGCTGTTTAAACCCTATATTGGTTTTCTAAGTTTTCTACAGAAAACCTAAGTATCCTAGGGTTGTGTAGGTGTTCCTAGGACTATTGTTAGGGTACTTTGAGGCTCTTTAACATGATGTTCTAAGGAACAAAAAGAGCAAGGAAATAAAGACAAAAGTACATGAAAGAAATAAACAAAATTCTATCCTATTTTTCTTGTCCTTCCATCTTCAATCTATCACTCCTCGCGAATCTCCTCTGTTCTCCATCAAGCTCCTCTAATCCGTTCTGGATGCGAGCTCGAACTCCGTCTGATCACGCCTCCATTTGCAATTGACATGAAATGTAAGACTCCAAGTGCAAATGTTAAATGACACGTATTTTGTTATCATCAAAATAAATGATTGTGGTGCTCTAGCACCAACACCTACCTCAACCCAACTCAAGGGCGCAGTACACCTCCGTCTGTACAGAGCCTCGAGGGTGCCATGTCGATGCTCGAGTGATAGCTGTTATTATATGCAAACTCTGCCAGGGGTAAGTGCTCCTATCAAGAACCCCTCCAGTCTAGTACACAGGCGCGTAAAAGGTCCTCAAGCTTCTGTATCATGCGCTCTGACTATCCGTCCGTCTGGAGGGGAACGCCGTACTGAACCTCAACCGTGTCCCCAAAGCCTACTGGAACTCAGCCCAAAACTAGGACGTAAAACAGGTATCCCAGTCGAATACAATCTCACGCGGAACTCCATGCAAATGTACCACGTCACGAATACACCTCTCTACCAACTACACTGGTCCCAAAGTGACTCGGATCTGCAAGAAACACACTGTCATTGTCAATCTGTCTACAATCACCCAGACTGCGTCATGTCCTCACTGAGTAACGGGCAAGCCCACCACCAAGTCCATGGTAATGCTCTCCTACTTCCACTCTAACACGGGAAGTTGTTGCAATGGTCCTGCAAGGCTCTGATGTTCAGCCTTCACCTGCTGGCACACCAAACACTGCTACACGAAGTCACCTACATCCCGCTTCATCCCCCTCCACCAAAAGTCATGTCTCAGATCATGATACATCTTCGTGTTCTCGGGATGTATGGTGAACCTGGACCCGTGTACCTCTGTCAGGAGCTCTCTCAACAACTCCTCGTCTCTGGGAACGCACAAATGTCCCCTCATACACAGCACCTCGTCTGTAAAGGAAAAGTCTCCTAGGTCCCCTAACAGTACTCTATCTCACAACGATTGCAGGTACGTGTCTGTCATCTGTCCTGTGATGATGCGGTCTATCAGCTCTGGTCTCGTCTGCCGTGTCACTGTCATTGCCCCACAGTGCCCCTGTAACTCTTGAGGTCGCCAACTACCCAACTCCTCCATAAGCCTCCAACTCTGTGCCTATAAGCTGGCCAAGTGGGCGGGCGCCTTCCGGCTCAAGGCGTCAGCCACCACATTGGCCTTACCCGGATGGTAGGAGATACTACAGTCATAGTCCTTTAGGAGCTCTAACCAACGTCTCTGTCTCGTGTTAAGCTCCTAATCAAACAGGTACCTGAGGCTCTTATGATCCATAAATATCTCAAAAGTCTCACCGTACAGGTAGTGCCTCCATGTCCTCAGCGTGAAGACGACAGCTGCTAGCTCTAGGTCGTGGGTAGGGTAGCTATGCTCATGGGGCTTCAGTTGCCGCGAAGCGTAAGCGACAACGTGACCCTGCTGCATGAGCACACCCCCTAACCCCTGTAAAGAAGCATCCGTGTACACAACGAAACCGCCGCTGCTGTCTGGGATGGTAAGCATAGGAGCTGAAGTCAACCTCTCCTTCAACTCCTGAAAACACGCCTCACAAGCGTCTGTCCGAGCAAAGGTCACGACCTTCCGAGTCAACTGAGTCATAAGATGCGCAATCTGTGAGAAACCCTTGATAAACTGCCGGTAGTAACCTGCCTGTCCCAAGAAACTACGGATCTCTGTCACTGTACGTGGTCTCTCCCACCTGAGCACTGCCTCAACCTTGGCTGGGTCCACAGCCAAGCCATCTCCTGAAATCACATGACCTAAGAAGGTCACCTGCCCCAACCAAAACTCGCACTCGCTGTATTTGGCATACAGCCTATGTCATCTCAATGTGTCCAGAACCAACCGCAAGTGCAGTCCGTGCTGCACCTGATCCCGTGAGTAAATGAGCACATCATCAATAAATACCACCACAAACTGATCTAGATACTGTCTTAACACCTGGTTCATCAAATCCATGAAAGCAACGGGGGCATTGGTCAGCCCAAACAGCATGACCAAAAACTCATAATATCCGTACTGGGTGCGGAAAGCTATCTTGGAAACTTCGGTCTCCCTGATCCTCAACTGGTGGTAGCCAGATCTCAAATCTACCTTGGAGAAAACCGTGGCACCTCACAACTGATCAAACAAATCATCGATCCTCAACAGCGGATACCTGTTCTTGATGGTGACCCTATTCAATTGTCTATAGTCCACACAAAGACATAGGGTACCATCCTTCTTCACAAATAACACTGGGCTCCCTAAGGAGACGCACTGGGCCTCACAAAGCCCTTCTCCAATAGGTCCTGCAATTGGGACTTGAGCTCTTGCAGCCCAAGTGGTGCCATCCTGTAAGGTGCTGTAGAAATGGGGTTGGTCCCCGGTACCAGTGAGATCTCAAACTCGATCTCACGCTCAAGCGGTAATCCTGGTAACTTCTCTGAAAACACGTTGGGGTACTCTCTGACCACCAGGATGCTCTGAAAGTCTGCCACAAAGCTGGGCTCTGCTACTACACAAGCCAGAAGCCCTCACACCCTAGCCTAAAAGTCTTGCTGCCCGAAGTGTAGAAATGCACCTGAAGCCTCCGTCCACCGGCTGTCCATGAAACGTAAAAGAAGGCGACTCCAGTATGGAAAAGACGATCTTCCTCTCAAAACAGTCCACCAAAGCGTGGTAAGTGGACAACCAATCCATCCCCAGAATCACGCCAAAGTCCTCCATCGGTATCATAATCAGGTCAACGGGGAGGCTGTATCCCCCAATACTGACCTCGCAGTTTGTGTAGACCTCCTCAGCTATAAACAACTGACCACCCGGACCTTTGATCACAAACAAATACTCTAGCAACACACAATCCTGACCCAAACTAACAGTAAAACTCGCAGCAACAAACGAGTGCGTAGCGCCGAAATCAAAAAGTACGTAAACTAATCTGCCGGAAACCATAACCATACCTGCCACCACTGAACCTGAAGCTCTGGCGTCTCTGTGTGTCAGGGCATTGATATGCCCCTCAGCTCTCGGTCCGTAAGAAGCAGCCACACTCTGCGTCGGACGAGTAGCCGTTGGCCGGTACCCTCCTCGCGACTACTGTCCTCCCCCACATGCCTGGGAACCACGGCCACCTGCTCAACCCCCAATGCTCGGTGTGGGGAGCATCTGCTGTGCTCCAACCCTAGACGAGCAGTCCCTCTTGATGTGGCCTGGCTGGCCACACTGGTAGCAAAGGAGAGCTTGACTCCCGCCCTCGGGAGGTCCCTGCTGACAGCTGGGTGGGGGTCTAGTGTTAGCAGTTGGCCCCTGTCGGGGGCCCCCAAAGGCCACTAACGGCCCCGCAAAGCGTGATGGCTCTCCTATGGGCGCCGCATGTTTCCTTTCTCACCGACCCTGTGAGTAGTCTGGTTAGTAAGGCCTCTTTCGTCCGTTGTCAGTGTCACATGCGACCGGGTTGGTCTCCTCATATGTCATAGCTGCAGCCACCACTCTCGAGAACGTGGGCAGCTCAGGGGTTTGACATACCCCTGAATGGCAGGTCGGAGCCCCTCAGTGAACCTCCATAGACGCTCCTCCTCGATAGCCATGGCTGTCGCGGCGAAACGCAACAGCTCCAGAAAACGCGTACAATTCGCGCTCACAGGCATCGTCCCCTGGTGGAGAGTGTGGAACTCCGGCCTCCTTTGATCCTGCCACGTCTGCGGAAAGCACTGCTCGCAGAAGAGGGTGACAAACTGGTCCCACATCGGCTCTTCCCTCTCCTGACCTCTGACCTCCCTCCACCACCTATGCGCCGCGCTCTCCAGCTAGTACATGGCAAAGGCCACGCGACACTCTGCAAGGGGGCAAAGGGTGTCAAACACCTTCTCGATCTGCTCTAACCAATCCTCCGCCTCAGTCGGGTCCTTGTCCCCCTTGAAGGAAGGGGGCTTCTGCTTCTGGAACTGTCCGAAAAGCTCGTAATGTCACTGTAGTGGGGAAACTGGCATGCCTCCAGGCAGGGAGGGCTCGTGCTTGGAAGTGTCAGAGTGCGGTGGGGACGGTGGAGGTCCACCCCCTCCCCCACATCCAGCACTGCGTCGGTCTCGTGGTCCCACAGAGGACTCCCCCTCCACGTCCCCAGGAAGAGGCGCCCGTGGAGGCGGGTGAAGCTCCTCTCATTCTATCTCGCATATCAGCTGGGCGAGGTCCTGGGCCTGAACGCCCGGAAGAAGTGGCTGGTCCACTAAAACGTCGGGCTCAGCACACCTACCCCTCCGACCTCATCCGCGGCCCGCCTCAAGGACTCCACGTCGAGGCATCTCCTGCATGGAGACGCGAAAAACAGAATAAAGAGACGTTAACGCTAACAGACATCCAGCAAAAGAATTCTCAGAACCATGTTAAAAGATACGTTGTGGTGGTTACTCTAGTTACATGCACGTGAATTGGTTGTTCTTAAGCTAGTTGGTTCATTTCTCGGGATGACCTTGCTCTGATACCATCTTGTTACGACCTCGTTCCTGAATCCCTACAGAACACGAGACCAGATTGACTCGACTGATCCCAAGACCCAGTCGTCCAACGAGAAATAACCAACAAAGCAAGAAAGTAAACCGCATCCACTATGCTATGCAACTAACAGCAAAAAGGTACAGCAGTAAAGAAGTAAAAATTGCTACAGTATATATATATTACCACCACAACAGTAGAAAAGTAACAAGGTACAGGAACATAAAGGTACAGGAACATAAAAGTACAGGAAAGTAAAGGTATATAACGTAAAAGTACCAGAGTCTGAACTCACTACTACAAAAAAGTACAGCAAAAGAACTACTGCTACTGGGCTCTACTAGGTCCAGCACCCTCTGCAGCCGTAGACTCTGGCCGCTCAACACCGGACCTAAAAAGGGGTTATGAGTACACAACGTCAGCGAACGCTGAGTAGAGTGGCAACCAACTAACTAAAGCAGTAAAAGTGGACAGGTAGCTGTTTTTTTCAATTACTTTCTTTAACTAATTATTCCTTTTCACCACTTGGTATATTTATCAAATCTCTTTCTTGATCTCAAATGTTCCTCATGGGAACGATCTTGATTGCAGTCTTTTCCGAAGAGTAGAAGGCACACGTGGTGCTCTCCTGGCCGGGAGAGTCCCTCGTAGTGATCCTACACCAAGTCAACCACCTTAAGGTCACGGATAAACGTAACGATGGCTACGGCACACGCGATAAACGCACCGGTAGCTTCCCCGCACTGGCACGCTGTCAGTCGTTTCCGCTAATGGGTGCACCCAAAGTATAGCACGGAATAGTATAGGGCTTAGCCCGCTCAATAACAGGGGTCTAGCCCCTAAGAACCAAACAGGGGTCTTGCCCCTCCATACTCTGCGCACCCTCTCCTGACTACCATGGTTTGCCCAGTGGGCCTAACAAGTCAGTGTAGGGCAGCTAGCTGAACCCCGAGCCTCGTGGGATGGCTAGCTCTCTCCCTACACTAGCTCTCCCCGGTACAGTGTACACGAGGGCCACCTAGTCGGTGCAAAGTGGCCAAACCCACCCCGGGTCTCAACCCGAAGGGCGATAAGCTCCCCTCTAGACTAAGAGGTAACATGCGCTCCCCTTGGTACCACGTACTCAAGGGCCAGCATACTTCCCAACGCATTTCCAGATCCATTCTATTTATTTCCAGGAGCTCTACTCTAATTCCTCCTTAGGGTTCATGCTCATATGCCTCATGCCATTCCATACCAGGTTTCATCATTTCCATTTCCATTCTCAAGTTATACACAGGCAACTTGTATTTCTATCGTTCACATTTCCATACTCAGGTTATACATAGATAATTCATATTTCTATCATTCACATTACCATTCTTAGCTTTATACACATGTAGCTCATATTAAATCATTTAACGTATACAACAGGACGATCACATGCAACTGTTAACTAGCACAGGTAATTCGTTATTTCACAGGTAGCTTTTATTCGTTTACAGGTAGTTGTTAACATTTCTATCTACTCATTCAAGACTGCAATTTAATTATTCATACAGACATTTCAAGTATTTCTCGTCCTAGGATTCATGCCACATCCTAGGTTCTAATCATTCATTCCACACATGCAATTAGGTTTGTGTTTAAATTAGGGAAAGCCACTCTACCAGTAAACCCTGGGGTATTGAGGGCTTGAACGACAGGCTCACGTGCCTCAGCAAGCCCCGAACCCGCAACGGAACGAAGCCCTATAACAAGGAATAATCACAATGGAACATTCAGAACAGTATAGAAAGCCTTCTAACAAGTAGAGGAACTCATAAGGAAAACATCACTATCTTATTTGCGTAAAACGGACATCAAACAGACCCTAAATGGGTCAAAACAGAGTTACTGACTCAAATTAGACGTCTGGAACAACTTCCATACGTCTTAAAAGTGTCCAGAAATGCACCTCAGTCTCTGCGTCGTCCTCAGTCGTCCAGGAACTCTTCTGGACCGTCTGGACCCAACTCTAGGCGTCCGACCACCTCTCCGGACGTCTGGAAGTGCTTCAAGTCGTTTGGTAAGCTCCCTAAACGTCTAAAATGCGTGGGAGGGCGTGTCCCATGCCTTCCCAAAGCAAATCCTGTAATGCCACCACACAATCTCCTAAAATAGGCACGCAGAAGGGTACCTGTGGAGCGACCTGCATGGCCGTATCTGCAAAGAGAACGTACCTTCGCGAAACTCTCTCCTCAGACATCTGGAATCGCCTCTAAACGTCCGCTCCATCGTCTGGACGTCACTCCAGACGTCTGATTTTGGGAAAAACCTAGAACCAGAACCTGCTCCTGCTCACTCTCGCCGCGCGTGGCTGCTCCTCCCCCTCGCCTGCAGCTCCAGCTGTAGCAATGTTGGGGAGGACTCCCCCGACGCACTCCTCTTCGCGCACGCGTCGCTCCAGTCATGCACTCTTCGGTGAGCTCCCACACGAGCTTGTGAGCACAACTCCTGCTCCTCTCCTCACTTCGCTCCTCCTCGTCGCCGCTCTCGCGCTCACTCGCTCGTACTAGGGTAAAGAGAAAGGGAAGAAGCGACTGGAGTGGGGTGAACGAGAGAGGAGGAAGGGGGGTTTGATAAGGGTGAGGGTTAGGGTTCGCTGGTGGCGGGTAGAGAGAGAAGATGGGAAGGAAAATGAGAGGGTACTGTCTACACGTAGCCCGCAAGCAGACGCGAGCTCGTACCCAAAAATTTTGATTTCTAGATGTCTGGGAAGGTGTCCAGACGTCTTACCAGATGTCTGACCGATAGTCCAGACGTCTTAAAAGGCACAAGACAGAACGGGTCTTAACACACCTCAATCAAATATCAAGTTAATTTTGCAAATCAGGAAACTTTGCCTTTGAATGATAATTACTAAAAAAATAAGGAAGGTGAATCTTAATTAATTGTGTTTCCTTTTCTCTTTCTTAAAATTAGGAGGTTGATTAGGGAAGAAGAGAGAGTTTACCTGCCCTTGGAGCGGTTGATTGTGCGAAAGATCTCTTCGTGATGTACCTTGCAAAATCACAAGCAAAACAAATAGGGCAAGTTAGTGCTCAAATCAATCAAGAAAGATAAAGCTAATGGTGAATTACACGTTGCTCCCTGGAAATGGTGCCAAAATGCTTGTGGACGAACAAGGAGATTTATGATATGGTCATCGTAGTATATTCCCCAAATCGCACACAAAACAATTAAATTTATAAAACTCATAATCTAGTTGAAGTCTGAGATCATTTGCAGGGATCAAATGGAATCCACACACTAATCTCAATTCAGAATAAATGAGCACAGTAAATTAAGCACAATAAAACTGGTCAAATTGATATTCAATAATAATCAATGTGTCTCAAAAGGTCTATGGAATAAAAAGAACTAGAGAAGCAAAACAATGGTGATTTGAATCACCAATTAAATCCTCTTAATTAGGCATGCATCCCAAGTATTCAAATTATTCAAATAAATCAATAGTGCCTCAATCAATTAATCCATGTCAGTCTCAAGCACTTAAATATTCCCACAATAACCAGAATCAAAGACCTCAGTCAAACGTCGCTCATCAGAGCCAGACAACTTAACTCATCATATCACAACCCTACCAAAGGCACACAGGGGCACCAAAGCATCCTTCTCTTAAGGCACATAAGGGCAACTTAGAGGCTAAGTGTGAGCCTTTCTTTCTTCAGCACGTACCTCGAGGTGTTCCAAGACGAAGCAAAACCCTCCCCCCTCCTCTCACAAATCCTGCTCTTATTTCTCTCAGAACCGAGCCTAATCGAGTATACAGGCAGGTAAACGGATCGCATACAGGATCCAGACCTGCGGGCGTGATTGTGGGCGAGGAGTGCATGAGGGCTTTCATAAGGACACGACCCCCGTGTCATGGGAAAATAGGGTACGACACAAATTCCATTTATGCACTACTGTGAGTTTGTCCTACACGATGTGGGACTATCTGCTGAGGCGTCTTCATGCGATGCTGCAGGGAAACCTCCTCGCTTAATTGAAACTGATGGAGCTGCTCTTCTCTTCGATTGATGCTGCACGTAGTTTGGTTGAAGGATTCCGTAGGTCTCGAAGTTGGAAGCGAGATTGATCAGTGGCCATATGGCAATGGTTGTCACTGGAGAAGACAACGATGACGGCGGAGTTGACCTGCAAGAGAAACACAGCCTAGGGCCCAATTAGATAGCTAGTGACCTTCGCCATGGTGTGGCGAAGGTAATGGTGGGTGCAATTTGGTGCGAGAGAGTGTGAGGTGGCCGGACGATGACGGTAAAGGTGGCTGTGAGTGGGTGAGTTCGGACAGTGATTCCAGAGGTCAAGAGCTCCAATAACCTTGGGGCTTTTGATCTCTGGAATGTGGGGAAGGTGTGGGTGGAAGTGGTGGGGTGTTTGGTGGCATCAGAGCTTCACCAGCCGTGGAGAAGACAAAGGGAGATAGTGATGGTTGTCGGTCGAAACAAGCAAGGAGCTAGAAAGGTTCAGGAGAGGGAGAGGAAGGAGGTTACCTAGCTAAAGGACGAAGGGGATAAGGAGAGGCACCGGCTGTGATTAGCCGATGCCGGGGAAGGAGAATCCTTCGGTGATGGAGCAACGAGGAAGAAGAGGGTCTGGAGAGCTTCTGCCATTATCGCGAGAAGCAGAAGAAGCTGAAGACGGTCCTGCTGCCTATGGTATGTGGCAGCGTGTGAAGAAGCTGGAGAGGGAGGATGTTGCTAGAGCTATGACAGAGCTGGCTGGAGAGAGGGACTTTGTGAAGAAATGCAGCCAAACCGAGCTAGTTTTGAACAATCTGAGCTAGGAGAGCTTATATAGAGCTCAAGGAAAACTCTAGACAAGGAAGAGACCTTAGTTGGGTTGAAAAATCAGGGAGAAGGATCCCTGACTTCACGAAGTTCGCATGAGCTTTTGGATGCGAATCAAGGTCCAAGACTTGGCTCAATCGAAAGAGGATCTCCTGAGGATTGCTCCTTCCAATTTTGGGAGGATTTGACTGAGAATCGAGCGAGAAAATCTCGCTTAAATCTCGGTGGAGGAGCTCCGTTCACACTAATGGCAGCAAGAACCTTCTTGCAAAAATGATGATAAAGTTAGGGGCTTAATTGAGAAGAATAGAGTTTAAATAGAGTAAAATGCTAATTAGGTCAAGATGGACTCTGATTGGGCCCAATTTTTGGTAACAACCTAATTTGAACCCAAGGAATTTAGCGGTGAAGTCAGATTTCAGTTTTGACCAAGTTTGACAGAGTAATTTGTGCAGAAACCCAAATTAGGGTAGAATTCCGTCTGAAACTCTGTTCAAGGTCGAAATAGGTTCAGATGGTCAAACCAATGATACCAAACCTCAAGGAATATTTTTATATAAAATTTAGGAGGTTTATATGAATTTTATTCTGACCGAAACCTCTGTAATTCAAGCTGGTCTAAAATTAGGGTTTTGGGTGCTGATTTGATTCTTGAAACGCATGAACCTCGTTTCTGTCTGTATAGACCAACTTATTGGATTTTAATACTCATTTGACCTTAGATTAACCCCTGGCAAACCCCGTGATTACTATGCATTTATGATATGATGTTAAAATTGCAGAATTAACTCTAATTTAATATTTTCTTCTCAAAATGGATTTGCATGGAATTATGGCTCTCAGGTGATTATGTAGGAGCATTTCTCGCTTGATTATGACCAATTAAAGCCAGTTATGGCACATGATGCTATTACCATCAAGCACCACATCAGATGTCAAGTAAGGAGGTCAGATGCCTTAAACCACTAAGTCATAGAGCCTCAGTAAAGTGGATGCTCAGGGGCACCAAGCACAGCACAATGCCTCAGAGATGGCTAAGTATAGAGCATGTAGGCACACATCCAGAGGAACACAGTGCAAAACCAACCCCCTTCCTCCTTAGATATTTTCTCCCTTAATCAGATCTAATTCAGGTAATCGAGTTGTACAGTACCAAGCAGGGGACTAGACCCGCGTGGCAATTGCCGCGGGTGAGGAGTGAGAGGCTTGTGGATAAGGGGACCCGACCCCCGTGTCTTGACCGAACAATCGGATTCACAAAAATAATTTATACGCAGTTGTTACGAACCGAACCCTGTTCCCTATGGAACCCGAGAATGACCCATCTTGACTAAATCCCAAGACCTAGTCGTCTAACGGGAAATAACCAAATGCACGAAACATTCCACAATCATACATGCAATGTAACTAAGAGAAATAAATAATAGACAATAACGGAAAAATAGAACAGAATTCCCAAAAGTACAACATGCCACAAGTGGAAATATAACGTTCACTAACATAACCATCACAGCTAAAGTAGATAGGCATAACAAAAACATGAGCTAACCTACTAGGGATACTCACTAACAACAAAAGGGCCTCTGAAACGGAAAACGAGAAAGAACAACTACTGCTGGGCTCGACTGGGCCCAGCACCCTCTGTAGCCGGTGGCACTGACTACTCAACTCCCTGAGCTAAAAATGTTTACATATATCTGTGGTTAGCTAATGCTGAGTAGAGTGGTACATATGAATATTAAATGCATTTAAACATGAAAGAAAAGCAGCAAACTAATCATACATTTTTCCAGTTATTCATTACCATCTGTTTCTATTTATAACAACTATGTGTTTTTGATTCGGTTATTCTAATAAGGATCTACAACATTTCTCAATCCACTTGTTCCTTGAGGGAATGATCTTGAAGCAGTTTTTCCACGATGCAGGATGTACATGTGGTGCTCTCCTGGTCGAGAGAGTACCCCGTGGTAGTCTTACACTCGGTCTACCACCCTGTGGTCATGATCATGACGTAGCGGTACTACGGCATGCGCGATAAACGCACGGGAAGCTAACCTGTACTGGCACACGGTCAATCGTTTCCGCTAGTAGGTATGCTCAAATGTACAGTACAGAACAAAATAGGGGCTACACCCCTCAACAGTCTGCGTACCCTCGCTCAACTATCCCGGTTTGCCCAGGTGGCCTAATAGGAGTCGTTGTAGGGAGGCAAATCCAACCCCAGGTCCCAACCCAAGGGGTGGCTATCCCTCTCCCTACACAAAAGTGATAGTAGCTCCCCTTGGTACCACATACACGAGGGCCAGCTCACTTCCCATACCCAAGTCCGAATAGCCAGCCAACATGCCCGTAGGCAACATGTTCCATCATACATCAGATATCCATATCAGTATACTTTGATTCCTTTCTTAGTTCCCCGTAAGGTTCATGCATAGGTGCTCGTCTCGTTTCATTACATGGAATGTATCTCTATCAAATTCTGGTTTCTAATTCATATAATGGGCAGCTTGTAAATTAACAGGATAAGCAATCATCAACAGGATAAGCAATCATCACATCATTTTAAATACTCCATTTCTCACAGTAGGGAATTTAACAACATGCATTCTCAAAATTTATAACAAGCGAGGTTCATGCATCGAATATAAACATTTACATTCTCAATCCTAAGGTTCATTTCATAACCTAGGTTTCAAATAGATATTTCTAATTAAGCATGCACTTTATTAATTTAAACCACATGAGTAGAGAGAACCACTCTACCAGGGTCTACGGGTGGTATGGGGGCACGAATGGTGGATCCCGATGTCTCCACGAGTCCCGTATGCACCATAGACTGGAGACCAATTCCAAATAGGTGGTCACACCAAATATTAACAACATTGACCAATATGTCAAGCAAGCTTAAAATAGTATGGACACAACCCTGATCGTAGGAAGTTCCGAATGAAAACCAATGGTACTTCGTTTGCGCAAAGCCAACTTCGTTTGGGCCCTAAACCGGCCCAAACACACTCACCCTGACCAAGACTAGACATCTGGGGTGAGTCCCAGACGTCTTAAACAAGCGCAAGATCTCACCTTGCTTTCCTACATCAGTACCCATCGTCTGCTACCCCTCACAGCCGTCTGAGGGAGTCTTCAGACGTCTGACCCTGGTCCTAGTTGTCTGGGAGAGCAGTCGAACATCTGATGCTGCTTCCAGACATCGTAAAGTGCCTCGAACATCACACCAACGCGCCTTTCCAACGTTCCTCGTACCTACACGTGCACGTGCAGCAAAATCACGACACCTCAACCTACCATAGTACGTATGCATGGCTAAGAACTCATGCAGAGAAAATACCTCAACACTTTGCGTGCTATTAAACAGCCTAAGCTTGCTTCGGACATCCGACGACCCCTCTAGACGTTTGGAAAATGTTGCAGACGTCCGATAATGCGGAAAATATCCGTGCGCAGGACTCCTCACGAAGCTCTTCCTCACCCGTGGAGCTGCAACAGTCTTCCCCCTGTTACTCTCTCTCTCCCATGCTCTCTCCTCCTCTTCCAGCTCCTCCTGCTGCCCTCCTCTCCTTTTGCCCCACTCACGGTTGTAAGGGGAAGGAGGGAAGAAGATGGGTGGCAGTGGTGAGGCAAATGGAGGAGTGTCCTCCGTGCTCCTCCTACTCCCTTCCTCTCCTTCTCCCTCACCACTGTAGCAAGGGGAAGGAGGGAAGAAGATGAGTAGCGGCTGTGAAGCAAATGGAGGAGTGGGGGTGTGGTGTCGTGGGGATGGTGAGGGTGGGGAAGGTTTTATAGAGAAGGTCTTAGGGTTTGGGGTGGGTGTGCGTGGGGGTTGTGTCGGTGTTGTGTGGGGCTGGGTCAATTGCGACTTTGGCACTGTAAAATCCCCCCATTCTGGCAGAACCCATAAAGTAAGTCCCAGGGGTTTAGAATTGCGTTAAACCCCTTTAGAAATCAAAAACTCCGTATGGGGTCCTCTAGTGCACAGAAAAATTGTGAGAATACCCCTAAAACTCTGGAAAAATCCAAATGGCCATTGGGAAGGGTCATTTCAGCAATTGTGTGTGCATAAGTCCCCGATGTGGGACTAAAGAAGAGCTCCTCTTCGCATGCGCAGCAACTAATGACTTTGAGGAATTGGGGCACAACAGCTGCTTGTTTGCTCGATTGAGGACCTGGGAAACTTTGTTAGATGAATCCGCATCTCCTGAGGGCAGTTGTTGGGTGGTTGATGGTCGGACTAGAACTATCGTGGTCGGAGAAGATAGTGATGGTGGTAATTGTCAGATGACAGACCTGAAAAGACAAATACGAGCTAAGAGCCCTGGCTAAAAGGTTCATAAGACTCGTCGTGGTGTGAGTGAGCTGGCGGTGACGATTTGGCATGTGTGTGCGTGTGGTGGTTTGTTAAAGTCAGAGAGGGCTTGCGAAGGTGGGCCTGTTCGGTGGAACCGTGGAGTGAGTGGACGGTGAAATAGGGTGAGGGCTTTTGATGGTGGAGTTGCGATGTAGCTTTTGGGAGTCGGAGCGGGTGGATTGGTGGTCTATGGCAGTTGCAAGACATCACCGGAGCTTCGCCGACATTAGGGAAGATGAAGGTAGGGCGATGCATTATGTCGGTTGAATCAGGGTTGGAAAGGGTTGGAGCTAACCTACGAAAGAAGAGGAAGAAGATTGACCTAAGAGGGAAGAGAGGAGAGGAATTGGCATAGGTTGTGATTAGCCGGCGCCGTAGATGATGAATACTTCGCTGGAAGTGATGGCGAGGAGAAGGGTTCTAGGAACTCCTGCTTGGTACAGTGAGAAGCAGACGAAGTCAGGGAAGAGGTTCCCTCTGCCTATCGTATCTGGGAAAGGGTGACGAAGAGGGATTGAGAAGCTTGCCAGAGCTTAGTCGGAGCAGGCCGAAGGAAGGGGAGGAAGAGGTGTTTTGGCCTTAAACCTTCAAGTTCTAACCACCAAACATCATAAAGCTTAAATAGAGCTCATATGTGTTCCATAATTGGATGAATTCAGCCGTGGGAGTAGGATTTCAGGAAGAGGAGGAATTGGTGATTTCTGTGATCGCCAAAGCTTTCTTCTTCGAGTTAGGATATGGAATTATGCTCATTAGGTTCCTTGTGATCTGATGGTCAATCACTCGAATTTTAGAGGGATTTGGTGAAGATTTGATGAGGAATCTTCCCAATCAAAGTCAGTTCTATGGGTTGACTCAACAATGGCGATAGGGGTATAAATGCAAAGAAGATGAGAAATGTAGGGACCTGAACCCAAGACATTTCAAATGCTAGGGGCTTAGATGTGAAGAATAAGGTTTTAGGGACTGAAGTGCAAACTAGGTCAAAATGAGCTCTGATTGGGATAAAATTTTGGTACTAACCTAATTTAGACCTAAAGAATCTAATGGTAAACTTGGATTTGAGTTGTGACCATGTTTGAATGGTCAATTTGCACAGGAGCCCAAATTAGGGTAAAATCCCGTCCGAAACTCTGTCTAAGGTCAAAATGGATTCAAATGGTCAAACCAAGGGTACCAAATCTCTTAGAATTTTTTTCTATGAATTTTAGGATATTTAGATTAATTTTATCCTATCCAAAACCTCTTCAATTCAAGCAGGTCTGAAATTAGGATTTTGTGTTCTGATTTGGTTCTCGAAATGTGTGAAACCCCATTTCTGTTTGTGTGGGCCCACTCTTTGGACTTTAATGCTCAATTGACCTTTAATTAACCCCTGAAAAATCCCATGGTTACTCTGCATTCATGGTGTGATGTTAAAACTGTAGCATTAATCCTTTTTAATGTTTTCTTCTCAAAATGAATTTGCATGGAATTATGGTTCTTAGGCGATCATTTAGGAGCATTTGTCACTTGATTTTCATTAATTTAAGTTAGTTATGGTTGTAGATTCGTCCCTACTAGGAGGGGGTGACGTAATATATTGCGGAATATAATACAAACAATCTCACAAAATAGACAAACACACAATGTGCACAATAATTTTTAGGTGGAAACCCAAACCAGGAAAAACCACCCCCTAACCCTCTCGAGTTCAGATTTTCCGATCAACCAAGTTGATCAAATCCACTAAACGAATCACTTTAAACTAGGGTGATTCAACCTCAATTACAACCATGCTCCAAGTGCGAGGGTAGCGTTCCTCAACCCCTTCTCTTCACAAGAAGGATTTTGTCCCACGAAGGAGACGGGAATTCGCAAAGCGAATACCCAACCAAATAACAAAGATAACAAATAATCCTATAGATCCAACAAAGTAATTTTAAACCTAACTTCTATAGGAATTAGGAAACTCCCCTTTGCAAGGAGTGCGTCGAATTGATGACGTGGGTGCGTGAGCCACGTGACGGCGCAATGTCGCTCTTCGTGAACTACGGCGGGAGAGCGGGTGCGCAAAGGGGATTTAGCTCTGTGGATGATGGAACTTAAGCTTGGAGAGCAAGAGCTTTTCTTGGACACAAAAGAGTAGAAAGTATGTTGCTTAGGTGTCTTAGTGTGTAAAAGGTTCCCCTCTATTTATAGAGGCTTTAAGAAGGCTTTGGAAGGCTTTGGAAAGCTTCCATAGTCGTTGGGAGCAAAGCTCAAGAGAATCAGGCCGAAATCAGGAACAATGATTGCACTGACAGGGTTGTCAGACGTCTGATCCTGGCATCAGACGTCTGGGAACAACATCAGACGTCTGATTTTAGGCGAGTTTCTTCCTGACTTGGATCAAATCAAAACAGGGTTCTAGCGCAAGTCCATCAGACGGCATACAGGACATCTGGCACTATGTCTGGACGTCTGGAAACCTATTTTTTCGTGGGAATGGATTTCCAAGAGAGTGCAACAGCTAGAAAATCTCTGAGAAGAGATTTTGGGTCAGCCGAGGCAAAACGGTCATCTATCAGATGTCTGGAAAGGCCTAAGGATGTCTGATAAGGCTCTAACGGTCATATCCTTGATTGTTTGCTAAGTCAGCCAATGGTCTACTAATTGGACGTCTGGCAAGTCCATCAGACGTCTTCTAAGACGTCTGGATTAAGGTCTAGACGTCTGATTTCATCAGACAGAATAACTATATCCAGCCTAATTGTTATCAGATGTCTGAATCAACAGTCAAACGTCTTAAAACACAATATCAGACGTTTGATTTTTGAATTAGACTTCTAGAAATGCTGTTTGAACCCTATATTGATTTTCTAAGTTTTCTACAGAAAACCTAAGTATCCTAGGGTTGTGCTGGTGTTCCTAGGACTACTGTTAGGGTACTTTGAGGCTCTTTAACAAGAATCTAAGTAACAAAAATAAAGAGCAACAGAAGAAACGAAAAATACAAGGAGTACAAGAGAAGTAAATCTATCATATTCTTCATCTCATTCCTTCTTCAATCTATCGCTCCTCGCGAATCTCCTATGTTTTCCATCAAGCTCTCTAATCCGTCCTGGATGCGAGCTCGAATTTTATTTAATCACGTCTCCATTTGCAATTGACCTAAAATCTAAGACTCCAAGTGTAAATGTTAAATGACACGTGTTTTGTTATCATCAAAACAAATGATCGTGGTGCTCTAGCACCAACAATGGTTAATGATGGTGTTACCATAACTAAATAGATAATTAACTAACAATTAAATAATTAAAGAGAATAATGCAAATACAAGTACGCACTGTTGGTGCAAGTCCACCATGATTGTTGATTTTGATGATAATAAAATACTTGTATTTTAACATTTACATTAAGTTTATAGTTTCAGATTAAATGTAAGTGGAAACAAGTGTAAAGGAGCTCAAGCTCAAGACCATGGAAGAATGGAGGAGCTTGGTGGAGGAGAAAAGGAGATGGAGCTTTACTTAGGCTCAAAGCTTAAAGAAGAAGAAGAATGGGACTTACAAAATATGGATGTATTCCTTTTATTGTTGTTCTTTTCATCTCTTTAGATTTTTTGTAATGAGCCCAAAATATAACACCTGTAGTCCTAGGAACACTTTAATGGCTATGTGTACAAGTGCATGTTGAAACAGGCCTCAGATGGGCAATCGGACCGCACGGATGGATTCAGATCGACGAATGGAGTCCAACAAACTCGAAATTGCTTAAATCGAACATCTGGAGCTCCCTCGACTAGCCTAAGAAGTTTTGGCCGTTGATCATCAAATCAAAGGCCCACAAGTGACCACGTGACGCCATCCGCCATGCCCTCACCCACGCTGCAGCCACGCTCATCATGCAAAGCACTCTAAGCTGTCCGATCCAAGGATCGGAAGGCTGAGGACCCACAAGCCTCGCTAGCACCGTGCCCTCCATCGCGCCAAAGGGACTTCAAATTTTGACCGTTGGATCTCCATCCAATGGTCGACTTTGGCCTCACCCAAACACCTCTGCCTCTCCAACGCGCCAAGATGCATCTCAACCGTCCGATCATGCATCGAGCGGCTGAGCGTTCGTGCAAAACCACGATAAAGTGTGAGCGCACTGCAGCGGTTAGCGCCCCTCCATGATCTCCTTGGACGCACGTTCGAGACGCAACAGCTGCATTCGTGCGCGTGATCAAAATTTAGCCATTGATGCGCGTGTAAACGACGAAGATGAGAGCCACGTGGCGCAATCAGCCTCGCCCAAGCATCGATGCGCATAATGACGCGGGCGAAGCACGATCAAACGGTTGACGTGCACCCATCATGAGAAGGCACACACACTTGTGGGCGACTTGGATGTCGTGGCGCGCCCTCAGCCGTCTGATGGCGATTCGCACCTCAGATCCAATGGCCAAGGACGTGCGGGCGTGGTTTGAAGGGAGAAAACATGCACGTGCTTAAGGATCGGCCGGCGAGGGGCTTCACCAACACTTATGGAATGGGTTTAGCGACGTCCCGGACGTCGCTAAAACCCTTACTTAGATTGGAAACCCCTTCTTCCCTATATAAACCTCCTCAACCACCCCATTGAAGGGCATTCAATTCACACACATTCTCCATGCAATACTAGCCCTCTCTTAGCTCCACCAAGCATCTTATATTCACCCCGGAGTTGTCGAGCCACCGATGGAGCCCCCCTCCGCCTCCGTGGCCGCCTCGCCTCCTCCTCGCACTCTTTTTACTTTAGTTTTATGTCGCACTGGTTTAAGCTTTCATCTATTGTTGTAGTTGTAAACAAACTCTAATTGCATGCTATATGTTAATGTTGTTTCTTATATCATAGCTCACATTTTCTTAGAATGAATGTCATGATTTAAGCACAAGCTCTAACCCTAATCTCTCTCTCTCTTTCTCGTTTTCTCGTAAGCAAACCAAACATTCCTGTGACAACTAAAGCAACAAAATCGCCTCCTTGTGTTCGACACTTGGACTCACCAAATCCACATTTTAAATTAAAATCGACGTCGCGAATGCATGCTACAATGACATAATTAAACCAACGCGTTCCGTGTGCATCAGACGTCCAATCAGATGTCTAACATGTATTCACTAGAACCCTGTTTAGATGTTATCATTTCTAGGAACCAAACCTGCACTTATTAGATGACTGATAATTTTCCCAGACATATTAAAAATCATCTCCAAATGTCTGATCCTTGTTGTCAAGATCCCTGTTTGAATTCAATCAACTCCAGGAAATAGACCCTACAGAATTGGATGTCCAGACTTTACATTAGTCGTCTGACAAGACGTTTGACCTATTTTTTAGACGTCTAATTATGCTGTCAAATTTAATTATGACCCTGATTTCGACTTGATTTTCTTGAAATCAATCCCAACAGTTAGAAGCCTTCTCTGAAGCCTTCTTGAGGGTTCCTAAGGCCTCTATATATAGAAGATGATCTCTCCTTAGTTAAAGGCACCTAGAGATAATACTTTCCACCATTTTAGGTACATTTTGTGAAGAGATCAAAAGAAGTGTCTAAGCTCTCCAAGCTTCATGCATGCTACACTTACAAGAGCAACAACCTGCTGTGCTTTGATGCCTACTCACTTCCACAAATAGGGAAGTCTCTTTGCCTATAGTATCTTAGATCAAATGATATTTTGTGGCTCTTTAGGTTGTATTTTCCATTTTGCCTTTGGTTGGGTATTTACGTGGTGAATTTTTGTCTCCTTTGTGAGACAAAATATTCTTCTTGAAGAAGATGATTTGAGGTACACTACCCTCGGTTAAAGTAGTGTGGATTGTAAGTTGTGGTTGTATCACTTCGTTTAAGTGATACTTTAGTGGATTTGATCTACTCTATAGATCAGGAAATCCTAAGTCGAGAGGCTTAGATTGTGATTTTTACGCGGGTTGGGTTTCCACCTAAAATTTTTTATCTCTTTATGGTGAATGCTTGAGTGATTGTTTTTATTTGTATCTTTTTTTTTTTAATCTACCGCACTATTTACCCACTCCTCTAGTGCACTTAGACCCACTTCTTGTTTCTTCATGTTTCCTTAAAATTTACTCTATGCACCATTTTCTACTCTACCCAGCTTTCGCAAACATTTTCTTTCTAAATTTTATGCTCAGGTCTTAGTGAGCAATAGTTGAGTTTTGCAACTATAGAAGGAAACGATGCTAATTCTAGCTCTAAACCATAGCTGGTTTGTGAGGGTTGCCTTACTTAGTCTTAGTTCATTTCATTTCTTTCTATTTTTATCCTAGTATTGCTTTTTTTGAACATGTCTATTTTGATGAATAATGATGGCTATGGATTGTGATTTCTAGGCTCTTAATCTTAGATTTTATTTGAGAATTATATCTATTTCCTTTTTAGTTCGCTTGTGTGATTATACTCACTATGCATTAATGTCTTTTATGGTTATTTGTTGGACAACTATGAATTTTCGATGAAGTGTAGGAAATCAATTCAAGTTCCTGTTAAGGTGAGGCTCAAATTGTAATAATAGGCTATGCTCATTAACTATTTGCTAAAAGTCTAAGAGCAAATATACATCTACAACAACCTCTTTATTAGAATGGAGTCTCTATATGACTCTAGCCAAGGTGTCCATAGATTTCTAACCTTATAAACTTTATAATTTTCCAACCTTGAATTTAGGAAAAATATTATTCTCTTTGTTATGGATCATGAGAGTGGCTAGTAATTTGCCAGTTGTAGATTGGCTTCAAGTTTCCTTTGATTTTTTGTTTCAAATTGCATGTCTTTCCAAGCAGCTCGATTATTTGAGCATATCCAATCATGAGGGATTGAAGTCTCATCTTTGCTCCCATCTCCTTTGATATCATGTTATTTTAGATGTGATTGACACATAACTTCTAATTGCAAAATCATATGAGAATAATTGTAATCACACAAGAAGACATAGAATTTGGTAACCTAGTTTCACCTTTTAGGTGGATGTCATGGGAGGGGATCTAATCGTTAATACAATGGTTGTGACCCTTTTCTATACAATACAATACTCCCACTACTTTTAGGGTTTTCTCCTCTTAATAACGAAAATAATTATCATAATTGATGGAGAATTCCATAATGGAATTCCTTACCGATCACTTTTCCTTCTTGATTTGTGACTATCTGTACTTTCCTTATCGAGTTTGTTGTAGAAATCTTAAGGAATCTTTTAACAAAGATTGCATTCTGTTATAATTGACTTGACTCCTCTGGGAGCTTGGGTTCAAGTAGGTAGCCGCCCCTAATTGGGGACCTTACCTAGGTGACTCGCTTAGGGCCTTGTCATCAAGGGTTTTGCAGACCTTCAACTGGGCCTTTTTTACAAGTAGGCAGGTGGGTGTAACCACTAAGGGGATGTCAACCAAATTCCTTATAGGATCTGGGTGGTGGATCCTCTAATGTGTTTGGCATGGGGTTCCTTTTGGGTTTGTATTAAGCCTCGATTGCCTTATTAGGGACATAGGTCACTTGAACTTGGGTCTTTTTTGAGAGAATTCATCAACCTCTTAAAGCCTATTCTTTGAGGGTAAATTTCCTCTCTCATCAAGAGGTTGCCCTTCCAATCCCTTCCTATTTCTTCTTTTTTTTTTATTTTTTCCCTTCTTTGATTTTTCTCCTACCCCCTTTTCTTTAGATGGAATGAATTTTTTCATTATTCGTAATGTTCATAATTTATTCATTTTATTAGATTTGTTTTAATCTCTTTCTCTAGACAAGCCTCGTAAATGACCCAACAAACTTATCAAAGAAGGCCTAACTCATTAAACTCATGTTCACCCCTTTATGCTTGGATGGATGTAACGACCTGATTCCTGAGTCCCAACGAGACACGAGAACCGGACTGACTCGACTAATCCCAAGACCTAGTCGTCCAACGAGGAAGTAACCAAAAGAGCAATAAAATAAATCACATTCAACATGAAATATAACTAGCAGTAACAAAATACAGCAGTAAGAAAAAGAACTACTACAGCATGTACCACTACAACAGTAGAACAACATTTATAACTTAACATGAACTACAAGTAAAGAAAAGTACAGAGAGTAACAAGAACTACTCACTACAGTGGAACAAAAAGGGCACAAAAGTGAAAGTTCGGCCCTACTAGGAGGGGTGACGTAATAAAATGCGGAAATAAATATAAACAATATCACAAATAGTCAATCACACAAAGACACAAAGTATTTTTTAGGTGGAAACCCAAACCGGGTGAAAACCACCACCTAACCCTCTCGAGTTAGGATTTTCCGATCAACCTAGTTGATCAAATCCACTAACCGAATCACTTTAAAACGAGGGTGATTCAACCTCAGTACAACCACGCTACAAGTACGAGGGTAGCGTTCCTCAACCCTTTCTCTCCACGAGAAGGATTTTGTCCCACGAAGGAGGCGGGAATTCGCAAAGCGAATAACCAAAAGACAAAGATAAAATAAACAACAAACTTATAGAGCCAACAAAGTAATAAACCTAAGCTTCTATAGGAAATAGGAAACTCTCCTTTGCAAGGAGTGCGTCGAGGATGATGCAGGTGCATGAGCCACGCAACGGCGCAATGTCGCTCTCGTAGACAACGGCGGGAGAGCGGGTGAGCGAAGCTTGATGCTCTCAAGAGAATGGAGCTTGAGCTTGGAGAGCAAGAGCTATCTAGGACACAAGAGAGTGGAACTATGTTGCTTAAGTGTATCCAAGTGTGTGTCTTGTGTTTCTCTTGGTGTGTATTGGTGTGTAAAGGCTCCCCTCTATTTATAGAGGCCTTAGGAAGGCTTTGGAAGGCTTAAGAAAGGTTCTATAGTCGTTGGGAACAAAGCCTAAGTGAATCAGCCCGAAATCAGGAACAATCATTGTTCTGACAGGCTTATCAGACGTCTAATTCTAGCATCAGACGTCTGGAAGTTCACTATAAGACGTCTGATTCAAAGGTCAGACGTCTGATTTTGGGCGGGTCTCTCCCTGACTTGGATCAGATCTAAACAGGGTTTTTACGCAAGTCCATCAGACGACATACAGGACGTCTGGCACTATGTCTGGAAGTTTGGAAACCTACTTTTACTGTGGGAATTGATTTCCAAACGTTGCAACGGCTAGAAAATCTCTGAGAAGAGATTTTGGGTCAGCCGAGGCAAAACGGTCATTTATCAGACGTCTGGAAAGGCCTAAGGATGTCTGATAAGGCTCTAACGGTCATATTCTTGAGTGTCTGCTAAGCCAGCCAACGGTCCACTAATTGGACGTCTGGCAAATCCATCAGACGTCTTCTAAGACGTCTGGTCTAAGGTCTGGACGTCTGATTTTATCAGACAGAACTAACTATGTCCAGCCTAACAGTTATCAGACGTCTGAAACAACAGTCAGATGTCTTAAAATACTTTATCAGACGTATGATTTGGGAATTAGACGTTTGGAAGTGCTGTTTGAACCCTATATTGGTTTTCTAAGTATTCTACAGAAAACCTAAGTATCCTAGGGTTGTGCCGGTGTTCCTAGGACTATTGTTAGGGTTCTTTGAGGCTCTTTAACGTGAAATATCTAAGGAAATAAAGAGCAACAAAAGAAACGAAAAATACAACAAGTACAAAAGAAGGAAATCTATCATATTCTTCATTTCCTTCCATCTTCAATCTGTCGCTCCACACGAACCTCCTCTGTTTTCCGTCAAGCTCCTCCAATCCGTCCTGGATGCGAGCTCGAGTTCCGTCTAAACACGTCCACATTTGCAATTGACCTGAAATTTAGGACTCAAATTGCAAATGTTAAATAACACGTGTTTTGTTATCATCAAAACAAATGATCGTGGTGTGCTAGCACCAACAGTAGTAAGAAAAAGAACTACTACAGCATGTACCACCACAACAGTAGAACAACATTTATAACTTAACATGAACTACAAGTAAAGAAAAGTACAGAGAGTAACAAGAACTACTCACTACAGTGGAACAAAAAGGGCACAAAAGAACAGTGGTAACTCTACTGGACCCTACTCGGCCCAGCGTCCTCTACAGCCGCTGACCCTGGCTGCTCAACACCTGGTCCTAAAAAGTAATGAGTGTAACACGTCAGCGAAACGCTGAGTAGAGTGGCAGCTAACTAAAGAAGTAGTAAAGTGTACAGAAGTTGTTTTACTTTCTTTCTTCCTTTATTTATGTCTTTCTATTGTTTCACCATCTATCTATTTCCCAGATCCTTCACTTGATCTCGAATGTTCCTCGTGGGAACGATCTTGATTGCAGTCTTTTCCGAACAGTAGAAGTAACACGTGGTGCTCTCCTGGCCGGGAGAGTCCCCTGTGGTGATCCTACTCTCAGTCACCCACCCCAAGGTCACTGACAGACGTAACGGTGACTACGGCACGCGCGGTAAACGCACGGGTAGCTAACCCGCACTGGCACGCGGTCAGTCGTTTCCATTAGCGGGTGCGCTCAAAGCACAACACGGAACCAGTATAGGGCAGAGCCCTCTCAGTAACAGGGGTCCAACCCCTCCACAGTAACCAAACAGGGGCCTTGCCCCTCCACAGTCCGCGCACCCTCGCCTGACTACCCAGGTTTGCCCAGTGGGCCTAACAAGTCGGTGTAGGTGAGCTAGCAGAACCCCGGGGCCCGTGGGGTAGCTAGTACTCGCCCTACACTAGTAGCTCTCTTTGGTACTGCGTACACGAGGGCCAGCAAGTCGGTACAAAGTGGCCAGACCTAACCCCGGGTCCCTGGGGCGGCTAGCTTCGCTCTGCACTAAATAGGGGGATAGTCGCTCTCCTTGGTACTTCGTACTCAAGGGCCAGCTCACTTCCCCAATTCTATTCCATTCACTTTCCAGGAGTTCTACTCCTAATTCCCCGTAGGGTTCTAGCTCTTTTAACTCAGTACATTCAGGTTTCACCTTTCCAGTTTCACGTTCATACAACCCATATTCTCAATCATGTTCATTTATTCATAACAGGCAGCTGTTAAATCAATTTACAGGCAGCTATTATTTCCTTTCCACATTTTCCAAGACTGCAATATGTATATTCATTTCGCTAGTTTTCCAGTCTTAGGATTCATGCCGTACCCTAGGATCTATCATTCAATCTAGTTTTTCGGCCCTAGGATTCATGCAATACCCTAGGATCTATCATTCAATCTGGTTTCTCATTCCTAGGATTCATGCAATGCCCTAGGTTCTATTAATTGTTCCATAATTGTAACAAATTATGTTAATAATTTCTAAAGCCACTCTACCAGCTACAACGGAAGTACTGGGGGCGTGGTCGGAAATCCCGCGCGCCTCCGCAACCCCTGAGACTGCAATGGAACGGGATCCTAACACAAGGATCAAACACAAGGAGTTTCTCAGAATAGTATATAATTACTGTAGATGGGTAGAGGATTTTATTCCGAAAAGAACGCAACTAGAAACGCGGGAAACGAACTCCGAACGGGCCCTAAACGGGTCGAAAACGACGAAACAGTCCAAAATCAGACGTCTAGTACCTCTTCCAGACGTCTTAAAAGGTGGGTCAGATGGTACCTTTGTTCTGCGTAGTCTCTCAGACGTCTAGAAGCCTGCGGGGGCGTCTGGCCTAGTTCCCAAACGTCCGATGGTCACCCCGGACGTCTGGAAGTCCTTCCAGTCGTTTGGCACTTTAGCCAGACGTCTGATTCGCATTGGATGCGAATCTCAGAACCTGCACATACCCACTCGTGCTTAGTACGGACGGTCGCAGAAAAGGAAGAAGGACGAAAATAACTTACTTGCCAGATGTCTGGATAGTCCTCCAGACGTCTTAACCGTCGTCTGGTTGGAAGACCAGATGTCTGATTCTGGAAAAACTTCCAGAATCAGACCTCGACGCTCTCCGCCCGCGACGCACGGCCGCGCCTCGTCCGCCTGCTGCTCGAGCTGTAGTAGCCCTCCCACGTCACTCCACGCCCGCTGCTCCCCCGCCGGTCGGCTCTCGCTGCCCCGGCAAGCTCGAGCCCTCACGGCCGAGCATCTCCTCCCTCGCGCAATGCCTCCTCCCGCACATCCGCTGCGGCTGCCGCTGCCACCGCTCGCTCACTCTCGCACTGGCTGGAAGAAGAAGAAGGGAGCGGAGGAGATGAGAGCGAGCGAGAGGGCGAGGGCCCTTTTAAAGCCGCGCGGGGAGAGAGAGAGAGAGAGGGGGGGGAGCGCTGCGCCTGCGGAGGAGAGAGGGGAAAAAGGGGTGTCGCAGGTCTGCGCGTGTAGGCGCGCAGACGAAAACCACCCTGCCGCAGAAAATTAAATCCCAGACGTCTGGAAGGGGTTCCAGATGTCTGGTCAGACGTCTGGGCCAGCTCCCAGACGTCTTAAAAGACGTTTTGAAGCTGCGTTCGTAACAATGGATATGTAGGAGGACCCTTTAAACAAGCTAATGAGATTGAACATGTTGTGCTTAACTTGTAACATGATCTATCCTAACATAAACTTCTTAGCTTTGGGTTGGTTGATTTAAGAGCTCTAACGGCCTGATTTAGGTTATAATTTGGCTAGCTCATAAAATATGAGTTGAGTTTGAGTAGTAACTTAATTTAACCTAATTTGCAACTCTTGCCTATATTTTTAAATTTGCTATTTTTTAAAATATTCTTTTTTTTATGACCTAAAATCACATTTGGGTAAATTGAAGAAGAATTGGCCATCCCCTGTACAGTAATCTTTCAAGTAATGTATGGATAAAGACTCAAACTTGAGTCTCTCTTATCAAAATCAAGAGTTCTCGTTGTCCAATCATATCCTTTTGGGCAAAAATATTTTTTAGGTGTAACATATATAAAAAGTCCTAAATTAAATAACATTTATCCTATGATGCTTAACCCATTCAACTTTTTCTAATTTGAAGTCCACTACGTGTAAACGCTCCATTTTAACCACTGTGCAATTGTCCCCAATTTTTACTCTTAATTCCCTTAATCCCCTTGATTGATCTTACCGTCAAATTTTAAAGATCGAGGAGGAAAATAATAAATATACGGGAGAGAAATCCAATAATTTAATTTATCAATTATTTCAAAAAAAGAAAAAAAATTTATCAATCACCCAATCCAATCGGACCCATTTTGTACGTCATATTAGCTCAGGTTGGGTAGAGCCGTGGCAGGTGGCTTCGGGTGGGTCGGATTGGAAAATTTCCAATAAATAGATACTGGTTGGACCGTGGTTTTGTCTCGGCCAACCGAACCCAAGTGCAGCCCTAGCGGCCAACAGCGATCGCCAGCGCCTTTGCCTCGCGCGGCAGTAGCGGCGTCGTGCTGTTGCCACGGTTTCTGAGGTCTTTAGGTCTCCATCTCTCCCTCCGCCACTCTCCGTGAGACGCGAAGAAGAAGAGCTCAAGAAGTTTAGGAAGAGGAAGACATGGCCGATCCCTACTACAGATACGCTCCTGCAGATAAAGGTTTCGCCCTCCCTCCTACTCCTCCTCCGCTTCCCTTTCCTGTTTAGTTTTCGTGACTCACCTTGGTGAATGCTTTCTATTCACCGTGTTCCTGTCTCCCAGTTCAAAATGTAGGGAGGAAGCGAAATCGACTGTCTTCATGGAAACGCATGATGTTAGGGTCGTTTTTGTCTTCTTAGTTTATCAATTGCACGAAAAGTTGCGGTCTTGTCTTCATATTGTAGGAGTTAGTGGGTAGGGCTTAGGTCAGGGAATTGAAAATTGTGAAAGAGATGCATTGAAGCTACTGCATTTCAAAATCCGATGTTATGGCTAATGGTAATCGGCATTTCGCGTGCGGGCAGGCTGAGTGAGATGTTTTACATGTCCAGTAGGAGTCTAGTTAAGGACAGTCTGAAAAGTCGGAAAGAAGGATACTTCGAATACGCTTATGGGCCCACTGAATATCTATCTCCGTAAAGAAAATGTAAATTGGTTGAATTGCTACCGGGGTGGATGTTCTGACGCCAAAACAATTTTGTATGATATGAAGTTATAAAGCTGATACTAATGGATTATGGCAATGGGAATATGTGAATGGTATGCTGATAGAGACTTTCCTTGAAATGCAGTAGATATCATAAGAAGCAAACCCTGACTTGAGAACTCTCTCAGAAAAAAGAAAATTCTACAGTTTGAAATGAATCATGTAAGGGGGGAAATCTTCTTCCTTCCATCATACACAGCTGTTTCATGTGACCTATCTTTCTCATGGAAAGATTTAGCTCAATAGAATTGAAAGAAACTTAAGATGATACTCAGCGCAGCTAGAGAGGATGGGAAGAGGGTCCCGGCACTCTGATGGGAAATGCCTATCTTGGATGTCACATAGAATGTGAGCAGGAATTGAGAAGGCGACAAGTGCTTCAGGAAGACACACCTAGTGACCAAGTAGGCACCCATCTAGTGGAAAATTTCCTGTAAAACACCTTGGTACCAATAGAAGAAGCATTACCATGGTGTCTAGATTGGTTTCTGAAGCTCTGTTTGTATTTCCAGATGTTCCAATATCTGGTGCGTTGATGTCTATTTATTGTAGCGAATGAAATTCTTCCCAAGATTGTTGAATGCATGCAACAATAGAGGAAGCTTAAAGTCTGAAGGCACTTTGTCTTAGTTTTGCTTTTGCTTATAAGAGAGGCATGGTCTTAATCTTGATAATGCAAGCATATTATTACTTATTGTGGGGAAGTGCTTGGCTTCCATACTAGTATGATCGAATGCCTGCAAATGAACACACTGGTGCTGCACTTTTTTCCTTGTTTGGGGTTTTAGGGTTTGATCCACAGCAGTAGCTTTGGTTTTGGTTTATATACATGGTCAACTTCAAATGAAACTAAACACTTCTAATTTCTAGTTGTCATAGTGTTTTGATCAGCATTTTCTCTGAATGAGCAGATCTGCGAGGTGCTTTCCCTGGTTATCTGCATCCTGATGGTCCAGCTGCAGCTTCCCATGGCATGTTGAGTGCCCCTGCACGTGTCACACCAGATGTGATACCAAATAATGTAAGGATGTATGCAGTTTCTTGAAAGGGAAAATAATGCATGGATGTTATAACTCTGGTTGCATGATAGATTGAGAATTGAATTAGCTAATGTGCACCTTTCTTCCTTTTTCTTTTCCATAGTCACTGAGAGCTGGAGGGTATAATTTCGAGGAACTTGCATCTGTAGGTCGTTCCACCCCTGGACTTGGTGGGCGGCCTGCTACAGCTGATATTGGAGGCTACAGTCATGTGGAAGACCCGGCATTGCTAGGAAGAGAGCCCTCACTTGCTACAAAGGAATCTAATGTGCTGTTTGTCGATAATCTTCCAAACGATTGCACACGAAGAGAAGTTGGACGTATCCTTCTGAGAATGTTGGACCAATTTTTATCAAATGTTTCTTATTTTGATCTAATGTTTCTAGCAGGGGTTTGTCTTCTTTGTAATTTCTTGACTGACACTTCAGATCTTTTTCGCCCATTCATTGGTTTCAAAGAAATCAAGCTTGTCCACAAGGAGCCAAGACGGGTGCGTATAATCCATAATTGCTCATTCAGCAGCTTTCAGTATTACTCGGAAATGCTTACATAGATAACTAAGTTATTTGGATAGTTTTCTATGCACAGTTATGCTATTTGGTTTTTCCTTTCATCCTATTTGTGTGATTGTTTTTTCATTGGAGCTTGGCATCCTAGACCTCTATCTTGTGCCATCACAAAGTGGATGTACCATAAATTGGAATTTGGCTGTTATTTTTAATCTGTTGGACATATCTTTTGGAAAACAAATGATTTTATCTCGCAAGCAATGGTCAACCATGCCTTTAAGATACATTAATTTGGGACCTCCTATTCACGAAGGCCTCCTTTTATTTTCTTCCTTTTTTGAAAGGATAAGGTCTTGTTAATAACTAGTAGAGAAGGAGAGAAGAATGTGAGAGGAATGCCAAAAAGAGCGATTGGATGAGTAATGCTCGAGAGGGAACTGGGAGACAAATGTTAGTTGTTGGTAGAAGGGAGGCTTAATCACAGGATGGGATATGGGGGAGAATGTCTTTTCATGGTTCACCTTTGTCGATTGTACGTAGGGGGTGAAGAAGGAGCATGTGCTTTTCACTGTTGTTGCTATTGTGGATGGAAACTTCTCTCCTAGGATTGTAAGGTTCTTGTACCATGCCTTAGTTGTAGTAATCTACACCATGGTTTCATTCGTCAAGCACATTCTGTCTTTTGGAAGTCCGCTAGTTCTTTTGGTAGTCCATTGGTTTCTTTAGAGTAATTGGTGCCATGCACAGCTAGACAATAGCATTGTTTTGAATGCTTACAAAGTGCTCACGGTATGCCCATGAAATGACCTTTTTATGACATAGGGTGATATTAATGTCGAAATGCCATATTTTGTCAAATATGGACAATATGTTGATATGTTTGAAGAAATGGGTGGCATTAGGTGCAATTCTTAAATCGTTACCATATTTTAATGTCAATATAGGTGTCTTAATAACCTGTTTCTACCAATTACTGATGTTGTAAGTGATTTAAATTTCGATGGCATGCCATGTTGTCGAAATGGTTATTTTTGGGATTAAGCCATGTCAACATCATATAATGTTCAAACATAGGGGCTTAGACGAAATGTCGTTGAAATTTTGCTGAAATGTCAGCAATACTTAACATTTTGACTTGCTGCTACTACTTCTTACTCTTAGTTCTCCTATTCTTCTTTACTATTGTTACTATTGCTCACGCTGTTGCTACTCTATTTTTATCCCAATTGAATCTTCATTGCTATTGCTCTCTCTTGTCGCGCTGCTCCTTTTCCGACTCTTTTAAGGTTTGATTCCACACTAGGGCTTGCAAAAAAATTCAAACCCGTTTAACTCGACCTGAACCTGTTAACAATAAACGGGTTTAAACCCGATTAACCCGTTTAATAAATGGGCTGGGTTCGGGTTTATGGTCATGTACCAACTTAACCTGCTTAACTCGATAAGAAACCCCCTTACCCGAGTCCCCCGTTCCCCCCATTTAACACAATTACCCAATTTACCCATTTAACCTATTTGCCCATTTAATCCATTTACCCAATTTTATGGAATCCAACCCATTTACCCATTTTCACCCATTTAATCTATTTGAAATCCGTTTAACTCATCTGCCCATTTCACCCATTTAAAACCCCTTTTTCTTTAAAAGGAAAGGGTAGTTATCCAAAATGATAATCACCCCAAATGTATTATAAGAAAAGGCTTTTTAGCCTACATCAGGTCCAAAGTATAGCCACAAAGACCCCTCACTCACAGTGACTCACTTCACATCCTAATCAAAACAAAAATAGACTCCACGAAATTTTCCACATAAGGCCTCTGCCCCCTGAAGACGACTTCATTCCTTCCTAACCAGACATCCCAGAGGATCGCCAGTGGCCTGGCCCTCTCCTTTGTCCGGAAGACATTCTACCCAACGTTGCCGCCTTCGCCTTTATATTCGCTCCAAACTCATCAAAAGAACGACAATTTCACCATCCTGCTCCCACGTGGCTCCAAATCTGTGATACAAACGGGCAAGAGAAGAAAATATGGTTGACATCCTCATCATCTCCACACAAAGGGCATACCTTAACCTCCCTAGGAGCCCATCTCGCCCTCCACACCCTCGTCATGAGCGTCCGCCTCCTAAGTAGCCAAACAAAGATCTTGACCTTCAAAGGGCAAGCCGCCTTCCAAACCTGTCTGCAATCTCTCACTAGGTCTAGATCACCAATGGGTCCCCTGCTGGACAATCTCCTATAAGCAGCCCTCACTGAGAAATCTCCTTCATCCCAACTACACATATCATTCCCTGACACTAGATGGAGGCCTTCCAACTCTTCAAGAAATCTCTGGAAGTCCTAGATTCTCGCATCTGAAAGATTCCCTGCAAAAGATGGGCACCACCCACCTTCCCAAACTTTTGCCACAAATGCCTCCCTTCATGTGGAAAGAGCGAAAAGTCTTTGAAATCTTCTAGAAAGTGCACCTTGACCTGTCTAATCATCCTGCCAGAACCTGAAAACCTCTCCCGTTCCTACCACCGGTACAAAACAGTTCTGCACTTTAGGAGCCATCGTTGACAGACCTCTCAGGAAATGAGAAGCATTCCTTGGCGGGGATAGGAGGTCCCAATGTAAAGGGCCTCCATAAGCAAACCTGAAACACCCCCCCCAACCAAATTTCCCCTGTTCTCCAATAAGCCTCAAATCCATTTCGCCAGTAAGCTATCATTAGTTCTCCCCAACTCCCTCACCCCATGCCCCCCTTCTCAACCGGCTTGTAAACCTCCTCCCACGCCACCAACCTTGCGCCAGGCCCGTTCGACCCATTGTTAAACTAGAAAAAATTCCTCATAAGACCCAATATTCTCTTGACGACCTACTGGGGCAGCTTTAGGACAGAGATGAAGTATGAAGGCATCGCAACTAGAATCGCCTTTAGCAGAACCAGCCTTTCTCCCCTCGATAGCAACCTGGACGCCCATCATGCCAACCTCCCCTCCAGCTTCCCCATCAAGGAAGCCCAATCTTGCACCAAGATCCTCCCGTCCGTCAACGGAAGGCCCAAGTACTTAATCGGTAGTTTCTCCTACATCGTGTCAAGACACATATTGCACTCCCTCGCCTCTGCCTCCTTCAAGTTGAAAGGAACAAAACTCGATTTGGACAGATTGATCTGTAACCTGGAAGCCTCACTAAACAATAGAAGCAAGATCCGCATTCACCTTCAATAAAAAAATATCGTATCATCCACATACGGCAGCAGCGGAATGCTCGTCCCATCTACCAAAAAGAAACCTCTCACCAAGTTCCTCTCATAAGATCTATTCGCCGCCCTCGCTAGAACAAAAAGCATCGGAGCCAACGGACATCCCTGCCTAACCCCTCTTATCGGCTAGATCCAACCCCTTGCTGGGTTTCCATTGATAAGAACTGAAAAAGACGTCGTGGTGATGCATCTTTTCATTCACTCGATCCACAGGGGTGGAAATCCCCTCTTTACCAAAGAGGCCTAAAGGAAAGACCACTGCACCGAATCATATGCCTTGCTGAAATCAACCTTCCACATGAAAGCCTTCCTCTTGTTCCTCTTCCAGTAAGATAAGATCTCCGAAGCCACCACATACCCCTCCAAGATGTTCCTGCCTGGGACATAAGCCGTCTGCACCCGATCCGCAATCTTCGCCAAGGTCCTCCTCAATCTATTCGCCAAGATCTTAGCCACAAGCAGGTAAATAGCATTCGAAAGAGATATCGGCCTATACTCCTGAATCTCCTCTTCGGCAATAAGAACAAGTAAAATTTGTTCAATCTGTTGAAGCCCAAGTTTCTTTCACTGAACTCTTGCAGCACCTGCACCATATCATCCTTCACTACCGGCCAGAACTCCTTATAGAAGAAGACAGGAAAACCATCTGGACCTGGACAACCGTCGGCATTCAGCCCCCAAAGCGCCTTATGGATCTCATCCTCTTCAAACGGCTTAATCAAGCTCTTTGCTTCCACGTCCCTAATCCGTGGTATCTCGGATCCCAACCACCTCCATCTTCCCCCCTGCCTCTTCCCAGTGAACTCCTACCCACCGCCTCCCTGCCCACGAACTCCTCCCTGTCCATCAGTCTATCGATCCAGTTCTTCCTCCTCCCAGGTGCCGCCATATTTTATTTTTTGAAACAGTGAGGAAAGCTATCGTGAGGCGATAGCAATCAGGAGGGCAATATATTTCAAATTAAACAAACATTACAAAATAGCTCCCCAACTATGTATGAGGGACCAGCACTCATTTATAATTATCTCACATCGAACTGGTCTCTCCTGAAATAGCTTTTCATTTCTCGCCCTCCACGCACACCACAAGGTGCGGCCATACACCTGTATGGTCGTCTAGGTGTATTAAACCTCTGCTAAAGGGAATACCAGGTAGGCAAAGTTTCCAGGCAAACTTTCCTCCATAGCTTGTCTGTGACCAAGCATGAAGAAAAGATATGAGACGCACTGTCAGTGTGTAATCCACAGAGATGACAGGCGTTCAACGTTGCCCCCATTCTTCTATGTTTAAGGTCACTTGTGATCAAGCCTTCCCTCCTGTAAAGCCACAAGAAGATTTGCACTTTCAATGGAATCTTCAATAGCCAAATTTTCTTATCAATCGGGTCACTCTCCGCATTTGTGTTTAACCTGATAATCCTTTCATAAGCCTGCTGCACTGAAAATTTCCCATTCCAGCCATATGTATCAGCCGCACCCTGTCTGGGATGAATCTGCTGCAATGCAGATAACAAGTTCTGCCTGTCCTCCCATTGCTGTGTACCTGTTCTACATAAATTAGACCCTTCCAACCTCCAGCAATTCCCTGCAGCAGACCACAGGCTGCTGACAGTAGCTTCTTTGTCTGTAGCTGCAGCATGTGCTCTTGGAAAGCATCTCTTAGCATCCCCATAGTTGACCATTGCTCATTCCACAAACTAAAGTCACAGCCGTCTCCAAGCCTAGGCTGCATCAAGTGCCAGTTGCTTTTGATTGCAAGGATAACCGATCTCCAAAAAGGGGATGGTTTGACTGGATGTAGCCTCTTCAGTGCACTATTGGAGTCACCATAACAGTCTATGATCAGGTCTGTCCAGATTTTATCCTTGTCCTCAAAGATCTTGATTGCCCATTTGATCATAAGAGCTTCATTGAATTCCTTAAGTGCCTTAATCCCCAGTCCACCTATTTCCTTTGCCTGCAGATCTTTTCCCATTTTACAGGCTGCATGAAACTCCCCTCGTGACCTGCCCCTTTCCAAAAAAATTTCTTCCGCATTACGTCCAACCGTTTCCAAATAGATTTCGGGACCTTAAAGATGCTGAAATAGAACATTGGGATGGAGGTTATGACTGAGTTTAGGAGAATTAGTCTCCCACCCTTTGACAGAAATTTGCTACTCCACCCTTTCAGTTTGACAGATACCTTATCAAACAGAACATTCCAATCATTCTTCTTCATTTTTGCAGCTTTTAATGGCAGTCCCAGATATTTAATTGGCAGCTTAGACCGAGGTGTACCCAATGTAGTCTCAAGAGTCTTATGTTCCTGCTCATTCGTGCCAAAGCATATCAGAGTAGACTTTTCTTGATTCAATTTCAGACTTGATATATCTCCAAAAATCTTCATCATATGCCCTAAAGCATGGGCAGCAGAATTGGACCCTTCCACAGAAAAAGTCGTGTCGTCTGCATACTGTAAAATAGGAGCCAAGGACCTCCTGTTGGAAAGTGAATACCCTCTGATGACCTCCACCTCTATCATTTTGCATGCATATCTTGCGAGCCCACCAACAGCAAGGTTAAATATCAAGGGGGCTAGAGGACATCCTTGTTTAACCCCACATTGAGGTTGAATTCAAGCACCACATGGTTTCCTATTGATCAGCGGGGAGAAGGAAGCAGTTGTGATACATCGCTTCATCCACTGGATCCATAGAGGGGGGGAACCTCTCTTTTTGAATACCTCCCAGATGTATGGCCATGAAATCGAATCATATGCCTTTTGGAAGTCGACTTTCCACATAAATGCCTTACATTTCCTTCTGTGCCATCCACTCACCATTTCTTGGGCCATAATGAAGGATTCTTGGAGGGATCTGTTGGGTAAAAAGGTAGACTACATAGGGTGAATCAAGCTTTGTAGAGCAGTTCTCAGCTGGTTTGCCAATATCATACTCACCACAAGGTAGATGGAGTTCGATAGGGAAATCGGTTTGAAGTCTGAAAACTTCTCAGCTCCCATAGTCTTCGACAGTAAGAAAAGATATGACTTATTGATCTTATTGAAACCTGCATTGCCCTTCTCAAATTCTCTTATGACTTCCATCACCTCCTTGCTAATCACGCTCCACATTTCTTTATAGAACACTTGTATCCCATCAGGTCATGGGGAATCTTCCATATTAAGCTCTTTAATAGCATTCAAGGTTTCCTGTTCAGTGATGGTTGCTGTCAATTGAGAGGCTTGATCACTTGTAACTCTTGGTGCATCATTCACAGCCATCCTCCATTTCCCTCTCTTTGTTGCCTGAGAAGCCCCCCTGTAGTACCTGATAGCTGCAGTACTTATTTCTTGCATAGAGGATAATCTGTGTCCA
This sequence comes from Thalassia testudinum, assembly GCA_037157565.1. NCBI lineage: Eukaryota > Viridiplantae > Streptophyta > Magnoliopsida > Alismatales > Hydrocharitaceae > Thalassia > Thalassia testudinum. The sequence goes on along the minus strand of JAZHRO010000055.1, from coordinate 19,237,941 downwards.
TCTTTGAGAATGGAAGAGATATAATTTACATGCCTGCTAGAGCTGGCCGCAAGATGAAAGAATTTAGTGTTGGCATCTCCCTCCTTGAGCCATAATTGTCTTGATCTCTCCCTCCAATCAACCTCCTGTTTGAAATCTTCTTCTACTACCACCCTCTACCACATTTTTCTATCTGCAAGATCCTCATCAGATAGAGGACCTGCTGCTTCCTTAGAATCCAGCTTCTGGATGTTGTTCAGAGCCTCTACCCGCCTTTGCTGCCTCAACGTGTTCACAGTATCACCATACTCTTTCAGAACTGCACGTAGGGCTGCTAGCTTGGATGCCGACCTGATAGTAGCTGATCCCTTCACCTGTTTAGCCTGCCACCATGAGCTGATCATCTGATGGAATCCAGGTTCTCTCAGCCAAGATTTTCTAAGTTTGAAGTATAAGCCTACTTGGATCTCTTCACCACTATCCCAAACCAAAGGAGTATGGTCAGAGAAAGGGCGGTCTAGGCCAGCAACACTCGACATTTGAAATCTATCAAGGATAGTCACATTTCCAAAAAATCTATCAATTTTAGATAGTAAGCTGTTACCATTGCGCCAAGTGAACTAAACTCCTGATGATGGATATTCATTCAGGTCAAGGGATTGAACTACCAACTGAAAACGAACAGCCGAACTGTCTGTGGTGCCATATGGCCTGTCTGTCCCTGTCAGCACACAATTGAAGTCTCCTCCTGTCAGCCAAGCTTCCCCTTGCACCAATTCGGCCATAGCAGCCCAATCCTCCCATAGTTCCTATCTCACAGATGTAGCACAAGGGCCATACACACCTGTAACCCAGATAATGTCATGCCCCTGGTGAGTTTGGAACTTGCAAGTCATCAGATGTCTAGCCTTGTGTACTTCCAAAATGTGTGCCCAAGCCCTTCTCCACCAAATAACAATGTCCCCCGACCTACCATGTGCATCAAGCATCACACATTCATTCGCCCTCGCAGCCATCAAGTCATTCCATATTCTATCAGACTCATTCTCAATGTGAGTCTCTTGAATGATCTCACAATCGATCCCCCACTCTCTCAAGTATCTCATCAAAGAAGCCCTCCAGCTTTTGTCGCGCAACACGCGCACATTCCATGTGAGGATTCTCATCTTCCTTCACGAGATCCCTCCCCTCTTTGATTCTGGCATTTACATACCTGCATAATTGCTGCAACCTTCTTTTCATCCAGAAGCAGATCAGCCTTTGATTTCCTCTGCCTGAGGCTATAGGATGACCTGCCCTTACCAGATTTGGTACTAAATCCAGTATCAAATTTTAGACCCTCCACCTCTTGCAACCTCTGTTGGACCTTCAAAGAGTTAGGCGAAATCTCTCGCAACATTTGCACCTCACTGTCAACAGCATCTGGTTGTACACTCCCTGTATCTTCAATCACAGGCCTCGTTGTTTCCATCCTTATTGATTCCTCCTCAGCCATCATCTCCCCCTTTTCCCCCAGGTGATGGTCCTTACGCTTTTTGATAGATGGGGACTCTTCAGGAGAAGGCCTATGCAAGACCTGCAGGTTCACCTCTTCAACAGCTTCTAAATTAGACGGCTTATCTTGTATCTTCTTTGTAACAATGTCACCCACCGTGAAACTCAGCAGCAACAGCCAAGAACTACCCCCACATCTCTGAATCAGTCTGTCAGGGATCGAACCTGATTTGAAAACATCAACCATCACATTCAGAGTTCGTCCATCGCCCTCCATCAGCCCTACTTCCACATCTTCTGCCATTAAGGCAAATCCAGATTTCATGGTCGCCACCACCTCCCTAAACCTCAGGTGTAGCGGTAGACCCTTGATCTCAAGTCTCCCCGACTTGGATCCCAACCTCTGAGGTGGCCTCTCCGGCAAGGCTCCATCAAAAGGAGAGACCGACCTCCAAATCACCGTTAGGCCGTCACGAAAGCTTGATTGAAAACGCAATCTTTCGACATCCATCGTCCTCAATCCAAAAAGCACAAAACGTGTAGGTGACAGGGAAGTGATATGCCATGAGTTAGTCGAGGGGGAGAGAGAGCTTACTAGATTGCGCAGGTTTTCTGAGGTCGGGCTACCGGTCATTACCTCTTTGATCAACGCCCCTCTCAGTATCAACTCTGCCGCTCTAATGTTCTCGGTCATAGGGACCTCAACGTCGACCATATGACCCCCATAGGTACGAGGGGGCGGTGGTGGCGGCGGCTGTGCCCTAACATTCAAATCTCCAGAGCGTAAATTTGGACGGCCTTTCATCTACCCACCAGATATCTTACACGAATCCCGCTTGTGGCCATAACCGCCGCACGCTAGGCACATAATGGGAGAGCGACAAATAGCTGCCATATGGCCCCACCGCCGGCACCGGAAGCACACGATCCTTCTGGTACCCCTTGCACTCCCTCTAACTGTCCTCCTCGAATCCGCCTCCCTTCTGCTAGATTCGTCAGATTCTCTCCTCTCCTTCCGCCTCCACACCCTAGACCTCCATGTAGTCCAGCCCTTGTCTTCCCTGAATCTACCGCCGACCACCCCAAGGTTGCTTACCGCCGGCCACTTTCAATCTATCGATCCAATTCTTCCTCCTCCTAGGTGCCACCATATGAAAGTACCGAGTGTTAGAGTTGCCCTCCCTGAGCCACTTCTGCTTGGATCTCACCTTCCACTCCACCTCCACCTTTCGATCCTCTTCTTGCACCACCTACAAGCACTTTGCTCTGCTCTCCTTGTCCCCTTTAGAGAGGAGGCCAACATCCCCAACCAAATCCAGCCTCGCAATCTCATCGAGAGCTTCATTTCTCCTCTTCACAAGCTCCTCTTTGATCTGCTTCCTATAGACCTTGATAAAGGACCTTATCTCCCGCAACTTGGCTTCCAACCTAGCAGCCGCCGAGCCTTTTGCATGAGTAGATCTCCATCTCTCTTCCACTAGCCTCCTAAATCCCTCTTCTAGAAGCCAAGCTTTGTCAAACTTAAAATATGTACCATGCCTCCAGTCCTCATTCGTCGCCCAAAGCAAGGGGGTGTGGTTCGAGAACGGTTGCTCCAGAGTTTGACCTCCGCCAAAGGGAAAACCTCCGCCATCGCTGCCAAGACCAAGAACCTGTCAATCCGAGACCGCTGCCCACCAGAGCTCCTCCAAGTGAAGTGGCAAGAAGAGGGTGGCATGTCAACCAACCCCTGAGCAGCAACAAAACCCGCAAAAGCCTTCGAGCCTTGGTTCACTCTCACACGGCCATCTGGTCTATCTTCTGCCAATAGAGTGACATTAAAATCACCACCAATCAACCACAAGGTCCCCTAATGTGCCGCTGCGACTTGATCTAATTCATCCCACATAACCTGCCTCCGCATACCATCATTCGGGCTATAGACTGAAGAGAAGAACAGGTAGAGATTATCCCGACGCCTCTGCAACTTGACCGTGACTACATGGGATCTGACCGTCGAGTCCAACAAGGAGAAGACATCTCCTTTCCACCCAACAACACCACCTGCTCTTCCGACCGCATCGAGGGCTATGAACTCCCCAATGCCACCACCCCCCACCTCCCTCCACAACCTCTGATCATAGCTCCCCCATTTTGTCTCCTGGTGAAAACCACCTCGGGTCCCCACCTTTGAATGTAACCACACAATGCTGCCCGCCTGGAGGGGTCATTCAACCCCCTCACATTCCACGAGAGGACCTTGGTCATGGAGATGGTCGGGAAACTCCACCTTGCATCATGTGCCTGAAACCCACCTTCTTAGCCACCCAGTCAACCTCCCTGTCCTCTAGCTCCACAGGTCGACCCGATTGCCCCCGCCGCACCTGCTCCCCTTCCAAAGGGTTCTCTTCTTCCTCGTCCACCCCTGCTTGCACCACCCTCTCTTCACCTACACCTAACCTTGCTCGAACCTCCTTAGCCACTGCCCCCTCTCCAACCCCATCCCCTTGTTGGCTATCAACACCACCACTAGCCATCGACGCTGCCCCAGCACCCCCCACACTACCATCGCCTCCCACTGAGCCATTAGCCGACCCTCCACCTCGCCCCGCTATCGGCAGGGTGCTGGTGGCCACCTCCTCCACCAACACCTCCCCTCGATGCCGGTCGCTCCCCACCTCGCTCTCGCCTCCAGCCTTCGCAGTCAGAGAAGACTTAGCCCTCCACCTCCGATAGGTCCACCTCGGTTTGTACGAGAGCTGCTGTGCGAGGAGCTTCCTCGGCTTCCATCTCTGCAGGCGCAGCACGATCCCGTCCATGCCGCTCGTCATCGGCCAGTCAGCCTGACGAAGCTTGGATCGTGGGCTCGCCTTTAGGCCCATCTGATCGTCGCCACCGTGCGGTGCTCGCCCCGGACCCTTGTGGGTGAAAGGGCACGATTTGAAACCCCCCTCGAACTCACCTTTCCCTAAGCCCGGATCTACCTCACCCGACCTGGATCTACCAAGAGGGCACGTTGCTAAAAGCCTCTCCACATCAGCCAGGCCCTTCGTCTTTAGCGCCTCAGATCTCTCTAGATCTTTCACAGCAGATCCTGCGCCTTTGGCCGCCTCCACCATCCGCTCGTCTGCCACTGAATGCGCCACGGGAACCGCAACGGCCGCGTAATCATCTCCTCATCCCCTCGCCTTCCCAAAAACAGTCGGCCATCGGCCTGCCCGTGAGCCAGCTCTGTCGTTACGCTCCCCCACCACACTACCAGCCACCGCCTTAGCAAATGACCTAGGTCTCCCGACCTCCGATGAGACCCGAACCAACCAAGAAGAGCTCCCCCACCTCAAGACCACCTTCTCTGTGATCTGCATCCCCGACTTCATCCCCACCCAAGCATCGAACCTCGACAGGTCCTCCGCTCTCAGGCCAAGATCATCGCATCTCCGAAGTCTTGTGAACAGAGAGACCCCTGCTGCCACCACCTCCACCGTACGAAGGAAGAGAGGAACCCCCTCAATCACCACCCTCTACCTTGCACAAACAGGTGGGCGCTCTGCCATGGCCCCGTCCGACCTCACCGACCACCTCCACCTCACCACTCAGCCACATGACATCTCCTTGAATGCGAATCTCCGTGGCATAACCGGTCTGAGCCTCGAGAACACCAAGCCTCCGCTCCCGAGAGTTGCAACTCCAAAGGCACCCCTTCCAATCCCCAACAGCGAGGAGACCACCCCCCTCAGGTCCCCCAGCCCCACCTCCCCTTCCAGCACCACAGCTACCAGGGCCACCGCCAAACTCCCCTTAAGGGTCCTAATCTCCTCCGACCATGGCGCTTCAACCTCCATGAGAGGCGCCCCCTCTGGTAGAGGCAGCAACTCCTCTGCTCTCCCCACGGAAGCCATAGCGGTAGGCTCCCGAAGGTGGCACCTCACTCGCCTATGCCCAAAACCTTCGCACCGCAGACACCTCAACGGCTCCCTACAACCCTTCGTGAAATGCCCCTTCCTGAGGCACTTGAAGCAGCAAAGCTCCGGCGCCTCTCCCCTCCGCGACCTCTTCACTGTCGTCCAACTAGGCTCCTCCTCGCCCTCCCTTCCTCTCGCGCTCCCCCTCTCGCTCACGCGCATCGCTCTCCTCGGGACAGTATTTTTCAACTCGCTTTCCCATTTAAAACCCATTTAACCCATTTACCCATTTAAAATCCGTTTAACCCGACCTGAACTCGTTTAATTAAATGGGTTAAACGGGTTGGGTCGGGTTCGGGTTTGGGTAAATGAACCCGTTAAATAAACGGGTTAGACCCGACTCGACCCGATTATAATCAATTTTTGTCTAAACGAGTCAGGTCTAACCCGACCTAACCCGTTTGACAGGCCTATTTCACACCTATCCATAATTAAAGAGTAGATCTACATACTATATTTTAACTTTACTATTATTATGAACATATAAGTTTAATCATATTTTAGAATTGAGGAAACATTTGAGTAATTCCTAAAATAAAATCTTAAGTTTTGATTAACATTAGAAAATAAAGAACTTACATCTACCTATAAGAGAATAAAACTTGAAAATTACAAATGCTAAGGGTCTGTTTACTTTATGAATTAATCATCATTTACTTCAAGGATAACATTCAACCTAGAAACCCATGGTCTATGTTTGGAGGTGATAATTTATATTTTTCATACATAAATATGATATAACTAAATCTAAACGTGACTCATAAGGGTTGGTATAAATAAAAATAGTTAACACAATACACACAGTAAAAGATTTCAAAGTAGCTGATAAATTAATTTAAGATCAAGATATTTAAATTTCAAATTTTAATTTATTACCTTAGTTTATGCAAATTATATATTTAAATCTTTTATCTTTGTATGACTTAATTCAATTTGCACAGAAATTATTTGATATTTGATTTTTGAACTTAAACATGATACATTAGATTATATGTTACATATGAATATTGGGATATAACATTATTATTCTTACATGAGCATGCTTAAGCTTGTTATTTCATTGAAATTCTAATCATTTTAACTACTTCTGTCATTTTTGTTGGTATATGTTGGCAGGAGGCATGCTCTCGGCATGTCTCCAAAATGAGCTATTTTTGGGGCATCGAAATCATTTAAATTTAACATCAAAATGGGTCATTTCCATGGTGTGCCTTTGAAATGTACACTTAAAAAGTTATTGAAATGGTGTCGAAATCGACATTTCAAATCAATAGATAGCATGGCCTCGATTTGGCTTGGTGGCTACAATGATTGATTTCCAAAACTGGATGTGCCTTGGTTGATCTAAGTGAATAAGGATGCAATTACTTTTGTTCAATGCCTAATAAGGTACATGATTAGTGGCTTTCCATCTATGTGTGTATTAAATGCAATAGAGTTAAAAGTTGGATGTAGTTGTAGCTTTCATCTTTCACCTTTTGTCAAAAGAGGTTCCTTCTCCATGTTTGTGATATGGACAACATGAGCAAGCTTCTCTTTTGCCTTTTGGACAGTGTGGTTGGGATCGTAAGATGGGTTGAAATGGGCAAACTTTAATGGGGCACTATCAACTTGAGTCCTATTAAGGCATATGCTATGGATGGAGTTCAAGGATATATTACTGGGCCTCCTTTTTTTCACGGTGATGTAGGTTGTGTCCTCTTTTGGAAGATTTGACATTGTGGCATGGTTGATCTTGAGATAATTAATCTTACGAATATCAAATGTGGTGGCATGGGTTGAGGCACCTTTAATACGGAAGGTACCCTAGGGCCTATGCATTGATCTTGGAGATAGGACTTCTCGTATGTTTAGTCTCCACTAGAAGGGGAAAACCCGTTCTTGTGCATCGATGGCAAGGTGGAACATGAAGTAGTTGGCTCTAGTGAGGGTCGTTGTGGGAAGCAACATGATTGTCGTCATTTAGCTATCGAAAGGTGTTAGGGGCAAGGGTGACTTCTTTTTGCAAGGGATTATTTGAATGTTTTTAAGAGATCCTGTAGTTATCTAGACAACTCACCTCACTTGATCATCCTTGCAAGTGATCATTATCATTTTAGAAGGTTTACAAAGGTTGCTGTAGATATTGAGGAATCAGAAGGGGAAAGAGGTTATAGTACCGAATCTCACATCGCTGGGCATTCGTCTTTTCATACCATACTGGTGCTCAAGATATGTCCTCACCATCTAAAGTTGCTCCATTGAAGGACCCATTTGTTGGATCCAACTTTGAGATGGTCTCCAAATCCAATTTCCAACCTGAGTTCTGGATTCACAAACAGAGCCTCTTGTTGTATGTGCAATGATGGTTACAGAGTCCTTAAGCACCTCTTATTCACCTGTCTAGTTGCTAGACTGGTTTGGAACCAAATGGAGGTGGGGTGGATTGGCACTTCTTCCTTTCTTGATTTTTAAAGCTCTCTCTGAAGTTGGTTGGCTTGTGATTTGATGCATTATAGATTGGAGGAGAGCTCAATGCCTTTAGCAGGGTTGTAGGCCATTTGGTTGGAGGGGAGTGGGGTTCCTTTGACAGTGTATGTTGAGGATATAGTTTTTTGCACTCAGGGTTGTATCAAGGAGTGGGGACGTAACTCTTCTTGTAGCCCTGTTTTTGAATAAATGAATGGGAAGGCTACATCTCTCACGTAGCCTTTGGGAGTCAGGGTGTGCATTCAATGGCTTTGATAGTTCATTGCAAATGGAGGCCCTATCTGCTTCACTTCAAGGAAGGAGCTTGTTTGAGGGATGGGGAATTTCAGAGGTGGAAGATCAGGTGATGGGGCTGCTTATAGGTGCTTGGGGTTTGATACTGCTGCAGTCAGACATTTTGCTTCGGTGGAGGTTGCTCAAGAGTTTGTTCGATGAGCCTGGTCATTGAGCTTCCATGGAGGCTCAACAGAGTTTAAAGAGGACATAAGGAAGGAGACAAGATATGAATCGGTGGACATTAGCTGTGTGAAGGATGGAAGTGATGCAGTTGGTTTAGTGATTGAGGGGTTGAGGTGGGTATTGAATCAGTTGCTGGGAGGGGTTGGAGACAGTTGAGATATGTTATTGGAGGTTATAGAAATGTGTTACAGGAAACCTATGATCTGCGGGAGACATTTGAGGCTGGCAAAGAAAGCTTCAGCTTTCTGGAAGAGTTTTGTGTCAGACCATACCTCTTGCAGTGAGTTTCTTTTTGGCCTGCCTTGTTGATGTCTCAGGCTTTAGATTTTGGCTTGATGATTTGACTACAGCAGGTGCTTTCTTAGATGAATATCCTTGACTTTTTGCTTTGGCAATAGACTTGAATGTCGCTGGTTGCTTCTTGCTGGAGTTCTGATGGTTCAACATGAAGAGGCATTTAGATACCAACTTTTCTTGGACATTTATCTGATCAATGGTTTGACGAATTCCTTTCATTGCCTGATAATCTATCTGCTTACAGGCCAATCATGGGCCAGGCTGCTAGATGGGAGTGGGAGAATTGTCTCTGTGAGGTTGGCTTGCAGACTTTATCACCCACCAAGTAAGATTGATGAGGAGTTGGCACAGGATAGCAGAATGATTTGGAAGGTAAAGGCTCCAGATTAAGGTGTATAGGCAAAAGATTGTTCTCTCTTCTGATCCCACTTGCATTTTTGGTTTTTTGTCCCAAAGGATTGCTTGCAACTTTTCTTTACCAGTCCATTTGCAAAGAAGGTGTGGAATAAGATGGGGATTGGGTGGGTTGTTGTCACTTCTACTATGGCTTCTTTGAGGAGTTTCAGCAGTGGCAGAGTTGATCAGGGGTCTAGTCTCTAGAAATCAAGAGGCCAATATGCCTTACTTTTGGGAGTAATATAGGTAATCTCGTTGGGGTATAATGATGCAGTCTTCAAGGGGCAAAGCCCTAATGTCGATAATATTCTTTCAGATGTGTTTTCTTTGAGTTTGTGGAAGGCTTGTTTGTAGTTTGTTGTCATGTATTTTCATGTAATCTTTCAGCAATGGATGATGAAGTGAACCTGAGGGATCATCCTTTTATTTTCAGAAGAAAAAAGGACAGTGAAGAAGTATCCTTCATTTATACAAAAGATGTATTGCCAATGCTGGCAGCTTGATTGCATACTGACTCTGGAACTAGGGCTTTACTATATCATTTGGCTATTTAAACTATTGTGGGTAAATAATTGACAATTATTTTCAAGATGAGTGCTTTGTTAGATCCCTTCTATAATAAGAAAGGTTTTCTCTCTCATGTTGCTGAAAGCATCATACATTCATTGTTGCAATGAACAAGTGTATTTCAACTTCATAAGAACCGTAGGAAAAGAAACATGGACTTTTCTTTGCATGAGTTTTGCATAACATTTCTAGTATTTACCATCATCTTGTATTACCGTGCATTGTGATAAATATGCAGAGTGGTGACAAAGCTCGGGTCTTGTGCTTTGTTGAGTTTACTGAAATTAAATGTGCTGCAACTGCTCTGGATGCTCTTCAAGGTGCAAGATTATATTCTTTTAATTTTTGTGGTGTCATTTTAAAGGCGCGATACATTTACATGTTTTCTGCTGCTAAGTTTTTGTTTTGTCATAAGTCATGTTATTTTATTGGTCTCGATGTTTGTTTGTCATTTTGTCTTGTGATGCCACTGTGGATCGCCTAATGTTAATGATCTAGAGAAACTTTTTACCTATTGGACAGTGCAAGATTAGTTTTCACTAGTCAATGGAATTGGCGAGGCTTATATCTGAAATCTGTTGGACCAGTGACAGATAATGCACGACTTATTGAGCAGTGGCTCTCTCTATATATAGAGGAGCACTATGGAAAAGATACGTGAGAGGCCGTCACACCTGAGTCCTATGCCCAATATGGCCAGATTCTATTGTGTGATATGAATTGTGCTTATTTTTCAAAACATTGCCCAATAAATAGCAGTAAAGCTGGAAATTGGAATAACTTTTTCAATGGAAATAATAATTATGTAACTATAACTAATAAGTGCATATGACATCTTTCATTATTCATAATGCTGTAACTTGTTCCTCTATCTGATAATCCTGACCTCCAATGGATTATTATTTGGAAAGAAATTTCATGCCTAGGAGAGGATATTCAGATATGTCAAAATCTGGCAAGGTGCTTTGCATTGGACTTCCTAAGGTCTATCCATAAACTGGTTGATATAGGACATCCGATAAAAGTATTGTTATGGGAAAAATGATGAATTTAGGATCCACTGGACTATAAAATCTAACTTGCCCATCTCATTAAGAAGATCTAAAACAAATGGCCTCTGATATGAAACTACACTATCTGACATATGAGAGACCTCGACAGACAAATTGTGACTGAAGAAATGTCATCTTTGTTATCCCTACTCTATCATTGTCAAAGGTATTTGAACATATACACTAAGGATGATAGAGTGAAAAGATAATGACTTGAAGAAGATAGATTATGATGATTGGCAGTTGCTGATGGATCAAGGGCAGTGATGAGTTATATGGCACACTTTGTTCAGTAGGCATTCATAAGTGGCAGACATCTTTTCAATGGTTTGGTTGTTGCCTCAGAGATCATTGCTTACTTGAAGAGCTTAGGGAGAAAGTTTCATGTGGAAAGCTTGACTTTAGCGAAGCTTACAACTCTTTACCTTGAGTTTTTTTGTGGTCTTCACTATATCAAAGGTGCTTCCGTAACCTTTGGGTAGCTTAGATGAAATGATGGACTGCTACCATCCTTTTCTTTTCTATCTTAGTTAATGGGAAATCATTAGGTGGATGGTTTAGGCGTGTAAATGTTAACATTGATGAAGTATCGACAAGTCATGGTTCTTATTAGTAAATAAATATAAGTATTTCTAATATCACAAGAAAGTGGCAACGTCTCATATTTTAGAAAATTATCACTTAATTGATGATTTTTTTAGAAGTGTTATTAAATGTTAGAGTTATTAAGTGTTTTTGAGGGTCCTGTTATTTCTTGTTTTATTGAGTGTTCCCTTGTAATTTACCTAATGCCTCTTTTATAAAAGAGAGGCTAGGGTTCTTTGGTTCAATAAGAAAATTCATTCCCTCATTCTCACATAGTAGCAGAGCCACCGATCTTTGAAGGTTTGTTTTGAGGAGAGAGAAACCCTAGAGAGGGGAGAGCTCTCCGATGATCCCGTTGGTCTCCAGCGAGCCATCGGAGAGGCCTTCTCCTCTCCCAAGTTGTGCATATGCCCTCTGAAATCACTTCTCCGTTGTGACATCACCACCTTTTGTGTCCAACCACGTCGCCACCACCTTGGGTGGCTTACTGCTTGCTGCCACCTGCCCATATAGGGCCCCCCTGCGTCGTCGCCAGATCTTCATCGGCCTCCAGTGCCACTACAACTCAAAGTGGCAGTCTTCTCTCTATCGCATGAAGGTCATCAAGTGCTGCTTAGCCCTGCAACGCCTTCTTCCTCAAGCTCCGATCACCACCACCATCGCCTCCTTTGCCACCTCAAGCTTTAGTGAAGAAGGGCTCCTTGTGCTTCGTCTTCGACATTATCTCTGCCACTAATCGCCCCTCATTTGCTGTTGTGGTCGAGGGGTTGCCACGTCGATCTACTTCATTTCCACTTCTTCCTACTGCAGAGCTTCTTACGAAAGGGCATCTTCTGCTTATGTTTCCAAGTTTTTTAGGATTAGATGTCTTTGTTTTGAAGAGAGGTTTTTTTTTTTGGGTTGGGGGGGGGGGGGGGGGGGGGGGGCGAGGGCTTTTGTTGGTGTGCCCCTCTAGAGTATTGTTTTTCTCATCTTGTCTTTATGTGTGAATGTGTGAGAGAAGCAAAGAAGACATGATATTGCTCTGTGTTCTTAAGTGAGTGGCCAGTGCTCTCACGCCTGCCCTCGAGAAACCTAATATTGATTGGCTCGTGTGGAGACGTACGAGAAGAGGCACCCTTTTAATGATATGTCTCATACCCAACACCTTACATGGGACGTAGAAGTCATTGCGGATGCAGAGGCCACTTACTCCTTCAACTACTGCTGATCTCCAACTATCATCTTACCCTTGCCACTCGAATGCTCCTCCAACTGCCTACATTAGGGGGGAGCCCTTGTTTGTTGTGACTCCTTCAAGTTGGACATTGCACACTTTAATTTGGGGGGCAGTGTTAGAGTTATTAAGTGTTTTTGAGGGTCCTGCTATTTCTTATTTTATTGAGTGCCCCCTTGCAATTTGCCCAACGTGTCTTCTATAAAAGAGAAGTTAAGGTTCGTTGGTTCAATAAGAAAAATCCTTCTCTCATTCTCACAAGAAGTATGAATGTTGGAGATTGGTAGTCATCTGCTTCATTACCACCAAAAAAGGTATACAACAAAGTGCCAAGGAGACTACATAGTATGCAACCAAAGGGAAAACAAAGAACAAGCTTCCCATACTACATTGTTGATTGAAGCCCTCTCATTCTTGAAAATGACCTCGTTCCTGTGGATACAAGTAACCCATAAGCTGGCAGCAACCTTCATTGCATTAAAAGGATAGCCCACATCACGTCGAAAAGTTGTCAGAAATCATCCATGGAAAGATCCTTTAGAGGGAGAATAGAAAGAGCGTGAAAGAGTTCTCAAACAAAGGGGTAGTGAACAAAAAGACGAAGCATGTCTTTGTCTTCCACTCCACAAATAGGACAAGCAATGTCAACATCAACAACCTAGAGTTTCCTTCTAACCTTGGTGACAAGCCTCCCCCCTCTAAGTAGCCACAAGAAAATTTTAACTTTTAGTAGAATCTTTAACTTCCAAATAATGGTGCAATCACTACCCAAGTATAGATCATTAATAGCCATAACACCTCTGATATGCTTATATGCTTTGCTAATTGAGAAGGTTCCCCTATTCCAAGCCAAGGAGTCCACCACCCCTTCCTTTGGGCAAAAGAGTTGATGATCGACAAGAGTTCTTTGAAGTCCCTCACCTTAGCCTCCAAGAGAGCTCCTTCAATATGTGGAATCCAAGCATTAGCATTCCTCTCTGTGGAGATTTTAAGGGGAATAATTTTTTTATTCAATAACCAAGCCAAGCCCCTCTTTATATAGAGAGAGGGTTTGGTACAATAAGGGAAAACACACCAAGTTACTAAAAAATAATACAAACCAAAATAAGTAAGATAACTAACTAGTTGGATGCTCATTTATTTCCTAACACTCTCCTGCAAGTTGAGACACAGGAGGCAACAAAGACTTGGATCTTGTAGACGTTCATGATGGCGAAGATCAACAGTAGTTGACGTAGTAGTCCCTTCTTGGTGTCTTCAAACTCGGGTGCCTCTTCTTATACACCCTGGAGTCAAGGTCTATTGCTTGGCATTGCCATGGTGCGTGAGAGTGTTGCCCATCAACTTGACATCTTGAGTAGACTCCTATCTTCGCTTCTCTCTCTCATTCGGATAGAAGGACAAAAAGAGGAAAACAAGACTCTAGAGGGGTGCAATGCAAATCCCCTGTAGGAAAAAAAACACATCAACTTTAAAAATAGCAAACTTACATCTGGATCCTACACAAATAACTCTTCTCTCTGTTTTTTTTTTTAATTTTTAATTGATCGATTGGAAAGGGGGGCTTCTCCCCCATAGGTGGTAGCGGTGACGGTGCTAGTGGCTTCGGTGGTGGCGCTCTGGTGAACCAGAGGTCTCTCGGACCACCTATATCTGGTAGCCCAACTTTCAAGTAGTCGTGTGGTCCCCTTGTATCAATCGAGCAAGGTTTAGGGGGTCAAACAAGAGATTTGGACTTTTGTTGTTGGGGGTGGCGCCGGTCAAAGATGTGGTTGTCAGCGGCACTTGGCTAGTCCGACAACCACTGGAGATGATTGAGGTGAAGGTTGGGGCCCCCAACGACCACCCCCATGGTGGTCCCTTATAGGTAGTGGGTTGGTGGCAACGTCGGTGCCACCTTTTCCCTCTGGAGACAATGAAAGCAGCAATAGCGGAAGAACAGAAGAAGAAAAGGAAGAGAGAGGTTAGGAGAGGAGGTGGCCTCTCCATTGGCTTACGAGGGGCTAGTGGCACCGCTAGAGAGCCTCTCCCCTTTAGAACTTCTCCTCTAAACCCTAGATCACTAGAATTGGTGGCTCTGATACCATGCGAAGGTTTTGGGGTGAATATTTATTCTTATTAACTAACAAAGCCAAGCTTCTCTTTTTATAAAGAGAGGGTTTGGTACAATAAGGAAAAACACACCAAGTTACTAAAAAATAACACGGACCAAAATAAGTAGGACAACTAACTAATTGGATTCTCATTTATTTCCTAACACTCTCCATGGGTTGACTCCTAGTATCTGTCACAAGAGCATGCTTGTTAGTTGGCAATGCAAACAAATGAAGGATCCTAGAAGCCAAAGTCCCTTGTCATGTTATTCTCCCAGGACCTAAAAGTTGTGTTGTGACCCAAGATTGGGTTGAGAAATTGTAAAATATGGGACATAACATTACAAAGGCTTCTTTAAAAGGCAAAAGCCCCATGGGGAACCAACTTCCTCTTATGCCAATTTAGTGTAGAGCCATAAAAGTCTTGTAGAAGATGATTTCAAAGGGAGTTAGAATTCTACATCACCCTAACCAACCATTTGGTAATCAAAGCATCGTTAAAATCGAACAAGCAAGAGAACCCCCAAGCCACCTTGCTCCACAAGCCTGCAAATGCCATCCCACTTAACCAAGTGTAGGAATCTCCCATCATGCTATGGTCCCTTCCAAAAAGAACTTACTAATCTCATCAATTTTCCTAAGGATTTTTTTGGGAGGTTCAAAAGATGAGAGGTGACAAACTGGGATTGCAAACAACATTGACTTGCGAAGAACCAAGCGGTCTCCCTTGATGTACACAACCGTGCCAACCCACCATCCTCTTCTCCAACTTACTGAGTTGTAGCCAGTCGCCAACCGTTGATTGCTTCCCTTTCAATGGTAAACCCAAGTAAAACCAAGGGAAGGGGGGAAATAGCCATATGAAGAGACTCTGAACAAGCATTGACTTCATCCTCTATCATGCCAAAAGGGACAAAAGCAGATTTATGATGATTTATTTCCAGCCATGAGATAGCCTCAAAAATTTTGACCAAAGCTCCTAGGTTTTTCGCTTCTTGCTTCCTTTTAATGAAAAATAAAGTATCATCCACATACCGAAGGATGGGTGTCAATCCTCACTGAAGGTTAAGCTTGACAAAATGCTTCCTTTACATTTCCAGCATAACCACTTTTAATGGCCATTCAAGCTAGTGTGTCTACTACATGAGAGGGGTTAAGGAGCACCCTTGCCTAACACCTCTGTAAGGTTGGACCTAACTCCTAGCTTTACTACCATTCACCAGGGCAGAGACTAAGGTAGTCGTGACACATCCCTTCATCCAATTGATCCACAACTCCAGAAACCTCCTATGCCTCAAGAACTATTGCAAGTAGGACCAAGAAACAAAGTCATATGCCTTTGAGAAATCCACCTTCCACAAGATTGCGCTCTTGTTATTCCTTCTCCAACTCGCCATCATCTCCTCTGCCGAGATGAAGGGCTCCTGTAAAGACCTGCCCTATATAAATGTTGACTGCATTAGTCCAACCAAGTGAGACAAAAACACCCATAGCTTGTTTGCTAGAGCCTTAGCAATAATGAGATATACGGCATTGGAGACCACAATTGGGCCTATACATAATTACCCGTATCAAACTCTCTGATCATGGCCATGAAGTCTACCTTAATCACCTCCCAAAATTCTTTGTAGAAAAAGACTTGCAAGCCATCCGATCCTAAGGATTCCTCCCCTTTAAGGCCTTGAATAGCCCTAAGCACCTCCTCCTTAGAAAAATCACGAACAAGAGCATTCAAAGTACCCTAATCTATAGCAGGGACGTCCCTGTTAGTCCACTCCCAAAATGCTTGACTACCTCCTCCTAGTAACATCCTAGAAATTTGACTTCAAACCCACCTTCATGGAGTTGATGAAATTGGACCTTCTTTTAGTACTGGCTATAAGGTGAAAAAAAGTGAGTGTTAGAGTCTCCTTCCTTTAGCCACAACTGTCTTGAGTGCTACCACCAATCAACCTCCCATTTTAGATGCTCTCGGCGAATAGTGTTTTGCAAGAGCCATCTTTCCTCTTCTCATTTTCCAAAAGCTGCCTAGTATCCTTAGTTTAGTCATAATCAGAGATCCCTTGCAAGGCCTCCTCCTTAATTCCTCTCCCTTCTCTCCCGATAAGAAATTAACTCAAGTCTCAGATGTTGTAGCTTGGCTGCAAAGGTACATGTCGCCATAGTAGAAGGCTAGAACTCCTCCCGTTTCTCCTTTACAAAGTCTCCAAACCCCAGTTCCATCAGCCATGGTATGTTGAGCTTGAAATAAGTACTATACACAACACCATCATTTGAGATCCAAACCAAGGGGGTATGTTCTGAACATCACTTAATGATACTACATGCACAAACAAATATAAATCTACAAAAGAATATCTAAGTCGAGGAATGGAAATCGTGGTTGTTGCAGAAAGGGGGCAAAAAGGTGGTAAACTGGGAGTTCAAGTTTTTTTTAATGGCTCTTCTATTTTAGGTTCTCAAGGAAGGTGGAAAGGAGTATTGATACTATAAGAAGAGGGCCTCTTTGAAATAACTTGCAAGTGATTTGCAGGGTAATCACATATTTGAATGAAATGAAGTTTGTAAATCTTTCTTGCTTTGCTATTGAAGAGAGAATGCTACAACCTTGACTTAAGGTCTTCTTTTCTTGTTTATGGGAGATATCATTGATGGGCTATTATGGGGTTGTTTGGTGAAGCGGTGTCCTTCTTGGGTGGAGTGGCCAAGGTTCTTCATAAGGTTGAAACTTCTTGTCTTTGATTGTAGTAATAAATAAAAATGTAGCAAAATTTACCATTAAAACAGCAAGATTTAACATGGAAAATTCTAAAGGGAAACATTATTGGAGAAGATCCTTAAAAGGCAGGATATTTCATCGATTCTTCACAAGAGAAAATAATAATAAAATGGTCTTATATAGGGCCTATACCTTTACTTTAGACCCCAATCCTTATCATATTTCTAATCCTAACTAGTGTGAGGGCAAACTCATTGACTAATGGTATTACTCTCAATAGTTGTTCTCAAGCTGGATGTTGATTGTTATGTAGGATTATGCTCTCTATATCTCAATAGATCATTAAGAAAATGGAGCAAGCAGATAACTTGAAGTTTTGATCCACATGCAATCGGCAGAAAAATCAAAGATTCCTTAAGAAGATAAGTCAAAGGTGTCCAAAAGAGTTTACTACTTCAGGTATAGAGCCAATATCTAGTTTCTTCAAGATTGAGTAGCAAGATAAGTAAAGCCCTTTAATCCTAGGTTGACAATCAATAGCATAAAGTACCGGTCTTGTTTGGGTGACAATCAATAGGCAAAGACCTCTATCTCCAATTATAGAGCCTCGTATACAAGAACCTCATGAAGAAAGTGAAGAAACATCTCAATAATCAAGAAATAAGATTAAGGCATTTTGACATAAAAGAAAGACAAATTGAAGATGGAGAAGTCCTAAATAGAGTTGAAATTGTATAGTGTCAAAATGATTCCTTTTCGATTTTCTCCTTTAAGTAGAGAGTAGAGATAGGAAAAGACATCTATCATCAAGTAGAGTTTGAGTAGAAGATGGCAAAAGACATCTATCTCATAGGAAAAACTATCTTTGAATAGTCTCCTATATATAGAAACCTAAAAAAGAATAGGTCTTCCTTGTATATAGACTCAAAAAGTGGGCCCTCTTAAACGAAGGTCCTTAAGGTAGTTGACCTCTCTTATATGGGGAGGCCAAAGAGTCTCTCTTATATGAGGATCTCAAGAATAGTGGGAGATAAGAAAAGGCATCTATTTTCAGGAATAGCGGTTTCTCTCGTACAAGAACTTTCTAAAATAGTAAGAGACTAATAGTAAGCCCTCTCCTAGAATAAGAATTGTGAGAGTTTGGATCGTGTGGGGGATTGTCTTCTTCCACCTTGAATCCATGCATATGGAGAGGAGAGAGAGTTAGTGATGTGAGAGAGAGGAGAGAGGTGTTGGCGTGGAGAATGGGAGAGAGGAAAGGAGTATTTGGAATAGAAAATATTATTGCAACTCAATTAATCATGTAAGTATTGCTCTCCTTTTACAGAGAATCAATCCTAATCCTATTTCTAAAAATAGAAAATAGAAAATCAAATCCAATTAACCAAACATGGAAAACCCAAATCAAATCCTAATTATTTCTAGAATAAAATTTGCCACATGTGGTAACAAGAACTTGGCATGCAAGCCAAAAGCAACACCTAAAAATCCTAAGGCCATATTAGCTGACACCTATGATCCATGGTGCCACGTGGATAGTCCACGTGGCCACTTTATTTCCACACTAACATGCCCCCCCATGTAGTCGGAGAGGGACTTGCCTCCAAAAATTTCTTGCAGTGATAGAATGGTGAGCGATCTCATGCATGATATTTGACGCATTTTCTATGAGAAAATCTTCCCTTTTAGAGGAGAATACAAAATGGAATATGAAGGCTTCATTGGTGAAGTTCAAAGATCATAAACCTCTTTATAACTTGAAAGATCTCCTCCCTCTTCTTAACTTTAGCAGCATCTCTCGTCTCCGAGGCCTCTTCGAGAAGCACGTGAAGCTTGTCTTGCCTACCAACGAAGATCTTGAAGGCTTGCGTCCACAAGACATAGTTGGACGAACCCATCAACTTGATGGTCGTCCCTTGCATGAGCACTTTGGTGTCTGTGGTGATTTTAGTCTCCATGTTGGCCACGTCTCCACGTGGTAATTGATGGAGGTCTTTGTGCCTGTTCTTCTACACTTGAGAGCCAAGCACTATATCTTGGTGTTCTTCGGCATGCTAAAGGGTTCCTTGCGCCCCCTTAACCCTTGGGTGCTATTGCTCATATGCCCCATGAGTTTGTCCAGCCACCGAGGCATTTGGGCGCGTATAAGGCCACTTTTTTTTGTAGTAGAATCGCTATCGCGCTTCGCTCTTGGGTTCTTTATGTGGTCCACACACAGGAGAAAATCCTATGCGTGGAGATGATTCTCTCCACCTTCCACATGTGTGAGAACCTAGTAGGCCAAGAAAGCCCGCTTTGATACCATGTGACAGTTTGGAATGCGTGGGGGACATTCTTATTCCACCTTGAATCCACACGTGTGGAGAGAGAGAGAGAGTTGGCGACGTGAGAGAGAGAGGAAAGAAGTGTTGGCATGGAGAATGAGAGAGAGGAGAGGAGTGTTTGGAATAGAAAATATTATTGTAACTCGCCTTTAAAAAAAAAAATTGTTGTAACTCAATTAATCATGTAAGTATTGCTCTCCTTTTAAAGAGAAGCAATCCTAATCCTATTTTTAAAAATAGAAAACAGAAAATCAAATCCAATCAACTAGATATGAAAAACCCAAATCATATTCTAATTATCTCTAGAATAAAATCCACCGCTTGTGGCAACAAAAACTTGGCATGACCTAAAACCAACACCAAAAATCCTAAGGCAATATTGGCCGACACGTATGACGCACGGTGGCCGCTTTATTTCCACGCCAATAGTAGGATACAACTTAAAAAAATGAATTGGAGGAGACAGAAATCCAATTTTCCCTCTTTCTCCCATATTTGGTGAATTTGTATAGCCATTTAACCAAGTTGGGAGAAGTCAAATAAGGATAAATCCTTAAAGAAATATAGTATTGCATACCTTTTCCGTATCTTCTTCCTTTTTTCCCCTTCTTTTGATCATCCTAAAGATGGACAGCAAAAAGGTCCCCAATCGAAACCTTGTTATATCATGTTGCTGTAGATGAATAAATATATGGCAAAATAATAATGTATGAATACTAAAATTTCTCATGTATAAGAGAATGTAATGACATATCTCAATTGAGAAACCCTAACCTCGTATAAGAAGGTGGAAAATTTACAAAGTCGCTCTTAAATAAATAACAAACTACTCAAAAAGCTTAATAAATAAAAGAACTTCAGCACTTCCCCTCAAGTTGAAACATATATGTCTATCAAGTTTAGCTTGTCACATGATAAGCTATGTCTCTTATATAATACCATAGTAAGAATATTCTCTACTTCATGCTCTAAGGTAGCAAAAGGTGTATAGATTTTCTCATTATTTGCTCAATTGTGAACAAAATGACAATTTACTTCAATATGTTTTGTTTGTACTTGAAAAACTAGATTGGAAACAATGTATGTGGCAAACTTCTTGTGAAACATAGGAATAGCTAACTGATATGGAGTCTAACATCGCTTAAGAATGGTGCAATGCTGCAATTGACGTAACCTTTCAAAAAAAAAAAAATGATGTAAAGCCATAAGCTATTTATGCCATGGCTCTATACCTAGCCTCGCACTAGACAACAACAGTTTGCTTTGTACTATGACAAGTCACAAAATTTCCACTAAGAAACTTAGCATATCTAGTGGTGGATCTTGTATCATTGGTGAGCTCGTATAGTCTACATCAGAATAAGCACATAGATTGAGATGACCATTCCTATTCAAGAAAAAAGCCTCTACCTAGCGACCTCTTCAAATACTTGAGAATATGGCAGACATCATAGCAATCATTATAACATGGTTTGTCTATATGCCAATTAACTATACCAACTGCAAAATTGGTATTTGGTTTGATTACAATCAGGTGAAGAAGATCCCTAGTGATGCTTCTGCGCCTCTTTGGTTGCATTTTGCAACAAGATATCCCTTGGATTTCCCATTAGGGGGATAAGTTGATTTACAACTTTTTCTGCTTGATCATCACATCCTGCTTAGTACTCATCTCACCACCTAATCAAACACCTTTCACCTACACATCCAACCCACCACTTGTCTCCTCACATAACCAAACACCTTAATCTAATCTACCCACGAACTTATCCCTATAACAGGATACCCAGGGATATCCCACTGCCAACATAGCCCTAGGATCCTCAAAAGACTAGATCATCACCCCCTTTCATTGTTCCTTTGGTTCCATAAGTAATGAAGCGGGCTTGGCACTGAGCAAACTAGTCTCCGCAAAATCTCCATTACATATTTTCTATCCGATAGGACAAACCCTCTGTGATTGTACATTACCTTAATGCCTAGAAAACATCTCGACCTACCATGATTTTTCATTACAAGTGCTTTCTGTAGAAAATATTTGTTTCCTGAATACCAGCATAGTCATCATGTCAGCATCATGTCATCTACATATATTGCAAAAGAAAATAGTGCTAGTCTCGTGCTGTCTGACAAAGAGTGGCTAGATGTAGATCTGTTAAAATCATTGTTTGTAATTTCACTGCTCAACTTGCCAAACCAAGCTCTTGGACATTTTTTAAGACCTTAGATGGCCTTTTATACTCCTCTCTTAACCTCATTGCCAGGAGGTTGTGATCTAAAAGATCAGCATGTAAAAAGGTATTCAGCTGAAATAGAGGCCAATCTGTATTAGCAACAACGGAAGCAATAATTTGAATGGAATAAAGGGTGGATGCCAGATTCTGTCACTAGTTTGTCTAAGCAGCAACTTTAGGACCTGTTGAGTTTGGACAGTTTTCTTAGTGATCTTGTTCCAATTGTCTCATGGAAGACCTTGTTATGAGAGTCAGGCTGTTTCTTAGGAAGGGAGTCTTACCTTGATGTAATGGAGCCAATGCAGATCAGGGATCCATTGTTCTTCAAGATCATCGCCGCTTCTAGTCAGCTAAAGCTCCTAGAGGTTAGATTTTTTGCAAAGGTTATCAAGAGATGATGTTTGGTTACTATAGAATACAGGGAGGATCCAAGATCAATCATCTCTTGTTGTGTACAAGTTGAATCAATGAGCATCTTTTAGAGTGTGGTTTCTTTTGAGGTGTAGTCTCTAGCAGCTTTCAACCGCTTGATTTGTGCATCTGAAAAGACATCTTTTGGATTGGTTTTTGTGGTGGTGGTTTAACATTGAGACTACAAATGTTTACGTCCAAGGTAGGGTGGGTGGATGCTGTAGCCATTCTTTGGGATGACTTGGGGCATTTTGTTCTTTTGGGAGGGGCTTGATGCTATATGGAAATGTGTTGGCTACCACATTTTCATGTATTCTTGGATGGAGATTGTGTAGTGGTTTCCCATCTAAGCTTCTGTATTTTTGATTGGTATTTCATGAATTGATTGATGGTGGTCATCTTGTCCTTCAAAAAAATGGAAAAAAGGAAGGTAGAAAAAATGTTGTCGGAGAGGACTTGGTGAATAGGTGAAGACCACAATCAGGTGAAATTGATTTTTAAAGGACAAAGAATGCATATTTGGCTCATGCACTTTGTTGGGGTGCATGGGATGGACTAAGGCACTTACTCCTCATTTGTCAAATGGCCCAAAATGCCTCGCTTGCTTTTGGTTTAGGTCATGGGTTTATGCTGCCTCCCATGCAAGCAACAAGAGTGCCTTTGACAATACTAAGCCCAAGAGGGCAGGGCCATGGTTCCCCTTTATTTTATGTTGTTGGAAAGGAACATTTTTGTATTTCGGGGTGAAAAACCTATGTGAACATTGTTGCCTAATGGGCCAAGAACCGCATAGGTTCTTGGAGAAGCTTTTCATTAATATTTGGATGCACTATTTATCGTTTCAGTATATTGGATGATCATTACCCTTGAGTAATTGCCTTTGTTAATTCATGAGAAAAGGTTAAAAGACATTTAGGCAATGTGGGAGAAATGAATGTGTGAATATGTTTGGTAATGGAGTCAAAGTCCAATTTTTAGTTTTAGGAATCATTTCCAATCTACCTCTCAAATAAAAAGGGAATCATTTCCATTATCATTACCAAATTTTCTCAGTTTTATGATGTCAGAGGAAATGAATCTTCTTATTTGAAAAGAAAATACTAACCTCTCTTATATAAAGAGAAGGGACGGAGAAATTACATATGAATCTACCAAGAAAATAAAAATAATAAGAAACATACGAAAAAAACTAACATAAAAATTAGGATTCTAACACTCTTCCACAAGTTAGAGTGTAGATATCCATCAAGCCTAACGTGTCACATAGGAAGAAATGTCTTCTTTGACAACACCTTTGTGAAAATATCATTAAGCTAAAGCTCAAGATATGTGCGGAGTAATAATCCTTGGTTCCATGATTGTGTTCCATATGAAATGAAAATCTACCTTAATGTGCTTCGTCATCTCATAGAAGACAGGATTGAATACAACATAAGTAGTTGACTTGTTGCAAAACGTAGGAACAAGACACTTCACATGGACCTCAAGATCTGCTAGAAGTGTCCACATCACCTCACAAGTAGCATGAGCCATTACCCTATACTTGGCTTTAGCACTGGAATGAGGAACAACCATCTGGTTCTTGCTATGCTATGACACAAGATTGCTTCCAAGAAAGATGGCGTAACCAATAATAGGTTACCTATTTTCAATAGATCCAGCATAGTCTACATCAAAATAGGAACATAGATTTGTGTCCAGCGTTCTTGTAGTAACGTCCTCTACCTGGAGCTCCCTTGAGATATTTCAGGATGTGACAAATATCATGCCAATGACTATAGCATGGATTGTCCATATATTGACTTGCCTTATTGACTGCAAAATTAATATTTGGGTGAGTGATAGTTAGATATAATAACTTGTCTACCCTTAAATGGAGGATCTTGATTCTTCAACCTCTCCATATTTCCTATTCTGCTTGATAGGGACGACAAAAGACCTTGTCCTAAGAAGCCTTGCATCCCTGAGAATCTCTAGAACATATTTTTGCTAAGAGAGTGCCAGACTATGTGCTTTTCTAATTGCCTTTATTCCTAGAAAGTATTGTACTTCTTTTAGGTCTTTTGTAACAAAGACCTACAAGAAAGTCTTTGCCTCTTGAATGCCAACACTGTCATCTCCTGTCAGAACTATATCAACATATACAACTAGTATGACAATGTCGGAAGTAGCCTTCCTGATAAAGATGGAGTGATCTAAAGTGGATCGCCTAAAACCAATCTTCATCACCTCCAGACTTAACCTTTTGAAGTAGGCATGAGGGCTTTATTTGAGACCATATATGGCATGCATACACAACTTCCCTTAATCTCATACTTAAGAGGTTGCTGCATGTATACTTTCTCAATCAAGTTACCATAAAGGAAGGCATTCTTAATATTTAGCTGAAACAGTGGCCAGTTCCTATTGATCGCAACAAAGAGAATGATGCCTATAGAGTTAATGCGCACTATATGGGAAAATGTCTCAAGGTAGTCTATGACATATGTCTGTGTGAAGCTCTTGGCCACTAATTTGGCCTTGAATTAGTCAATGCACAATGCTGTCGTTTGCGAGATATTTCATAGTGTATACCCATTTGTAGTCTACAATTGTAGCTTCAGGTGTACATTGTGCAAACACCCATGTGCCTCAACTTGTAAGCATCTTCATCGTTTCATCCATAGCGGCCTTCCATTGTGGATCCTGAGAAGCCCTTAAGTAGTTACGTGGCGCCACTATACCGAGTAAGGCTTTAGAGAACTGCTGTAAAGGAGGATTAAGGAGTGCAGTGGAAGTGTAATGCGACATATGATGTAATGTGCAGGAACAAAGTGCCTTATAGAAATCAACCTTTTATCCATCTCATTTTGCTTCGGCTCAAGCGGTGGTGTAGTAGAATGCATGCTAAAGGGATTATCATCCTATAAAGAAGCATACGTGGTAGGAAGTGGAACAAAGGCTCCTTATTATTGTTGAGAGAAATGTGTAGTGATTTTGTCTCACATAGTGGGGTGAGACTTTTGTTAATGTGTGGTGGCCTATAAATAGGCGTACATTCCCCTACTTATTCTTTTGAGAAGAAATACAGAGAAACATGCCCATAGGACGCTTCTCTCATAATTTTCTCTCCGCTCTTCTCGTAAACATAATCATCATCATTTTTTTATTTCCTCCTTTTTTTTGTTCTTTTTTTTTGAAAATTCTCCTCTTGCCTCTTTTTTTTTCTCGACCTTTTTTTTTCTTTCTATTGGCCACCTTTTTCCTTCTTTCTCCCCCTTTATGTCTTAAGGCTAACAGGGAGGCATGACATACATGGAAAGAAACATAAGGGACAAATCACAAAATACCAAAAGATAATTTCTCCTACCTTTAGGGTTCTCATGAACCCAACAAAGCAGCATCGACAGTTGCACGGCCACTGCTCGGACTCCTTTGCATTCCTATTGCAACATCCTCCGCCTCATCCTCGAAGGTGCATGCCTTCATCTCGCGAGGTTTGTGCGCCTCTCTCACATGTATCGCCCTAGTGGTCGTGGCAAGGGGAGGCGGCGATCGTGCCGTTTCGCTCCGAGCACGATGCCGAGCAAGGCCTTCTACAGGCCTGAGCATGTTGCTGTGCCGCCTTGCAGGGCATCCACTGACCACTGCCATCGACGCCACCTTCCTCTTCATGGCGACCTCGAGGACCTATGTCAACATCGCGTCGCTCTACCCTGAGGAGCGTTGCTGCGGGCACCTCATCCACCTGGTTGGCTGCCGCCAAGCCTTGAGTGGCCCCTACACCGCCTCTTGGGCGCCGCCATCTAGAGGCCAACCGATAGGGTGCTGCCTACGTTGGCGTCAAAACCTCTCCTTCTGGATCGTCCACCAGGTGATCGCCTCTTCTGGATCGTTTACCAACCCCAAGAGCCTTGACGTCTTGGATCGTCTCCTTCTGGATCGTCTACCAATCGTTCTTGCGTCCTCGTCACTAGACACGTTGGTGGCCTTGGGATCATTGCAGAAGGCGCGTTTGCGCCTCTTCAACTTGTAAGGGAATGCTTGTAGGTGCCGAGCCAGGGTCGGATTCGACATATCGAGTCCCTGATCTCTGCGTTGCATGAAGAGACTAGGGTTTTCCCCTCTTTCTCAATATCAGGAATAATATGAGACATAAACAACAAATCTTAAGATAATGATGAAACAAAAGAATCCAAGATAAAAAATTGTTCTGATACCAAGTTGAATTTTGAAATAAAGCAGAAGCAAGATATCAAAAACAATACAATAATAAGAACACTTGGGTTTACGTGGAAACCCCACTCACGAAGTGTGGGGAGAAAACCACAGGAGAAGCTCCCTATGGGCGTGCTTCTTTGTATTTCTTCTCAAAAGAACAAATGAGGGGGGTGGTATGCGCTTATTTATAGGCCACCACATACTAACAAAAGTCCTACTCTACTATGTGGGACAAAACCACTACACATTTCTCTCAACAGTCACGTATGTGATACATTTGCAGTGGTACAAGCTCAATATCGGTTTCTTCTTCAGAGAAAAATGGAACCTTTTCAAAGAAACAGTAACAATGTAATGAATGTTTGGGTCATAACGTCAGTATCTCGTCTGAGTATGAGAATAGCCAAGAAAGATACATTTAATGGCTCTCAAAGATGACTTATCTTGTTGTCCAAAGGCATGCATAAAACAAGTATACCTAAACACATATAGTGGTAAAGCAAATAGACGATCCATGTTGGGATGTAGTAGCTGGAAGCAGTGTTGTGAAAGTTGGTAGTCGGTATTCATTTGGTTAGGTCACTAACTAAAGAGTATACGGTATGTGAGAGAATAGTTGGGGAGTACTCGGTTGAGTATTTTTTAAATATTTAAATATATATCAATAAGTAAAATATACCATCACCTGAAAGTAAATTTTTTTCAAGCTTAAGAGTATGAAAAGCTACAAACCATAAGTTCATCAAAATAAAAGCACATGTTTGAAGTGTGTTGAAGTACTTGAGCAAGAGGAGCAGCAGCAATAGCAGTAGTGTTGGTGCGGTTGGAGTGATTGGAGCAGTAGTGTCGGGCAATCCTAGCAACAACAGGGCCGAGCGATTATAGCAGCACCAGGTGGGTCGGTCTAAGGAGCAGCAGCGACACTGGCGGTTAGCTCTCTATGGAGAAATTGTGCACATAGTCGGTCTAGTAGACCAACTACTGGGCTAGGTAGTCGAGCTTGCCGACCAGTGAGAGATGTTGCGACATGTTGGAAACATCTCACCGATATGTCGATCTTGCCAATAATACTTGTGTCGACATTGCTAGAATGTCTTTTTTTCTGGATGGGAGAAATATCACCCTTGTCGATGTGTTGGCGATATATTGCCAAAACAGAAGCACATGCGTGCAATTTTTCCCAAATATTGTCGATATCTGGTGACATTAGGCGATACCTTTGTAGCTGCTCTCCGGTCTCCTGTTTCTTTACTTTCTTCCTCTTCGTTCTCTGTTGCTGCCTACTGCGAGCATTCATCGGTCCGTTCGCCTTGATTATTAGGTGATTTGGAGTCCTTGCTCATCTCTCAACAAGGTAATCATCTCAATCTTGTCATTTTTTTGCATCATTAGGCTTCAATACCAATCCCAAGATGAGGCACAAAGTTCATTTCAGTACTTCCCTAGCTACACTTGTCCTCAATCTTATTATGGTTCCTCCTATAGGTATGATGGTTGCCACCAAAGTGATACTACCCAAAGTGATTCGGCAAGTTATGGGATATTCCCTGAGTATTTTGTATCGCAAGGTCTCCAACCATTTTCTTATTAGGCTTCTCAGTTTGCTGTACAACTTTGTCCTCGACCACTACGCAGCTCATCAACAAGATAGCGTGAACCTTTCGAATCTTTAGGTTTTACATTGAAACGAGTTGGTTTTACCAGGTTCAGAGATTCAAGAGGACATCAAGATGAGTTTGGTCAAGGTCGATCTAGAAGTAGGAGTACCTTCTCTGACAGTCATAGTCGATATCTACATCTTGGAATACTTTTGTATTGCAGTGATGAAAACTACCAACGATACATCAATGAATACAATACTTGATGTAACTTCATGGCGTGAGTTCTACTGTATGTTTGAATATTACAAATAGAGGAAGAAAATCGGGGGAGAGGTATCGAGCTAGGTCGAAGCTCAACATGGTGTTGATTTGGTGGCATTGGTTGGTGCTTGGTGTGGTCCACTAGTAATACTTATATTTCATTTCTTTTGGTGAGTATTATTATGAAGATCTTCAGTTATTATCATATTATGTGCATTTTCTTTTCAATGTTATAATATGACTTCGTTGATATGCCAGTAGCACATTTCTATTATATTTTCATTCAAAATTTATGATTTTGGTTTTCTAGGCATTTCTTCTTGCATGTAGTAGTTATTAAAATGTTAATTTTCATTAAATTTGTGGCATTTTGAATTATTTTTAGTGATTTCCCCAAAATTCATATATGACATTTCTCCTTTTTGACTTGATATAGCATCAATATTGGTATTTAAAACCTTGCTGCTGACTATGTGCTTGAGTATGGGTTGTTTAGTCAGTTAGGGGTCAAACTAGGAATAGTTGGCCAACTACTTGGTTAACTTAGTTGATTTTTACAATAGAGGCTAGAAGGGAATCTCCTATGTAGGACAAATGATGAATTACGATTGATTAAAGAGGTCGCAGTAAGTATAGCATCACCGAAGACTACTTTGGCACCTTCATAAAGACAAAAGGAGTTCGGGTAATATCTTTGATGTGCCTTAGCTTACTCTATTTTTCTACAAGGAATATGTGCATAATGTTTGATGTAAGGTGCCATTAGAGATGAAGGATTGCAACTCCTTTTTCCTGAACTTTAGGGTATTGTCACTACAAAAAATCTTAATAGATGAGGAATAGGCATTTTGCACTTCAACAAAGAAGTGCTTCACTATAGGTAGGATCTTAGAGTGACCCTTCATAAGAAATATCCATGTAGAGCGATTATAACCATCAATAATGTCTGCAAAGTATATGTGACCTGCCATATTGCTTACATGAGATGATCCCCAGATATTACAATGTATCAGGTGGAATGGTGAGGTATTGCACTCAGTTCGTGAAGGAAAGGTAGAGCGATAATTCTGGTCTAATTAACAAGCGTTGTAATCAAATTTGGCAGAGGTAGACAGAGCAGGAAACATTTGAGATAGCTTTCTAAATAATAGATAACGAAGACGACAATGCCAGAGTAGGGGATCAATAAAGATAGAGGTAACTCCAACAAAGTGCATGGGTATATCAAGATAGTAAAGATCATTCTTTTTATATCCACAACCAATAATTTGGTTGGTTTTTTTATCTTGAAAATAGCAATGATGCTCGTCTAACAACACATAGCAATTCAAATCCTTGCACAATTTACTGACAAGCAAGAGGCTTATGGGAAACTCTATGCACAATGTGTATCCAATAGCTGTAGTCGAGAGAACTGGGCATCGTTGACTGCAGTCACTAGAGAATAAGTCCCATTTGCTACTTTGGTAGAAGTAACTCTTCCGACTGGTTCAGTCTTAAATAGAGAACCTTACCGGTAAGATGAGTTGAAGCATCAGAGTATATTACCCATTGTTTGGCTATAGTAGATGTTAGATTTGCCTGAATGCCATTATTAGTGAGGGCAACACTGGGATTGCCCTCATATGTTGCCAACATATCAGTAGTAGAAAGCAACCATAGTAGGAGCCATACAAGGCTGCAACATGTAGATACAATAATAGTAGTGGGAGACGATTCCAGGTAGTAGTCAGAGATGATCCTAAGTAGGTTGTGGGAAATGATCCCAACTAGTAGATGGGTGTCTAGTTCATCATGACTGAGAAGTATCAACCATAACAGAGCATTCAAGGCCCATCGAAGTAGGAAATTAGGCAAGAACGAATCACAAGCAGGAAGAAATCATCTCCGGTGGGGAGAAAAACACAAGATTCGGTGGTCTTGAGCAAGGTTTTAAAAGTTGAATCGATCATCGAATCGGTCAAGGTTTGGTTTTGATTTTTAATGATTCAACTGGTGGTTTGAATTGGTCGAGTGGTGATGATGTTATCATTTGAATCGAACCATGAAAAATCAAATCAGTCACGCTTAGGTTTGGTTTGTATTGGTTCAACCAGGTTAAATCGAGTTAGGCTGAGGTTCAGTTTATAAAAAACTATATATAAGTATCATAAAATGTTATTTTGAGCTATCCAAATCACACTACAAACTAGATTAATATTCTACTATTAATATCAACCCTAATATTCGGAAGCTACTGACCCTTTATTATACTATTCATTAATGGAGGAACTAAATACCATCGTTTAAAAAAAGTGCCTCGAGGCTTAAGCCTCAATTGCAGTCTGTGAGGCGTGCGCCTCGCTTTGCCGAGGCGTGGCCGAGGTGCTGAGGTGCCGCCTTGGCTAGTTTGGTTTGTAAAATGGTCATGTGCTAGTCACATGACCATTTTTTTGACCCAAGCCTTGGTGTAGCTAATCTAGCCCTAAGTCTAAAATCTAAACCTCAAAAAGTCCTGAGCAAGAGCCATCACCGACGAGTCGGCGACAGCTCCTACTCCACCGCATCGCAGCCTCCACGGACGAGCAGCGCTCCAACGCCAGCAGCGCAAGCAGCGTCAGCAACGCAAGTAGCGACAGGCTTCAGTGTAGGCCCTAGCGCAGGCTTCAGCGCTCCACGCAGGCCCTAATGCAGACTTCAGCGCAGCGCAGCTCCACCGCAGGCCCTAGCACAAGGAGCGGCAGCTCAGGCCCTAGCACAGGCTCCAGCGTAGCTTAGGCCCCAACGCAAGCAGCGGCAGCGCAGTGCTCCACGTAGGCCCCAGCGCAACGTAGCTCCATGATGTGGATGTTTCATGTACCTTCATTTTAATGTATGTTTTAACTCTTAAGTCTCCTAATGGTTTAGGAAGTTGGTTTAGTTTGTGATTTTGTTATGGTTTCTAATCTTCTATATTATATGGATGTTTATCTTTTCATTTAAACATCATCTCTTGTTTAGTTTTGTTCTTTCAATGTTGTGATAGAAAAAAAAATGTTATGAAATTGTGTCATTTATGTTATTATTCCTTATTAGCACTTGATAAGTATATATTATTTCATTTTCTATATTTTTTATACAAATCCTGAGGCTTACGCCTCAACCGCCTCAAGGCTTACGCCTTGCCTCAATGAAGGCAAACTGCCTCAGTACCACCTCGTGTTTTTTAAAACCTTGCTAAATACTAAGCTAATAAAAAAGAAATGAAATTATAAGCTTCCTTCGAAACTAAACATCTTTTGTAAATTATTATCTAACTCTTTCTTCCTATAGGAAACTTTAATAACCTTTGTTTATTTTGTGGAAATCACCGAAGTTATTGATCTTTGCTTTTAGTTATCATTTTTGACAGAGCTCTATGGCTTTGTCTCAGTTGAGATCCGATCTTAATTGTTAAAGACCAAGTGGAAACAATGTCAACACTTAGTGGTGGTGGTCACTGGTCGAAGAGGAAGAGGGGGCCGTGGGTGGTAGTGATCAGAGACAAGGAAGGATGGGGGGGGGGGGGGGGGTGGGGGTTTCATGGTCGGAGGGAGGGGGCAAGGGTGGTTGTGGCCCTTGTGGGTGGTGGTTGTAGTTGGAGAGGAGGAAGGGTGGTCATGAATGGTTATGAGTGGTGGCGGCAGTCGGAGAGTAGTGAAGAAGGGGGTCATGGTCTGTGGGTGGTGGTGGTTAGACTCGTTAGAGAAGAGGAGAGGAAGGCGAGGAGTAGGAAAGCTTAAAGTAATGGGGATGACGATGAGAGGTCTGACAAGGGGTGAGGAGGAGGGGTGTTTGGCCTCGACGTTACCGCTGGAGCATAAGAGGGGTGATGGAAGTAGGGAGTTGATTCAGAGGAGTGCACAATTGGAACTTGGGAAGGTCGGAAGGTACGTGGGCACATAAACTTTAAGTGCAAGTTGCATGATTTTTTTAAAACATTTGGTGGCCAGGTGGACTGGGTGGTATGGTTCATCGATTTGAATCGGTTAAACTAGGCTTTTGTCAGCTCCACCGATTTAAGACTTCCCCTTCGAAAATTGGCCAATCTGGCTGGTCTGCCATCAGTTCCCGATTCAATTGATTGGTTCGGTCTGGTTTTCAAAACACTGGTCGAGAGTTTGCTGAATCACCAAGGTGGCCAAGAGGAGGCTCACTGCAAGACCCTTGTGGCTGACAAGACAATTGGAGACACTGGCGGCACTGATCTTGTCGTCAGATCCACTGAAGGTGGGTTGCGACAGTGGTCCCTACTGGTACGCATTGGAGGTTAGTTGCTGGAGGTGGGCAGTGGCGGTGGCCTTGGTGGTAAGCGATGGCAGTCCCCCAACGGTTGGTGGAGTCGACATTTTTCTCCCTTTTTTGTTTTGACTTGAGGAAAAAAAAGAAAGGAAATGGGAATCAAGGAGGTATCGAACACCGGTTGAGGATCGTTGCTCAAATACCATATTAGAGGAAATGAAGCTTCTATAAAAAGAAGGGATGAAGATTACATGAGTCCACCGAGAAAATAAAAATAACACAAAACACACAAAAAGTGCTAACATAAAACTAGGATTTTAACATGTACAATGGTGGATCAAGGATGGAAAATTTGGTCCAATTGATCTATTAATTGGCCGATTAAATCCTATTTGGTTACAGAACAAACCAGGCATCACTATTCGAGCCTATAGTTGGCAGGGCTGATTAATTAGACAAATGTTTTTATTAATCAACCAATTAGGTACCTAATTATGAATTGTCAATTGGCCGCTTTAGGATGCAAAATCTTATAACTGAACCTGAAACCCCTCCATTTATTTTTCCCATCCCCCTTGAAACACTTGATGCACATCCTTTGCCCCGTCTTCCATCGCTGCGACCCCTCCAACATTCTAAACCATTGCCGTCGATCCACCATGCAGTGGTTGTCAGCCCATTGTACAATCAGTACAGTTGTTTTCATCCCATCATATAGTCATCAACCCCCTCACCAAACTCCTCTGCCATCACCCTACCTCTCCAGCTCCCTCCATGTTGCCCAACCAGCCCAACCAACTCCCTCTGTTATCCATCATTCCTAACATACTGCCACCAATGGACTCTCTTGCTGCTGCACATCCAACTAACTTCACCTATGTGATTACCTAGCGAACTCTTTATCACCATCAACCCTTGATTTGTGGAAGGTTTTTTTTTCTTTTCTTTTTTAAAAGGGTAAAGGATGACTACTTGGGATTAGTAGTCATTCAAGGATTTCATTAGTAAACGATGAAGTTAAAGGCAGCGAACTACATGGATTCCCACTCCACAATGAACTTCCTAGCTCGAAAACCAACATTTTCCAGATAAGACCTTAACATTTTGCTCCCTCAAATAGCCTAAATGAAAGCTAAAGAAGCAGCCTGCTCCTTGTTGGATTGATAGTTTGCTGGCCCATTCTATCTTCCTCTTCTAATGACCTCTGGAAGCCCTCTAAAGAGGTGTTATCCACCCAATCAATTGTAGCCTCTGCCACCATACAGCAAATGGATGAGAGAACATGTGATCAATATGCTCCTCTCCTTCGCACGTAAGGCACCTTGTGTTGTTTTCCATCCACTTACGATGCTTGACTTTAGTTGTTATCCTCTTGCCGTCGGAATTCCGAAGCAAGAAATTGGACTTTCATGTGTGTTTTGGCCTCTGTAGTAAATGACAGTACCTCAGAATTTTTTTTTTTTGAGAAGAAAAAGAGAGGTTAACAAGGGATGTTAACCGCGGCAAATTTAATTAATAGGACTAAAAGGTCCAAATATTACAAAGGGAAGAGAGTGCATGTTTAACACCCTCAACTGAAATATGTTCCCTCCTGGAAATAGCACCATTATGTTCCCACCAGATACACCACAACCAGATAGAAGCCCTCCTATTGGACTCCTCCTCCATAAGGGGGTGATGATGACTTGACCAAAAATCTGCCGATGATTCATGGTGGATAGGCTCGACATGTAAGGAAGACCAGCATGCCTGTGCAAATGGGCAATCAAAGAATAGGTGATCTGTGTCCTCAAGTCCCCCACCACAGAGGATGCAGGAATCATCAGCATCATGAGCCCAACGACACTTGTAGCTACGGGTGACCAACCTCTTCCTCCTCAACAACCACATGAAGATTTTAATCTTAAGTGGCAGGTGAGCTTTCCAGAACTTCAGGCAGTTGGCCACTAACCCCTGATGAACATATGATATCTCCTGCCAGAACCACAGGTACGCCTTTTTCACAGTAAAAGGGCCGTACCTCCAAATCCAGCCATCACAACCTGGACCCGGTCTGATGTCATGAAGCATTTGTAAGAACAAAGTAAGATCCTCCAAACTTGTCTCCGAAAGCGACATTGGTAGTGAGTCCCTCAAAAAATCTCCATCACCATCATTCAGAGCTGGCCTCAATGCATGAAAGGCTTGCACACTGAAATTCTCCATCTTCCCACTACAACCATCTTCTTCCCGACTCCATGAGATAAATGCTCCCAATAGCTTCATGGAGATGTAGTAGTTTTGCCATTCTATCCTATGATAATCCTGAGACAAATGTTGGTGTCCAGCTGCCATGATTTTCCCCTAAAGGCCTACTCTAACAGTCAATCGATCGGGCCTCTTTGTCCTGTGCCACTGCCTATGATCTCAAGAAAGCCATCCTAAGTGGGTCAAGAGTGCTCCAAATGTCTATCCAAAATCTGGAAGTGTGTCCACTACAAATTATTGGACTGAAGTGTTCCTCGCCATTTATTTCCAAAACTGAGATTCTCCTCTCTAGGTAAGATGCCTCTCCTGAATTAGGGATTCACCATGCAAATATATCAATAAGGCGATAGAAAGCCCAAGATCACCAGCATAGCTTGGCACAACACTTCGAGAGTAGCGCTAATTCGTCTCCGTCACCCTTCTAATTTGAAGTCCTCCCTCCTAGGTTACATGACAAACCTCCTAGAGCACAAAGTACCCACCCCCCCCGCGGAAGACCCTTCCATTGGAATCTTCTGCATGTCCCTTTAATTTTGTTAGCATTGCCCTGTGGTAGCCAAAGCACATGTATGAAAAAGATGGGAATGGCTACTAAAATTGCCTTTTATGATTTTCCCTGCAGAGTAGGCGAAGTCCCTTACGATTGACTTCTCGGAGGATGAGGTAAGAGAAGCGATTTGGGGCCTCAATGCTAATGGATGCCTAGGTCCGAATGGGTTTCCAATCTTCTACAAGGAGTTCTAGCCGCTAGTGAAGGAAGACGCGATGCAGGTTATGGAGGAGTTTGTGGTGGGGAACAGGGGCTTCGATAGGTTGAATAAATCCTATCTTTTCCTCTTGCCTAAGAAGGATGGTGCTAAGGCTATTGAGAACTTTCGGCCAATCGCCTTGTTGAACGCTTCATATCTTATTGCGGCGAAGGCCCTTGCCAACAGACTCCGTAGGTTGTTTGGTGATATTATTTCGTCGGTGCAGACGACTTTCATTTCTAGGAGGGGCATTCTAGATGGCTTTGCGGTGGCCACGATTGCTTTGGTAGCTTGGAGGAGATTGAAGAAGATAGCTAGTCTATCGAAGTTAGATTTTAGCAAGGCCTATAATTTCATTTAGTGGGATTTCTTGTGGGTCTCTTTGATTAGGAGAAACTTCCCTTAGGTCTGGATTAACTAGATGAAGAGATGCGTCACAACTACATCATTTTCGGTGTTAGTGAATGGGAACCCTGCAGGTGGATGATGGGTGCAGCCCAGGAGGGGTACTAGGCAGGGATGCCTGCTTGCCCCAATGCTGTTCGTCTTGGCTGTTGATGCCCTAGCTAGAGTGACTGCCAGGTCGTGCTTGAGGGGGATGTTCAGGGGTTTTCGGCTAGAGCAAGTGGGGAGATTCCGTTGTTGCAGTATGCAGATGATACTTTGTTTATGGTGGAAGGGTCTTCTGTAGAGGCGAGCAGACTCTGCATACTTTTGGAGTTGTTTGGCGAGGCGTCAGGGCTGCGAATTAATTACGAGAAGTTCAGTTTTGTCCCGTTTCACATGATGGTTGGGGAGGCAGAGGCCTGCAGCATTGTGCTCAGGACTAGCATGGGAGCCCTGCCTTTGTCCTACCTGAGGCCCCCCTTGACGGATCGACGCCTTCGGTTGCAGAACTGGTTGCCTTTGCCAGAGAGGATGGAAAAGTGCTTGTCGGGATGGCCATCTCGTCTGCACTTGAGGGGGGGAAGGTTGACTCTGGTTAAGGCAGTTCTGTCCTCCATGTTGCCTTCTTGTCTGTGTTCAGGGTCCCACGTTAAGTAGAGAAAAAGATTACCAGCTTTATGCGAGATTTCTTCTTGTCAAACCTTGGATCGGTTGGGAAGGGGACGTGGCTGGTGTCCTAGGAGGTGTGCAAACTGGTGTAGGAAGGTGGTCTTGGGGTCAAAGATGTGTAAGTTGTTTACCTCAGTCTCCTCACGAAGTGGATTATTAGGTTGGTAGGGCAAGAATAGGGTCTTCTTGGGGACACTTTTCAGCAGTGCTATGGTCCCTCCTCTCTTGGGGGGCCCTTGAGTCCCCTACTCTTGGTGCGTCACACTTTATGTGGGGCTTGGCAATGGTGGTACCAAAGGTGCGGGATTTCTTCTCACCATACGTGGGAGATGGTACACCTTTAGATTCTGGACGGATGACTGCCAAGGTGGTGGTTGTCTCTATGATAGGTACTCACGGCTTTTCTCACGAGTTGTCTGCAAGGAGGCGATAGTGGGGAGTTGCTGGGATGGTGCATGGTGTCCCACCTTTAAGGGGTTGTTGTCTGACCAGAGGTGTGCGGAGTTGCAGCTCTTGTTGGGGGATTTGGAGGGGTGGGAGCCAGAAGGTGGACGGGACGCTCTTTGCTGGGAGGAAGCGGGCTTCTCTGTTGCTAAGGCTTTTTGCAGAATTTTTTCGCCCCCACAGATGGTGGATGTTGACTTCCTGAGGGATTGTAGGTTACTCTAGTCGGCAGAGTGCCCTTTAAAGGTCATAATTTTTGCTTGGCTTGTTAGGAGGGGCAGAATCCTTACCAAGGTTTGGAGGGTGACGTGGGTGACAATGGATGACCTTGGTTGCCTCTTATGTAGAGGGGTGAATGAAGACATTCAACACCTTTTCTTTCTCTACCCTTTTGCGAGATAGGTGTGGAGGATGATGGGGATTGATTGGATTGCGGTCGATGACTTTGAGCGGTTCTAGTCCTCTTTTAGTAGAGGCAATGCTAGTGGAGGTGGTACTATCTTTAGGTCGAGGAAGGAGAGGACAAAGGTATTAGCGGTGTCGTGGGCAGTTTGGCTGGGAAGGAATGGAGTTGTTTTTAGAGGAGATGTATCGTATGTTGAAATATATTGTCTGCTCTATTTCCTCCTAGTTGGTGTTTTGGGAGTCTGCTTTGTAGCTTCAGCGATGGCCTTGTAATCCTTTTATTCTGATTTATGAATTTGGGTGGTTATTACAAGGATAATCACCCTTCACTTTTTTTAAAAAAAACCACCTTTTATAATGTCAGACAATCCCCGTTCAAAAGACTTTTTTCATATTATTACTGCCTTTTTCATTTCTTGAGTTTCTTCTATAGAATTACTTGCTCTCTAATTTTCTATACTAGTTTGTTTTAGTTCCTCTTGATAGTAATCTACGAATTTCTA